>OX421362.1:18819361-20079704 GCA_949126925.1 Cheilosia vernalis | reverse complement strand
GCTCAAATCGACTTAAAACCAACTTTAATAGATTCGTACATTAATGCGATTACTGAATAAATTAACAACATTCAAGAAAACTGTCAAAAAGTGGGTAAAAAACGGAAAAAACCGAAAAAAATGGTGGCAAAAAAATTAAAATTTTTTTTGCTCAAATCGACTTAAAACCAACTTTAATAGATTCGTACATTAATGCGATTACTGAATAAATTAACAACATTCAAGAAAACTGTCAAAAAGTGGGTAAAAAACGGAAAAAACCGAAAAAAATGGTGGCAAAAAAATTAAAAATTTTTTTTGCTCAAATCGACTTAAAACCAACTTTAATAGATTCGTACATTAATGCGATTACTGAATAAATTAACAACATTCAAGAAAACTGTCAAAAAGTGGGTAAAAAACGGAAAAAACCGAAAAAAATGGTGGCAAAAAAATTAAAATTTTTTTTTGCTCAAATCGACTTAAAACCAACTTTAATAGATTCGTACATTAATGCGATTACTGAATAAATTAACAACATTCAAGAAAACTGTCAAAAAGTGGGTAAAAAACGGAAAAAACCGAAAAAAATGGTGGCAAAAAAATTAAAATTTTTTTTTGCTCAAATCGACTTAAAACCAACTTTAATAGATTCGTACATTAATGCGATTACTGAATAAATTAACAACATTCAAGAAAACTGTCAAAAAGTGGGTAAAAAACGGAAAAAACCGAAAAAAATGGTGGCAAAAAATTAAATTTTTTTTTTGCTCAAATCGACTTAAAACCAACTTTAATAGATTCGTACATTAATGCGATTACTGAATAAATTAACAACATTCAAGAAAACTGTCAAAAAGTGGGTAAAAAACAGAAAAAACCGAAAAAAATGGTGGCAAAAAATTAATTTTTTTTTTTGCTCAAATCGACTTAAAACCAACTTTAATAGATTCGTACATTAATGCGATTACTGAATAAATTAACAACATTCAAGAAAACTGTCAAAAAGTGGGTAAAAAACGGAAAAAACCGAAAAAAATGGTGGCAAAAAATTAATTTTTTTTTTGCTCAAATCGACTTAAAACCAACTTTAATAGATTCGTACATTAATGCGATTACTGAATAAATTAACAACATTCAAAAAACTGTCAAAAAGTGGGTAAAAAACGGAAAAACCGAAAAAAATGGTGGCAAAAAAATTAATTTTTTTTTTGCTCAAATCGACTTAAAACCAACTTTAATAGATTCGTACATTAATGCGATTAATGAATAAATTAACAACATTCAAGAAAACTGCCAAAAAGTGGGTAAAAAACGGAAAAAACCGAAAAAAATGGTGGCAAAAAAATTAAATTTTTTTTTCCTCAAATCGACTTAAAACCAACTTTAATAGATTCGTACATTAATGCGATTACTGAATAAATTAACAACATTCAAGAAAACTGTCAAAAAGTGGGTAAAAAACGGAAAAAACCGAAAAAATGGTGGCAAAAAAATTAAAATTTTTTTTTGCTCAAATCGACTTAAAACCAACTTTAATAGATTCGTACATTAATGCGATTACTGAATAAATTAACAACATTCAAGAAAACTGTCAAAAAGTGGGTAAAAAACGGAAAAAACCGAAAAAAATGGTGGCAAAAAATTAAAATTTTTTTTTGCTCAAATCGACTTAAAACCAACTTTAATAGATTCGTACATTAATGCAATTACTGAATAAATTAACAACATTCAAGAAAACTGTCAAAAAGTGGGTAAAAAACGGAAAAACCGAAAAAAATGGTGGCAAAAAATTAAATTTTTTTTTTTGCTCAAATCGACTTAAAACCAACTTTAATAGATTCGTACATTAATGCGATTACTGAATAAATTAACAACATTCAAGAAAACTGTCAAAAAGTGGGTAAAAAACGGAAAAAACCGAAAAAATGGTGGCAAAAAATTAAATTTTTTTTTTGCTCAAATCGACTTAAAACCAACTTTAATAGATTCGTACATTAATGCGATTACTGAATAAATTAACAACATTCAAGAAAACTGTCAAAAAGTGGGTAAAAAACGGAAAAACCGAAAAAAATGGCGGCAAAAAATTAAATTTTTTTTTTGCTCAAATCGACTTAAAACCAACTTTAATAGATTCGTACATTAATGCGATTACTGAATAAATTAACAACATTCAAGAAAACTGTCAAAAAGTGGGTAAAAAACAGAAAAAACCGAAAAAAATGTTTTTTTTTTTGCTCAAATCGACTTAAAACCAACTTTAATAGATTCGTACATTAATGCGATTACTGAATAAATTAACAACATTCAAGAAAACTGTCAAAAAGTGGGTAAAAAACGGAAAAAACCGAAAAAAATGGTGGCAAAAAAATTAAAATTTTTTTTTGCTCAAATCGACTTAAAACCAACTTTAATAGATTCGTACATTAATGCGATTACTGAATAAATTAACAACATTCAAGAAAACTGTCAAAAAGTGGGTAAAAAACGGAAAAAACCGAAAAAATGGTGGCAAAAAAATTAAATTTGTTTTTTGCTCAAATCGACTTAAAACCAACTTTAATAGATTCGTACATTAATGCGATTACTGAATAAATTAACAACATTCAAGAAAAGTGTCAAAAAGTGGGTAAAAAACGGAAAAAACCGAAAAAAATGGTGGCAAAAAAATTAAAATTTTTTTTTGCTCAAATCGACTTAAAACCAACTTTAATAGATTCGTACATTAATGCGATTACTGAATAAATTAACAACATTCAAGAAAACTGTCAAAAAGTGGGTAAAAAACGGAAAAAACCGAAAAAAATGGTGGCAAAAAAATTAAAATTTTTTTTTGCTCAAATCGACTTAAAACCAACTTTAATAGATTCGTACATTAATGCGATTACTGAATAAATTAACAACATTCAAGAAAACTGTCAAAAAGTGGGTAAAAAACGGAAAAAACCCGAAAAAAATGGTGGCAAAAAATTAAATTTTTTTTTTGCTCAAATCGACTTAAAACCAACTTTAATAGATTCGTACATTAATGCGATTACTGAATAAATTAACAACATTCAAGAAAACTGTCAAAAAGTGGGTAAAAAACAGAAAAACCCGAAAAAAATGGTGGCAAAAAATTAAATTTTTTTTTTGCTCAAATCGACTTAAAACCAACTTTAATAGATTCGTACATTAATGCGATTACTGAATAAATTAACAACATTCAAGAAAACTGTCAAAAAGTGGGTAAAAAACGGAAAAAACCGAAAAAAATGGTGGCAAAAAATTAAAATTTTTTTTTGCTCAAATCGACTTAAAACCAACTTTAATAGATTCGTACATTAATGCGATTACTGAATAAATTAACAACATTCAAGAAAACTGTCAAAAAGTGGGTAAAAAACAGAAAAAACCGAAAAAAATGGTGGCAAAAAATTAATTTTTTTTTTGCTCAAATCGACTTAAAACCAGCTTTAATAGATTCGTACATTAATGCGATTACTGAATAAATTAACAACATTCAAGAAAACTGTCAAAAAGTGGGTAAAAAACGAAAAACCGAAAAAAAATGGTGGCAAAAAAATTAAAATTTTTTTTTGCTCAAATCGACTTAAAACCAACTTTAATAGATTCGTACATTAATGCGATTACTGAATAAATTAACAACATTCAAGAAAACTGTCAAAAAGTGGGTAAAAAACGGAAAAACCCGAAAAAAATTGTGGCAAAAAATTAAATTTTTTTTTTGCTCAAATCGACTTAAAACCAACTTTAATAGATTCGTACATTAATGCGATTACTGAATAAATTAACAACATTCAAGAAAACTGTCAAAAAGTGGGTAAAAAACGGAAAAAACCGAAAAAAATGGTGGCAAAAAAATTAAAATTTTTTTTTGCTCAAATCGACTTAAAACCAACTTTAATAGATTCGTACATTAATGCGATTACTGAATAAATTAACAACATTCAAGAAAACTGTCAAAAAGTGGGTAAAAAACGGAAAAAACCGAAAAAAATGGTGCAAAAAAATTAAAATTTTTTTTGCTCAAATCGACTTAAAACCAACTTTAATAGATTCGTACATTAATGCGATTACTGAATAAATTAACAACATTCAAGAAAACTGTCAAAAAGTGGGTAAAAAACGGAAAAAACCGAAAAAAATGGTGGCAAAAAATTAAAATTTTTTTTTGCTCAAATCGACTTAAAACCAACTTTAATAGATTCGTACATTAATGCGATTACTGAATAAATTAACAACATTCAAGAAAACTGTCAAAAAGTGGGTAAAAAACGGAAAAACCCGAAAAAAATGGTGGCAAAAAATTAAATTTTTTTTTTGCTCAAATCGACTTAAAACCAACTTTAATAGATTCGTACATTAATGCGATTACTGAATAAATTAACAACATTCAAGAAAACTGTCAAAAAGTGGGTAAAAAACGGAAAAAACCGAAAAAAATGGTGGCAAAAAAATTAAAATTTTTTTTTGCTCAAATCGACTTAAAACCAACTTTAATAGATTCGTACATTAATGCGATTACTGAATAAATTAACAACATTCAAGAAAACTGTCAAAAAGTGGGTAAAAAACAGAAAAAACCGAAAAAAATGGTGGCAAAAAATTAATTTTTTTTTTTGCTCAAATCGACTTAAAACCAACTTTAATAGATTCGTACATTAATGCGATTACTGAATAAATTAACAACATTCAAGAAAACTGTCAAAAAGTGGGTAAAAAACAGAAAAAACCGAAAAAAATGGTGGCAAAAAATTAATTTTTTTTTTTGCTCAAATCGACTTAAAACCAACTTTAATAGATTCGTACATTAATGCGATTACTGAATAAATTAACAACATTCAAGAAAACTGTCAAAAAGTGGGTAAAAAACGGAAAAACCGAAAAAAATGGTGGCAAAAAATTTAATTTTTTTTTTGCTCAAATCGACTTAAAACCAACTTTAATAGATTCGTACATTAATGCGATTACTGAATAAATTAACAACATTCAAAAAAACTGTCAAAAAGTGGGTAAAAAACGGAAAAACCGAAAAAAATGGTGGCAAAAAAATTAAATTTTTTTTTTGCTCAAATCGACTTAAAACCAACTTTAATAGATTCGTACATTAATGCGATTAATGAATAAATTAACAACATTCAAGAAAACTGCCAAAAAGTGGGTAAAAAACGGAAAAAACCGAAAAAAATGGTGGCAAAAAAATTAAAATTTTTTTTTCCTCAAATCGACTTAAAACCAACTTTAATAGATTCGTACATTAATGCGATTACTGAATAAATTAACAACATTCAAGAAAACTGTCAAAAAGTGGGTAAAAAACGGAAAAAACCGAAAAAATGGTGGCAAAAAAATTAAAATTTTTTTTTGCTCAAATCGACTTAAAACCAACTTTAATAGATTCGTACATTAATTCGATTACTGAATAAATTAACAACATTCAAGAAAACTGTCAAAAAAGTGGGTAAAAAACGGAAAAACCGAAAAAAATGGTGGCAAAAAATTAAATTTTTTTTTTGCTCAAATCGACTTAAAACCAACTTTAATAGATTCGTACATTAATGCGATTACTGAATAAATTAACAACATTCAAGAAAACTGTCAAAAAGTGGGTAAAAAACGGAAAAAACCGAAAAAAATGGTGGCAAAAAAATTAAAATTTTTTTTTGCTCAAATCGACTTAAAACCAACTTTAATAGATTCGTACATTAATGCGATTACTGAATAAATTAACAACATTCAAGAAAACTGTCAAAAAGTGGGTACAAAACAGAAAAAACCGAAAAAAATGGTTTTTTTTTTTTGCTCAAATCGACTTAAAACCAACTTTAATAGATTCGTACATTAATGCGATTACTGAATAAATTAACAACATTCAAGAAAACTGTCAAAAAGTGGGTAAAAAACGGAAAAAAACGAAAAAAATGGTGGCAAAAAATTAAAATTTTTTTTTGCTCAAATCGACTTAAAACCAACTTTAATAGATTCGTACATTAATGCGATTACTGAATAAATTAACAACATTCAAGAAAACTGTCAAAAAGTGGGTAAAAAACGGAAAAAACCGAAAAAATGGTGGCAAAAAATTAAATTTGTTTTTTGCTCAAATCGACTTAAAACCAACTTTAATAGATTCGTACATTAATGCGATTACTGAATAAATTAACAACATTCAAGAAAACTGTCAAAAAGTGGGTAAAAAACGGAAAAAACCGAAAAAAATGGTGGCAAAAAAATTAAAATTTTTTTTTGCTCAAATCGACTTAAAACCAACTTTAATAGATTCGTACATTAATGCGATTACTGAATAAATTAACAACATTCAAGAAAACTGTCAAAAAGTGGGTAAAAAACGGAAAAACCCGAAAAAAATGGTGGCAAAAAATAAAATTTTTTTTTTGCTCAAATCGACTTAAAACCAACTTTAATAGATTCGTACATTAATGCGATTACTGAATAAATTAACAACATTCAAGAAAACTGTCAAAAAGTGGGTAAAAAACGGAAAAAACCGAAAAAAATGGTGGCAAAAAAATTAAAATTTTTTTTTGCTCAAATCGACTTAAAACCAACTTTAATAGATTCGTACATTAATGCGATTACTGAATAAATTAACAACATTCAAGAAAACTGTCAAAAAGTGGGTAAAAAACGGAAAAAACCGAAAAAAATGGTGGCAAAAAAATTAAAATTTTTTTTTGCTCAAATCGACTTAAAACCAACTTTAATAGATTCGTACATTAATGCGATTACTGAATAAATTAACAACATTCAAGAAAACTGTCAAAAAGTGGGTAAAAAACGGAAAAACCCGAAAAAAATGGTGGCAAAAAATTAAATTTTTTTTTTGCTCAAATCGACTTAAAACCAACTTTAATAGATTCGTACATTAATGCGATTACTGAATAAATTAACAACATTCAAGAAAACTGTCAAAAAGTGGGTAAAAAACGGAAAAAACCGAAAAAAATGGTGGCAAAAAATTAAAATTTTTTTTTGCTCAAATCGACTTAAAACCAACTTTAATAGATTCGTACATTAATTCGATTAATGAATAAATTAACAACATTCAAGAAAACTGTCAAAAAGTGGGTAAAAAACGGAAACAACCGAAAAAAATGGTGGCAAAAAAATTAAAATTTTTTTTTGCTCAAATCGACTTAAAACCAACTTTAATAGATTCGTACATTAATGCGAATAAATAAATAAATTAACAACATTCAAGAAAACTGTCAAAAAGTGGGTAAAAAACGGAAAAACCGAAAAAAATGGTGGCAAAAAATTAAATTTTTTTTTTGCTCAAATCGACTTAAAACCAACTTTAATAGATTCGTACATTAATGCGATTACTGAATAAATTAACAACATTCAAGAAAACTGTCAAAAAGTGGGTAAAAAACGGAAAAAACCGAAAAAAATGGTGGCAAAAAAATTAAAATTTTTTTTTGCTCAAATCGACTTAAAACCAACTTTAATAGATTCGTACATTAATGCGATTACTGAATAAATTAACAACATTCAAGAAAACTGTCAAAAAGTGGGTAAAAAACAGAAAAACCGAAAAAAAATGGTGGCAAAAAATTAATTTTTTTTTTGCTCAAATCGACTTAAAACCAACTTTAATAGATTCGTACATTAATGCGATTACTGAATAAATTAACAACATTCAAGAAAACTGTCAAAAAGTGGGTAAAAAACAGAAAAAACCGAAAAAAATGGTGGCAAAAAATTAATTTTTTTTTTGCTCAAATCGACTTAAAACCAACTTTAATAGATTCGTACATTAATGCGATTACTGAATAAATTAACAACATTCAAGAAAACTGTCAAAAAGTGGGTAAAAAACGGAAAAAACCGAAAAAAATGGTGGCAAAAAAATTAAATTTTTTTTTTGCTCAAATCGACTTAAAACCAACTTTAATAGATTCGTACATTAATGCGATTACTGAATAAATTAATAACATTCAAAAAAACTGTCAAAAAGTGGGTAAAAAACGGAAAAACCGAAAAAAATGGTGGCAAAAAAATTAAATTTTTTTTTTGCTCAAATCGACTTAAAACCAACTTTAATAGATTCGTACATTAATGCGATTAATGAATAAATTAACAACATTCAAGAAAACTGCCAAAAAGTGGGTAAAAAACGGAAAAAACCGAAAAAAATGGTGGCAAAAAAATTAAATTTTTTTTTCCTCAAATCGACTTAAAACCAACTTTAATAGATTCGTACATTAATGCGATTACTGAATAAATTAACAACATTCAAGAAAACTGTCAAAAAGTGGGTAAAAAACGGAAAAAACCGAAAAAATGGTGGCAAAAAAATTAAAATTTTTTTTTGCTCAAATCGACTTAAAACCAACTTTAATAGATTCGTACATTAATGCGATTACTGAATAAATTAACAACATTCAAGAAAACTGTCAAAAAGTGGGTAAAAAACGGAAAAAACCGAAAAAATGGTGGCAAAAAAATTAAAATTTTTTTTTGCTCAAATCGACTTAAAACCAACTTTAATAGATTCGTACATTAATGCGATTACTGAATAAATTAACAACATTCAAGAAAACTGTCAAAAAGTGGGTAAAAAACAGAAAAAACCGAAAAAAATGGTTTTTTTTTTGCTCAAATCGACTTAAAACCAACTTTAATAGATTCGTACAATAATGCGATTACTGAATAAATTAACAACATTCAAGAAAACTGTCAAAAAGTGGGTAAAAAACGGAAAAAACCGAAAAAAATGGTGGCAAAAAAATTAAAATTTTTTTTTGCTCAAATCGACTTAAAACCAACTTTAATAGATTCGTACATTAATGCGATTACTGAATAAATTAACAACATTCAAGAAAACTGTCAAAAAGTGGGTAAAAAACGGAAAAAACCGAAAAAATGGTGGCAAAAAATTAAATTTGTTTTTTGCTCAAATCGACTTAAAACCAACTTTAATAGATTCGTACATTAATGCGATTAGTGAATAAATTAACAACATTCAAGAAAAGTGTCAAAAAGTGGGTAAAAAACGGAAAAAACCGAAAAAAATGGTGGCAAAAAAATTAAAATTTTTTTTTGCTCAAATCGACTTAAAACCAACTTTAATAGATTCGTACATTAATGCGATTACTGAATAAATTAACAACATTCAAGAAAAGTGTCAAAAAGTGGGTAAAAAACAGAAAAAACCGAAAAAAAATGGTTTTTTTTTTGCTCAAATCGACTTAAAACCAACTTTAATAGATTCGTACAATAATGCGATTACTGAATAAATTAACAACATTCAAGAAAACTGTCAAAAAGTGGGTAAAAAACGGAAAAAACCGAAAAAAATGGTGGCAAAAAAATTAAAATTTTTTTTTGCTCAAATCGACTTAAAACCAACTTTAATAGATTCGTACATTAATGCGATTACTGAATAAATTAACAACATTCAAGAAAACTGTCAAAAAGTGGGTAAAAAACGGAAAAACCCGAAAAAAATGGTGGCAAAAAATTAAATTTTTTTTTTGCTCAAATCGACTTAAAACCAACTTTAATAGATTCGTACATTAATGCGATTACTGAATAAATTAACAACATTCAAGAAAACTGTCAAAAAGTGGGTAAAAAACGGAAAAAACCGAAAAAAATGGTGGCAAAAAAATTAAAATTTTTTTTTGCTCAAATCGACTTAAAACCAACTTTAATAGATTCGTACATTAATGCGATTACTGAATAAATTAACAACATTCAAGAAAACTGTCAAAAAGTGGGTAAAAAACAGAAAAAACCGAAAAAAATGGTGGCAAAAAATTAATTTTTTTTTTTGCTCAAATCGACTTAAAACCAACTTTAATAGATTCGTACATTAATGCGATTACTGAATAAATTAACAACATTCAAGAAAACTGTCAAAAAGTGGGTAAAAAACGAAAAACCGAAAAAAAATGGTGGCAAAAAAATTAAATTTTTTTTTTGCTCAAATCGACTTAAAACCAACTTTAATAGATTCGTACATTAATGCGATTACTGAATAAATTAACAACATTCAAGAAAACTGTCAAAAAGTGGGTAAAAAACGGAAAAAACCGAAAAAAATGGTGGCAAAAAAATTAAAATTTTTTTTTGCTCAAATCGACTTAAAACCAACTTTAATAGATTCGTACATTAATTCGATTAATGAATAAATTAACAACATTCAAGAAAACTGTCAAAAAGTGGGTAAAAAACGGAAACAACCGAAAAAAATGGTGGCAAAAAATTAAAATTTTTTTTTGCTCAAATCGACTTAAAACCAACTTTAATAGATTCGTACATTAATGCGATTACTGAATAAATTAACAACATTCAAGAAAACTGTCAAAAAGTGGGTAAAAAACGGAAAAACCCGAAAAAAATGGTGGCAAAAAATTAAATTTTTTTTTGCTCAAATCGACTTAAAACCAACTTTAATAGATTCGTACATTAATGCGATTACTGAATAAATTAACAACATTCAAGAAAACTGTCAAAAAGTGGGTAAAAAACGGAAAAAACCGAAAAAAATGGTGGCAAAAAAATTAAAATTTTTTTTTGCTCAAATCGACTTAAAACCAACTTTAATAGATTCGTACATTAATGCGATTACTGAATAAATTAACAACATTCAAGAAAACTGTCAAAAAGTGGGTAAAAAACGGAAAAAGCCGAAAAAAATGGTGGCAAAAAAATTAAAATTTTTTTTTGCTCAAATCGACTTAAAACCAACTTTAATAGATTCGTACATTAACGCGATTACTGAATAAATTAACAACATTCAAGAAAACTGTCAAAAAGTGGGTAAAAAACGGAAAAACCCGAAAAAAATGGTGGCAAAAAATTAAATTTTTTTTTGCTCAAATCGACTTAAAACCAACTTTAATAGATTCGTACATTAATGCGATTACTGAATAAATTAACAACATTCAAGAAAACTGTCAAAAAGTGGGTAAAAAACGGAAAAAACCGAAAAAAATGGTGGCAAAAAAATTAAAATTTTTTTTTGCTCAAATCGACTTAAAACCAACTTTAATAGATTCGTACATTAATGCGATTACTGAATAAATTAACAACATTCAAGAAAACTGTCAAAAAGTGGGTAAAAAACAGAAAAAACCGAAAAAATGGTGGCAAAAAATTAATTTTTTTTTTTGCTCAAATCGACTTAAAACCAACTTTAATAGATTCGTACATTAATGCGATTACTGAATAAATTAACAACATTCAAGAAAACTGTCAAAAAGTGGGTAAAAAACAGAAAAAACCGAAAAAAATGGTGGCAAAAAATTAATTTTTTTTTTTGCTCAAATCGACTTAAAACCAACTTTAATAGATTCGTACATTAATGCGATTACTGAATAAATTAACAACATTCAAGAAAACTGTCAAAAAGTGGGTAAAAAACGGAAAAAACCGAAAAAAATGGTGGCAAAAAAATTTAATTTTTTTTTTGCTCAAATCGACTTAAAACCAACTTTAATAGATTCGTACATTAATGCAATTACTGAATAAATTAACAACATTCAAGAAAACTGTCAAAAAGTGGGTAAAAAACAGAAAAAACCGAAAAAAATGGTGGCAAAAAATTAATTTTTTTTTTTGCTCAAATCGACTTAAAACCAACTTTAATAGATTCGTACATTAATGCGATTACTGAATAAATTACCAACATTCAAGAAAACTGTCAAAAAGTGGGTAAAAAACGGAAAAAACCGAAAAAAATGGTGGCAAAAAAATTAAAATTTTTTTTTCCTCAAATCGACTTAAAACCAACTTTAATAGATTCGTACATTAATGCAATTACTGAATAAATTAACAACATTCAAGAAAACTGTCAAAAAGTGGGTAAAAAACAGAAAAAACCGAAAAAAATGGTGGCAAAAAATTAATTTTTTTTTTTGCTCAAATCGACTTAAAACCAACTTTAATAGATTCGTACATTAATGCGATTACTTAATAAATTACCAACATTCAAGAAAACTGTCAAAAAGTGGGTAAAAAACGGAAAAAACCGAAAAAAATGCTGGCAAAAAAATTAATTTTTTTTTTTGCTCAAATCGACTTAAAACCAACTTTAATAGATTCGTACATTAATGCGATTAATGAATAAATTAACAACATTCAAGAAAACTGCCAAAAAGTGGGTAAAAAACGGAAAAAACCGAAAAAAATGGTGGCAAAAAAATTAAAATTTTTTTTTCCTCAAATCGACTTAAAACCAACTTTAATAGATTCGTACATTAATGCAATTACTGAATAAATTAACAACATTCAAGAAAACTGTCAAAAAGTGGGTAAAAAACAGAAAAAACCGAAAAAAATGGTGGCAAAAAATTAATTTTTTTTTTTGCTCAAATCGACTTAAAACCAACTTTAATAGATTCGTACATTAATGCGATTACTGAATAAATTACCAACATTCAAGAAAACTGTCAAAAAGTGGGTAAAAAACGGAAAAAACCGAAAAAAATGGTGGCAAAAAAATTTAATTTTTTTTTTGCTCAAATCGACTTAAAACCAACTTTAATAGATTCGTACATTAATGCGATTACTGAATAAATTAACAACATTCAAAAAAACTGTCAAAAAGTGGGTAAAAAACGGAAAAAACCGAAAAAAATGGTGGCAAAAAAATTTAATTTTTTTTTTGCTCAAATCGACTTAAAACCAACTTTAATAGATTCGTACATTAATGCGATTACTGAATAAATTAACAACATTCAAAAAAACTGTCAAAAAGTGGGTAAAAAACGGAAAAAACCGAAAAAAATGGTGGCAAAAAAATTTAATTTTTTTTTTGCTCAAATCGACTTAAAACCAACTTTAATAGATTCGTACATTAATGCGATTACTGAATAAATTAACAACATTCAAGAAAACTGTCAAAAAGTGGGTAAAAAACGGAAAAACCGAAAAAAATGGTGGCAAAAAATTAAATTTTTTTTTTGCTCAAATCGACTTAAAACCAACTTTAATAGATTCGTACATTAATGCGATTACTGAATAAATTAACAACATTCAAGAAAACTGTCAAAAAGTGGGTAAAAAACGGAAAAAACCGAAAAAAATGGTGGCAAAAAAATTAAAATTTTTTTTTGCTCAAATCGACTTAAAACCAACTTTAATAGATTCGTACATTAATGCGATTACTGAATAAATTAACAATATTCAAGAAAACTGTCAAAAAGTGGGTAAAAAACAGAAAAAACCGAAAAAAATGTTTTTTTTTTTTGCTCAAATCGACTTAAAACCAACTTTAATAGATTCGTAGGTACATTAATGCGATTACTGAATAAATTAACAACATTCAAAAAAACTGTCAAAAAGTGGGTAAAAAACGGAAAAAACCGAAAAAAATGGTGGCAAAAAAATTAAATTTTTTTTTTGCTCAAATCGACTTAAAACCAACTTTAATAGATTCGTACATTAATGCGATTACTGAATAAATTAACAACATTCAAAAAAACTGTCAAAAAGTGGGTAAAAAACGGAAAAACCGAAAAAAATGGTGGCAAAAAAATTAATTTTTTTTTTTGCTCAAATCGACTTAAAACCAACTTTAATAGATTCGTACATTAATGCGATTACTGAATAAATTAACAACATTCAAGAAAACTGTCAAAAAGTGGGTAAAAAACAGAAAAAACCGAAAAAAATGGTTTTTTTTTTTTGCTCAAATCGACTTAAAACCAACTTTAATAGATTCGTACATTAATGCGATTACTGAATAAATTAACAACATTCAAAAAAACTGTCAAAAAGTGGGTAAAAAACGGAAAAAACCGAAAAAAATGGTGGCAAAAAAATTTAATTTTTTTTTTGCTCAAATCGACTTAAAACCAACTTTAATAGATTCGTACATTAATGCGATTACTGAATAAATTAACAACATTCAAAAAAACTGTCAAAAAGTGGGTAAAAAACGGAAAAACCGAAAAAAATGGTGGCAAAAAAATTAAATTTTTTTTTTGCTCAAATCGACTTAAAACCAACTTTAATAGATTCGTACATTAATGCGATTAATGAATAAATTAACAACATTCAAGAAAACTGCCAAAAAGTGGGTAAAAAACGGAAAAAACCGAAAAAAATGGTGGCAAAAAAATTAAAATTTTTTTTTCCTCAAATCGACTTAAAACCAACTTTAATAGATTCGTACATTAATGCGATTACTGAATAAATTAACAACATTCAAGAAAACTGTCAAAAAGTGGGTAAAAAACGGAAAAAAACGAAAAAAATGGTGGCAAAAAATTAAATTTTTTTTTTGCTCAAATCGACTTAAAACCAACTTTAATAGATTCGTACATTAATGCGATTACTGAATAAATTAACAACATTCAAGAAAACTGTCAAAAAGTGGGTAAAAAACCGAAAAAAATGGTGGCAAAAAAATTAAATTTTTTTTTTGCTCAAATCGACGTAAAACCAACTTTAATAGATTCGTACATTAATGCGATTAATGAATAAATTAACAACATTCAAGAAAACTGCCAAAAAGTGGGTAAAAAACGGAAAAAACTGAAAAAAATGGTGGCAAAAAAATTAAAATTTTTTTTTCCTCAAATCGACTTAAAACCAACTTTAATAGATTCGTACATTAATTCGATTAATGAATAAATTAACAACATTCAAGAAAACTGTCAAAAAGTGGGTAAAAAACGGAAACAACCGAAAAAAATGGTGGCAAAAAAATTAAAATTTTTTTTTGCTCAAATCGACTTAAAACCAACTTTAATAGATTCGTACATTAATGCGATTACTGAATAAATTAACAACATTCAAGAAAACTGTCAAAAAGTGGGTAAAAAACGGAAAAACCCGAAAAAAATGGTGGCAAAAAATTAAATTTTTTTTTGCTCAAATCGACTTAAAACCAACTTTAATAGATTCGTACATTAATGCGATTACTGAATAAATTAACAACATTCAAGAAAACTGTCAAAAAGTGGGTAAAAAACGGAAAAAACCGAAAAAAATGGTGGCAAAAAAATTAAAATTTTTTTTTGCTCAAATCGACTTAAAACCAACTTTAATAGATTCGTACATTAATGCGATTACTGAATAAATTAACAACATTCAAGAAAACTGTCAAAAAGTGGGTAAAAAACGGAAAAAACCGAAAAAATGGTGGCAAAAAATTAAATTTGTTTTTTGCTCAAATCGACTTAAAACCAACTTTAATAGATTCGTACATTAATGCGATTACTGAATAAATTAACAACATTCAAGAAAAATGTCAAAAAGTGGGTAAAAAACGGAAAAAACCGAAAAAAATGGTGGCAAAAAAATTAAAATTTTTTTTGCTCAAATCGACTTAAAACCAACTTTAATAGATTCGTACATTAATGCGATGACTGAATAAATTAACAACATTCAAGAAAACTGTCAAAAAGTGGGTAAAAAACGGAAAAAACCGAAAAAATGGTGGCAAAAAATTAAATTTGTTTTTTGCTCAAATCGACTTAAAACCAACTTTAATAGATTCGTACATTAATGCGATTACTGAATAAATTAACAACATTCAAGAAAACTGTCAAAAAGTGGGTAAAAAACAGAAAAAACCGAAAAAAATGGTTTTTTTTTTGCTCAAATCGACTTAAAACCAACTTTAATAGATTCGTACATTAATGCGATTACTGAATAAATTAACAACATTCAAGAAAACTGTCAAAAAGTGGGTAAAAAACAGAAAAAACCGAAAAAAATGGTGGCAAAAAATTAATTTTTTTTTTTGCTCAAATCGACTTAAAACCAACTTTAATAGATTCGTACATTAATGCGATTACTGAATAAATTAACAACATTCAAGAAAACTGTCAAAAAGTGGGTAAAAAACCGAAAAAAATGGTGGCAAAAAAATTTAATTTTTTTTTTGCTCAAATCGACTTAAAACCAACTTTAATAGATTCGTACATTAATGCGATTAATGAATAAATTAACAACATTCAAGAAAACTGCCAAAAAGTGGGTAAAAAACGGAAAAAACCGAAAAAAATGGTGGCAAAAAAATTAAAATTTTTTTTTCCTCAAATCGACTTAAAACCAACTTTAATAGATTCGTACATTAATTCGATTAATGAATAAATTAACAACATTCAAGAAAACTGTCAAAAAGTGGGTAAAAAACGGAAACAACCGAAAAAAATGGTGGCAAAAAAATTAAAATTAAAAAAAATTAAAATCGACTTAAAACCAACTTTAATAGATTCGTACATTAATGCGATTACTGAATAAATTAACAACATTCAAGAAAAGTGTCAAAAAGTGGGTAAAAAACGGAAAAAACCAAAAAAAATGGTGGCAAAAAAATTAAAATTTTTTTTTTGCTCAAATCGACTTAAAACCAACTTTAATAGATTCGTACATTAATGCGATTACTGAATAAATTAACAACATTCAAGAAAACTGTCAAAAAGTGGGTAAAAAACGGAAAAAACCGAAAAAATGGTGGCAAAAAATTAAATTTGTTTTTTGCTCAAATCGACTTAAAACCAACTTTAATAGATTCGTACATTAATGCGATTACTGAATAAATTAACAACATTCAAGAAAACTGTCAAAAAGTGGGTAAAAAACAGAAAAAACCGAAAAAAATGGTTTTTTTTTTGCTCAAATCGACTTAAAACCAACTTTAATAGATTCGTACATTAATGCGATTACTGAATAAATTAACAACATTCAAGAAAACTGTCAAAAAGTGGGTAAAAAACAGAAAAAACCGAAAAAAATGGTGGCAAAAAATTAATTTTTTTTTTTGCTCAAATCGACTTAAAACCAACTTTAATAGATTCGTACATTAATGCGATTACTGAATAAATTAACAACATTCAAGAAAACTGTCAAAAAGTGGGTAAAAAACAGAAAAAACCGAAAAAAATGGTGGCAAAAAATTAATTTTTTTTTTTGCTCAATTCGACTTAAAACCAACTTTAATAGATTCGTACATTAATGCGATTAATGAATAAATTAACAACATTCAAGAAAACTGCCAAAAAGTGGGTAAAAAACGGAAAAAACCGAAAAAAATGGTGGCAAAAAAATTAAAATTTTTTTTTCCTCAAATCGACTTAAAACCAACTTTAATAGATTCGTACATTAATGCGATTACTGAATAAATTAACAACATTCAAGAAAACTGTCAAAAAGTGGGTAAAAAACGGAAAAAACCGAAAAAATGGTGGCAAAAAAATTAAATTTTTTTTTTGCTCAAATCGACTTAAAACCAACTTTAATAGATTCGTACATTAATGCGATTACTGAATAAATTAACAACATTCAAGAAAACTGTCAAAAAGTGGGTAAAAAACGGAAAAAACCGAAAAAAATGGTGGCAAAAAAATTAAAATTTTTTTTTGCTCAAATCGACTTAAAACCAACTTTAATAGATTCGTACATTAATGCAATTACTGAATAAATTAACAACATTCAAGAAAACTGTCAAAAAGTGGGTAAAAAACGGAAAAACCGAAAAAAATGGTGGCAAAAAATTAAATTTTTTTTTTGCTCAAATCGACTTAAAACCAACTTTAATAGATTCGTACATTAATGCGATTACTGAATAAATTAACAACATTCAAGAAAACTGTCAAAAAGTGGGTAAAAAACGGAAAAAACCGAAAAAAATGGTGGCAAAAAAATTCAAATTTTTTTTTGCTCAAATCGACTTAAAACCAACTTTAATAGATTCGTACATTAATGCGATTACTGAATAAATTAACAACATTCAAGAAAACTGTCAAAAAGTGGGTAAAAAACAGAAAAAACCGAAAAAAATGGTTTTTTTTTTTGCTCAAATCGACTTAAAACCAACTTTAATAGATTCGTACATTAATGCGATTACTGAATAAATTAACAACATTCAAGAAAACTGTCAAAAAGTGGGTAAAAAACGGAAAAAACCGAAAAAAATGGTGGCAAAAAAATTAAAATTTTTTTTTGCTCAAATCGACTTAAAACCAACTTTAATAGATTCGTACATTAATGCGATTACTGAATAAATTAACAAC
Source organism: Cheilosia vernalis (assembly GCA_949126925.1). Classification (NCBI taxonomy): domain Eukaryota; kingdom Metazoa; phylum Arthropoda; class Insecta; order Diptera; family Syrphidae; genus Cheilosia; species Cheilosia vernalis. Next base: position 20,061,720 of record OX421362.1, on the reverse strand, counting down.
ATTCAAGAAAACTGTCAAAAAGTGGGTAAAAAACGGAAAAAACCGAAAAAATGGTGGCAAAAAATTAAATTTGTTTTTTGCTCAAATCGACTTAAAACCAACTTTAATAGATTCGTACATTAATGCGATTACTGAATAAATTAACAACATTCAAGAAAAGTGTCAAAAAGTGGGTAAAAAACGGAAAAAACCGAAAAAAATGGTGGCAAAAAAATTAAAAATTTTTTTTGCTCAAATCGACTTAAAACCAACTTTAATAGATTCGTACATTAATTCGATTAATGAATAAATTAACAACATTCAAGAAAACTGTCAAAAAGTGGGTAAAAAACGGAAACAACCGAAAAAAATGGTGGCAAAAAAATTAAAATTTTTTTTTGCTCAAATCGACTTAAAACCAACTTTAATAGATTCGTACATTAATGCGATTACTGAATAAATTAACAACATTCAAGAAAACTGTCAAAAAGTGGGTAAAAAACGGAAAAACCCGAAAAAAATGGTGGCAAAAAATTAAATTTTTTTTTTGCTCAAATCGACTTAAAACCAACTTTAATAGATTCGTACATTAATGCGATTACTGAATAAATTAACAACATTCAAGAAAACTGTCAAAAAGTGGGTAAAAAACGGAAAAAACCGAAAAAAATGGTGGCAAAAAAATTAAAATTTTTTTTTGCTCAAATCGACTTAAAACCAACTTTAATAGATTCGTACATTAATGCGATTACTGAATAAATTAACAACATTCAAGAAAACTGTCAAAAAGTGGGTAAAAAACGGAAAAAACCGAAAAAAATGGTGGCAAAAAAATTAAAAAATTTTTTTGCTCAAATCGACTTAAAACCAACTTTAATAGATTCGTACATTAATGCGATTACTGAATAAATTAACAACATTCAAGAAAACTGTCAAAAAGTGGGTAAAAAACGGAAAAAACCGAAAAAAATGGTGGCAAAAAAATTAAAATTTTTTTTTGCTCAAATCGACTTAAAACCAACTTTAATAGATTCGTACATTAATGCGATTACTGAATAAATTAACAACATTCAAGAAAACTGTCAAAAAGTGGGTAAAAAACGGAAAAACCCGAAAAAAATGGTGGCAAAAAATTAAATTTTTTTTTTGCTCAAATCGACTTAAAACCAACTTTAATAGATTCGTACATTAATGCGATTACTGAATAAATTAACAACATTCAAGAAAACTGTCAAAAAGTGGGTAAAAAACGGAAAAAACCGAAAAAAATGGTGGCAAAAAAATTAAAATTTTTTTTTCCTCAAATCGACTTAAAACCAACTTTAATAGATTCGTACATTAATGCGATTACTGAATAAATTAACAACATTCAAGAAAACTGTCAAAAAGTGGGTAAAAAACGGAAAAAACCGAAAAAATGGTGGCAAAAAAATTAAAATTTTTTTTTGCTCAAATCGACTTAAAACCAACTTTAATAGATTCGTACATTAATGCGATTACTGAATAAATTAACAACATTCAAGAAAACTGTCAAAAAGTGGGTAAAAAACGGAAAAAACCGAAAAAAATGGTGGCAAAAAAATTAAAATTTTTTTTTGCTCAAATCGACTTAAAACCAACTTTAATAGATTCGTACATTAATGCAATTACTGAATAAATTAACAACATTCAAGAAAACTGTCAAAAAGTGGGTAAAAAACGGAAAAAACCGAAAAAAATGGTGGCAAAAAAATTAAATTTTTTTTTTGCTCAAATCGACTTAAAACCAACTTTAATAGATTCGTACATTAATGCGATTACTGAATAAATTAACAACATTCAAGAAAACTGTCAAAAAGTGGGTAAAAAACAGAAAAAACCGAAAAAAATGGTTTTTTTTTTTGCTCAAATCGACTTAAAACCAACTTTAATAGATTCGTACATTAATGCGATTACTGAATAAATTAACAACATTCAAGAAAACTGTCAAAAAGTGGGTAAAAAACGGAAAAAACCGAAAAAAATGGTGGCAAAAAAATTAAAAATTTTTTTTGCTCAAATCGACTTAAAACCAACTTTAATAGATTCGTACATTAATGCGATTACTGAATAAATTAACAACATTCAAGAAAACTGTCAAAAAGTGGGTAAAAAACGGAAAAAACCGAAAAAAATGGTGGCAAAAAAATTAAAATTTTTTTTTGCTCTAATCGACTTAAAACCAACTTTAATAGATTCGTACATTAATGCGATTACTGTATAAATTAACAACATTCAAGAAAACTGTCAAAAAGTGGGTAAAAAACGGAAAAAACCGAAAAAAAATGGTGGCAAAAAAATTAAAATTTTTTTTTGCTCAAATCGACTTAAAACCAACTTTAATAGATTCGTACATTAATGCAATTACTGAATAAATTAACAACATTCAAGAAAACTGTCAAAAAGTGGGTAAAAAACGGAAAAAAACGAAAAAAATGGTGGCAAAAAATTAAATTTTTTTTTTGCTCAAATCGACTTCAAACCAACTTTAATAGATTCGTACATTAATGCGATTACTGAATAAATTAACAACATTCAAGAAAACTGTCAAAAAGTGGGTAAAAAACGGAAAAAACCGAAAAAAATGGTGGCAAAAAAATTAAAATTTTTTTTTGCTCAAATCGACTTAAAACCAACTTTAATAGATTCGTACATTAATGCGATTACTGAATAAATTAACAACATTCAAGAAAACTGTCAAAAAGTGGGTAAAAAACAGAAAAACTTTAATAGATTCGTACATTAATGCGATTACTGAATAAATTAACAACATTCAAGAAAACTGTCAAAAAGTGGGTAAAAAACAGAAAAAACCGAAAAAAATGGTGGCAAAAAATTAATTTTTTTTTTTTGCTCAAATCGACTTAAAACCAACTTTAATAGATTCGTACATTAATGCGATTACTGAATAAATTAACAACATTCAAGAAAACTGTCAAAAAGTGGGTAAAAAACGAAAAACCGAAAAAAAATGGTGGCAAAAAAATTAAATTTTTTTTTTGCTCAAATCGACTTAAAACCAACTTTAATAGATTCGTACATTAATGCGATTACTGAATAAATTAACAACATTCAAGAAAACTGTCAAAAAGTGGGTAAAAAACGGAAAAAACCGAAAAAAATGGTGGCAAAAAAATTAAAATTTTTTTTTGCTCAAATCGACTTAAAACCAACTTTAATAGATTCGTACATTAATTCGATTAATGAATAAATTAACAACATTCAAGAAAACTGTCAAAAAGTGGGTAAAAAACGGAAACAACCGAAAAAAATGGTGGCAAAAAAATTAAAATTTTTTTTTGCTCAAATCGACTTAAAACCAACTTTAATAGATTCGTACATTAATGCGATTACTGAATAAATTAACAACATTCAAGAAAACTGTCAAAAAGTGGGTAAAAAACGGAAAAACCCGAAAAAAATGGTGGCAAAAAATTAAATTTTTTTTTTGCTCAAATCGACTTAAAACCAACTTTAATAGATTCGTACATTAATGCGATTACTGAATAAATTAACAACATTCAAGAAAACTGTCAAAAAGTGGGTAAAAAACGGAAAAAACCGAAAAAAATGGTGGCAAAAAAATTAAAAATTTTTTTTTTCCTCAAATCGACTTAAAACCAACTTTAATAGATTCGTACATTAATGCGATTACTGAATAAATTAACAACATTCAAGAAAACTGTCAAAAAGTGGGTAAAAAACGGAAAAAACCGAAAAAAATGGTGGCAAAAAAATTAAAAATTTTTTTTGCTCAAATCGACTTAAAACCAACTTTAATAGATTCGTACATTAATGCGATTACTGAATAAATTAACAACATTCAAGAAAACTGTCAAAAAGTGGGTAAAAAACGGACAAAAACCGAAAAAAATGGTGGCAAAAAAATTAAAATTTTTTTTTGCTCAAATCGACTTAAAACCAACTTTAATAGATTCGTACATTAATGCGATTACTGAATAAATTAACAACATTCAAGAAAACTGTCAAAAAGTGGGTAAAAAACGGAAAAACCCGAAAAAAATGGTGGCAAAAAATTAAATTTTTTTTTTGCTCAAATCGACTTAAAACCAACTTTAATAGATTCGTACATTAATGCGATTACTGAATAAATTAACAACATTCAAGAAAACTGTCAAAAAGTGGGTAAAAAACGGAAAAAACCGAAAAAAATGGTGGCAAAAAAATTAAAATTTTGTTTTGCTCAAATCGACTTAAAACCAACTAGATTCGTACATTAATGCGATTACTGAATGCGATTACTGAATAAATTAACAACATTCAAGAAAACTGTCAAAAAGTGGGTAAAAAACAGAAAAAACCGAAAAAAATGGTGGCAAAAAATTAATTTTTTTTTTGCTCAAATCGACTTAAAACCAACTTTAATAGTTTCGTACATTAATGCGATTACTGAATAAATTAACAACATTCAAGAAAACTGTCAAAAAGTGGGTAAAAAACAGAAAAAACCGAAAAAAATGGTGGCAAAAAATTTATTTTTTTTTTTGCTCAAATCGACTTAAAACCAACTTTAATAGATTCGTACATTAATGCGATTACTGAATAAATTAACAACATTCAAGAAAACTGTCAAAAAGTGGGTAAAAAACGGAAAAAACCGAAAAAAATGGTGGCAAAAAAATTTAATTTTTTTTTTGCTCAAATCGACTTAAAACCAACTTTAATAGATTCGTACATTAATGCGATTACTGAATAAATTAACAACATTCAAAAAAACTGTCAAAAAGTGGGTAAAAAACGGAAAAACCGAAAAAAATTGTGGCAAAAAAATTAAATTTTTTTTTTGCTCAAATCGACTTAAAACCAACTTTAATAGATTCGTACATTATTGCGATTAATGAATAAATTAACAACATTCAAGAAAACTGCCAAAAAGTGGGTAAAAAACGGAAAAAACCGAAAAAAATGGTGGCAAAAAAATTAAAATTTTTTTTTCCTCAAATCGACTTAAAACCAACTTTAATAGATTCGTACATTAATGCGATTACTGAATAAATTAACAACATTCAAGAAAACTGTCAAAAAGTGGGTAAAAAACGGAAAAAACCGAAAAAATGGTGGCAAAAAAATTAAAATTTTTTTTTGCTCAAATCGACTTAAAACCAACTTTAATAGATTCGTACATTAATGCGATTACTGAATAAATTAACAACATTCAAGAAAACTGTCAAAAAGTGGGTAAAAAACGGAAAAAACCGAAAAAAATGGTGGCAAAAAAATTAAAATTTTTTTTTCCTCAAATCGACTTAAAACCAACTTTAATAGATTCGTACATTAATGCGATTACTGAATAAATTAACAACATTCAAGAAAACTGTCAAAAAGTGGGTAAAAAACGGAAAAAACCGAAAAAATGGTGGCAAAAAAATTAAAATTTTTTTTTGCTCAAATCGACTTAAAACCAACTTTAATAGATTCGTACATTAATGCGATTACTGAATAAATTAACAACATTCAAGAAAACTGTCAAAAAGTGGGTAAAAAACGGAAAAAACCGAAAAAAATGGTGGCAAAAAAATTAAAATTTTTTTTTGCTCAAATCGACTTAAAACCAACTTTAATAGATTCGTACATTAATGCAATTACTGAATAAATTAACAACATTCAAGAAAACTGTCAAAAAGTGGGTAAAAAACGGAAAAACCGAAAAAAATGGTGGCAAAAAATTAAATTTTTTTTTTGCTCAAATCGACTTAAAACCAACTTTAATAGATTCGTACATTAATGCGATTACTGAATAAATTAACAACATTCAAGAAAACTGTCAAAAAGTGGGTAAAAAACGGAAAAAACCGAAAAAAATGGTGGCAAAAAAATTAAAATTTTTTTTTGCTCAAATCGACTTAAAACCAACTTTAATAGATTCGTACATTAATGCGATTACTGAATAAATTAACAACATTCAAGAAAACTGTCAAAAAGTGGGTAAAAAACAGAAAAAACCGAAAAAAATGGTTTTTTTTTTTGCTCAAATCGACTTAAAACCAACTTTAATAGATTCGTACATTAATGCGATTACTGAATAAATTAACAACATTCAAGAAAACTGTCAAAAAGTGGGTAAAAAACGGAAAAAACCGAAAAAAATGGTGGCAAAAAAATTAAAAATTTTTTTTGCTCAAATCGACTTAAAACCAACTTTAATAGATTCGTACATTAATGCGATTACTGAATAAATTAACAACATTCAAGAAAACTGTCAAAAAGTGGGTAAAAAACGGAAAAAACCGAAAAAAATGGTGGCAAAAAAATTAAAATTTTTTTTTGCTCAAATCGACTTAAAACCAACTTTAATAGATTCGTACATTAATGCGATTACTGAATAAATTAACAACATTCAAGAAAACTGTCAAAAAGTGGGTAAAAAACGGAAAAAACCGAAAAAAATGGTGGCAAAAAAATTAAAAATTTTTTTTGCTCAAATCGACTTAAAACCAACTTTAATAGATTCGTACATTAATGCGATTACTGAATAAATTAACAACATTCAAGAAAACTGTCAAAAAGTGGGTAAAAAACGGAAAAAACCGAAAAAAATGGTGGCAAAAAAATTAAAATTTTTTTTTGCTCAAATCGACTTAAAACCAACTTTAATAGATTCGTACATTAATGCGATTACTGAATAAATTAACAACATTCAAGAAAACTGTCAAAAAGTGGGTAAAAAACGGAAAAACCCGAAAAAAATGGTGGCAAAAAATTAAATTTTTTTTTTGCTCAAATCGACTTAAAACCAACTTTAATAGATTCGTACATTAATGCGATTACTGAATAAATTAACAACATTCAAGAAAACTGTCAAAAAGTGGGTAAAAAACGGAAAAAACCGAAAAAAATGGTGGCAAAAAAATTAAAATTTTTTTTTGCTCAAATCGACTTAAAACCAACTTTAATAGATTCGTACATTAATGCGATTACTGAATAAATTAACAACATTCAAGAAAACTGTCAAAAAGTGGGTAAAAAACAGAAAAAACCGAAAAAAATGGTGGCAAAAAATTAATTTTTTTTTTTGCTCAAATCGACTTAAAACCAACTTTAATAGATTCGTACATTAATGCGATTACTGAATAAATTAACAACATTCAAGAAAACTGTCAAAAAGTGGGTAAAAAACAGAAAAAACCGAAAAAAATGGTGGCAAAAAATTAATTTTTTTTTTTGCTCAAATCGACTTAAAACCAACTTTAATAGATTCGTACATTAATGCGATTACTGAATAAATTAACAACATTCAAGAAAACTGTCAAAAAGTGGGTAAAAAACGGAAAAACCGAAAAAAATGGTGGCAAAAAAATTAAATTTTTTTCTTGCTCAAATCGACTTAAAACCAACTTTAATAGATTCGTACATTAATGCGATTACTGAATAAATTAACAACATTCAAGAAAACTGTCAAAAAGTGGGTAAAAAACGGAAAAACCGAAAAAAATGGTGGCAAAAAAATTAAATTTTTTTTTTGCTCAAATCGACTTAAAACTAACTTTAATAGATTCGTACATTAATGCGATTAATGAATAAATTAACAACATTCAAGAAAACTGCCAAAAAGTGGGTAAAAAACGGAAAAAACCGAAAAAAATGGTGGCAAAAAAATTAAAATTTTTTTTTGCTCAAATCGACTTAAAACCAACTTTAATAGATTCGTACATTAATGCGATTACTGAATAAATTAACAACATTCAAGAAAACTGTCAAAAAGTGGGTAAAAAACGGAAAAACCGAAAAAAATGGTGGCAAAAAAATTAAATTTTTTTTTTGCTCAAATCGACTTAAAACCAACTTTAATAGATTCGTACATTAATGCGATTACTGAATAAATTAACAACATTCAAGAAAACTGTCAAAAAGTGGGTAAAAAACGGAAAAAACCGAAAAAAATGGTGGCAAAAAAATAAAAAATTTTTTTTGCTCAAATCGACTTAAAACCAACTTTAATAGATTCGTACATTAATGCGATTACTGAATAAATTAACAACATTCAAGAAAACTGTCAAAAAGTGGGTAAAAAACGGAAAAAACCGAAAAAATGGTGGCAAAAAAATTAAAATTTTTTTTTGCTCAAATCGACTTAAAACCAACTTTAATAGATTCGTACATTAATGCGATTACTGAATAAATTAACAACATTCAAGAAAACTGTCATAAAGTGGGTAAAAAACGGAAAAAACCGAAAAAAATGGTGGCAAAAAAATTAAAATTTTTTTTTGCTCAAATCGACTTAAAACCTACTTTAATAGATTCGTACATTAATGCGATTACTGAATAAATTAACAACATTCAAGAAAACTGTCAAAAAGTGGGTAAAAAACGGAAAAAACCGAAAAAAATGGTGGCAAAAAAATTAAAATTTTTTTTTGCTCAAATCGACTTAAAACCAACTTTAATAGATTCGTACATTAATGCGATTACTGAATAAATTAACAACATTCAAGAAAACTGTCAAAAAGTGGGTAAAAAACGAAAAACCGAAAAAAATGGTGGCAAAAAAATTAAATTTTTTTTTTGCTCAAATCGACTTAAAACCAACTTTAATAGATTCGTACACTAATGCGATTACTGAATAAATTAACAACATTCAAGAAAACTGTCAAAAAGTGGGTAAAAAACGGAAAAAACCGAAAAAAATGGTGGCAAAAAAATTAAAATTTTTTTTTGCTCAAATCGACTTAAAACCAACTTTAATAGATTCGTACATTAATGCGATTACTGAATAAATTAACAACATTCAAGAAAACTGTCATAAAGTGGGTAAAAAACGGAAAAAACCGAAAAAAATGGTGGCAAAAAATAAAATTTTTTTTTTGCTCAAATCGACTTAAAACCAACTTTAATAGATTCGTACATTAATGCGATTACTGAATAAGTTAACAACATTCAAGAAAACTGTCAAAAAGTGGGTAAGAAACGGAAAAAACCGAAAAAAATGGTGGCAAAAAAATTAAAAATTTTTTTTGCTCAAATCGACTTAAAACCAACTTTAATAGATTCGTACATTAATGCGATTACTGAATAAATTAACAACATTCAAGAAAACTGTCAAAAAGTGGGTAAAAAACGGAAAAAACCGAAAAAAATGGTGGCAAAAAAATTAAAATTTTTTTTTGCTCGAATCGACTTAAAACCAACTTTAATAGATTCGTACATTAATGCGATTACTGAATAAATTAACAACATTCAAGAAAACTGTCAAAAAGTGGGTAAAAAACGGAAAAAACCGAAAAAAATGGTGGCAAAAAAATTTAAATTTTTTTTGCTCAAATCGACTTAAAACCAACTTTAATAGTTTCGTACATTAATGCGATTGCTGAATAAATTAACAACATTCAAGAAAACTGTCAAAAAGTGGGTAAAAAACGGAAAAACCGAAAAAAATGGTGGCAAAAAAATTAAAATTTTTTTTTGCTCAAATCGACTTAAAACCAACTTTAATAGATTCGTACATTAATGCGATTACTGAATAAATTAACAACATTCAAGAAAACTGTCAAAAAGTGGGTAAAAAACGGAAAAAACCGAAAAAAATGGTGGCAAAAAAATTAATTTTTTTTTTGCTCAAATCGACTTAAAACCAACTTTAATAGATTCGTACATTAATGCGATTAATGAATAAATTAACAACATTCAAGAAAACTGTCAAAAAGTGGGTAAAAAACGGAAAAAAACGAAAAAAATGGTGGCAAAAAATTAATTTTTTTTTGCTCAAATCGACTTAAAACCAACTTTAATAGAATCGTACATTAATGCGATTACTGAATAAATTAACAACATTCAAGAAAACTGTCAAAAAGTGGGTAAAAAACGGAAAAAACCGAAAAAAATGGTGGCAAAAAAAATTAAATTTTTTTTGCTCAAATCGACTTAAAACCAACTTTAATAGATTCGTACATTAATGCGATTACTGAATAAATTAACAACATTCAAGAAAACTGCCAAAAAGTGGGTAAAAAACGGAAAAAACCGAAAAAAATGGTGGCAAAAAATTAAATTTTTTTTTGCTCAAATCGACTTAAAACCAACTTTAATAGATTCGTACATTAATGCGATTAATGAATAAATTAACAACATTCAAGAAAACTGTCAAAAAGTGGGTAAAAAACGGAAAAAACCGAAAAAAATGGTGGCAAAAAATAAATTTTTTTTTTTGCTCAAATCGACTTAAAACCAACTTTAATAGATTCTTACATTAATGCGATTAATGAATAAATTAACAACATTCAAGAAAACTGTCAAAAAGTGGGTAAAAAACGGAAAAAACCGAAAAAAATGGTGGCAAAAAATTAAATTTTTTTTTGCTCAAATCGACTTAAAACCAACTTTAATAGATTCGTACATTAATGCGATTACTGAATAAATTAACAACATTCAAGAAAACTGTTAAAAATTGGGTAAAAAACGGAAAAAACCGAAAAAAATGGTGGCAAAAAAATTAAATTTTTTTTTGCTCAAATCGACTTAAAACCAACTTTAATAGATTCGTACATTAATGCGATTACTGAATAAATTAACAACATTCAAGAAAACTGTCAAAAAGTGGGTAAAAAACGGAAAAATCCGAAAAAAATGGTGGCAAAAAATTAAATTTTTTTTTTGTTCAAATCGACTTAAAACCAACTTTAATAGATTCGTACATTAATGCGATTACTGAATAAATTAACAACATTCAAGAAAACTGTCAAAAAGTGGGTAAAAAACGGAAAAAAACGAAAAAAATGGTGGCAAAAAAATTAAAATTTTTTTTTGCTCAAATCGACTTAAAACCAACTTTAATAGATTCGTACATTAATGCGATTACTGAATAAATTAACAACATTCAAGAAAACTGTCAAAAAGTGGGTAAAAAACGGAAAAAACCGAAAAAAATGGTGGCAAAAAAATTAATTTTTTTTTTGCTCAAATCGACTTAAAACCAACTTTAATAGATTCGTACATTAATGCGATTAATGAATAAATTAACAACATTCAAGAAAACTGCCAAAAAGTGTGTAAAAAACGGAAAAAACCGAAAAAAATGGTGGCAAAAAAATTAAAATTTTTTTTGCTCAAATCGACTTAAAACCAACTTTAATAGATTCGTACATTAATGCGATTACTGAATAAATTAACAACATTCAAGAAAACTGTCAAAAAGTGGGTAAAAAACGGAAAAAACCGAAAAAAATGGTGGCAAAAAATTAAATTTTTTTTTTGCTCAAATCGACTTAAAACCAACTTTAATAGATTCGTACATTAATGCGATTACTGAATAAATTAACAACATTCAAGAAAACTGTCAAAAAGTGGGTAAAAAACGGAAAAAACCGAAAAAAATGGTGGCAAAAAAATTAAATTTTTTTTTGCTCAAATCGACTTAAAACAAACTTTAATAGATTCGTACATTAATGCGATTACTGAATAAATTAACAACATTCAAGAAAACTGTCAAAAAGTGGGTAAAAAACGGAAAAAACCGAAAAAAATGGTGGCAGAAAAATTAAAAATTTTTTTTTGTTCAAATCGACTTAAAACCAACTTTAATAGATTCGTACATTAATGCGATTACTGAATAAATTAACAACATTCAAGAAAACTGTCAAAAAGTGGGTAAAAAACGGAAAAAACCGAAAAAAATGGTGGCAGAAAAATTAAAAATTGTTTTTGTTCAAATCGACTTAAAACCAACTTTAATAGATTCGTACATTAATGCGATTACTGAATAAATTAACAACATTCAAGAAAACTGTCAAAAAGTGGGTAAAAAACGGAAAAAACCGAAAAAAATGGTGGCAGAAAAATTAAAAATGTTTTTTGTTCAAATCGACTTAAAACCAACTTTAATAGATTCGTACATTAATGCGATTACTGAATAAATTAACAACATTCAAGAAAACTGCCAAAAAGTGGGTAAAAAACGGAAAAAACCAAAAAAAATGGTGGCAAAAAAATTAAAATTTTTTTTTGTTCAAATCGACTTAAAACCAACTTTAATAGATTCGTACATTAATGCGATTACGGAATAAATTAACAACATTCAAGAAAACTGTCAAAAAGTGGGTAAAAAACGGAAAAAAACGAAAAAAATGGTGGCAGAAAAATTAAACATTTTTTTTGTTCAAATCGACTTAAAACCAACTTTAATAGATTCGTACATTAATGCGATTACTGAATAAATTAACAACATTCAAGAAAACTGTCAAAAAGTGGGTAAAAAACGGAAAAAACCGAAAAAAATGGTGGCACAAAAATAAAAATTTTTTTTTTGTTCAAATCGACTTAAAACCAACTTTAATAGATTCGTACATTAATGCGATTACTGAATAAATTAACAACATTCAAGAAAACTGTCAAAAAGTGGGTAAAAAACGGAAAAAACCGAAAGAAATGGTGGCAGAAAAATTAAAAAATTTTTTTGTTCAAATCGACTTAAAACCAACTTTAATAGATTCGTACATTAATGCGATTACTGAATAAATTAACAACATTCAAGAAAACTGTCAAAAAGTGGGTAAAAAACGGAAAAAAACGAAAAAAATGGTGGCAAAAAAATTAAAAATTTTTTTTGCTCAAATCGACTTAAAACCAACTTTAATAGATTCGTACATTAATGCGATTACTGAATAAATTAACAACATTCAAGAAAACTGTCAAAAAGTGGGTAAAAAACGGAAAAAACCGAAAAAAATGGTGGCAAAAAAAATAAAAAATTTTTTTGTTCAAATCGACTTAAAACCAACTTTAATAGATTCGTACATTAATGCGATTACTGAATAAATTAACAACATCCAAGAGGGAAAAATCCCTACATGTAGGTATTTTTTTAAATATTATAAAAAATGCATGATAAACGAGAACGTGTATGTTTTTTTTTTAATTTCCCAGTGTTTTCGCTTTTCTATAGTGAAACTGGATTTGAGATCTTGCTGCATAGGACATACCTCTTATCCTGAATTCACAATTCTATTTCCACCTTAGCGTTTTTCGCCCAAGTGTACCTACTCTTCTTTATTCCTATTCAAGTTGTGTATTGTGTGAACTACTTGGTTTCATTTTTGATTGTTCTATTTTATGTTAATTATACGGTTTTGAAACGAGTTTCTATATTTATAAATTGGAGTCATATACATCTGTATCGGGTGCGGTTGGTAGCAAAAAATTAGTAACTTCTAAAAACGCGGGAGGAAAAAATTATTGCAAGCAAAAACTCCAAATATTATGTAGGCAAGCAGATTTGTAGGGGAAATCTTACGTCAGTAGGGAATTTTTGGACACATGGTAGGTGTTTTTGTTTTTTGGATGTACCATGACCATCGCTGCTTGTGAGCCGTTATGACTGGTTTTGAGTTTTGTGACCTGCTTCATAGGAGATCACAAGTTCGATTATTTTTGTGAGCCTCACAAGTTGCGAGTGTGCTGACAGGATACGAAATCCTCACAAAATCAATTCCACCTCACCTTGTGAGGGTTTTGTGACTTGTGAGGTTTGCCAGAATCGGGCTGTTAATGTGATGTTCTATACTAAAAACAATTTTTTCTAAAGGTAATAAAACTTGGATTTCATAGGTAAATTTTTCTTCATTAACTGAAGTTGGAGCTTGGGTGTCTCTGGTGTCTACCTTGAAGTAACATATTGTTATCAAATTAAGCGGCAGTGCCGCTTTCAAAAATGTTCAACAAAACACACCAGATACCTGAGAGCTGCGATCAACATCAAAATTGACTTGTTAATTTTCTACACTAATTATACTTGGCCTTGAGCTTGGGTTCGAACTACCGCATGCATGACCGAGCATACGTCCGTGAATTTTGGGGATTTTACATGCAAACAATTACAAATTCAGTCACTCGATCACGGATGCGGCAAACAAAACCCTTATTTCAGCCCCTCTCGTTGGGCGCCACATTTTTAAGTAAAATATTTTGTATTTCGAAAACCTCACCAGAGTTCCACCAATGGAATGTTGAAGCGAATTCCTACACTCAATATAATACTTATTAACATATCTGAAATAAAACGCAAGAAATCGTTTATGCGTTTAAAATACAAGAGTACTAAACGTATCGTCAGTTTATTTATTCAAATGGGTATCTTGTTACATACCCGTCGTAAGTACTACAGAAAGTGAAGTGAATTTGTTTGTTTCCTACTCGAACTCGATAAAAACTATAAATTAATCGTTTTTTTAAAGCTAATTTGCGATTTCCAAACACACTCCGTGTTTATACCTCAAACTGAGCAACATTTTTTTCGTTTTTTTTTTTATCTTTATTGGCGAACGAATGGAAAATATAATAAAGAATTATAGTAAAAAAAGAAAAACAGACCACAGAACTGAATCTAATTGTTAATATAAATATGGCAACTTGAGGATTCTTCTTTAAGCACTTAAGTTTTTTTCTTTATATTTCAAAAATAGACTATATATGTATAACATTTTGAATTCAACAGCAAAAATAATAAATAAATAGCTACTAATTATTATTGTTTGTTTTTATTAATAAATGAAACTTTCTTTTTAATTCAAAACAATTTTTGGATTTGATTTTTGATCGCTTATCCGCGTGATCTACTACTGCTCAGTATTGGGATCAGTGTCACTTTCTTCAAGTTCTGTCTTGTTGCGCCTCTTCTCGTAAATTAAAATTATTGTGCATAGAATTAAGACTTCGGCACATATTCCCAAGAAAGGCCACAAAGCAGCTAGTTTTCCTAAGAATTTAAAGAAAAAAAAAAAACGAATTATTATGACAAAAATTTATTCAAAAAATAACCTAAACTAGGTTAAGGTTGATTTAATTGTAAGCCGAACGCATATTTTAAAATTTTAAATTCATTCAAACGTAGTTTTACTATCGCAAATTTTTGCTGTCAACCTTCCGTATGTTTAAGAAGTTATTTTATCCGGAGGCTTTTGTTGGCAACTGATTTAGAACATAATCTAACATAATCTGGCTATCTACTCACCCTTCACACGGACTAAGGTGGCATCGGAGGCAGTTAAGGAGAAACCATTTTCGGCAAAGCATATGTAGTCTCCTCTGTCATCTAAACTGACGTTTTCCATAGTCAAAATGGCATTTTTAACATTATTTTCATCTTCCTTCAGAACATATCGACCAGTTGAGTTATACAATGTAAGGTTTCCTATGGCAATCGCAATAAAATCAAATTTATGTTATTAGAAGTTCTAAAAAAAAAACAGTTATCTGGTAAGTACCTGCTTGCCAGTGCAACGATGCGTCAGTTCCAGCAACGATACATTGAATAGATAATTTTTCTCCTTCAACAACACCAGTATTAGAAGGAACGCGTACAACAACGTTCGCTAAAAATGGGGGTAACCAAATAAAGGAATTTGTATTAGAAATAATGTTTTGATTTTAATTAAATTTCCGTTTCAACACTTTCTTATGTTTAGAATATATTTAGAACGAACAGATTTACGATGCAAGAGTGTAATCTTAGCAACGACGACTTCAGCCAAACTATTAATTCATTTCTGTGTAACATATCGTACTCCATCATACGGCAGACGTGTTTAATCTGCATTTAGGTGCATGCCGAACGAATATTGTCATCTTGATCTAAGTTAAAGTAAAAAATTACATTTGACTTACCAAGTACTCTAATATCTCTTTTGTCATTGTTTACTCTGCAACTGTAAGTTCCAGCATCTTTTTCATCTGTTTTTTCAATAATAAACTTCCGTTCGGGTTTTATTATTTTGTATCGACCTTGTAAAGATGGTACTTTCGAAACTTCTGTACCATTTTTCTCCCTATAAATAAATGAATAACAAATGTTAAAACAACAAAACTCTTCTAAATATAAAAGCAAGTTGAATTCTATAGCGAAATACTTTGATCTTATGTAATTTAAAAAATACATTTTCTTAACAAACACATTTCTCAGCATTTTGCCAGTTGACAGGTTAAATGCAGGAGATGTTACACTTCGAACATAGTAACTTTTATTGGTTTTTCTTGAAATCCTGATATTAAGTTGCATTTAATTTACTGCAATATAGAGAGACATCGATGTTTTTTTTTTTTTGTATTAATATTCAGATCCGTTCCCCCATCGGACGAACCCAGTCTGGCTAGATATTGAACTGCTTAACCTCCACCAAATGGCGTCTGAGAACATTGCGATGATTTGCTCAACCCAGAAAAAGGAAGTGTGGTCGTTGCATCATTTTATTATTCAATATGTCATCTTTCGAAAACCGCAGAAACCATTCCCAAATTTTCTGCACCTGTTCTTGTAAATATAGAAAGAACTTCGTCAGCGATGTCGCAGTAATCTTGATGACACCAGAACCGTTAATGTAGCCATTATATTGAATGGGTTGGGTAGGCAGAGCCCCTTCTACTGCAACGACAACCACTATAGGCAACTGAACTTAACAGGTTCACTTAGATTTAGAGCGAACAAAATGTGAAAACCTGGTAATCTGCAACACTAGGCCGCTGTTGACATCTTCAATCAGAGACTACGCTGTAAAAATTATCATACGTGCTAATTTGTAAGTCAGCATCTTTTAGCGCTAAAAACAATAAATCATCACCATTGAATGCCAGTTTTTAGAAGAGAACGAGATCCCCTCCTGCGTGACAGAAGCATCTCGAAATTGAAAATGCTTTTAGCTGATGGCCAACTAACAACCAGCTTTTAATAAGATAAATAGCCGATATCTGCGGCAGGAATAAAATGGAGTCTGTGTAATATCTCATACGGGAACGCCGCTTCAGTTGAATGGTTGGATAGTTTTTCGACTGACTTGCAACAAAGAACAAATAATTGCACGACTGAGGGGAGGAACTTTTCCATTTCATTTTAGACTAATCTATATAAAATATGTGAGGTTACATACTTACCAAACAAGGTCGAAGTCCCCCTCCTTAGTTATATTACAACTAAGGAGCAGTGGCATCCTGATAGAGAATAATTTGACTTGATGCGTTGCATTGTCGTAGTTTGGGATCAACCAATCGGGTTCTGCAAAGAAAATAGAATTACGATTTTTGGTTTACTGTAAATTTCTAGGTTAATTTCGGTTGTTAGCATTTAAAAAGTATACTGTGGAATTGTAAGAAATGTAGGTATATATGCATTGAAAACGCATTACATTATGTAAAGTGAAAAGAAACAAGTGTGGGTAAAAATATTCGAAATTATAAATAATGATTTTCAGCTTTCTCTACGAGTAAGCTGTCAACAATACTGGGCATACTTATATGCAACTAAAATTGCTAACAAAGTTAAGACAAATTAAAAACCAATTAAAAGTGTGTGTATGTAGAAATCAAATCAGAATGAGTGGGCGCTAGTGGGGTTTTGTTACTTTGTACAATCGAGAAAGTACTTTTGTCATCCGTTAAGAACCGGGTGTACATTTTTAGACGTCTTTAAAGTTAGTAGAGACGGAACACTCTACAAAAGCTTTAATAACCGCGCTTTTTCAACGCCAATAACAGTCTCCGGACAAACACACCCAACACAATTGTTTTCAACTGCGTGTGATTAATCGAATGGTATATAAAAAGAACGCAGAAACAAAACCGGATGTGACAGCTGACAATAATTAGAAAACTCCATTCAAACCCGAAACTAAATAGAGTGTCCCAGATATAAACGCGTTTACACTTTGCGCGGTTGGTCATTCTTTAATCATCAAGCCCACTTGATAACAACAAAATAATGATCCAGATATTTCCACCATCATTAGTTATTTAGAAATCTGTACAAATATTTGTCTCCTTATTTTAGCGATTCTATTGTCTTTTATTATTTAATTAAAAATGGCCATGTTCCATTGGTCCATAGAAGCTAGAGCGCTAGTGGAACAAAAAATTACATTTGGCTTAGTTTATGTTTCGTTTTATTCAAAATAAACTTATTTCCCATAAGATAACAATACATATAATTGCAAATTTAATTCGCTTTATTTAAAACAAAATGTCAGATCCGCGCTCCTAAGGGTGACTGTGTAATACAGTCAGATAAGGCGCCATGTTGCAAATATAAATAGATAACATTGTTAACGCACTTAGGTATACATTTGCATTCGTCGAACTCATTAAGTAATAAATCATTTTTCTAGTGAATTTTTAAATTTCAATGCGTTGCTAACTTGAATATCTCTTTTTCCTTACATTTTCAACTTGATATACCTACTGTCAATCTTCATACTTGAAAGGTACAAAATGCGGCAAAGAACAAAAATACTTAATAGAAAATGGGTCATTTAGCTTCTTTTTGATTAAAGCAATTACGAGAATATAGCAAATGATTTTTTTAACAGATGTTTTGGAATGTCATCTTTGTATTTCCTCTGCGCCAGTTCAATCCATTGTCCGTTCTCCGGACCGATGTTTTGAAAGTCCATTGTGATGTTGTCTACCTATGCAGTTGGAAATATGTACTGTCATTCGGTTTTTACAACACCGACTTAAAAAGCTATTTCTGTTTAATAAAGTCAGCAGACCTTACAGTCTTCGAACAGGATTTTTTTTAAGTTCACGACTCATGATGCTATGCAACAGCCCACAATATTCTTTATTGTTAAAGAATATCGCAGACGTCAAACATATCCGTATACATGTGCCCAAAAATAAGCTGTAGTGAATAAGAAACAATTTTTATGGTGGCTTAAGTTTAGAAAACATTTCATGACCATTCCGTTCGATGTATAACCGTTTTTGACTCAAACTCAGTACGATAATTCAACTAGAACATGCTGCTCGTAGTTTTGCCAGCCCGAATTTTTATTAAATTTAATTCATAAGATGATGTGACGTCAGCCTTAGTCTTGTTATTTACTGATGTGTGGTGAACTTATACCATAAAGAGTGTTGTGTTGATCATATATTTCCTATAATTATCTTTATACAAAAACTCGCCCACAAAAACTGTCAAAATTGAACTACATATCCTTTTGTCTTCGACACTGGTTTTGAAAAGTTAGTAGACTTACGCGACTTACAAACGTCATTTATGTACTTATTATGGTTATTTTTTTAAGAAAAATTTAACATAGTAAGACAGTACAAGGAGCAAGTTAGCGAAAACTCTCGGAACTAAATAGAGTAGAAAAGTGCAGCTTTAATGTGACAGCAAATGTTCTACTCTAACCAGGGGGAAAGACAATCGATTTTCACTTTTTAAAATACATCAATAAGAAAACTAATACATATGAGACTTGGGAAAGCATTAAATTTGCTTAAACGAGTCAAAACATTTACAGAATAAACTTACTACAAAATCGCTTGTACCACCAACAGCAGCAGCTTCTTCAAAAACTAAAAACAAATTTGAATGAAACATACATAATAATGACAGCAAGTGTACACCTCGCTATATTGTAATAGAAAAGAATAAGTTTACAAAATAAAAATGGCCGCGTTGCATTAACCGCACGATATAATATCCCAGCTAAAGTTATAAGAGTTCGTTTTTTTTTCCGCTCATGAGCAGAATAAAGGTTATAGTTCACTATAATTACCACTTCTTTTTCCAATGCCATTGTCGATCTAAAGGAGGCGTTTTTAAAAGTGGCACAACATTTGATAAGGTTTTGTGTAAGCGCTACAACCTTCCAGTGATCACTTGGGATGCCAATCTCATCCATATACGTCAATGAAAAAAAAACTGCATATAAGCAATGTAGGCCGATAAATAGTTTAGTTTAGTTTATTGATTCATCAAACAAAGTCTCAATACCATAGTGATTACTTTACACCGACACATCAGTTCAGCTAGACTTTTTGAATTACCACGTACTAAATTCGAACTACTGTGTATCTCTGGAAGCTATGTATTTATTTTACACTATACAGCGGGCGCTTTCAAAAATCTAGTTATTTATATTCGACTACGTTGGTCTTTACCCTGAACGCAAAAATATGGTTGGTCGGTGACGTCCTATGTCAGCCACATATCCAACTGTTAACTTAGTAGGTACTCTGTTAATTCTTAACTAGATTCGTCGACTATCCCCTGCATAAACGTCAATTTAAGAAAAAAAAAAACTGTTCATGTGACATAACTGGCCCAATTAAAACTCAGAAACTTCTAGTCAGTCAGCTGTCAGACTTGCTAAACTAGATTGCTGATCGTCCCATATCATACCATATCAATAATATATGTACTCGTATAGCTTTGAAATTGGAATAGTTTAGCGTAGGGTACTTATAGGCTTTTCACACCAAGCTCAAACTACGTTTTCGTCAAAACACACGAAAACTTTATCGAAAACAGAAGTTTTCCCATACATATTTCAGTTTTCAAAACGAGTCGTTTGCACTCATTTTCCACGAAAACGACTTCCAATCGTTGGGTTGTTGGAACAAACACACCTTTTGCAATATCCAGCAAAATGGCTGACCGAACAAATGTCACAACTCACAAATTAAAATTAATTGATGGGCTAATATTGTTTTTAAATGCACTAAATTCATTTTGTTTGTTAATTAATGCGATCGAAATTTGTAACCACAAAAGTTTGCACCGAAATTTAACGACTAGTGTCTAACAGCTGATTGAAACGTCAAACGAAAACAAGTTGGTGGTCGGTGTGAACGCATCGACGAGTTTTCGAGGGAAACGCGGTTTTGGGCTTGGTGTGTGTAGAGTTCGTGATAGGACACCTCTTTGTTTGTCAGTTTATTTCAGCAATATGTCAAACATATTAATCGTATTAGACATAGTGATCACACATATTTTTATAATAATACAGTACAGATTATGTCGATACTACAGTGTGAAAAGCCTAATACTCTATTAAATCGATGTTGCTTTTATTGGCTGACAGAACCCACGAGCAGAAAAAAGTTTCGACACATTAATCGTTGTCAGTATCAATATAACTTCCACGTGGTCTGTCAGTCGATGCTATCGAGTACCCCAACAATTTGAGAAGAACTATAACTATATGTTACAAAACTGTTTGACACAGTTTGCAAATAAAGTGCCAAATATTTATCATTGAATGTTCGATAAAACCGAAACAACTTATACATAATTAGCTTTATTTAACATTAGAGTCGACATGTCTTTCTTTAGGGTGATGCCACACAAGTATGGAAAATCACATCAAGTTTGAACTTTCTCCTACAAGCAAAAGTTGCGTTTTGTTCCAATATTAGGAACGTAGCATTTTTAAGAACTCCCAGTTCTCAATTTGTTGACCAATGCATATAAAATTGTATAAAATATTCCCCTATGTATGATTTGTAAAATAATACAGTTCGAAAAATATCTAAAGTAACTTACGCATGATGAAGTTTCTACAAAACTACTTACAATTGAAATTTGAACACCAATAGTGCAGATGAGTCGAACGTATTTCAAAGAAAATAAAAACACAAAATAAAAGAAAAAAAAAAAAACTTTATTGCGTACAAAGTACAACTCGTACAAATACAAGCCACTGTTGTGAAAGCAGAAAGTAGCAGCAAACATTGATGAACGTACTAAAACCAAATACAGGGATAAATTATAAGGATACACTTAGAATATAGGTATTCCCTAGTTGAAGGGGCGGATTTTGATGAGCTGGTATGTTCGAAAAATAAATGCTCTTAGCTAAAGTCAAATTCAAAAACTATCCAAAAATTAACTGCATATTAAGATAAATGAGGTTTGAAAAAAGTATTCATTTTCTTTTATCTCACCCTTGTGGCTGGGAAGGCTTGGCTTGGGAATAACGGTAGGCATGGCATTGTATGTCGAAACTCCAGGCAACACCGGCAGGTAGTATTGTCTAGTTGTTATTGGTTCTGTCGGCGATGTTTGCTGTTCTACCCTTCGGCCAGTTATCATTTGAATATATTCTGGATTGACGGGAAGTGCAGACGGATGAACTAGGAGAACACCAGTGATATTGTTCGGGTCGACGAACACGTTTCGGTGTAGGTCACGGTCGGTGCTGGCGGTGGTACCTCTCCAAGTTATTGACGGCACTTCATCGGGTAGTGTGTACATGTGAGTGTAATCGGTAGCATTGGAATAGACGTTTCTCGTGTTTTGAAAGGGAATATCTCTATTTCGACTCGATGGCGTGGATGTGTGAGCTGGCATACCGATGCCCTGATGAGCTGTATTGCTGACTGCAAACACATCGGTGGCTCGTGGTAAATACGAATCTGGCAATTGGGTGGATATGGAAATTTCCGAAGAATCTATACCATGGAGTCGCGTGAATGCACTTTCAGTGTGGTGCACTCTGAGCATATGGGAGCTGGAGTGCTCTCCATTACACTGATATCTGCCCTGGTGTGCTTTCAGGGCGTGCCGCACATTAATATGGGCTTCGATTTTATGTTTCTCACCTTTAAAATAATAACGTTAGCATTTGATCAGGCGACAAACATCTCAACTGGAATATACACATCTGCGTTCAATGGTAATTGGGCTTTTGCTTTTCTTTTTCTTTTTGTTGGAGGGGGCTACTTTTTTTTGTTTTTGTTTGGCTGTTTTTGAGACATTGTGCGTATGTGTCGAATATCCAATGCAACATCGAAATAGTAATATTGAACGCAGATTGCGGAAATAATATTTATATACCTACGCCTGGGTACTTACCGTCGATAGCACTCTCCGATGTTAAAAATGAGTGTTCATCTCGCCAGTGACGCAGATTATGTTTGGTTATAGGCTCACCGTCTTTGAGCCAGTTAATCGACTCGGAGATTGATATTATGCAAGTTATTTCGAATGGCTGACCGATATTGACATTTGAATCTCCATAATAAATAACCGACTCTAGGTCCGATAGGTTTTCGATGGGTAATTTTGTATATTCTGTTTTTATTTTTTTATTTTTTTTATGATTTACAAAAAAATACGAACCTTGTAGGTAACAATTGTGAATAGCGTAACAAATATATTTAAACAATTCAACACAAATAAATAAAAACAATTGCTCTAGGTATATATATTCGTTTCCACTAGCCAGAGGATGATGCGAACTATCTTTTTGGTAATTTACATTGTTTCCAAATGTATTGAAGCAATAAAAAGAAAATACCCTGCTTCTAGCCGGTGAGGACGACAGAAATGTTCTGCACTGCACAGTGCACACCCTGGTTATTCAACAAACTTTACGTAGTGATGCGCTGTTAATAAAAAAATAATTAGCCGCCAACTAGCTTAAAGCTCAGTGCTCTTACGAATGCATAAGATTTGTATAATTATGTAAACATGTTTGTGAGCTCAAGTTCAGGTATAACAACCTCATCAGGAATGAACTACATACTCTGGTAATTTTAGGAATTAGTAGCAATCACAGATAAGAAAGGAAAAGTTCAAAAACCTGAGAAATTATTTAATTAGATCCTCCCCAAAGGTTGACTGGTAAGGCCCATTTTATTCACTCGAAGTTGAACACAACTTGGGAAGTTTTCCATATAAAAATTGGAAAGGCCATTTTATTCCCAAGTTGTGTTCATCTTCGAGTGAATAAAATGGGCCTAAGACGATTTATACTCGTACAACTCATCCTTGATAGTTCTTCCTTTTGTCAAAGACGCCAGTGACATTCAGCTGCCAAAATATTGAGTAAGTGCGAAAATAATTCAAATAAACTATTGAAACTCCGACTCAGTTCTAAATACGCAACGCTAGTTTCGTCTTGAGGTCGGTCGTCATAATAACGTCAGTGTGTAGGCAATTTGTCGCACGTGGAAAAGTTTGAGCGTGCATCTTAAGTCACCAACCAGACGGAGATTGATTCGAAATGAAGAAAACATTTTCGCCGTAGCGGCGAGTATCGAAGAAGGCCCAGAAATGTCGATTCGGCGCCGATAAGCGGTACTGGGCATCACCTGATAGTCAACCCGACTTATTTTGCGTTTGAATTTGAGCCTGCATCTATATAATATTGAGTTGAAGCCGGGCGACATTAGACAACGCCGTGAATTCGCTAATTGGGTGCTGGAAATGCGGTCCGGTGATCCCGATTTTTTGCCAATATTCGAGACTCTATTGTAAAAATAACGCTTTACATATTGGATCGAGTCTTCATAAAATTTGGACTGACCGGTGACCGCTTGAAGCATACTCCCAGCGAAACCGAGGCGGCCATTTAATCGATGTGCTATTCCACACATAATGCCACGAATATAGTTTTAAAAGAAAGTCAGAATCATTTCATTTTATTTAAATTGTTTTTCCCCTATCGCTCCTGTCGGGTCCCCCTTTACCATACAACTTGGCGGACGCCATCCTGTACGATCAGGACATATAGTTCTTGTTTAAAAACCCATCCATGTGGTTGGTGCAACTATGGGAGCTAAAATAATATACCTATCCAGTGATGAGTAGCTCAGTTGCCTCGGAGATGAATTATGTGGGTAAGAAATAGTTATGGGAGCTTGGCTTTTTATGTATTCAATGTATTTAAAAAAAATGGCGCATAATTATAGTCGGATAAAGCCCACTTTATGATTATTTTAGTACGTGACAATGTCCGTATTAGTATTTTTCTAATTATAGTCGACAAAATACACACTTTATAGTTATAATAAATAATAACATAATAGTTGGCGCAACAGGTCTGTAGGGAAGGGACCCAGGGCCTAGCTTCTCGCAACCATTCGTTTTGTGTAAGTTTTTAATTTTTGGAACGAATGGAAGGGATCTACAATTTTATGCCGGTTCCAAACGGGCCGATTGAGAAGCTCTTTCATGACAGTTATACTCTCGGATGTTTGTCAGACGTTCGCGAGAGGTAGCGCAGTGAAAAAAACCTGAGTTGGAATTTGGGTTTTTGAGGGATTTGAACCTGGACCCCTCGCTTAGTAGTCCAACACACTAACCACTAAGCTACTGCGTTATAACCTCCCATCTGTCATTTCTATTGAAAAATTGTAATTACATTTTTTTTTTTTTGCAAATTTTGAAAGAAATGTTCCCAGGATATTTATATTTTTAAAGATCTCGAAATGTTTAAATATGTTGAGTCTCTAAGAAAAGCAAAATAAAACCAGAGTAAATCCTTTTTAAGATTTTCATTAGGAAGATTGCCTACTAGCTACAGATTAAATAAAAAAACTTTTCATTCCATTGATTCATTTTTAATTTTTTTGTTTTTTTTTTCTCTTTTGCTGTCATTTCATTAAAAAATGCTTAAGGAGAATTCCCCAAACTGTGTTTAGTTTCTCAAACTACATTTTTGGGTATGTTTGACAAAAACTTGCGTCGCGCCCGCTCTAAGGTTGGTTCTAGTTGTAGGCAGGTTACAAAGCATTTATAATTTTCTAGAAAGTTAGGCATGAGCTTTGAAGTTACAGTGGTGCGATGTCTATAATTTTGCGTCAATATTTGTAAATTCCCCATAGGTATTAGGAATGAATCCCATAAAACCTACCTTATTTCTTCTTCTTATAATTTGTTTCCAATTTATTCCTCTCTGAACCAAGACCGCAAGCGCTTATATTGAAACTAACGCGAAGTTGGATACTGGCTGTCCATATACCTATAATAAGTCAATGGTATCTATGCCATATGTGTGTCAGAGGCACAATGCTGCTGGCGTTCTAGACAGAATTTGAAATGTTTGTCTTGGTCCCGCAAAGCAAACGCTTCGAAAAGTAACTTCCAGATGTAAACCTGTTCGATGTGGCTGAAGTTGTTTCCCTTTTTGTTTGAATAAAATATTAGCAGTCAGAGTTGAGGCGAAAACATGTTTATATTTAGGTAGTAAACATTTTATCAAAGTGGACCCACTGATCTGCTAATTATTTCGCAATCTTTGTAAATAAGTACATCTTGAATTTTAAATATAGTACGAGTTATAACATTGATTTGCTGACAAAATGATAAATTGACAATGACTTGAAAGAGAGTAGGTATGCGTTCCTATTCTGAACACGTCAATATGTCAGCTGGGAAATTGGCTATTAGTGGCGCCATTGACTTATTATATTACTCTATGTCTATGAGTGACGCATTTCCATTTCCACAGTCGAGTCGGTTTAAGTGTTCCATCCACCAGTGAAAATTATAGAAATGCTTCTCATTCGGCATGTCTACGGAAAAACAAAATAACTAAAACAATACAAGAATAAAAAAAAAAATTATATAACATGAAGTTCAATACAGACACAGCTAAAGCAATCGCAAGTTCCCAAGGCAATGCTACTCTCTCCGGTTCGTCATATAATACAATACGTCAGATCAAACCACGTGCTAATTATTTGAATATACTCCGAGTGCGAACATGTTCGATACAAGTTGAGGAAACTAAATATAGATTTAGAGACCGCCATTAGACAGAAGCTATTATAGTTGTTGGAAGCAAAACGTGAGATACGTCTGCTACTTTTAGTCGCTAAATAGACGAATTTAAATTCCAATCATAATACAGACAGCCATGAAAGCTATATAGAGGACCTTCATAGAGAAAAGCTGAACGAAGTAGACAAAGAATGCAAGAAAAATACAAAAAATATGCAGAAATGAATGAAAAGCATACAACCAAGGGTATGGATGTACCCACCCCACTGCCCACACTCGTTTATGTTCGTCGTATGCGACACGTTTTTTGTGTGTTTCCAAGAATGAATTCGAAACTTTCGATAAATTTCATAGATAAATATAATCTAGAGTTAGACTAGACACCTGTTTGTCCTATGAGTAGGCGGTCCAAATAATCGGAGGAATTCGATATTTGACTGACCAAAGTTCAAATATGCGTAGGGGAGCGGGATAGCTTCGCACAAAGTATGCGCGTTTTAGCGTAAACGTTTTGGTGTTGTGACACGGCTGTTGGGATATGACTTTCTTTTTGTAAGAAACGTAACGTTTCCGTCGATCGCAAGTGGAACAGTCGCAGTGCTTAAAAAGTAAGTGCGGGCAACATTAAAATCAGTAATTTGCTAAGTCTGACAGCTGGCTGACATTTGTTTCGTTCGGGTACTTTTCTGCAAACGTAAAATTTTTTTAAAATTTGCTAAGAAACTGTGCAATGCGACCACGTACTCAGGAAAACTTAAAAAAAATGAGAGAAATCCATTTTACCTCGACTTACAGTGACAGCACAAAGAAAGACAGCACGATGTCAGAGGAACAACGAACAAGTTATAATTGAAAGTTCTCCCAGCACATTTCTTAAACTTTTTGAAAGAAAACCGGTCAGGTACTTCTCTTGAAAATGAGAAACTTCTCTCTCGATTTTAGAGATTTGATATTTTTCATTTTTCTATGCTGAAAGTACACGAACGGACCTACTATCTATTTGATTTGGTTTACGACCAAACTAGTTCTTCCGTTCAAGGGTAATCTAGTCCTAAACAATTTAGTTGACTTAAAACTAGTTTTTAATGCGGCTATTACAAGAGAATCGGGGGCAGTTAATCCTCGGATAAGGGAATGGTGACCGAAACAGTCTTCCCTCGCTTATAATCCTCCGACATCTCGTCGAAATAATGTGAACCGATATACGCCATCGGTGATAATTATTATAGATCGTCTCTTACGTTAAGTACCTTACTAGAGTCTTAATAATATAAGGTTGGTCAAGGGGATGACCGGTCGACAGTATGCCTTCGGATATGCGGGTGGTGACCGTATCGGTTAGAGGTTAGACCCTCGCTCTTGCCCTCTGGCAACTTATCATGTAGATGGCGATAGCTTTACCGTCTATCGCGAACAAGACAAGTCTGCAGGCTGCCTCCCTTGTAGCCACCATTTCAGCCTGAAAAAAACTTCAGTGGTCTGGGAGGCGTAAGGCAATATTGATTTCGGGTGATTGAGAATGTACTCCCGTTCCCTGATGATGTTTCACAGTTTGGTTTGACTTAGATCGGCGACATTGAAAGGTTTTTCAGTTGACGTTTATGGAGGTGTAGCCGACGAATCTAGTGAAGTAATTCGTGACTGAGTACCAAGTTGACAGTTTGCAACTGAGGTGGCTGACGTAGGAAAAGTGACGTTCCCGACACAATCTTGTTTTTGCGTTCAGGTCACATCTAGTCCAGACCAATCTAGTCGACTTAAGGTACTAGATTTTTGAATGTGCATACTGACTGTGATGCCAAATCACCATGGAAAGTTACGTGATTGTGAGCAAAGGATAAAACTTTATTTTTATGAAATCAGTGTTCGTGAGTACCCATTTTACTGCATATGCATGCATGTCCCTTCAAAGTCAATTTTCTATTAGTATACAATTGTACATATACTAGTATTGGATATTTTTTATGAATTTCACATTATTTACAATAAAGTGCATTGGAAAGTGCCGTCATCCACTTCCAATATTAGGTGGTAATTAATCAGCCAACGCCCGTACGTATCGTATCGTACGAACTTTGCCACAGTCAGTGACAAGAAGGCAGTCTTTCGCAGATTTAAATTTCGGGAAATTACGTCGGGACTTGGATTTAAATTCGTACAAGATCCAACTGAACCTGGATTACAAAGTTAAAGGTAGTTTCTTCGGTGACTGGGCTGCCTAATACGGGACGACACTTACCCACACGAGGTTAACCAGATGGCAAAGCATCAAAGTGGTTTCTCTCCAAACGTAGAAATAAAATATAGACCGATGCAGACAACTAGTAAATGACGGTGTTCTTCTCATTAATCAGCTAAACCTATTTAATTTCTTTTACATGAGCTGTCTTGAGTTAATAAAACGTATCTCACACCTGTACAGAATCAGTAGGCTCTTGAGTAGGTCAGTGCTATATATCTTTGGTTTAATTAGTTGATAACGGCCATAAATAAAATGTAGATAATCAGCAGCAAAAGAAGCTCAAGTGCTTTATAGCTTCGAAGTAAATAACTAAAAAGTTATTTTTGGTACACAATGCTGATAGCAAAATAAGTGTTCAACAACTAGTTTATCAGCGAACCAGATTTGTCAGAGCGTAACAAGTTCATATTCGACGTACACAGGCTTTGATTCAGTCTGTGGGAATCTTAAACTGTTCCCGAGTACAGCCTCAGTTTCGCCTCTGGAGCATTACCATCGTTCTAGCGAGGGGACTCCACCCCTCATGCACCAAAGATGAGGTTATAAATGACCTCCGTTCCAAAGGGTTTAAAATTCTTGATGCCGTAAATATCATCAAGAAAGAGAAGCAAAAAACGGAAGAAGATAAGGACATCCTGGTAAGGCGTGGTCTTCCGCTCTTTATGCTTACCTTCGATAGGTCTGATAATATCGAAGATATCTACCGAATTAAAACCATACTTAATATTGTGGTAAAAATCGAGCCCATGCGCAGAAATTTGAAAACAATTCCACAGTGCAAACGTTGCCAAGAATTCAATCATACGCAAATGTATTGCAAAAAAGAACCGCGATGTGTAAAATGCGCCGGAAGTCACTTCTCCCAAGACTGTGGAGCAAATAAACAATCCTCCGCTACCTGTGCTAATTGTAAGGGAAAGCACCCGGCAAATTATAGAGGCTGTGAAGTAGCTAAGGAGTTGCAAAAACGGAGAGATGCGCTACTCAAAACCCAAAATAAAAAAACAAAGCCGCCTACCAAGATAAAGCGTAGGACCGCCCAGGAGGTAGTAGGCAATATAAAACCTCCGGTTCAAAAGCGTAGCATTGTCAGAGAAAGAGAGACAATAGAAATGCCCTCGACCTCTGTTGTCAAAAGAAACGCTACTGAAAAGTTACCACCAGGAAAGCCATCGAATAGTGGCCCTCGGACAGCCAGAGTACAGACCTACGCTCAGGCCGCGGCATTCGAAGGAGCGAAAAACGTTGAAACTTCGCCGGACCCTGTTTCTCATGTTTTCTCAGTTATTCTCCAGAAACTTGAAGAACAAAGCAAAATAAATAAAATTATTCTCGATCGCTTGGTTAAGCTCGAAAATAATTCATGGAAAACGCGTGCTTCAAAATAACATGAATGAAAAACCAATGTTAAAAATATGCACTTGGAATGCAAACGGGCTTTTACAAAAACTCGGCGAATTGGAAATATTCATACGCGAGAAAGATATTGACATTTGCTTAATTTCTGAAACTCACGTGAAAAAGGGATCGAATTTAAAAATAAAAGGATATAATGATTTCCACGCTTGTCACCCATCGGGGAACGCCAGAGGTGGATCATCATTGCTTATTAAAGACTGCATTGAACAATACGAAGACCTGAAGATAGAGCTCGAAACTATGCAACTGTGCACGATTCGAGTTAAAAATAGTCAGCGTACTCTTAGAATTTCATCTATCTACTGTCCACCGCGTTCCGCGCTTGAAAAAAGTGATTTTACTAACCTGCTTAAATCGCTCAAACCAAATTTCATTATTGGCGGTGATTTTAATGCGAAGCACACGTTCTGGGGCTCCAGATACATCTCGCGAAAAGGTAGAATGCTCTATGGGGCAGGTATGGAATACAGTTGCGATTTCCTCTCGACGGGCAAACCGACCTACTGGCCAACTGATACTTCAAAACTACCTGATCTGATAGATTTCTTCGTCGTGAAAGGAATACCTACCAACCACATTAAAGTTGAAGAGAGCTTTGATCTATCATCTGACCACTCACCGGTTATTCTAACATTGAGTGTAAAATTAGCCAATAACCTAGAGCCAGCGAGATTAACTGGTAGAAACACTAACTGGGAAGGCTTTAGGAACGAAATAGAAGAGAATGTTGAACTGAGTGTTCCACTTACGACACCCTATGAACTTGAAGTTGAAGTTGATCGCTTCGTCGAGATCGTACAGCTCGCCTCCTGGAATAATACGCCTAATCCAAGGAAAACGCCGGCCAAATACGGGCTACGATATCCTCCCGAAATAAAAGAATTGGTCAACGAAAAAAGGAAGGCGCGTAAGAAATGGCAACAGAGTCGCGCTCCGCAACACAAAGCACATTTGAATTATTTGTGCAATTTGTTGAAGACAGTCATTAAGGATTTTAAAAATCGTGCGATAGGTTCTTACCTTGAAAGTTTAACAGCGAAAAAAGATTCCAATTATTCACTTTGGAAAGCTGTAAAAGGCACCAAAAGGCCCAAAATCCCCGCGCCGCCAATTAGAATAAATCAAAATGAATGGGCAAGGGAAGATAAGCAAAAAGCGGACGTTTTTGCCGCTCATCTAGAAGAAACCTTTAAACCGTACGATGGCCAAGCGATCTACGACAATACTAATAGGACGGAATTACAACCTGACGATTCAACACTCACAAGAGCAACGCCAAGGGAACTAAAACGTGAAATCGAATCCCTAAAACCTAAGAAAGCTCCTGGTTATGATTTGATCACCGGAGAAGTTCTCAAAGCTCTTCCAAGGAAAGCATTAATTAAGCTCCTTCATATCATAAATGCTGCACTCAGACTAAAACACGTGCCGAGTCAATGGAAAGTCGCGGAGGTCATAATGGTTTTAAAACCAGGAAAACCGCCAAATGAAGTAAAATCGTATAGACCGATTTCCCTTCTTCCGGTAATTTCCAAAGTATTCGAGAGAATATTGCTTAGGCGCCTACAGCCGGTTATTGAAGACAATAATCTTATCCCTGACCACCAGTTTGGGTTCAGAACCAAGCATTCGACGATTGACCAAGTACATAGAACTACTGACGTAATCGAGAAAGCATTTGAAGAAAAAAAGATTTGCTCAAGCGTATTCCTTGACGTCTCACAAGCCTTTGATAAGGTGTGGCACGATGGCTTGAAATTTAAATTACGACAAGTTCTCCCCGCAAGCCTATATGATATTCTAGAATCATATCTCGGGAACAGACTCTTCCGTGTTAGAAATGGAAACGAATACTCGGAGCTAAAAGAAATTTCGGCCGGGGTACCGCAAGGAAGCGTCCTTGGTCCGCTTCTCTATTTGTTATATACTCGCGATATTCCAAGGGAAGATGGCACTACCCTTGCTACGTTCGCCGACGACACAGCTATCCTAGCTGTAGGTAATACAATCGAAGAAGCGACTACAAAACTTCAAGCCGCAGTGAATAAGGTAAATGAGTGGACAAGGAACTGGCGGATCGCCCTCAACGAAACTAAATCTGTTCACGTGAATTTCACTTATAAGAAAACTAATGACTTGCCAATTTTTCTAAACTTGGCCCGAATACCCTTTGCAAACGAGGCCAAATATCTGGGAATGACACTCGACGCAAAGCTGAAATGGAGTTCGCACGTGAAAATGAAACGTAAAGAACTCGATATCAAATATAGAGAAATGTACTGGTTACTCGGAAAACATTCCCAGCTCAGTACTGAGAACAAACTGCTTTTATACAAGCAAGTGCTAAAGCCGGTGTGGACCTACGGTATACAACTTTGGGGTTGTACCAAGAAAACAAATGTCAATATTCTACAAACTTTTCAAAATAAAGTTCTTAGAGAAATTGTACAAGCACCATGGTATATTAGAAACGACGATATCCATAGGGATCTCGGAATTCCAACAATCGAAGCTGAAACTAGAAGCTTCGCGAGAAAGCATAGAAACCGACTAATCGGACATATCAACAATACAGTCCGACAAATCTTGGACGAGAGCAATTTATTGCGCCGACTACAAAGAACGAAACCGTTCGACTTGGCAAGATAAGATTAACCGCGTTTAATTTGCGGAACACGCAGGATCTTTCATTGGAAAGTAACCTGTCAAAAGTTTTTATTTAATGATAGAAAAATTGCTTGATAAGTTATATCTTAGTTGCAGTATCTAACAATCTTTAGAAGGGTGGTGTTTTTAGTCAGTAAAAATCTGACACTACTATGAGAACGCGCTTGCTATTCTCATAGTGTCTTTGGAAGATTTTCACCTACCCTCGAAAAAAAAAAAAAAAAAAATATGGAATAGCCGCAGGTGTTATGTCAAAACAAGAAGTCATATCAGTTGAATGAGTGCGTTCAGGCATCAGTTGTTTTTGACAGGTCATACAGGAAGTAACGTAATATCGTTTTCTATTGGTTTCACTCGGGGATCCACTCATTCTGTAGTTAAATGGAACAAGAAAACTGCTTCTGATTGAATCCACAAGAGTATTGGTGAAATGCCAAAAAATAATGTACGGCAGCTGTCAGCTGACTTGTATAAAATACACAAACTACACTTGTGTGAGTGCTTCCTGAGTGGATTCTGACTTCAAATCTTGAATCGAAATTCTCTCCTCAGAATTTTATGTCAATGGAATGGCTTCAGAATTGATTTTTTTCGATTCCGGAATCCGAACTCTCCCGGACGCTCTTTTTGGCCAATGGAAAACGACATAAACTTTAGAACACAGGTAATGGAATTACAGAGATATATAACTTTCCAATGGAAAGGCTGCTGCCTTCAAGCTGCTTTCCCATAAACTCATGAAGTATGTTGCATGCATGCTCATTTACAAAAACAAAAGCGTAAATAAATGTTTTTTGGGGGGATAGACAAACGAAAGATATCCACCACTTTTAACTAATCATCTCTGGTACATTTCTTTCTGCCGATTTTCGTTACAATTATTATTTTATCTGGCTTTGACAATAAAATGCGGAGACGGAAAGTAACATGCACACAAGCAATGCCTTTCACGTCGCGTCGTTGTGCAAATAAATGTTTGGCCTTTGTGGATACTGAACTGATATATATATATTATTTTGCCTTGGAAATCTGAAAACCGACTGGTAATGAACACGCGCAAAAATGGGTGAGAACTGAGAAGTTTCTTTTAATCCCGCTTGCTTTATGATTAACAAGTATATATTAATAAACATGCCTCTGTGTGTTACTGGAACCATTTTAAAAGATAAGACGTATTAAGCATCGTAATTCAATCAAGATCAAGCTCTCCGCGTCCGCATCACAAAACGAGTGGCTTTAAAACACCAAAATATGAAATGTACCACATGCACTGTTATTTCCGGGAGGATGACAACTTACGATATTGTTTTAACTTATCCTAGTTGAAGGCCAAAGGAACAGACAATTTAAATGGATTGCGAAATATCTTTTGTCTGAATCTATGGTGGTATTTGATTGGGCGCTCTCAGGGATTTCTTTTTTGCTCTAGGTCACTTTTTATGTTGGTTTTTTCCGATATCAGAGCACTTTTGTGAATCTAGATTTTTTACAGAGTTGCTTCAGATTTACCAATACAAGTGCGTTTAACTTTGACAACTAATGGAATTTGTTTTACGTTGTCGTGAAATTTTTCACATGAAGCTCATTGTATCGGGAGGAATAATATTTTTTAGTTATTTCTGTGCAGATGTTTAGAAATCCGTGTGGGCCCAAAATTTCGAATGTTTTAATATAAAATTTAAATGGAAAACGCCTACTAAAGCGTTGAAGCCGGTACACATATTCCAATCGTACGTACGAATATCACAAAAAAAAAAACAACAAGCAAGTGACGTTTTTATGGAGTATAGGACCGCACAGTGCACAATGCAGCTCATCAAGTGAGTCAGACGTATTGAGTTAAGATCGCAGTTTATATCTGACTTCAAGCGCGCAGCGTAATATTATATTGAGTTTATATGATAGACAACTACTACTTTCAATAATTATTTAGAACTATCTATTCGTTATCTTCAGGTTTAAATTTTTAAAAGGAAAACTGTGAGTTCGTTTTATGGTAGCATATAAGGATGACATCGACTTCGTCAAAAACTTCCGTTCACAATGAATAAAATTGACGCATCAAGAGCAGATGAACACAAATACTCAAGGACATCTAGGGCGGGCGCAGTCTTTAGCGCTATCTGAAGTGAGCATCCTCGTTGATTTAAAGATGCAGCAGCTCGCATACAAGGTCTAGTCGCTGAACGGTGATGTTTTATTGTTTCTAGAAGCTTCTCGAACGGCGACATGTTTACAAGTTCACTAAAAGCCCGGCAACCAATTGTACATAACCTATCAGAACAGTTAACAATATGGAGGTCAAAACTTTTACGAGATAGCACAGAAGAATGTGATTTAAAACAAATTAAGCTGTTATTACACGAATCAAAAATATCTTCTAAGAATTAGTTTCCGTAAACGAAAACGATTTCTACGCATGAGTCATCTTAAAACAGAATACCTGTTGTGAATTATATTTATGACGCAGCCAAGTTACGTTTTGCATAATAAGTTTGAAATGATTAGCAGCTAACTCCGACTCATACTGGTGTGTGGCAGACTGGCGTTCAATTACTGCTGCGTGTAAAGTTTCGGTTTACAAACTATTAAAGCTGCCAGAAGGTATTTACTGGGTCTAAGAAAAGACTTGCAACTTATGTATTCGATTACTCCGCACCTCACACCCGTTGGTTAAGAGAACAAGACCTCCTGCAAAGTAAGGCAATTAAAACTTGTTGGGAGTTTTAATTCAGGAGATGTTAGACAGATCGGACGTACATCTTTCCAGGTTGTGTTTAATCTGCTTGTGGATATGAAAAAAAAACAATTATAATTACCTCAAAGGTGTTAGGTATTGTTACAGACTCAAAACGCATGATAGCTTCTACCAAACCTCATCTGAAGATGGACGTGAACTTAATGGTTCGAGATTTAGAATCGCCCACCTGAGTTTCTCATCGGAAATGAAGTCGGGATGAATTTGTGAATTGGCGCTAGTCCAGAGACCAGCGCGACAGGTGTTTTTGACTAGTGTTTTTGACTAGTGTTTTTAAGTTAAGGAAGTGAGTTTCGCATCCGATTCGCCCCTGATTCATCTGTCAATCGGAATCGAAAATGTTTCGAAAAGGAATTTTCGAAACTTGGCAGATTGAGAAGCCGTTTCAATGCTATAACAGAAACCATGCTAACATCTACATTTAGCTTTTCTTAAATCGCAGCTACCGTGGGTAACCTTTCCTACATTTCTTTCTACTCTTATATTGAAGATTGTTGAGGCGACAAAACTCCATGCACATAATGATGGTTGGCCTTACTTATTGCATTAACAGTAGATGAATACCTAATCCTCCATTACGAACATACAAATGCTGCAAGGACTTGCTTGGATCGAAATCTCTGCTATCAGATTGCTGTACAATCAAATTTCTACAGAGAAAAGGAGATTTTAGCTCAAAAAAAAACGTTATTTAAAGTTTTTATGATTTACAGTAAAACATAGACGGAAAGACGTGGACATGCCTATGGATTTGAAGAGGAGTGAGTGATGGAATCTAAGAACAAACGTCGGCACTTTTAAAAATGGGACACGATGAGATAACTGGTTTCGAGTTAAACGAGTAACGAGTGTGAAAACGACCAGTCGAATGACCTAGTTCGGATATCGATTTGCTATCAGCTCTCAGAAGTTATCTGGAAAGTATCCAATTTTCGTACTAAAGATTACCATCTTATTGTCATAAAACAACTTAGTAGGTAGCTAAAACACCATACGGATTGTTTACCTTGAGAACGGCACCAGAAAGAAACCATTTATTTTTGTTTCCAAAGTGACGACTTTTTAAAATGTGCTTGTTTGAGCAAAAGTAATTTTGAAATTTGGCACAGGAACACATGAGACTTTGCCCTATATAATTCACACACCCATATATACCTAGCTATTTGTAAAACAATACTTTCAGATGAAGTCATTGGCCTATTCCCTGTTGTATCGCAATGACTCTATACAGCTGGTAATAAAGAGCCAGTTTTTTTTTTTTTATCATCTCATCAAGCATGATACATACAAACATTTGTTTTATTTAGCCGCACTTTGTGTAGCCCAACAGATCGATGTCTTGTGACTCAAATCAAGTCTCATATCATTTCAATTGATTGTTTGCTTTTAAATCGTTTGTTTGCTGTACAGATAGCTCTATTGATGTTTACTGAATTCATTGAATTGTAAAAACGTTTATAGTGAGTCCCATCCGAGTTTTAATTGAATTCGTGGATCTAACCGCAAGACAGATAAATAGAACCCAACTCAATATGTATAATTATATCTGTATGACAAGATACAATTCGGTCAATTAATTGAACAGAAATGTTGTTTGCAAGCCCAATAACGAAATCGCCAGCAATTTATCTACAACAGGCACAACTTATAAAGAATACATCCTCCATTCGATAAGACAAAAAATAGAAACACCTAATCATTTCAAATGACATTACAATAAATAGTTTCATTAACGCACTCGCGAGCATCCTAAAAGCTTATAGCAGTTGTTTCAACAAAAAATAAAGAAGAAATTCCTAAATAAAGTTCACGTTTTTTTATTCTCATACAAGGGCATTACAGCAAAAATAAAAAAAAATAAAATGAAATCATCGTAATATGCATGTACATATATATACGACCCAGCAAAGAAAAATATTAAGTACAATGGTGTGTAAAAAAATTTATCGAAACGAACGAAATAACAAAATATATTATAGAAGAAAATAAAAGTATTCGTATGCACTTACCATCAAGTTGACCATTTATCACTAAAAACTTTAAGATAAATGATATTGATAATAATCCGATGAATTTCGCCTCCATCTTTGCTATTGATTGTCTGTTTTATTCAGCTTTTAAAACTGATTCTGGCGAGTATATGGAAGACCGAGAAACCAACGAAATACACCGTCCAAGCAAGAAAAAAAAAGATACTAATATTACTCAATTATGCACTGATATAAAACTTTTCATTTTTTGGTGATTAATAAACGGCAAGCATTTTTTCCATTATTCTAGCGAAATCGATATTCAAAATTACAAATGAAATTTCTTTTTGGCAAATTAGCAAACGTTTTTAAATACCTGTACAAATAACGAATAACTAAAAGAAATACAAACAAATGTTGTAAGTCACGAGATTAATCTTATGATGGGATTTTGCTGACCCGCCTGGGCAATATAATATTTACCAAAAGCACTATAGAAATTTATCCCCGAAGTAGCCAGGTTAAAGGCAAAGATATTTATATCTGCCGAGGTAAAGTAATTACAAAATGTACATACAGAACTGTGTCTGTCAAAATCGCCCCACCATTTCATTTTATTTTCCACGACCTAGAATAATTTTTCGCTAGAATGCTGAGTATCTTTGACGGCGAAATTCAGCTTTCCAATGCAATGCGGGAAAACCAAGAGTTGGATAGGTGAGTTGATCTAATGTTAACATATGAACCGGTTCAGTAGAATGTAGGCGTAGGGTAACAAATGGTAGGTATGGTAAGGTAAGTTTGTATGCTTATGCAATGTTTTCCCCAGGGTAAATCCTACTATACCACACTTAGGTTCTTGTGGACCCATTGTGATGCCCTTTTTTTGGGGGTTGACCGTCTGTTTTTAAATGTTACTTATTATAAACTTCGTTTATAAAGAAAATAAGCCAATAATTTTTAAATTTTCTAGAAAAAAATTTATTAATTTTCGCTACGAAAAACTTTAACCGATCAACTTCTCAGGCGATCCCACAACAAAAACCCACATCACATTCCACTGAAATATTTCATTTATTTTCTGTTCCATCTGTCAGCAATTTTTTTCTGATGGAATCCAATCACTAATCAGGGGTGGTGAATTTGTTGTAATTGTTTTTGCATTGACAAATCTTTCTGACAGAATTTTATATACGATCGCTTCAACGTAAAAAAAAATCATTTTCACACTGTTCCAACGTTTTAGGCTATAACTGGGGCTTATCTGTAAAAGGAAATGGGGCACAAGTAAGTACGTTTTTTTCATTTCGGGAAAACAGATTGTTTTTAGATTTGCACTGGAGATGGAGAATTGTGTTTTGTGTATCTCTGTTAGTTCCTTCCATTGTGGCGATGTTTCCTCCAAAGATAATGGAATACAGAGATATATAACTTTCCAGTGGAAGGGCGGCTGCCTACAAGTTATTTTCCAGAAAAATTCATGAAGTCACACACACCTGCTCATTTATATTATAGTATAATGTGAGTTCATGAATTGGACTTTAATGCAAGAATTCGGTGTTATCTAATGAGTATTTCACTATTTTTTTCAGTTTAATCAACACCTCCACTAAAACTAAACAAATTAAAAACGAAACACAAAACAATTAAACACCGCGATGCCCATATAAGCATAAGATGATTCGCGGTCGGCCATTAGCAACATGCTTCTTTGTAGCTCACACATATTCACAGACGGGGGTTGAAATTACAAAAACAACAATGTAAACAAATGAGTTTTGGGTTATAGACGTACGAAAGATAACCATCTCTTTTATTCATTCATCTCTGGTTTCCTCACGCAACTGGTGGTAAATACTGGAACTTCTTACGTCTATCCCCCCAAAGCCCATTTGTTTAAATTGTTGTTTTTGTAATTTCAACCCCCGTGCTCGTCGGTGAATATGTGAAATGTGACCAATAAAAAAACATGTTGCTAATGGCCGACCGCGAATCATCTTGATTTTGTGAGCATCACGGTGTTTAATTGTTTTGTGTTTCGTATTGAATTTGTTTGGTTTTCGTGGAGGTTTTGATTAAATTAAAAAAATTGTGAAGTACACAGTAGAGAATACCGAATTCTTGCATTAAAGTACAATTCATGATCGTACATAATCCTATAATAGAAATGAGCAGGTATGTGTGACTTCATGAATTTTTCTGGAAAACAGCTTGTAGGCAGCAGCCTTTCCACTGGAAAGTTATGTATCTCTGTATTCCATTATCTTTGCCTTTGTATTCCATTATCTTCGACATAAGATAATTACAGCATTGCCAGTTGGGACAGTTTTGAGAGGGTAAATCTAACTAAAAGAACAATAGACAGACGATATTATGGTTGATTTCGCTGAAACCTGCAAAACATGGTTGTCTTCTTTTCACAAATTGTTGCTGTTGAACCCATATTTAAGCCATGACACAACATAGAACTAATATTTTGTTTATGAGTCACAAAATCTGTCCAGGTTCCAAGCATTAACTAAACAAATTACCGTTGCTACTTCAGTAAGACTTGTTCCAATAAAAAACGTCGCCACAGCTGTACCTTCAGCTAATTTGTGGAAACATGTAAGAATTTGCTGTATGCGCAGTGGCTTAGTGGTTAGTGTGTTGGACTACTAAGCGAGGGGTCACAGGTTCCAATCCCGCGAAAACCCAAATTCCAATTCAGGGTTTCTTCACAGCGCCACCTCTCACGAACGTCTGACAAACATCCGAGAGTAGGTATAACTGTCTTGAAAGAGCTTCTCAATCGGCCGTTTGGAATCGGCATAAAATTGTAGATCCCTAAAAAACTCACACAAAACGAATGGTTGCGAGAAGCTAGGACCAGAGGGACCCTAAAGACCTGTTGCGCCAACTACTACTATGTAAGTATTTGCTTCGTATTATTCGCTAATAGGTGACTAGGTCCTTGTCAATAATCAAAATTTACATTTTAACCATTTGCTCATATGTATAATTTGGGTTTTTATGAGAACCAAACCGGTGCATAGACATTCAGCTTCAGGGTGCATCTGTTTTTACCAGTTTTTGTCGGAGTTCAAATGGTTGCTCACGCTCTTAAATGCATTCATATCAATTCAATGAGCTCCTGAGCAGAACTTGTATTTTGTATTCAATATTAGCCACTTCGTGAGATTCCTTTTTCCTGATAGACTGGCGGCAGATAAAGTTGACAAAACTTAATGGTGGTTCGAATTTTGACGTACACCCGAACTGACATAGCTTACCTTTGATAAGGGATCAATCTGTCGCTAGATCGTTTGGGTAAATATTAGTAACTGCATAGCAGAATTCATTTATTTTAACAACTATCTAAGTGTATTATTTTATATTTATTTAAAACATAAGAAATTATACGAATTTAAACATTAACAAACATTTGAAGTTTCATTGAAAAAATTTTTTTTTACTTGTCAGTACAGTTTTTTCAAACCGACACGGCAACGAGGAAATGGGAGCAAATTTCTCAAAGCCATTTACGTAATTCTTGACAAAAAATATAATGGGCCTTACAAATAAACATTTTTAGTTTCGACTCTAAATTTAAGTAGTTCACAGTGGCTTTATTTTCCATACAAATATCACAATTGTGAGCTTCCGTAAATCTAAAGTCGAGACAAAGTTTTGTAATAAGTAAGGCGGAATGACTGTCACCCACACTTAATCTTTTCCTGCCACATCTTCCGTGAAAGCCTGATAAAGATTCCGTAGTATGACTGTCCTAAGACAGGTTAAAAATTTATCCATTCTCAATCGGCTTCATATTGCAGGTGACCTTCATCGTGTCCAAAAGTTAAGCATGCCAACGTTTGGGAGCAGTTAAGCTAGTCCTCTGTGGATCTTTCTTGTAGGAAAGATATAATATTTGCTTGTTCAATATGTCACTGCGCATCATCTGAAAAAAAAAAAAACTTTATTACTCTCTGAAATATTTGTTTTTAGGTTAGGTTAAGTCCGCATTTGAATTTTTCGTCGCACAACTAACTTCAAATATAAATGCCTTGCGATAACCCTTATCGCCTTTCACTACTATTTTTCATACACGTACTTACATTGCTTCCCTTCGTACCTTCGCCATTATTGGTTATGTATATTCTTAATTAAATGCTGTTAAAACAAGTTTCCCACATACCTGAGATTTTGCTCAACCAAGGAATACAAAGTTACGGCTCAGCAAAATACAGGCACGAAAGAAAAATGCTAAACATAATTATAAATTGCGATGGAAATGTCATTCGTTCTAACGTGTTGACTGGCCCATTATTAGTACTCAATTGACCTTTCAGTAGGTACTTAAATTGGGAACGTTTCTAGTTTAGTAAGTCTGACAGCTGTCTGACTAGATATATCTCTGCTTTGATTGGCTGAAATCGGTCATATGGGCAGCTGTTTCAGTTGACGTTTGTGGAGGGGTAGCCGACAGATGTAGACAATAAATTCGTGACTGAGTAGGTACTAAGTTAATAGTTACAATATGTGGCTGGGTAGAAAAAGTGACGTTCCCCACCAATCCAGTTTTTGCGTTCAAGTTACATCTTATCCAGACCAATCTATAGTCGACTTAAGATAACTAGATTTTGTGTCAAACCAGACGATTGATGATAGAAAATTTTGATGAGTGAGAATATACTCGCTTATGAGCTTTGTGCGAATGCAATCTGCGCGATACTATTAATCGTCTTTATAGTATCCAGGCTAAATTTTACTAGCTCAAAAACGCGAAATTTTCCATATCAAATTACCCATTGTGATCTACAAAATATTTAGAAGATTAAAAACGATTATTAGTAAGGCCCTTTGTGTTTTGGTTTTCAATAATAGTCATGTTTTTTGAGCTTTGAACTCAGCAAAGCAAAGTAAAGTAGGATTTTCAGCACGCCTACGCCTACCTACAACAATTTTTGCGAGTCTCGAAGTGTCAAGAATAACGTACCTAGCTGTTGTAATTTGCGTGCTGAAAATCCTACTTTACTTTGCTTTGCTGAGATCGAAGATAAAAAAAAGGTTTTATATTATTTAAATGTGAAATCAGTTTAAACTGTTATATTTTTCCACACCATTTGGCTAAAGACGTAGTTGAGTCGAAAACTGTTTTTTGTTTTAAAGAAAGGTAATGAATCTAAATTTTCTTGTCATATAGAAGTGCGTCACTCTGCTTGGACATCTAGTCCATTATGAGATCATGTTTGGTATAACGAAACAAAAATGTACTTTATAATAATCACAAATTTGATTCGCAAGCAGAACTGGAAATAAATCTCGCATTGAAGATATGTCTAACATGGAAAAGTTTCAAGTAAACCCAATTTAAATATAAATTTTGTGTCCTTTCTTAATTTGAAAAGTTTCACTATTTTCACACATCTTTTATTTAAAATATTTATTTTACATTCACTTCTTTAGTTTGAGACATTTATTACTATAATAGATTTTGCATTTGCAAAAAAAAAAAAATACTAGCTATTCAGCTGGATTTACTACAAAAATAAACTTTTCTATCCAATTTCCGTTAGATAGCACCGACTAGTCCGAGGAATATTTTCCAACTGATTCTAAGAGTGTCATATGTATTTTTAAAGGCTAAGCCAGCAAACGGCCAATCCCATATTTTAATCAACAGAGGAAACACTTCATAGGTGTGGTCTTTCATTAGAAAAAAATGTTCCGTGTCCTGTGTCTAGATTAAAGAGGTCATTCGGCTAAGGGATGGTGCAAAATGACAAAAGGAAAAACAGAATACAACAGTCAAATGTTTGGCAAACTGACTGTTAGTATATGTATTATAATGACAACCAACCTATATTTTGCTAGTTAGGTAATCCGTTACACGAATAGTAGTCCATTGGCTGGCCGCATAGTTTTTAAATACTTTATAAATGATGCTGTAGTGAGAATAGAATGATCTGCTGAGAAGAAATGACTTCATTTATGGAAAATATGTCCTCTTGTTGAAAGATCATCAAACGTCGTCGGGAAAGTTGTTATTGGCATAACACTCGTTAAGAGCAACAGTTCACTTTCAGTCAGCTGAATCAGACTTACTCAAAATAAAATTGTTTTCAGCAAGTTTCCATATTTCCTAACTTCAAACTCAAACCAAAGCTAATTTCCTCCTCAGTGAAGAGCAAACAGAGGCAAAGCACTCACATTGTTCGTAGGTATTGTACATTTCCATTGATTATCTTGCCACTCCTTTCAAGTATTTCACACTTTATGTATGAACAGGGGATAGGGCGGGTGCTGCTGTTATTTTTTTCTAAGCAAAGAGTCATCCCTTAGCCAAATCCCTTCCTTAGTCGGGATAACGGGCATGAAACATTTACTTAATGAGTGACCGCACCTATCAAATGTTTCGCATTTTAGTGTTTTGGGTTTCCATTGTTGGATTGGATTTTTGGTGAGTTTGTCTTAAACATTTAAGATAATAAGGGCCAGTATGAGAGTATGTGAGGGCGGGTTACACGGTACGTGGGTGTATCTTAATTCTTAACATGCACCTCTGCTTTGTCTATTTGGCGGTTTTGTTTTCCAATCGTAATCGAATACCATTGTCAGTTGAAAGGAAGTAAGGAAATTATTGTGATGTCATGGCCGGGCCCAATACGTTTATTCCGTGGTTGGG
Source organism: Cheilosia vernalis (assembly GCA_949126925.1). Classification (NCBI taxonomy): domain Eukaryota; kingdom Metazoa; phylum Arthropoda; class Insecta; order Diptera; family Syrphidae; genus Cheilosia; species Cheilosia vernalis. Next base: position 20,017,764 of record OX421362.1, on the reverse strand, counting down.
GAAGACGGAGGAGTATGAAAACTTGCGTTGTGTGTGTGGGGAGAGACCTTTACGAAAAATTCAATTATATTGATATTCTTGTTTTCAACTACTTAACTATATACCTGACACCGGTAATTATACTATTGGCAAACAATCTGAAAAGAAATTGTTTAGATGTTTTCGCGTGGTTATTTCTTGCAGTTATCCTCGTATATTTATCCCAAATGACGGCTTGTTTTTATCATTTACTTGCTTCCTTTGGTGGGGCTACAGTTCGGGGTTGATCAAAAAGTTAAAGACAATCCGCCCTAAAAGACCAAAATGACGCCTTTGTTAGTTAGTTAGCAATTAAAGTTGGTTGAGAATCCTCTTCAGCTTTGGGCGTCACCTAATGCGAGGTGTCTTCTACTTCCTTGATCAAAAAGTTAATGACAATCCGGCCTAAATGTGATAAACATCATAAGCTTAAGCTGATCCGCTGCGATCGTTGCACAACTAGTAGTATTCTGTTTCTTCAACGAACGCCAACGCAAGTCGGAACGAAAACCTTTCGGAAAATGTTGCATTCAAAACGACAAGGGACATCTTAGATCTTACGCTACAGGTGGCGCTACAGTCCGGGGTGGAATTGGGCCTCAACCAACAAGCGTCTCCAGCCAGAACGATCTTTTGCCAGCTGTCTCCAGTTTCGCACGCTATGTTGGTTAAGGTTGGTCTTCCTCTACTGCCCCGCCCTCGGGACATCTTCACTAAAGTTAATTCTTTCAGCTAGTAGTAGGACCTACTACTAAACAACGATCTGCAGAACTATTTTTGCTTGATTTCAAATGAGATTTCATTATTACACTTTACAGCGGATTCGAGGCTGTCTCATATACTCCCTTATCTCATATACTCCCTTACAACATCACACATTGACATTACTAACACCGAAGATTAAATGGATGTCCAATACCGAAGAGCCGTCTGATTGAAAGGGACAGCACTACCTAACCAAAAACATACGTGGCACGCATTTTCGTTGGCCATTTTCTTCGCGTGGTATGAGAAAGTTGTGCATGCTGATGTATAGAAATGGCTGGGAAAATCTCTTTCCTCAAAAAAAAAAAAGAGAAGAAAAATGGCTTCCGGAAGTGATGAACGGACTATTATTTATTTATTTCGTATATGTAATTGGTTGGTTAAATTTACTGTGCCGTACTAGTAACAAGTATTAGTCTCGACTTTACTTTAATCTTACGGAAGCTCCCAATTGCGAATTTCTATAGAAAATATGGCCACTGTGAACTATACTTAAATTTAGAGTCGAAATTAATTACGACTCTCATTTGACATGTTTTAAATTAAATATGTAATGGAAACGTTTTCAAGTGATTTACAGAAATGCTGGTCGCCGGAACTTGTGTTTATTTCCGTTTTACGTAAGTATCTATAATTATGGAAAGAACATCCATGACGCTTTATGTCGTCTCCATTGGTTTTACTCGGGGATCCACTCGTTCTGTAATCCAATGGAACAAGAAAACTGCTTCTGATTGAATAAACTAAAGTATTGGGGAAATGCCATAAATTAATCTACGGCAGCTGTCAGCTGACTTGTATGAAATACACAAACTACACTTGTATGAGTGCTTCTTGAGTGGATTCTGACTTTAAATCAAGATGCGAAATTCTCTACTCAGAATCACCATCAGAAGAATATTTTTTGTGCCAATGCAAATAGGCGACAATAGGCGTCCCATTTGTGATCTAATTGTAATACGCCTGTATTAGCATTGGATGTGACGATGTAAAGAATCTCTTATGTGGCATTTCGTGTAAAAATTCACATGCGCGATGTTGTAAGTCAGCATAAGGATCAAGATATTTGATGTATGACGTTCCGTCTGATTTGACATTTGGCTAGCTGTGCTTACATTAATTATAGACCTGTTTTATTGAAAACATATCTCAGCAAAGAGAAGAAGGCATTACATACGATTTTATTTGATTTATAACGTTATTATAATAGTTCCCACACTAGCTGATTTAAGCTGCTTACTAGCCATTTTATGACATAACCAGAAATGTGTTCCTTTGCTGCCAAGTCACTTTAAGTATACTTAGGGCGATCAATACCTAGTATCAACTAGAGTGCATTTCTTTCTATTGTGTGGTGTGATAAATGTTAACGCTTTTACGATAGCAACAGCGAACGCTATATATTTTTCAGAATTGTTTTTAGCAAGGGTATCCCTTCTCGTATTAGAATGTCACAATTCAGGCACTTTCATCACCAAGAATTCGTTAGTAATACCTAATTAATTGGCAATCATGTAAACTGGTATTTTTGGTTGTTAGAGTTTGAAACTGTCTAGATGACCATTTCTATGAATTCATTCCAGCCATCCTACTTAAGCTTTTTCACAGAACAATGAATTTAATTTGCGCTCAAAGACGTAATGACATTGTGTCATTAATGTCGTTTTCCATTGGTTTCACTCGGGGATCCACTCATTCTGTAGTCCAATGGAACAAGAAAACTGCTTCTGATTGAATCCACAAGAGTATTGGTGAAATGCCAAAAAATAATCTACGGCAGCTGTCAGTCGACTTGTATAAAATACACAAACTACACTTGTGTGAGTGCTTCTTGAGTGGATTCTGACTTCAAATCCAGAAGCGAAATTCTCTCCTCAGAATCACCAGAAGAGTATTTTTTGTGCCAATGGAACGGTTTCAGAAGTGATTTTTTCGATTCTGGACTCTCCCGGACGCTTCTTTTTGCCCAATGGAAAACGACATAAGATAAGGCTAACTGTGCTGTCATTTGAACACAACTTTAGGTGATTTTAAGATTTTAAAACAGATTTTCTTTATGATTTGCATTTCATATTGCTGTCACCACTCATGTGGAATCCCAAGGAGATCTTCAAGTCTGGTCTAAGTGTGTCTTTCAACACAGCCACCCAAACAAGTGCCGGATCCAAACTATCAGTGGATACATACCTTAGAGCCGCCACTGTTTGAATACGTACAGAATGTTTTGATTTTAGGAGACTATTATAGTTTTTATTGTAAGAATACGTTTCAATTATATTTTTATTTAGAAGTTTTGAATTGAAGGTGCAATCAATAAAGTAAAACAATATATGAACACTTGTACATTTTAAGTAAGTATACTGTAAGAATCATTGGTAGAACGTTTGTTATTTGTGGGAGCATTCCAATGGCCCCTCTATCACTGGTATGTTGCATAGCGGCAGGATTTTCACCTTCAAATATAAATGTATTTCACAAATTAGAAGCCAACTTCTAGATAGTCGTTAAACTATTTATATATTCACCATTTAATATGTGTACATTGACCGAGAATTTGTTTGCATTTGATGGTATGCAACAGTATTTTCCAGAGTCGCCAGGCTTAGCTCGTTGCACAAGCAAATACGAAGTCGTTGTTTCGCCTTTCTCAGTTATTACCGAAACACCGCCTCGCGGGGAATCATAATTTATTTTCTATTGGAAACAAAACGGTTTATTTATTAGGATACCACTTTCCATGGAGTACCTTCGTTTACTTACCTTATTATTGTGCATCCACTGGATTTGTTGTGGCGGATATGGGCTCTGAAGTATAATGCAAGTTAAATTAACGGTGGAACCGGTATTTATGTAAATGTCTGGTCCGCCAATAATTGTAGTTTTTGGTTCTGAAAGACAAATAAGAAATGGATTAGGAACTTCACAATTTGGCTGATTTCAGAGCTGAAGACAAAAGCTTTGGCCAAGATCTTTCAATCCCATCCTCTGTTCAGGGGTGATGATCGGGCCACATATATTTTAGTATAAGGGAAGACGCAAATGTCATAATATTCCTTCAACTAACCTACAACTGATAAGTATATTACAAGTCCAATAGGTGGGGTCGTGGACACTTGACACTCGTACGCTCCAGAATCCTTAGGTGTTGCATATTTGATCTAAAAATAAATTATTTTATATTTATTACTTTGATTTCTATCATGATTTAATCATGGAGTTACAATCCATCTAAAGAATTATTTTTAACGTTTCTCCACATGCATTCTTGTCATACTTTTAGTATATAAATATATTTAAGAACCCAACAACAAACAACTGGCTAAATTATTAGACATAATGTTTGAAAAAAAAACTATCACACCTTAGAAAAAACTTTGCGTGCTGTTTTATTTTAATTAAATTTATATGGACTAAATTAATCATCCAAATATTTCCGGTTCTACTGTCGGATATTAATGGCTCCGTGAGCGAGTGCCACTTCATTTGGGGTGGTTGTGCTTCTAAATTTGGACATAAGCATTTCAGTGAAGCACGACTGAAATTAACAACATATGCAATAAAATATGTGATAAGTGCAAAACTTTTTCCACCGAAACTAATGCAGTTGTAGTAGGGATAGGGAGCTATATAACGAGCTATAAATAAAATGAATTTTGACCCTCTTTTCCACTCGTATTTCCAATTCAGCATAATATTGACCACATTCAAAAACCTATTAAGTCGACTAGATTGGTGTGGGCTAGATGTAACCTGAACGCAAAAACTAGATTGGTCGGCAACGTCACTTTTCCTATGTCAGTCACATGTATGCGGACTGTCAATCACGAAATTCTTGGCTAGGTTCGTCGGGTAGTCATCATAGACGTCAATTGGAAAAGCTGTTCATGTGACATCAGCGAGTTGTGAAACTTACTATATTAGATTATTGAGCGACCCCATTTTTAAGCTCCGAAAATTAAAACAAAAAGTCATTTAAGTTCTGTCAAACACTTGACCAATTGTGGACCACTTAACCAACAGTTTGTTTTCTCTGCTTTTTTTTCGTTTTTATTTTAAAGATGATAAGATCTAAAAAATAGTTATCAATTGTTTTCATTTAACTCACCTGCAACGTCCAGTCTCCAGTTTCGTCATTGTGCAAAGGGACAAATCTTTCATCTGAAGAGTACGTATATTTACCAACGGTCAGTAAATTGATATCTACATGGCGTACCCATGATACCTTAAAACAATTTTAAATTACATATATCTTAAATGAAGTTGAAAAATAAGTATCATCTACTTACAGTCTTTCTACCAATATTTCTCACTCGACAGACAAGAAACGCCGTCTGTCCGGCGATTGTGGTTATATTATGCGAAAACCGGAGGTCAAAAAATCCCGATATTCTCGAATGTCGTTCATTGGTAACAACTGGAGTTGTGAAAATGTCATCGTAACTATAGAGTTCAAACTGATTACCTTTAAGAAAAAATGGTTTCACTGTAAATCAAGTACGTCTTTCATCACGTCACTTACCATCAATTGAAATGTACAAAAATGTTAAAATTGTTAGCGAATATTTGAGGGTTGCACACATTTTGCGTCAACTGAAAATAAGATCAATTCACATTTCATATATGTATTCACATTCGTAATAAAAGTTATTCCCTATACTGTAAGTGATAGCCCTGAAATTCACAACAGTGAAGAATGAAAGTCGCTTGCAAAGTCGCTATCTGTCAAAGTAGTCCAAAACAAGAACATAATAGTAAGATTTAAAATAAGATGACGCGCTGGTCCGCTGTCACGGAAAGCCTACTGTTTCCATTCGAAAGCATCGGTATTGGGGACGTTAGGATTCGGATTCGGATACCTAGTCTATACAAAACGTCAACTAGATTTGTCGGGACTAGGAATCCGAGCGCGTTGACTAGGCAACTTGAGTTGTTTTTGTATTCTAGCGGTCAGCGTTACATTTGGTTGATTTTTCCTCTTTTTTATTTGGAAAAGTCCCTTTTATTTAAAAAAAAAATGCTATTTTCAAATAAGTACTTCTAAAATGCAACACGGTTACCTATCACAACACTATTATAGTGCTATGCGAACTAATGGTTGTTAAATAGCTATCGTTTGAAAATTGTAATTACGAGAGTAGCCTTAGAAAAGACACCTTTTTCGCTCACCGGCCCTTTTTTAAATTTGACTCTTCGAAATGTCAACTGAGTATGCAGGCAGGATTTTCTTGAATAGATTTGGCGGCTTCACCTCCATAAACGTCAACTGCAAGAACTATACGCGTGACCACTTTGGCCCAATTAAAACTGAAAAACATCTAATCAGACAGCTGTCAGACTAAACTAGGAATCCGATCGTCCCCATTATCAGGAAAACATGACAGATGGACAGTTCCAGAATTAAAGCGTAGGTGGTTGTGATTGTAATTGAGGGCGAAGAAAAGTATAACCTGACACTGAGAGAGAACTCCCAACATCGATGCCTCGGAAAAAAACATTGCTATAGACGGAAACAAGTTAAAAGTAAGTACTAGACTTCATCTAACTTGGATTTACGGTATGAAATGAAATCCTCGTAGAGATCAAACAAAAAACAACTCTCACAAAGATGGACTTTAGGAGCTATGAGCTAATATGCCTGGGACATGTTGGGCGTATGAACAACAACGCACCAGTTTTTGTGTCCATCCCTGGGGGACAACTCAGTAGAAGAAGAGTATCATTTTAGGTGTATAGGTATTTTAATTCATATATACAATTCATTTTACAACTGTCAACGGAAGGAGCCACCAACATTTCGAGCTTCATTAAGATTTTAAAAAAAACCTAAAAACTGAAGTTTACTTTGTTTTTGCTAATAAAAATTGGATCCTCTCTACCGTGCTTAATTTCATACTCCAGAGCACTTTAAATTTCGAAGGTCATGCCGGCAATAATCCCCAAGGATTAGATATAGGCATCGCAACACACGAACAGAATACCGACCTCCTACACAAAAGTTGGGCTTATCCCCATTTCATGATACTCGTATGTAATATGTATAGTTACGTTCGTTCAGAGGACGAATTGCAAGAACAAGAAATCCCTACGGGTGACATTCCGTAGAGATGTTATGGCGCGCCAATAACAATGCTATGGAATTTTGATTAGGATCCCCACTTCGGAAACTATTTAGCCATAAGAACTATTTGACTCTTTAGTTAATTTACCTACACGTCAACGTCTTGGGTCTGTATTATTTGCATACATAATTACAAAACATATTTCCATGAATGTGTACATTTTGAAAATGTACAATGCTCCCAATTCGGTGTTTAATTGTGTTGCCACAGAAACAAAAGAAAAACACTCAAACTAGTTCAGTATTTCAATTCAATATTACCCTAGCCCTTAATCCAATTCTTAGATTAGATTTGAGGGGATGTTTAATAAAGCCCCCTTAGGGATATGTATTTGATTAATAGCATACACACTCACCTTGCGTGCTTTCGTAAAGTGGATTTTCGTTCGTGTTTGTGAGTAGGTACAAAACTTTGTCACTTGACTGAATTGAGTCTAATAATAACGCACATATGCCATCAACATTATTAACTTCATTAATTTTGTACAGTTTAGCAAAAAATCATTTTAATTCGTGCAATTCCACAAGAACATTTGATATTGGAACCCTTGCATCGGTGTTGTTTAGAACGCGTACCAAAGCTGCCATTTTAATCAGAAACTCGTAAGGATGCCACTATTTTCTTATGAAGACATGTACATTATGTGGACTGGAACATTTTCGTTTAAATAGTTTCAATAAATTATTTCTGAAAGTTAATGCACTAAATTTAACGTTAGTCAAGTTATTTGAGCAATTCCTAGGTTGTAAAGATGTTTTCACCGAATACCAAAGTTATGTACGAAGAAACGTTAATAGGACTGGTATTAGAATTAGGAAAACACAAAACCATTCGTCAAAACACAAATTTTGATTGAGAAAATTCAATCAATGTTCACTGTTTTCTTTTATTTGCTTAACAGAAAGTTTAGTCGACTGAAAGTGCGTTTAAAAACACTTCAATGAAATGTTGCATAGGTAGGTATACATGTATGTACCTAAGCTTGTTTTAAATAGGTGATAAACTTGATGGTAACAAGGAAGAGTGCGCGGGCGTCGAATAAGTCCTTTTCTCGATGAAAGCTTTGAAGGCGAATTCGGCTTCAGCGGATACTACCACCGGATAGAAAATTCGAAAAAAAAAAATTGGCAGGCAATATTTTGTGTATAAAATTTGACGAAGCGTCGAATGCCGGTGCAGAAATCAGCTGATATTCGCCAAAGCACACCCGGAGCTTGTTCTCTGCTGCCTTTCAAGGTTTAAGAAATTTCGCAAAGGGCGGGTTTGTGAGCATACAGCGATTTTAGCCTTGCAATTCACCAGGTTTCTGAATTTTACCCTCTTTTGTATGTCAAGATGTCAAAAAAAGTAAAAACGCAATTATTTAAATATTCCTAAGTGTAACTTTATATATTACGTTGATTTAGACCGTTAGCATCTTAATTTTTGTTCTAGATGCCTTGGAGTTTATTTTGTAGCTAGCTCAGCAGAAAACGTTTAAACCTTTTGTTTCGTTACCAGAATTCCATGAAGTTTGTTTATATCCGGCCGAAGTTATATCCATATACCTACTTCAAGTTTGCCTACTGCACTTCGCTCTCGAAAAACGTTTTAAGCTTCACTTTATATTTTTTTTAGCTTATTTCAACTAAAATTGAATGGACGAGCATAGCAATACGAAAGGCAGTTGGGGTCTTAATATATCTTGCCTTTGGTATGTGGTTTGAAATTCTCCTTGAAAAAATGTATTCTGTAAACTGAAACAAGCGGAAATCTTTGCAATAGAACTATGTCTCAGAGAGAATCTAAAATAATCCATAACAAGAAAGAACACATATCCTTCTGACAGAATAGATGCGCTCCTAGCCATTAATAGCTATGCAGCACAGACTACATATCATTTGGGTGCCGAGACAGCGGACACGTGGGAAATGAAAAAGCAGACATACTATATGCAACCCTATTTTTTCATTCAAGCCAAATGTTCAATTATTATCTCCCACACAAGAATAAAACAACGCATAAACACAACCAGAAGTCAGATTCGTATAGCCACAGGGTACCTTACTGGACATTGTCAAGTCAAAAAACATCTCATGACTATGGCAATCATGAAGAATCAGAAGAACACATTCTTTGTCATTGTGACTGTCAGTTTACTCAACACTCTATGAAAAACATGCCTTTAAACAGATGATATATCTGACAGCCCACTCAAAGAGCTAATAGGTCTGTTCCTTTACTTTCTGGTTCAATTTTGGCAATATGTCACATTTATCTCATTGCGAGAGAATTCGCTCACCGAAATGAAATATAACCAAAAAGAAAAGGAACGCGTTGATCCACAAATTTGAAAAATGTGAATTTTTCTAGACGGTAATATTTAAATATCAGTAGAACAAGACACAAATCTATATTTAAGACCGAAATTTGAATTGCTCTTATTGCAAAAATTAAAAAGTTCAATTCTTTTGCGTCTTACATCTATTTTAATGCTATACAATCACAAACCATAAACGAAAACAAATGAAAAGTCAGTTACAAATAAGCATTTGAACGATTTGACATCCATCTGTCAGCAATAACCAACTAGCCCAGAGAAATTTCTTGGGCTAATATTTGCAGGTTTTTTATGGAGGGGAAATGTTTTGTTCTCTCTTTTTGGCTCTGTTCTGCCCAACTTTTGCGTAAGGGAACGAAGTGTGACTAAATTTGGCTAATGTGTTCGAATGCATTATGGTAAGGGAACAGACCTAATATTACTTATCACTAAGTCCGGTATCATAAGCAAGCTTTAAATGGAAGAAATCACTAGTGGCGTATGTGCATATGCTAACTTGCTTCCACCTCCTCCTACAATCTTACCTAATCTGATCTAAGCAGAATTGTATGTCCAAATGTGTTTGAAAAAAGGAAGCATCAAGAGTGTTTTTATTCAAAATACATCACAGGAGACTTTACTAGAAGAAGAGTTTACCCAGTGGTAAAAATTATACCGTTATATCGACCTGGCACAACATTTTGAGAAACTAATTACACACAGCATTACATCTCTGAAAAATCAAGTGAATTTGTTTTGTTTAAGGCAGTGATTAATTTTGTAGACAGAGTTCTTGACCAATTGGACGTTTATTATGTAATTTGTGGAATTGGTTTTTTTTACGGCTTTATTGGTCATAGGCGTTTGAATGAAACTATATTAATTTATTGCTTTTTCCCGACGTTTCGGCATGCTGCCTTCTTCAAGGTATCTATAATTTAGCATGTTACCGAACTTACCCATTTATTTTTATTTTGTCATATTTAAGCCATATACAATTACAATTCTGTATGGCTTAGAACTAAGGACATAATTGGACATAGAACTAAGGTAAATATGCATTTTATTAGCTTAAAAAAAGTAAATAATAAACAATGGATCACAAGAAATGTGTTCTTTTAAATGTTATTATTTTTGTTTTTAAACAATCCAATTATGAGTTGATTAGACGGTTTTTAAAGGCTCGCACATAAATAAATGTCTCTGCTGCTTGTTTTACTTGTCCTCCTTTAGATAACTCAACAACGCCTCACTATCTTTTAGAATTTCCTAAAAGTAGTTAAAAAATAAATAAAAGTAAACGTATACTCTTCTTACATTATAAAACCAACCTCGCATTCAGCTTTTCCAGCATTTATGTCGACAAGATCCCGAAGCACTCCGTATATATTGGCATTCCTCAAGTGCACTTTTCCCTCATCAGATTGTGCAAGCACATACAGAGCGTTAAGAACTATTTCAACTTTGACGTCAAAACCAGACACAGGATCAACACAATCTGCAAGTTTGGCTACTGCTCCTAATTTGATGAATTTATCTGCAAAGAAAACGTATTAATAAAACATTCCAAAAGTACCTTACCTAAACGGGATATAGGGCAATTCTTTGATTATCTTTTGAAGCACGAGCGTAATATAGGCAGGTTTCGGTATTGATTTATTTTGAGATGTACTTACCTCTCACCGCAGGATACTCTATAGACAAAGCCCTTAAAAGGAAACAAGCTTTCACGAACACATTACTGTGTCGAGTGTGCAGACGCTCAAGTACACATTCCAGACCATCTAATGCAATAAATTTTGCACTTCCTTGCTCGAAATTTCGAACTAATGACGATATGGCATGCATAGAACTACTGGCAACGTCTCCATCTTCCTTCGCATGTATCATTAGTAATTGCAAAGCACTGACATCCAGGAAATGCTTCTGGCAGAATGGATTATTTTGTGATAGCTCCGCTATAACGTATGCGGCACATATTTTCAACTTGGAATTTCTGTTTTTTAGACACTCAAGCACCACTTTTGATCCGCCAATTTTTATAAAATTATTTGCAAAGTCAATATTGCCAGCGTAATCCCGAACTATATTAAGTGCCTCGACTTTACTTTCGACTGTATTGCTGTCAATTTCTAAAACGTGAATTGCCTTTTCTAGTTCACCAATAACGTCAATCGTCATGCTGCTCAGAGCGTTCTCAAGGAACTGTTTTCTCTGTTGAAATATACAAATTGTTATAATGTAGCGAAATTATTCGTAAAATAACACTTGCATCCAGTTCCATTTGATCACTTTTGGAAGGATCGGGAGCACCTTCACCTGTAGAATTTGCGATTGCATATCGCAGGACTGCCTATAACATGAATTATTAATCTATGTTTAGGATTTTGTTGAATAGATAGCATACCTGCAAGTTTTGACGATGCCGCTCGGACTCGGATTCCATTTCAGCTTTAAAATCGAATATATGAAATTGCCTCCTAAAATAAATGAATGTTTATCACAACGAATGTTGCAGAAAGTTCTTCTTCAGATGTGTGTCAGTTTTCCCCCTATTTCTGTCATTTCATTTCATGCGTTAAACGGAATTTACAACACAGCGCTGCCAGCCTCACAAATATATTAACTTAAGTCCCCGATTCGCCATTGAGTTCCGACCCGGTTTTTTACACTAGGCGTGTTTTTTCGAGCTTCGATCTCAGCAAAGCAAAAAAAGGATTTTCAGCACGCAATTACAACAACTACATTCCACTTGACACTTCGAGATTCGCAATAGTTGTTGTAATTAGCGTGCTGAAAAGCCTACTTTACTTTGCTTTGCTGAGATCGAAGCTCAAAAAAACTCGGCTACTTCGGTCCATGCAAAAATAAGCGTTCCAACCAATAAACCGACAGAAATATAAAATTCTGAATATTTGTCCATTTTTGTTAGTTTTTGTTATAGGACTTAAAACAAACATCCTATCTCAGCGAAAGCTGACATTATGCCAGCGTTTGATTAAGTGCTAGTTAGGATATCTCTGTTTTGCTTTTTTATATCAATTTGGAAGATATCTCGTTATTGGACCCCGGTTTTTTTATTCAAATCCTTACCTAGCATTACAAAAAGTTGATAAACAACGCCATGTTAGAAATAGTATCGTTTGTGAAGATAAATAAGTGTAAAATACAGCGTTTTACAGTCAGTCGGTTTTTTTGGTTTAAGGAAATTTAATAAATGAAATGACATTAAATTAATGTATTCACATATTCACATACATATTTTTTCGAGAGATATTCGAATCAGACCACCATTGACGGGTCTCTTTTCGTCTCTCTACCACTATAAATCTTTACCCAGATAGACTCTCTGAATTTCTTCAGAGTTCTTCCCTGGGTTCAATTCCTAGTGTTACCGCTAGCATCTGTTTTTTATGTGAAAATCTGTTTCATCCACTGAGCCTCGACTCAATTCAATGATGTTCCAAGATCTTCTTTCTTCTGCCAGCCAATCTCAGTTCCAATGATGTTGTACCTAATGTTTTTGCTTCATGTGTCTGATCACCGCCTGATTGTCCAGTGCAAGGATATTTCTTCCCTCCACCTGACCCTCAAAGCAAGTAGTCCAACGCATGCAGTACAATGCAATCATCTCAGCCTGGTTGGTAAAATGCCACGACCGCGATGTTCCCAAGCGGTCCACCATCTAAGTACTAACCGCACCCAACTCTGCTTGATTTCGGTGATCTGACGAGAACCGATTTTCCAGCGTGGTATGGTCGTTGGCCAAGAATTGTTTTAAGTGTAGATATTGTTTGGTACTTAATAATAAGTGAATTATTAGAGTAGATTTTTTATAAATTTTTATGCGTTTGGCCGAATTTTTAAGTAGTTCTCAAGTGTTTTTTTATTTTGCCACTTTTAAAAGTGGTTTGTTAGCGTGTTTGCTTAATTTACCTTATGGTTTTTTGATTGTTTTTTTGTAAAAGGGGTTTCGAAGCATTTTCTATGTGTTTTAATGTGTTTTTTTCTGGGTATTAAATTATCATTAACATTTAACTAACCTACTTAATAACAGTTCTTATTAAACAAAAAAAAACAAGGATAGCTATTGCAATATGCATTGGACGGAAAAAGGAGATTCTTCTCATACCTACTTTACTTCCACTTCCTTTGGTTTTTCTAGATTCTGTGGTCGACACTCCACAGATTTTAAAATATGGGCAATAAATTAGCACCACAACACATTACATATCTTGTACAAGTAAATTTGGTTTATTTATGTAGGTAGCTCTCCTCAAAGTACTTCTGCAATGCGTTCTCTTAATAAAAAATACATACCAGAAAAATCATTATACACGGCTGTGTCTGGAGCCATATTTCCCTTTGATTCTGGCTTATTGTTTTTCCCTACATATCGCCGTTTTCCCATGTGGGTTTTGGCGAATCCTAGTTTATTTTTCTAACTTTATTTATCGCTTGCGAATTTAAGTATTCTCAGGTGAAGTCGCCGGCGTATAAAGTAATTTGGTGAAGCTGCTCATTAACGGAATGTCAAGTTCGCAACCGCACAAAACTCATAGAAATAAAATGCACGTTCTTTTGCTTCCATTCTTTAATTTATAAATACATTTATTTGTTATAATAACTTGCAATATATTAATTGAATTTCATATTAGTTTCTCCGTTTCTTTATTTCATAGTATGAAAATTAGTTCATTTTAACTTCTGAAAGTTTATACAATATGTGTGTGGTTTTAGTAATATGAATAGATACATTTTGTCTTATTTAAAAATCAGTCTCCATAATCACTAATATTATTATAAATGTAAAATAGATATAATTTGTATTGTTTTAATGATCATTTCTGAAACTCTTCCCTTAATTCTTGTGGAAGTAAATTTCAGGCCTGCTTTGTTTTTTTTTTTTTTTACATAAAAACAAAAGAACCAATTATGTGGATGGATGTGGGGTATAATTGAACAGTACCTTCTCATTGACGTATTTCAGAATAAACTTAAAGGCTCATCGGCAGAAATCAAACTGTCACCGATGGCGCTATGTAATGCATATATGAGAGGTCTAGAGTGAAAGTGAAGTAAGCCAATTTTTAAATCCCCGAAAAAAAAGGTTACACAATTCAATCATAACCCAATTACATTGTAAAGAAATTGCTCAAAATTAGTTATTAACTTTCATATCTCCACTTTTGTTCGAAAGCTCTCATATAGGAAATAATTTAATTCTTAAGCTACTGTGTATACTTAGCCAAACAGAAGAATGTTACGTTCAAATAGAATTACATATGTATAGGGTAATAATAATCCATTGAGCGTTAAAGTAATTATAAAAAAATAGTAGGCAATTTTTATAAAACTACCTGCATTCCAAGGTATTTTAGCCTTTAACAACGCGCAAAAGCAGAATATTACAGAACTTTATAGAGTCGTTATCGGTAGGTATTAAATATTTACACAAAATTTAGAAAAATTACTAAATATTATTTTCCGAGGTATTTCTCAGTTTGTTGTTTAAAAGAAAATTTTAGCATTACTAGTTACTGTTTGGTTATGAGCGTGAAATGAGTTTTTTTTTTCTCAAATCCGTCTTGAAAGTTTAATCTGTATAAAATTTATTCAAGTTTGTTCTACTAATCGATAAATAATTCTCATTGGATGAAAAATCGAAAATTAGACAGATATTATCTAGAAATTATATTCGTTGAGCAGAAAAACAAAATGTCATATAAATGTCGAAAACGTAATTAAGTCGTTTCAAATCGAAAATACAGAAAATTGTCATTGAACACAGCCAAATTAGATCTGACAACTAAACGAATATTAATGCAGTAGACTCAGAGGCTTAGGACCTCTTCCGATAAATGCTTTTCAAAGTACGTAATTTAATTTTACCGATTAGTAGAAGTGTACGTATACAAAATTATTCATTAAAACTGAACAAATACAAAGATGTAATACTAAACTAATTTTCATGTAAAGATAGGTTAATATTATAATATTACAACTATTGACCATTATCGACTATAATATAGTTGGCGAAGCAATTACTCTAAATAAGTCTTGGAAAATGGGAATTTAAATTCCCGGTACAAAAAAATAATTGTTTCTATTAAAACTAAGTTTAAATAGAAAATTTAGTTCGATACATATTCTGTTTATGAAGCCTGCCGTGCACCGAATTTAGTCTCGTTTTGTATTTTATTCAAATGAATGATGTTCACATAAAAAAAATCATATAAAACCTGGTATCGACTATACTACATGCAGGTGCATACAAACGGACTTTATCGGTGTCCACGAGGCTTTAAATAAATTATATTCAGTTAAAAAGTCATCGAATTGAAGAACAAATCATATTCGTTTGCATTCCGTAATATTCCAGAGTTAAATTAAAAAGGAAATTCATTATCTTTGTGAAGAAAAAGAATCACCACAATATCCTTAATCCTTAAAGTTATAATGTTAAGTTATCGGTTTTTGTTGTATTGTATGAATTAAGGAATTATTCAAAATCGTTTTTTTTTTCTTTTGGGATCTTTTAAAATATGTACATACTTTGAAGTAGATACGTTCATATATATATTAATAAATAGTTTCTCATAATGCAGCCGGAGAAATTGAATTAGTTGCAAGTCTACATGTCATTTGATTATACGTATGTATCTATTTATATAGGCATATTAATGTGTTTTTTTTTTTTTAAATAAAATAAAGGAATACATTTACTCTGGTTATTTACTTATCGATGTCTAAGGAAATTTATTTAAGCAGATGTTCGTTTCGGAGACGACGTATGTTTTCAATTTTTAATTCTTCGCAGGCTATCCAGTTGATTTACTAAACTTTCTTCGTTGGTAACGAATCGTTTTCGTTTTTTCGATCCGGTCTGAAAGAAAATGTAGTACACATGTTTAAAGTAAATTTTAATGGATTCTACAATGGCGATGTATTTAAAAATCTAATTTAGTAAAGCCTGACAAATGCGAAATAAAACTAGTTTCAGATTTTTCGTCCCCAATGGAACATTAAACGAGGTTTGTCTTTCTTTGCATTTGTGGTGGTGCGTGTTTTAAAAGTCAGCTTAAATTTTAATTTGTGGTTTTAAAAATCCATTCAATTTATGTGGATATCCATTGCAGCGCTCACATGTAAATTTTTCTCTATTTTTCACAGAATTGTCGTCGAAAAACGTAAGTAATAACTAACACACTTTAAACCACGTTTATAAATTAAGATTCGAAAATTGCTCTGACTCAAAATAAGTGTTTTTGTTGCCGCCAATGGAACATGAACTCTTACAGTCAGCTGCTTTCGGGAGCGGCAGAAAAACTGTTCCGAATCTGACAAAAAGTGATATTTCTGTCCCAATGGAAAACGACATTGAAGGGCTTAAGGTAAGCAGCTGTTATCAAGTAGATAACTTCCAATTGCACCTGGCGTGAATATCAAAAGTCCCAATTAGGGTATAAATCAGAGACTATCCTGAGACCACCAACTCCGGCTCACCAACACACTCTCAAAAAATATGAGCAACTTCCGCTGTCGGCAGATTAGCTGTCAGCGCTCATGGAATATTTTCCGTTAAATTTACTTTTGCTTAAAATATTTAACAATGTAAATTGTTTGAGTTAAAATATAAAGATTTTTAATGATTTTTCTTCAGTTATTTAAGAAAAATTTACTCATGAAAGCAAAAATGATATTCAAGAGCGGAATACATACAACCATGTTTGTCTAAATATGTTTCTACATTCTAGTATACAAAACATCTCATTTAGATAGTTTTATTAACCGAACAAATTATATTATTCGCTTTCTCAAAATATGTAATACACATTCAGTAATGCATAAATATGGTATTTCCGAACTCTATCACATTCCCTACGGATGACAGAGGTTGGCAGCATTTATTTTAAATTTTTTGCATGTTTTTGCTTGTCACACGGATTCTTATGTGGTATTCGTTTGGGCTTCTTCAGATTTGCTCACAGATTCCAGATTTCGTGTGGCTAATGGAACATAAAACTTGCTCTTGCTCTTTTTTGTGTTGATATTCGTTCGATTTGAATATGTGTAGTCTTCGACACTTTTCTAAGCGATTTCCATTCACTAGTTAAATTTTGTATTAAAACATTAGAAATAGCTGTTCCGATTGATTTCTAAATATATATACATAAATAATTTACACAAATAGATTCACCCGATGCAATGCCTTTCTTTGCTGGAGAAAAAATTCACTAAAAATGTAAACAAACTCCATCAGTTGTCAAACTCAAACGCACTTGTATTGGTAAATCTGAGAAAATATCTAGATTCGCAAAAGTGCTCTGAAATCTGAAAAAGATTGCTTTTTCCTGTACCAAACGAACATAAAAATTGCCCTGAGAGCAAAAAAAGTGCTCTGAGAGCGCCCAATCGAATACCACATTAATTGACACAACACCGATAGGAAAACAAAATGGCGAATTTGAATAAAAATTATTAGACCAGTGGTAAGAGGATTGCGCGTTGGAGGTCTCATAGTTTCGTTTGTCGCTGGTGTAAATGTTCTAAAGGTTTGCTTATGGTAATACTTTTAATGGTTTTATAACAACCCTGCATAACCTAACCTATCCTCTCTCTTGTAGTCATTTCAATTGTTTGTTAATATGTTATGGAGGGACACTTCGAAAACATTACTTAAGGGAACAAAATTAACCAAACTGAAAGGCAAAATTTGTGTAGCTTACCTTTTTAAGTTCTTGTTCAATGCTGATCATTTGCTTGATCGTATCGTAAATACTCTGTTCAATGCCTTTCGTCGTTTTACTTTGCGCTTTAGCGCTGGTATGGTTCTTTTCTGTTTGAGTGCTAGCCGTAGCTTTTGGATTTGTCAGTGGGCCTTCGGTGGGATATTTTTCCTTTTGTCCGAATGCTTTCAAAATACTTGCTGGAGACATTGTACCCACCACGTTCTCAGCGTTCAGCTGATCTTTCTTGGATGCCGCCAATAATCGTTTGCGAATTTTAAGTTCAGTTGTAAATTTATTACTGTTTTTTAAAGCTTTAGTTTTATCCGGCAAGGAATTGCGTTTACGGTCCCAATTTATCCAGGATCCATCGTCATAATCAAGAGCACTGTAATCCTCTTCGTGCTCCTTGGGTTTCGGTGCAACCGGTTCGGATGCTTCTTCATGCCTCCAGCTATTAAGCTGTGGATACTGTCCTAGTTTCACTTTGCCGTGGTATCGCTTACCATCTTCATCGTTATCTACCTTCGGCTTGGTCAATGACTTCAGCTGCTCGACATCTTGATCGTTATGTGGTGCATTCATTGATTCTCTATCCCTTTGATGGTGACCTGTATTTGCTGTAGCGCTGTTCGCCAATGACGACATCTCAGCGTCCCAATATTTCTGCAAGTCGAAATTGGCTTCGCCTTTTGGCTCGAACTGGTAATCATCTGGATTCACGTCGATTTCAGAGAAATAATCCTCATCCACAGGTTGTTCGTCCTCTTCGTCGAAATTCTCATTTGGCTGATCTACCTGTTGCTGACGGAGTTCTTGCAATCGTTGGAGTTTCTCCTTCTGTCGATTGTAATCAATCATATTTCGTAGGAAATTGTTCGTGTAAGAATCGCGTGGGCTGTCGTTGGGGTCGATGTAATACTCCTCCTCGTAGTCATCATCGCCGAGCATATCGGTTTGGCGTTCTTGTTCATTCTCCTGAAGGATTTCTTCATGCAGATCATCAAGGGGGTTCGAAATGGGTTCTCTGTCGTTATAGTAGTTATAGCTAGGCCCCGAGGAATAGTAGTAGGCCTTGGGCTTATATTCACCGCGGTACGTTGGCATTCCATAGGAGTGGTACTCATGGTGTGGATAGTAGTAGTAGCCGTTGCTTGTTATGTAACCATTTTCATATACTGGCTGTCGTAATATATGTTGAGTCTGGAAATTTGATTTCATGTTAGAGTGGTGTGGCGAAAAAAAATAAAATAAAATATTGCCCGCAATAAATTACCATTTCTGTTCGAGGGGATGCTCCTCGGTGATAGCGCTTTGTCCCAAATACTGGATACTTCAGTGAGTTTGCAGTTCCCATTGAAACCAAGACCGTAACGAATATCACAAGAAACTTCATCTTTTCTGGAAAAGAACGGATGATATAAATTAATTTCGTTCATCATTTTTTTTGCAATAATTTGTATGCTATTAACTATTATTTAGAAATATATAATCGACAATATGGATTCGCATGTTTGAATACTGGATATTGAAAATAATCGATAGCAGTTTTCGAAAGTGATATATTCGTATATATCGCCAGAAGAATTTCTATTTATATTTATAGAATTTGGTTGGAAATTCTAGCATAAATGAATCACCCCTCGTTACGTAAATGTCAACGAATGGAGTGCTTATGTGGGGTAGGGGCCGCCAGTAGAACGTTATTGCCTTTTCATTCACAGATTTTACTTTTGGCACACTTCCATTTTGAACATTGCAAATGGCAAATGGCGCCCAACGGGGGTTTTTTCCTTTTCCTTGTGTTGCGGATGACTAAATGGAATGTTGAAAGGCTTCGGTTCATGTATTTACTCATCATACCGCCTAGTTTGCTACGGTTGATTACGATTGGTGAATGCACAGGGTGCAGTGCCCTTAAATTCTTCCGCATAGATCTCTTTTCTCAATTGATTACTGCCATGATGTCGATTCTAATGTAAGTCTTGCATTAAAGCATTAAATATTAAAAAAATTAGTAATTAGTCTTTTTTTTTAATAAATCGACAGACACTGAATACAAACTCTGTTAAATGCTGCGAACAAAGAGAATTACATAAGTAGTTGTTTTCCTATACGCGCAATGCAGAAAAAGGATAACAAAAATGGCGGTTTCACGAACGTAGGTATTTTATAGTATTGAGGAATCAAAAGAATATTCGGGCGGTCTAAATGGCGAAGTTGTACCTACGCAGTTGTAAGCTAAAATCTCCAAGGACAGAATTAGGCGAGATAAAGTATCCCAGTACAATTTCTCATATTTCCTGCCCAAATTAGCAGGATAATTACTGAATTTTAATCTGAGTTTATTTTTACCTACAATTTTGTGAAATACGAAACTATATATAAAAGGGTAAGTGTTTTTACCAACTTTGTGGATTGTAGAGATGAGAAACGAGTTAAAATGCACCTAAGATGTTAGTTTGGCATCACTGAACGAAGAATTAGGTATCGCATTTTCCAATGGAAATTTCAGATTTTGTTCTCAGATTTCAGATTTTTCGTGACCAATAAACCATAAAACGAAAATTTTCCTTCTCTGCATTTGTGGTGCTGTTAAAAGTCAGCTGTTCTTAAGTTGGAATTTGTGTTTATAAAAATGTATTCAATTTATCGTAATATCTATTGCAGCGGCCAAACATTTGACAAATGAAAAATGTTTTGTTGTTTGTGTAAGTAGGTGTAAACCTCGCTCAAAAATCGAGATATGGAACATGAAATATGACAGCTAGCTGATTTCGAGAAAAAAAAGCTGCTCTGAGTCCGAAAAAAGTGATTTTTCTGTCCTAATGGAAAACGACATTAGAAGTAGCAATTTACAAAGACGAAATTCCTGCCATTAATTTTGTATCATTCCATTTTCTTATAAATACAATTATAATAAACTAAAATATTTTGTTTGAATCCATTGATAAAATACAAAATTGAACTCTTCCCAGAACTCATAAAATAATCGTTCTCAGCCTTCAGAATAAAAGCGTCACAATGGGTAATTTTATATGTCAGTTCGTAAAATCTAGCTTGACTACTTATCATGATTTATTAGTACAGTCATATTACGTTCATTCACGTACAAAGTTTAAATCGAAGCCAATCGATTTAATCGATCGCAATTTCACAAATTCTATACACGTTCTGATCAAAAATAACAGAAAATGAGAAAATGAGCAAAATAACTAGTAACGGCTAACGGGTAGTTCTTCTCTTAGCTTGAAACAGCTCAGAGACATTCAACCGGCAAGTCTCTTTCTTTCTTTTGCATTGAAATAATTGTTTCAATTAATTTAATATTGTAAAATACAATATAATAAATACAGAATATTTATAAAAAGAAAGAGGAATATTAAACTATGTACCTGTTTCTGTTGCTCTTCAGTTACCGGATTGATGTAGTTCTTTTCCGTCGGGTTTTGTCTAAATGCTATTTATGCAGATGAGTTTGTCCCTCTCTATCGATGAGCTTTATGTGACGTCTTAACCCAAGAAATATTGAACTTCACCTGTAAGTTAAAAGTAAGAACTGGACATTAATGGCATCATCATTTATTTGCAGATGTTTCACTAAATCTTTAATTTTGATACATAATGCATTTGTTAATATATTCTTCAGAACGTGTGAATGCTCAACCAATTCACATTTCAAAGCCGAAACCGGGTTTTCGCGAAATCAATCGAAAAAAGAAGTTTTCCCATGCATATTTCAGTTTTCAAAACTAGTCGTTTAAAGTCATTTTCCACGAAAACACCATGAAAACGGGATCCAATCGTTGGGTTGTTGAAACAATCACGCCTATAGCAATATTCAGCAAAATTTCGGAGATCAGCTAACAGAACAAATAATGTCATAACTCACAACATAAAATCATTTTCCACGCTAATATTATTTTTTAATGCTCTGAATTAATTTTATTTGTTAATTAATGCGATCGAAATCCGTAACCAAAATAGTTTACACAGAAGTTTCAACACCTGATAGAAACGTCAAATGATGGAAACTAGTTGGTTCCCAGTGCAAATGCATCCAGAGTTTTGGACGAAAACACGGTTAACGGTCGGGTGTGAATAGGGTATTAATATTTTAGTTATCGAAGGGACTTCTTCAACGTTGCTTTGACTCCGATGTGTTTTCAACGACCACGGGCCAGCGTTGAAACGCTCTCTATGTGACAGTTGTCTGTATACGAATGGTGACGGTTAAACGTGACATTTAATATTTTAATACGCTTTGTTACACTTGGCCGTCGAGAAATATCCTTGCTCCTCGCTTTAACGCATTTAAAGTAATTATTGGTAGTTGGTGGTAATTTATATAATGTGCAAGGAATTTAACATTTGTTTAGAGAAGTAAAACGGTTTTATTCCTACAAATTTCACTGCAAACATGCTTAATCTGGTTTTAGAGAATCAAACAGTCACTTCTCTAGATTTGCATATGTTACTAATGGGCACATTCCAAAATCGTCAACTGAAAAAGCTGCTTATCTGACCGATCTATGCCAAGCAAAACTGAGACCCATCACGTCAATCAGCTGTCAGACTTGCAAAACTATATACCAATGTTAAGTAACTATTATTCGCTCTCAATTTGTTTACTTAACCATCGTATATAAGGGGCCTTATACCTAATATCAATTTCAATGACAATAGCTGGAGATGAACTCGGTATATAGTGTCTTCGTAAAATGTTTACTAAAAGCTTTTGATTAATAATCACTTTTCAATTTCAGCTTTAACAGATTGCAGGTCTCAGCAGCTTAATTTGGAATATATCGCCGCTGATAATATATTTGTTTGTGAACTAATTGCTAAGAGCGACTTTTAATACCGCGCATCACCGCCACACCAATACCAATTGCAGGAAATAAGAACTCACTCAATTTCAGTGCATTCAGTCGACATTTGTGAGAACAATTTGATTATGTAACAATCGGATTCCAACAATTTTCAAAATTGGATCGAAAATGGAATCGTTATCGACGGCTGTTTTCTTCACCCCAGTAAAAACGGCATTTCCTGTGTAAATCGAACAAAACGTCAAAAAAAATACAGCAATATTTGGTGTAATTTCATTTCCATCTCTCCAGATTACACTATGCAGAGTAACTTATATTCTTTGCAAAGGATATGTTAGCGGGGAGTAGGAAATACGTATATGCCTGTCGAGATGTCTATATAATGTACCTGCCCATTTACCTAGTCACCGGTATTGCAAACTAGGTCAATTATACCAGCTTAGCAAATCAATAAAGCCAGAAGGCTATAGCGAGTACAACCTGTAGCTGGAATGTAAGTGGAACAGTATGTGTGTCAACTTTGTTGTTGTTTCTTCGTCAGCTAAAATATGTACCTATCTAGCGCATTCATGAACTCGACTATAGCAAGTAATTTACTTGAATATATATTATGTAGCCCAGATAGGGTGGGGATGCGGTTCTTAAACTGCATCTGCATACCAAGCATACGATCTTATTTTGCAAATAATAAAATATTGTTGTTCCTTATGGCAAATGCAAAAACTTTTGACTCCCTCACTCTATCTCTCACTCATGAAATAAAAATGACCTAATTTGAGTTCTTAAAATCAGATAACCTCAATTATTACCAGATACACAGGGAAACTGCGAAACCAAACGTAAATCAAAACAACAAATGTCAGCAAGTCCCCCGGACCAATTTCCATCTGGAAAATAGCACTGCTACCATGAGAAGACAATATTTCCGGCGCAATATGTCCACAGGAACAATCGGCCATTAACTTTAAGGGTAATTTTTTATTTCACAACTGTTTTATTGTTACATTCTCAATAATTTGAATGATGAACGTAAATGTCCTTCCTTGTGGAACCTGAAATTTAAGTGACATTTATGTTGACCCGTATCTCATACTTGCTGCGGTTTTTTTTTTTTTTTTTTTTCACAACACCCACGTAAACTCACTGATGCCTGTCGACATTCATTAGTGTGCCACTGCCAAGTTAATTCAACAAAACTAACATGCAACAAATTCCAATGAATGGTTAGCGTTAGGTGGACTGAACACACTTCTTTTCTCGACTTGGATATTTATCGACCCCCCTGTCTATTTTCGTACAAGCTAGATCAAGATAGTTATTTTATTACTGCACAGTGGGGGCCCATTGATTAAGCATATTTCTATCCCTACGAAGGGACCCTATGTATGTATAACTTAGCTTTGGCCCAATGTAGGAGTATTTTCGTATTTACAACGCCTTAAAGGATTACATAAAAAAAAAAATCGTTGAACGTCACTAGTATACATCGCAGATGTCGTCCTTTTTTCCAACAGGTATTTTTTGGGGGGAAACCGAATGAAGTTTATCGCCCACACAGTTTCAAACAACCCACACAATCCAAATCCACACAGCCCACGCGCAAACCTATACACCCGTACACCTACACACTTTCATAATAAGATTCTATTTTTAGCTTATGCGTGTTTTTTTTCTTCTCTTCGTAACCTTTGGTAATATGCTTCTATTTTTAGTTTAATGCGTTTTTATCGCTTTTTTTTTTTTCCTTTTAAAAACCTACCAATTTTATGCCGGTTAATACTTTGGCGAATCGTTCACTAATAACTGGAGTAGGATGTATAATTTGTTTAAACTTTATTAGATTGTTGTTAAGATAATTCCAAATGTAGTCAATTTGTTCACAATTATTGCTTGTTTTACACTTTTAAACGTTTTTGTCTGTTTTTCTTTTTGTGGTTGTAATTAGTTTTTATTTTCTTTGAATTATTTAAATTGACTTGATTGAATTTTCTGATTGAAGGAAAATCTCTGCAGCACTTGTGTTTCTCTTTTTCTTTATGATTATATATATACAAAATTTACTTCTGCTTTTTGCAGCATAGAGGTTGAAAGACTTGAACTGAATAACATCCTTCGCATAGCGAGACATCCTTTTATAGACTCTCGCCAACACTTTCGATGTGAGAATTTTCATTCATCCCGTTTGATTGCTCACCGTTATATATATTTACATGCACTTATACCTAAAAGTCGCCAACACGTTTTGAATGAAACACCCGCCAACGTCCCCATACACCGCGTTCAACCCTCTTCCGTGTAGCGTATATATATATAATTTAAGTTCAGTGGCTATGCTACTGTGTTTGTGAATTGTTTTGCGAACGCTTGGATGTACGTCAAGCTACTATGATGTCACTAGCCAGAACACTGATGGCGTCTGCGGGGTATAATGGAGCTTTTCGTTCGTACAACACTCACCACGTATTTGATGTTGTCCCGAATGTCCACCAAACCCACTTGATAAATGGAAAAGCTTAATGTGTGGGTGTCCGATTACCTAGGAGCTTTTTTAAGGGTAATTGCTGCCGTAGGCAAGTAGAAAAAAACATGGCACCAGACGTCACTAAAGCTTCTTTAATATTCCAATTCTAACCCCATTCCACAGGACATAGCTCCTGTGTAAACTGAATTGCAATCACTCTGCCACCCATGCACCAAAAATGTGTAAAACATTAGAATTATGACTGTTTTTTCTCACTACTGACTATAGATCTGTGTATCCAATTTGTTAAAGGTGGATAGATGTTTTTTCTTTTTTCTATTTTTTATCAGTTGGAAATGGGGCATTGAGCTTTAGTTCAATCATAGCCACCCACGCAAAACAGCACGGTGGACTATTGTTGTGTCTTGTGACCTGCAGCCGTGTGCTCTCCATGTTGGCTGTTTCCGGCGTTGTTTTGTACAAAGTTTTGCAAAGCTTTGTGCTTGAGAAGGATAAGCGTGGTCCAGGATACATTAACGTTTGTAAGTTCACCCATATCCAGCTTTGACATAAACAGTACATTAACGAAGCATACGTACCTCTAAACTTATTTGTATCGAATAATCGAATCGGTTTGGGGGTGTGTGGTATTACTTTAAGTTTTGTTTCGAAGTTTTAGAAAATGGCGCCCAACCATGGGAACAATAGTAATTTGAAGGAATGCTAATAATACTTACACCCATGCATGAACATTTTATAATTTCACAGTACAAAATAACTGCATGAAGCTCATCTCGCTCTTAATCTACCCTTTTTCAGAAATCTTTTATTTTCTGAAAGAACTGGCTTTTTTGCGACCTCGTTCCAATACCGGGTGCATTTGTTTACCTTGTCGACGCCTGTCAAGCAATATAGGTTTGTTGTTTAAATTTGTTTAAAAGTCAAGAATTTTTGATTCGAAAGCTTAAGCCCTGACAGTACAGAGCAATACACTGCCGCAGAAAAACTAAATAAACGAACGACATTTCAACGCCCCAAAGTGAAAAAGGAGGTTTTCCTCAATAGTAGGTACAGGAAGTACAAAATTCGGTTCTGAGTACCTACTCCAGAAATTTTAAATCTTATTTCGTTTATACTAGAAGGATAAAACAACGCAAATACGAAAAGCAGACTGACCATTTAGTTTGGGGTCAGATTTTGTAAGGCGACAACATTGAAACGTTTTCGTGCGGACGAATGATTTGCTCCAAGTTTACAGAAGTAAATCGTTCGTGCACACGAAAACATTTAAACAGAATGGCGGCCCCGCTTTTCGTATTATTTAATTTATTTCATAGCGCACTGAAAACTGAGGGTAAATTGTTCTTGATTTATGCAGTCCGATCAACAAATCTGCAAAATGAGAATTCCTTCGACCTTAACCTCAAACTATAAATTCCTTCTACAAACTGATGTCTGAAACGCACTAAGAAAGGTGTTAATGTGAATGAATATTAATTTGCTCTTTAGCACTTTGTAATTCGCCCTCATGTGAATAGTCCTTACGAACTTCAAACATGAAGATGATTGGTTAATAATAATAGCTGGCGCAACAGGTCTGTAGGGACCCAGGGCCTGGCTTCTCGCAACCATTCGTTTTGTGTGAGTTTTAAATTTTTGGAACGAATGGAAGGGATCTACAATTTTATGCCGGTTCCAACCGGCCGATTGAGAAGCGATTCATGACAGTTATACTCTCGGATGTTTGTCAGACGTTCGCGAGAGGTTGATGATGAAGATGATTGGTTGCTTAAACTAAAAATGGCCCTAAAAATTGTGTTCCATTTCAAGTTGACAGAATTATAAACGCTTACACCAATTTGATTGTAAAAACAAATGAGTACTGTAGTACTACCGCTGAAAATGTTTATCATCTTAAGTAAGACTCGATATACTTCTTATTATACTTTAATTATACAATATATAGGTAATTGCGCCAGAGATAATGATCACACAAATTTGGTCTTATATGGCTGCGTAAAAAGCGACCCGTCGATGTTGGTGCGTATAGTCTCAGATGACAGATTTTATGCCAACTAAAAAGTAATAGAGTCCTGAAACCAGTGTTCCACAAGTACCTATGTGTATCACGACATTTTTGTAAGCTTGTCTAAGCAGCCTTCGCAAATACTTAAAGTCTTAAAAACGTTTCCTATTACGACAGTAAAATTGTCAAACTCGGTAAGATTGTCGAAAAACTCGTAGGAACATTGAACTACGAAGAAACCGCCCACTGACCGTATACCATCTAACAAAACGACGGCTATTCATGGCGCCTAAATACAATACAAGGATTTTCGGCCTGTTCATTTAATACCTCCCACTCATCCCTTCAAATAATCACTTAGTGGGACTCATGCCAAACCAAAAAGGTGTGGGCAATTTAAATTAGCAATAGGTCACAACAAAACCAGTCAATGAAAAAGCGTCTTGCCTTAATGTATACCAGTTGGTGGGTTTGGGTGCAATTAAAAGCTACAGTGTGTCATGATTTAGTAAAACTTTCCCCTCCGTATGGTATTTTTAATGGAGCTTTTGAAATGAAAAAAATGCACTGCTGGGTTGCGCGGGTGTCGAAAAGTTGTCAGCTCAGTACTGGGTTTGTACACATACAATAAGAAAAATTAAAAGTCGACTAGATTGGTCGGGACTAGATGTAACCTAAACGGAAAAAGTAGAATGGTTTGCAACGTCACTTTTCCTACGTCAGCAGTGGTACCATATTCTTGGAAGTGAGTAGTTTGGTATTTTTATCATAAGAGAACTAAAATTATCATACGGAATGGGGAAAAGCTTTGTGCGGTGTTCGTATAATAATAATAACCTCGATTCATTATTGCACAGGATTTGTTTATCGGGACCGAACCTTAAAATAAAATAGTCAATTATTTTGGGCATACATGTGCTGGTTGCGAACTGGGTTAACCACAGCGTTTGACTAGATTTCTAGCACCTAATGTCTTCGGTTTGTATTTTAACAGCCTTATTAATTAGATTCCCTTACGACGCATCTACGATGTTGTTTAGGTACTTAAACATCGCGTAAAGATTTACGCAGCCTCTACGTGGATTTATAAACATTTTTCCGGTGTAACTTTACTAAACGAGGTTTGTGTCTAAATAGGTAAGAATTTCGATAAACTATTACATAAGACACAGAAATCTATTACCTTTTTGCCCTGAAACCGACATCAGCTGTAATTAGCTTTGTAAATGAAATCATTTTGCAAAATACTTCGGAGGGATTGCTATGTGTCTTCTTATATCCATATTCCATAGAAGAAATTATATCACAAAAGCACAATATATTACATAATTATTTCCCTTTATTAAACATAATTTCAATCTTATAATTGCAATTTGCAATATGTAAACGAAATTCGTTGAGCAGAAATTTTCACAATTTATAAATAAGGCTGTAAGTCTTTGAGAAACTCGTAAGTGCCTCCTAACTCGTATTTTAATTATTTCAGTAGAAGAAATAACTCATTATTTAAATATTCTACAGCTCATACAATATCTGACGCTTTCTCTATGATATATCATCATAGATCTGGCATCAGTAAGTTAATTTGCACATAAATCTGATTGATTGCAAATTGTAAATAGTCAGGATCACATCGCACAAGAGGAACATGGCGAGAATGTGGATTAAAATTGCTGGGCGTCTTCCTTCCCATTTTATAATATTATTAAAAATACCAAATACGAAACCATAAAATTTTGTTTTCCTTTTTGGGATCACTTAAACTTTAAAATATTGTGTACTTGAACTTGAAACAAAGCATTTATAGCAAAGTGTTTCAACCTAAAATTGTTGTTTATTTTAATCACATTTAGGAACTTCGAGTACCTATATATAATTTGGAGAATTTTCTAGGCTAAAATGAAACGTTGGAATAGAAAAAACTTCCGAGCGAAAAAAGAAAACGGGAGTTTGTAAATATAAAATATAAAAATAGAAACTAACAAAACTAGTACATTTCGCAAGTAAATCACTCAGTGGTAAAATGGAAAGTAAGGGATTAGGATATAGGAACTGAAATTATAATTTTTCGGTTTCGAAAGCAAAGCTAAATAAAACACGCACAGCGAAACATTTTTGATGAACATTTTATTTCATTATAAAGTTTGGACTTTGCCATTAAGTGTGAATAACAAAATCATTTAAACGTGTTGTGTGGCTTGTTGCCCCGTCTTGTTGAAACCACATATACTCCAAGTCATGATCTTCAATCGCCGGCAAAACAAAAACGGTTATCATTCGAACATGTCGCTCCGAATTGATAAATCGATAAATTCGGATCATCAGCAACACTTGAACTTGCAGCTGCAATATTTTCGACTGAGCGTACATTACGATATTGCACAGGCCTTCCAACATCAGTAACGCTTCCACTCTTAATTTTACCGATTGCATGCATAGTCGTCACGTAACGCTCGAAAAGTGACTACGTTTGAATCACCACTTTTGTATAGTAAGTTTTAATAATTTTAAAGCGTTTGTTGGATTGTTTAGCGATCCATTATCATGGATCATCATGACAGCTGAGTTTGACAGGTCAAATACCAGTGCTACCAATCTAAAACCACACCCTGTACATATTGCATAATTATTATATGGTTGCCAGCAGTGCACGTCAGTCACATATGCGAACTGCCAACTTATCACTTAGTCACGAATTTCTTAACCAGTTTCGTCGGCCATGTAAGATTTACAAAATTTCTTAAGCGAATGAAACCAATCACTTAATTCACTGGCATTTATTTATCTTTACAACCGATTACTATTTCGAACTTTAGCAATCACTGTCTAAAAATCAACTGTGTCAAACCTGTTCAAAACTGTAGTTTGTATCCGCTCCGCCATTTATTGCGAAATTTCTAGTTTATGTTTTCACTTTACTATTTTGAAACTGTACTTACTAAACTTAACAGGGTAACAACAGTTAAAAGCCGTACTATCTTCTTGCTTGGCACTGGTAGATTCGCATACGTCGGTACGGTAGTTTGATATATTGTCAAAGGGCTTATATTATCGTTGTCATCTTTAGTCGGTGTCAGAATATATTTACCGATGTCGGTCGCAGGTCCCGATAGCGTCGACCTTCGCAGTGCGTCCTTCTTTGCATTTCGGGAGTAGATTTTTCTGGCCCTAATAGGTTTTGTTCTGTATGTGGTTTATAGCTACCTAGATGCCCCCTTTTGTTTTGGGGCTGGCTACACGTTCTGTTGTTTTCTTTATTGCGCATGGGTAGTTTTGCTGCTTGGCGATAGAATTTTTGATCGTCTCCATTATAAAGATGGCTCATATTTTTTGGTACCACAATAGACATTCTTGCGCAGCTCGAGGATGCCTTCGGTATTCGGTCTAGTTCATACCAGGGGCAAATGTCTACCAGGCAGCTATTTTCGCTGCATGAAAGGGTTCCCGTAACGTTGACTTACCAAACTTTAAAGTGTAAGTTGCCAAATTGAACATATACAGTAGGGAATGTTTTAAGATTTGTCTACCAATGGCCCGGCATAAGATTTGGTGGTGGTTGGTGGAATTGGACGAGGATTACGGATATACTAATACTAAATAATTACAGGTTGATATTTAAGCAGTCCCTTTGAACACATTTCGAAATTGTGCCAGATCATTTGAATTTTTACTGTGCAAAATGATTTTACTTATGAAGTTAATCACAGGTGATGATGATCATTGGAAAGTCAGATATGAATTGCAATCTTAATTAAATACTTTTGACCCACTTGACGAGCTGCATTGTGCAGTCCTATACTAATACTATGACACCTTTGATCAGGAGGGACTTTCCTGTTCAATGCAGCTGCACCTACTTTACAGGGTAACACGTAGGGAACAACTCATTTTCAGACTGTTCCAAATTTTCCGATTGCATTTTACGTATGGCTATAACTGAGGCCTGATGCATGAATATGAAAACACACTGTCCAAGTTTGTAGGTGTGCGGTATGTATGACCCCTTCCAGCAAATTTTTTGTTTGTACCATTGGAAAATGGAGACTAAGAAAGTCTCTCATTTACGAGTTTGTTTGAATTGCACAAAGCAATCTGCTACAATTACCCACTATTCCGCCATCATGTCGCGTACTGCAAAACGAAAAGGAGAGCGAAATTTTCCATTCATGATTTCGTTGTGTCACTTTTCTATAGGAATTTTCGTTCCGGAACAGCTGCGTACTATGCTTTAGACACAAACCTTGTTTCGCAATTTCAGCTAAAGCCACGTAGAGGCTGCATTAATCTTTACGCCATGTTTAACTAAACAGCATCGTAGAGCTGTCGTAAGGGAATCTAATAAATACGGCTGAACAGTGTTTTAAATGAATTTGTGCCACACGAACTGTTGTTCCATTTTGCCCAAATTATCCAAACTTTTGTTGTGCTGCCAACACGCACCAACATTTCAAATTTCATAACTTTAATCGTAATAACTGTAGACAGGTAGATAAAATGTTTTAGACAAAAATAATAACTTTTCTTGTTTGTTTTTAGTAAAGACAGAAGTAAAACATATTTTTTAATATATCGATAAGTTGCCTAATTATATTTTATAAAGAAAAGTTTAAAGTTTAACTTTACTTTATCTTACATGTCACACAGGTTTTTGTTTTTGCTTAACTTTAATAATATCTACATGAATTGAAACTAAATATTTATGTATTTAAAACTTAGAGATATTTAAATAATAATTCCACTTAATTTTTGTACCCAGAAATAATGATATTAATATTAGTATTCTGTTTGTTAATAATATCCTTGTTCCCCTTTGTATTGCTGCAGGTTGTTCGCCTGGAAAAAATAAAAAAAACGAAAATAAATTAATAAACAATGGGCAGCTTTTTTGAATTAAGTGATTATAAAATAAACAAATGACAAGTTTTACATTTAATTTTGCAAAGTCGGAAGCCATATTTTTCATACAAGATTTTCTATTGAAGAGGTTATCGGCGTCAGTATGGCCATTTACTTAGCACACGGATTGTATCAAGGTGCAAGCCCTGACATTTTGAATAAGTGAAATAAATTCGCAAGCCGTTTAATTGCTTTTCTGTTTTAACAAAATTAAATTTACAAACGCAACGTTCATTCAAATTTGTTACGTATACGCCTAGGTACCCGCAAATTTGTTTCGAATTCTGCCAAAAATGCCTTCTGTCAAATTATGTTAGTTTTGTAGTAAAATAATATTTGTTTATTTCTTTTGTGAAAGAGAAACTTACCATTTAGTACGTGGACATTCACAGACTTAGGGTTGGCCGTCGATGGAGAGCATGTGTATATTCCCGAGTCCGATATACGCGCCTTCTGAATTAATAGATAAGAAGTCGTTATATCGCCCTTTTCGGTTATCACCGAGACACCCCCTCTCGGTGAATCGTAATTTATTTCCTATAAAATAGTTTTGATTAATTTATTTATGTTCTAGAGCGGTTCAATATAAACAAAAGTTAAAAATAGTAGGGGGATGTTCGTTTTTTACTCCAACAATTCTGTCAAGAGATCTTATTGAAATATTTAAATAAGCTGAGACTGTTAGATTGAGTTTGCCACCAGACAATTCTTCCATCAGCTTTATAAAATAAAATGGCGCACGTACTCATCAATGACATCGCAAGCAAATCTAAGCTAGCTCTCACCGGCGAATGTGGAAATAATGACGCAGGATGGCAGTTAAAATATTGAGGTTATCAAGAACTTTGGCGGAATACGCTTCCTACGAAAAAGCATAAAATAGTAGAGGTTTATGCATTTCATGACGGAAGAAATACTCTCGGACTTTTTTGTTCTAATCTGTCAAGTACACGGTTTTAAACGAAGCAGAAGCAAAGTTCAAAGCGTCAAAATCAGCTGCTTTTCAATGCAAATTCCGGGGTCGAATCGCGTCGTCCGTGAACGAGCATTACGAGACGGAATATTTTTTTGTTTCACATGTAAAATCAACATAATTCCGTGAACGTATAGCTCGTTCACGGAAGTGGCGTTTCGACCCCAGTTTTTTTTTTTGTAAATCAGTTAAAACTCAGTTTGATTTGCCTAAAATCGTTATATTATTTTTGGGGACAATCTCATTTAACGACATCTCGAAAAACTAGGCATTCAAAGCATGTCGACATTATTGGCTGAATTTTTGAAGGAACGCATTGTACCGGCTCCGTTTGTCGAAAACCAAAAATGTATCAGTTAACCCCATGATGTCAAACGGATTTATAAAAAAGTGTTTTTGTTAGATAAAAATTTTTTTTTTTGAAACGAACCTCGTTGTTGTGCGTCCATCGGACTGCGGGTGGAGGTTCCGGTAAGTGCTTTACAATGCAAGTCAAATTCACTGTTGATCCGGTATCTATATACAAATCTGGTCCACCGTGTATACTTGTAATAGGTTCTGTCAAAAGAGATAATAGCAATTAAAAGTGTTCAACAAATCAAATCTTCAGCAACCTACCGACAATGGACAGAATCATTGTGTACCCCACCGGAGGGGTTGTGGACACTTGGCATTCATAAACTCCGGAATCTCGAATTTGAGCATATTTAACCTTTAAAAATAAATATTTATATTTATGTAGCTGACTGGTTTGAATAGATGTAGCTGTAGGGAAAAACCTAGTAAATAATTAAATATTCCACATGATTTTTATTCATTCCTAAAAAAATAATCATAGGAACTGTCCCAAACTTTCGAAAGGTTGCTCAATAAACTAGGTAAAAAACAGTCGATGCTGAATTTAAATGGTGATGCTCCCTCTTGTAGAAATTTATAAAAATGACATTGCACTAGCAGTATATATGTCTTTGCTAGTGAAATGTCATTTTTATGCACTTCTTCGATAAATAAAGTGAATAAATAAATACCACCATCAGATTTCAAGTTCCATTAACGAATTGAAAATAACACCATCTGGGAAAGAAATTGTGTAAGTAAAAGGCTACATCGAGAATCTGACAGCTAAAAAGCTACCACTTGCTCATAAAGGCAAATTATATTGTACCAGTTAGATATCAGATTGCTTTCTTTTTCGGAATAAGCAATGTGCAGTGTAATTATGTAACCAGAAACAAGATAAATAATGGAACATGACTAGATTCACTCATTACTTCATCTGCATTAAAAATTGCTGTTTAAATTGTTTTTCGGTTTTGAAAGCACGTCTGTTGAAGTAATTTGCTCTGCAGTGTTCAAACTACAAAACCACTTTTCTATAAGACTAATTTTTATTCCCGAGCTTATTTTTCTTCTAAAGAAAATATAAATAATTAGTAGGTGCAACCTAGCTTCTCACAACCATTCGTATTGTGTGAGTTTTTGATTTTTGGAACGAATGGAAGGGATCTACAATTTTATGCCGATTCTAAACCGCCGATTGAGAAGCTCTTTCAAGAAAATTATACTCTTGGATGATTGTCAGACGTTCGCGAGAGGTTGCGCAGTGAAAAAAAAAAACCTAAGTTGGAAACCGGGTTCTTGCGGGACTCTAACCTGAGACCCATCGCTTAGTAGTCCAACACGCTAACCACTAAGCCACTGCGCTGATTTGCTTCTATGACAGTTTCTATTCACATTTTTTGTTAAATTTCCGAAACAGCTTCCTACTTTCCGATTAGAAAACTGCCAGCTGACATATAGTTACTTTTTATTCCGTCGACTTGCAGCATTCAGTAACCTAAATGATATTTTTTTGGCCAGCGCTGGTTTCTATAGAAACCCGAACACATAAAGCGACATTTACTCGAAAGATTTACGTTCCGTCGAAAAAAGTTTTTAGCTTTAAATGATTTGTGTTTAAATGGGTACATTCAAACACCTACTTATTTTAAGCCGACTAAATTGGTCTGGATTAGTTGTACTTAGAACGCAAAAACTAGATTGATTGTAGCGCCGATTTGGTACCACTTTTCGTACAATAACGAACTGTCAACTTAGTACTCAGTCACGTAATGTGGTATTCGATTGGGCGCTCTCAGAGCACTTTTTTTGCTCTCAGAGCAATTTTTACGTTCGTTTGGTACAGGAAAAAGCAAACTTTTTCAGATTTCAGAGCACTTTTGCGAATCTAGATATTTTCTCAGATTTACCAATACAAGTGCGTTTGAGTTTGACAACTGATGGAGTTTGTTTTCATTTTCAGTGATTTTTTTCTCTAGCAAAGAAAGGCATTGCATCGGGTGAATCTATTTTTGTAAATTATTTAAGTATAAATATTTAGAAATCAATCAGGACAGATATTTCTAATGTTTTAATACAAAATTTAACCAGTGAATGGAAAGCGCTTAGAAAAGTGTCGAAGACTACACATATTCAAATAACACAAATATCAACACAAAAAAGAGCAAGTGACGTTTTTATGTTCGATTAGGCACACGAAATCTGAAATCTGAGGGCAAATCTGACGAAGCCCAAACGAATACCACATAAGTCTTGACTAGATTCATCGGTCACGGTCACCTGTTCGTAGACGTCAACTGGACATGTGTTTCTCACTTAAACTGAAGGAAAAGTATTTTTTTTTAGGTTGCAAGTCCTGCAGTTCTAAGCGGAAAGTAATAGTTATATTTATAGTAAAGTTTAGACTTTTCAACAAGATGAAAAGCCAAATTCGAAAGTATAGCAGCGCATACAATTCCTCACATTATATTTATTACCTCCGTAATGTCAGAGTAATCAGGAAAAGAGCTCGAGCTCGAGATCGAGCAAAAGTGTCAGGCCCTACGTATTATATTAAAATTTCAATATGACACGATGTATGTATAAATTACCTGCAAAGACCAATCTCCGGTTTGTTTATTATGAGTACTAGTAAAACGTTGGTCGGATGTGTATGTATTCTCAACTACTGTGAGTAAGTGCAGATCCCTGTGTCTGATCCATGAGACCTGAAATTGTAATAAATTCGCTATTTAAAGACTCAACGTCCATTTAACAGAAGATTAAATGCTGATGGTTACTATTTTGAGGTAAATATAAAAATGTAGACTGAGATGTCACCAGCATCGTGTAGCGCGATATTGTCAAAAAATGTCATTAAATTCTTGATTTTACTTGATATTTTGGAAATAAAAATTTAGCAAAAAAAAAAATTGAGCTCAATAAGTAATAAAAATCACAAATGAGCACATTCTTTTGTTGGTTGGAAAAGTTATTTGTTCTACCTACTTAACCAAAACTTACTGTCTTATTGCCAAGGTTTTTTATGCGACAATTTAAATTCGCAGTTTTTCCAACAAGAACTGTAACATTTTTTGACGCAGATGTGTCAAAGTATGATCCTCTTTCCAGCGGTCTGCTTCGTTGATGAAAATTATCTTGTAAGAATGTAAGATCTTCTTCCGCATCAAATGGCTTGCTAAAATTACTTGTTGGATCTATGAAAACGTCACTGTAGTCATGTTTCCTATGTTCACTGGCACCGCCATCCGAAAATTCTAAAAGTTCAAAAAAGTCAGAGGTAAGAGGTTTTTTCTATAGCAGTTTATAAACTTGCAATTTGAATGTAGGTACATAGTTATATTTACCTGTCGACAGCAACAAAAAAAGTACAGGTAACAATAATTTCCTCATGATTCTGCTTTAAAAATAGTTTCCATTCTGAAAGCAATAAGAGGTGTTTGTAAGTGGAATATCAATTGTTTACATATTATTATAAGTAATTTGTTGAAAAGAAAGAAAAACGAAAAAATACTTTTATTTTTTAAAATTGAACGAAGAAATGGTTGTAGGTCACCTGCTTCCACAAAATTTGGTCTATTCAATACAAAAGCTAGCGATAAAATCTGTTCGTTTTTAAGGTTACATGAAGCAAGAAAAGCAAAAACGTCAAAAAAAATTTGTTCGTTCGTGTTTTTTCGCGCCCACGAGAATTTCTTTCGTTTTTGATGTTACATGAAGCAAACTGTTCGTGTGCACGAAAACGTTTAGACGTTTTCACGTTACAGAATGCCGGCCCTGATTTCGTTCCAGAAGCAGTCAGATTACAAGACCAATAATGCCTATTGGTGACTTACGTATGTTGCAACTGTGTCCTTTGAAATATTCATCGAGTTACATTTATTCTTCATACTTTCTCAAGTAAAATAATGAATCTACTCATTTCTACCTATACCTATACACATCTTTGAGCTCGACGTTATTTGTTTTCCTTCAAGTTTTCTTGACATAAAAAAGACAGGCTGCTCCATTGCACTGACGCTAACTTCAGAAGTGTTTGGCGGAAGCGGCTTGTTTTAGCGAATAATAAATTTAATTCGGATTTTAAGACAACGTTTTCGTTTTGATGTGAAACTTCTTCTGTAATGGTAAGATCATTTTTTCGTAAGCCATCGCTATATAAAACTGTCAACATGCTTAACTTTTCCCTAATTCATACCAAAATATGTGTCACGTATACTTGCGTGTTCTATTAGGTACTGCTGTCCCTTTCAGACAGCCGCATATTTAGTATTGGGCATCCCTCTAATCTTCTTTATTAATAATGTGGGTTTTTTCACTGCGCCACCTCTCGCAAACGTCTGACAAACACCCAAGAGTATAACGGTCTTCAAGGAGCTTCTCAATCGGCCGTTTGGAATCGGCATCAAATTGTAGTTCCCTTCCGAAACGAATGGTTGTGAGAAGCTAGGATTAGGGTCACTACAGACCTGTTGCGCCAACTATTTGTTTATTGATTTATTTTTCTTATTAGGAATGTGTTTTCGGAAAAAAATAATTGAAATGCTATGGCATTGATTTCACTTCCACGTATTGTTTGGTGCTAGCTTTTTCGCTTGATTTTGCACTGGTAACACCATATTGAAGCAACAAATACAACAATAATGCGTTTCTATACTGTTTTTTGTTATTGCTCACATTTATTAACACTTCAATGCAAATCGCGAATAAATTTCACAAATGATTGTTGTTCGGTGGATATGGGAAACAATACGTATGAAGCTTTTAAAAGTGTACCTAACTTGAAAACAAACTAGATCGCGCTGCAACGCAAAACGATCGAGTGCGTGACATTTCTACCGAAACAATTCTCCGAACAGCTGCTCGGAAGAATACCTCGCAGCAAAAATCCTCCGAATCGTCTAAAATCGAAGTATTTTCCGTTCCGGCGGATATACCTCGCTAGGGCCGATTATTAAATCTAGATGATTCTCGACTTTGGCCGCGCTATTTCATGGGGATCAATAAATTTCCTATTATTTTGTCTGTTTCTTCTATCGCAATAAGTAAATTTCCTATTATTGTTAAAATTTTGTGGTACCTGGCTTTTAGGGTCTTGGGATTCATTTTGTTCGGCAGGGTTTTGTAAGTGTCTATTTTTTCGTATAATATTTCTGTTGGCTTGGTTTCCTTTGCAAGTATGCTTTAAAATGGACGTGTTTACCAGTGCATATATTTAGAGTAGCCGTTGGTTACTATAGTATTATAGGCGTCATCGATTGAAGGAGAGTTCCGTCCAATAATTACTCCACTTAGAGGTTTTCCTTCTGGTAAATTCAATTTGAAACAGTTCAACCCAATTCTTCTGCTTGTTGCTAGGTACCTCTTCGGGTGCAAATTTTTTTCAGTTAGTAGATAGACATTGTTCAATCAAACCAAAATGTCATTGAAACAATTGTAGAACTGCTCAATATTTCCAATGCAACAACTTGAAACTAAATTGTCAAGTAACATATTAACTGGGACTGATCGCAGAATTATAATATGCTGAATTGAATTCGGACTAAGTCTAACTTGTACATAACATATAATTATGCGTTTAAAATGTTCGTTAAACATTTCTATTAAGAAGAAGAACATTGTCTAATTTGTCTATAAAATTAACAAGATCTTTTATATTGTCATTAACTGGCTGAATACTCGCCTTACTGCTAATCGTTTTTAACCTTCACACTTAAGTGTTTTGTAGGTCACAATTGGCTAATTGTCGCCTCTTTGAGTTCCTAAAATATTTCCGGAACACTAAATATGATTATAAGTAGGCCGATATGTATTTAACAAACACTATGAACTGAACAGCTCCATTGCAAATCAAAAAAAAAAAACTAATTGAAATGTACAAACACACAACACCCAAAAAAACAGTGAATATATCAACAAGTTAACAAATTAATCCAAATAATGTACATATGGCGATGATGTGTGCATGTTTATTCAGGGTGCCTTGTACATATTAATTTAGCATTAGAATAACGGCTTTGTAATTTATGGTAGAGCCACTTATTATTTTATTTGTTGAGACTTCATCAAACATTTTTTTTTTCTTCACTGTTTAGTTTCTTATTTTGTTCTTGCAAGTATGTGTTGAACAATTGAACATAGGTTCTTATGCTTCCAGCAAGAATTTGTCTCCACTTTTATTAAAGACCAAAAGGAGACGTCATCGCGTTTGTTTTACTTCTTCTTCTCAGGCAGCCATCTCAACAACAACTTCTGCGATGTTCAATCTTTTGCAATAATGTCTTTATTATTAACCTAATAAATAGATTCGATTGTCTTAATTAGTCAGTTTGAATACACTTATTTCCATAGAAAACTAAAGATCGCGTTTATCTTGTTTTCGTAAAATATGTACCTACACTTAAATAAAATGTGTTTAAAATAATTAATTTATTTATTGTTCCAAATCCAGATATGTACTTCCTTGTCTAATGCTAACTTCCTTCATCATTATTTAAGCTCTTGTCATTCCTTTCGTCCTATTTACTAATCTAGCTGGACACTTGAATAATCTTTAAAAATGTTACCGCTGCGTAAAAACAAACACAAGCTGGGCAATAAAACGGGTGATTAGCTCTAAAAATATTATCAATGAAACTCTAAAGAGTCCCCCTCGCACTTTTCGACTTGAAAAAGGATCTCCAAGAAGTTGTGAATAGCGAAAACCAGGACAAAGCTCGCATAGCAACGAAGCGAATGCCACAAGCCTGTCATAGGCCAAGTTTCATACAGTCAATAAAATAATGCGAACATTTTTTAATGACAAAAACCTTCAGTGTTTTTATTTAGAAATTGTTGGATAATTAAAACCCGCAAAAAATGCCATATGCTCTCAGCAAAACCACTAACAATAATTTATTTCGTTTTCTTCAACGCCTTAACCACTTGAGCTCCTGTCAATATACTTTCGCAGATTGATTGAATTACGATTAAATTCGGCTTAAGACATTTTCAATCCAGCAGCCTAGTTCGTGAATTATTCACCAATCAAAATGGCAACAAATTCACCCGTACACCCACAATAGAAATGGTTTGTATTATGACAAGCTGAATCTTTAATTTTCGTTATTAATAAAGATAATCTCACAAAGGAAACGTACTCCACTCCCCCTGATGATTCCATTTCCGACTAATGAATATTAAGAATTAACATTCAGATGCCAAGCAAAAACAAAGCAACAATATGTATGCTGGCGAGGACAAAGAATGAAGACAAGGTTCTTGAAGAAAAATGTAGCAAATCGTAGTCCCCACACATGTATAATAACGGAATAATTATCATCCGGCAGAAGTCAAATTTATGTTAATATAATCCACGTTGCATTTTGCGATAAAAGTTAGCTACTTTTGCTGTTGTTTCTTAAAATGTTTTTTTTTTTTTTTAAATTTCTGCCCCCTCAGATTAGGAGATGGAGTGAAAAAGACACCAACACCTTGTTGCTTTGGGCGTGTTCTTTTGGTGCACACCTCATGATATCAAGATAATTGTATTTAAATTGAAACTGTTAGAGTTACATCTGTCAGCTGCACACAAAGTGTTTGAAAGTTAGAACAATTTGCATGCGGAATGATGTGCGAGTATATTTAAATTATTATATTTCTCTCTGAGCCGAAAGTCTCTGCAGCTTAGCAGAGTATTTAAAATCCATTGTTAATAAATAATAATAATAATAAAGTTATATATCTAGTTTGAAGATAAGTTGATTTGGGCTTAGGGGTTGTGTGTAGCTTTAAACTTTAAAACCCCAATGGGCGATAAACGAGGCTACCCCTAATGTACTCAATGGCCGTAAATCGTACAGATAATTTTATGTAAATTCTGTTAAAAAAGTATTTCCCACGAAGCGACATTTAGTGTTGCCATTTTTTGAATAGTGACTCATAAAAGAAGGAAGAATTTAGTTAGGTATCGGTCTCAAATCCCTAATGAAGCGGATAACCTTAAAGAGAAAAAAAATTATTGAATTAATTTCGTTTTCCATTGGGATTTTCAGATTTTGCTCCCACATTTCAGATTTTTCGTGCCAAAGGAACATAAAACGAGATTTTTCTTGCTTCGCATTTATGGTGGTGCGTGTTTTAAAAGTTAGCTGTTTTTAAATTATAATTTGTGTTTATACAAATTTATTCAGCTGCAAAATGTATTTTTCTTAATTTTTAAGAGACTCGTCGTCTAAAAACGAAAATAATAACACACTTTAAAGTTTGACAAATGACAAATGTTTTAGTGTTAGTATAAGTAGGTGTAGGTAAATCTCGCTCAGAAATCGACATACACGAAAATGCTCTGACTCGACTTCCTTTGCGGTAAATGGAACATGAAATCTGACAGCCAGCTGATTTCGAGAACGGAAATACTGCTTTTTCTGTACCAATGGGAAACGACATTAGATTTTGGTTTCAGATTGAGCCCAAAACAAGCTGAATACATT
The DNA here is from genome assembly GCA_949126925.1 of Cheilosia vernalis. Classification (NCBI taxonomy): domain Eukaryota; kingdom Metazoa; phylum Arthropoda; class Insecta; order Diptera; family Syrphidae; genus Cheilosia; species Cheilosia vernalis. Next base: position 19,975,836 of record OX421362.1, on the reverse strand, counting down.
CGAATTCTATCTACCTTCATATATTGTGATTTAACGCTCTCGTAGTAACCGCTCGCTGAAAGTGAATACTCTTAAGTACATCTATGAGATGAGGAAAGGTGTGAACAGGCTTGTGTGGAGTTTGTATAACTACCTAGCATGAATCATTATAGTCCCAAGCATAGAGTGTCGTTGTTCTGATTTAATATAAAATATTCTATGTACTTTACTTTGCTTTACTTCGAAAAATGTTCGCCTAAAATAAATGCGAAATAAACGAAACTCTAGATTCCGCCAAAACATTCACTTTACGTATTATATGTATTCAACTGCAGAAACAAACAATATTAATCATACAATCATTGTAGCTGAAGATTAGTCGCCGATCTAAACTACCCTAAGTTAGAAATGCGACTTAGTACGATACAATAGGAGCAACCAATGTACATCACACAGAACTGTTAGCTGGATCACCTGTCAACTTATTAGCAGAAGTACCTAGTCTATCTTTGGGTGCATCGCCACACTTTCGGAGAGCTTCCCATAAAGAAGTTAAAAGAAGAAGAAGGTTTGTTGTTTGTTGTCTTTTTCTGTTCTAGAACTCGCATTTCTGATCAGCAATTATATGAGTAGCTACATATCTAAGTAGAATTTACTATTTTATTCTGTGATCATAGTGTGCTTCGAATGAAAAAAAGAAACGCAAATTCATAGATCAGACATGTCAAATGCGGTATTCCATTATGGGCACAGCCTTCGATTGGTTTATGTTTGATCTTTTTCCTTTTTTAGGAACACTTTTGCGAATCTGGATTCTTTCTCAGTGTTGCTTCAGATTTACCAATCCAAGTGCGTTTGACCTTTTGGTTTCATATATCTCAACTCTGCAAAGGTGTTCCTTTTTAACGCCTTAAAAGTCATTGCTAACCTTCCGCTTTAATACATTGCAGGTCCCATAAGATACCTAGTAATTATGTATAAGAGCTGTCACTCTTATGAGTTCGTAAAATTCAAATAAAAAAATATCGTGCGGCAGTGATATCATACGTCAATTTTTGCACTGTCACATAAAATCTCGAGGTTCACGCACTATGTATACAAATTGAATACAGCACGTTTAAAACGCCCTTCCCCCACCTCTTCAAAGAGGACTTGGCATCGTCAAATTAGGCAGAGGATTTATCTTATGGACAAATGTCACCCAGGATAATGTATAACTAATTCGTTCCATGGTTAAAATGAATCAAAGCTGATTGTGTTTGTTTTAGCATTGGAAGACTGTCAAAAATATACAAAATCAACAACTAGTTCTCATAATTGGCTTCTTTTTAAATAAAAAAGCGGATTGTTTGGTAAATTCACAAATTTAGTCAACTCCATCCGAATGAAACTAGTGCTCAAATCTCATGATTCTCAATTTTAAGACTACAGAGACTGATTTTATATTTAAGTAGCAAACATCAGTACCAACATTTAGTATCCTTAGAATCATTAATGAAATTTGCTTTAAAAGCAACATACCTTAAACCGAACTGAACAAAAGGGTAATAAATTAAAACGACCAACCGTCGCGACGGCCTGGTGATCAATCCTTCGGAATTATGAATCATTATGGCGTTGAACGAATCGTAACAGTTTTGTGATGAACTATAGTAAGATCTGATGAAGTTAAAACAGAAGTATTTGTTAAGATCCACCACAACAGAAAAACCATAAATCTTGCCTTGACCAATCCCAAAGATATACTTTTGGTGGTCCTTTTCAAAGTGCCCTTGCTTAAGGCCTTATTCTATCCTCTTTTAATTAAAAACTCATTAATCGTTAACAGCTAATTTATGAAGAACATTACAATTTTGAACTGTCACCAAATTTCACGAAAATGGGTCTAAATCAATGGAGCAAAAAAAAAAAAAAACAACCAATAGATGGAGTTTAAACATACACAACTTAAATGGGTTAGTGTTCTCGACGCCAAACTTTCTAAGTATACATGAACAATTATTATTTATTATATCTACTGAATAAGGCGTATTTTTCCTATAGACCCTTACTTCACTAAAATTTTTAACAATAAAATATATTTCTATTTCTAAAAAGTACACTCACATATTTATATGAAACAATTTTGGCCTACTTGTTCACTTGTGATTTCAAAACCTGATTCACTTTCAATCGAAGACAACCCCGACATTGGAAGTTGTTCTTATATTATGATTTATGTTAACATGTATGTGCATTTTATGTTATTTTTTCAGTATCTATTATGTACAGTTTCACTAATTCATGATTTATTGAAATACTTTACGAGGAATTTTTATTTATTCGTTTGGCAATAATTGTGCTTTTAATTTATTCGAATTGAAACAGAAAAAAAATGTCTGGAAAGTATTTGTGGGTCACATTTTTTAACAGTTGTAAAAAGTATAAAAAGAAATACAACCATTCACAGCAAACGCGTTAGAGGGAAGTAAACATGTGGGCAATAATATCAAATCAAAGGCGTATTCCAGAACATGCGTACAAGGACTTTGAGGTGAAATTCAATTTTTACGTCATGTTTGATTAAAGCTTTTGGCATCCTTTTTCCGGAACGTAATTAAAATATCTATCAGGCAGCTTTTGACAGAGTTGGTTGTGGTTCCGAGTTGGACTTCCACATACGGAATGTGGACGGTTTTAAGTAAGAGATAAAGAAACAGTTTACTATTTGAATTAAGAAAGAGCTTCCTTCTTACACTACACTTGTAATAAAGGAAATACTATTGCCAATAATAGAGCTGGGCACCATTTAATAATAGAAATGGTTCTCACAGCAATTCGTTTGATTTGGTTTTACTTTTGAGAAAAATGCCAGTGATACCAGATCGTGGGTAATTACCCATTTCGCGGGTATTTTGCATTTCGAAATAAGCTTATAGTGCGAAGAAAGAGCATTTTTGTATCTGTCAGAACACAAAAAAAATCATTTCAAATACCTACTGAATCTGAGGAAAACCCATTCGAATTCAATATCGTGAAATATCGTTCGGGGTTTTCGCCATGGGCAAGTCAATCCGAAAAGTCTGGCATCAATGGCGACAAGGGGTATAGTTTCATTCCGAATCCGAACGAACGAATGAAGAAGCCTTCTGATGACACTTATACTCGCTGATGTTTTTCGATTTAGAGTTATGATTAGGATTTGAACCTGAAAGTCAAAATTTTAACATGACACAGACCTGTATTTTTTCTAGCACATAGCTACTTTCAAACAATGCGGTCTTACGGTCAATCCTCAGAAGATCGAACTGAAAGTGCCAAAGCGTGCGAACCAAACCTCGAAACAGTGAATCCAACTAAAAGTCAATACATACAAACAACAAAACTATCCAGTTTATACCTCTTTTTAGCAGTGGAGCAATTTTATGGTACATTAGCCTACTTTAATGTGAAAGTTTCCGCTCCTCCCTACCTTGACTTTGACAGAGAATTCTCTTGCTTCTTCCCTAGAAGAGATGAGTGGTGGCGCACAAACTTCAGCACAAAATTCACCCATGAAAAGGAAACCAATAACAATCTACAGAAAATGTCTTTTAAAAGCGTTTGAAAACCGTTTCGATTGTCAAATTAGAAGTTAGTATAAATAGCTCTATAAACATTTTAAATTATTTTATTTATTTGTTTGAACTAATTTTATTTACAAATGTAGACCTTTATTTAACATGAAATAGATTACTACACTGATATTGCAAGCATAAGCATTATAAGCGCGATTGCTGTCGTTTTCATAATCGATGCTGATGACTTTAAAATTTTAGTCATATTGAATTCCACGCCAGGGAAACTAGCAGTACAACCAATTTCATCATCGTTATCAATTTCACTTGTAGATACAACGACAGTTGCATTGAAGAGTCCATCGTTATCAGAACTAACTTTGTCTGAGATTTTCAAAAGCGTTATGTCTTCCTCATTAGACCTGAAAAAAAAATATAATTTACATTGAAATAGGGTGTTCATTAAAGTAAAACCGTTTATGGATGATGGCAGTAAACAATTAGTTTAAATTTAAATATGCACGACCGTGGAGGGGTTAGACGACTTTTGTATGCCATTGTCAAAAATATTGTTTTTTTTTTAGTTTAGTTTAGTTTAGTTTAGTTTATTTAGTTTAGTTTAAACTATTTATACCAGATCTTCTAAGTAGATTTTAGATAAAATGCAGATAGCTTTCTTCTTGTGAAGAATAAAAATATTATTTCTCTTCCATCCTTTTGTAAAACATGTAAAAAATTAAACTAAATAAATAAATTTAAGAGACTTTAAAGCCATCTGTCAGTTGACATTAAATCTGTTCGATCAAAATTATGTGAACACAGAATATCAATTAAAAACTATATTGATCAGTAACGCCACGTTAGCCACATAGACGAACTGTCAACTTAGTACTCAGTGACAAATTTATTGACTACAAAAAACTGTTCATGTTACCTATTTGGGCAAATCAAAACTCAAAATCTTCTACTCAGTCAGCTGTCAGATGTTAGACTTATGTCGTTTTCCATTGGTATTTTCAGATCTTGCTCTCAGATTTCAGACTTTTCGTGACCAATGGAACATAAAACGAGATTTTTCTTTCTTTGCATTTATGGTGGTGCGTGTTTTAAAAGTCAGCTGTTCTTAAATTGTAATTTGTGTCTATAAAAATTTATTCAATTTAGGTTAATGTTAATTGCAGCGTTCAAATTGCAGCTGTCTTTAAAAAGTAAAAGTGGAAGTAGGTGTGAATCTCGCTCAAAAATCGAGATTCGCAAAATGGCTCTTACTCTTTTTTTGCGGATAAAGGAACATGAAATGTGACAGCCAGCTGATTTCGAGAGCAGAACTGCTCTGAATTTGGAAAAAAAAACTGCAAAATGGAAAACGACATTAGCGATTTTTGACAGATCAAAGGAGATGCCATAAAATGCATTTCGATAAGCTCTGTAAAATAGAAGGATTCATAATTTAGAATTCACTATGATTTTAGCAATTTTTAAGCTTCCGCATTGTACGACTTAGTTTAAGTTTGACTTTTAATAAATATTAATTTATATTACCATATAAGAAGATTTGGTTGTGGGTACACGTCCTGGACTTCACACGTTACTTGTGTGTCGTTGGAAAGCGTAATATAGTGTAGTAGAATAACTGATTGGCTGACATCTATCACCTGTAGTTGGGTTTGTATCATTTGTGTTGAATTCATTGTCTCCACCAGGCATGTATAGGTGCCTGTCAGTTCTTTCGTTGGGACAGGAAACGATATTGCCCTGTGTTTATAGTTGGGGTTCGTTGATTTCTGGTATTCCTCATCGATTAACCCTTTTGAGGGTGGCTGGAAAAAAAATAATACATATTTGATGTGCTTTTTTGTTTAGAGCTGGAAAATATCAAATGTACATTGTGGTTTTTTGACCATCTATCTCAGCAAAGCAAGTATAATATTCAGCATTTTGCGCATTTCAATATTGGTCAACAAGAAATAGGATTAATAATCAATATGGAGAAGCACACTTGTTGATCCACATCCAAAGCCACAAACGTCATCAACATCTATTCTACCATAGTTATGAAATAAACTTACATATACAGTCGGCTTACGTCCTTTAATCCATTGATAGATTGGTTTCTCATCTTTCAGCCATTTGACAACCAATGTTGAATTGTTTTCTTCTGCTTTGTAGTCGCAATCCAAAACTATTGGCTCGGATTCGTCGCTCGTTACAACGTGTGTTATTTGAATTGTAGAGGCAGATGCTTGTGAAATTCCTGTAACAAAAAACAAGTATGCAGTTTTGGTGGATATTTGGATCTGATTTGGATATCATGGTTCATGAGTTGCACACTCAAAAGTACTAAAAAGCATTTGTTTTTTCGTTCCATAGGAAACTATATTCTACTGTTCTAAACTGTCTAGTACCGATTTTCTGCATCTACTACTGAGATGAAGCAGTTTTGTAGAGCAAATGTGCAATGCAATGTTCAAAAAGTTATAATTTTAGCATTTCAAAAAATAGAGAAACTTCTCTACTAATGACAAATTTTAGTCTCGAATTTAAATTTACGGGAGCTCACAATTGCGAAATTTTGTAAAGAATATATGCCTACCCACTGTGAATTACTAAAATTTAGAGTTGAAGCTAAAAATGTTTAATGGTAAGTCTCAAAGTCTCAAATGAATTCAATTCTATTAATTTTACCTGCAATATAGTTTTCTTTCTATCTATCCTATCCTTCTAGTTCAATAAGTCTAAAAGCTGGCGCCAAAGAGTGAGTTTTCTTATGTATACACGAAAAAAAAACTAGGCTAGTTCCGATTCCGCAAGCTTTTAAATAAGTATATATGACTTTTTTCATGCGCATAACTCAAGAAATCTTTTCACTCTGTTTTCGGCTGAGAGTTGTGGTAGTGGAGCAAAGTCGGCGAAAACAAATAAAAAAATGCCAGGGATGAGCCAAAATAATACCTATTGACTTATATGGAGGAAAATATAGAGTGTGCTCAAGATAGGTTTTTTTTTGCTCTAGAAATCAGCTTTTGTCTATTTTCATGTTCCATTGACCGCAAAAAACAACTTTTTCTTTCAGACTCAGAGCACTTTGCGAAATTGATTTCTGAGCTAGATTTAAAACTTCTTCCACTAAGCCAAAACATGTGACATTTGTCAAATTTACAGTATTTGCTAGTATTTACATTATTTGTACATGAGGAGTCTGTGCAAAAAAGATAAATATTTACATTTAGCCGCTACAATGGCTATCAACTTAATTGAATTGAAAATGCAAAGCAGAATAATCTCATTTGATCCATTGGGTACGAACAATTTTAAATCTGAGAGCGAAATCTGAAAATGCCAATAAAACGTCATTTAATATACCGATGTTGTTCGCACTTCCCATAACCAGTAGCTATTTAAACAAAACTGTATTCAAACTAAGCTCAATCGGCTGCCAAAAAAGAATTCACTCAGCACATTCAAACTCAAGTTGGGGAATAGTGTGAACTGCAATGGGTGTACGTACATGGGCAGTGAGTGTGAGTTTTGTTTGTGTGTACACGAGCGAAAAACTCCTCTTGCGGAATTGGGCCCTGACCGACTGATTTATTTAAGTTTTTACTGGCTCAGAATAGTTTTTTTCCAGTTGACGGTTATGGAGGAATAGCCGACAAATCTATTCAAGAAAATCCTACATATTCAGTTGACACTTCGAAATGTTAAAATTCAAAACATACTCTGAGAATTTTAAAAACAATTCTATAGTTGACTAGTCAACGCGGTCGGTCAGGCATATCTAGTTGACGTCTTAAATGAACATGGGTAATGTTTCTGTTTATAGTAGTGAGAGTTGTTAGGAATGATACCTACATTTAAAGCGCAATCACAACAACAGGCATGTTTTTTGAGCTTCGATCTCAGCAAAGCAAAGTAAAGTAAGATTCTCTGCACGCAATTACAACAACTATGCTCAACTTAACACTTCAACTCACAGTAGTTGTGATTAAGTGTTGAACATCTTAGGTCCGTTCGTGTATTTTCAGCATGGAAAAATGAAAAATGTCAAATCTCTAAAATCGAGAGAGAAGTCTCTTAATTTAAGAGAAGTACCTGACCGGTTTTCTTTCAAAAATTTTAAGAAAATAAATTTTGACATTATAGTAAAACGCAGCATCTACAAAATAAGTTTGAATTGAATTTCTTACAAGCTAAATACCTATAAAACTTTCCAGTTTGAAAGCGCTGATATGTTCTAGGAGAACATTCAATTATAACTTGTTCCTCTGACATCGTTGGAAACGAAAATAAATAGAGTTTTCTTTGTCTTACTTCTGAGCTGTCACTGTAAATGGTGAAATGGTGAAATGAATTTCCCTCTAATTTTTTTTTTAATTTCCTCAGTACATGGTCGCATTCGCACAGTTCCTTAGCAAATTTAAAATAATTTTACATTTGCAAAAACGTACCCGAACGAACATCTTATTTAACTTTGCTTTTGCTGAGATCGAAGCTAAAAAAACACGCCTAATGTCTCAGGAGAATATAGAATTTCCCATGAGGGTATTTCTCCAGCTCGATATATTATTTATTAACACTAGCTGTAATGCTGTATAAAGCTGTAAGCAATCAAATCGAAATGATAAATCATTTTCCTGGACGTTCAGTATACAAATTAAAAGTTGGAGTTTTTTAATTCGAATGCTTAAGTATTTCTAAAATCACAACCCAAATGTGGACCAAGCTGTTCCCTGTTCCTCATGGCGAAAGCGCTGAGTTTGACAGCAAGAGTGTAGTCTGTCATTAGTAGAGTTGTATTTGCTGCGATAAAATTCATACACTATAATATAAACCCAACGTGAAGTTCCACTGCGTGAACTCGTCAAGCTCCCTTGAAAGTCAGATACGAACTGCGATCTCGACTAAATACGTCTGACCTACTTGATGAGCTGCATTGTGCAGTCCTAAACTAATACTGTGATACCTTTGATCAGGAGGGATTTTCCTGTTCAATGAAGCTACTTTACAGGGTAACAATAATTTCTAGAGATGTGTAGATACACAGAGTCACAGAGATGCCTATAAATAAGAAATATTTATATTGAAAATTGCAATCCCCTGACCCTGAAAACCCACAGTCGTCAATTTATAAGTTTTTATTTTATTTTTTTAGTTTTTTTTTTCTAAAAGTAACGATATGATCTGAGGTGAATTCTTTTGGGCGTATGTGGAAAGACAAATTGACAGATTTGTATGTCAATAACAATAAAAAAGTTCCCTTCATAAATTTACATAAATGCAAAATGTGTATTGCACGCAATTTTGTTTTTATATATACCTGCAACTTGTCCTATGAAATTTTGCAAATTTTCTTTAACACTGGATCCCAGAAGGTGTATGTATACCAACTTTCTCTTCGCAGACCAAATACTACTGCCTAAGTCCTGGTTAAGAGAGTATCACTTCCTTTTCACCAATAAAACTTTATTATTTATTTATTTATTTCCTAGTCGAATTTACTCGATAATAACGACCGAGTGAAAAGCGATATTTTTTAGTTCTGACCTAAATACATACAGAAACCGAAATCACTCAATTCCTATAATATGATCAACAAGTAATTTTGCGAATTCCCTTCAGTTGAACGGACTGTTCTATTATATTTGCTTACCCTTGTACGATCATTATTAGATCTATAGCTATATCGGAATCCTTACACCGTTTTTCATCTTTTATTGACAAGAAAAGGTATCCGACATTTTTTCCTAGAGCTTGTCTTTTTTTCTATAACTTCTGATATCACTTTTATTTCTGTATTTGCTAAAAATGTATAGGATTCACGAAAATGAGTGCCCTTCGAATTTACTTTCTTCGTGCAACCACTAGACAATATAGAAATAAAAACATTTTAATAAAATTTTGCACTCACCTTTAATAGAACAACAACTATTTAGAAAAAACAAAAGCAAAAGCCATTTAGTTAGAGGCACAATAAATTTATCCATTGGAAGATTCATTTAAATTTTCAACACTGCGACTATATTATTTCCACACTTTATTGCAATCTATAGTGATTTATTATATACATGACATCAACTGAAGAAAATAATTTAACTATAGTCAAATGCTGAGGTATTCATTTCTTGGAAGACGTATTCAGCAGAGGATGAAATAGACACTACGCCTCGGAAGCATATTTAACACGTCAAAAATACTATTTCTGTTAATGTTTTGCTTGATTTTTAATAATAGCTCTGAGGAACTATACAGTAGAGACTTTGGCGCGTATTACACACAACACATATGGTGGAGTACAGGCAAACACATTGGGGTATTCTTTTTATTTGTATTTTTTTTTTTTTAATTTTTAAATAATCGTGAATAGGAGAAACCGAATGTTTGCTATGAAGATGCTTAGTTTTTAGAGCGGATATGAAAAGTGTGTGCTATTTGTCTGCTACAATAGAATTAAACTGCAGACAGTATCATTTCTAACCATTGCCGTTGTATTCCCCTTTTCAAAACAGTAACGCACCGATGAGCACAACATACTGTGCACAATCGCTTTGTGAGGGTTCCAGTTGCAAGAAACGAATGTGTACGACAAGCGACAGCTAAATACACCAATAACAGGGAGAATAATTTGATGTGCTACAAGAAATGAAAAAAATAACTCAAATCGGCAGTATAGTACCCTGAGTCTGAGTTGAGTTTGAGCGCAACCCGTGATCGTGGTGTCGTCCAGACAGAAGTTGATTGAACGAAGTTCAAATGAATAAACAAAGGTGAACAATTTCAATGCTGGATCTTCTTTCAATTCAGGTAAGTAATGAAGTTATGACCAATGAATGTAAATTGAAATGACTAAAGTTGGAAAACTTCATCTGTAAAATATAAACAAACTGAAAATGCGACAAGCTGTAATTTTTTCGTAACGGATAAACAGTTTGTTTGTTTTTATTTTCTTTCAAATAAATTTCGTTGTCAAAGAATTTTTGAGGACATCCCAGCTAAAATTTCTAATTGGAAAAAGCTGCTGTATTTACGTTTAAATTGTCAAGTGTGACCAACTATTTTCTTACAAGCACCCAGGCGATGATGTTGATTGAATTTATGGCCTATGCGGACAACGCAAGTTTACGACTTGTGTTTAACGCTGCAAATTGAAGTTAATGTTGTAACGGCTTTTGAATTTTGTGACATTTAAGGATTATGGGTATCTGCATCAATTGCGCGCTTGTGAATATGGTTTATATAAGTATAAAATAAAAGAACGTATTTATATTGTACTAGAACTCGACAATACTCTTACAGCGTAATCGAACTGGAAATGTTTCCGGTAGCCATACGGATGTATAGCTAGACGGGATTTAGTGGGCTAAACGTGTCTCTAGCTGTATTTGGGAGAGGGATGATAAAGTCGCTGTTTACTATAACAATCTGGCATTCTGCAATATATCAAAGAATATTCTTTAATAGTTGGATCACAATGGTTTTCTTACTCGCGCGTCCTACCACGTACCGTAAAATGTTAATTAATAACAATGACTTACTTTTGAGTGATAATTGCACTTGGTAGACACTTGTATCCTAGAACAACTCGGCCTAAGGTTGTTTTTCCCTTCTCGGCAAAGACGAAGGCAATTATTTTATGCCTCTTTTTTCCATAAAACGTTCGAAATTGGAGTCCCGATGCAATGGGTTTCTTTTGCAATAGAAAAACTTCACGAAATTTTAAATTCCATCAGTTGTCAAACTCGAACGTACCTACCTATACTTGTATTGGTAAATCTGAAGCAAATCTGAGAAAAATTCCAGTTTCGCAAGTGCCCTAAAAACGGAAAAAGATTGCTTTTTCGTACCAAGCGAACGTTAAAAGTGACCTGTAGCAAAAAAAAGTACCCTGCGAGTGCCCAATCGAATACCACGTTACTTACCGGGCTGGACCTGGGATATAACCTATGCGCCTCTCCAGTTAGCGCGATCTTTGGCCAACTGCCTCCAGTTGCGCACTACAAGTTGGTTGAGGTCCTCTTCCCATTGCGCGCGCCGCCTAATAAGAGGTCATCCTCTACTGCGTTGCAATCGAAGTCCCTTCGGGCTGGAGCCTGGTGTCCACTAGCTCTACATGTCCCAGCTATCTTAGACGACTGATGTGTCGTTTTCTGACCACGTCGATGTCGCTGTACAGCTCATTGAATTCAGTGTTAAATCTCCTCCAACAAGACCCGTCAACGCAAACGGAGCTGAAAATCACTGGAAGAATTTTTCATTCGAAGCAACCAAGGAGATTTCCATCCGCCTTTGATAGCGTCCATACTTCTTCACCATAAAGCAGCACTTGGATGATCAGGATTATATAGAAAGTCCTAAGTGTTTCCCGATAAGGCCTTTACTAATCAGTCGCCTTCTTATAGGCTGAAGTAACAGCGGTTGGCAAGTGTGATTCTTCACTTGATTTCTGCCACAATCTACAAATATGTACATAATAACCTGAGTGAAAGCTTCTTGATCCTTTGCTCGCGAGTGTTCGTCAGCCATTCGCAATGGGTGGCGGAAAAATTACAAACCAAAATTAGAAATAAAAAAAAAGAGAAAATAATAATAATAATAAGTAACTTCTCCAAAAAATAACGTTCCGAAATCCACATGTTGCAGGATTTGCCATTTAGTACTTTGTTAGTACACATTTTGACAGCAAATTATCATGGCGAGCTAGAGAACCAAAGAAAACGTTCTGGCGGAGAGATAGGATTAAAATTGATGTGAAGACTTCACAGCTTCACAGATCGTGAACTTAACTTGGTAAATTATTACTAGATTTTCGTTTTGCATTATTTCTTTAGGGTTTGTCCGTCCATCTATAAATAGGTAGGTACTCATCTTTCCAAGCTTCAAGATTGAACCGGCAGAACTTTTGAATAGTCATTCCAACGAGACCTCGAGTTTGCAATTTTTGCTGCCTTTGTGGTTAGATAAAAGAATGATGGCGATGCCAAACCTCTTTTTGAAGGACTGCGAGTTTTAAAAAAATACATCGTCTTGCGCTTTTGAAAAGGAAAACTGTGTCGAACTGGTTCTATATATTTTAGTCATCAAGGCTATGTTGTCATTTAGAAGGTACCCATACCCATTCCATGTACGTAATTCCAAAATGCTTCATTTGGCAGCATTTAAGTATGCTGTTAATGATAGAAAAAATATGAAAGAAATATAATAAATATACGTGTTAAATTTTAATTCCTTTGTTCCCCCTTGCGTTGAACTTCCACTCATACAAAATGCATCGAGTTGTAGAAGCAGAAACCCCAAATGTATGCAATGGCTTTGAACCGGAGTAAAGCAACACAATTCAATTCCCATGCAAACAACAACAAATACAAAAAATAACCAATTTACACAATCATCTATCGATTTATTTATTATTTACTGTTATAATATAATTTACATCAATTCGTTTTGTTTAATCTTGGAATACACAAAAAGGATATCATAACCAAAAGTGTAATGAAATGCTATTGTTGTTATTCAACCGGGGAAATGTTAAATCTTTACGTATTCTCCGTCATGCTTTCATCGATACGAGTTTTATGCTTTAGCAAGTATGCAGCCAAGAAACTGACAGGATCTGGAGGCCTCTCACGAGCTAAAGTCTGAAGACCATGTAATAGAATTGGAGCAACAGTTTGATCAAGATACTGCCGGGTGGGAAGGGAACTCAGATCGGGCCTCTTCCTCTTTGGCCATTGTTGTTGCAAACTGTCTGTTGGTGTATCACTTTTCGGTACTTCATCCGTTTTATCCATGTTCACAATTTGGTTTGTTTTGTACAATAAAAAATACAATATAATATGCAACTCCGGTGCTCACACACAATATACACAAATAATTTGCAAATGTCAGTGCTTCAGTCCAGAGATGGAGACAAGAGATTGAAGACAGTGTGATTTCAACTTTCCATTACTCTTGGAAGTTCTATAAAAAAAACATAATTTTACATTCCATTCGAAGCAGTACACTTGCGTTCAAATAGTTCGATATGTTCCTCCTGAACCGCAATATTCATTATAGCTATATTTACATCACACAAATAGAATTGGTGGCCCCAAAACAATCGCACAGTTTTACTTTCAATTACATGATTGTCATTTAATAAATGGTTCCTTTTTTCTACTTTTAATTATACATTTACAAGGTAACACATACCTATCACAGAAGTGTATAAGGGATCAACAATATTAAATAAACGTCTGACTAAAAGGGACAACAATACAACATTGCGTAACAAGCAAAATATGTGACACTTATTTTGAACGACCATCTTGTTTACGTGGTGGGAATTATGTTGCATTTACACTGTCACATATTCCTATCACGTAAAATTAAAGGGATGCTAAATACTAAACTAGCTGTGTGACCGAAAGGGACAGCATTACCTAACACGCAAAAAAACGTGACACGTATTTAGGTCGGCCATCTTGTTTGCGTGATAGGAATTATAGGAAAGCTCTGCATGTTGATATTTTTATAGCGATGACTAAAGAAATTCCGCATTCCTATAAAACAATATGGCTTCCGGAAATGATGAACGGACAATTATTTATTTTTTTCGGTTTTTCCTCATTTCACATGTTCCAAATCAGAAATATTAATGTTTTCGACAGAGATGAATAGATAAAAGAGATGGCTATCTTTCGTACGTCTATCCCCCCAAAACCCATTTGTTTACATTGTTGTTTTTGTAATTTCAACCCCCGTCTGTGAATACGTGTGACGAACAAAAAAGCATGTTGCTTATGACCGACCGCGAATCATCTTTCTTTTACGAGTATCGCGGTGCTTAATTGTTTTGTGTTTCATATTGTATTTGTTTGGATTTTGTGGAGGTGTTGATTAAACTAAAAAAAATAGTGAAAAACACATTAGAAAATACTTTATTCTTGCAGTAAAGTCCAATTCATGAACTCACATATACCAAAGATAATGGAATACAGAGATATATATCTTTCCAGTGGAAGGGCGGCTGCCTACAAGCTGTTTTCCAGAAAAATTCATGAAGTCACACACACCTGCTCATTTCTATTAGAGTATATGTGAGTTCATGAATTGGACTTTGATGCAAGAATTAGGTATTCTCTATTGTGTATTTCACTATTTTTTTCATTTTAATCCACACCTCCACAAAAACTAAACAAATCGAAAACGAAACACAAAACAATTAAAAACCGCGATGCTCATAAAAACAAGATGATTCGCAGTCGGCCATTAGCAACATGCTTTTTTGTTGGTCACACGTATTCACAGACGGGGGTTGAAATTACAAAAACAACAATGTAAACAAATGGGTTTTGGGGGGAAAGACGTACGAAAGATAACCATCTCTTTTATTCATTCATCTCTGACATATACTATAATAGAAATGAGCAGGTGTGTGTGACTTCATGAATTTTTCTGGAAAACAGCTTGTAGGCAGCCGCCTTTCCACTGGAAAGATATATATCTCTGTATTCCATTATCTTTGGTTTTCGAGCAATTGCAGAAATGTTGGTGAGCGGAACCTGTGTCTATTTCCGTTTTACGTATCTATAATTATGGGTAGAGCATCCATGACACCGTAGGCGTCTGATTTGTGATCTCATTCTTACGCCTTTTATAGTATTCACTGCGGATAAACGGATCTCTCTTTTCGGTTTTGTTGCAAAATTGCGCGTGCGTGATGGTGTAAATGCGGTTTTATGGGAAAGTTCTGCATGTTTACATTTTTGTCCGTATTTTTCTTTTCTTGCTTTCGTAATTCGGTAGCTGACCTTTACCTTGAAAACGTGATGTTGAGTCACCAAATGCTAATTAAATTTGTTAAACAAAAAGTAAAATTTTGCAAAAAGAAAACTAAGCGACTGCGTGTTTGATTGAAACTGATGTGTGTGTGTGTGCATTGTATAATTTCATTCCAATTCGCACTCAAGGAGTTTCCAATTTCCAGAATTTTGTTTTAAGTTAAACGTCTTTTTTAGATAATCTACAGAATTGATAATTTTTAATTTGACGTCTATTTAACAAAATTGTTTGGGACAAGTTTTAATTTTTTTTTTCGTCAATCATTTTAAATCGAATTTATCAAATTAAAGTAGTTTTTTTTTTAATTACAACATGGTTCCAAAAAAAATGCCCGTTAAAGACGCGCATATAGTTAAAATTGCAGTAGAAAAAGATGATCAAATAGCCCAGTTAATTAATTTGGATCAAAGACAGCCGCTCACAGGTACGGTGTGATAAAAACAATTGAGAAGGTATATTCAAACATGAAAGCAAATGTATTTTGATTACTATGCAGCTATACTAAAAAAACGGACTGCAAGGTTTCAATTTCAATTCAATACCCAGAGTTTTCAGTTTACGAAAGACCCGCCCAAGAATCGTCATAGCCCTACCCATCGTTTTAGCCGGTAGTATGAAATCGTAGCAAAAAAATGCAAATTGTACTATATGTACCTACAAATAAGGTACCAGGTAAAGCTGATGCGTTCTTTGTTTTGATATCACTTCCTGTAATTGGAATTACCTGAATTGTGGGCGTGGTTTCCTATGAGCAGGATTCTTATCGTGGCGATTTAACCTTATCCGGGTGGTCGTATTCTGCAATATGTTTTGATATTTTCTGTAGATAAGCTTGACTGCATTTTCTAAATTTCCGATTTAGACAAATCGGGTTGCATTCTCTGGAAGCACAAGAAGGGTTATTGGAATAAGAATACCTACTCAGTTTTGTCATTAACAATCTAATAAAATTTCCTAGAATTTGTATAGCATACTTTTGAAGGTCTGCCCATTTGGTGAGGATGCCATTAAAAATATGTACAACAACCTTCCAAACTGCATAGAGTTATTCAAACATTATCACTGACTGTTCCTTATTTTCCTTTTAGGGAAAATACAAGAGCTTTGCAATAACTGGGGCATCACTGATCCCGAGAATTATGCTCTACAATTTTGCGAACTCAACAACCACAGATTTGTTACGGAAAAGAACAGAAATGAAATAAAAAATGGTTCCGTTCTGCGCTTGCAGTTTTCGCCATCGAAAAAAGCCAACGACACGCTCGAGATCCTACGTACCGGTTCAATAAACGAAAAAGTCAAATGCCTCAAGGAACTAGCTGCTCTCAGCGTCGACCTAACATTCGCTCTCGAATTTATCAAAGAACAGGGCCTCACAATAATCATAAACATGATTGAGGATCCCAATAGCGAAGACGAGATCCTCAAATACAGTCTCTCGAGTTTTGTCGAACTGATGGAGCACGGAACCGTGTCATGGGAGATACTCCAAACGTGCTTTGTCACCAGAAATGTTTACATTGTTTGTAATTTCACCAATTTCTCGAAGGAGTGTGTTGAGAGAGCGCTCTCAATTTTGGAGAACATCGTTCAAAATAGCGCCAAATACCTTCAAGTCGAAAATGATGTCACCTTCGCTGATATACTACGTCTGTTGCAGGATTCAAATTCGTTGGTAATTCATCAGAATACGATTGCGCTAATAAACGCGTTATTCATGAAAGCAGACGATGCGCGTAAGCGTCAAATCGCGCTCACCCTCAGTAGGAAGCAATACCGTTCGGTACTGATAAGTGACGTCACCGGGACGGAGATACAACACCAGTTGTACGTTTTGCAAACGCTTACCCTCGGATTGCTGGAGAATCGCATGCGGATGAAAATCAACGCACAAGATCAGGACGCGTATGACAAAATCAAGGAATTGAGAAAAATCGCCTTCGATGACTATTCGAGTGGAACCGGTGCCGGAGACGACCAACGGCGCAGCGGCAACGTGAATTTCTCTCAGTATTATAAAAAGCTCGGCTTTAGATGTGACATAAATCCGGCGCAGGACTTTGTGGAGACTCCACCGGGCATATTGGCACTCGATTGCATGGCTTACTTTGCCCGCAACTACACGCAACAGTACACAAAGGTGGTGCATGAGAACTCGTGCCGAGCAAACGAACACGAATGCCCGTTCGGCAGGACTTCCGTCGAGCTGGTGAAAATGTTATGCGACATTCTGCGAATTGGAGAACCACCCTCTGAGCAATCCGTCGGCTTTCATCCGATGTTCTTCACGCACGACCACCCCTTCGAAGAGTTCTTCTGCATTTGCATAATTACCCTCAACCGAACTTGGAAGGATATGCGAGCAACAGCCGAGGATTTCCAAAAAGTTCTCAGTGTAGTCCGCGAACAGATAATACGAACACTCAAGCTGCGACCAGACAATTTAGAGGATTTCCGCTGCAAAATCGCCCAACTAAACTATCAGACAATCACAAATCTGCGCCAACAAGAGCGCACGTCTAAAGAAGAATGCGAATCCACCGCCTCGGCAATAGTGAAGCTAAAGGAGAAGATCAGTCCGGATGTCATCAGCCTCATCAAACAGCAACGTTTAACATTCCTCGTCGAAGGAACTCGTTTTTCGAAATACTCGCGTGGTGTCCGAAGCAAGGACAAGTTCTGGTACGCCAGACTATCGCCGAATCACAAGGTCATTCACTACGGCGACTGCGATGAGAAAGCTATTCCCACCCTCGAGGATTTGCCAAACAAAGTGCTAGTGATTGATATTAAACAGCTGTTGGTGGGCAAAGAGTGTCCGCATATGAAGGAGATGCGGGCGAGAAAATCCGCACCGAATCTAGGCTTTTCGATAACATTCGATAACATGGATCATTCAACGTTGGATTTCGTCGCTCCCGAGGAAATCGTTTTCTATTACTGGACAGACGGCATAAACGCCTTGCTCGGCCAGGAAATGTGCAGTAAACAGAAGGAGGACGACTTTGCTGATTTGTTGGCAATGGAAATCAAACTGCGTCTGCTAGATACCGAAGGTGTAGACATAAGTAGTGGCCATCCGGCCGTTGCCGATGATCCTGAGAATTACGATTTTTGCTTCGAGAACTAGTTGCTATTTTTAATGTACATATTATTATTATTAGTTATGGAATATTATGCACATTTTATACTGTATTTTTAGAGTGAAAACAAGTAATGACGAGAATAAACTTTTAAGCTTATACCAAAGTATATTGTTCGTACTCGTTTTATTCTATACTTTGGATTTTCTCTTGCATAACAGGTTCTGTTGGAGCAGGTGCAAGGACGCATCGTTCGCATGAAAAAGGCGGTTGAACCAAGCGTGTTTTATAAAAGGCATTGCTGCGGAACTTTTATGGCTTTCGACAACCGCACAGTAAATCGAACAAGGTGTGAAAAACTACAGCGGTCAGTCGAATGGTGCAAAGAGTGATAACGCGCTCCGAACGTTTACAAAATTTGAAACTTAAATGAGCAAAGCACTGCACTGGTTGTTAGAATTGACTAGATATCGCGCACGGAGCAATTCGGTGATTAAGTGTCTCGAGTTCTTCAATTACCATGATCATAAATAACCTGTTCGCTGTTTTTTTTTTCCGCTTCGGTAAACAATTCGTTTAGGTAATCTATATATATATAAATGGATCTTTGTTTGTTCGGATGCTTAAAACTCGAAAACGACTGGACCAAATTGGATACTTCCTTCTACGGATTTGTTCGTAATTGCTCCGCTAAGGTTTAGGAAAAAAGAAAAATTGAAAAATTCTCAACAGGTGGCGTTGCAGCCACACATTTCGATTTTCATGGGGAAAAGCACTTTGAAAAAAAATAAACTGGATATAAATCGAGTAGTGAAACTTCCAAAACAAAAAAAAAATTATTTTAAATTTTAAAAGCAATAATTGTTGTTGTCAATTATTTTAGTTATTTTCCAATCAAATTGTTGTTGTCAACAATTTTGAAATTTTTTTTATTTGTTTATGATTACTATGTTACATTCAGTGACTTTTTGAAATGAAGTAGATACGTTGATTTGTTTGATGTGTGAGTAAGTTGAAATGTAGGGGTGATGGAGATGACGAGGACAATGATAACAGGCAACAGGAGTTGTTGAGCGTTTTGAGTGTTCACAATCACGGTACTCTGCTCATTCGTGAGCATGATTATGGGGAGGGCAGCTCAAAGATACCATAACACCTTCGGTACTGGTGTCGAGAGAGAAGGGAGAAGGCTTACCAACCAAGTTGACAGGTGGGGTTAGTTTTCTTCTTGGCTATTAAAGTTACAAATATTTCGTTTAGAGTTAATCCTTTCCCAATTTTCTTCCTATCCCTTTAATGCCAACAAATTTTAAAATTTTCGCATCAAAATTCAAGCATGTAAAAGTACGGTAGTCCGCAAGCCAAGCAGAAGATCCCACTCCACCGACGAGCTAAGCACAGGCTACGATTTTCAACTGGGTGAGTTTACTACATATTTACTAAGCTTGGCCTTTAAATAAAATAAGTCGATATTTTGAAAACATTATTATGACCACAAGCATATTGGCGAATTACGTTGAAGTGCGATGAAGTGCATTTTCTTGTTTAACTTTTGACAGCTAGGCTCCGATATCCTCCGAGAGAAATTGGTTGCGGAATTTGTTTACGATATCCTCCAAGTACAATGAGTCGCGGAATTTATTCACGATTTGCGGTAAAGTGTTAAATAAATTAATAATAAACAATATAGCAACGAATTTTTTTGTATTTATTGAATAAATTTGTGTTTCCAATGCAAAATCTAGCGAAAAACCAAACACCAAACAATGCGACGATGTGAAGTCAATGCGTCATCGCATTTCAATTATATTTTCCGAGAACGGTTACCTCGATTGCGATTTGCTGTTCCGACAGAGTATGCGCTGCGGAGAATTTTCCGTTCCGACGGATACCTCGCTAGGGCCGATTGTTCTTGAAAGCAAAGGAATTCAGACTTTCAAAGGATAAAATAATAATAATAGTTGAGTCTTACCTCAGGATTTAGGCTTTTTAGTCCGCCTTATCACTATTATTTGTGAGTTATTTTGTAAAAGAAAGCTTTCAATTTTAAAATTATGATATGCGTCTCTTAACAAATTCTTAGTATCAATACTCCATTGAACATGTATTAACTGATACAATTGTATCCGCTTTTGGCGTGTAAGAATGTGGCGAGTGGGGCGTGGGATTGAAAGAGATAGGGTGCGAAATGTATACGGGACTGAAAGAAAATGATTTAACATTTGAAACGAATACCTGTTAAAATTACGGAAGGAAGACAAATTATTTTATGCAGTGGGAAGAAATATCCTGTTATTGGCCAACTCAAGCGTTATGAGAATATATATTTTTTGCGAAAAAAAGAATGGCCTCCTACAAGATTGCAAATTTCTTATATCTTTTTTCCATCAACTGTTCTGAAACCACATTTTGCACGGGCGAAGCCGGGGGGTACAGCTAGTGTTATATAACTATTCGATTGGGCTTCTTCAGATTCGCTCTCAGATTTCAGATTTCGTGTGCCAACATAAAAACCATAGAGGTCTCAGTATTGTCTCTGATAAAAACGTCACTTGCTCTTTTTTGTTGTTGATCCTCGTGCGATGTGCACCCTTCGATATTTTCCTACGCTCTTCACTAACGAACTAATTTGTATGACTAAAAATTCATTACAACGATAAAAATCTCAACCCACCTGTAAGAATCGTATTCGCATCCGTAATTTGCCGTATGCTCTCCATGTGCATTCGAATATTTTTTATTTATGTGTTTCTTTTTTGTTCCACTAGGTTTTGGCAAATATTCTGCCACACTTCTTCCTCAACTCCCGCCCGCAATGTCTGCCATTTGACCCGAAACGCACGAGTCTCAAATAATCACCCCGATTACAGAATCCGATGAATGGTATGCGGATGGCTTCCGCCAATTTTTTGCACTTTTTGCTATTATAGAATCCGCCGTAAAAATGTGCATGAATGTCGGTAGCGCTGTTTGATTTTTTTGGGATTATGAAATACGCAGCCCATCCGAACTCCATATAACTTTTAACGTTTTAAATCCGCACCAAAGACATTGCGGACGCCAACGTAAACAAAAATGGAAATTCATAATTAATTCATACACATTTAAGTTTTTGAATATCATGTCGATTACAGAATCCGCAAAAATGTATTCCCGGGGAGTTGACTCGATCCACACTCCATTCACATCCGCGATAAATATAATTATCAAATCCGCCGGAAGAACAACATTGCCGATTCGCAACACTTCCTTATCATTTTCGAACTTTCATTTTTAAGCAGAAAAAGAACAACAACTCGTGCACAATTTGAGAAGATGGTGGAGGCAATGAAAAGAGAGTCGGAATTGCGAAAAATTTGACCAACAAATCGCCAGATTTATTGCAGGAATTTCTGTCGCCATTATCGCATAGGTAATGATTTGAACCACTATTTACCCAAACAAGCGAGTCGTGACTCGAACCAGGATATTGAAGTTGTGTTCAACTTCGTGTGAATAAAATGGGCCTTAGCGTCCGCAAAGCTGATTCTCATGTCGATTTCCATTGACAAATGTACAAGTTGGCCTGCGATATCTGGTGACAAAGAAAAGAACCCTATCAGACATACAGGAATCTGTCATCGGTAAGCGGTACGTGTATTTTTGCAAAAGTAATTTATTTATTTTATAAATGAAAAACTATTTTAATTGATATAAATGCCTTGTCAGTCTAAATTCCAACTATTGTTTATGGAAAATAAAATAACCCCGGGTCAATAAATTATGTTTGAATCGTTTAAAAGTGTAATGAAAAACTTGTGTTGGTTTCGTGTAAACAATTTGTTTTTTTTTGGATTGTACTCTTTTTTAACTGTTTAAAGTTCTTTAAATTGTTGTTAATATTATATTATTTATTGTGCAGCATTAGGTATCTATTATTGTGCAGCTGACGCAAATAGCCGAGATTTATCTCAGACTTTCTCGATATGATAATTTTGGAAGGTTTCTGCTGGTAAATGCTACTTCGAGCAAACGCGTGCAGTATGTTTTATTATCTCCGGCAATTGGCTTTAATATATCGCCTTCTTTCAAATGTAAACTACATATTAGAACTTAGGAAATTATTTTCCTATGCGAAGAACAATTGACCACTTTTTTTTAAAAGGAATCGAGTTTTAAACTTCTTTTGGATTTTTGTACATGGTTATACCATGTTCTCTATATGAGTTGCACTGGGATACACCACAATGAGACACTCGATCCAACACTTTTTCTTTATTTTTTAACACTGTAAGCTATTTAGAAATTTATTTGTACGTTTTTAATTAACAAATGTATTTATTTGCCACAATATTTAAATATTTAATCTCGCTTAGCTTCTTTTACGTATATTTTACGTATTTCGCTGATCTGTCAAACTTGTATGTCTAGTAGGGTTCAAATTATAGCCGCTAGGGTACACCCTCCATTTCTCAATTGGGACAGAAAAAGCACTTTTTTCAGAGTCAGAGCAGTTTTTCTGCTCTCGAAATCAGCTGGCTGTCAGATTTCATGTTCCATTGGCCGCAAAAAAAGCACTTTTTTGAGAGTCAGAGCAATTTTTCGAATCTCGATATCTGAGCAAGATTCACATTTGTCAAACTTTAAAGTGTGTATTAATTACGTATTTAGAAGACCAGTCTGTGAAAAATAAAAAAAAAATTACATTTGGCCGGCGCAATGGATATCAACACAAATTAAGTGGATTTTTATAAGCATAAATTGCAATTTAAGAACAGCTGACTTTTCAAACACGCACTACCACAAATGCGGAGGAAGAAAAATCTCGTTTTATGTTCCATTGGGCACGAAAAATCTGAGATCTGAGAGCAAATCTGTAAAATCCCAATGGAAATCGACATCAGTCAAAAACTGACAGCATCGATAAGAAAGTTCGAAGATGATAAGGAAGTGTTGCGAATCGGCAATGTTGTTCTTCCGGCGGATTTGATAATTATATTTTTCGCGGATGTGACCGGAGTGTGGATCAAGTCAACTCCCCGGGAATAAATTTTTGCGGATTCTGTATTCGACATGAATCTCTTGAAGTGAACAAAAGGCAACCCGTGTTGCTCGCTATAGCTTTCACTGAGCGACCGGTTTTATGAGGACCATGGAATAGTTGCGTGCATATTTCACTGGGTACTTTACTTCTAACAAAAAAAAAACACCACGTTTCGTTGCATGAGTTTATTAAAAAAAATCAAATATGCATTTTCAAAAATCTCTTCTCTTATTTAGGTACATAAAATGTGTTTCCCATATTTTTATTATTTCAATTGACCAAAGCTACGACCTGCCAAAACTGGCATTTCAGATTTGATCATTATTTGTCTATCTACTTACATATTAAATTACAAATTTTGTAAAACGGTTCCTACGAACTAGCATCATCATTAAAATTAATACATATCACACTAAATTCAATCGATAAATTTAAAAATTATTGTACGGCACATTTTCTAGTAAATTTTCCTAGTTTTGGTTACCTATAAAAAATTTTTTTTTTAAATATTTGGAAGAAAAATAATCCTCATGCATCCGTGAAATTAGGTAAAAACAATACACACCAAGACCTAGTCTTATGCTCGTTTTAATTAACAAAATTCCAGTATTGAGAGAAAGTTCTCGTTCTAAAAGAAATAAGGAGGTAAATATTATATTTTAATGGACGATTTAGGTAAGGCTACATTTCTTTTTTAACAGAAAGGAATACATAATAACAGAGATTGATTGTCACCAGATATTATATTAAAAAAAAAAAACGTTTGCGCTTGCTCCGGTATGACAATAGGCTTGTTTTGTTGAGCATCCATTTCAGCAAAGAAAAGTAAATTAGAAGCTTCATCACACAGTTGCAACAAATTTCATCCCACTTGACATTTTTGACATTCACATTACGTATTTATCCCAAGAGGAAGTGACTTGACAGCAGCAGCTTATGTTGGAACCTTTCTGGTGATGTGGGTGGGAACTGGGAATTACTAGTTAACTGCGAACTAAAAGCCGAGACACACAACTTTTATACCAGTTTATACCAATAAATGTGATTGGAATTGGAACCGTATTTTTTGCGAATTGTTATACTTTCCTTTACTTTGCTGAGATAGGTTCAAAGTTCAAAGAAGAACGCCTAATTAGGCGTTTTTCTTTTTTAGTTCAGAGCACAACCTGAACTGTTATACAAAAAGTTGGTGTTTCTTTTTTAGCTCAGACACTTCAGAGCTCGAATTTGTGTTTCTTTTTTCGCTCAGAGCATGATCAGAGCGCGCTCTATGAGCTCAGAATAAATTGACGGAGCATCCTGAGTAAAAAGCTGAGTACACATGTACATGCACACTTCCAGTAACATTTGAAGGACAAAAAAAAACAGGAAAAACAAAACATCCTCTGAACGCTCTGAGCACGCATGGTTCAGAGCGCGCTCATAATGCTCGAACTCTGTTCAGTGCTCAGCTCTGAACTAAAAAAGAAAAACGCCTATTGTGACGGTCAGTTTCGTGATTTCGATCAAGGTTTTAGTAGGAATGAATATTTATGAAGAACTTGATATTGGTTACAAAGCTGTGACTTTAACCAAACAAAAACATATGCATATCTAAGGTAAGATGACCTTTTACAATAATATTTAGCAGAATTTACTAAGGCCGTGTGTCAATTGCGCTAAATAATTATCCTCGGGAGCAGGATAATAAATTATCTTCATAGGATACATTTTTTACGTTCGAGTTTTTTATTTCAAATGGCAGCAAATCAACGAAAGAAAAAAAATTAATAACAAACCGTACTACATGTATCTAAATAATGAAGGAAAATTAATAAAGTTTTTAATAGAATTTGCTTAATTTATAGGGACGCATGATGACAAAAAAAAAGTGATTCGGTTACGGAGTTTGAATTCATACCGATTGAATATAAAATTACACTTCTCTTGTTCGTCTTCTGCGTGGGGGCAAGTAATCGTGGCTTATAAGGTTTTGATACCGCAACAATATCATTGACATCAAGGGGAATTAATACATCGAATTTATGATCCATTATTATCAGTTGTTGTTATTGAATTAGTTGTATGTCTGTTCTTTGTGTTGTGCTTCGTATTGTGTTGTGCTATCGTCAAAAGTCTTCTAAGAAATCTCAAAAATTTAGCCCAATCGACACAGCCAAATTTCACAAAAGCTAAATTTTTATTCAACACACACAGAAATGTCAAAAAATTATCCGAGGATAATTATTTAGCGCAATTGACACACGGCCTTAAGCCATCTTTTATCTAAATGTACAACCACCTACAGACACTCAAGCTTCAAACCTTGTTGGTAAATATCTTATTTGCCGGTAAAGTTCAGCAATTATGCTCCTACCTCTTTGGAATAAACCACGTATTTGAAAAAAAAAAAAAAAAAATTATAAAACTATTTTTATATTTTGACTTAGTTCTTCGAATCATTCAAATCTGTTTCTCCCCTAATTTCGGCTATAGAATGACTCCAATAAATCGTCTGTTACCATCCTGCATCCAAAGCTACGTAAATTTTCAATATTACTCCAAAATGTTCCTATAAATGACTAAATAGTGTCTGTAGCTGGCGAGATTGTTTGATTGAAAAAATACCTCCAATTTGCACAACATAAATGTAGGTCAGACTAAATTTAATAATTTAAACGATCATTTTGTCTCAAACAACAAATTGTGCTGCAAAATGCTCGCTTTCAGGGTAACCTCAATCAATATGATAAGTCGCGAGTTTCCAACCGTTTAGAAATAAAAAATATCAATGATGCTTAAAAGAAATACTTGAAATGTTATTGGCAAAGCCTTACTTAAATGCATGCCGAGGTTTTTCTTCTGTCTCATACTTTTGTCCATGTGACTTCGCTCACTAATAGAATATCGATAAAAAAAAAATATGATGCATACAAAAACTTAACAAAAACAATTATATACGAATAAACACTTTCTCAACAACGTGTTGACATTGAAAATAAACTAAAATTATTGCAACATTCATAAATATTAAGAATAACTCAACGAAATATTCTGATCCTAAATGAAATTATATAAAAGGCGATTATCCGGAGTATAATAAACAGGAAGAACAAAAATAAAACAGCATTTTCATAGTTTCCATTTTCCATACCGATGTTTTTGAGGAACGTTGTCGGTCTTGCAAAATGACAATAGATCTGATTGCATTCCATTTTTGTTCGATTGTATCCGAAAATAGCTAATGTAGAGCCCTCCAGTCCGTACTTGAGAAACGATATACTGAATATCCACTTTAGCCATTCTTGAGCATCGTTTTGCTGTAAGAAGAATCCAGAAAATGCTAGAAATGGACAGATGAAGAACGGTCCAAATATTGCTCCGTTCTGTGACAAAAATTAATGTTGATTTAAATTCGATTGGAAGTTATTTGTTTGCAGTCAGTTTACTTACCCTAACATTCAGGGAAGCTCCAACAGTCAGTCCGATACTCTGAGCGACTAACGCAGTCATAAATGTGATTATGGTGAATAATAAAATCCGTACTAAGACTAAGGGTTGACCCGTGAGGGTGTACGATATACAGATGAACATTGATGTACAAATCACTTGAATCGGAATGTCGGCGAGGGTGAAGGCTATGTAGTAGGCTCGTAGCGAATACCATCTATTGAAATGTTCTCTTGTCACAATTGGATACTCCAGTGGAACTGTGTGGACAAGTAAATTTATAGAAATTAGTACAGTTGGAAGGAAATCGCTTATAAGAAACGCATGTGGAAACAGGGTTCGACTTTGTGTTTCATATACGTTTTCGCATAAAAGAGTAACGCAGATATTGGAGGTTTTTTATATCCCTCGTGAACTGTATGTCAAACAATTTTTGTTTCAACCAATCTGTGTGCTGCATAAAATGTATATTTGTGAGGTTAAGTTAGGTTGAGACAATTTAGCACGATCTCTGGAGAAACCATGAGCTTATTACGTTTCCTGAAGATATTTATTTGCCTACAGAATTTAAACGCTCTCATTTGATTGCTAAGCGAAATCTTATTAAATACGCAATTTCAAGGATCACTAATGTCGTTTTCCATTGGAACCACCAGAAATCTTTTTGAGATCTCAGATTTTATGCGACTCACGGAACTACGTTACTTGAAAGCAATTTGGTGGTTTGTACGTAGTTTTCAGATGACGAGATCTGCGATCGTTTACGACTCGATTCTAAAGAAGAAAGGAGATCACACCTTGTTGTTTACCCCTGAGTCCTGAGATAGCTTCTTCTGAACCCAGTCTGGCAAGCTCATCAGCGATATCATTTCCCTGGATACCAGTGCGACCTGGGACCCAAATAAGATTCACTGTGTTTAGCCTACCGTCTAAGTTCAGCGGTAGCTTGAGTTCGAGCACTAACTTAGATCGCTGCAAACGCATATGCTTCTAGTCCTCCACCTGTTTGTCACAATATAGCGCATAGCCATAAGGATAGCGAAAATCTCTTAGTAATGTTCTCGCTTTACACAAAGACTCCAGAACCAGATCCCTGTTCGGTTCTGGAGCCGTCCGTGAATACACGGTGGCATTCTTTCCCTGGCTTAGAGTCTGGCCGGAGCCATTCCATTGCCTGAGGAAAGTTGACTTGGTAGTTTTGTTTTGTCGCAGTAGGATTTCTGGTGTCATTGCGTCAGACGGTATATCCATAAGACAGGGGTCAAAGGATAATTCTCGCACAGTTGGTTTACCCCTACTACTGTCTAATTGTTTGTCTTGCCGAACAATTGTTTTGGCAATGGAAAGACAACAGTTAACCATCATTTTCTGCTGGGATTTCCTAATTAATAATAATAATAATAATAATAGTTGGCGCAACAGGTCTGTAGGGACCCAGGGCCTAGCTTCTCGCAACCATTCGTTTTGTGTGAGTTTTTAATTTTTGGAACGAATGGGAGGGATCTACAATTTTATGCCGGTTCCAAACGGGCCGATTGAGAAGCTCTTCCATGACAGTTGTACTCTCGGATGTTTGTCAGACGTTCGCGAGAGGTGGCGCAGTGAAAAAAACCCTGAGTTGGAATTTGGGTTTTTGCGGGATTCGAACCTGGACCCCTCGCTTAGTAGTCCAACACACTAGCCACTAAGCCACAGCGACCACGATTTCCTAATTACTTGTACATATTGGTTTTGCAAGACTTGAAGGCCAGTCTATACGAGACTCAGGTAAAACACCATAAACGGAATCAACCAAAATTCCGTGACCTTGTTTATAATTTTGTCCATGAACTTCCCAATTCACAAAAAAAAAAAAAAAAAAAAAACTACCTTTAGCTGTTATCGGAGAAAATGCTTGCATGTCGTGCCACCTCCCAACTATTGATAATTGCATTCAGATAAACGATTTATGTGTTTCGTACAATCTGGTGATCGTATCGCTTATTGATTGTAGCGTACGATTCGTAGAATGTCGCCTATCAAATTAGAACCTATACAAATTGAATAAAACTGATTATACTCACAGTTGACTAGAATTGATGAAAATGCTGTATACATAAGAAACATTATTGTATAGAAAATGTAACGAAAATTATTTAAAGCATTGCCAGCATCGTTTCCTATTCCAAAATATAAAATTCCGACCAGGATGGCCATAAGCAAATGTATAACAACTCGCATCAGTGTGAGTGATTTGTCTCTCCAAATTATAAGGAAGGTCCTCTCCAGTAGGATGGTTATTTGCAGATAAAGTGGTGTAGCGTATATTGTATCACAAAGCTTATTCGGATCGATTTGCAATGTTGGTTTCTTTGGTTTATAGCGATTTACATCTATGGCTGAATTGTACTCTTTTGTATTAAGTGTTGGCAACATCTTTTCCGACACAAAGTCCGGAGTGGAAAGGCTCAGCTTGGATTTCATTTCAGGTTGGAGGGATACTAAAGAAACGAAAAATGTTAAATTTGAACCTTGTGCATTTAATAGAGGAACATACCCGAGGTTTTGGTCTGGTCAGGTGCACGATTTAACTGTCTGTAGGACTTGTTGCGGCCGTTGTTGACCTTTTCCACAAGTCTATCGTTTTGTTTGCCATAATCATTGGTTGCGATTTCCATTACTTTACGCGACACGAGTTAAAACAATGAAGAATCTAATATGAAAAAAAAAAAACTTACGATAATCAACAGGATTGTAGATTTGAGGACATTTCAGATCAAGCTCGGCCAAAAAGGGAACAAGCGATTGAGTTCCTCCCGAGTAAATACATTTTCCTTCGGCTATGGCGTACAATGCGTCAAACATCCCGGTTGCCAGCCCTGATGGCTGGTGAATAGTGCAAACTATGGTGCGTCCTTCGGTCGCGAGTTTCTTCAGCAAGGAAATGCACTGATTTGCGTAGGAGCTGTCTAACCCACTGCAAAACAAAAGAAATGGTTAGTTGGTGTCCTCATGAGAAACTGGTATTGATTGTAAGACTAAACGGGGTTCTCAACAGAAAGTCGTCTTTCAGTCCCGTCAATGAGGTGGGGACCAAAAATATACTTATTGGGACAAATATCAGCGTCGGAATACAAGGGAGAAGAATCATAAAAAAAACTGCAAAGCTAGAGTTGTAACATCTTTGAAAGAGAATATTCGGTGGACATATCGATTGCTGACAAACATAGAAGTACGGATTAATCCACGGTTTACTTCAAACTTCGGGACAGAACATCGCCATTCCAGATGACTTATTCGAAAGTCGTTGTGAAGGGTAACTCTAAACAAGTAAACTGCAAATACACAGCACATAACCCCAAAGAGACTGTTACGAATTTTGAGAATGATTAAATAAATCTGTCAATGAAATCGCTCGAGATATGAATGAGCAAAGCAACGCTAATATTGCAAATACCACGCTATAATATCAAACAGTAAAAACTCAATTGCGAGAGCATTTTGGAAAACAAGACAAGGAGAATGGATGTGTACTCACACTCAAAACGTGTAGCAATTCCTTGTTAACCCCCAACAATACCTTTCACATTCTTACAACACAAAAACAGGTATTTAATCGTAATGTCTGATTAACAAACACCGCAGATATAGATTGGTGAGTAAATTGTGGCAACTTAAGATCTAGCCGAAAGCGACACCCGATTCCGCACTTCAAATGAGCAGGTACTTCAAAAATTTAAGTGATTACTCAAATTGACAGATAAACATATCACGTAAAATCAAAAGACCTTTGTTCCGTAGAACTTTCGATAGTTTTTATCAGAAAAGACTGACTTTTGCCACGGACCGCAACAACTGGCCAAGACAGATGGCTGCAGCATCCTAAAATATATTTCCTACACAACAACAACAAACGTACAACTTACGTTGTTGGTTCATCCAATATTAACACTGATGGGTTATTTACTAATTCCAACGCTATGGCCAGTCTCTTCTTTTCGCCACCAGACAGTTTACCCGTACTCGTCTTACGGCAATCATACATGCCAACGGATCGCAGAATTTCTTTGACCTGTAAACAAAATCCTTTTTTTATAATTTATCTATCACACAAAACTTTGTCCATTCATCTTACCCGGTCTTTCTTTTCTTCGTACGGCAAACTGTTGCCAATCTTCAGATTAGCCGAAAAGATCATTGCTTCCGAAACTGTCAGAAATGGCTGCAAGTCCGTGTCTTGCGTAATGAAAGATAAATTTTTTCTAAACAGCTCATTGTCCCTTTTAGTTCCGTTTACTATTACACTTCCAGTTACGCCAAATAATCTAGAATCAAAAAACTTTCATAGTCAAAATGACAGATGTGTGAAAACTGTAGTCGATTACTCATAGCCAGTTAGAATGTTTAGCAGGGAACTTTTCCCAGCTCCCGACGGTCCTACTATGGCACTAAGCTCTCCGCTTCGAAATTCTCCGTTTATTTCCTGTAAGATTGCTTTGTGTTCTAAAAAGAAACGATCACCACAAAATAAAATCAGTAGGTATTACTATAAAATAAATTAGTTCTATTGCCTCTAAAAATGGAGTCACAACAAATGCTGGAGCAATTCCGCGTTATTGAAAAAGGCGCGAATACAGTGCTAACGCGTGATGGTAATACCTTGTAGGTGAACGTCGAAATACATTGTAGTCTTATCTGGAAAACGCTTATACCAGATCGATATTGTTTGCCTTCTATAGCTCATATTAAAAGACTGTATCGTGGAAATGTAGAAAATGTTTGTCAGCCTTGGCGAAATGACCGGAAAGTAACTCACGGGATATTCGACAACAGCTGAGTCATTTTTCATATTTTCTATGGCGGGCTAAGGGCAAAGAGTCTCACAAAGATTAGGTAGTTATAGTTTTATAAGCGACATTGTGATTATAATTATTGCCGGGGCTGTCGATGAGCAGGTAAGTTCTGTGATGAAGCCCCGGCGAAAGACATCAATACACTATCACTGACCACAGTAAAAAAATCAGTTGAATGTTCCCAGACACTCCTTTGTGTGCCATATTTAGGATAAAATTTGTATCGTTTCAGAAGTGAAACTACTTCTAAGACATTTGATGTGATGACAGGGTTTTTGCTCGCTCGCAAAATAATCT
This sequence comes from Cheilosia vernalis, assembly GCA_949126925.1. Classification (NCBI taxonomy): domain Eukaryota; kingdom Metazoa; phylum Arthropoda; class Insecta; order Diptera; family Syrphidae; genus Cheilosia; species Cheilosia vernalis. The sequence goes on along the minus strand of OX421362.1, from coordinate 19,943,840 downwards.
AATCCAACTCCCTGCAGACATCACAATCTCTAATAGAAACACCTGCGTGTGGAACTATTTATCGCAACATAGGCTGATCGTATCAGTAACATCAGCTCTAACGCCGAACAAACTAATTAACTACACTAATCGTCGCCGTTAGCATATCTTAACCTACAGTGCTTACAATGTATACACAATTTGGTAATCAATTTCAAAAGTCCTTACTTAGCTTATCGCATGCAAACGATAGCGGATTACTCTAATCTTAACTGAGGTACGATTTTAGTGATCATTGAGTAAATTTATATCACTTTGGATTATCGTCAATCGCTTACCACTTGACAACATACCACCTCAGTTATAAACGGGAAAATAGCTGGTTGGGTTACAGCTCACAACTCACAACAGCACGGCCGATAGGAAGTCTCTGAATTTGCAATGGGATAAGCTAATCGGTTATCTAATCTGACTTAAATGACGCCAGAGTAATATGTTTCGAGTTTCGAAATCTCAAAATTACCGAACAGAGAAACCAGAAGGAGGTTTCTTTATATACTGGTACCGACCATTTTACTACAGTAGTTAGGCTAAACGATGGAGGGGGCAAAAGTCCATTGTCCAACATTGAGCATTATTTGCGATGGTTGGTAAGCTAGTAACGAGTCCATTCTGGCTTTATGCTTCAACCTGTTGCTTGTCTTGCATATAGAACCATTCTTAGGGACGGCTATTGCGTCGTTTGGGCCCTACTCAACTAATCGGGCAGATTGAACGAACTCATTTGCACATTTGTTTGCAAATCGTGAGCTCTCTGACTTAACTGTTTTACCTGTCACAAGTTTCTCGCTCGTTAACAAACAATAAAAATGGCAAGCTGCATTCTGATAATTTAGTGACGTGCCTTAACCTAAACACAAACAATAAATGGTCGAATTGGCCTTTTTGGCCTGCAATGTAAGCCCACACCATATTCATACATCATGTACGTATAGATTTGGCGGACTCAATGGACACTACCGATGAACTAAGTGAAGCTGTGGCTACCGCCACAAGAGCACCTATTTACCTACCTATGCATTTGGCAATTCATTAAAAAATTGTTTGCCTTGCCTTTGTACATAACCATGTTTTGAGTTCTAATGTCTCTGTAAAGTGACAATCTAAAATTGTTATTAGATCTAAGGTTATAAGGTTGAACTTCATGTGTAGTATTTAAGTTTAATGAAAGGTATTCAGGAACCGTTTTTATGTTTAATCTCAAATACAAATACTGCAGCGTCGAAGGTTATCCTCTGTTTGATATTGAGCCATTGTAGGCACGAGAGCGTTCAGCTGCTTGGTGTATAAAAACTGCATTTGCGAATTACTCTCATCGACTTGTTTTGAAGTTTTTGTAGCCTGTTGATTTCAGTTGAGTTGCCCACGTAAAGTATAGTCAAGCAGAATTCAAAATATTGTAACGATCCGAATGAAAGAGAGGGATAGCAAGAAGATACACTTCATAAGTTTTACGATTAAGGAAAGTAGGCATTGGTGCGATAGCTGTCCTGCAATACAGACGTATCTTTAAATTGTCCTTAATCAAGTTTGTTCAATTAAATAAATAAAAATCTTAAAATTAATTGTTGAGTCGGAATTATTTAAAATATGGTTTAATTATTGAGTTGTTGATGTTTATAGCGCATATTGTCGATATAATTTAACGTATCCTTTTCAGAAAGCCCACTTTTTTAAAAATCTTTTTAACGTTATAATCTAGGGGGTTTTAAAAGTTTAGTTCACCGTCTATAACTACGCCAAGGTATTTAATGGACTGCACTTGTTCAATTTGATTATTGTTAATTTTTTTCTATTTTAGCCACACGCAAAATTTTATTTAAGTCATATTTTAAATATTCCGTAATTAACTGGAAATCTTTCCCGTAAACAAATAGAAGTGCATCATCATTGCACGCATGAGTTTGAGTTTCTTAGCTCGAAAGCTATTTTAAATTTAATAATCCTAATTGAGCGTGTCGTTATCATTATCATAGTCTCCTGAGATCAGATGGCATGATGAATCCTTTCCGGTTCTAATAATGACAATTAGTTTGCTCTTGCTTTGCTGTGCGTTATGATCGGAAGAACAGATGTTCTAGTTTATATATACCCATTATATGAGTCAAACCGAGTATGGTAGCTCGCCAGACGTATGATAAAGATATCGATTGAAAACGGACAACATCAACGGGCGTTACTAGACCTTTGCGATTAATTTAATATTAAAACTTGAATAGTCGCTCTTGCTGACTTACTGTTTCACATTCGGGGAGCTAACGACTTTATACAAAGTACAAATGGACTCTTCACTCTAATTTATGCATCTTCGTGCTGTTCTATACAAATTGATAACGATTGCAGATAATATTTTATGATAGAAAACCTTGTAGCACCGTATTGATACGATTCGGACTCAATTCGAATTAAGCTTTTGTTCGCCTTATCAAGTGTTTCATACAAATCTAGATACATCTTCGTTTCAATACATACCTCTTTTGAAAATGCCTGTCCGCACAACATATGTTAAGTTATGGAATTCAATGTTGATACCTTTTATTTTCGGTTTCTCAAGTGGAAATTTGGGCACGAATGTTGTCGGTATAGGCTTCACTTCATGTTGATAGAAACTGCTTTGTTCTACAAAATTACAATTACGTGCATGTTCCTTTTGTTTTTTTTTTTTTCTTTCCATAATTTTATTTAAATTCTACTTTACCAATTGATTGCGAATCACTTTTTTTGATGCCCGTTCTACTTATCAATTCCATTTCGAAGTCAAACTTTATCGCGCCGCATTTACTTTAAAGAATCGATTTCTATGTGTGTTTCTTACACTTTAAAATTACAATTTTATATTCATTTCGTTTGCGTTGATAATGAGTATTTTTTTTTAAATTGTGCGAACAATTTATGACGCGAAAATGCAACAAGTGTATGGAACCACAAGTCTTTGTGTAAATTAATAAATTGCTCCACAAAAGTATTTATGTAGAAGATAAGTGGAATGAAATCTGTCAAAAACATAACGCTGATAGGTGATAGCATTCGTAACGCTATCAGTTGGGCGCGTCTAGCCAGTTCTATTATTTTAAACTTCATAGGCGCAGTTATGGTGACCAGGCTAGTTGTTTTTATATATTTCGACTGACTGCAATTCCCAATCGAAGAAATTAGAACGCTTCGAGTTCTGAGGAGGACGTTTTTGTTTTCGGGCAAGTTCAATGCTAGTGAAAAATTGACTGCGATTCCCTCAAACACACATCAATACCAATGTTTAGGACACAGCTGGGGGTTACGAATTGTTTATCGTTGGAAGCAGGTTGGAAGGATTGCTTTTTTAACTGCGTTATTCATTTTAAGTGTATGGGATCGAGTTTTTATATTAAATTATTCAGAAATGCATTTTTATAAATGTGTCAAAATCAATTGAAATGGATTGCCAGTGGATGCGAAAAAGTTTTTTTTTCTTCTTACTGCCAAACTAATAAACAAGAACCAATAATAAGTCCGGATTTCATGTTCGATTTGGCGGCAGAAATCGGAAATCTTAGATCAAAATCTGAAAAGCCAAATCGCAGAATTCAATTAAGCTAAGAGCGAATGGATGAAAAATCATATGCCACTACCCGATTTAAATTTTTATAGGAACGTAAACAAAAAATCTATATCTTGCCGCGAACTGTCATGAAAAATTCAAAACTCGTACACATGTACCTGCAACTAAAAAAAAAGTTCGTGTAAATGAAATGTCAAAAAATCGCTCTTAATATGGATAGTCCTTATGTTTTTATGCGTTTTTTAACTAAACAATTTCTTAGAGATGTTATGTAGGCATCTAATAATAAAGGCAGCTAGAGTTTAGTTATTATCGTTTTCCGAATAAAAAAATGGATTTAGCTTGTACATGAATCAAAGCATACATCGATATACCAAAACTTTATTGTTCCCTAGCTAGTTATCAATGAGTTATAGCGTTGAAGAGATCATAAGGAACTAGTAGGATCATAGACAAACGATATTGTCTCTGAGTAGGATCATTGTTATCCGATTGTTATTATGTGAATCAGTCATTGTGTGGTAGAACCTTACGGCTGAATGATACCTTCTAAAAAACTAAACGCCATCATAATTTTCCTTTCAAACCATGAACTTGGTAGCACTGGTAAACGATCGTGTTTAGGTTCCATACGCAGGTCGAGCTTAGATAAATTTGTGTAGATCGTTAGTGGAATTGTTATATATCTTTGTGTTTTTTTTTTTTTAATATTAAACAGAATAATTTGTATTTCAATACTTCATCTACCTATTGCTAAAGTGAGCGTTACGCTCCTGAAATGAGTGCAAGTGTAAGTTCAATTTAATTCACAGTTTCACATCAATCCTCACTTAGATTTGACATGGGCGTTGACCAGTGAAATGGTAATTAGAGGCTTAAAGCATGTTAAAATTGTGAGATTTGGTTGTGTAAAATGTATACATGCATATTTTTCTAGTTTTTACATAATAAATAAATAAATTTCCGAGTTTGAGCAGTGTTTTTTATACACTTTCGGCGGGCTCGCTTATCCCGAATACAAAAAGGCGTTTCCAACCAAATCATTAGCCACCCTCGGTTCGATCCACTTGTTGCACACAGCAGTGGTTCGTGTTTGTTTTGAGTGTGTTATGGATCATGACGGACGCCTTAAAGTGAAATCAACTGAATCGCGGTTTTATTATCTATTAATTTATTTAGAAACTCAAATCATTATGTTATTTGATAAATAAATAAATGAAATTAAGTTTCTTGTAACATTATATTAAATATTGCTAAAGTTAGGGTGTTTGCTTCTGAGAAGGTATATGTATTTGGCCCGGACATTGGTTATAAAATCTCTTTTTGTAAACATTTCCGTCAAGAAATGCAATTTGTGTACAATACAATACAAACAATTAGTTAGGTAGGTACTTGAGTGTTTTTTATTATAGGTATACTTTTTATGGGTACCTTCTTTTTTTTTTTGTTGAACGTAGCTATAATGAAGTTGGCTACACATTAACCCGCATAATGATTACGAGATTTTTAGATCTTAAAGTGATCCTAATTTTGGGATAAAATTTTAAGCAATTAAGTCATTTTCCTTGTCATTGAAATCAGCGAAGATAATCAATTATAATTATTGTATTCGGCTATTCAAAATATGCTACCTACCAGCCTTTTAAAACGAACATATCCCAACACCTGATAGCTGCCTAAGGGTATGCAACGTAATAAAAAACTCAATTTTTTCGTGTTCTTAGGACCTGCACTTCCAAGTTCCAAATGCATTGTACGAAGTTTATTTTGGTAGGTTTTTTGAGCGTCATTTAGGTATCAACAAAGTCAGGAGCCGCTCCCTAATTAAAGCGAGAAACGTTGCTGCACCTAACTTTTCCCTAAAAGTTTGTTATTGTTTGTTTGGTGAACTAAACCGTTTATTTTTAATAGCAACAAGTCCATAGAAAAAGGAAATTAGTGGTTAACATTTTCCAGATCATTCTGGCTGATGTGAACGCATCTCCAGCTGAAAAATTGAATTTTTAAAAATGTCTATGAATGTGTATGAAACTTGCTTCGTTTCAGATGGCGATCGGAAAACTCTTGCCTTGCTGTTTGCTTATGCTCCTCTTTGTGCACGTGAAACATGTCCAGCCACAAACATTCGACGAACAACCCGTGACCGATAGATTCGGTCGGCCAATAGGTCTTCCCAATAATCGAGACAATGATTTAAACAATCCAAATCGCGACTTTAACTTGGACAATCGCTTTAGAGGCCAAGACAATCGAATTTCGGGTGCAACGTTTCCGAAAAATACATTTTCCAGCGGCAATCGTGGCAAATCTCAATACAGCCCAAAGTCTTCGTTCATGGAGAGCATATTCGCCAAGCAACCAACTTATTTTATAGTAGCATCGCGTATGGTACGACCAGGTCTAATATACCAAGTGTCGGTAACAATTTTACGAGCAGCGTATCCCATAACTGTCCACACGAGTATATCCAGCGATGGCGTTCAAATATCAGGCGATTCCCGTGATGTCAAGGAAGGTGTACCCGAGACAATGCTGATGCGAATTCCACCGACTAGCGTAAGAGGTCGCTACAAGCTGCGTGTAGAGGGTCTGTATAAGAATGTGCTCGGCGGTATAGCGTTCCTCAATGAAACGAATTTGCACTTTTCCCAACGGTCAATGACGATATTTATTCAAACCGACAAGCCGCTGTATATACAGGGAGAAACGGTAAAATTCCGCACAATCCCCATTACAACAGAGCTCAAGGGATTCGATAACGCGGTTGATGTTTACATGTTGGACCCGAACAAGCATATACTACGTCGATGGCTGTCACGGCAATCGAACCTGGGCAGTGTGAGTCTTGACTACAAGCTCTCCAACCTGCCAATCTTCGGCGAGTGGACAATTCGGGTTGTCGCCCAAGGTCAAGTCGAGGAAGGCCACTTCACGGTGGAAGAGTATTACCAGACGAGGTTTGAAGTGAATGTGACCACTCCAGCTTATTTCTTTAACACCGATCCGTTCATTTATGGCAAGATCATGGCGAATTTCACGAGTGGAGCTCCGGTGCGTGGAAATCTTACTATAAAAGCGACTCTGCGGCCAGTCGGATTCTTCAATTACAAGGCTCTTAATGACAAGTATCGAATTGGACGCTCACTGCCGCAGTACTACGATGATGATAACCCGACGTACCAGTACAACATCAACCCCAACTTGAACAATAATCTCGAGAACAAGGAAGGTATAGACCCAACACAGAATACGTACCGGAATCAGTACGTTATAGAGCGGATCTATCAGTTCGATGAAGAGTGGCCGTTTTGGGTGAACAAACCCGAGGCACAAGAGGTGTATGACCCATGGACCGGCTCGTTCCGGAGGACACTCCCATACTTGCGATACTTCAATGGCACATATCAGTTCAGGTACCCAATGAACGAGCTGCTGCAATTAGCTCCGCCCAACAGCCCCAGCATGGAAGTCCTGATTACAGCCACAGTCGGCGAGAAATACTACGACGAGATTATATCTGGCTACGCCATCACCAGGGTGTACAATTCGTCCATCAAGGTGAAGTTCCTTGGGGATTCTCCCCAAGTGTTCAAGCCAATGATGCCCTTCACGTGCTACTTGGCAGTTGAATACCACGACAATTCGGCACTCGAATCAGGGCTTCTCGTCAACAGTGTCATGGAGGTGAGTGGTTACGTCGAGAGCAGAACTGGTGGCAGAAAAGACTATTCCACCCGTCGGCTGCACATGTCGCAGAGAGACGGCATATGGGAGCTTAAAATCGATCTGCGCCATGACTTGAACTTGGACGAGCGCTCCAGAGAATTCCGCGATTTCATTAACGGTGTTCAGACTATGCACCTGCAAGCCAACTTCGTGGATGTTCGAGGCGACCGAGCGCAGAGCGAACTGTTGTTGGTGGCCTACCACTCGCCACAGAGTCAGAACATCAAGGTAACGACATCAACCGAACAGCCGACCGTTGGAGAATACATCATATTCCACATACGGACGAACTTTTTTTCGAGCACGTTCAACTATCTGATCATGTCGAAGGGTGTGATCCTCGTCAGCGATATCGAGCCCATTATTGAGGGAGTGCGAACAATTGCTGTGACGCTCAGCGCTGAAATGGCACCTGTTGCCACAATCGTTGTGTGGACTATTTCTCAGCAGGGTCAGGCTGTTGTCGACTCGCTAACATTCCCCGTCAACGGAATATCACGGAACAATTTCACGGTTTTCATAAACAACCGCAAGGGGCGCACTGGTGAGAAGGTTGAAGTGGCGATCTTCGGTGAGCCTGGGTCGTACGTCAGTCTCTCGGGTATTGACAGTGCTTTCTACAGCATGCAAGCTGGCAATGAGCTGTCGTATGCGAAGATCATCACCAAAATGGCCACGTTCGATGAACAGACGAATGGCACCCACAAACACATTTGGCACTCGCACGCCGGCAATCCAGACGAGTTGGTATACTATCCGGCTTCGTCGTTTGGCATTGACGCGAATCGCACATTTGAATACTCCGGGCTGGTTGTGTTCACCGATGGTGAGGTACCGCGGCGGTACGACAACTGCAACATCACGCAGGGATACGGCGAATGCCTGTCTGGACGGTGCTATCGCCTTGAGAAGAAATGCGATCAAGTTTTCGATTGTGACGACGGTACGGACGAGATTGGCTGCCATAAATTCAACGAAACCGATCTGAGGCAGTACCGCAAATACAGATTCAATCGTGTGCAGCGACACTACGAAAACGTTTGGCTGTGGAAGGACGTGAACATTGGACCGCATGGACGATATATTTTCAACATTGAAGTGCCAGATCGTCCGGCCTACTGGATGGTATCGGCTTTCAGTGTAAGCCCGTCCAAAGGATTTGGTATGCTGTCCAAGGCCATAGAGTACGTGGGTGTGCAGCCATTTTTCATAAACGTTGAAATGCCCAGTGAGTGCCGGCAGGGCGAACAGGTCGGTATTCGGGTGACTCTCTTCAATTACATGGAAATGGCAATGGAAGCGACTGTGGTGTTGCACGGCTCACGCGACTACAAATTCGTGCACGTCGAAGATGACGGTATCGTTCGATCATACAACCCGCGAACGTCGTTTGGCGAGCATCAGTTCTTTATCTACTTGGAGGCACAGGGAACTACAATCGTCTACCTGCCCATTGTGCCGGTACGTTTGGGTGACATTGAAGTAACAGTGCACGCAGCGACGCTTCTGGGAACGGATACGATTACACGTCGCTTGAATGTTGGGTCCGATGGCCTTCCGCAGTATCGTCATCAGGCTATTTTGCTCGATTTGAGTAATCGCGCCTACGTCTTCCAGTACATGCATGTGAATATCACGGAGACGCCTATAATCCCATATCAAGTGGATCGGTATTTTGTGTACGGCTCGAATCGGGCACGAATCTCAGTTGTAGGCGATGTTGTTGGTCCGATTTTCCCCACAATGCCTGTGAATGCAACCTCCATGCTTTATTTGCCGATGGAATCAGCGGAACAGAATGCTTTTAGCTTCGCGGCAAATCTCTACACCATCATGTACATGCGCTTGATAAACCAAAGAAACAAGACAACCGAAAAACATGCCTTCGCTCACATGAATGTAGGCTACCAGCGGCAGCTCAGCTTCTTGCGTAGGGACGGTTCATTCTCGCTTTTCCGTTCCGATTGGAACAATTCTGATTCGTCGGTTTGGTTGACGGCGTATTGTGTGCGCATCTTCCAAGAGGCTTCCTTCTACGAGTGGGAGAACTTTATTTACATCGATCCGACCATCATTGAGAAGGGTATTCGCTGGATATTGCAGCATCAATCGCCAGAAGGTGCGTTCTACGAAGTCACCTGGATGCCCGACCGAAAAATGAATCGCACAAACTTTGCCGACAATCTGCTGCACAACCGCAACATCTCGCTGACGTCACACGTGCTAATTACACTGGCCACGGTAAAGGACTTGTCAGGAAGTCTGGGCACCAGAGTGGCACTGGCCCAACAACGTGCGGTCCTCTGGATCGAGAGGAATATGCAGCTCTTACAGGACACTAAGGAGCCCTATGATGTGGCCCTAACCGCTTACGCGCTGCTGCTGTGTAAGGCCGCGACCGCGGAACACGTGTTTGCCATTCTGCGTGGACATGCTCGGACGATTGGTGAATACATGTATTGGGGCAATGTGGAGTTGCCGCAGCCGCCGAGCAAGTTGGAGAATCAAAAGTATTTCTCATTGCCGCGACTGCCGTACGAGTACGACACTTTGAATATTGAAACAACAGCCTATGCGTTGCTTGTCTACGTTTCGAGGCGTGAATTTATAGTGGATCCGATCGTGCGCTGGCTGAACGCACAGAGGCTTAATGATGGCGGTTGGGCGTCGACTCCCGACACAAGTATTGCATTGAAGGCGCTGATTGAGTACACAGTTCATTCGCGTATCAGGGAGGTTTCTTCTCTGTCGATTTCAGTGGAGGCAACATCCCTGCCGGGACAGACAAAGACTTTGTACATCGACGATAATAATTTGGCTCAGTTGCAGAGCATTGAGGTGAGGCAACGAATTTTTTCAAGTGATTTGTTCCAGATTTTCAGTTGTTCTCGCTTCGCAGATTCCAAACGCATGGGGAACAGTCAAAGTGCAAGCCAAAGGCGCTGGCTATGCCATCTTGCAAATGCATGTTCAGTACAATGTGGACATTGAAAAGTACCAAACTAAACCACCAGTTCCGGCGTTCGATCTACAGACAAGGGCCGTATTCCACGGAAGGAATCAGTCGCATATTTCATATGTTTCCTGCCAGAGGTTAGTTTACATTGTTTATTTGCAATGTGTTTTTTTTTTTTTTTGTAATATTGCACACATTTGCCATTGCAGTTGGATTAACTTGAACGAATCCGAGCGTTCCGGTATGGCTGTGCTTGATGTAACAATTCCCACTGGATATTATATCCAACAACAAAGGTTGGACTCGTATGTGCTCAGCAACCGTGTAAGGAATCTTAAAGCAGCCAAATACATGGAGCGAAAGGTCGTGTTCTACTTCGATTACGTAAGTTTTGATTTTTACTTTCGATTTACTTAAACTAACCGTTTGTCGTATAATTGCAGCTCGACAGAGAGGACGTTTGTGTAAACTTCACAATAGAACGGTGGTACCCAGTGGCAAATATGTCGAGATATTTGGCAATTCGCGTTTATGATTATTATGCTCCAGGTAATATTCCATTAAAATGTTGTATAGAAATATTCTTAACGCCTGTTTATTCTTGCAGAACGTTTCAATGAGACCATATTCGATGCGTTGCCAACGTATTTGCTCAACATTTGTGAAGTGTGTGGCAGTTCACAATGTCCATACTGTTCTGTATATAATTTAAGCTTTAAAACTACAGTCTCCATATCACTAGTTTCTATTAGTGTGTTTATTTTCATTCTGCGGACTCGAATAAATTTAAATTTTCATATAGGGTAGTTTAAGTATGTGTATAATTAGAATAACTAAGAACCAACCTTTGCAATTCAATCCGTCCAAAACTGTTGTCATGTGCCTTTTAGTTAGACGAAATAAAGTTTTTTTTTTATCAAAATACAATCTGCGAGTGTTTTTCGTTTGTTTCTAGTGTCCGGCCAAAAGTTGAGTTTCGGTCAAAAATTTTAATAATCATTTTTAGTGTCCAGGCTAAATTCTTCGAACTCACAATGGCGAAATTTTCCATACAAAATTGCATATTTCGACCTACAAAATATATAAGATGAAGGTTAAAAATGATTATTGGTAAGGCCCTTTGAGTTTTATGTGATTTGACCATTTTGTTGCCAACTAAAATATCCAAACACTATTCCTGGAGCAGCAGCTTCTTGTGTTCTTTACTTTTCTTCGACTTCAACCCAAGAGTATAAAGCAGTAAACATGTTTAATATGTAGATACTCTATCGGGAGCACAACTAGTAACTTGTTTGTATGCCATCACAAACAAGAACTAACATTTCCGCAACAACCTATTATAATGTCAATAAGAGTGTTCTTCAAATTGAATCAAGTTGATATCACTTTTTTATTCTTGACACAAAACAGACAGCTTTCAGGTAGAACCTGACAAAATTCATATTTCCCTTGACAAATGGTATACGGATCTTCCCGCCACCCTTGTGCACGCCCACAACTACATGTCGAAATTAATTCAATCGCTTCACCCGCATTGTCTTTAGTGCTCGGTTTCGCATTTGTGCATGTACTTGGACGAACGGATGACGTTTCACTCGGTTGTTTTCCATTTGCCCAGCATTGCTCATAGTTTTCACGCAGCTTTTGTTCATTTACTGCAATATGTGGTCCTCGTGCGTAGCTCATATACACGCCCAGAGCTTCATCCACCTGTTGAAGTTTGGTACAAGATTACAAGAAAATAAACAACTCAACTCAGTCCAATTTACTAGTGCTTTGTGGAAGGATTTCCCATAATGATTCAAAACGGGATTATTATAAAGATTACACGATTTCTTCACACCAATATCGCAGCACTTCGAGAAGAATCTAAAATTAAATCCAATTACAATTGATTGGGAATTCATTTTGACAGGCAATTACCCTTCATCGATGTCCATTAACTTCTCAAAGTTCTCAAGGTACGATTTCTTTGAGGAGCAAAAAAAAAAAAAAATAAACAAATAGAATTCATTACAAAGTCGACCGGTTGTACGGAGAAACTTACATAGCTGGGATCCATAGCCTCAAAGTCTGGATTATCTGGGTTTTCAATAAATATTTTATGGAACATTTTGAACGTGTCATACCACGTTCGCACATTGGGTATCTGCGGAATAATGACAGTTTTGTGTTTGGAAGTTGTAATTTTTGTACGGATACTCACCACACTGTTGCTTTTGGACTTAAATTTGGTGGCACTTTCGTCAAACCCATACTGCAAAGCTTCTTTGACATGGTCCTTCAGGAAAGTCATGAAATCGTTCTTTTTTTCTGCAATTTCTTGCCGCATATCTGGGTTTTGTGCTAAAGGTTTCCCAAAGCCCTGAAAATATTGTGTTTAGATTTCGGCTCCGTCGGAGAGGCAATTATAACTACCCCAAATGGACGCAGCTCCTCCAGGCCAATAACGCCGTCATCCTTAGCATTTGACTTTTCAAATGATAACTGAAGGTCATTTAGCGATTTCAACAAGGGATCTTCTCTTATTTTATCATCCGTATTATAGTACACAAAACGCTTATTTCCCGGCAGAGAGAAAAGGCACGTTCCACTGCGACGGGGAAAATAGTGAGACTCTTTTAATTCATGGATGGAATCCGAGATGGAATCATCATCAGGACTGACGAAGGCCACCAGGCCAAAAATACCGAACAAAGTTTAAACTGCATTGATGGTTTAAAATTGCATAATATGCATATTATGTAAAGTTAAAGAAAAACGTGAATTGAATACCTTTACTAACTCATAATTAGTACTCCCCGGATAAGAGCATATGCACATGGTTATTCATATAAATTCCCATTAAGCGGGTACCCTTGAAATGCCAATACTAAATTTGAATGCTATTGAAAGGGCTTTGCTTTGAAAGGGGGTTTGCTTATATCCGAAGAGTACTATAATGTGAACGTCAATGGTGTAACATTTGTACTGCAGCTCAAAAAATATTATACCGATGTATATTATGTGGTTTACTAGTGTGAGATATTCCGAAACCCATAGGTCTTTTGCAGTTGATAATTATTGTAAATTGATTATTCGGAATACGTACCTTTTGTTTGAAATAATTTGTTCATTCCTGAACATCTTGTATATGTTATCCTCAATTTCGAATTCCAGCTTTGAGATGAACTCTTCACTTTTATCTAAGAATTCAAAGATTAATTATATTTTTAATCCATGTATCGAAGATTCGACACTAACCATAACCTTCTGGATAGTTTTCAAAGAAAAACAAACACCGCGGGGAACAAACCCGAGCACATTTGCCGAGATATGTGAAAGCGTTTGAATTTTTCAATAGTTTCGGTAAAAATTTCAGCACATGTCTTTCCCTGAAATTAAATGTTATTCGTTACCATTGGCAGAGAACACTGTCGCCTACAACGGATCAGACAAAACGTTTTATCCCGACTTATCAAACAACAATCCTGATACTTATGTCAGGAGGCAGTTCACACCAAGGCGGACGAAACCAACCATGTTTGGTTTCGGTGTGCGGGGTTGTCGAAAAAGCACACATATTGCACAATAAATTCAGCGAATTCGTTGCGGTTGTCGATTAATGCAAAAAGAAAGTAAAAAGGCGAAATACCACGTTTCGTTGTCGATAGCTGGATCTTAGTTTTTTCGGATACAAAATTGTTTAAAAAGAAATGTATACATTGACCATGAAAAACGCTTTCTTTATTTACGAAACAAAAACGTTTTGTCTAATCCGGTCTGCTCATTGTACCGTATTATTTTCAACGCCTTCAATATAGAGATCAAGGACGAATCAAAAGTAACACTCAGCTCGACGTAGACTATTATGTGACACACTTGGGTGGCGAATAGCAGCATTCTAGAAAATCTGTTGCGAATGAATTTGTTGAAGGCCAAATGGCGACCCGGCTCAGTATTCTTCATTTCTTTGAATAATTCCCCTCGCATGCAGTATTCATCAAATGTCGTTTGGAAATGTAAAAACAATATTGATTCCGAGTTGCTGTAGTAAAACCGTATTTGCCCCTAGAAATAAATGTGAATATACCAATATATATTGTAAACATTGGAATAGAGGCGACTACCTCTTCGTATTGATGGTTCAAATGCGATGGATGTGTATCGAGTACATTAAGCCCGGCCATTTTATTGCAGTCGGGAAAAGCAGATTTGCCAATAACTCCCACAATAACTAGCTTCTTATCTTCTTGAAAGAGGAGCTCACTAGGAAGATTATAGTTAAGTGGGTACACTTTCTAGATTGAAGTGTTACGAAGGGCATGGAACAGAACTAAACTATGCTACTTACCTCATTTTAGAAGGTATTTCTGGATAAAGCCAAGTCTCAAAAAACGACATTATTTTTATTTGCAGTAGTGGCAGTGCTTAAATAAGAAATTATAACGAAACTTTCGTTTCCTTTTATCAGAATTTTTACACAAATATCTGCACCGGCTAAAGCCAAAGCAAAACATAAATAGAGTAAATAAAGATTTATACTTATGCTTTATGCATACATGTCATCTGTCATCTCATGAGACGTACGTTTTCTCGCTCGCTCAGAGAGTGTTTTCCAGAATATAAATTAGATATAGGTGGATAATATTCCAGGAAGCGATATTTTTGACTCACCTCAATATGGCATTTACTTGCACTGAACTCTGTACAAGGAGAAGTAGATTAAAAAAAGACTTTTACATGGTAATCAATTCAAGATTTTATTCAGATCTTTTTTTGAACAATTTCTTATTCGACTCAGCGATTTATTTTAGTCCACTCCATACTCTGAACTGTGAAAAGATGAAGTTTTTTTGAAAGAAAAACCGATATGAAACAATTTTTATTTATCGTTATAGTAAAATTCAGTGTTTTATTTCTTCCTAAAATTTATGGTAACTTCCAAGCTATAAAAAAATGTCTACATGTACCCAGCAGGATAATTTGTTACCAAACAGCCAGGTGAATAAATTTGTACTCACCACGATGTCAGATTAGCTTATTTTTAAACACATTTGACAATCGTTCTAAAAATGGTGAGCTTTAATCTTCCTTATGTCATTCCGAAAACAAAACAACAAAAAAACATACTTCTTGGATTCATGGAAGGACATTCGCATTTCCAGGCAAACCAAGGTTATAAAAAGGAATTGCACATGCTCAAGGACTTTGACAGTACTTTCGTTGTGCATATTTTGTTTCTTTCAAAATCGTTGTGTATCTGAAAATCGCAGTGCGGGCACTTAATTATATCTATTTCTATGCAAAAAACTCGGAAAAATTGTTGGGATTGAAGAAGACTTTAATCCGAATTGCAAACTGCAATGTCGGGTGAAAATGATGAAGAAAACTATGTATCTGCTCATTCTTGTGAGATATGTGGGATGTCTGGTTTGTCCGATGATTGCATGAGGGAACATACAAGAGCATGTCATGTTGAAGGTAACAGTCAATGTCCTTTTTGTGGGTTCGGTGGAGTTCTACCACCAGAGCTGTTACTTCATGTAAATCAAGCTCACTTGGACTATTTGACGCCTGAAGATGAATCGGTGCGTCTAACAGATGGGCAAAGTGAAAGGTTTGACTTTATTAATGTTCTTTTGTAAAACGGTCATGACTTGGAAATAATCGATTGATTTCTACACGCTGAAAATTTAATATATTTTTTTTTCAGTTGTATGGAACAATCATCTGACGGTTCGGACGATGCTCAATTTTATTCACTTCCAAAGCTAGCATCACCTTTAAAGTCGGACGGAGCTCGAGGAAACTGCAATTTCAATCAGATCAGAGAAAATGGACAAAATGAGATGATAAACATGAACGTTGCATCATGTTCCAAAAGTATAAACAAAGATTTTCGAACAAATGGCAGCAACAGTGATCACCATCCAAACACTCAATGCAGTAAAAAAGGAATACAGAATGGATTTGATGTTCTGGACATTCCGAGCGATCAGAACATGCAATCCAGATCTGAGCTTGAATTGCAACTGAAAAGTTTTTGCTCGGCAAAGAAAGGGTCAATTTTACAGGTTTGAATTATTCCCTAAATACACTTTGAATATGATTTGTTGTTTGCTTTTTTACTAACTGGAAAACGAGTTACATTTTGGTATCGATTAAGAATGTTTTAACCTCACTTTGGAATGTATTGACTTGAGATAATTTTAAGTTGGATTAATAGATAGAAATAGAAACTATCAAACGGCTTTAAATAAAATAAGTCACTGTAATGCATATTTCAGTTATGTTTTGTGTGTTCTTATGCATCTTATGGCTTCTGTAAAGGGTTGCATTTAAAACTTGTACCACACGTAGGTACAAGTTTTAATTAATGTAGCTGTTTTTCCACCAGAATTAAGACGTTTTTCTATTGAAACTGTAGTTAGAAATGAATAAATTATTATTTACCTATATATTCTACAAAACTAAACGCTATTCTTAAAGTTGACTTTTTTTTTTTTTTTTTTTTCTTATTGCAAATTTAAAGCTTTGAGTTTGTTTTACTACTTTTCCAACAATTCAAAGAGGTGTTTATCTTAACAGTGCCCATTATGTCGTTACACATCGGATAACGCAAACATTCTAGAGATGCACATAAATCGTTCACATTTTGATCCATTAAGTCCCAGTGTAAATGGTTCCTCAATTGCAAACATTCATTACAACAATGTGGTAACTGGCCAGCATTGTCCTATTTGCAATGATATATTCGAAACAGCAGCTTTAGAACTTCACGTTAACATAGAGCATAGGTGATTAACATCAAACTCTTATGTAGAAGCAATAAATTTATGTAATAATTTTCTTAAAATATTCCCATGCAGAGATATTCTTAGTCCCGAAAAACCAATCCCCAGCGATGTTGCGTCTGTTGGCCAAAAAGTCAACATCTGTCCTGTTTGCAGCATGCGTTTCGATAATATGAAGCCCCAAGAAATGGAAATGCACATTGAAACACATTTTCCAAAGAGTCCCAAAAATAAAGTTGAAGAAACCGATATCGATTTGGAGGCGAAGAAACTGCGCGAGCAAAAGGAATTCGATATGCTGCGAGCTCAGTATGGAATGGACGATCAGGGTAACTTTCGGGAACAATCAGCTGAAGCCATGCAACGCGCAGTGTATGCCGGCGAGATGAGTGTCGCTGATTATTACGAACGGCAGGTTGGCCTACGCGCTGCAGAATCTCATGGAATTGATGATGGGACATCGTGCACTAAATCAGTAGCTTCACGTGTTCTTGGTTTGTCCTCATCATCGCAGGGTGTTATTAAGACGCTGCTTTGTTCGTCGGTTGATCACTATGCATCGACTTATGGCGACAAAGGATGGGGATGCGGTTACAGGAATTTACAAATGCTCCTTTCGTCTTTGTTGCAGGTAAGTGCATGTGTCTTTTGAGTGTATTGCTTGTTATTTATATTTTGTTTGTTATATTTTGCAAGAACACAACTTTCAATGAAGTTCTGTATTCGGCTTGGGGTAAACGAAATCCTTCGCGAACAGCCATACCGAGTATTTCAAGACTTCAGAAAATGGTGGAAGCCGCTTGGGCTCAAGGTTTTGATGTTCAGGTGAGTTGTGGTTATGTGTTTCCTTAAGAAAGTAATCCAAAATGATTGGATTCTTGCATTTCAAAGGGTTCGGAACAATTGGGATGTAAACTGTACAACACTAGGAAATGGATAGGAGCTACAGAAATAGTTACAGTCTTATCGTGGCTGCGGATTAATTGTCAATTGATTGATTTCCATCGACCTACTGCTTCAGATGGACGTCATCCAGAGCTATTCAACTGGGTATTGCAGTACTTCGAGCAACGTCGCGTGCACACACCGCCGTTGTATTTGCAACATCAAGGTAAATATGAACGAGTGTTGTTTTCTTTATTTTAAGGATCTCAGTGAAATTAAGTATCAATGGCGAGAACATGCCGAAAATTGAAAATCGTAAATCAATTGCTTTTGTCGAGACAATTGTTGTGTTTGAAATTTATTTGAATACCGTTTGTTTGATTCTTTCCCTCTGCTTTGTATTAAAGGACACTCTAGGACTATCATAGGCATCGAACAAAGATCAACAGGAATGACATTATTGGTCTTAGATCCCAGCCATGGGCCACGGCAAGTAGCTGCATTAGGATCTTCGCAAGATTCTCTTAGGCTAATCCGAAGGGGTCCATCTGCTATGAGAGCTCCCCAATACCAGGTGGTTGCCGTTCGAGGTCTCATCAAAACCGAAGAACAGTACCAGGTACTATTACAAAATTCCCTTAGAACTAATTTTCGTTTATTTATCTTTTTCCTCTCTTGCAGTCGAGCAAAATTCTAAGATCCCTAAGGATTCCCCCTGATTGTTGACCTGTGTTAAATATATGGTTATAGGCTTTGAAAATATTATCACGCATTAAAGCAATATTTCCATCACCAATCGACATAGAAAAATTAGTTGTTGTTTATTTACATTACCTATTTTTTGAACCAAGTGCTTGTTTGAAATTAGATAAATTTAACTTCCAATTTTTCGTTAGTAAGGAATAAATTATTCTGCATTTCAATTAAATTTAAATAAATCTTTTCCAATAAAAAATGATTTTGTTTTGTATCGCTTCGGACTTTCTGCAAGAACTCAGGCGGTGCTAGAGTTCTCGGTGAGCAGATTTTGTTATCGACTCAATGAAACAATAGTCTCCAAGATCTCTGCAGGAAAGCTAAAACTTGAACTTCCTGCTACAACTCTAACTGGTGCTCTGGCATGATGTAGTATAACATGTATCCATATCCCTTTCCGCATTTGACGTTATTTAAACGTCTAAACCGTTTCCGCATTTATTCCTCTTACAGCATCAGAGACATCTAGATGTAAAAATAGTTAGCTTACTATATTTACCAATAGACGGAAAAAAACGTGACACAATATGGCTTCCGGAAGCAATGAACGGACAATTATTTTATTTATATTGATGAACTGTTGGTTTAATTTACTTAAACTAACTATCACTCTCATTTAACATGTTTAAATCAGAAATAGAAATGTTTTCAAGTAATTGCAGAAATGTTGGTGGCCGGTGTTTATTTTCGTTTTACGTATCTATAATTATGGGTTGAACATCCATGACACTTTAAACCGCATTTACACCACCACGCACGCGCAATTTTGCAACAAAACCGAAAAGAGAGATCCGTTTATCCGCAGTCAATACTATTAAAGGCGTAAGAATGAGATCACAAATCAGACGCCTATGGTGTCATGGATGCTCTACCCATAATTATAGATACGTAAAACGGAAATAGACACAGGTTCCGCTCACCAACATTTCTGCAATTGCTTGAAAACATTAATATTTCTGATTTGGAACATGTGAAATGAGATTGGTTATTAGTTTCAGTAAAATAAACCAACAATTCATCAATCAGTTACACGAAAAAAATAAATAATTGTCCGTTCATCATTTCCGGAAGCCATACTGTTTTATAGGAATGCGGAATTTCTTTAGTCATCGCTATGAAAATATCAACATGCAGAGCTTTCCTATAATTCCTATCACGCAAACAAGATGGCCGACCTAAATACGTGTCACGTTTTTTTGCGTGTTTGCTGTGCCTTTCGGTCACACGGCTATTTAGTATTTAGCATCCCTTTAATTTTGCGTGATAGGAATGTGTGACCATGTAAATGCAGCATTAGGCGTCTGATTTGTAATCTCATTTTTACGCCTTCATTAGCATTGACTGCGGATAAACGGATCTCTCTGTCCCATCTCGTGCAAAAATGCGTATGGTGGTGTAAATGCAGTTTTAAATATCTTTCAAAAATTGTAAATTTTCAGAATAGCTTCAGAAATGGTACCTACATTTTTTTCATCTGTCCATTTTCTTATGTCGTTTCACCCGGTCAGCGTAGCCCGGCTGTATAATTAAATATTTATTTTTATGGGACAGTAGGTAAGAATTAATAGCTCTAAACCACCACGCTGGTGAAATGAATATACCTACCTCACACGGCTTAAGAGAGGTAAGTATCAGAATACTTCCAGCCAACCAAAGTATTTATAAAAAGCACACTTGGGAAAATGTTCGGTTTTCTGTAAATGCAATTGGAAAGTATTTCAATGGAATATGAGACAATACTCTACTAATTGACGTCTAGCTCTACATCAAGTCTTGTTAACTGTGATTTGTGCCTTCGATTCGAATACAAAAGTATATTTAGCTTTCGTTTATTTAAACAGTTGGAATTTTAGTTAACAATGGCAGATGAAGACACCATTCAAGATCAAGAAACTTTCGACAATATTATCATTAACAATGGGGAAAGCGAAGCGGATGCCGGTGAAATCGACATCAACCTTTCAGGATCCAATGACACCGATGTAAGCGATGAAAACACCTTTGAATACGTATTAAATACCAACAAGTAATTTACCTGAACATGGAAAACAAATAAATATTTCCTACACTCTCGGGTAATATGACTAATATTGTATTGCTGTGATCAACCCTTGATAAACCTGATAAGATGGAGTCATACGTATCAGTTGCTTCCATTGTTTGTCGCTAAGCATAAACATAAAATGCGGGCAATTTCTAGCTACATCTGGGTAGTTTTGCGAACATCCCGTAAGACGATCGTCTGTTAATAGCTGGAGCTTAGAGGAACATTAGAAAATGCCTTAAAGCACCTAATTGCAATAATTTTGGTGTATATGGGTACTAGGCGTGTCATCAAGAAATGCTGATAAGCGAGTTATATGTAGAACCCGAATGTGTTTTTATGGGTGGATATCGTAGAATGCACGATATTGTGGCGCGCTTATTTGTTTTTCGATATCCTGAACCAATTCTTTGGGCAGTACATTGTGATCCACTGGCTAATAAGATCATTCGTAACATTCTTAAGGGAACAATATATGTTATATATTCTAAATGGTATCAATTGTTTGCCTATTTCAGCGCAGAGTTTCTTCAACTAGTCTGGAAGATGTTTCGACAGAATGTGGTGGTGATTACTTTATTGAAATAACCGTATCGGATCCACAAAAAGTCGGAGACGGCATGCACTCATATCTGGCCTATAAGTAAGAGCTTTTCTTTATCCACGTTCTACCTTTGAAATTTCGCTTTTTATTTGTTTATTTTTAAGGGTCACCACAAAAACCAAAATCCCAAAATTCAAAAGCAATGAATTTAGTACCTTGCGACGATTTAGCGATTTCTTAGGTATTCACGCTATATTAGTCGATAAGTATTCGCGGCTGGGTCACATTATTCCTCCTGCTCCATCGAAAAATATAATAGGTAAGAAGCCTTATAACAACCGCAGACGAAAAGGTTTTATTTTTTTCTCATAATGTAGCAAGCACCAAAGTCAAGATGAGCCCACAGCAAACTGATCCGGGAACAGCCATGAACATGGAATTTGTTGAAATTCGACGTGCAACACTGCAGCGGTTTTTGAATAGAATTGCTCAACATCCTCTACTACGAGTTGATCTCGATTTCATAAACTTCTTAGAGAGCGATCAGGTAAGCTATTGCATTTGAGTTATATTCATTCATATTTGTGTTGGAATCGAATACTTGGGTTCTGTAAGTCAATGTTAAAACCGATTTAGGGGGCTGTTACCCAAGGCTCACCAAGTAATGTACATACTTTACTGGCATCGATGCCACTGGTCTTTATCACTTGCTGCTGGCTACATTGTTTGCAGATGTCCTACCTGATGACTTTCAGCCGTGTAAAGTTGTAGAACCGAACTTTCGAGTGGGCTGTTGCAAACTCATCCTCGATGTGAGGGCTTGTCACTGGTCGAAAACTTAAGACTTCTTAAAAAGTACAACCCATCCCACTCACCCCGAAGCCGAGCTGTGCACAAATAAGAGTTTCCAACTGGAAATGGTATCCTTTTAGGAAAACCGCCTAATCACCCTAACATTACTCATCCACTCACAGACGGCAATATTTTTCTTTTGTTCATAATATAGTATTTCTTGAACAGGAACTGCCTCGATCTGTAAACACAGCGGTACTGAGTGGTGCAGGTGTTATGCGCTTATTCAACAAAGTTGGAGAAACGGTCAACAAAATCACTTACAAAATGGATGAGAACGATCTGGTAAGACCTATCCAAACACTTCGCGAACTCACTTAACCACCCATTTGAATATTCCAGTGGTTTGATGAAAAAATTGCTGCCGTCGAAAATATCGATACGCATCTGCAAAAGTTACACAACTATCTGAAGGACTTGGTCACAACGCGAAAAGAACTTGCTGCATCAACAGAGTTAGTTGCAAAATCTGCTGCGATGTTGAGCACTTGTGAAGAGCACACGGACCTATCGCGCGCCCTATCTTCGCTGGCAGATGCGCAAGAAAAAATCGAGATTCTACGTTCCGCTCAGGCCAGATCGGATTTCTTTATTTTCTCTGAGATCATAAAGGACTACCTGGGATTGTTTGGCTCCATTAAAAGTGCATTCCATGAAAGAGTCAAGGTACAACAACTGATTGGCAAATTAATTGCGACTTGTGGGCATGAATTCATTTTATTTTGTATAGGTTTTCCAGAACTGGCAATATGCCCAAATGCAATTGACAAAACGCCGAGAAACCAAGGCTAAAATGGAAATAGCAAGCAGGACTGATAAATTAGAGCAATTGCAACAGGAAGTGAATGAGGTAGGTTGTGGTCTATATCGACCTCACACTGTAGGCTGCCATAAAAAGTTGTGCAATATTTTTTTAGTGGGAAGGAAAGGTTCAGCGATGCCAGAAAGAGTTTGATGACATATCAGTTTCCATTAAGAAAGAAATGGAACGCTTCGAAGTTAATAAGGTGAAGGAAATCAAGGCGAGTGTGCTAAAATACGTCGAAGATCAAATGGCTCATCAGCATCAGGTATTACTTTGTTATGTCGCTTAGTGATTAATGATTTTTGCTCTTTCTAATATACCCTTGACAATTGCAGCTCATCAGTTATTGGGAAGCGTTCGCTCCGTCTGCTCGTGAAATTATGGAAATCAGTAAAGCTTGAATATTATAATATAATTGAGTACCTACTATAGGACTGAATGCATTCCTGCTGTATTTCTTTATATAGTACGTAAAATGAACAAATTTTAATAAACAAGCTGAAAATTTAATAAAATATTTACTACATAAATACATGAAGAAATGGCCTGTATTTTATTTCGCCTGGTTACAGTATTTCTTTCCAATACAAGTGTAGTTGACTATTTTATTGGTTGGCGGGAATCTCTGTGGAGACATTAAGGAATCTAACTGTAAAGTGTTTAACCGATGGACGTAGTCTCAGCGTCGTTTGCCAGATCCACAAGAAATGAGAAACCTTTACCTGAGCCAAGTACACAGGAATCAGACTCCTTAATACCGCATATAAGATCATAATCCCTATTGGCAATAATAATTTCCCGGAAAGGTTTCTATTTAGCAATCTGATTTATATACTTGGAATGGAAAACATTTATATCGAAATTTATTCATTATACGCCTGTAAATATTTTAAAAACCGCATTTATAGAGCCGAGCGTAATTTTTTAGCCCCTATCAAAATAAAGAAGACGAATGTGAAAAATAAACCGTTTCAGTCACATTTCTTCTTGAGTGGTATAAACTAATATAAAAGTCGTTTGGCTCAGCTTTTACTTTGCAGTTTACTAGGAATTTCCAAATGACCAAAGGGTTCCAATATAAGCTGCTGCCGTCAAGTCACTTTCACGTTTTTTTTTTACACGCGCTAAAGAGGTTGTGACTACTCTTATGGTGTAGTTTGAAGTACACAGCGCGGGCGTTAAGGAAATTGGGATAGAGAAGATAGGAGATTCCGATGGACATTGGTTTTATTTGTCTGCAAATTGCACCGAGGGGGAAAGACCGGGCTTTGCAAGGCATTCCACATTCGTGTTGTACGGCTTATGAAGGAATCTCTATATTTCAGAGTACGACCGAAAATAGACTGAAGAATAAGCTGATGGGCATTCCTGGCTTGGCGAGTATTGCGGTTGAATTGTTGAAGGGGTGGAAAGTGGAATGCAGCTGGCAATTTCATTTGAGCACTGTTTGTAAAAATAGCGATAAAACAATGAGAAACTTGTTACATTTCTGCGATGTTCGAGCGAATTTATAGAATTCGTAGCGTGAATATCTAAACTGTCAAGTAGGATAATATTGAGTTCTGAAGATTCTAAAGAGTGATTCCATAAAGGACTTGGGATATCTCAATAAAAAAAATGCTGCTCTTCTAACGTCGTCGGCTTATTGGCATAAATCAATGATTAATGTAGCATCATAAAAAAAAAGTCTTGCGGCGTTTAATCACACTTTCTCGGTCCGTTTCTGAAGATAACGGTTTCACCGAACTGAGACTTCAAAAACTCGGTTGTTGCACCCGCTGTGTGGCTTGTGGCACCGTCTTGTTGGTAGCACATAATCACTGATGTCCAATTCATGCAGTAAAGTTTTAACATGTCTCTGAAGCGAATACCATTTACCGTAACGTGACGGTAATTTTCATCCACGAAAGAAAAAACGTCCCAATAACGCAACCGGCATGAAAACCGCACCAAACAGGGCGAATTACCGCATCCGTGAGCGAGCCATACGTCACTGAATTTTGTGGATATTACAAGCAAAACAATAACATACAGTGGGTGATCAAATTATTACGGTCTCTAGAAAAAATATGATTTTTTGAAAAGTAACCTCAAATAACTTATGTTTTTATTTTTCAGTCTTTATTTATTTTTACATATTGGAAACGATTTATAAACATAGAAAAGACTTATGTTTATTAGAAAAATGCCACAGAAAAAATTAAAAAAAATATTTTGTTACCCCTCCTTCTGCAGCAATAACCCAGTCTACTCTTTTGGGCATAGTTTCATTGGCTTTCTTACAATACGAGTAAATATTTGTAATATTTTCCCTCTTGTGACATACTTTAATTAAGCCTTCTTTAACTGTGGCTTATTTGTAACTTTTTCTTTGTCTATTTCTCTTATCATTAGCCCCCAAAGATTTTCTATTGGGTAAGGAACTGGGGAGATTAAAGGCCATTCGAGGACCTCCACATAATGTTCCACCAAAAATGGAGTTACTCTTTTTGCTCTAGAACAGGGTGAAGAGTGATGCATAAATACATAACTGCTTGGAAACCATTCCTAAACTTGTGGCAATAATATCTTCGTTGCATTAAATTCTCAAAATAAGTATTTTTTTAAAAGGTGGCCGTAATAATTTGATCACAAACTGTATTCAGTCACGTATTACTCGATCACGGATGCGGTAATTAAACCCCAGAGACTTTTTGCGAATGAAGTGATGTTTCCTGGAGTAAATGTGACGTTGCACATGTTTAGGAAACCATATTTTGATTTTTGACAGAGCCGTTTAACCAAAAATGGGCTTCATTGCTGAAGATAGAAAATTGGCGTTAATTCTGCTAAAGTTGCGACCTCTGGTTGCGACCACCAACTCGGAATATCGGTTGTAAATTTTAATTATTTGCAAACGTTGTTGTTCCTTCGTGTACCTTACCGAAAATTTTGACATTGAACGTTCGAAAGTTTTAAGTTGTCGACTCGCTAAGACCCTTACTTTACTTTGCTGAGATATATGCTCAAAAAGATACACTTGTGTAGGATGATGAAAACGAAGAGAGCTTGCTTGTTCACTGCTGCACAAGCACAACACAATTCAACGGATATGCAAAATGCAACATCCGCTAGCGTGTATTTGCCGAGGCCTGCAAAGATCAAACGACTGATTTTGCATATATAAACTCCCACTTAAGAACGACCACATTGTGTGCGTTTTCTTCCGCTTTTAAGGCCACTTTGCGGATGATGTGGAACTCTGGTTCTTTGCAGTTCAAAAATGGTGAAAAATTGAAAAAGAAAAACAGCTTTTAGGCATTTCAAATGATTTTAATAATTAAAAATTAAGTCCATTTTATTAACTTCCCCTTACAATGCGTGTGTATACGTATATACATAATATTTCTACTGCTAGTATGTAATTTCCATAGATAAAATTGAAATATTTAGGACGAGTACCCGAAACTTTATGTCAACATTTCGAAATACACTGAAACTGTAGATCCTTCTTCTGGTGAACGTTAATTGCACCGAATCTGATTGATATTAATAAATATTACTACTCTACAGATTTAATGTGTGTGTGTGTAGGTTTTTTTTTTGTTAGATGCCCCAGTTTCTTTTACGTCTTTTCCAATTGACCATCAACATCTGTCAGCGATTGTATCGGTTCGTTGGCTTTGTCGGTTTCTTCAACAGTTTTGGAAATGTCTTTTAAAAATTCATGAACAACCGAACCGTCCTCGTTCATGGAAAGCTTATAAATGGTTGGACAGGAATTGGAATTTTTAACTGCTGCCGAGTTTAAACTCTCTCGTAGTTCAGTCAGCTCAACCGCATGCAGAGAGTTCAATTTGTCATCTAGACCCAAGACATTACGTTCCACGGTAACCCTCTCCAACTTTGACCGCTTCTTCTTTTTTCGCACAATATCTTCGGGGTATACGTTGTAGACATTGCTCACTTCCAGGTTCTCGTTTATGTAGTTTATATGAATTGGCGAGACTTGCAGGTTAGATGTTCTCAGGTAATCATCCGGTGGAGTGTAATAAATTGAAGTTTTGCTTTCGTCAATACTCTTGGCAGAGTAGTTTTGTAATAATTTGCATTTAAGCTTTATCAAGTCCATTTCGGAGAGTTCACCGCCCATTTGGCTTTTGATGTACGTGTCTATGTCTGAAAACAGAGAGAAACAGAAATCTTAACAGTTTTTTTCATTTTTCATTTTGTGTAAGCCTCTTAGATCCTTATTGCGGTTCCACTTTTACTTCAGTATATTGTAACCTGTTTAGAATGTTAGTAATTTTTGGATTGCTTTGGTTCTTTGGGCAGTATACCTGCAAAACTGCTAGTAAACCGATTTGTTTGTACATACCTTCTGATATGTCCTCTTCGCACCGTCCCCGACAATTCTCAAAGTAAAAGCTAGGCAGATTCTCTAAGACTTTATTTAACGTTTGTTGTTGATACTTGTATCCCTCTCGTAGACGCAACACTTGATGTGCACTAAATTTGCGGATCTTATTTCGCTGGAACACATAATTTTCTCGTACCCAATTCAATTGTGTATTGGAATAGTCGCGCACCTTCTTCATCTAGAATATTCACGAATTTACAATGCAAACTATTAGCAACTGGTTAGGTAACATACCTGATCGTAATATTGGTACTTAAGCGAGGTCAAATGATTAGAGCCAATGTCCCGAAATTCCTTAAGATGTTTCGCCTGCGATGTGTAGCTGCTTTGGATCCATTCGACTTGCTGGGCACAGTTTTCTCTAATTCTATGTACCTACAAGTAGAATACGTGTTCTCTGTGTTGCAATAACAAGCATCAAGGGCTAATAAAATCAAGTATTACTTTTAATAAACTAATTACAAGCAGGAGACCCTTTTTTCTGGACCTTTTTGATCTAGCATAATTTTAAAGAGAATTGGGAAAGAAATGATTTGAATGGATGCAGACAAAGTCGAAAGTTCTTTTTCTAAAGCTATACATCGTTTAACCACAGACAATACAGACAGCCCCAACCAACCCAAGCCCCTCTCTGATCCTATTAAAAGGCACTACAGCGTATCCATTAACCAATTGATTACATAAATCGTCCGTCACAATGCTCACTCATTAGGAACCGATTTTCTTTTTGTTTACTGTGAAAGCTGGGAACGTATTATCTGTGCTTAAGCTGCGTTTTGGTTAAGCAAATTTTTCAAAATTTCTGCCCGTGGTGCAATTACTTTTGAAGATATCACAACTTTTACAAGTGAACAAATTTCAGGTGTCATGTGTCAACAACTGAAACATTTCCAGAGTAAGAATTTGTGGATCACCATGATCGTGTGCATTCGAATTTTACATTTTTGGGGTCACGTCAAACGATTCCAAGGTAACGACTCGTAAAATAAGAAATTTACCTGCTGTGCGTAGTTTTCCCGTAGTCTTTCCAATTGCTGGGTTTTGTAATGTTCAATGCTGTCCAACATTGCGTAAATTTGCTTAGCTCGTGGAGACTTTTTATTTCGTGAAAAGCAGCCAAAAACGTTGCATATTTTGTAATAGATTCCATATCTGCAAATAGAAGTGAGTGGATGTTATTTGTGTCCATCAAACGAACGTTTGTTTTTAAGGGCAAATATCTGTTTGATCGAATAGATGTATCATTACAATTTCCTATGTCTGGAGTTATTAATGAAGGGACTTTTAGCCATTCAAAGAACACCTTAGTCCGACGAGCACGTCGCTCATCTACTCCAAACTGGCACTTAATCTTCTCTGATAATGATTATGATAACAAGCGGGCTCAAAGTTCCAAGTGCACGAAAAAATAATAATCATGTCCTTTCAAGAGCAATGTACACGGAGAATTGACTGTCAGATTGCAACTGCTCAATCAATCTCTTAAAAGAATTCATGGTTAGAAAAACATCAACGTCAAATGGAACTTCGGTCGAAACTTCCAAACAGAAATTGTCAGCCGCTGCTCCAAAATGTATGCAAGAAACGTTGATACTCATCCAGAGGGCAGTCAGCTGCAGTGTTTCAGCCAGGGCCAACTGCTCGGGAGCCCGTTAAGCAAGTATGCGATTTGTAAGCGAAGACGGAGTACAAATGAATTCTGCTTGAATCTATTACAAACGATTTGACGATGGTGTCGTTCGGTAACATTGCATCAGTTGAGATCACTTGAGTTTATTCGCTTATGGACTGCCACAGGCGAATACAGAACTACATCTGGAAGAACTTACTAAACATACAGGGCCTTACTAATAATCATTCTTAACCTCCACACTAAATATTTTCTAGGTCACAATATGCAATTTTGTATGGAAAATTTAATTTTGAGTTCGGAAAAATTAGTCTGGACACTAAAAATGATTATTAGTATCGCGGACTGTAACAATCGTGTACTTACTTTGCTAAAACCGCTCTGATTCCCTGAACAATAAGTGTTAACAATAAAAACGTTATGGCAGCTGCTGTTCCAAAGCATAAACTTTGAATTTTCACCTTATAGAATACAATTGGATCAATGTACAGTCTGAAATGAGAATAAAGTTCCAAGTATGACTCACTAATGACACCGACGACTACCCACCTCATAGACGTGGAGTCATTGCCCATAAAATTGTATGCGTAGCATGTATACAAGCCACTGTCACTACGCGAAATATTGTATATCCTCAGCGAACCGTTCTCATACAGAGCAAAGTGACTGTTGACATCTCGTTCGTGGCTGCTAACATTCAGACTTATCTCTTCGCTGAGCGCCGTAAATTCATATTTATTCAGCGGCTTCCCATTATGACTAAGGATAACCGGCTCCTTCTCAGGATCCTCATGATGTCTCAGTATGTGATTCAATGGCGTTACCCAAATAACATCAGGCGATGGACTGCCCGTGAACAGACATTCCAAATTGACTGTCGAATGCAAGAGGTGCATTTTACTCTCCGCAGATGGCGTTATTATCGGCTTGAAGCAATGCAGATTCTTCAGAACTGTGATCATATCACCCGGATATCCATGATGACATTTTAGCTGCGAAACAACCGTATCAACGTCAAACTCAGTACCACAACCAGCACAGTGATGTGTAGAACGATTCATATTTTGCGCAGTTTTGTTTAGCCATTCGGCTAGCCAATACATTCGGCAATCACAGATATAGTCGTTATTTACAATATTGATGAACTCAATGTTTTCCAAATTCTTTACACTATCCGGTATTGAAACTAAACCATTGTTGGCCAAATTAAGTAGCTTAAGGTTCTTCAGTTCACCGATTTCCAATGGCAAGTGGTGTAAGGCGTTGCCAGACAAATGCAACTCCACAATGTTGATAGCATTTTTGAAGATGGTTTTTGGTAGCTTTTTAAGGCGTTTATTATTCTGCATTGACAGGGTATTGAGATTGTGTAAAATTTGACTATTGACATCGTCGTCATTATGCGAGATCCAGTTGCCAATTTTTTCCACATTTGTTCCATCGATGGTGAGCGAACTGAGCGACTTTTGGTTCATAAACAGACCGCCCGGAAGCTGCGTGAATGCGTTCTCACTAATGTCTAGACTAATAAGGTTGTGAAGCGGCTGGAACAGTGTGGGCGAAATGATGCTCAACTTGTTGTGACGCACATTCAGTACACTTAGGCTGCTGAGTGAATAAAATGCCTTTCGATCTATATAGGATAACAAATTGTGCGATAGATTTAATATTTTCAATTTCTTAAGGCCGAAAAACACATTTCTGTCGACGGTTTGTAAGGCGTTAAACTGCAACGACAATTCTTCTAGGTCCTTGTTTAAAGCGAAGAAGTTATCAGGCAATGACAAGAGTCGATTATGCGACATATCAATAACAGTAACATGTTGCATTGGCTTGAATAATTGA
The DNA here is from genome assembly GCA_949126925.1 of Cheilosia vernalis. NCBI lineage: Eukaryota > Metazoa > Arthropoda > Insecta > Diptera > Syrphidae > Cheilosia > Cheilosia vernalis. The sequence goes on along the minus strand of OX421362.1, from coordinate 19,913,045 downwards.
AACGGTAATATGGATAAATCATTTCTACTTATGAACAATTGCTCTACGTTGATTGTTTGATCGAAGCTATTTCTGGGAATGCCCGAAATATTGTTCGCCGATATATTCAGCAACTTTAGCTGGCCAAGGTGCTTCAGAGGAATGTCGCTTAGTGCGGTTAGTCTATTTGCATCTAGATGCAGTTCTTGTAAATTGCCTAAGCGGTCGAATTGCGTAAACGCGCAGCGGTCAGTTTCTAGTTCATTGGCAGTTAATTTCAGAACTTTAAGTTCACGGACAACATTGGGGTGGGCCCATCGTACGCAATTGATTTTATTGGTCGACAGGTCGAGAGATTCAATATGTTGAAAACTGTTTTCATTCTGTGAGAAAAGCAATTCTAGTTGCGCATCAGTCAATTTACTGTCACTCCATTTCAGATGCTTTATGCTGTGCTGTGGTTGGTGCAGTTGCAAATCGATGCCATTCGTTTTGGGGCAATGCACTAATGTGATGTTATCATAGCCGATGGGATTCTTTGTCAGGAGTTCATCGTTTATTTGAAAAAGTGTCGTGTTCTTGCAGTGCAAACTGTAAGAGTTTAAGCCGCCTTTGCTGGTAGAGGTAACACTATCATCTGTTAATGTGGAGATGCATGATGGTGCATTTAGTTGATGCTGCTGATCTGCTACAAGCCAATTGAAGTTAAATACACTCAGCCAAGCCAGTATCAAGGAGACTTCAGATAATATTTCCATTTTTCTGCATGAAATTTAAGATATTTGCATAGCATTTTATTAATATTCTGCTCAATCATTATATCTGTGGTAAAGAGAATAGATAAAAAAAGTCGCAAGTGTAAGACGTTGGTTGTTTTTTTTTTTATACATATTCTACAAAGGGTACACCGAAAGTTACGTTGTATGGGAATGTCAAGAGAATGGTTCTTCCCAGGCATATACATATACGGGACAAAAATAGACACCGGTGTAGGGGCAGACATCTGTACGACCACAGAAGTGTCTTTCAAGCGGATATCTTGGCAGTGACAACAACAGTCAGAGAGTCTATAGTAGAACCAAGGCGCAGCTAAAACTACCACAAACAGACGAAGCAATTGCGTTGGCTAGCACTTTCCGGGGGGGCATGTGGAGCGATTTATATGTTCAAATATAAACAAAGCTCAATGAAACGGAGAGATTTAACAATTACCTATCAAGTAGCAATTCTGTCTTCAAAACTATTTAGGGTATCCAAGAAATATATATTTTCTACATACCTAGTGAAGTTGATAGCTGATTTAAGCAAAACGTTCCAAAAATTGGTTTTCTTTTGAATTTCCGAAAAGGTTATTCCTGATTAGGCACAGAGTGAAATGATAAGATAGAATAGACCAGCGATTTTCCCATTTAATGTTATCTGAATGCTTATTGGCGATAGCAGCGTTAAGAAAAAAATTATTAAAATTGATTATTTTATTTTTACTATGCTCAATCAAATTGGATTAAATTGATTTGACTCGACGTCATTTCGATCACTTTGAATGTGGCATTTTAGAATATAGAGTTGGACTAAAGAAAATATTAAGCAGAAAACATGTGTTTTTCTGTCTCCAAGTCCCAAAAGAAATGTGTCTGGTATAGACTTAACATATTTTGCGGGATTTGCACGTCTATGATCATCCACACGCTCGAATTAATTTCGTTTTTCGGTAAGAGCTAGGCTTCAACAAACTTGGATATGACAGGTATGAGAGGCGCTGAAGATAAAAGCGAAGAAATACATTTTTAATTAAGTAGTGCAATCGGTCAAAGTAAAAAGAAAATAACTCTTCACAAGTGAAATGCGATCAATCGAAGAGCAATAATATTTCCAGAGCTTAAGCGTATGTTTTTGAGTTGATATATCGACCATTCAGATATTTTCTCACCTATTTCCATACATTAAATAAAATTACAAGTTTATGCGCATGCCGAAGACTCACGTTTTGACTCTTATCAGGAATTCGAATAACTTTGGATGGAAACTAAATACAACTAACTATGTGGTTTATGCATGCGCATACACATAAATAAAGCAAAACACCAAATAGAAACAATTGATTGATACGACAAGACAAAATAACTTATTTTCAATCATCCATCCTTGTGCATGGTTCCAGTTTCCAAAAGGGTATTTTAAGGTCAACAAACAACAGTCAAATAGACACGCAATTAGCTAACATCCATATCAGTTACGTTTCTTTTGTTGTCGGCAAATAAAATAAGAACACATAGGTGGATACATCCATTATCATTGTCAATTATTTTATTTATTTCGCACTTCAGTGCAAAAGAAGATGCAGTTACTGTGCTGCCTCCCCCTCTTGATAACAACAACAGCGAGCCCAAGCAAATTCACTTACATATTTGTATTCTATTGTAGCACAAATTAAATTTAAAAAAAAATAATCCTTCAAAAGCATGTTGCGATAACATAAATCGGAAGTGCGTAACACACAAAGACCAAACTATTCAACGTTTTCCACTATGTGTTACAATATTTCAGTAAATTTCTCTAGTAGGTATATTTCACTGTAAATGAAAACTATTTATAATGCGAAAAGCTAAAATCGATGTTAGGAAATTACATAAAACTTAAAATTTGTTGGCATATGTACGCCCGAAAGTGGTAATAATACTTACCAACATTTTCGCAAAAACATATTTTGCACTCTTTCGATATTTACTTTAGAGAAATTGCTTATTATTTTAAACTACAAACATTCATGATGAAAATTCAGGAATCTAAACACCTAAAACATTTTTCGTCGAAGAAAAGTAAGATGGGCTGAAATGTCAAATTTTGTCGAGTCGAAATACAAGTCGCATGTTTATAATGGGAAATCGCTGATTTACTTCGCTTCGACTGCTGAACGCATATTATGGATAGACTTACCCAAAGATAATGGAATACAGAGATATCTAACTTTCCAGTGTAAAGGCGACTGGCTGCAAGAAGCTTTCCATAAAAATTCTTGAATTCACACCCACTTGCTCATTTCTTTTCTAGAATATGTGAGTTCATATATTGGACTTTAATGCAACACCCGGGCTTGAACACCCTGACAACGATGCATACCTACCATTTTATTTTATTCAAAACCTCCACAAAAACGAAACTAATTCAACACAAAACAATTAAACACCGCGAACGCGATGCCCATAAAAGCAGATGACTAGCGGTCCGCTATTTAACTGCATTTATACCATCACACATGCGCATTTTTTCACGAGACGGAGAGAAAGAGCACCTTATTCGTAGTTTCAGTAATGTCGTTTTCCTTTGGGCAAAAAGAAGCGTCCGGGAGAGTCCGGAATCGAAAAAATCTGTTCTGAAACCGTTCCATTGGCACAAAAAATACTCTTCTGGTGATTCTGAGATCTGAGGAGAGAATTTCGCTTCTGGATTTGAAGTCAGAATCCACTCAAGAAGCACTCACACCAGTGTAGTTTGTGTATTTTATACAAGTCAACTGACAGCTGCCGTAGATTATTTTTTGGCATTTCACCAATACTCTTGTGGATTCAATCAGAAGCAGTTTTCTTGTTCCATTGGCCTACAGAATGAGTGGATCCCCGAGTGAAACCAATGGAAAGCGACATAAATTAAACCACCAGTTTATCAATCAGTTATACGACATACATAAGTATTTGTCCGTTCATTATACTTCCGGGAGCCATATTGTTTTTTTGACGTCTTTTTTTTGCGTGTTAGGTAATGCTGTCCCTTTCAGTCACACGTCTATTTAGATTGTTTTTTTTTTTACAAAACAATCATAATAGTATTATTGATGCAAGCAAAAGTGCTTTGAGAGTGCCCAATCGAATACCTACCACATAGAAAAATCCTTCTCGATATAATTTAGGAAGTGCTCTGAATACCTGCTGAATATCATCACTGTTTGAACACCTCGACGGCAAGATGTCGCTGCCTAGAATGAAAATCAGTTGGTGATGAACTGATTTGGAAAACGGATATCCGTTGTGGACAATGAAGTGTAAAAAAACACAATTGGTTGAAAGCCACATAAGGGAGGCACGAACTTAGTTTTTCCATTTCTATAGTTATGTCCTAGGTATTTGCAAAATTTGTTCTCAGTATACAATAACGTAGTAACGTATAGCAACGAAGTACTATAACGTACTTCTTTAATCACTTAGAGGAGGTTGGTTCCTCAAACAATATAGGGACCATCATTAAATTCTGCAGGGAAATTGATTGTTTGGCCGATTCGGTTTAGGTTTTAACCGCAACGGTTCCCTAGGGATGGCGATGGGCCCATAATGGTGCCTGGTCTTTTGTGATGAGCTCACAACCCCACTCAACCTAACCTAACCTAACCATAACTTACTGGGTTCTAGGTTTCGTTTTATGTCCATTTAGTACAACCAATTCATCAAAGAAATAAAAAAAATGACATATGATCAGTTGGGTTTATTTCAAAAATTTGACTATATTGTTACATTCAGGCTGGGATTCGTAAAGATAAAACACTATTCCGTTTAACTTCTCTAATAAAATTCACTTTTATTACACTTTTATCGACTATTCTAATATTTCACTTATAAAGTACCAGAACACTATTACTTAAACAATTCTTCAACGTTTCAAACCAATCACTTAATTTACTCTATTACTTTTCACTTATTTATCTTCACAAACTATTACTATCTCGAACTTTAACCAATCACTGTTATAAATCAACTGTCTCGCCCTCTTCTAAAAGCTGTCCTTTTATACCCGCTCCGCCACCTGACGAGAACTTTCTAGCTAATTCTAAGTGGTTCTAGAACAAGGTTCAGTGGTGACAGATTCCAGTCTCCAATTGGAAGTGACACTTGAGTGGAACTTGTTTTGTGACTTTAAGGCCTGGTTTCACCAAACTGTCTAAGGCCTGGTTTCACCAAACCGTGACTAAGGGCTTGTTTCACCACTTAAGTTACACGATACCTTCCACGCCACAATATCCCCCTCTTAAACTTGTTCGTCCCGAACAAACTCGTTAACATTTTCACCATTATAACGATGGAGACGATCCACATGAACGACTTTCAGCTTGCCTCTTCCTCGTTGGATGCGATAGACAACGTCGTTGATGCGCTTTACGATTGTATAGGGCCCTTCCCAGTCTTGTTGCAACTTAGGCGATAAACCTTTCCTTCGATGAGGGTTATATAGCCATACCAGATCTCCTTCCTGGAATCCTGTAGTTGTCGTTTTAGTATCGTACCTCGTTTTCATGCGGTCACTGGCTATCTTAATCTTATCCCTAGTGTCTCGATGCACGTCCCTGATGATATCCCTGAGGTCTGTAACGTAGTCCTCCTCATTCTTGGGCTCTTCGCATGGATATCCAAACATCAACTCGCTAGGTAGGCGGACTGTTCGACCAAATAAGATTTCAGATGGAGTATGTCCTGTGGTGTTATGCACTGCTCCTCGATAAGCCAATAAAAACATGGGAATATGCTTATCCCAGTCTCTCTGGTCTTCGCCAACGACCTTAGAGAGGTGTTCATTCAGTGTCCTGTTGAAGCGCTCCACCATCCCATCTGATTGTGGATGAAGCGGGGTCGTCCTTGTCTTGTGAATCCCTAGTAACTGGCACACTCCTTGGAAAATCTTCGACTCGAAGTTCCGTCCTTGGTCTGAATGCAGTTCCATTGGTACTCCGAATCTGCTTACCCAGTTATTGACGATTTGCTCCACCACGGTTTTAGCTTCTTGATTTGGGATAGCAAATGCTTCAGGCCACTTACTGAAATAGTCCATAACAACGAGGATGTAACGATTTCCATTGTTTGTTTCAGGAAACGGTCCCGCAATATCAACTGCTATCCTTTCAAAAGGGGCTCCAACATTGTATTGATGCATTTTGTCACGGACTTTCAGTCTCGGACCTTTGCTGGCCGCACATGTAACGCATTTCCTGCACCAAGTTTCAACGTCCTCCCTTGAATGAATCCAGTAAAAGCGTTCCCGCACTTTTTCGAGCGTTTTATTGATTCCCAAGTGGCCTCCAGACACTCCATCATGCAATTCCCTGAGCACTTCCATAACCATTGACCTGGGTACAACAAGCTGCATTACGAACGACTTTCCATCCGGGCTTTCCCATCTTCTTTTTAGAATGCCGTCTTGTACGTGAAGGGAGTCCCACTGCGCCCAGTATGCCTTCAGCTCGGGGCTCCTATTGGATATCTCCTGCCAGTCTGGTTTTCCCTCATGCTCCTTCCAGGCGATAATCGGTTCGATATCCGGATCTTCCCTTTGAGCCTCCCGTATTTCCCGCGCACTCCAGCCACCAATAGGCATAGCTCTCACCCTTTGGACGGAGATGACATCTTTTTCCTCGTGTCGTAAGCAATGTTTGCAATTTGCTTTGCACGGTCGACGGGATAGAGCGTCTGCATTAGAGTGAAGACTTCCCTTTCGATGTTGTATTTCGTAGTCGTACATCTGCAGCCGTTCGATCCACCTTGCGACTTGGCCTTCAGGATTCTTAAAATGCAGCAGCCACTTTAAAGATGCATGGTCTGTGCGGAGGATGAATTTCCGCCCATAAAGGTACTTATGGAAATGTTTTGTTGCCAATACCAAAGCAAGGAGTTCGCGCCTGGTAACACAGTAGTTCCTTTCTGGCTTTGAGAGAACTTTGCTGAAGTAGGAAACTACTTTCTCTTGGCCATCGTGCACCTGGGAAAGGACGGCTCCAATTCCCACATTACTAGCGTCTGCATCCACAATAAATGTTTTCCCAGGGGTGGGGTACGCTAGTATGGGGGCGTTGCACAACTGTTGCTTAAGTTCCTTGAAGCTGTTTTCGCACTCACCTGACCATTTGAATTGTTTGCCTTTCTCTGTCAGTTGATGCAAGCTCTTTGCGATCCTGGCAAAGTCCTTAACAAATCGTCTGTAATAGGTCGCAAGTCCCAGGAAGCTTCTCAGTTGATGTTTGTCTTTGGGAACCGGCCAGTTTTTCACTGCATCGACCTTCTCCGGATCAGTCTTGACTCCTTTTGAAGAGATGATGTGCCCGAGGTACTTCACTTCTGGTCTAAATAAGGAACACTTCTTCGGGTTAAGTTTTAGTTGCGCACTTCGTAGTCTTTGGAACACCTCCTTAAGGTTATCTCGATGTTCGTTAAATGTTTTTCCTACTACGATGACATCGTCGAGGTAGACCAAGCAGGTTTTCCACGTTAGTCCCAGCAGAACGCGCTCCATTAGACGTTCAAAGGTAGCTGGAGCATTGCACAGTCCAAATGGCATTACTGTAAACTGCCAAAGCCCGTTTCCTGCTGTGAATGCTGTTTTCTCGCGGTCTTCTGGATGGATCTGCACTTGCCAGTAGCCACTCTTCAAATCAAGAGTCGAAAACCATTTGGCTCCGGATAGTGTGTCTAGGGTGTCGTCAATTCTTGGAAGGGGGTAGCTATCCTTCTTGGTGACGTTGTTGAGTTGGCGATAGTCCACGCAGAATCTCGTACTTCCGTCTTTCTTCTTGACCAGGACGACCGGCGATGCCCACGGACTTTTTGAGCTTTCAATCAGTCCTTCCTTTTCCATCGTCGATACCATTTCTGCAACCTCCGTCTGCTTAGCCAATGGTAGTCGTCGGGGAGGCTGACGAATCGGTCTCGCATCTCCGGTGTCGATTCGGTGTTGTACGAGATGTGTTCGGCCATACTCGCTGTTCTGCGAAGCAAATATATCAGCGAACTCGTTGATTAAACTACCTGCCATGGACCGCTGCTCCTGATCCAGCTCGCACTCTCCGAGTATATTCTTTTTCATTTCCGATATCTCCGTTGGTCTAACCGGTTTCACATCACTTGCATTGGACAACTTTGTGACCGCAGTAATTGGTACGCACTTTCCAATCACTTCTCCTTGCTTTAGTTTCACGCTTTTGTGTTCCACATTGAGGACACGAACGGGAACCATGTTGTTTTTGGGTTCAACCAGCATCTTTCCGACAATATAGCTCTGATAATAATTTTCTGGATCTGACTCGACTAGGTAGAATCGGTGGCTCCCAGGATCACCTTCCAGCTTTGTCCAAATAACTGTCTCTGACGAAGGTGGTAATATTTCGTCCTCACTTACAACTGTCCTTAGAGCTGCGACGTTCTCGTTCCCGTAAACCATCGGAATCTCGACGTTCTTGTACTTTATAACTTGCGAACCGATGTCGAGCACTATATCATGCGTCTTCATAAAGTCGATTCCGATGATGCATTCGTCACATATATCAGCCACTAAGAATGCATGGGAGAAGACTATTCCTGCAAGGTTTATCGTCAAGAGTACCTCACCATACACCTTTGCTGTTGCTCCAGTTGCTGTTTTCAGACAGTAGCTGCTGGTGTTGTGCAGCCATGATTGGCGAACGATGTCCCTTCTGATTATGGAAGCGGTGGCACCTGTATCGATTGTAGCCACATACTTTTTCTGGCCGATATGGGCTTCCACTGTCAGGCTCCTATTACATCGTTTGGTCTGGGAAACCTGAATTGTGGTCCTGGGGGCGTCGATTCCAGAAACCAGCTTCTGCCCCGCGAAGTTGGTTCTTACTCGTTTCCCGACTGATGGCTTTGTGATGTTCCATCCGCCGAACGCTCAAACGCCTCCTCGTTCCTAGCTCTGCAATGTGGACAACTGCCCTGTCTACGTTCGGCTCTGCACTGTCGTTGTAGATGTCCAATTTTGTTGCAGTTCCAGCAACGGATCGGTCCCCTTCGAGAACTGTTACGGTCGACTACTTCTGTTCTCTGGCACGAGCATTCAACGGATGTCATTTCTCTCACGCGGTGAAATCCTTGAGATGCTTGGTCAGCAGCTCTCATGGTTAAAGCAAATGCCAGTGCCTCAGGAAGAGTTCTCTTTCCAGCCATTCGTAGAGCCATCTGCAGTTGTCTGTCCTCTATGGCTTGTGTAAATGCCTCAATAGCCATTTCATTGATGACATCCTCGCCGGCATTGGGATAAGACAAATGCGCTAGCCGTTCGATATCAGCTTGCAGTTGCTGGAGTGTTTCTCCCCTCTTCTGGATTCGACTGCGAAGTTGCACTCTATATACTTGCTGCATATGGTCGTCACCGAATCGCATCTCAATAGCCTTCACCAATGCATCGTAGTCGCGTTGTTTTTCTGCTGAGACAGTTTGAAGCAATTCTGCAGCTGTACCTCGTAATGCGAGTGTTAATGCAATCGACTTTTCCTCGTCGTCCCATCCATTGGTCGTTGCAGCTGCTTCGAACTGTCTCTTATAAATTGGCCATGATGTTTGACCATCAAAAACGGGTGGTTGCATCTCCTTCCTTCTTGGGCAGTCAGCAGAATATTCCCGAGCCTTTTGCTTCTTGACTTTTTCGAGTTCTTTAGCTATGTTCTCGATGTTTGTTCCTTGTTTATGAAACATTTCATTAATTTTCTCAAACTTTGTTTCATGCTCGGTTAATTTTTCATCAATTTCGTCGATTTTTACTTCTAGAACATTCTTAAATTCTTCCACGGCGTCTTTTTGTGCGGCGACAATGGAATTTTTCTGTTCTTCTAAAGAATTCTTTTGTTCTTCTAGAGAATTTTTCTGTTCTTCTAGCGAATTCTTCTGTTCTGCGAACTTCAATTCCATAGAATTCTTCTGCTCTTCGAACTTCAATTCCATAGAATTTTTCTGTTGTTCTAGAGAATTCTTTTGTTCTGCGAACTTAGATTCCATAGAATTTTTCTGTTCTGCGAACTTAGATTCCATAGAATATTTCTGTTCTTCCATCTTCGCAAGAAGTAATTCCATCATAGAGCTAATGTCAACGCCTGTACTTACTTGTTCTTCTGACACGTCGAATAGCATGGTTTTTGGATCTTCTCCCTCGTTTTGGACAGCTTCCTGCAGACGAAGTATGAGGTCACTTTTCCCTCCAGCTGTGGAAAGATTCCGCTTTTCTAGTTCACTTTTCAATTGGGGTATGCTTAGATGTAGCAATACACGACCCATTTTGTTTGTCTCTTGTAATTTCAAAAAAAAAAAAAAATCACAAATTCACTTTTTTTTTTTTTTTTTTTTTTAACTACACTTAGACACTTAGCACAGAATAAGTTTTATCCCACTTCTGACACCAATGTTACATTCAGGCTGGGATTCGTAAAGATAAAACACTATTCCGTTTAACTTCTCTAATAAAATTCACTTTTATTACACTTTTATCGACTATTCTAATATTTCACTTATAAAGTACCAGAACACTATTACTTAAACAATTCTTCAACGTTTCAAACCAATCACTTAATTTACTCTATTACTTTTCACTTATTTATCTTCACAAACTATTACTATCTCGAACTTTAACCAATCACTGTTATAAATCAACTGTCTCGCCCTCTTCTAAAAGCTGTCCTTTTATACCCGCTCCGCCACCTGACGAGAACTTTCTAGCTAATTCTAAGTGGTTCTAGAACAAGGTTCAGTGGTGACAGATTCCAGTCTCCAATTGGAAGTGACACTTGAGTGGAACTTGTTTTGTGACTTTAAGGCCTGGTTTCACCAAACTGTCTAAGGCCTGGTTTCACCAAACCGTGACTAAGGGCTTGTTTCACCACTTAAGTTACACGATACCTTCCACGCCACAATATATATAGTGATTATTGTGTTGGACTACACGACTCCCGAAAAAAGCCAAAATCCAACTTATGGCTTTTTCCACTGGGCAGATCCAGGAGTGTAACTGTCATGAAATAGCTCCTCAATTAGCCGTTTGGACTAGACATAAAATTGTAGATCCTTTCCATTCGCCCCAAAACGAGCACTATTGTGAGAAGCAATTTTCTTACTTTTTGTATTCCGCTTAGTTAATTCGAATTTTATGGTATCTGCGCTACCGAATGTCGTAATCTTGAGTATATAACACCTCTTTTGAGTTTTCACTATATGATTATGTTCAGCGAAATCAAGGATAATGTTTAATCACTTCTTACAAAAAAATGTGACTCTGAAGAAGTTTGAATTGAATAATTGTCTACTTTGCTGATGTAGTCGCCCCTATCAAAGTATCCATTCGGAAAATAATCCGATACGAAAGTCAAATCTGATCGGAATCGGAACTCAAATTGGTTTCGCATTCAAATATTCCGCAGTAATTAGTTGTCCGAGAGATTTAGAAAAAAAGTGATATGTAGGTAAGTAGCTGTCAAAAGAAAATATGGTATAACGCGGTCCACGCAATGCGACAAGATGCGCTGTATATTATCTGAGAATTTTTCCGAAAGTCGTATCAGAATGGATACTTGTACCGATTTCGTACAGATTGGAGAAAATTCCGTTCCGAACGGATTATCGAGGCAATAAATAAGTGAAGCTTATGAAAACGTGGTGTAGAATGATTATCCCGTGGGAGCATACTGCGACATGCGAGCCCAACAAACAAATCTGGTAGGATTAGGATAGTCTCATCTTCTTAAAGAATAAACTTCACATTTTTACGAATCATATGACAATCTCTACATAGTAAATAATAGTCGCTTTTTAGATATATGTATACCACGGTGCTGTTGAAGTTGGTGAATAAAAATATCCTTTTAGTAAGACCTCATCTACGAAGCCCATTTGTTATTGTTCTACATACTTACTGTTTGCCTATGCAAAAGTCATAAAAATAAAAACAAAAACATATTCCATTCTTTTTTTAATTCTAAAATCCATTTATTGCGTTTGAGGTGATTGAAATACTTATTAACATTGATCGTCCTTGTTGTTATATAGGTGTAATACGCTTTCCTTTACCACTTGTCAATGACAACATCGGGCACTATAATTAATATTTAAAATAAGAGTTATACAATTTGTTTGCAGAGAAAAAGTACATGAAGCCATAAAAACGGGGATGGGTCACACACTTGTTTTTTTTTTTTTTTTTGTAAATAAATAACTGCATCATCTCAATATCGTACTTATATCTCTTTTACCATTTTAGATATGTTTTTACATTTTAATTTATAGCACAAACTTATGATAGGTAGAATCACTCAACTTGTGCAATAACACACGATGTTCAAGTGGGGAATTAACTTCGGGAAAGTAAATGACAGTCCACAAGCAATTCATCTTTGGCATCGATCGTTTTTTTTGTTTTGTAGGTAGGTAAACATGACAGGAATATTTATTATCTTCTAATGGAAGTTAGGGTTGACTGCAGTAAGGATGTTTAAAAAAAAAGTAATATATGTTTAATTATTGGAACTTCTTTGTATGTAAGCATGTAGGTAGAGGTAAGTATAGGTTCGTACATTAGGTTTTAACTGACAGCCCATTGAACGTTTTTACATGCGGGTTCGTACAACGTGCAGACATGTTACTAGAGCTTGTCTAAGAATTACCAATTGCCGGCTGAGTAAATAATTCTACTCGTTAAATACGTATTTGTTGCATTTCCAGATAATTATGGAAACATTAATAGACACCACAGAACACATAGAGTGATGTATTGTACAATACTGAAATATACCTACCATTTTTTCCACCTTCGATAACCAAACGCAATGGTTTTGGTAGATACTCGTCATGTTCTTAGTTCAAATTGTTGTAACATGCCTTAAGGTTCTATAAGCTCGCGGTTTACAATAGATTTGAACGATATTGTTGAACACTTCAATTTGCTCTCCAGGAAGTGCTACTCAATGCATTGAGATCTTAACGAAACTTTATTCCATATCCCTTAAGCCTGTGGATCTATGTTTCGCAAAGGTCTCACAGAAGTTATTTTCGAAACAACCATGTACATCGAAATTGCTCTACTTAGCTAAGAAATATTATTGAAGCTCACCAAGGCCCGAATCCGTTGCATTCGTTACGTTGATATGTTGATATACGTCAACGTTTCACGAATGTTTTTTTTGCAGAATACTTCCAGGTTCCAGATTTGCTTACTTATAGAAGCGTAAATAAATTAAATGAGGTAAAAAATATTTTTTATGTTGGTAGTTGAAAAACCATTAGGATTCATGACTGCTGTCAAATAGATTTTTAACAATAAACTCGACATAATTGCCATAATTTCGGAGAAGAAGAAGTCGGCTTAGTAAAGAGGCATTCAGAAAGTCAAGAATCGGCATTTTCATTTGTTGAAAAGGTAGCAAGATTTGAATTTATTGACAGCGGGATCGTCTTCACAATACAAACTAGCATTCGGCCCGAAAGCAATCGTCGACTGATGAATTTTCTACTCCAAATTAATATGTGAAGTTTAAGCTTTACACATTTCAGTAAGGAGCGTTGATAAGTGACTCTTGAGCTGCACAGCTTTGCATGAGAAAAAAATGTTGTCCAAGGCTGTCCTGCCCTCTGTTTAATAAAGCTGTGCGATGCCGACAGCATTCTAGAGAAATGCCAGAATCAGCTACTTTTGTTATATAATTTGATTATATTTCGGTTGTCAACAATCACTCATACTTTTGAGATGTATAGGTTACTCAGTGCAGTTTTAAATTAAAAATAGTCTTTTAGGACCCAAGAGTTGGGGGTTAAATCGTACAAGACTGTCCGAAAATGGAACATTAGAGCTTGGAACTCTTTTCGTGGTCGAACCGAGCCACATAGCTCAATTTGAAGCTATACAACTTTGACATTTCGTTACGTGCCGTGTCTCGAGCGAAGGGGGAATAGCATAAACATTTACAGTGGTTTTCATTGAAGTTCCGAGAGAATTGCCCCGAAATCCAGAATTGTTCTTTTCAATTAAATTCTTTGGAGCACTATTGCATTGCAACAATAGTAGCGACTAAATCGATATATTTCTATTAACAACATTTGCACTCATAATTGGATATTCTCCGTCAATTAAAAACGCCATTATTTTTTACTCTACCCAATAATGCGATATAGTGGGATTTACCAGACTTTGGAAGCAGTTTTAAATATCGAACGGAAAGGTTTGCAGACAATCCAAACATTCCACATCCGACTTCTGACGCCTTACCAATTTGACATTTCGAATAAATCTGTGGCTGATGATTTATCCACAAATTTACTCGTCATTCGAAATAACCTGTCATATTCGTTTTAGAGTTATTTTATGCAACAAATGAAACCCGCCAGATTTTTGAGGAGCCGACGTATTTGAATAGCACATTAAAATCATGTGGAGATTATTTTGTTTATCATTTTTGTCAGTTTCATTGATCGTAGTCAAGAGGTGCCGATAATGTTGACCGAAGTTCCATTATAGGGGTAGAGGTAGATGTATCATAATTTTAATAATGTCTTTTTCCATTGGGCAAAAAGAAGCGTACGAAGCCGTTCCATTGGCACAAAAAATACTCTTGTGTTGATTCTGAATAGAGAATTTTGCGTAATAAATTAAAAATCGAAGTCACCTTCTGTGTGTTCCGTTACAACTTATAAGCCGGAGAAAATTTTGAAAAACTTGCATAAAATACGGGAACATTAAACTTTTAACAAAAAAACACGGGGGAGGCTGCGAGGAATCTGCTAGAAAACAAATTATTTAAGACATTCTAAACAATACTTGAGGGTATGAACATGCACACAAAATTGAACTTACAGAACGAAATACTTTTGGGATAGGTACATAATATTTTAGTAGGTGGATGTGGAATCGGGGCAAACAATAACATGTATATTGTACAAATACAAAAACAATAACGGGGACTTTATTAAGAGGGTTAGTCGAGGATTATTGTTTAATCTTCGGTTTTCTGAATATTTGATTGGACTTATTTATCGACGTTTATCGTTTGTACTGATATTGATTGTGTACTTAGTTGTGGTGTAGGGTAATAATCGGTACACAGCTTTTCTCTAGTCAATTTTTTCCAAGTGTATTTTTGTAGTCGAACACGGACAATGGCTTAATAGCACAATCCGTTTTTTACAATAGTTTGAAACCAGTTTTTGTTTTTTTGTTGTTGCGCGTTTCATGTGACACTATTCTATATTTTGTAGTTTCCTACAAACAAATTTTTGTAGAGTACAGGCAAATCTTGAGATTGTTTCTTCAATATTTTCACTGTAAAAATTATATTTGTTGAGGAATTACTATTTTTGGTTTACTACAACAACAGTTGTTGTCAAAAGCTGAACTTACACTTGTACGTGTAGAACGTTTAAATATAATTCTATAACGTGTTACTGAAATGCCACAAAAGTGACAAATGCAGTGAATCAAAAAAATTCGAATATTTTCTGTGAAATGTACCGAATACCGATTGATTATCCGATTACCTATGCGATTTTAAAGATTGTGTACAGAAAATAAATATGTACCTACAAAGTTTCTAGTTTCTATTTGTTTGAAAAAATCCCTCCTTCAACAATTGACTTTAGAAAATAAAATGCAATAAAAAAAAGCTGCGCGCATACACAAAATGTATTCTTGGACTTGGTCCAAGAGAGAAATGATATTTTTAAAATTATCATCTCGAAAAATGTCACCGATTGTTTATTTTTTTTTTTTCATTTTAATACTAAACTATTTAAATACAGAAGTATGCAATTATGCACGTTCAGAGAAAAATACATACAAGTAGGTATAAAAAATGTTCTAACTAAATACGATGCAGCCGAGGGAAGGTAGTTAATGAACAATAAACAATTAAATGATGACAAATGGAGTAATGAGTTAAAATTAATTTATTTATTATTTTTTTCTCTAGGACATTTCGAATTATGGCTTGGATCGAATTACTGTGTGGGTTGGTGTTTTTTTCTCCTCTTTTTTTAACATAATTGAAACATTTTTGGTTTATTAGCAGGTTTTATGGTCGTCTTCAACATGGTGTTATTGATACGCAGACAAGATTATTCAGAACAAAAAATGTAGGTGTTTATTATGGCAGAGTTGAAAAAAAAGCTAACTATATATGATCTCTGTCGTGAATTTAACAATTTATCCGAGTCGGCCCGTTTGCTGAAACGAATCATAAATAGCTAAGATCTAGCCTTGTAGTTTTAAGAACGCGCATTTCGAATGAAAATGTACATTTTGGAGGTGGTATATTATGCTCTTTGACCTTTTAGGCGAGGTGTACTCTGTTCATACATTCTTTGGTTACATAAATAGCTTCCCTTTCCGTTAAGGTAGCTCATTTAATTTTTAATTTTGAAAATATTGTTGAACTGGTAGAAATATCTGGCTCAATGAGCTTTTTATCAAGTCTCAAATATGTTTGACACTTAAGATGAACAGAGGTGAAAGCGTCATAAGTGGCCCTATTCCCGCTGACGTATACAACTCATGTGTCGACTGAAACTGCAGTTACACAATAAAAAAAAGTCGTGTCGGTAATAAGATCTCACAAAGTTTGCAGACACATTAATGGTTTGGGTATAGATTAGGTTGTAGTAACTGCAAATGTGCATTGTTTTTGACCCGCAAATAAATTGACGTTTGAATAATCTTGCCACGATGATTGGCGGCGGAAAGGAAATTAGAAACAATTAATTTCAACAATATGTAAATGTAGGTGACGTTTCCGGAGACTTGTTGAGAATCTGACTTTCGTTAGTATCGAGGGAGAGAAAATTTATTTTGTCATGAAATTTGTACAAATTAAAAATAATTGATTTCGGTACAAGGTTTTCTTTTTATAAGGATTACAATGAGTTAAGTTAACAGCGATTGAGAGTATGTATTGAATAAGGACTATTATTTGCCAAGTAGAATTTGTAATAAATTAAAAAATGAAACCCCTAAAATTAATGCGGTTGGAAGTGAACTTTATACATCGTATTATATAGTTTTTTTTTGTTTGTTTGATTTTTTTCTTAAAAAGAATGTATTTGGAATTTCATTTATTAATTAAAAAATTTCATATATATTACTGCTCATATATACAACAACAAATCGAATTTATGTTTCCTACATAATGTTTTTATTTATTTTTTTTCGTCTCAGTCACATTTTGTGAAAACAAAATTCAACTTGACCAGTGTAAAAAAAAACCCAAAAAAAAAAAAAAAAAATTAAGTTTCGACTGTTCTCGCGCATCCTGATACACGTAGTATCATCGAATGTATTTAGCTGCTACTAACGTCAGTACATTATTTGGTAGATTGTTTTCCAGTAAGCCCAATCGTTTAGTAATTAAGTTTTTATTTTGTACTTATTAGTCTAACATGCAAATATATTTTTTTCAGATTTTGTTTTCGGTGTTTATTATAAATAAAATATATTGTTCTACTAAAAATACAATAATTAAGTTAAAAATAACACTATTTTCAGACCATAGAGCCAAATATTCGTTCTCTTTTTGAGATGTTCTTTAATGTTAGTGTTACAATCTTTACTTTTATCGGGTGAACAATCCAAAGCAAGGAATATATAATAAAGCAAAGAATACGCCCCACATCAAGATAATACCGTGCACTGAATATAGTGCATTCTCACCATCAGCTATTTTCCTAGCAACGAACTTTAACGTTTCATCCAACAGAACGACAGGAATTGAGAACTTCATCACCGTTATCCATTCGTCGGCAGATAATGGTGTCACTTGGAAGACAGTCTAGAATGAAAATAAAATGAGCGTTTTTTTAGCGGGACAAGGTAGGGGATTAAGTTGTCCGGTAACTGGTAGCGGCCCACGGGTGGCACGATGTCAATTTACGGAAGAAGCAAAAGTTTTATAAAGAGTTACATATATACAAATACATAATTAATATTTCATTTATAGGTATAGAAACAAGATGCGTCAAGGTTTGATTTACGTACACGAACAGTTTTTGTCAGCCCGCTGAGGGGCAAGGTATTGTACGATGTATGTTTATTGTTTGCGTAAATAGCTGTATAAAGGTTGTTGCAATACATTTATGTAAATTGTCTTTTATGAACGTAAGTACCTACCTACTTAAAGATATGGATATCTTTCGTACGTCTGTTCCCCCAAATCCCCATTCTTTTTTTTTAATTTCAACCTGAGTTCAACCTCCGTCTGGGAATACGTGTGTGCAACAAAAAAGCTTGTTCCCAATGGCCGACCGCCGAACATCTTGCTTTTATGGGCACCGCGATGTTTCATTGTTTTGTGTTTCGTATTGAATTTGTTTTGTTTTTGTAGATTTTGATTAAATTAAGAAAAATAGTGAAATACACATTAGAAATTCCGAATTCATGCATTAAAGTCCAATTCATGAACTCACTCGAAAACGAAATGAGCAAGAGTGCTCGACTTCATGAATTTTTCCGGAAACAGGCAACGGCCTTTCCACTGGAAAGTTATAAATCTCTGGAATTCCATCACACGGTGTCTCCACCTGCAATTTTCTTAGCATGAAAATTTTCATGAAATGACAGATTGCACGTGGAGACCACAATTTTAATGAAAAAACCAATTTCATGAAAAGTATTTCACAGCTCCTTTCATGGTATTGATTTCATGAAAGGGGCTGAAATTTCTGTGCAGTTTGACACTACTTGTTTTTCATTTTCCCGATGGCTGAGTGGCGAATGGTCGCTTGTAGGTTGTAGCGCTGAAACTAGGTATTTGATAAAAACGAGACAAGTATGGTCATTACAAGGATATGGTAAATGGGAACAGAGAATGGATGTAGGTAGGATGTAGTCACATAGGCATTATAGTTTTGCATGTCGATCAAGACAGATCTTATTTGCTCTTGGAAATAGTTGGTTATTATTTCTTGTTTTTTTCCCGGGATGGCTGAGTGGTGAGTGGCGAGTAGAAGAAGTGCTCAAATTTATAAACAATTATGAAAAATTCGAGTGTTTATGGAACTATAAAAGTTGAGACTACAAAAGGTTGGACCTTAAAAGAAATGCATTGTTGCAATTGTCCAAGGAAAGTGGCAAGGGCACCGAAAAACTACAAAAAAAAAAATTAGAAACATTCGAACAACCTACGTTGTGGAGAAAAAATTGCGAAACTCGTCATCTTCCCACAAAACATGTTTCAATAAATGTTCCTCTTTCCATTTTTTCAGAATTGGATTTACGCAAAACCTACGTTTTCCTTTCTCAGCTCGTTTCCGCAATTCTTCTAATGCCTTCATGGCCTTTGATGCGAGAACGCAACGATGTGCTCTGCTCAAAGACATTTCAACGAATGAAATTTCATGATACGAAATGCCCACCCTACATTTCATTTCATATTGTCGTTCTTTCAACGCGACCTAATTTGACAGATTTCATGAAAGAAAATTTGCAGGTGGAGACACCGTGTCACCTTTGCTGCTAAACTTCTACAATGATATGGCTGTTATTTTACAATAGGTCTGTTCTCTTACGATAATGCATTCGAATTTCGAACACATTTGCCAAATGAAGTCAAACTTCGTTCCCTTACGCAAAAGTTGAGCCGAAGAGAGCCAAAAAGAGAGAACAAAACATTTCCCCTCCTTAAAAAAACCAGCAAATATTAGCCCAAGAAATTTCTTTGGGCTAGTCGGTAATTGCTGACAGAAAGTTGTCAAATCGTTGAAATGCTTAACTCACTTCTTATTTGGTTTCTTTTATAGTTTGTGCTTGTATAGCATTCAAATATATGTAACAAGCAAATGAATTGAAGTTTTTAGTTTCTGCAATACAAATCTTGGTCTTAAATATAAATTTGTGCTTTGTTCTACTGTTATTCGAATATACCCGGATAGAATAAATTCACACTTTTCAAATTTGTGGTTCAATGCGTTCCTTTTCTTTTTGGTTATAATTCATATAGGTGAACAAATTCTCTAGCAATGAGAGAAATGTGACATTTTGCTAAAATTGAACCAGAAAGTAAGGGAACAGACCTAATAATGAACAATAATGAATCAGTAATGCAGCCTTTTTACTCCTCGACCTCGGTATCGTCGCTTAGTGACGGGAAAATTGATAAACTATTTCATTGATGTACTGATGGTAGAATGGTGAATAGCGGCAGCACATGGCAAAAATGTTAGGTTATGTAAAGTCTGCAGATATCCGTTTGCGTTTTCAAGGCAATATTCCCGAGCGGCCTCTCGAATTTTCGTAGATCTGTACTGCGCCAAAAACAAAGATATCAGTCTTATCGTAAAACGATTCTATAGACAATTGGCTTGGTGAACAACAATCAACATTATTACCATGTATTTAAGAATCTCAGAGCTCAAAGACCGTGACCCAGGATGTTTCCATTTATTTTAAGGACACAAAGTCAAAGCCTTTCAAGTACCTAACTACTACGTGATGCGATGATAAAAAATTGAACAGTTTTCTAAAAGATATTTGCATTACACCGGCAGATATTTAGCCACCGCTCTGAAGATCAAAGAAAGAACTATCCTTCGTCGCATGGTCAGGGCAACCATCTAGACGGAAAGTATTCCACTGCAGAGAACACCCGAAATTTGTGGCAGCTTTAAATAGACGATGCTATGCTGCACTACGATTTCTTTTGGTCACGTTTAAAGTCGATACCTCATGCTCTCATTAATTAAAGGTCACAGACCTCACATCGCGTAGTATAGTTGAAAAACAACGATAAGGCAGCCGCTTAGATAAACACATCAAACTAAGCGCAAACGTTTACCAGCTAATTTAAGACCTAAGAATGTCGCAATTATTGAATCGCAAGCACTTCCTTGGTGTTCATAGAACCAACGCAGTTTGTTGTTTCCTCTGTTCTATCACACGACCAAAATCAAACAAACAAACCACTAACAGAGCTGATAAAACCTAAAGTGAATCATAAGCCAAAAATATATATGTGCATAAAGAAAACAAGGTCAGTTGCTTACCGATAGAACATCTACGTATAAAATAACAAAATGTAGAGTGAAGGACAATGCCATTGATCCAATCAGCCACATGTTAGACCATGGGGGCATGCTTATCAGCGATTGATTTTCTGATAAACTGGAGAAAGAGAAAACAATTAGAGGCGAAATTAATATCAACTGCGGACGTGGTGAATTACCTGTTCATTGCGTTTAACATTTCGATTGTCACAAGAACTGACAGAGCCATTGTCATGGCATGTGGATCGGAGAAAATCTTGCAGTCGACTCCCTTGAAGTCGTCTCCGCCGCCGAGGCAGGACAAGTGATGAGTCAATTGCCAGTATGATAGATTTGGGCCGTTGTCAGAGAAGATGAACCACCAAGCGGCTGCGCCAACAGTGGCAGCGCCGACGTAACCTCCAATAGCCATGTATCTGCATGAAATCATAGATTTGGTCAAAAAATTTCTTTATGTGACATCGAGCACAACTTACCGGAAGAACAACCATCCGGAAATGAGACCTTCATCTGCCTTACGTGGGGGTTTCTCCATAATATCGAGATCAGGTGGATTGAAACCTAAGGCAGTGGCGGGCAAACCATCTGTCACCTAGAAGTACAAATTTAGTATCCGAAGAAGTTTATCAATTGGCGGTTTCTTACCAAGTTGACCCACAACAGCTGAACGGGAATCAAGGCTTCGGGCAGACCCAAGGCAGCTGTAAGGAAAATGGAAACCACTTCACCGATGTTCGAAGAGATCAAATAACGAATGAACTGTTTCATGTTGTTGTAAATAGCGCGACCCTCTTCAACAGCAGACACAATGGATGAGAAGTTATCATCGGCCAAGACCATTTCAGCGGCAGACTTGGCGACAGCAGTTCCCGAACCCATAGCAATACCGATTTCAGCTTTCTTCAGAGCGGGGGCGTCATTGACACCATCACCTGTCATGGCGGAGATTTCATTCATGCTCTGTAAATACTCAACGATCTTGGATTTGTGCTGGGGTTCCACACGCGAGAAGAGACGGGCCCTGGCGCAGGCGGACTTTTGTTCAGCGGGCGACAGATCATCGAATTCACGACCAGAGTATGACTTTCCAGTTGTGTCCTCATCTTCGGTGAACACTCCAATACGACGGCAGATAGCCTCGGCTGTGGCCTTGTTATCACCAGTAATGACAATGACACGGATACCAGCGGCACGGCAACGAACAATTGAATCGAAAACTTCTTTCCTTGGGGGATCAAGCATACCAACGACACCGACGAATGTAAGATTGACTTCGTACTGGAAGAACTTGGTCGAATCGCCGAGATCCATATCGGTTGGCTTGATTGGGTTGTCGCCGGTGGCCAAGGCAAGGCAACGAAGGGTGTCGCGGCCAGTACCGTATTGGCGGGTGAGGTCGAGAATCTTGTTCTTCAGGGTGGAGCTCAATGGCACCTTGTTTTGTCCAACACGAGCATGAGTACAACGATCGAGAACGCCTTCTGGTGCTCCCTTGACGAACAGTTTTGGTCCGGTTCCCAGGCGAGACGACTTCAATGGGGTGCAGTACGATGACATGGATTTACGATCTCGGGAGAATTCAAGGGTGAATTCCTTCTTCCACTTGGTCTCGATTTCTTGACGAACGGCAATAGCGGATGAACGTCTGTCCAAGCCAAGTTTGTTTACAGTGAATGGATTCAACTTCTCGGCGAGCACAATCAAAGCTGTTTCAGTTGCCTCACCAACCTTCTCGAAGCATTGCTTGAATTCGTTGTAATCAATAGCGGAGTCATTGCACATGATGCAGATGGTTGCGATTTCCTGCAGAGTATCATATTCTGAGGCCTTGGCCTTGGAGTTGCCCAAGAACAAGTCACCGATGGGTTCGTAGGTGGATCCAGTCAATTCGAATTCAAGGAAGCTGCTCTCGTTACCCTCGACTTTGTCGAAGATGAGCATGCGTGATACAGACATTTGATTTGTGGTCAGTGTGCCAGTCTTATCGGAGCAGATGACTGAGGTGCAACCCAGGGTTTCAACAGATGGCAATGAGCGGACAATAGCATTCTTCTTGGCCATACGACGGGTGCCCAAAGCCAAACAGGTTGTGATGACAGCTGGCAAACCTTCTGGGATAGCAGCTACGGCCAAAGCGACAGCAATCTTGAAATAGTAAATGGCTCCCTTGATCCATGAACCGCCGTGAGCGGGATCATTGAAATGTCCAATATTGATGGCCCATACTGCGACGCAAATAATCGAAATAACCTTGGACAATTGCTCGCCGAATTCATCGAGTTTCTGTTGGAGTGGTGTCTTAATTTCCTCGGTCTCTGACATTTCGGTACGGATCTTGCCGATGGCGGTGTTCAAGCCGGTTCCAATAACGATTCCCTTGGCCTTTCCTGCAGCAACATTTGTACCAGAGAATAGAATGTTCTTTTTATCTTGGTTAACAGCACGTGGATCAGGAATAGCGTCGGTGTGTTTAATTACAGAAACAGATTCACCAGTCAGGATGGACTGATCAATTCGCAATGTTGTCGAATAAATGTGTGTAATACGAATGTCAGCAGGAATCTTATCACCTACGGATACTTCAACTATATCACCAGGCACAATATCCTTGGCCCTAATTTTCTGTACGCCAGACTTGTCTTGACGCATTACTTTACCCATTTCGGGCTCGTATTCTTTGAGCGCTTCAATAGCTGATTCGGCATTTCTTTCTTGCCAAACACCTACGACTGCGTTTGCAATTAAAATAAGTAAAATAACTAGGGGTTCAACGAAAGCGGTAAATGTGTCTTCATGGTCCTCAAACAGCGCTAACACCTGGATTTGAATGGAGAAAAATAACGCAAATTAGTAAACATTAAGGCAGTTGATAGAAGATTTGAGCGAGACATATTCTAGTGGGCAGTTTTAAAGTACGTAATTGCTGAGAAGGGCGAAGATCGTTCTTTTTGACTGCAGATCTAACGTCTGACACTGAACACAGAGGCGTAGACATTCTTTCCACACTCACGTTCGATCGCGTTATGAGTAATTAGCACGTCATTTGGAAATGCACCATCAGCTTCGATCAAAACCAAATTAATGAAAGAAAATTAAGTCTGATGGCAGCCACCCGACAAATAGAATCAAAATGCTCCAACTATTCTTGGCAGCCCGTTATCAACGAGCACTAGAATATCAAATAAATTATTCTCACAACTGCACAAGTACTTACAAAGGAAATAATGGCGGCTAGCAGCAAGATTTTTACTAAAAGATCATCGAATTGTTCTAGGACAAGTTGCCATATTGATTTTCCTTCTTCTGTCGGCAATTCTGTACAAAGAAAACAAATACAAAAAATTGTACATTCAATAACCACTGGATTGGAGTTGTTTCTTACCGTTTGGGCCATATTTTGCCTGGTTTCGTTTCACTTGATCCAGAGATAAACCACCTTCGCCATCTGTCTGGAAGAAATTTAACGCCTGTTCGACGGTTTTAGCGTGACCGTCTTCCATCTCACAAACAATATTTCACCAGTTCTGAAATTATAAAAAAAAAAACAAATGCGCAATTTTACAAGACTATTCAACAAGAAAACAAAAATCAATTCATAAATATGTATCACTCTGTTGTTTTTTGCAATCATTTGACTGATATAAATAAATATCTTCCATCAGAAGCAAGCAAACAAACACGTATCGTGTGGTGATTGACAATTGTTATCGCAGAATAAGATCAGATAGAGTTCTTTACATAAAATGTAGATACAATAGCCTCAAGTTATCAAAAATATTTGTAAGCACTGATATTTACGTTCCACGTAAACTTTTATGTGTCAGTAAAAATAAAACAGAAATTCACTTGCAATAAAGATTATTCAAACCTATGCCACTCTTTTACTAGTAAGCCCTCTCTACAACTAATTTTTGTGCTCTGGCCATGTCAAGTTAAAAGTGACTGTTCAAATAAATATAAACATTAAGGATGGCAATTGAAATTTATGCCGATCACCAATACTTTGTGGATGGAGAAGAGGACATCGATTGTTCTTATTTAAAGAGCAATACCGTCTTCTCTGACCATTTCTAGGCCATGTTGGTAGGCATAACCTGAAACACCAAACGTCGTAAATTGTCCAAAGGGCCAGAATGCTTCTGAACAGATAAACTAGCGGGTTTGAAAGATGAATTGGCGAACATTTTTCAACATTTTTGCGGTTTCTTGCTTTCGTGTTGTCGCTAAAACATTTCCTCGGTGTGTAAGTTTATCGACCGGCTTTTAAATCGATGGAATAAAACCATGCTTAGGAACTGCGCGCCGTCACCTAAAAACCCCAATACACTACAACGAAAAGTATACCTCTACCAAAAAAGTGCGCTTCTTAACCAGTGGTCACTGCGAATTGTTAAGGAACAAACGTCCCATTCTAAGGAGACCATTCCCCACTGCAGGACACTCCATTCAGAGCGACAAGACCAGTCCTGTATTTACAAATTCGGCAATTGTAAGCTAAATGGGTTTTAAAGCTCAATAAAGTAGATGCATTCATATGAATGACACTACAACTGCAACGCACCCAGAAACACAGAAACAGCAGAGTGCACCATTTAAAAGAGGTACGTTTACGACAGCGTTTGCATGTATTTTGAAAACGAAATAAAGTTAGTTGACATGTTGTTAGATCTACTCAATTGTCCGACTGATAAAATACAAGTTGTGGTTGAATCGTTGGCATTTCATGATGCATGGTAAAATACGAAAAAAAATATTTCTCGTCGGCAGTCCTCTCGTAAAATTGATTAAACAGTTGCGACATCGTTATTGGATAGTGGACAAGGAAGCAAACTCAAGATGCTTTATAAACGCCACGGTTTTAGTTATTCTAGTGCCTTTTCTTTATGAAGTGAGACGTTTAGCTGTCACTCAATAATCTTTATATAGAATCGCACAAGGTCCTTGAGTTTTGCAATCCATTATCAACAAGAGTAATGATTGATTTTTATCTTCTGCATTTTTATAAGTCAGCAGACAAAATTTTCATTAAAATAAGACGCCTCTCTTTGCCAGGGAGGTAATGCAAGGTAGATGGATGAAGGCAGTACAAATATCGCGCGTAAGTTGAGGCCTAATGAATTTACATAGTAAAAAAAACTAACTCCGCTACCAATTGTTTACTCATGGATGGGGCGATCGTGTCTTGAGCTGCAGAGCAGGCACTATAAACACGTTTTAAGTCTTGTAAACCATAACGAGAATGTTTTGTGAATGCACCCGGCACCCCATGTGGTTTTTGGAGAAAATTAGCTAGGAAATTAATTAAACTAAGGTATCCGATCCCGACAAATAGTTTGCTGCGATGCTATAAATAAATAAGTGCCAAAACGTAAGATCATTTTCGAAACATTAGCCACTGGTTGTTTGCAAATTTGTTTTACTGTCAATGTGGCTTTTTAGTTGGCTGAACATAAATGAGTAACTACGTGGCTCTGTTTTTCTTGTGCAGGAGAGTCATACACAAACCAGACACGAGCTCTTATTTGAGCAGGGAAAGGTTTTTTTATTTTCGTAATAAAGTGAACAAACCGTACTAACGCAGCAAATCAATAAGTGACCAAATGCCGGTGAGATCTTGGGATATTCTATTTAAATAGTTGCTCCGCTTGCACATGTTTTTCGTGTTATCTTAAGTTGAGCTAAAGATAAATAAACCCGCCCGATATACCTTACACCAATTTCGAACACCTTCAACTAAAACCCAACTCACTCACTCAACACTTCCTTAAACAACTACAATGATTCGCATTGAATTTGCCTACTTGCGTACCCTTGCTGATTAGATGAATAAATTAGTGAACAAACTAATTCGAAATACAGAAAAGTAAGAATAAAAAAAATGTGTAAACTTGCAAATGAAAACCCCATGCATATACGTATGCATAATAATGAACTTTCACTGGATCTTCCACAAAGCAGATTACGAAGTTGTAAATATGTACACAATACAACAAAAATACCAACTCTAAGAACACGTCAGCTTTAGAATCGGTGGTTGGCGCGCCATTCCTACTTACGATGATTGCAACCATTATTTTTTTATTCTTTCGCTTGCGAAATCTCTGCGGTATACGCCGAAAAATGTGTGAATCACAGAAGTTTTTCTATTTTTTTTTCTTTAGATTAGAATTTAAGTTGAAGAGTTCCTGCAATAGACACTTCCAACACCCCACAGAAGTTTTTCATACGTCAATGCATATTAACTGGTCCGTGCAAAAGTATTACACAAAACGGGTTGTAATCAATAAAGCAATTTTTTTTCTACCAATTTTTCGTAAAAAAATGTCAGCATTTTCATTGAAAAAATCATAACCTCTGAAGAAATGTTAAAATATCTTTAAAATTCCGCGATAACTTGTTTACACTTTGCTTATCGGCAAGCTACCTTTTGTCTTCACTTTAAATAAGCTAATACAATATTTTATTAATCGTTAAACAATCGTTTCGAAAAGCAAACAAATTCCTTTTAATTTATTCGATGATTTTCACAAACTTTCTGGAACAAAATTTGCACAATCACGTAAAAAAAAACTTTCCTCACTAACTTGTTACTTCATTTCAATGTGAGCACAAAAAAATTGTATATTATAATCCAAGGATTACTTTAATTTGTTCTGGGCCTCGTTGCAATTGTTGCAAATTAATGCGTTTATTTATGGTTAAATACCACGACTTCAAATGTTTTCACAGACAAAGGATAAAACAAAAGCACACGTGCCATTGGCGTAAGTTATATTTTTATGTTTTTTTTTTACTTTGTTGTAACACACTACTCACCAGTCTCTTTTATAATACTTTAACAATAAATTTATAGCGAAATTTATTTTGTATGCAGTTGAGAAATGTGTAAAAGATGTGCGACAACCTTTATCACAACCGGAAAGTTTAAGTTGGTTGATCAAAAGTTATAAAATGAATTGACTATTGACCAAAAATGCAGACAGAAAAATATTCAAAACGAATTCGCAAACCCTCCTCGTACTCAACTGTCAACCCAATAAGATGACATGAGAAAAAAGGCTGTCAAACTTATCTCATGTTTTATTTTCTTTGTTCGACGACCTTGTGGAAACAGGTTATAACGTAACTTGCACACATTCATACACTTGATGCGCATAGTCTACTTACCTAAGCACAAAATAAGTGTGTCACAATACCGAATTATTTTCTTGGTGTGTTGAAAAAGAACAACATTTATAAACTGAGATAGTCACCTCAAGTACAAAAATAAAAATGGTAGATAGGAAGAAAGAGAGAGAAAGAGAGAGAGAAAGAGAGAGAGAGAGAGATATAGACAAAACAGTCTGCGTACAGCTTTGTCGGTGTGATCCGGTCCGGAGACCCTGACTTTCCGGGCAGTAGTGCTTAGCGTACAGACAGGTACTTGGTTTGATCTATTTCGAGGTATTCGGGGTCGATGACATATAAAAAAAACGGAACCTACTGCGAAAATTATATAATAATGTGAACAATTTTCGGTTCTGGATGAATAGCCGTTTTAAAAAATGCACATGCAAAGTTATTTATTTATAGCCCACAATATGGGGCTTTTAAACGTCATATTTGGACAAGACAGTTCTCAAAAGTGGTTTTTCTATTTTAAGAAATTCCAAGTGTAAGTTGCTCGGTAAGAGTAATAAGGGATATATCTGTGCAAACTCAGGCTGATTAGGGATGCTTAGTGGTTGAGAATTGTAGCCCAGCTAATGTATGTACATATAAATTTTATTGCCAACATCAACACATCCATTATTTGATCCTTTGTGCAAAAATAATGAATCAGGTGAATACTGTTTATAGGTCCCGGAAGTTTCCTTATAACTCCCTGGAAAACGTGTTGAAATGGAACAATAATACAAATTGCTATAATGAAAGAGTAGTTATGCCAGAGAGTTTCAAAACATAAGCACTTTTTCTAACCTCTTGATTGAATACTATGGCATCGATTTTATGGATATTTCACTTAAATGACAAAATTTAGATTGAGGCAGTATTTTTTTTTCTTTCTTACATGATCGTGAACATAATTTGCTTTTCCTTCGGGGTGTCTATTTGAAAAACGTCACTTTTTTCCATTCTATATTACATCACCGATTATCCTCGAATAATTGACAGACACTATTGTGGAAAAAATAGTTTTCTTTTTTCACTTGCCCGGGAGCAAGATAATAAATTGACATGGCTAAGAGATATCTATGATATGCGGTCTAAAGCAGCCCGTGGGCTTATACTGAAGACTTTGATTTGCTCATAAGTTTAGACTTTAGAGCTTCATTATATACGCAATGGATAACTGCCAAATCTGCATAAATTGCGACCGCATTAATGCTTATCATTTTCATTTTAAGTAACTGTAGAAAAAGCGATACCAACTGCTGGTAGCTGAAAACAACAATAACACAAATTTGCTTTGGGGTGACAGCCATTCGAAACTTATAAACACATCTATTTAAATTCCCTCATCTGTTCCAGTAATAGGTAGTGGTGACGTTCAAAAAACTAGTTCAATGTGTTTTAGAGCACGCAGCAATCGCATGGCTGTATTTTGATTGGTGTAGACTATTTTCCTAAATGGAAAGTTAAGCAGTGCTTTGCTTTATGCGCAAGCCGAGAGCCGACGTGACGTAGGTACCAAAGTCTCAACTTCTACATTCCTACACACATACATACGTACGAAAAATATTAGTTGGCGCGTGGGTATGATATTAACGAAGTATTTTGGCGTCACTAAAAAATAAAATCAAAGTAAATACCCTCCGTATTAATATGATGTCACAACGCCAATTAAAAGGATTGGTATGGGCCGTGTGCCGTATTACGCTTACGTGATGAAGTCACATCATCTGTTCGTAATTATTGTTTTATTTTTTTCGGCGTGTGCCAAATTGACAGATTTACATTATTTTAAACTCAAGTTTAACCCGTTAGAGGTAGACGAAGATGTGGTACACGGGAACTCTGTGATCAATACTATGTATTATAGCATACTTATATTATATATCATTTAGTTGACGTTTAAGAAAGTGTTCATTTATTAAAAATACCGGCTCAGAACTAATATAAACGTCAAATATGTATTTAACACTGGGTATCTAGGTACCTTAAAATGCGATTGACACCTGAGAATCAAATTTCTCGTTGGCCCAAACGGTTGGAAAATAACTCTAAATATGTTACACATCTCTTGTGTTGACAAACTCTGAATGTTAGGTTCCAAGTCTCAACCAATCAACCGCAACCGCCAAGTAGAAACAGAAAGTAGAAAATAACCGCCTGTAAAATTTGAACACCAATTCGAAAAGCAAATAAGGTAATTAAAGCATTAGAGACGCAGTGCTCAGTCTGCTTCTTTTTACTACTATATTTAAGCATTTCCTACTAAAAGAAATACATATGTTTATTTAACAAATTAATGAATGCTTTTGAGTGAATAACAACATGCATTTGTGTATATTTTTAATCGTTTTATCTGAAGTGTATCGCTTTTATTTTGTTTACCTATCTGTTATTTTTTTTCGTATTATTTTATATGATATATCATAAAACGAAGCTGTACCGTTCGAGTAGGTACGGTGATCGTGAACTACACCACCACCACGAGACTTCGGAACCAAATAAAAATCAGAAGTTAAGTTCTGCATTTGGCGGCGAGAATTTATTTCGTTAGGTACTCTTCAGTTTTCATATCCAAAAGCAAACTTTGGTTTCGTATTGTATTTGTGGAGATGCCAACACTTCTTATTAACGTTCCGACATAAAACACAAAAAAGATTGATGTTAACGTTTACTAATTGTGTGCTGTCTCTTTTTTGGAATAATATTAAGATACAATACAACGTGTGTGGGATTGACGTCAGAAAATGTTGATATACCACAGTTTAAAATATGTTATTATGCTAAACTCAACGCTACCGGTGTATATAGATGCCAGATGGTCGACAACGTCAATGTCCACTCCACAAAATACTCTAATGTTTCCGAGCCCACCACATTAAATTCTGGCGTGTGCTGACGAACATTGACGTCTACAAGAAAATATCATAAAGAAGAGGACAATTCAAAAGGAAATATTTGAACAGCAAATTTTAAAAAATACTACGCGCAAGGAATACATTTCGATTGTTTTTACTCTTTTCCTAGACCATGCTGACTTCGAGTGACGTTTGCTGTGGGTTTGAATACGATGTATGACTATCCGGCGATTCGCCGAAATCCAAGCGGAAGGTCAAAATGCCAGTAACCAAAGAAAGAATGAATGCGAATGCTTAGACAAAAATTATGCTAGCTTCTTGAAGAACGAATATGTGACCTTCGTGGTGGATTATTTATTGTATTTTAAGAACCTTATAATGGTTGAAGTGGACCAACACTTTTAATTTTTCTGTAGGTGTTACATTTTCTCTTAAACTGTTTATATACTTTTCGCTCTGCCCATGACCTAGGAGAGTTTCTCCACCTGTCAAATATTACAAAATGTTTTCCAAGATTAATGGCGTTTTTGATTGAAGGAAATAATCAGAGACAATACTGAGACCCCAAACTCGAAATCCTCAAACAACTTTGCCGACAGCGATAGCGCCGTATGCAAGGTACGATAGTGTGTTGGTAAGCCAGAATTTTCGATATTTCGTGACATTTTTCAACACGAATTGAATTTCTATGTAACAATATTATCGCACCTAGCATTCACCACCCCATACAAATGTAGCTTGTAGGCTGTAAGTAACGAAAAATCTTCCGAAGTTGGGGGTTTCAGTTTTGCCAGAATTGCCCTTCCTATCGAAAGATCAGATCTAGAAGTGCTCCCTCTATGTTTCATTGAAGAAAAAAGTGAACTTCCAGGTCAATTCTTAACACGAAAGAAGTGTTCGCAATATTTTTGAAGAATTGTCCTGAACTTATCAAGTCACACTGACTGACACTACCAAAATGTCAGATTGCAATGTCTACATTTCGGGGTGAAATTTAAATGACACATCAAATGCACCTGATTTGGCTCCAGTGATTGAGTCAAGTTTCCTTTGTTCGAAAAGCAGCCGCTGCGCAAACAAAGTTTAACCCTCCTCTAAAACGATGTAATAAATTCCTATCATTATTATGCAGTCGGCAAAAAAAATGTTTTTTTTTTTCAAAAAATAATCAAACAATTCCCTGTAATTCGTAGTATTTTGATACATTTATTAGACTGCCACAAGGAAAAAAATGTCTTATTATTTATTCAAGAATATCTCTTGGTTTTCGAGCTCTCGACATTTTAAGGTATAAAAATAGCACACAGATAGATGGAAAATATAAATAGAAAATATGTTTTTCTTTCGAAAACTTTCGAAATCATTTTTTTCCTTTATTATTGACTTAGCTTTAAAGAGCTTTATTATTTAATACAATAAATTTAAACGAATATTTTTAATGCATTCCCTGACGACTGGGTTCTCTTGTTTATAAAGCCTATAACTCGAAAACTAATTTAGATATGAAATAAAATGCTCTGTGGGGTATCCAAAGGTGAACATTTGAAATAGAAGAAAATACCACGTTTCTATTCGGCGTCCGTCATTATCCAACGCTCACCACCCACTCACTGATGATGGCGGACGGTGGATCTGTGAGTGGAGATTGAGTTTCATCCCCTTTTAACACGTAGCGGCGAAGGATAATTATCGACGTGTATATACTTTTCACTTGATCTATGTGGTAACCTACACTACACAGAATATTATAATAGAGTGTGTATACAGTTATATAATTATTAAAAGTGGTAGACCCAAAGCAGCCTAAAAAATAGTGTACATGCTCCGAGTTATAATTATACATCCGTACCTATAAAAGGCAGAAGTAAGGTTAAGGCAGATACACATATGAAATAGGGTTATTAGCACCAAATTTAGGTGAACATCCCGATAGTAGCTTGAAGTAAATTGGGGTAATTGCTGTCTATGAGCAGCAACGCATGCACCATTTCAATCTAGGCCGAAGACATTTAAAATCACGTTATCATAATAGGCCAATTTAAACTTTGAACAATCGCGTTAACCATGCGGAACTATACATTCCCCGTTCAACATGTTGACTAACTATATTTACCATGTGCAACACATTTGATTTTCTTGTCAAACTTCCTTCATAAAAAAACTTCTTTCATATACATATAGTTAGGTAGAAAAAAAAGTTCACCAAAGTCCAATTTTAAAACAGAAATAAATATCTTTAATTTCTGAATATAGCCAATATGCCAATTAAAAGAAAGCGTCAACAAATTAACCACAGGATAATTTACTACCTTGCTCCCCGGGCTCAAAAAAATATTTGACAGATGAAAAATTAATTATTAACCACGAAAAGAAAAATGTAGCGCAATTGACAGACGATTTTTCTTAAATCGAATTTGGTTATCTAGCAAACGTCAGATCGCAGATGGTCCATATAAATAAAGGAGCTACACCTACTGCCAGAAAGTCATGTATAGTGGAACCTAAGGAGTGACAGTTGAGAATCTTTTTCATAACATGACTTTTGGATGCTTGTCAAAAACGAAACAATAGGCGTGTTTTTTTTTTCCAGCTTCTATCTCAGCTATGTAAAGTGGGATTTTCAGCACGGAAATACAACAACTATTGCGAGTCTCGAAGTGTAAAGTTTGTTGTAATTGCGTGCTGAAAATATACTTTGCTTTGCTGAGATCGAAGCTCAAAGGCCCACTTAAGCATCATGTGATGGGTAGGAGGAAAATTTTAACATTTTGATGATAGGGCGTTGGACATTAGACTGTTAAAAGGTTTTAATTATAATTTGGTATTTCTTAGGGTAGACCGCAAGTAGTCACTAAATAAACTCTGAAGAGTGAAGCCTTTCAATAAATGTCATTGTGAATATACATTATATTATGTACCGCTACAAAATTAAATACTTACTCCAAATTATATTGTCTACGTCAGTGTTAGAAATAGAAGTTCACAAAACTTTAATCTAGAAGCACCGCTTTTTTTAATACAAAATTATGACTTGTTTCAAAAAAAAAGTCACAAATGTAGACATAGATATAGGTTATTGTTTGTTTGGTAGCAGAGTACACGTTTGACATTTTAACCAAGATGGAAAGCGTCCTCTCGCATAAATAAACGGCTAGAACCGAGTACACTTTTGACAGTAACCAATATGGAAAGCGTCCTAAATACCATATAACTCGCATAAATAAACGGCTAGGAGAACACAGACCTAAGGGGTTATATATTGAAGTGTTGCTTCAACTACTTATTTATTTTGAATTATTGCAAAGGATATGGCAGAAATAACCTTAATTTTAATGTACCTATTTGCATTCAGCACAATTGTTTTTAAAACTTTAATTGTTATTCCGTAAAAGAAACAATAACTAACGTGTCGTCAAATATTTTCTGTTTAATTACTTGGGTTTGTTGTCTTTTGCGTCCTATAATTCTCATCGAACAGTTGTTGACTTTCATGTTGGTTTGAAAAGAAGAGTTCACCATATGTTTTTAGATACAATTTTGACCACAATATGATGAGATCGAGCACAAAACGGTAAAAGAAACTAAGCACATTGGATCAATGTTTATGTAGCCCCAACTCTACAAGACATTTTGACAGGTGAATTTATGATCTATTGCACCAAAAGAACAGCTGTTTCGATGGTACAACTCCTAATGAGTTCAGTCTCTTCGTTGTTGTACTGTTGTACTACTTATTAAAAGCTGAGTTTACGCTAAAACAGAGGTGCTGTATGTAGTATCAGCAAACGTCCCTTACAAGCACATTGGGCAGTCTAAAATCTTCATAGAATGTTTGCCACAATCTTAGTAAATTTAACTGTCAGAAACCAAGCCCATTCTAGAGCTTAGTTCAAACATAAATCATTACTGTCAAACATGTGTATTTTTAAAAATCTGACATATGAACATTTTGTCCTAGAATATAACTAAGCCTATTTACCTATTTGAGTTCCCTTCTTTTCTTCTTAAATGTAAATATCAGCTTCCGATTTATTTATAACATTTGTAAGTAACCGTTAGATAAAATACAAATTGTCTGTTTTCTTGTGAGATTTTCTAGGGATACACTAATGCACTCTACTGCGTTTTACTTAAGGAAGTGTAACACAATGAAACATTTCCGCATTATGGCACACGCGAGCAAACTCATACGCATATGAACATCGGTTCGTGTCGATGAGCAGCAACAGATGTGCAGCTTTATTCATATGAGATAACAAAAATGGCTTTTGGCTTCAAGTTCATTATACAGAATATGATTATATTTGAGTACCCACAAAACGGTCATATGAACAAAAAATAAAATAAAATTCAAATTAAAAAAATATGGAAGAACTAGAATGAGCAAGAATTCTTAATACAGCTAGCTAGCTATTAGTCCGTTAACAGGGTTGTTATTTAGTTGACAGGTACTAAAAATAGCAGGAGGTAATATACTTTGGCATCCAGGCGCTACTAATAAGTATATTCATATGGGCTCTTCTTTTAACACTTTAAACACACGATTTTCCTCTGTGATGATGAAATATTTTCCACTTTAGTTATCCAAGAGCGTGATCTTGATACTCGTACATATAAATGTATAGTGCTATTATGAAATTATAGTTGATGACAATGATTAAAATGTTATATGAAAGGAAAAAATAGAGTTCTTTCGTAAGACCATGTTAACACTTCCGTATTTTGAATCCTAAATTGGGTAAGGTGTTTTATTTGTTTGTTACATGAAAACACATGTCCATCCAGGGTCGTACTTCAGTCAAAATTACACAAGCAGTCAAAACGAGAAACAATCGATTACTGATCACGTAGGTACACCTATAAATGAGTACGTACTATAATATTGTCATTGTTGTTGTTCTAATAATCCAAAAAAAGGGCACATCGTTTTTGCTGCAATGGTGGGTAATTTATTTTTATATTCATAACTTAATTAATTTAGGTTGCAGCATAGACATGTCACAAAAGTGCACCAAATATTTATTGTGTACAGACACACAATATTCTCGAGTGTATAGATTGTGCAAATGTATGTACGAATTCTATATTAATTTTCTTTTAAAAATGTTCTCTGCCGCTGCTTTTTCGCATTTATATCATTGCTCGTACGTCTACGTATATGTTATGCCACAGATATAAATGATAGGTAGGTACACTTTCTACAAGCACTTATCTACCTGCTCCTATAAAAGTGTAATGGCCAAATTTTGCAATTGCGAATTAAGGTAGATATGGGTTTTTTTTTTTTTTTTCAAAATCAAGCAACTAATGAATTAACATAATATGCGCAGATATCTACATAGTGACAGTATATTTTTTCGATGTATCTGTGGAGGTACATGTGAACATTTTAAAATAAAATTTTTCACTATTATATTTTATAAATAGTATAATTCATTTTAGGGGACTTGGAATCCAATTTTTTTGGATAGGCTATGTGTATTTTTGTTTTACTTAATTCCATTAGTTATCTTTACATTTTTTCTTCTTTTTATCAAACAATACAAATGGTTTGTTTATATATTATTTAATTGTGTGAAGGTGAAAAATCAAAGCACAAGCTGTGTTTACTTTTATGCCATTCTTAAGGAATATAACGTCTTTTCAGGTGATTTTTGCTCGCCTTCAGTGGATATATCGGTTTTGTTTTGCCAAATTTAGAATATGGTATAGCCAGTAGGTATACCCAGCGATAATTTTTTATGTACAGTACGTATATATTTAAACACTATTTAAAACCAAAAACAAAAAAAAAAAAAAAAAAACACACATCACAGAGTTATTCGAAGTTGGTGCATATTTATTCACATTATAACGGTTTTTATATATTTTCAAACTTACGATCTTTTAGAAATATGCCTTCTTTACGAAACGAATTCAACTAGTTATATAAGCACCGATGATGAAAACCCAGGGGAAAGTTCGCGCTATTGAACCGATTGATGGCAACTGAAGACAGCGAGAAAATGCGCTCTTCGAGAGTACCAACCGAAAATAACAGTGCTCCGTGTTTTTGGCACCAGTCCCAAATAGACTCTCTTATGCCCGGGAAAACACATTTAGCACATCAGAGAAAATGAATGAAGGAAATCCCAAAATTATGATTAAAACAATTTTGACAATGGGAAAGTATTTCTTAACCTAATACTTAGAAACAACAAAAGGCAAAAAGAAACACACATATTTAACTGTGAAAATGGTCGTACCTTACAAAAATATACGTAATACTGTTCTTGACTATTTTTGGTATAGATTTCGAAACGTATTTGCAACTGATTTGAAATAGTAAATTTTACTTTTATTATTAATTTAATTAATGCAACACATTGTACACATTTAACATATACCATGAAGAGTGATTATGCAAATTATTTATACCCTATATTTTTTTTTTTATATAGCTCCACTAATATAACTAAAAATAGGCATTTCAGTGGAATGTGTGGCGAACGGTCTTTAAATTGTTTTCTGTTTATTGCAGATTCGCTATGGGTCTTTTTATAAGTATAGGTATATAAAACAGGTGTTGTCGGGAGAACCTCTACAATAGACAATCGTAGATTGTATTGTAAACAACCTTAGATGTATGGATACCAAAAGGTCACCACAAAAGTCAGCAGAATGCATCGTAAACTAAATGTTTTGATTAATTATAGTTATATGTTTGCTTCATACTGGGGTGAAAAAAGAAATTCTATTAGGTAATGATAAATTTATTTTCAATGCAAAACGAGTATACTGATAGTTGCTAAGTTAAAGGTAAGAGCAAGAGATCTATAATTAAAATTCTAAAAATCTGTGCGTCCGAAACATATTGACACATAAATATATGTCCTCCAGTCAACGTAAAGTATAACCAGGCTGTGTCGTGAGTTCTTGTGTGAAAAGTTCTTTGAAGACGAATTGAGTAGACGAATTCAAGGTGAACCCAGAACTTGGCGTGTATATTCCGCAGGGCTCTACTGAGTAATCGGGTAGTTAGAATAAATGAAGTCCGAGGAAATAAAGTTGACCTTAAAGTTAACAATAAATTGGGGATTTTTTTTTTGGAATGATTGCAAAAAAAAAACAGTTTCATGTCGTTTTCCATGGGACAGCTGGCTTGCAGATTTCATGTTCCATGCAGAGTCAGGGCAATTAAGCGAATCTCGATTTCTAAGCGAGATTCACCCCTACTTACACTAACACAAAAACATTTGTGAAACTTTAAAAAGTATTGCAAATGTTACGCTTTTAGAGACGACAAGTCTGTGAAAAATAGAGAAAAATTTACACTTGCCCGCGGCAATGGATATCAACATAAATTCTTATACATACAAACTACAATTCAAGAACAGCTGACGTTTAAAGCACTCACCACCACAAATGCAAGGCAAGAAAAATCTCGTTTTATGTTCCATTAGGAACGAAAATTCTGAAACCTGAGGGCAAAATATAAAAACCCCAATGGAAAAATACATAAGTCCAATTTGTAGTTAAATGGTTTAAGCTGGTATAAAATATTGTGTCTTTTACTTTGCAGTTTACTAGTAATTTCCACGAGGAAGATTGCAGCGTAATCTACTGCTCTTAAAGTAACTTAAGATTTAATTGTTGTACTTATATGTGAAAGATTCTGCGTTTCTTTGTCTTGAGGAGATAACGATGCTTAAAAAAACAACCCTAATGACTTTTTAAGAACAAAGCAATTTCGAACTTCTTTTTACTATATTTAATTATCCAATTATGTTTCATTGGAGATACAAGAAAAAATCATCTTACAATCAGGTTACAACCTTTGTGCCAGCTGTCAAATATGTATCTCTAATATCAGTTTGATTATTTCGATTTAGTTACGTACTTAATTTTTGAACATCGGTTTGCGAAATCTCAATAGTAGGTAAAACATTGGAAAAAGTAGTAATTAATCCAACTCAGAGGAGCCACCATTTAAAGTCTGTTAAATGACAAATTTTAAACTCGCTTTGCTAAACAGACTTAGGCCGCCAAACGTTTTGTATATATGCGGGACATTAAGCAGGACAATTACTCTTCACGAAAAATCATGTCAGAAACTGAACTGAAACTGAATTGCTTCTTAGCTCATGACAGATGAGACTGATATAAATGCGGAACTGTCTACAGATTACCTTCATTTCAGTGTTGATGTGGAACATATGTAATGTATCTGTGAGACTAGTTTTTATTGGCCGCTATTATTCGCGTGAACAGCTTTTCAGTTTGCATAATATATAATTATGGAAGAATAAATAGTAAATATTACTAAAAATTGACATTCAATTGACAGATGACTGGAACAAGTTATATTGACATTTACGTGTGAATTGAACATTTTGGTTTAGACCATTCCAATGTTATCTTGACTAATTTAGCTTCCCTCAAAGAATGTTTCCTTTTATTGAGAAAACTACGGTAGTAGACCTACATACCTATGCGAATGGATCTATAGCAGTCAGCTCACAAAGATGGCAGTTGACATACAGTCGCTTTCGATTTTAGCCGATAACGAAATTGTATCCCTCTGGAGGAAAAATGACATTCAAGATTAAACTAATTCAATAAAAGCGGTCAAATATGTAGGCAACTAATTTTAACTGTATTTTCGAAAGCATATATTTTAGCACGTTCTTGAGGGCTAGGTCTTATCTAAAAAAAAACATGGCAACATTTTGAGTTGCTGTTAACAGCTTTCACATACTCACATTCGTTTTGTTGGGTATAGCTGTAGGTATATTGAAAGCATTACGAATTGAGCACCTCCATAATGAGGGCATTTTCAAAGACTGGGCACATGTTAAATGAATTCATTCGTACACCCCTTTACCCAGGAGAACGTTTCAATCATTGCTTCAAGGTACATACATTAATGCAAAAATGAAAAAAAAAAAAAAAACAAAGCCCTGCATTACAGGCACTATTAGAATAGATAATTTCTTGGTGTAAATGGTGCTAAGATAAGATGTACTCGTTTTTTTTTTTATAAATTGCTCGAGGCTGTCACCATTCATTATAAAAACTAAAAATAGTTCCGAAAAGGAAAATCTTATCTATTATAGATTTGCTCCCGAAAAAGTAGGCGTGGAACTAAACAGTAGATATGGGCGAGCTGTAGAAAAAAAAACCTAACGTCTGTGTATCTTGCTAAAAGATTTTCTTTTGGTATTCTACCTGGCGGTTAGCCAAAGTCTCTTTGAAATACAAAACAGGTGAGCAGCCTTGTTGTTTGGGTGTTTGATTTTTATAAACTGAATCCGGGATAATTAAAAAAAAAATATAGCAAGAGGAGTTATACAATCATTTCATATAATTTAGAAAGTCAATTATTTGTGCAAACAATGTGATACCTGCATAATTGCACAGCAGATAGATCACCAAATGCTTGTTATAATGAAACAATTCTTGGCCATCTTTGGGGTATATGTATATACTTAAACAGCCTGGGGAGCCATTATAGAACAATGAAATATACCAGCTATAGGCGATTATCTGAAAATATTGCTCCCTGAGAAGGAGCATCTTTTGGAAATATGGTGGACGTCCAGCATAAATAAATAAATAAAAATTGGCGCCACGTACGTACTTAAGGCCTACGACATCCAGTATAACGACTGATATAATGTTTGATGTCATGCACATTAAATCGAGAGCTTTCGTTATATTGATCGAGTCATCTGACTGGTCTGAAAAGCGTTCGCTATGTAACTAATTCGCAATATTATATTATATTCTTTATAATGACGTCTACTGTGTAATAATATTGTCCTTGCTTTAACAATAAAGAGATAGGGAAAAGTAATGAGTCTAATCAACGAATGTTATGTCGTTTTCCATTGGGACAACAAACCTATCTTTTTTTGATCTAAATGAATTTTCATATTTCAATATTTTTGGATCACTTTTTGCAGATCTCGATATTTTTTCAGATCTACACACACTGCCATACCTGTTTTACGTCATTTTAAGAAGTTTTCTTTCAAGACAAATGGGAGAAGTTTCGTGAAAACCAGAATAACGAAATACATTAATAGCCATGGATATAATTAAGGAGGAATTATTATATTCATAGTTTTCCTCGTCATCTGCATTAAGACTACGAATCACCAAAAATACTCCATTTGTATATGTGCAATAGGGGAAACATTTTTCACGATATCCATTGGTGATTTTTGCAAAAACAAATGCAATTTGAACAGCTGGGATCAGATTCTGTAAGACAAAACGTTAAAACGTTTTCGTGTACACGAAGAAATTTGCTTGTGTAACATTATGGCAAATCAATCGTGCGAACGAAAAAGTTTGTTTGAGGATGTTTTTATCCGATGTAGTCTCCGTTCAGGTCGTGAAACTCCTACCACCTCTTCGATGGGTCATGTGCACTTGACGTAGAATAGCAACAACTACATAGTTTTCTTAACCCATTTCCCTATTGTAAGTGGAATTATTATGCCTCGGAGATTAGAGTAGAACATAACCAATTCTGAAGCAGTTGGTAACACTATAGGACTGTCACTTGGCAGCTCTGGCATACGACTAGTGTGTTCGAGATTGTTTATATCAATATCGGCGCGCGGCCACGTAAGACGTGTGTCAGAGTTCGCTTGTTAAATTATTGCTGGTATTCATTTATATATAGGTTAATACTATTCATAATACCATCGTTGGGCGCCATTTTTATAACTTCCAAATTGGGTCTTCGATTCTCAAAACTGTAATTAAACGAATAGGTAAGAAAGAGCGATTTATTTATTCAAACATAATATGCATAGTTGGCGAATGTTAGTTATGTCGATTTCCATTGGGATTTTACAGATTTGCTCTCAGATCTCAGATTTTTCGTGCCCAATGGAACATAAAACGAGATTTTTCTTCCTCCGCATTTGTGGTAGTGCGTGTTTGAAAAGTCAGCTGTTCTTAAATTGCAATTTGTGCTTATAAAAATCCACTCAATTTGTGTTGATATCCATTGCGCCGGCCAAATGTAAATTTTTCTTTATTTTTCACAAACTGGTCTTCTAAATACGTAATTAATACACACTTTAAAGTTTGACAAAAGGCAAATGTTTTGGTGTTAGTGTAAGTAGATGTGAATCTTGCTCAGATATCGAGATTCGAAAAATTGCTCTGACTCTCAAAAAAAGTGCTTTTTTTGCGGCCAATGGAACATGAAATCTGACAGCCAGCTGATTTCGAGAGCAGAAAAACTGCTCTGACTCTGAAAAAGTGTTTTTTCTGTCCCAATGGAAATCGACATTAGTGAGTTCACGACACGGGTAGATAATATTAAAGAAGAAAATAACAAAAGCTATTTGTTAGATAATTAAATGCTTTATTTTTTTTTCAAATTATCATGCCAACCAGAATAGTTTTGTTGTGCAAGTTTTGAACACGGCATTATTAAGCTTCTTCGATTACTTTGCTGCGACTTGTTGTTCAAAAATTGGGTACTTTCGTAACACATCACTCCAGCTATCACGACCGAGTGAGAGGGCTTTAACTACGTCTGCCACATCCTCTAGCTGTAGGAACACGGCAAGTTACTCTATGTACATTTAAATAAACATTTTTTAGTTACCAAAACGCGAACTTGAGCCATAGAGTCGCGTTCACGCAAGGTCACGCTATGTGGTTCCTTCAGAGTGTCAAAGTCAATAGTAATGCCATAGGGAATAGCAATTTCATCTGTGCGAGCATAGCGCCTTCCTATTCAATAAACAATTTCATAAAAAAAACAACAACTAATGAAAAGGTATAAAACATCGAATGTACCAATAGATCCACTGGAGTCATCTACCTTATGCGATATATCCGACTTTGTGAGAGCAGACGCTAAAATCAAAACAAAAACAATTACAATAAGCAGATGTGCGCAAAAAAAAATCAAATTTACATAATTTATTAATAAACGGCATGAATTCCGCATTATTGCTGAGTGGGAGAACGCAACACTTCAGAGGCGCTACAACTGCCGGCAGTGAAAAGTAGCATCTTTGTTCATCACCGTCGCGACACTGGAAGTTCTGTTCGAGCAACGAATACAATACACGTCCGATTCCTGGAGTAAAATTATTATATAATACCAAAACAGAACCGCACTAATAGTTACCGAAAGATGGCTCAATAACGTTGGGAATGATTTCCTCGACATGAATGGTCTTTGTTGAACGCTTTACAGAAATTGTGTCACTTGTCAGTTCAAAAGCATTGCCATTTAGCGACAGATTATGTTTTCTGCAAAATGCAAACGGTTTTATCACTTGCTACTCTTGGTGGTTCTAAATGTAAGCATACTTATTCTCCGTCAGATTCTTTTCGACTTCTTCAATTTCATTAATTGATAACGCAGACAGTGCTTCGGTAATTGACTTTGCATCTTTCTTGAATGTTTTTCCAAGGACCTGCTTGTTAGTCACAATTTCGGTGACTTGAATGTCCTTCGGTTCTGCTAAGCGTTTCTCAGCCACCAAACGAACTCCTGTAGCAATCATGTGTTGCTTCAAATCATAAGCCGATCGATCAGCGCAACCGACACATTCTATCCAACCCTATTGAATTACAAGAGTAGTGTTTATTTTTACGGAACATACACAGCATATAGGAATGTATTACGTAGCTGGTTAAGCACTCAGCGTCCCAACAATCGCAGGCATAATGAGCCATTTCGTTAGCCATATGTTGGCGGAAACGAAGATACTTTGGGTTGATTCCAATTGAGGTTAGGAACAGATGGATTCTAGCCAGGAAATATCCCAGTGTCTCATTGGCCACAAGACCCTGCAAGAAATGGCATATTAACTGACTTGGTTTTGATAGTGAGTGGATGGGTAAGATGTTGATGTTGTGTATTTTCGTTTTATAATTTATAGTGATTTTCAACAACGTAAAGGTTAGCAGCTGAAATATGTCAAAAACACAAAATCGTGAAAAAAAAAAAAAAAAAAACTGCCGGAGCAATATCTTTTAAAAACTTTGGAAATAATTGGAAGATGGAAGCTGGGTACATACGACTGTTTCGACATTTGGCACTTTGCCAGGTTTTAGACCCATAATGCCAAGGGCGACGAATGTGCTGTAATTTTTATACGTTTGCCATTTTATCTTGAACATATATTTTATTCCCTGAGGGCGTTTGACATAAATATTGGCCATTGTTTTTCTGCTAGAAAGGATTATTTTTCGTGGCAACTTTTTGTACGATA
Organism: Cheilosia vernalis; assembly: GCA_949126925.1. Taxonomy (NCBI): domain Eukaryota; kingdom Metazoa; phylum Arthropoda; class Insecta; order Diptera; family Syrphidae; genus Cheilosia; species Cheilosia vernalis. Next base: position 19,869,050 of record OX421362.1, on the reverse strand, counting down.
TTAACGTAGTGATCAATCGCGACTTCTAGTGCAAAGGGCGTCTTGAGTGACAGACCTGTCTTTAAGCCTTTTCAGTTAGATTTGCCCCTTGTTATACTAGTAGACACCCGGAGAATTATGGTAGGCAAATGGGTAACTGTGAGAATCATCTGTCTGCTGTTTTTAAGGGCTGGTCCCTCGCAAAGTAGCTGACGAACAGATTCTACTTCTTCTACGTCCCTACAGCTTCTGCAAAAATCATTGTGCAGTATCCTCAGCCGTTCCGCATGTACGCTTATCGCACAGTGTCCAGTAATGACCCCCGTGAATATGCGAGTATCTCTGCGGCTTAGTCCGATCAGACATTTACCTATCTTTTCACTCAACTCTGTCCACAGTTGTTTTGTGTGCCCGCAGGTAATTAGATTGGTCCAGCATAGGTTAGTTCTACTCCAGGATTCAATGTCAATCTTCCTTGCAAGCGGAGTTCTTACTGATTTAAAAGCCAAAGATGAATGTATTTTCGACCTGTTTCTTGCAAGCTCATCCGCCTGTTCATTACCTGGAATATCCATATGCCCTGGTACCCAGCATAAGGTCACCGCGTTGGCTTGTGATATTTCGCCCAGAAAATTCTTGCGGCGACTTACTACCTTGACTTCACCACAACTGACTCCACGGTTTTTATGGCCGCTTGGTTATCAGAGTAAAAAGTTATTTGTTTACCTACAATGTGCCGTCTCTTAAGGTATTTTGTCGCTTGGGTGATAGCGGCTGCCTCTGCTTGAAAGACATTGCAATCACCGCTGACTCTAAATGATACTCGTAGGTCCAGTACTTTGCTGAAGATGCCCGCGCCTGTACCGATATCCATCTTAGAACCGTTCCGGAGAATTATAAATGATTGATGATGATAAAATTCAATAGCTCCACCCCAACAAGGAGCTACTATACTACATGCCACCACACCACCCCTTAAATCTACACTCTTACGGATTTAACAGCTTCTCCAATAGTTAATTGCGCGGCACTTTTACCGTCCATTTGATTGCAGGCCGAGTAGAATGTCATTTGAGTATCGCTGACATTTTTCAGCTTCGGATGATCTTTCAGATTAGGATCACAAAAGTGTTCAATTTCAGCCATAGTGAACTCTCGGACCCGAATCAAACCGGAACGAGGTGAAATCTCATTACGGAAAGAATTACCTTAAAGAAAATAAATGAAGAGTTTAAGGAAAAAAAGAATCACGTTTGCAAATTAACTTCAATACCAATCTGAGCAGCAGCAAAGGGTAGTTTTCCTTGGTTAAATTCCAGCAAACGTTTGAAGTTTACAAAAATACCTTGCGCAGTTTCTGGACGAAGGAAGCTGAAGGAAAACAAACATTTATATAAACACGCTAAACAAAAATGAATGTTTGTATTTCTTTACCCTTTTATAAGGCCAGTAGGTCCAATCTGAGTGGCAAACATCAGGTTGAATTCAATTGGTTCGGTTAGATCATTGCCAGTTATTGGCGATTTCATTTTGTATTTCTGAAGAATGTCGTTCATTTCATCCTTGGACATTCCATCAAGCTGAAAATTGTAAAATTCCAATATCAATCGGATAGATCAGTGATGTGATTTGTTAAATGTGAACCTTAATGATAATATCTTCACAAGTTGCTTTAACTTCGGCGGTAGCGTTCTTTTCAGATGACAGCTTCTCTAAGAAGTTCTTTATAAGATGATCCAAGCGGAAACATTCGCCATTCTTCGTATCCTTCACCATAAGATCAGCGAAACGTTCAACATGTCCTGATGCTCTGGAAGTTACAGAAAGAACATGTTCGGGATATTTATATATAATAGAAATGTGTTGCTTTCGTTATGTTAGAAGGTTAAACAATTTAACAAGGTCTAGACTATTTTCAGCTTTCTATAAAACATTTCAGGACAATCCAAAAGGCGAATATTTTATTTTTCAGATAATAAAAATCTACGGCAGCTGTCAGCTGACTTGTATAAAATACTGCACAAACTGCACTTGTGTGAGTGCTTCTTGAGTGGATTCTGACTTCAAATCGAGAAGCGAATTTCTCTCCTCAGAATCACCAGAAGAGTATTTTTTGTGCCAATGGAACGGTTTCACAAGTGATTTTTTCGATTCCGGTTTCCGGACTACCCCGGACGCTTCTTTTTGCCCAAAGGAAAACGACTTGTTTCAAGGCCCTCTAAGTACAGAGGCGAATAAATATTGAGATTCTGAATAAAACCCAAGAAATGATGGTAGCAGATTTTAGATTTGAAAGCCGTATACGCATTTTCAGATGCAAGCTGTACAGAGAGAGAGACACTAGTGTTGGCTGTAATGGATGTAAAATTCGCCCTTTATTTGAGATGGACTGTCGGCAAAGGCGGAGAAAGATGCAACCTTAAATGCAAACTGGAAAACAAACCTATCTTCTTCGTCGCTGAATTAAAAAACAATCGTACGAAAAATTCACTTTTATCTACTAAAGCGAAGTGTGATTAGAATAGAACAAATAAACAAATTTAATTTAATATAATTACTTGAGAACGGGTTCTGGAGTCAATATGGAGCAATCCACTTCAAGCATTTGTTCCTCGAGAACGAAGAATTGTCGCCATAAGTTCAAGATGTTTGATTTTAGGGCACATCCCATTGGACCATAATCATACTGTCCTAAAAAGAAATAATTATTTTACAATAAAGCATAGTATGTTGCAATGTTAGAACCAAAAAGGAAAGACATAAAGTTGCACTCTAGAGGAATAAGAAATCAATACCGACTCGAATCTAATTGGAACTTCAGTAAAGGCTCTCTACAAATAAACTATCCAAACACAAACAGTTTCAGTAGTCAGTTTAGAATATACTAACTCGTTTATTCCTTTTGCAATAAATAGCCGTTTCATATGCCAACAGATACTTTACAGAAACTATCCACAGCTTGGATTACATTTGCCAACAGTTATGGACTGTATGTGATGGGTGATGGCTATCATGACAGTAAATAAAAGCACATTTTGCAGAAACCTTAAGCAATCTGTAATTCCAGCACATTAAAAGAAATCGTGCGAAAATAATTACTATTTCAGGCAAAAACCTGCTGATGCAATTTCTTTTCACGTCTAGTAAAAGTATACAAAAGTAGGTCTTCTCCTTTCCCTCTTTCCCCTTTAATGATACATACCAGTAATTCCTCCATATATCGCAAAGCTTTGATCATAGAAGAAACGTCTTTTTAGTAAATCTTCCATTTTTGACCGATCGAATGTTACTGTGCCGGCCATAAGCTCCAACTCCTTATCCTCGAGCACTTTTTTCCGTAATTTCAACTCGGCAACGGCTCGTTTAATGTCCAATTCAGGAGCTCCATCAGCTTTGAGTTTTCTTACCAAATTGCCTTGTTCCAGAACCCTTTCTCTCAGTGGAGCAACGATTGCCTCAGATTCAGGAGTAGTCATCTCGGAATACAGCTTAAGCTTAACTTTTCTTTGAGTTTTATTAGATCCCCAAGTAGATTTATTTGAAAAATCGTTAGTTTTTGTGATTAATGCAGCTTCAATCCGTTGATATCTTCTGAGCGTTGAAGCAAATGCTTTACCGAGGTGACGAAACCTACAGAACAAACCGGTCGACATAAGTAAATCCAACCTCCGCAAAACGTGTCAATTCAAAAACCACGGATAACTAGTGTAGAGATTGTGCACAACGTTTTAGCTGTCAAACTGACTCCAACACAATCAATCCAACATGTTTTGTATAGGTAGGTAAGCATCAAGCAAATCGCACACAAATTGGTGAACAAAATGTCATTCAAAGTCTATTAAACATAATAATTGGTCTGTTTTTTTTAGCTTCGATATCAGCAAAGCAAAGTAAAGTAGAATTTTCAGAACGCTAATTACAACAACTACGCTATACTTGACACTTCGAAACTAGCAATAGTTGTTGCAATTGCGTGGTGAAAATCCTACTTTACTTTTACTTTGCTTTGCTGAATGCTGAGATTGAAGCTAAAAAAACACGGCTAATATCCTCTGTATTCTTTTTACCTTGGATAATTTTCGTTCATTATGTGGTGAAAAAAAAGTTGGTTGTCAATGATTCGGAAAATTAACCGAAGATAGCGCAATAGACACCCCAATACTCCCCACCTACTAAATTGAGTACATTTTCTTTATTAAAACGTAAAATATGTTAGAATTTTTTACACTTTGAAACATGACAAACTTTTTTAAAGGAATGCTAAATACTAAATAGCCGTGTGTCTGAAAGGGACAGCACCACCTAACACGAAAAAAAAAAACTGATACGTATTTAGGTCGGCCATCTTATTTACGTGGTAAGAACCAGTAGAAACCAGTAGGAATAGCCAAGCTCCGCATGTTGATATTTTTATAGCGATGGCTAAAGAAATTCCGCGCTCCTTAAAACAATATGACTCCCGGAAGTGATGAACAGACAAATACTTATTTATTTCGTATAACTGATTGATGAAATGTTGGTTTAATTTACTAAAACTGAAATGTTTTGAAATGGTGGTCGCCGGAATTAGTTTTTATTTCCATTTTACGTATTTATAATTATAGCTAGAGCATTCATGACACTCTAGGCGTCTAATTTGTGATCTCATTCTTACGCCTTGCCTTGACTACGGATAAACGGATTTCAATGTCCCGTCTCGTGCAAAAATGATCTTGCGTGATGGTGTAAACGCAGTTAAAGGATTACAAGATTTTTGAATGTGACCAATTATCCGATCCGAATTTAACAGGAACCATGTTTTTTGAAGAGTTATTAATGTGGTATTCGATTGGGCGCTCTCAGAGCACTTTTTTTGCTCTCAGGGCAATTTTTATGTTCGTTTGGTACAGGAAAAAGCAATCTTTTTCAGATTTCAGAGCACTTTTGCGAATCTAGATATTTTCTCAGATTTACCAATACAAGTGCGTTTGAGTTTGACAACTGGTGGAGTGTGTTTACATTTTTAGTGAATTTTTTCTCCAGCAAGGAAAGGCATTGCATCGGGTGAATCTATTTTTGTAAATTATTTATGTATAAATATTTAGAAATCAATCGGGACGGATATTTCTAATGTTTTAATACAGAATTTAAGTAGTGAATGGAAATCGCTTAGAAAAGTGTCGAAGACTACACATATTCAAATCACACAAATATCAAGACAAAAAAGAGCAAGTGACGTTTTTATGTTCGATTAGGCACACGAAATCTGAAATCTGAGGGCAAATCTGAAGAAGCCCAAACGAATACCACATAAATCGCTAACAGACCTCCTACCGTAAGTTATGTCGTTTTCGATTTGGCTTTTCAGATTTTGATCTGAGATTTCAGATTTCTGCTGGCAAATCGAACATAAAATCTGAATTATATTGGTATGTGTGTGTATTGAGTTGGCGGCAAAAAAAACATATTTGCACTTGCACTCGAAATCCATTTCAATTAATTTTCACACATTTATAGTACTGCATTTCGAAATAATTTATTATAAAAACTCGATCCCATATGCGTAAAATAAATAATTCAGTTAAAAAAGCAACCCTCCCAACGATAAACAATTCGTAACCGACGCTGTCATAAACATTGGTGTTAGTGAAAGTATGTGTAAAATCTGAGGAAAAATTGAGATTTCTCAAAAGTGATCTGAGATCAAAAAAAAGATTGATTTTTGTGGCAAATAGAACATGAAAAGCAATCTCGATCAAAAAAAAAAATTGATTTTTTGTCAAATCGAAAACGACATTAGTTATGTGAAAGCTACGGAGCGTTAGTTATCTTCAAAAATGTTTATCAATTACAATTTGAGGTTTACGAATGTGTTTGCCAATATAGTTAGGCATAACATCTAGTTAGGCGACAATTATTAATACGGCTGTAAATGTTTGCAAGATCAGTAGTATTTAGTTCGGTCTTTTATATCCAATTGTCACGAACAGTCTGGCATGTTTTGAGATTGGCTTTTCAATTTGGAATGAACGTTTCTATTTTTTCTCAATTCGTGGAAAATTGACAGTTTCGCTCATTCTTGCTCCCAATATTGATTTAACGTTTTGTGAAAAATATAAACAAATGGACACAAAAGTGAAAAGTAAAACTTATTCTTCTTTCTTATTTCCCGAATGTACATTTTATAAGAAAATTATAGCACCTTGCCGATTTTGTTACCTATCTAATGTCTGATCAAGCGCATAAATTATGACAGAGAAGTTTGGTAGAAAGCGCTGGACATGAGCGATGTACAACATCGATATTTTTTAACGCGCGCATGCGCCATATTCCGCTCAACATTTTATTTTTCAAAGTGTGCGCTGGCGCATTGTATTTAAATGTGAAACCAACACAAAGAATAAATATAAATCTTCAGAATCTAGTTGCAGCTTGTAGGACATTACCAAGTCCAAAAAGTGTTTATAAATGATCTCTGTTCTCAATTTGACATGCAATATAAAGCGATATGTCATGGATTTATAGTTTTATCAAATGTGCTATTTATTTTTGTGAAAGTAATTCATAACAATATTCATAATAAATATAGTGAGATTTGTGATCCGTGTTAGTATATTTCAATAAATTAGTTTGTATTAAAAGCCTTTGTCAGCCCTATTTCACACAAGTGTACATTCAATTGTGGTGCTCAAAGGTGCAAACTTTATTCAAGCAACCCCTCTCGCGATCTCGAAGAAATAAAGAGGCTTGTTCTTGTTTATGTTTGTGGGAATATCCTGTGCTAAGAGAATGGCGGGACCCAATCAAACATCTATCTAGAAATTTGAATGAGTAATGCGAGTAAGTAAATTAAAATGCGATGAATGGCAATTAGTTCTTAGTAATTTCGCATATTAGTCAGAGATTCATTAAGTAAGCGGAAATAGTACTCAAACTTGTATCGAACTAATGACTAAGAGGTGGGTTTTTTTCTAATTTAATTCCTCGACCTCTATAACTGCGTCTGGGACAGACTATATCCAGGCTTTCGGGTTCAATGGAATATGTTGTCTTGTATCTTGTTATACGCGACAGTTTCAATAGTTTATGTAAATCTTTTTAGGGTTTTGGTCCTTGCTGGGACAAAGAAACTCATTTTTTATTTTACTGAATGAATTAATCCCCTGCGTACGAATGCCATCAAGTTGCATTGTAGTACATATCTACATACAGACAATATGTTAATGTAGGTCACGATCGGTTTGATCGAAATACAAAAAGTTTTCAGTTTTCTCAAGCTCTGCATGACACATAATATGTAGGTAAGTTTGTACATTTGCATTGTCGCGAAACCATTGGACAATTTTGCAGCGAAAGAGCATGGGTATTTTTAGGCTTTTTGCTACGTTAATGCTATAACCACACTCGACATGCGTACGAAATTTTTGCATCGGAAGCCGTTAAATGACTTGCTTCATTGTAATGCTCGCACGTGCGATTTGAATACTCATATCCGGCTAGAAACTTTGCAACGTAGTACTTATCCTTTTAATGTTCCTGTTTCCGACATGTTCACTTTTGGGTTTGAATTCCTGTGCCATCGTCCTTTCATCCATGATCGCGGATTTAAATGTTGAACTGATGTTTTGCTTTCGGATAGCTCGTGGAAATGTTGCCTGCCACCAATTGTCTTCCCAACCTTTTTAATAACCGATAAATAACCAACCCATCCGCTTACACTCCGTTTTAAATTACTCGAAATATGTGACAGTTGAATTCATGTCCAAATACTAGTGCCTGGCAAATGGTCACGGTAACCCCACCCACCGTATGCAGAACAGAGATAAAACTTTGTGACTTACAGTACTTACTTGCTATCTGTTTGTATTAAACGCTCCTCTTAATTAATCAATTATTTGGCATAAAATGTAACTAGTCCTTAGTAAAGAGTGATAAGACACATCCAACAAGAGTACAACTTCTCTCTACAACTTCTCAAATGTAACATTTTGTACTTCCGTTTCAGATCACGTGCCTCAGTTTTTTTGCAACACAAAATGACCGTTTTCGTACTCAACACGAAAAACTAAAAAGAGCCATTTCAATCTACAACGAATCGGAGCTACAGTTCTCTTTGAAATAGCAAATAGCAGCAGTCTAAACGCTATGGAATACGGTAATGACAGCGATTTAGGAGCTCGTCACTGCGTTGGATTGTCGGGACCTCATAGCAGGGTAAAGGAGTATCGCATTAAAAAAGCTATATCGAACGGGATAAGCTCTGACCCGGCAGGGAATCAGGAATTGCGTACCAGCTCAAATCAGTTGTGCCCAAGTAATTCCGATATCGAACTACTGCACGCACTAGGACACCAAAGCATTACTAGGCGAACAGATTCGCGACGTGCATCGCACAGTCATGCTCCATTCAGTTCAGTACCATCATCACCTGCGAAAACAAACGACAGCTTCTTCGCTATGTTACAAGACTACCAGCCAGCCGTGCTAGGAGCAAAAGGCACCGATCAGCGTTCCCCCGGACCGGCGGAATTCATGCAGGGCAAAGTGGTGCATGCCACCGCCTCTGTAAACAAGGAAATCGAACGCAACCCAATCCACACTGATTTATTTAAATCGAATATGAAACGAGGTAGTGATCCCAAGGCGAAAAATAAGCTTCACCGGTTCCTGGGCCAGTCAAAAAGCAAAACTGAGGATAATATTCCTGGACTACTGAGTCTGCCACTTCTAACGAAGAACTGCTCCATAGCGGAAGCGTCGCAATCCTATTCCACAACAACGCATCGGACACTCACGTCCCTTGCAGATATGGAAGAACAACAACGACAGCGCCTCTTTGCACACTACGATTGCCAGAGCATAGTCGCCAACTTGGGCTTAGCCAGAAGACTAAGAGGTTCAACGAAAACCACCAAAGAAGCATCACCCGTAACAGGCTACCAAAACGGCATGATGGAGTATGTCGATAACAACGAACTCGTGGGCAGTTGTCCGCATTTCTGCAATGAGATAGGGCGCGATATACCTTTCCCAGGGTCGAACAACTCCAACCGCAACAGTATGTATGCACGGGCGTCTCATAGGCCGCCGATTTGCAACAGTTTTTCAATACTCGAGCCCCTTCCAAACGAGACATTGTGGCGAGTTGGCCTATGTCCATTCCAAGGTGATGTACGCCCCATCGAGGCCGTCGACCATGGAGCACACTACTACCGGCGATATTTCTACACCCAAAAACACGAAAACTGGTTTGGCATTGATGAACAGTTCGGGCCCCTTGCTATCTCCATAAAGAAAGAAAAACTACACAGCAACGACGGCGATCAACGACACCAGCAGCATCAATTTCGGATGATAATTCGAACGTCAGAACTTCTAACGCTGCGCGGTATTGTCACAGAAGATTCAATACTAAGTTCAAGAGGATCAGGAAAATCGGTGACTTCCAAAGAGCTATTGGAGCATGTTGCACCAGAGATTCAAATAAACTGTCTGCGCCTGGGTGTGGGCACTTCGAATTGTGAAGACCAACTTCTCAAACTGGACGAACAGGGTTTGATGAATAAATACAAAGTCGGTATACTCTATTGCCGCAGTGGTCAGTCGTCTGAGGAGGATATGTATAATAACGAGCATGCCGGACCGGCTTTTATTGAGTTCTTGGAGACAATCGGGCGGCGAGTGCGTTTAAAGGGCTTTCAGCACTACAAGGCTGGACTTGATAATAAAACCGACTCCACGGGGACGCATTCCATTCACGCCATGTACAAGGACTGTGAGGTTATGTTTCACGTATGTACGATGCTGCCTTTTACACCAAATAATCGACAACAGCTGCTGCGTAAGCGTCACATTGGCAACGATATTGTGACCATCGTCTTCCAAGAGCATGGCGCTTTGCCGTTCACTCCGATCAACATCCGCAGCCAGTTTCAGCACGTTTTCATAATAGTGAGGGCCATCAATCCGTGTACGGACAACACGAGCTATCGTGTCGCAATTTGCCGCTCCAAGGAAGTGCCAGTGTTTGGTCCGCTCCTACCAGGTAAGTTGCGAAGCGGAGTGTGTGGGGTTTTTTATTTGTTTTTCGTTGCATTCAACAGCTGTGTGAATTAGTTTCTTGTTTGTCTGCATTAGCTTGTTCTAATAACGTGTTGTTATTTCTCTTTCAGCTAGTGCGATCTTTTCAAGAAACAAAGCGTTTGCCGAATTTATTCTAGCCAAAACAATCAACGCGGAGAACGCTGCGCATCGCTCTGAAAAATTCGCAACCTTAGCAACAAGAACTCGGAAGGAGTACCTAAAGGAGTTGTGCATCAACTACTGCACCAATATGTACATAGATCCTGGTAACAAATTCTCAATATTCCCCAGCAAGAAGAAGGACAAGCCCAAAATTCGATTCTGCGCCGATATATCACAACGCGGCGCCATCTGTTGGGAGATCATCCTCCAAGATCACGGCTTGGCTACGGCAATCGAATGCATTCTTGGAATATCAGTGGAGACATTCGTCATTATGGAGGAATACTCTAAGCAAATCATTTTCGTAACACCCACACGATCTATACTCGGTTGGTCGACTTCGGATAATTCGTTGAGAATATTTTACCACAACGGTGAGTGCATTACAATAAATATGCGACACTTTGGAGGAATCGACGAGCAACTGGAAGTAATTGAGCGGCTGCGAGCGGTCACCTTAGGGAATGGCGTCATGGAGTTGAGCATAACGCGTAACATGATGGGCCAGTTGGGCTTTCATGTGCAGCCGGACGGTATCATAACACAAGTTGAGCCAACCGGTCAGGCTTGGGCAGCTGGCTTGCGGCGTGGCTATCGGCTAGTGGAGGTGTGCAAAATAGTGCTGGCCACACTGTCGTACGGGGAAATGATTGATCTATTGAAAACGTCTGCTCAATTGACTTTCATTGTGATAACATCTTTCTCCGATAGTACGCCCCGTCGCGGATGCTTTGATAAGCACTGTAGAGTTAATTTCCTCAGTTTAGAAGATGACCACGACACCTACATATATAGTAATGGTTTCCTAGAAACCGACAGCCTTAAGGCGAAGAACTTGGTGCGCAGTGAGGCCAAACAACAAGTTCAACGTCCGGTTATGAGCTACAAATCTCCATACGACCAAAACTCACTGCCAAATAAAGCCACACAGAGATCTGGCTATGAAACTGGAAGTAGGTCGCTTACGTCAGAAGAAGAATACAAAAAGAACTTGCGCACCTCGAACTCATGCCCCCCTCATGTGTTCAAGAACGACAAATGGTACAACGCATTTGACGATATCGAACCGAATCCGAACACGCAAAGCATTACACACTCTGCCCATCATCAGCACAAAATCAAGTCGTTTGAACATGCGCCTTATGCGGAGGAAACTGCGTCGCTGCCAGTCAATCTGAATCCCTCGCCTTTGTTTCTCAGTGACAGTTCAAAGCCAACAACACCTACAAAGCCCACATTGCTGGTCAACGACAGGTCCATCCACCCTCGGCAATCAGTTGAATTTTCGTTGGGAAAGCCACCTGCGGATGCTCACAAGCTTCTCAAACAGCACCGATGCCCCAAGTACGAACGAATAGAACTAAAGCGAGTCACAATTTCGCCGAGTGAGAGTTCCGCTTCAGACATAAGCGTAAGAAATCGTAATCATTCGCCGGACACTCTAAACATTTTCAAGGAAAAGCCAGCTCACACACCCACCTACGAGTATTCGTTAACGAATGCACAAAAAATGGACCTGCGCGGCCCAGTCCTGCCCTATTCGTCGACCGTGAAAACGGCCAAACTGCTGCCAAGCATTTCCAATTTTAATCCCATGAACAATATCAAACGAAACGCAGGTAACTACTCTCGGACGAGCGCATTTCGTCGAGACTTGCTGGAAATAATTAACCCCAACTGCTCGCCCCACTATGACAGCTTGGTAGCAAAGCGTAATTCGACAGTTGACCGAGTCACAAGCCCGCAGGTGCTAGACAATGTATCGGCCTTTGATCTGAAGCAGGTAAATATTCGCGGTACTTCTCAAGAGAAAGCCAAATCAAGAAATTATTAAATTTTAGACACCAATTTCAGCCGGCTATGCAACAAACGTTTGAGGGCGGTAGTGCTGCCAATTTATCCCAAAGAAACACAAATGATACTTGCAAACAACACATTCTCCGTGCTACCGGAAGCTCTCCAAGACTCAAAGAATCGACAGAAGCTAATCGACGAAACGTGAAAAGCGAATTGACAGACAGACCTCCTCTGCTGCCCGATGCAAGGGAGTTGGACTGGACGACTCTGGTGGACACTGCGACGAAAGCAATCATACTTCAGCATCGAGACGACAATAGTTGTAAGTATTTTTAGTATTGGTTTATCTGCGACAATATTTAAAGGAATACTTTCAGGAGACATCGACCACAATGCCCTTGCTTTTGAATTGCTCATTGAGTCATTCCTGTGATCTTGAAGACAGCTGGTATGACAGACAGACAAGAGTGAAGCTGCTTTACAACACAGTTACAAAGTTTTACCAACTGACTGACTGGTTCTACCAAACAATTGCCCGAAAGACTAAGTTTACATGGACATTTTAATTAAATTATTGTGCCTCCATATTTATAATGTTATAGTTAAATTTAAATTTTTTGTACGTCCTAGGTTCTATAAATTATAAATAGTTGGTAGTTTAGTGTCATAAGTTAAGTATATCGCCTTAAGAACAAAGAATAAATGAGATTTGAACAGAGAATTTTTTGATTTGCATTTTTTATTGGGTGAAATATTAGTCTCAACTCGTCATCATTGGTTGGGCGTTATGAAGAAGGAGACTTGGACAGAAGATCACAGGCAAAAATATTGTACAAAAGGCTTGGTTCAAAGACTGATTGGGAATACAGTCGATGTGTTCCTGCAACGTTTCATAGGTGTGTGAAAGGACTTTTTAAAATATGCCAAGTCGTAAATACACTAGTCGGCATAAGTATTTTGACGAAACCATTTTCTGGCTAATGAATAAAGCTTAGCTTAGTATCGTTAAACAACGGGGCGAAAATGATGGCGCAAAAGAAAGAATCTATTTTTAGCTCTATGCATGCCAAATTTTGTAACGTTTACCTTTTCCATTCTCTTTCCGCTGATAAGAATTCATGGAGACATCAAATTTTTGCGCGGCATAAGTATTTGGACGGAACCTTTGAGTAAATATGTTCGCACTTTCGAGCACGTTAAAGCCAAACAATTTTTGTATTTAACTTTAATTGATCATTAACGCTCATAACAAAAGGTGTTATAAAATATAGGACCATAGGTAAAAAGGCAGAGTTGAGTTTCGTTACCAGATCTTCGATGGCAGCAAAGTTTAACGCTAGAAGGGCAGTAAAAGACATTGCAAAAGAGTTTAATGTGTCGCGTAAAACTGTGCACTATCAAATTAATAAGTTTAAAAAACATGACGACATAAGTAACTTAACGAGATTAGGAGCTATGCGCAAAACAACGCCCGCTCAAGACCGAATCCTTCTACGGGAATTTAAGAAAAACATTTTTCTGAAGCCTTAATCTGCTGCAGATCAATGGAATTTGACGTCCAAGAACCCAATCAGTAAGCGCACTGTCCGACGACGTTTGAAGAAAGGAGATTTTAAGACAATTAATGCTAAGAAGTGCTATATACGTCGAAGGCAAACAAGCTTAAAAGACTGGCCTTCGCAAAGGAACTTCTGCACAAGCCAAAGGAGTTTGGGAGAAGCGTTTTATGGACAGATAAAAGATCCTTTGAGTATAACACTTCAAAAATCAACTTTTTTGTAAGATTGCCAAAGGTAGTTGGGCAAAAGAAACGACCCGTTTGTCAAAAAGTGAGCCATGGCGGAGGCTCTGTCATGTTCTGGGGATGTGTGGCGTATAATGGACTGGTTGACTTGGTTCCTATCACCGGCTCGATGAACCAAATGATAAACGCCTTTACTTCTGGAGAAAGGCTTATTGGGGTGGGGAATGATTTATCCTGCAACACGGTAACGCCCCGTGCCACAAAGCGCGAAAGATTTCTACATTTTTGAAAGATGGCGGGGTTAACACTTTGGACTGGCCACCTTAAAGTCCGGCTTTAAATATTATAGAAAACTTCTGGTCTCTTTTGAAACGCAAAAGAACAGTTTCGTTAGATAAAACAAGGGAGGAGACAATTTCTGAGATCACCTCTCTTTGGGAAGAGATATCTCCAGACATTCTCCAAAATTTAGTGGACTCGGTACCAAGGCGCCTTCAAAAAGTTATTGAAGCCAAAGGAGGATATACATTTTGCTAACTTAGTCTTCATTTCTTTACTTTTGTTAAGTTTAAACAATGTTTTTTTTTAGTTTTATATTCTTGTCAAAATACTTATGCCAACACATGAAATTACAAATTAATTTATATCTTTTTACGTTTCTATGAAAAAATCTTGTTTTTTGTTATTTTTAAGTTTGAATTAGTTATATATATAAAAAGTAAAAAATTAGGAGAAATTCTTTACAAAGCCGTTCAAAAGTTAAACGTAAAAATTCACTATTTTTATTTTGTCAAAATACTTATGCCGACTAGTGTAGAAAGAAGATAATATAAAAGCGTCTCGATGGAACTCCCTTGGGTAACCCTGATTAATTAAGAATTTCATTTGAAAGCCCAGATCCAATTTTAGCAAAATTGTTTTCGGTTTATCAATCTGCTACCAGTCCAATAAATGAACTCCACATCGGTCAAATCAATTGAACTCTAATCCTTCCATATTCCTCAACTCCAACCAAGAGGGAAACCACAGAGAAACACCTCTCCTTAGGTGGAGCGCACATGTAAAGGGGACGCCAACAAATTGGGAGTTAACTAAGGTTCGGATAAACTTGTAAACCTAACCTAAAATAAATTGAAATCCAAAATTATAGATTAATTAAAAGAACGTGCTGCACACTATTGAAGGCTTTTGAAGTCAGAACGCTCTTGAGTCATTTGACTCCTGCGGCAGATGGTACGAAGGGCAGATGTCAAGCCAGGGATGATTATTTTTTTCTGTTTTTGTTAGCTTACTTTGCGACGCCAATAGGCATAGGAATATTTAATAAAATGAAGTTTTACTATGGAAACTCAAGAATTTCCAAGAGATCCGTTCAGCTCCTCAGGTTTTGCTCGTGATATATATATCATCGTCATTGGTCACTTGAAGCGAGGCGCATTAGAGGCTTTCACGGCGATAGAAGAATTGCCGAAATTTATTATTTTTGAAGTACATGGGGACAAATTAACAAACAAATAAGTACCATTATAGACCCTTAAAACGGAGATAAACACAGTTCCGTCCACCAACATTTCTGCAATTGTTTGAAAACATTTCTATTTCTGATTTGAAACACGTAAAATAAGAGTGGTAATTAGTTTCAGTGAATTAAACCAACAATTCATCAATCAGTTATACGAAATAAATAAATAGTTGTCCGCTTATCATTTCCGGGAGCCATATTGTTTTACAGGAACGCGGAATTTCATTAGCCATCGCTATAAGAATATCAACATGGGGAGCTTTTCTATAATTCCTACCACGTAAACAAGATAGCTGACCTAAATACGTGTCAGGTTTTCTTGCGTATTAGGTAATGCTGTCACTTTAGCATCCCTTTAACGTTCCGCGTAGGAATGTGTGACCGTGTAAATGCAACTAACTCGGAGTAAACTTCAACTCCTAGTGGAGAACGCGTCGAACTTTGACCACACAAAATAGCTACCAATTTAAATAAAAAATAAATAAATAAATAGTTGGCGCAATAGGCCTGTCTGTAGGGACCCTGGGCCTAGCTTCTCACAACCATTCGTTTTGTGTGAGTTTTTCATTTTTGGAACGAATGGAAGGGATCTACATGCCGACTCTAAACGGCTGATTGAGAAGCTCTTTCAAGACAGTTATACTCTCGGATGTTTGTCAGATGTTCGCGAGAGGTGGCGCAGTGAAAACAACCCTGAGTTTGAAATTGGTTTTTTGCGGGACTCGAACCTGGGACCCCTCGCTTAATAGTCCAACACACTAACCACTAAGCCACTGCGCCTACCAATTTAGTTTGGCAAAATGAACGGTCTCCTGACTTGAAGAGAGCGATAAATGCTCTATAGAACCCTCTACGCACAAAGCAAGTTATATATTTTTAAGTGGATTGGAACAGAATATGTACAACCGCGAATTCAATGAATTGTACAAGGATGTGTGTGTCAATATTTAAACAATCCATTAATTATAGGTAGGTAGGTACATTGAACCTTGCGCTGACGACGCACGACAAGAAAGACTGAATATTCGTTTGAAAAATCAAGCCATAGCAATCTGTAAGACTGGAGGACTGCAGGGAGCTGCACGCTCACACATTTTTGTCTACTAATAAAAGAAAATTCGACTGTTCGATACCATCCTCAAGGTCAATAACTTCCAAAATCCCATCCAAACACCCAAATGTATTAACCACACCATTGTTCGCTATGCAAAACTACTCATCGAAAACAGTTTTGCCTATGTTTTGGTTGGCTGCGAGTAAACATACAGATATCGCTGCATCTTATTCCCCAACCGGAGTAAACCACCCAGATAATAAAAGTAATGTTGTGCTGGTGGTAATACATTTATTAATTACTTGGTACAGCTGCAGACGAATAGCTTAAGATTTCCTCTTGAGGTTAAGGGTGCCATCGTGGTATAAGGGTTGCTATACTTGAATTACATAATGGGAGTCGTGTACTGGAACGATGCAGGACAAGCGTGGGATGAATTAACATTATTATGTCTTGCTCTGCCGACAGTTGAAGCGGCTGCAAGTGTTTTTTGTTCGCATGTTTTGACTGCTCACCCCAAGGCTTGTATACGTACCTTTTTGAGTTTTCGCATATTGTCTGCAGCTGTAGTAAGCCAGTTTCCCGTGTTTACGAGTCGTGCAAGTGTTTCTGAAGTCATTTGGCATTCAATAACAGTACTTAAGCAGAGTTTAGTGAGTCTAATATGTAACAAACATATAGAAATCCATTTATGTTCCTTAAACAATTTGAAACTTGACTTTTTGCAATTCACAATGGTCAGTCGTATAGGATCTGAATATATTCCGCGGTACCAATAATCATTTTTAGTGTCCAGGTTAAGTTTTTCGAACTCACAATGGCGACATTTTCCATACAAAATTGCATATTGTGACCTAGGAAATATTTAGTGTGAAGATTAAAATTGATTATTGGTAAGGCCCATTAACATTTCTATAGGTAAAACACTAGAAATTAAACACTTACCGCGAAACTAATAATTATTTTTAGTGTCCAGGCTAAGTTTTTCGAACTCACAATGGCGAAATTTTCCATACAAAATTGCATATTGTGACCTAGGAAATATTTAGTGTGAAGGTTAAAGATGATTATTGGTAAGGCCCTTAGAAGCAGAACTACGCCTAGTACAGAGGGCCTTACGAATAATCATTTTTAACCCTTACACTAAATATGTTCTAGGTCACAATATGCAATTTTGTAGGGGAAATTTCACCATTTTGAGTTTGAAAATGTTAGCCTGGACACTAAAAATGATTAATAGGTAGTATCGCTGAGAGAATTTATATAAAAGTCACCAAAATTCCGCAGATAAAATATTGTCGGATCTACTACTGCATAAACGCCAAAACATTCGCTATTAACTCACTTGATCGGCCCAAACTCCAAACAGTCTGAGTAAGTCAACAAATCATAGAAGAAAAACACAGGAGTTCCAGATTCATACACGCACCAAATTTCTATCCGCGGTACTAATAGTCATTTTTAGTGTCTAGGCTAAATTTTTCGAACTCACAACGGAGAAGTTTTCTATACAAAGTTGCATATTGTGACCTAGAACATATTTAGTGTAAGGGTTAAAAATGATTATTAGTAAGGCCCTATAATAAGTACCTATACGATAGCGTTTTTGGCGCATATAGAGCTGGGGCTGAATTACCGCATCCGTGAGCGAGCCATACGTCACTGAGTTTTGTAGGTTTTACAAGCAAAACAATAACAATTTCAAACACCTATTACTTTTCGTATGAAGTCGCAGAATTCGTAAGACTCTCCAAGATGACGAAGGCGAATTCCCGGCAAGACCACCATCAGACCCATTACTTTCGAAAAATGTTTCAATGTTTTCAAACCTAAAAGCCCACATCAGAGGTATACAACTTTTCAAAAGCCTATATTAAACTATAAGATGCCTATGCTTGCATATGATGATTGGCATTATGGGGAAAATCACGGCATTGAAACTTCACTACCGCCTATACCCTATAAGAAGTGTTACTTCAAAAAAAAATAAAGAATTTTCACTTCAGGTTAGATCCGTTCGGCGCCTGAATATTCCGGTTTCAGTAAACCGCCATGAATGTTAGTTCCCGTAAATCGTTTATCCGCAATAATCACCGACACTAATCATAACCCTGACAAATTTTCATACATGACCAAATAGATCTCACGTAATGGATCTGCCAAAGTTCAAATTGTCATTTCTGACTGTTAGCTAACCCATTTGATCCTATTGGACTCATTGGCCGCTCTGTTGAGGTGTTCGTGATAGACTTCTCACGGTCATTCTACCAGTCAGTCATTTCAGACATAGCATTATACATACTCCGCCTCCGCGGTACTAATAATCATTTTTAGTGTCCAGGTTAAATTCTTCGAGCTCACAATGGCGAAATTTTCCATACAAAATTGCATATTGTGACCTAGAAAATATTTAGTGTGAAGGTTAAAAATGATTATTAGTAAGGCCCACTGCTTTCAATTTTCTTAACTTGACAATCAATCGAAAAACTAACACCTTAAACAGATGAAAGTTTCCGCAAATGCTATGGAAAATAAACTCAAAACCATTTTTTTTTTCACTTAACCAATTCCATTATTGAACTATTTTCCAATGCTTCTTCTAATAGCAAAAATACGTATCTATCCGCAATTAACTGCTTCAACATTTATCTTAAATTTTAAGCCACCTATACTTAGATGTTAGAATCGGATCAATTAACTTTTGCGTTCAGAAATCCATTACATTATTTTCAAGTGGTCTCTGGGAATAGAAACTGATAGCTAACGGAAAAGTGATACATATCGAAAAGGTGCAATACCCACTTAATAATAATTTTATCCCACATTCCCCCTTAATAGTATGAGGGTTGTTGACTTAACTCGAGTACGAGTACATACGAATTTAATTGGCCCTTAAATGGCGAAGGCGTGGTTAACGAAACTGCGCAACGCAAACAGGCACCGAGCCGAGAGCTATTGAGAAAATCGCGTGTGGTCGCTCGGTCGCTCTCGCTTCCATACTTTACATGGATTTCGATGCAGAAAGCAGCAGGGCTCACTTCGAAGATTTTGAAAAAGTCGCAAAAAAAAGGGGATTTCCATTCAAAAAGGGGCAATACTAGCCTGTCGACAAATGGCATAAAAAAACAAAAAAAAACAGTTTAATTCACTATTTTTTTTCTGTTTATTAAAATGATTACATAAAATCATTACCACATAAGGACAAATTAAAATGGGTTTAACCCATAAATATAACAAAAATAAATAAAATAATTCAGTCGTTAAGAAATCAGTCTTAGTCTTAGTCTACATTAGTTTGCACTTTTGGCTTTTATCTATTTGTGACCTTGTCTCTATATTCTTTCAGAAGCTCCCAATCTGGCACCCAATCTTCTAAACTTTGATTAGTTATCAAATTTAGAGCCGAAAGTTTGGATTGATAAGAAGAAACTTTAAGAGAATTTATGAGCTTATTTTTCATAAGGCTTAATTTTGAAAAAAATCTTTCCGCACTTGCACTGCTGTGTGGAAGTGTAAAAACTTGTTTAACAAAACGGAATAAATTTGGGAACATATGCTCATCAAGATGATTTTTTAATTGACTAATTTTTAACCAAAATTCTTCTGTGTTGGATATTTGAAATAATTTTTCAAATGACTTTTGTTTTGCCTTATTTTCCAAAACTTTCAACTCCTCGACAACTTTTTCGGGTTCACTTATTAAATTTTTGAATGCAAAAACAAGGTCAAAATATAAAATGGGACAAAGTTTCAACGAAATACAGAAAAAGGGGCAAATCTAGACAATTTTCGAAAAGTGGTCTCATTGGGGACAGAGAGAAAAAAAGGGGAAAAATGCAACTTTAGTCGCATAAAGTGAGCCCTGGAAAGCAGAACACAACAGGTGCAGGATGAGTGTGGCCAGCATAGGTATGCATATTTAGAATAGCTTTTGGAAACCAAGTGGATTGGCATGAGAATTGAGAAATTTGGATTTTAGATTTTATCGATACAGAATTCAGATTTAATGAAATGAGGGTAAGTGGATGCCAAGCCGTATGGCGTTTCAATTCAGAATTTCTCTTTTCAATAAAATTCGTTGGAGTACTTTTGTAATACTGGGAGACACCATATTAGGTGGGTACTGCCGTACTGGGATACCTCTAACTATGTGAGATTTGGTTTTCTGATGGTACAATTTTTTTGGTTTGTTTTCTACAGTCAATATAATTGCTTAAATGGAAAAAAACTAATATTTTTCAATTAAAATTTACATTCGCCCGCATAATTGCATATTTTCGGATCACATTTTGTCCTTAATACCGTATTCGCGCACCGAGACCGAGACGAAAACCGGGTTTACTCGAAAACGCTTGAAAACTTCTAAACAGTCGTTTCCACGAAAACGACTTCCAATCTCGTTGGGTTGTTGAAACAAACACACCTTTTGCAATATTCCTCAAGTTCAGCAGAACAGCTGAGCAAATGTCACAACTCACAACTTGTTCTTAAATGCCCTGAATTAATTTTATTTGTAAATTTATGCGATCCAAATTTGTAACCAAAATAGTTTAACACAAGTTTCACGACTAGTGTCTCACAGCTGATAGAAACGTCAAACGAAAACTAGTTGATTTTAGGTGTAAAAGTATCGACGAGTTTTCGACCAAAACACCGTTTTCACACGGTGAATATGGTATAACAACACAGCACTCCTTTCAATCTGACATTTTGCTACACCTAGTGTGTGTTCGTAAGTTCAGTGAATTTTTTTTTTTCAAAATATTCCAGACACTTCTGTCGTGTTAAGAATTGACCTGGAAGTTCACTTTTTTCTTCAATGAAACATAGAAAACATAGAAAGAGCACTTCTAGTTTCTAGATTTGCTCTTTTCATTTAAGGACAATTCTTTTCTTTAATCGAAAAACTTTTCTGAGATGTACTCAGAACCAGTTAGTCCAATAAATTTACCTTTCTTTCGATTTTTCTCTAGTACCTAGGACTGCGTTTTATCGCTTCTTTTATTCTGTTTTGATAGCACTTTTTATGCGAATAGTTCGTAAAAGCCACAACGTCATCATAAATTGAAAAATTCCCGAGGTACGAGTAGTTTAGGATTTGTTTATTTCTTGGAAAAGTCAATTTATTTTAGACACCAGTCTGGTCACACTGCTCATACGCACAATGTACGTACCTATATTAGGAACAAGTAACTCAAAAAATTATGAATGGGGGGATGATGTGTAGTACTGTTTCGGCATTTTAGAAGATAGCTCACAGAAATAACAACTATATTCGATTTGCTCATCAAATGAGCAATATTTAGTATGTACGAGTATATGCTTCAGCTGCAAATACTTGAGAGATAGAGATATTAAATGAGCATTCATTTGGATTCAAGTTTGTTAAGTAAACGTAGGCCAATTGCATTATTGTAAAAATACATAAATCCTCATCAATATCTGAATCGATTGACATTAATTTACGATGGGTTGATTGTTCGATGGTGTCTATGTTTAAAAAAAATCAGTGAGAGTTTTGGAATTATATGAATTTTTTTTCCGTACAAAATTTCCCTAAGAAAGTTAAACATGATTATTAAAGTAAGACCCAGAGGGTCTTTGATACCTACTCTAAATTCGTATGACTGTTTGCACGAAAGGATTGGATGTTCCCTTGCCCTATTCGAAATGAAGAAATGTATAACTTGCTTATAAATAATAAGTGGACTTCCTAAATATAGGTATAGGTCGTCGATGAGATAAACAACGGAATCAGTCTACTTACCTCGATTTGAAGGCCGAACTGCTTTGTCAGGCCAACATTGAGGAAAAAACACTAAGGCCCATTTTATTCACTCGAAGTTGAACACAACTTGGAGATTTTTATATGGGAAACTTCCCAAGTTGTGTTCAACTTCGAGTGAATAAAATGGGCCTAAGGGCCCTAATCGTTTTTAATCTACACACTACATTTTTTTAGGTAATTTTATGTGGAAAATTCCACCATTGTGAGTTCGTAAAATATAGACGTGACCCCAATGCTCCATAGACGTCGCCTACGTTTGTCGCGACAAAACTTAAATTTTGCAATTCTCGAAATCCTCATACGAGAATTTCTCATCGAATGTTACTCGTTTGTGTTTTCCACGCGGACTTGCATCTCGTATACGGAATTATGAGTGTGATACTTAAAAAAACGGTTTGTTTTTTTAATTTGTGTGTGAGAAAATAAGAGTCAAATTAAAATAAAATGAGAGAACGTATTGAACTATATACCTTCGCATTTACATAAACATTTGTTCGAAAAAAGTGCCATTCGTTCAAAGCAGTTTTGGGGCTCTTGGATAGTTCGTTGTAGGCATCTCGATTGTTCCCAGCTTCTTTCTTGATAATCAAACAAATGCTGATCTCATAGCGCACAAAGTAGGTATAGCTTTTGCGAAAACCCATAAAATGTTCTTTAAACATATATACATACATTAGTATAGGTAACTCTTTTTTTGTCAATCGATTTGACAATTTGAATTGAAATATTTTTTTTCACAAACTGTTATAATGGTTTACTTGACGTGCTGTAAAATTCTACCTTATTCGAGAGGTGAATATTATTTTCGCACATGTGAAAAAAAAAAAAAACCGTAGGTACGGCTTTGAGAATACCCACTTTTTCTTGCTATTCGAGCATTTTAGGCGAATATACTTGTATACGAATTATCCTATGCGGAATTGGATAACTGGGGTTCTGGGCACTTAATATGGTCATCAGTGTCAAGCTTAAACTTTATTAATGCTGCATTAAATCATTTAGAAGTTTTTGTAGGAGTAGGTGTCTAGCGGCCAATCCTAGGTATATCGGCGAAGACAGAGACAGTATGCAACAAGCAAAAGACCAGAGAGTCGGGCATATAAGTTTTGTAGCATACCACATTCTTAAGAAAGCCTCTGTTTTTAAAAAGTACTTGTTGTCCTCTGAATCGCTAGTACTTTTACAACTAATGCTTTTAAGCCAAATGATATGTTTTTAATGTAAAAACAAGAATTAGGTATACTCACTATACCTATTAAAAAAAAATTGTGACATTGCGGTTGCAATAGGTGAAATGCGTCGTTCATCTATAATATGCCATTTTAAAGACGCATTTCCAGGAACAATTTCTAGAAATTTCTCGAAACATCGGTAGGTACCTATACCGTGAATGGCCAATACAGAAAATGCTCACTCAATCGATCAGTTTTTATCTATCAGTATACTGTGAAATGCGTAGCGTAAATGTGTTGAAGCATTACCTCTGGGAACAATAACCTAACTCTCGTCCAACCTATGGTTTGTACTGGATAAAATTGATTGGCGTGGATTGGAATTATACTTCTGCTCTGTGATCTAATTTTAATAATGCTGATATAATTCTTTGCATTATTGCATTAAATAGATAGTAACTGCTCTGTTTCCCGCTTAATTCGCTCAATTGGAGACCCGGTCGAAAAGTTTTCCGGGGGTAAAACATGTTGAACAGCTCTAACATACAAATAATATATAACTACGACCGCACGTACTTATGCCGAATATGACGGATGAAGTAGATTCGGGACGTTCAAATATCTAGTTTAGTAAGTCTGATATCTGGCTGACTGGTCACATGAACAAAAGTCTCAATTGACGGTTATGTAGTGGTAGCCGAAGAATCTAGTTAACAAATTCGTGACCGAGTTGGTACCTACTTAGTTGACAGTTGGCATGTATGTGATTGACATATAGGAAAAGTGACGTTCCGTACCATATACTTTTCTACTTATTTTCTATCCGTGGATTCTGTTGACAGCTTTCTGAAATTCAAATGAAATGGCATCTGATCGGATCTCTGATTGTAGGATAGGTTAGGGTTAAGCCTTGAGATATCAATTCAAAATTTGACACTCCTTTTGGAAAATCAAATTAATACCTTTTGTTTCAAATTCTCGAGTGCTAAATGATATACCTATATAACACTGTACGAATTTTCACATAATTCGGAATCTTAAAACGATTTAAAGCTGACGCTGATTGGAATTTATTAGTGGAGACTTCGTGGATGTCCTGAGGCATAAGTGGCTGACGAAGTTACCCACGCCGCATCATCTGACAGAACTGAATTACTTACCTAAAACATCAAAAATTAAAATTCCGAGCGATCACAACATGAATACATTATCACTGAATACAAATTGCAACAAAACCCGTCTGATATAGGTAGGTACTATAAGTCTATAAGTTAAAACATTTGACAATAACAATCAAAGAGATTGATAATGTAGGAGACTGCTCAGACAACTTTACGAGTTTATTTGGCATTCAGACTTTGTACCTACGTTGAAAATTTTAGTGCAGGTGGGTACCTAATGTTTTGTACCTACGTTGAAAATTTTAGTGCAGGTGGGTACCTAATGTTTTCTAAGGAGTCTTCCTTCAGGGCACATACAAAATCGGCTTTCTCATTTGCGTCTGACACAATCACGTGGAATTCCTCGACATTAGTCATGTACTCAACAACGTAGGTTCTAAATATACATACGTACTACAACTACAAGGTACTATCATAGTCATTCATTCCAAAGCCAATGCCCCTCTAGGTATGATTTCTGTCTGCTTCAAGTACATTCGTTCGAGGACACCCTTTCAGAAAAGAAAAGAAAAAAAGTATGATAAACAAAGAATACTTCGATATATTCTTAAGTGGATTCTGCCTTAGTAAATACTGTTACTGTAATCAAATTATTGTATACAAGTACATTGTACACATTCGGATTTATATAGCTGGGAAAATGTGTTTCATACTTTTAGAATTAAAAAAAAAAAAAAAACAACATTTTAATCCATTAAAGTGGAAAGGGTACAATATAGACGCAATTATTTTATCCGATATCCTATTCTTCCCATCAGCACATAGGAATACAATTGG
The DNA here is from genome assembly GCA_949126925.1 of Cheilosia vernalis. Lineage (NCBI taxonomy): Eukaryota > Metazoa > Arthropoda > Insecta > Diptera > Syrphidae > Cheilosia > Cheilosia vernalis. Next base: position 19,843,812 of record OX421362.1, on the reverse strand, counting down.
CCTGTGGTTGGCGGAGGCGTGGCCACCAAAGATGCGCAATTTCACGAAAAAGATTTGCCCCATTTACGAGTATGATTGAATCAGTCAGTGTATACCTACCTACGCGACTGCAGAATGTGTTATGGGAAACTGTGCTCAATACGAAGCAGAAAGTTTGAATTGATTTACTTTTTATAAGAAACATTAAAAAGTTCAATGATAATTCAGTAATAAACTCCAATTGCGGTTGTATCGATGGCGGAGTCGATTTCAACCATTTTTGACAATGTAACGTCGCGCTATACAACGTCGGATCTATACCCGAATAAAACGTATCCGTTTAAATTTCAACAAGTTGATCGTAAGTCGCATTCAAATAGTTTATGAATATGTTAAGGATACACTACACATTATTATAGTTACTGGTTAAATAGTTTTTGTTTACATTGATTGGTGACATCGGGAACTACTACATAAAACAGTGGATAATGTTCACGGATCACGGCGATAGTGGAAAAAGTGCTGGAAAGTGTTTCGCCGGGAATTCTTGTGTAAAAAATTGGTTTCAGTGAAATTTGTACCTACCTAGTTCTTTATTTTATTTACCGACTGTAAAATTGTTTATTGTTATTGTCGGCGGTGTTTTGTGTTTTTACCAAAATAAAATATTATGGAGTTTGATATTAATTGAACGCGTTGCTAGTTATCTAGCTCTAGCAGACACGGGAACGCGTTAAAAAAAACTAAGAACCCTAATCTTGAGCGGAAGGATTATATAGATGCAAATGAGAAATTGTGGTCCTCATCAGTTCCATACCAGACTCCTACAATTTGAATCGAGAAAATCAGGAGAAAATCGTATGCACTTTTTGCAATGCTGAGATAAAACTGATCGAAAACGGCATCTGACGTTAGTCACCTGGTGGTGAAAGGTTCAGCGGCGGCGGAATAGCTTTTATTTCGAATCGTAATTGTAACAGTGGTCGAAAAAACTTAAATTTCGTTTCGAAAAATAGGTTTTTCTTTAATTGTTGGGTGTTGGAGGTTTTGCTTGGATCTGGGAGAAGGTGTATTAGGTACCTACCAATGGTTTTGGTTGCTTCAGCGTTCAGCGCAGATTACATTGCACACATTTCAAAATTATCTTAAATCGACTAGAATAGTCCGGACAGATGTAGTTGTACCGCGTGAACGCAAAAACTGTAATTGCTCGGTATAATATTACTTTTCCTTTCAGTCGCGAAATTCTTTACAGGATTTGCCGGCTATAGTAAAATACCTATATATAAAAGTCAACTGAAGACTTAATCATAAATGGTTTTCTGAAGACACTTACTGACGTCTTTGCATTTCCGCCGCGGTCTTCACAGGTGGTTCTTATACTATTTTGGTAGTAAGAACTTCGCTCGTATACTGACTGTTTCTGGCTATTTCTCTCGTTTCGCATTCTTGCTACAATATGTCAAACCCAAGATTGTCCGATTATAGCTTTCTCGTCCGAAAAATGCATAACTGTTTTTTTTTTTTTTTTTTTAATTTTTATGACTAATTTTGTTCATTTCTCGTTCTGAATGAATTTTGCAGAGTAAACGCACAAATTTCCTGAATACAGCCTTCTGATTGTTTTCGTTGCAAGGAGAAGTACGAATTGTGGGGTTCAATGAGCTTGAATACTTGAATTAGGTAAAATGTTCCTCAGTTTGGCTGCAGTATAATTTTCATTTTGCAAAGAATCTTTTTAAAATAAGTGCAATCAACTTTGGGCTATGTTTCTGCTATAGCTAGACTTATTTTTCTTGTTAAAGAGCATTGAAATTTTTATTTCACTTGCGCCAAAATATCTACGTCTATTCGCGTACTTTCCCAAGCCAAGCACTCAAAATCTGTCAAGCTCAAAAAATTAAGCGAAACTCTATCAGAGAGCTTAAAATATACGCCAAAATACGCGGATAGACTTTGAGCTACTTTGAGCCACTTTCATCTTTGACAACCATACCACAACGCATATTATATGAAACGTTCTATAGGAAAACATTTGACCACCACCGAATTTTCTCTATTTTCACAGATTTTATTTTTCTGTGCAATTGCAATTCGTAAGACGGATTTTGAATTTGTTTCTTCTCAACTTTGTTCATTTGACATATTTATCAGTATTTGCCATTTGAAATTCTCTGAGCTGTTTCGAGCCAAGAGAGGAACTACTCGTTACTCGTTGTTTTGCTAGTTTTCTCTTTTTCTTTCATAGTTTCGACTGTGTGATTGCGATCGATTTATATCGATTGCGTTCGATTTAAACAGAGTACGCGAATGAACCTATGCCTTGCATTATTCGCTTGTGTGTGAGTTTAGTTTTTTTTAACGTTCACCAGAGGTGGCGCTGTGAAAGAGTCCCAGTAGTCCAGTAAACCTAAACCCACATTATTAAAGTTTATCCGAAGTTTCCTCTTCTTCTTCAGTGACCTTAGATCAGTTCCACATAATACCACAATTGACGGTCTCTAGAAGCTGAGAACGAATTATTGAACTTGTTACAGACATGGCGAAGTACCGCTCAGTGTAAGGGCAAGGGTATACCTACCTATATCGTTTTAAAATGTGCACATTGCGATTAGTTCATTTGAATGACTTGCCGCCCAAACTATGAATTTTTAGCTTTATTTCACGAACAGCTCGACCAATGGTCGGGATTGTCCGCTTGACGCCGATTATTATCGATTCCTCATAAAAAGACTACCGGCGGCATCAAATCGCAGCTCCAAAAAATAAATTTTGCACCCTTTGGATTGGATTGTTACACACGACAATTTCTTGATTTTGGAACTTTTTGCATAAATAACAGATAAAAACATTGCAATAAATCTAAATTTCCGCGACACTTGGCTTATTTAATTTAAATTGCACAAAATAGGTATTTCAGTTTGCTGAGGGATTTTGAATCATACGAATTTCAAAAAGAAACAAACAAAAAATTATCAGGTGTTTGACCAACCAAAAAAGAGAGAAATGCTGCCCCTGCCAGCCTATAATGTCAGGCTTACGTTGTTTTGCATTCGGAAAGGAATAGTCCTTTTTTTCAGATTCAGAGCAGTTTTTCTGTTTTGGAAATCAGCTGGCTGTCAGATTTCACGTTCCATTGGCAGCAAAAAAAAAACTTTTTTTCAGAGTCAGATCAATTTTGCAAATCTTGATTTCATTTGTCATTATTTGTTAAACTCTAAAAACTCTCAAGTGTGATATTTTACGCTTTTTGAGACAAGTCTGTGAAAACTAGAGAACAATTTTCATTTGGTCGCTGTAATGGATGTCAACATAAATTGTATGGATTTTTATAAACACAAATTACAATTTAAGAACAGCTGACATTTTAAACATGCCCCAACACACCTACAAAGAAAACAAATCTGAAAATCTGAAAATCCCAATGGAAAACGACATTAGTATAAACTACAAATCCGAACGTCTCCAATCACTCCCATAATAAATAAGTACAGCTGTCTCTGAAACAGCCCTGAAATATTCGCAAGCGAAAAATGTTAACAAAACGTGTAAAAAAAGATACAGGTACCTATTCCTCGTTTACCTACCTTTAGCTACATTCGTCTTAGTAGGTATCCCATTCCCAATCTTACAAACGAAACATTTAGTAATGCACGCTTGTACATGCGTTGTAAATATATTTATTTTTAGAAGCACTTTGTTTATTTATGCAGTGTATTTTCAAAAGAATAACTGAATGAACGTATTATACGAAACACGACTACGAGTACCTACCAGTGAATACATGTGAATACTTTTTTTGGGAACCCAGTCAAATATGCGCTACCTTTGGGCTCTGTTTATATAGAACTTAAGCATTACTCTGGACATGTGTATTAGTTGAATGCCTTCGTACATAAATGCATAGGGCATAGGCCGAAGAGATGTCCTCCATGCTCAACAGGTTAATGTTGTTATATGGTTTACTTTAAGATCTGTGTTATAGATCAAGAATGAGTAATAAGTTAGTGCAAGGAGGAAGGAGTACGAAGGATTCTATCCGCGGGACTAAGAATAATATTTAGTGTCCAGGCAAAATGTTTCGAACTCACAATGGCGAAATTTTCCATACAAAATTGCATATTGTGACCTAGAAAATATTTAGTGTGAAGGTTAAAAATGATTATTAGTAAGGCCCTAATGTGTTGGACCCTTAATGTTGCATTTAAATTATATCGCACGAAATTTTTGCATGGAACGCGACAGGGAGATTCGTTTATCCATAGACAATGGCAACAAAGGCATACGTATGAATCAGACGAATAAAGTTTCATGGACATTTTACCCATTATAATTGTAGATATGCAAACGGATGTAAACACAAGCCCCGTCTACCAACATTTCTGCAATCACTTGAAAACTTTCCTATTTCTAGTGGTAACTAGTTTCATTCCACGATACCAATAATCATTTTTAGTGTCCAGGCTAAGTTTTTCGAACACACAATAGCGAAATTTTCCATACAAATTTGCATTTTGTGACCTAGGAAATATTTAGTGTGAAGGTTAAAAATGATTATTGGTAAGGCCCATTAAATTTAACCACATTTCGTCAATCAATTAAACTAGATAAATAAATGATTGTCAGTTCATCACTTCCGGAAGCCATTTTGTTTTGTAGGAAAGCGAATTTCCGTTATTCAATGATGTACATTGGTTTACATAACCACGCACAACTGTAATTAATTTAATTTCAGCCGAACGTAAACAAGATGGTCGACCAAAATATGTGTCACAAAATATATTTCGTGTATTTTAAAATACTGTGTTAGTAGTGTTTGATGTTGAAAGCCAGATCAATAAATAAATAAATATAAACACAAATTATTACAGCAACTTAAATTTTGCATACCCATACTTTTAAGGTAGCAACACATAAAGTGATTCGAAAATCGGTTTATTTCTTAACTAATTTATTTCGACATTTTTATTTTGTACAGGAGAGATGTCAAATATTTGGAACTCAAATCGAGTGCCGCAATGTGCAGAGTCCTTTATAAATAATATTCCTCTACTTTCGCCAAATTCGATTATAAACAAAAACACTCAACATCAGTGTCCTCCATCATATGACGTCAAAAATGGTAAGAAAAACTCATCAGCAACAAAATGGACAATGTTTTATTATTTACTTAAGTTTGTTATACATTATATTTTATTTAGTTCAGCCAGTGCAAACGGTGAAAAGGAGAACTACAGCCAACAAAAAGGAACGAAGACGAACTCAGTCAATCAATAATGCATTTTTTTGCCTACGAAGTAAAATACCAAATGTACCCTTTGATACGAAACTCTCTAAGGTATGAACTGATTACAATTGCAATAGCTTAATTGCTCCTCGATTCTCAAATGGTTAAATTAAACAAAAACCGCAATACCAATATTAATTGCTAGTGTCCAGGCAACATTTTTCGAACTCACAATGGCGAGATTTTCCATACAAATTTGTTTATTGTGATCTAATAAAAAGATGAAAGTAAAAAATTATTAGCCGTGTTTTTTTTTAGCTTCGATCTGTGTCAAGTAGAGCGCAGGTAGATTGAGGCTCAAAAAAAACACACCTATTATTAGTAAGGTCCAAACACAATAGCCGTGTTTTATTGAACATCTATTTCAGCAAAGAAAAGGCAGGTAGGCAAATGCGAAATGAAATCGGTCCAGTTACTTTTGTGAAAACTTTAAAATTTAGTTCTGTCTGGCCTTTTAATTTCATTAACTAAAAGTCATAGGCGCTGGAAGTAGTTTTACATATAGTCATGAACACATCTACCACGGTTATACGTACATCTCAAGAAGGTTTTTAGATAACCTGCTGCTGTCAAATTCAGTTCAAATCAAGTGGAAGTAGTAGGTACATAACATAGATTTTAATGAAATTTCCACTGCAGGGTCTAGGGTTGAGAATATTGATTCGTGATTAGTTTTAAGCGTTTCTGCAAAAATTATCCTTGTTATGTTTTTAAGGCTGTAAAAAATGAACTTTTTTTTTTCTTTACAGATAAAAACGCTTAAGTTAGCCATTTTGTATATAAATTATCTCACTGAAGTAATCAAAGGCGATAAAGACTTGTCCGTTGGATTTCGGTCTGAACTAATGCCCCTGGGAAAACTGAATGGTCCCAAAATGCGAAAAAATATTAAATCGGAACTAAAGGTATGTAGGGTACGAGTATGTTCTTTTATTTATCTCTAACTTCATCGTTGAAATAAAAGTGTCATTATTCCTAAAAACATACGAGTACATCTTTGGGTATTACTTCTTTGTTAATTGCGTCTTTGTGTTGCTGCCTTCCTTTCCAGGTTTGTATGGAATTCATAAAATGCGTCTATTCCTACGATTGTAGAAAATTCAATTTTTTTAATAGCTATGATCGTGAATGCTTCAAACTTTATGTACAACTTTTCAAATTCCATCAAATTAAAAAGATGTCACGGTGAATCGTTTTTTTTTTTTTCTTTGCAATAAAGGCTCAGTATTTTTAAAATATTCTTGAAACTGATGCTTAAACAAATTATGTGATTAATAGAACAATAATTCATTTTGTTTATTACAGAATCTGTTGAATGAGAAACACCATCATTTTATTAAATGCAAAGGTCGCACTGGGTGGCCGCAAGATGTATGGCAATCGGTACTTAAAGTCAGTCGGGACTAAAATAAGAAAGCATATCGTATTTATTATTAAATGTTGATTTTTTATTTTGCTTATTATTTAATAAATGCGCTAACTTAGCTTGTGTAAAATGTTGGGATTATTTGTTTTATTAATGTGAACCACTTTCAACTCTGATCTTGCATTTTGGAAGACGAGAATGAAATCCGAAATCCACGAGGCATTTAAAGACGAAAATCACTTCCTTAATTGAGTTTGTGTGCAGAATGAAATAAAAATAGCGCTACTGAAGTTTCTGTCAACTCCTCGAATTATAGTTACAATAGACGTTTTTTTTAAGCATCCCAGCAAAGTAAAGTGACGTAAAATTTTCATCACACAATTACAACATTGGTACTTGACTTTTTTGAGACTCACACTGAGCCTTACTAATAATCATTTTTAACATCCACGCTAAATATTATATACCACTCAATGCACAAATTAGACTGGAACCCCTTTATTTTGCGCATTCGTATATTTTACTTTGCTCTTCAAAAAGAAACGCATACCTAATCAACCCTATCGAGGTATCCGTTCGGAAAAAAAAATTGTTATGAAAGTCAAATCTGCTCGGAACTGAAATTGCGTTAGGAGTATCAGTTTTTTAACACAATAAAAGAGCAAGTGACGTTTTTATGTTCGATTAGGCACATGAAATCTTAAGAACTGAGAGCAAATCTGAAGAAGCCCAATCGAACACAACATAATTGACATAAAAAAAATTGAGGGGCCAGCGGCAAGAAGATTGCATAATTTTTCTATGCACCTAATTCCGAAGCAATAAACTAAGCTAAAATGTATTCAATTCCAGTATTTTGCTGTATTGCCAGATTTTCGAAACTGGGCTCTAATCGCGTAAGCACAAAACGATCGAACGACATCGTCTCGACGATACTTCAACTTCGTGTAACAACCAAACAACGATAATCGTCCTAACGATTGGACCATCATCGTTTTTTGTTGCTTCACGTTACTAATTTAAACGTCAAATACCCTCGTCGAAACGATTCGATTGAACGATAGCTATTTTGCAATCGTTTCATCGTTTTTGGTACATTTTTGCAGTTTTAATTAGGAAATTTCAGTTTTAGAGAGAAGTATAAGCAAATATTTAAAGGAAAACACACTTATGTTCTTTTTGGAGGCACTCGCTTTTATCCGAGTTGTAAAAGAATGCATTCCTTGCAAAAAAGAAATGGTTGTTTCATTTATTTGTTTTTTTTTTTTGCAACTCGTTCCTAAGCAATAAAACTCTCATGTGTTCCAAAAAATGCAAGAAATTTATTTGCGCTTTAATTGTTTTAATAAATACATATCTTTATTTCGAAAACACACAAAATCTGCTGCTCTACCACACCTGCACACACTTTAGCATATTCCTACCCGTTCGTAGGCACTTCGTCATCCAATATATGGTTTGGAATTTCACTCCAAAGTCCATTGGGCACTTTCACTTAACATTTCACTTGTATCTTCATACTAAGAGATTCCTTATTCCTTACTACTTATTCATTTCTCCATTATATGCCAATTAATATAAACAAATAAAGAAAAATAAACAAGTTCAAGAAAAAAAAAAACACAAATTCCATAACTTTTTTGATTTCTTTGCTGTCAGAGTTTGTTTACAGTCATGTTCAAACTGTTCAAAATGAAAACGATGAACGATTCGATTGAACGATCCGACGATGATGTTATATGAAGCAAACTAAAAACGATATCGTTGTGTTCAATCGTTTCGACGACTATCGTTTCAAAAGTTACGCGATGAGAGCCCTGGGTTTTTAGAATCCAGTGAGTGCGGAAAATGTACCCTTGACACTAAAAATGATTATTAGTACCGCACATTGATTAAAAATGTCAGTTTTTATTTATAGCAAGGTATCAGTTTTCTGTCGTTACTCTCTGACAGAATTAGTGCAGTTCTTTCATCTGTACTACAATCTCATTGTTATTAGCTAGGAAGGGTTTCAGCAAACATGGAATAACAAGTCGTTCCTAGTTTGGAAACAACTAAACGTCCGCAGCCAGAAGAACTATAATCAGATTTGAAGTTGTCACTATTAGTTTATTAAAATCTGTTCCCTAACTATAATGCATTTGAACCAAATTTAGTCAAACCTCGTTCCCTTACACAAAAGTTGGGTAGAAGAGAACCGAAAAGAGAGAACAAAACACTTCCCCTCCATAAAAAAAATCTGCTGGTTATTGCTGGTTGTCAAATCGTTCAAATGCTTATTTGTAACAGATTTTTTTGATTTCATGATATTTTGCGCTTTAATTGTATTAAAATCGATGAAAGAAGCAAAATAATAGAATTTTTTTAATTTCTGCAATAAAAACAATTTAAATCTTGCTCATAAATATTAATTTGTGCTTTGCTCTACAGTGATATTTCAATATTCCAGCCTAGAAAATAGTCACGTTTTTCAAATTTGCGGCTCAACGCATTCCTTTTCTTTTTGGTTATGTTTCATTCCGGTGAGCGAGCTCTCTCGCAATGAGAGAAATCTGACATATAAGGTCTGTTCCTTTACTTTTGTAGTAAAAATTTAAAATACTGGTCGGGAAGTGGTCGGGATAAATTCTCTCACAGAGACACTTACGAAATGTTAGGGAACGCTTTTTTAGTGATACACAATTTTGACAGATACATAATTCAAGCATATTTAAAATAAGTGCTACGAGAAGTCGTTAAAATGTCTGATAAACTCGAGGATTTTGCTAATTTACTAATAAAATAAGTTACATCATCTAAATAGCGATGAAAGTGATCTGAAAATTATTCTTGATGCACCTGAGTTTGTGGAAGAGTTTGACTGATTCAGCTAAAAGGAAAAAGCGAAACTGCATTAAGAATTATATGGTGGAGATTACTCCTTGCTACAGCGAGGAAGAATTTCGTTGCCACTTTCGAAAAGAATCAATTTTATTTTCCCGCCTGTTGATACCATTTTAATAAGCAAAAATTCAAAACAAATGCACGCATTAATGCCAAATAAGGCAACCAATTTCAAATCAGCTGTTAATTTTAAGGTGACTGACAGAATTTCCAATTCTTACACCAAGAAATTTGCTGAGTAAAAATTCGTAAGATTCTCAGAGGAGGGGTAATATCTTGCTCTCTCGACGACGCTCTCTTCTACGAATTTTTTGAGTTAGGGAACGGCAATGAGTAATAATTCGTAAGATTTGAAAGTAAAAGAACAGACCTATTGCCAATATTGAACCAGAAAGTAAGTCAACAAACCTATTAACGTTCACCGATTATATTTCATAAGCGGAAGATGCATACTTACAAAAAGGGGAGCAATTTCAATTCGCAATGACTGTGCAGGTACGTCATCCATCTTTAAAATACAAACCTTGTTGGCAGCTTTCAATCCATGTACACGACATAAAACTAAACACACATTGAGATCTGTATCAGATATTGTTTTAGTGAATGGACCAATAAAAAAAATATATTTATATATATGTAATAAGCGGTATTTACTTTCTTAGTTAGTTTATAAACCAACCAATTAAGTGTTACAAATAATACTTTATTTTCTGAAGATGTAAATATTTTTTTGTTTTTCATTTTTTTTAGCAGAAACCACGAATGCGTAAACAAATATTAAATTAAATTTAACTTTCAAGGAAAAAAACTATCATTAGCCACAGAATAAAATTGGTATATACATACATATTATATATTAAGAGCTCTTTTTTGTTTCTGTATATGTATATATATTTTTTTTTCTTGTTTTACTATATTACAAGTTATATTTTTCATATAAAAATAAAGCAATGCATATGATTTCTTAATTTTCAATGTTAAAATATATTATATAGATTTAAAAAAATACTTATCGTATGTATTAAGTATGTTGTTAATAAAAATGTTGAGAGCTTTAAGTTTTGTTTTAATTACGTTTTCTTTGAATCTAGGTTTGAATTTATTTCTGTTTTGTTTCTTTTTGTTTGTGTTACATGCATTGTTGTAGTTGTTTTGTTCTGTTGCTTAATTGTTCGGTAATTAATTTTTGTTTTCGCTTTAGTCAATTTTTTTTTTGCATTTTTTTGTTTTTCTTTTTAAGTAGTTGTTCATTAGTTAATTTGAAAAATTTTTAAATATGAGAATAATTTCAAATATTGTTCGATTCAATATATAAATACGATCCAAATGGAGGGCTTTATATATTTAGTATACATAAAGTAAGAGAAGGTAATTCTATTATCACACATTTTGCATATTTTAGGCAAGAAACTTGTTCACATTCGCTTTTAGTTTTTTTTTTTTGTTTCGTTTTATTTTTATTTTTTAACAAATGTTATTTTTTTTTTAAGATTGTAATATACTGTCTAATAAATATTAAAATTGTAAGTTTAATACATGAAGTAATTTTGTTAAAAATTAAACAAAAAAAAAAAAAGTGTAAAAAATAAGATGATTAGTAAATTCGAAGTGTAATAATAATACTAAGTGTTCATAAGCATAGTGGTTGTCATGACATTCAGCTTAGGCCAAAGGAATTATATACAAATTCATTATTTATTGATTACATTCCATTATTAATCTATATTACTGAATGTCAGTAAGACGTGTTTACTTCTACCAAAGTTTTACTATAGTCAATAATTAAGTACGTGATTTCTTATTTTTCTGATTGCAGAAATCATCAATCGTCAATGAATTGATCCCTTAAATCCCTTAACAATTGAGTATTTTTTTCGTTTGTTAATGCTTAAACATTTTCTTTTCTTTTTCTTTTTAAATATATATATACTAAATAAATACTAAAATACTCAAAATAATTTGATCCGTGTTTGTTTGTTTTATAAAATAATATCATGTTAATTGTCGAATTTGATTTAATTGCTTATTGGAGTTTATATATAATATTATATAAATTAATGCTGCTTCCCTGGTTGACGAATTTTCACGTTCATTCGCTTCTTTTTCTTCTTGTTGGAAAACCCTCAAGTTGTACGGTTGAAGTTGGTACTGTAAAGTTTTGCCTGGGATTCGTTTGAAACTAAATTTAATGGTGAGTTGCAGCCCTCGTTTTCGTGGCTGCTGTTATCACTGTCGGTTTCTTCATTTCGAGATGAGTTTGGTTCTTTTTTAATTTCAACTGGTATCTTGTTGTCGAGCTGTTGAGTATTTTGCCGTGAGGAAAGGTACTGCGAGTAATGCTGTATTTGATGGTGGGAATTAGAAAACAAATTGCTATAAAAGTGCAGTTTCAACAATTTACACAATAACCAACATCTGTTTATAACATTTGAATTAGTTGAGAGGTGGAACTTGAGTAATTTGTGCGAACTGTCACTTGTACTTGAAACCCAGAACAGAACTGAACTGATCTATTTGTTTTCGGTTTAGTTTGTGTAAATCGATTGTTGTGAAATATTATTCCAAATAAATCGGAAATCTGCACTTTTCACAAGTAACAAAAAACAATATCCATTTGCCAATAACATAATATTGCACTTATGCCAGTCAAATTTATACTTTTTTTTAAAATAAATTAATTCTACTTACTTGTGCAGGAAACGCTGCATTGTTTGGATTATTACAGCCAATGGTCATGAAGAAGCTGCTATTTTTTAACACTTGTATATCGTTTTTGCCATCGTTATCTCGGGGATTGTCAATGTCCGATGAGCTTGCGGCAGCATTTTTATTTCCTGCAAATTCATCAACAAATATCGATATTTTGACTTTAATGCTAATACTAAATAGTTTTCACATGTTCAAGAAGAGGACATAAGCAACAAGCAATGTTGTCAATTATAAAAATTGCCATTGCCCAAAAAGTGGTTCATTCAAAATTCTTTCATATATTAAGGCACTGTCCGTTATGTACACATCAAAGAGGGACTTTCATCAGAGCCCACAGAGCAAAGACAAGCCGGGAAACAGAGTTCTTAGTTCTACAAGTCTACAGCAAGCGTTTATCATTGTGGTGTAGATTCGAACGACTATTTTTATGCGACATATTTTTCAAAACAGGGTTAGATGTGTTTGCTTTCTTCGAAATTCCAAGGATCCGGCGATGAAAAATGATTTTATGGATCCAAGAAATTGGCGCCCAACATTAGGCTCTTCGTTACGGGAAAGATCGATTCCTACCTATTGCTCGAAAATTCGTATATACCTTCTAAGTACAATAATGAAAATTAACAAGAAAAACTTTTAAGAACTGTTCGTATTAAAAATTAACATACATCATGAAATAACTTTCACTATGGGCGCCAATTTGTTGGATAGCTCTACCAACTTTATCGAACACAACATCTCCTTCTAGACCTAGATTCGCATAACCATTCGTCACTCGATAGTGAGTTTTCTTATTTTTGGGACGAACGATGTATGTTCCCTATATATTTTATTGCAGCCCAAACGGCTGACTTGAAAAACTTTCTCCGTTTAACTAAACTGCGATGTTTGGCATACATTCGGGTGTAGCGGAAACCTTACGATGTGGAATTTGGTTTTCTGACACTCCATCGCTCACTAATTCAAGACACTAAACAGAGATCCAAAATTAGTTTCTGCGTCCTATGGCGACTATTACGGAAAAAAGTTTCAAGGCAACTTACTTTAACGTTGGGCGCCAGTTTATGGAATAAAATGTATTCACGTGGATAAAATGCTCTGACATCGCTTTTCACAAACGTCATAATTAACATAAATATAAAACTCATGACTTAATTAGCTACAAAATTACGACAATTGGGGTATACGGTATAGCCTAATTTTTTGTAAAACTTAGGAGCTAGTCGTCAACGAAATGTTACTATAATCTTCTACTTTGACGTAGTTCTCTATTATAGTGTGACAGGTATGCAAAGCAAACGTTTTCTGATTCGATTATATCTCTGGGTACGCACAAGCGAGGTAAACGTAAAAAAATGGAACCGGAATGCCGTTTCCTTATTTCATACATAGAATTCGTGAATAGGTTGTATTCGTAGCTTGTGTTGGGAAAACTATAAGAAAAACATACAAAATAATAAATTTCCAAACTCACTTTTCCTTCCACCCATTTCACTGCCTTTGGGCCGCCGTCTGCGTGTGTGGATTGTATCCCGCCTCATAGAATGTGGTCTGTTTACACCATGCAGTTTGAAGTACAGTCCACAAGCATTACAGACCATTTCACCTTTGGCATTTCTTCTCCATATAGTTGTTGTGAGTGTTCCACAATTCGAGCAGGACATATCTTTCTGGCTGCTTATGAAGCTTGAGCTCTTTGTCTTTGACTTATCGCCGGCAGCACTATTAGACCGATCCAAATTATCATCTGAACGATGTGGATTCTTGAATGTATGGCCTGCATTTTCAAGAAAATCCTTACAATCGGCTTTGCTTGGCCAGGCCTGTTTCCTGCGGCCAGCTTTCATATTTAAAGATAATTTTTCTTTCGTGACGTTGTTCTGTAAGATACAAAAGGACAGTTGTTCTAGAATAATGAATATATATTGCAGGTTGATTTGCAAACAATTACAGGTACTTTAAAACAAAAATGGACCGATGGTCCAGTTAAACGGCACATTATGAAATGTCACACCTCGTCCAGAAGTTACAATGTTGACTGCTGAGTAATACGTGACTGAAAATTGCCGTTTGGCATTTGACTTATAAGGTCCAAAATAAAACAACAAGTTATGAGACACCTTAAATTCTCTGACAAGAAATTAGCTGCAACAACTTTGGTTTAATGTTTTACTATTGTTTTGGGGTAAGACTAATTTTTACACTGTTCGTGCCTGTGTTTAAAAAGTGTCGAAATAGCTTCAAATCCACGATGGCTGAATATCGACAAGCATTCAACTTACCTTGAGTAAAGCTATGGGTTCCTCAGGTACATTATTACCTTGGGCTGCTACTGGGGGTATGGGGAACGTAAATGATCTGCAAGTTATCATTTGCCGCAACAGTTGGGTAGCCTGGCTTCCTTCTCCATTCACTAAATAAAAAGCAAATCCATGTTAGTCCAGGTTTCAGGTTTTAGCCTAGCTTACATAATATATAATATATTACCTGCAGTATGAGCTAAAGCTTGCCAGAGCTGAGTTGTAGCCGGATCTGTGCCATGATCTTCAGATGATATACTATCTAAAGATTGACGTTCAACCAAGTCATCGTAATTGGTAGCATTGCCTCTGGACGGACGATCGAGTTCTTCGATCTCTAGAGATCCTATATCCATGTGTAGCCTTCCCGAGTCGGAGCTCTCATCTGAGCCACTGTATTGAGGTGGCAGCCCAGTTTTTTCGATTTCAATACTATTCCGGACAACTGTTGTTGTCGCTTGTACATCCGAATTATTGCTAACATTACTACTGGTTCCTGCTGGTAGGCTATTACTGGCATTTCGCAATGGACCGCAAGAATTCTGGGATTGAGACGATTGACGTTGAGAGATATCTTTTTGCTTATTCTGAATTTCGCTTCGGATCATTTTTACTTGTTCTTCGTTGGTTTGTTTACTGGCGTCTGCTGTTTGTTTAGATTTTATCACAGAATTATTAATACATGTGTCAGTTGTGAGATTTAAATTCGGAGACTGTGGATTCGAGTTGGGGGGAGAAATAACGACTTTCTTACTGATGTCCATTAGAACAGCAGCCGTTTCCAAATGCTGTTGCAATTGTGTGAGCTTCTCTAAGTGTGGTGCAGTAATTGCTGGGCTGCGTAGCACTGACGTGAATTGAGCAACATTTGGCTTTACATCAGCTTCCATCAGATAATTATTACTACC
This sequence comes from Cheilosia vernalis, assembly GCA_949126925.1. Taxonomy (NCBI): domain Eukaryota; kingdom Metazoa; phylum Arthropoda; class Insecta; order Diptera; family Syrphidae; genus Cheilosia; species Cheilosia vernalis. Next base: position 19,828,383 of record OX421362.1, on the reverse strand, counting down.
AAATTTATATGGTTGTCGTTTGAGGGCATCGTCGCTGCACGCCGCAATATGCGAGTGGATGGTATCACCGTATTCATCTGTTGAGGGTATTATGGAAATAGAGGGCGGAGCCGCTTCTTTTACGGGTATTTCACTAGTATCGGAGTGATCATCAGTAGCGACTACGGAGGACATCTGTGGCAGTTTAATACTCTTTATCGGCTTTGTATGAGATAAATTAAAATTTTGGCGCTTATTAATGCTGCTGCTATTGTTATTATTTGAAGTTTTGCTGAGTTCAGTTAAAGCTGTGGCTGCCATCGTCTCCGATGCCTTACGTATAGTAAAGGGTTTAAGTAGTTTGTTAAGTGTGTGAGAAGACATTCGCTGAAAGTCCTAAAAAGAAGGTAAAACAATTTTTTTTTTATAATACATACATATGTATATGTGCGTACACAAATTGTTTATAATTTTTCGCTCTACGACTGGGTTTGTTGTGACTTTTTCTTAGTAAATTAACGGTTATCCGTGCCGTGCCGTACAGATGGTGCAACTTTTTTTTTTAATTTATTAGAAAAGAATATTGAAAAAAGTCGAACAAACACAGCCCAGCCTAAACCGCTGGACCTAAAGCAAATACAATCAAATTGATAGATGTAAAGCTTTCCAGTGGAAAGGCGCATGCCTATAAGTTGTTTTCCTGAACAATTCATGAAGTCATGTGCAGTCCATGCGTGCATTTTCCTTTTTTTTTTTTTCAAATTAATAAAAGCCTTTACTGCATTTACAACATCACACGTTACCAACAAACAAAAATACGTGACACGAAAGGAATGGTAAAGGAATTATGGGAAAATTCAGCATGATGATATTTTTATAGCGATGGCGCATTCCAATAAAACAAAATGGCTTCCCGAAGTGATGAACGGACAATTATTAATTTATTTCGTATAACTGATTGATGAATTGTTGGTTTAATCTACTGAAACAATTACCACTCTCATTTCACATGTTTTAAATCAGAAACAGACATATCTTCAAGTTATTGCAGAAATGTTGTTTGCCGGAAATTGTGTTTACTTCCGTTTTACGTATATATAATTTTATGGGTAGAACATCCGTGACACTTTAGGTGATCTCATCTCTAACTTTAGCGCTCCCAGTAGACAGATTCAGGGTCGATGACTGGAAGGTTTCCTCGAAGTGCTCCTTCTCTGACCACTTCAGGATAACATTCACAATTGACTTCGAATTACCAAAAGAACTCCCTTTTAGGAACCCTGTTAAGACTGACTGGAATAAATTTTCTGAACTGGTCGAACGTCGACTTCCACCTAACCCCATAGGTACTTTGTCGAAGGCGACACTCGTTAACGAAGCAGTCAATCTTCTCACCAAGACACTAAATGACTCTTTTAAAAAATCCTGTCCTATTAGTCGCCCTCCCAAAAGAACACACGCGGCTTGGTGGACTAGGGAACTACGACTTCTCAGGTCCAAAACCAGGAAACTTTTTAATAGAGCCAAACTGACAAAAACCGATGAAGACTGGAGTATATATCGCAACAGCTTCAATGAGTTTAAAAAGAAAACCAGAGCAGCCAAACGAGTGGCCTGGGCAAACTACTGCTCCGACATAGAATCCACTACGGAAGCGGCAAGACTCCGGAAAGTCCTTGCCAAAACTCCCTCTCATCTAGGGCACCTCTGTAAGGAGGATAATTGTTGGACAGCTAGTGGCCAGGAGACTCTTGACCTGCTCCTCAGAACACACTTTCCGGGATGCACAATCCCAGTAAGGCCGCTACACAGTTCTGATGGCAGCCCCTCCTCACTTCCGATTGAAGAACTGGCTATCATCAGTGACTGCACTAGCACGAATAGAATAACATGGGCTCTTCAATCCTTCCAACCGTACAAGTCGGCGGGACCGGACGGGATTATACCTGCCATGCTACAAAGAAGCAGTAAAAGGACCATCCCATGGCTGCAGGCAATCTTTCGTGGTTGTCTGACACTCGGACTTGTTCCTGATTGCTGGAAAGAGGTGAGGGTGGTCTTTATTCCCAAAGCAGGGAAACCCAGTCACTCCACACCCAAGGACTACAGACCAATTAGCCTCTCATCTTTTCTTTTGAAAACACTAGAAAGGTTATTGGACCTGCACCTCAGGAACACTCTCGAAACAAGCGGTGCTCTGTGTAGTGCACAACACGCATATGTCAAGGGCAGATCCGTGGAAACAGCGCTACATGAAGTAACGAAAACAATCGAGAAATCCCTAGGTAACAAGGAATTTACGTTGGCGGCCTTTCTGGACATAGAAGGTGCATTCAACAACCTGAATACAAGAACCATTACATCCTCACTTGAGGAGTCAGGTTCACCACAGTTTCTGACAAAGTGGGTTAAGACTATGCTTAACAGCAGAGTTATTAACAGCAGCCTAGGGGACTGTGTGATTAAGAAAAGTACTAATCGTGGAACACCACAAGGGGGAGTCCTATCTCCTCTACTGTGGAACATCTCGATTAACAAAATACTTACATCCCTTGTCAACAGAGGTATCAAGATAGTCGCCTACGCGGATGATATAGTAGTACTAATAACAGGAAAATACCTTTCCACCATTGGAGATATTATGGAATCTGCGTTATCAGAACTATCCACATGGACGGAACACAACGGTCTTTCGGTTAATCCGGAAAAGACCGAACTCATTCTGTTCACCAGGAAATATAAGGTACCAAAATGGGACCCACCGAAGCTTAAAGGTGTCCGACTTAATCTTTCAACCGAGGCCAAGTACCTGGGCGTGATATTCACCTCCAAACTTAACTGGAAACGGAATACTGAAGAAAGAATGAAGAAAGGACTTAATGCCTTTTATGCATGTAGGAAAACCTTTGGGAAAAACTGGGGCTTGCAGCCGAACATTGTGCACTGGATGTACACCGCGATTGTGAGACCCATTCTTACCTACGGCTCAGTAGTCTGGTGGGAGGCGGTTAAAACCAAATCCCATCTTAAGAACCTGAACAAGGTGCAGAGAATTGCTTGTTTGGGAATAACAGGCGCAATTAAATCCACACCACAATTAGGTCTGGAAACGCTATTGAACCTGCAACCCATTGAGCTATTCACTATGAAAGTGGCAGCCAAAGCCGCTCTCAGATTAAGAGAGAACAAAACTTGGAAGCCTGGTTACTGCGGACACTCAAGCATACTTGAAATCTTCGATCGGAAGGGACTCATGTCACTCACCGATTACGAGAAACCCAGGTATGACTTCGAAAAAAACTTTAGAATCACTATACCCAAAAGGCAGGACTGGAAATCACCCAGTACCATCATTAAAGGTATAGCCGTCTATACGGATGGTTCAAAAACAGAAAATGGAACAGGAGCCGGCATATTCTCAGAAAGGCTTGCTATTAGCCAGTCGTACCGACTGACCGATCACTGCAGTGTCTTCCAAGCTGAGATATATGCGGTTAAAAAAGCAGCACAGACTATCTTATCGATGGGACTACCAGCAATGGAAATAACCATCTGTGTGGACAGTCAAGCAGCACTCAAAGCTATCGGCTCCAATCTTATTAATGCGAAATGTGTTACAGATTGCCTCGTGGCGCTCAGGGCTATACGTCATCACTCAATTCTACTCTGCTGGGTTCCGGGACACGTTGGTGTGGAAGGGAATGAAAAGGCGGACGAATTGGCCAGATACGGCTCTGATATGAACCCTCAACTTGCGGACGGAGGGGTGTTACCGCCTTTCAACACTGCTAAGACCTTTATTGAAGGCGTCATCACACAACTGGCTAAGGAACAATGGAGCAGCACCATCGGTTGCGTCATAACCCGAAGTCTGTGGCCTGTGATTGACACCAAAAGATCAAAGTTCCTAATCTCCCTTAACAGAAGCCAAATCCGTATGCTCGTCGGCGTTTTAACCGGACACTGCATCATAGGAAACATGGCTAAAAGGCTAGGACTTTTTGCAAATGACTTCTGCAGAAGCTGTAGAGACGAGGATGAAATAGAGTCCGTGGAACATCTTCTATGCCACTGCCCAGCTTTACAGGAACGCCGCTCATCCTGTATGGGAGCTAGGTTCTTCGAAAGTCTGGACGACTTGGCAGGGGTACCCCTATCAGACATAAAACTATTCCTCAACAGATCGAAGTGGTTTTGTTAGCCACATGTCCTTACATGTACAAACAGGGTACTCACAATGGGCCTTCATGGCTTCTGGGTGAAATTTGCATCAGTTGCAAAACTGCCCTCCCAACCTAACCTAACCTAACCTAGGTGATCTCATTCTCTCTGTAACGTATCGAGCAAAAATGCGCGTGATGTTGTAAATGCAGTAATCCTTTTCTTTAGTTTATTTCATTCAGCTAGCCAAATTCTAATTCAATACTAAAATCACAAAGTACTCAAAGTTGCTTCTTGTTGCAAGCATGATGAAGCATTTATAGCAAGTAGTTTAGGAAATTTTACAAATTTATTTTCTTAAGTTTTCCAAAGTTTCCAATTGGAAAATGTTCATATGAGCTGAGCACGTTGTTGCACTAAAAATAATAACTTACCGGTACGTCTCCTGACGTATTGTATTGGAGAAATGATTGCAAATCTGTTTGAGCCTTTAGTGCCATTGAACGAAATCGATAGCAATCGTCTAACTTGTCTCTACAGTCATGACACACAACGGATGGTAGACCATCAGTTGGTGATATCTGCAAATAGTAATGTAAAAAATCTTGAAATTCTGTACATGACACGAATAAACATTTTAGTAAGATTGAAAGTTTAAGAAACTTTTTGTAGATAAATTAAAAATACATACAAAAGCAAGCAACTTACGAATTATGCCTTTTGGCAAACGGATCGTCAACATTGGTATTCAGAAATAGAAAACTGCATCAAGATTTGCCGTATACAAAAGTTGGGCAGAATTACTCATACAGAGAGAGGGATGTAAAAAACTCAGCCAAGGGTCATAACTGTTTGGTTTTTAAAAAAAATACCTCTGTGAACGTGTACTACGTGATGTATTTTGTTTTCATTTCAGTTCTACATAGATGAAAACAAACTACACAGCTATTTATCTTATAAGTCGCTTGGGTCGGGCTGGTTGTCAAAGTTACTTTTCCGACGTCAGCCACATAATACACACTGTAAACGTAAGTGGTAGGTATTCGATTGGGCACTGTCAAGCACCTTTTTCGCTCTAGGTCACTTTTTATGTTCGATTGGTACGAAAAAAAGCATTCTTTTCCCGATTTTAGAGCACTTCTGCGAATTAGGATTTTTTCTCAGAGTGGGTTCAGATTAACTAATAAAAGTTTGGAGTTTGTTTACGTTTTCGGGAAATTTTTAAAGAAAGGCATTGCATTGGTTGAATCGTTTTTGTTTATTATTTATGTACAAATGTTTCGAAATCAATCGAGAATATAAAATTTAACAAGTGAATGGAGAACGCTTAAAAAAGTGTCGAAGGCTACACATATTTCAGTCGCACGAATATTAGCGGAAAATAAGAGCAAGTGACGTTTTTATTTTCAACTAGATACACGTAATCTGAAATCGGAGACCGAATCTCAAGAAACCCAATCGAATACCACATTAGTACTCTACTGGTTGACTAATTTCTTGACTAGATTTGCCAGCTTCGACTCCATAAACTCCATCAACTACAAAATCTGCTCATTTGACTGATCTAGACCAATTTAAACTGATGTCGTTTTCCATTGGTTTCACTCGGGGATCCTCTCATTCTGTAGTCCAATGGAACAAGAAAACTGCTTCTGATTGAATCCACAAGAGTATTGGTGAAATGCCAAAAAATAATCTACGGCAGCTGTCAGTTGACTTGTATAAAATACACAAACTACACTGGTGTGAGTGCTTCTTGAGTTGATTCTGACTTCAAATCCAGAAGCGAAATTCTCTCCTCAGAATCACCAGAAGAGTATTTTTTGTACCAATGGTTTCAGAAGTGATTTTTTCGATTCCGGACTCTCCCGGACGCTTCTTTTTGCCCAATGGAAAACGACATAAGACACATCAAGTCAGTCTTCCTTATGGCGTGTTTCATTGAAGTTCCGAGAGAACTTCCGCCCCGAGCTCCGATATTCAGAATTGCTCTTTTCATTGAAATTCGTGTAAGAATTTGTCCATTAGTGGAAGACATCATGCTATAGCTACTTGCTACTTTTATGTTTTCTAATCTATATATATATAAATGGATCTTAGTTTGTTCGGATGCTTAAAACTCGAAAACGACTGGACCAAATTGGATACTTCCTTCTGCGGATTTGTTCGTAATTGCTCCGCGAAGGTTTAGGAAAAAAGAAAAATTGAAAAATTCTCAACAGGTGGCGCTGTAGGCGGTCATTCCATTTGATAGCACAGTATATGTTCTTTGTGATTTGATAGGCCAACTCAAGCGTTATGAGAATATATACCTATTTTTTGCGAAAAAAAAAATGGCTTGCACGGGCAAAGCCGGGGAGTACAGCTAGTTCAATGTATGAATGTTTTAAATCAATATTTTTTAATTAACAACATTTGCGCGCATTAAATATTTTAGGATCACATATAACGCAAAATTTGTTTCTAACAGTCACAGCAAACATTTGGTTGTCCTATTCCAATACTTTAACTTCTTTTTACCAAATACGTTTGATAAATTTAATTATTCAATACTAGGATGTTTTTATCCATTTTTTCCCCACGGTATTACATATTTTTAATTATTTTTTTAATAGAATTATGCTACATACCCACGGTTTTGTTTTCTTACAAGTTTTTTTTTATCTGTCACTTGTTTTTTACTTCTTATTAGACACCAGGAGTGTTTTTTTGAGCTTCGATCTCAGCAAAGCAAGGTAAAGTAGGATTTAGGGTACGTAATTCCAACAACAACTGCGAAGTGTCAAGTAGAGCGTAGTTGTTGTGATTGTGTGCCGAAAATCGTCCTTTACTTTGCTGAGATCGAAGCTCAAAAAAAATGGCTACTGACGTTCGCGAACTGCGCTATTACTAGATCCCACTCCCAACGTTCCAATCCCCAGGATCAAATGAGAAAAAGAAAAAAATTCATGTGACAGCTAAAATAACCTTGTAGGAAGTTGTTATGCTCCTGCGCCGTGGGCGCACTGTTAGGGTGGGCATGTCGCACAGTTGCAAGAATTCAAACTCGTGATCGCTATCAAAAGGGGAATTGTTTGGGAATTTGCGGTGCTTGAAATCCCACTATTCAAACTTCGTTCCCTTTCGCAAAAAAAGGTTAGAACGGAACAAAGTTTGACTAAATTTGACTAACTGACAGCTGCCTTAATGCAATTTTTGGTGAAGTTTCACTTTTACTTTTTGGGTTTTCTAAATCGATTCTTAAAACTATTATGATGGTTGGATTGTAGTATGTACGTTTCTAGAAGCGATGGGACTCACACCTTACCAACACACGACTCTAAAATGGCAAGTAAAAGTAATGTCAGTACCAAAAATTAGCGACGCATTCATCCACGATTGGGAGATCATGGTCTACTTTTCAGAAGTAAACTGCTCCTGATGACTATTCAATGCATCAATGCAGTTTTGAACTTAACCTACAATTTTTGGGTTCTCTCTTTTGGAGTTTTCTTTGTGTATTTTATCAGAACTAATAATAAACATTGATCAATATTATATAAAAGGGCACTGGGGTAGAATCGCCTGATCCGTGAACCAGCAAATTCCGCAGCGTATAATTCATGTTCAATCTGCGTTGGTGTGGGTTTTAAGTTAACTTTTTTTCAAGGATTTGCTGGAACATATGAAGAGAAGACAATAATCGTTCATTGCTTGTCCACTGGGTTAAATAATTATTTCCTGGCTAATTTTGGGCAAATGATAAGCGACTTAACCAAAACTTTAGCAAACTCCAGTTTAGAAAGGCATATTAATTTTATTTAAGGCTTGCATCAAATCTTTTATATCTTGCATCTAGCAGGATCCACCGCAGGAGTGTCAAAGGCGGATATTATTGTTTAACGCAACTGATAAACGGCTTTAAGTCTAAAATCCATTCCAATGTTAAGTTTTATTCCATATTTACATACAAACGAACAGCAAAGAAATTCAATTCAAACTTTATTACGGCAAAGTAGTACAAATATAACAAATTATATGTACATAAAACTTTAACCGTTCAAACGACAATTCCAAAAAAAAAAAAATTAAGCGTAAACAAAAAAAAAATGTTAATAAGGCGACTAAATACGATAACAGTTATTGGGTGCAGGTACCACATGTAAATTTTTACAATAAACCATATTTATATTGTGAGAAAATGATAAAGAAAAACATATTAGTGAGTAGACTACAAAATATAAACTAGAACAACATTTAAAGAATATACATTTCACAAATAAAATTAAGCCAATTACTCCGAAAATGCAATCTAGCAAGTGCGAACATCGTCTATAATAACACTTAACTGCAACTGATGCTTTATTTAATGTTGGTAGATGATTCTAAATATTTACAAATAGAACACAAACTAAACGACTTTTTAGATAGAACTCTTTAGAAATATTACAAATAGAATGAAATTTTACTTTACTAATATCAATTCATTATTATCGCGCTCTTTGAAGCAATACACTAAAGTCTTGTGAATATAAATTGTCTGTAATGCAACTGCCGGACAATGCGGCAACATAGTCTTCCAATAGCATAAAGTTAGATATGAAATTTGAAATTTTTCTTCAATCGTTTGAAAAAACATCATTGCACCTTCCCTTCATTGAATTTTTGATAGGTAATTTGTTCTTTATTAACTGCAATTTAGAAGATAAACAGTTAATGATATTTAATGTTTTTTTTTTAATCATTTTTAAGGAGTATGAACACATGCATTCTGTTTGTTTTTCATTATTTTCAAGTCCGTTTTCAGAGGTAGCACGTCTTTAGCTAAAATGATGTAGAGTTGCATAACATCCACGTTATGCTCGTTTATTATAGATGTTCATTAATCTATTTTAGTAAACAAATGACGAATAAAACTATTCAAAGGGACTTGCTCACAACCAGCCTGTACGTACGCAAATATTTCTGATAAAGTGAAGTGACTTAAACTGGTATATTATGGTGTATGTCTCGACATCCTGGCGTGCGCATAGGCTTTTAAAACTATAACCGTTACGCAAATTGTATTAATCTGTAGTAGTTTCATAAAAACAGTTAAATGTGTCAACTGGAATTATGCACAAGCCTGACTTTAAGTCAATCCAACAGAAGAGAAGAGAAAGAGTCTCAAAAATAAAAACAAACTGTAGTACTTTCATGAGGGAATCGAACTGATGAACAGAAAGAGACATCCATAAAGTCCATTTTTCCTGAACCCTTCTGTCAATGGAATTCTATAGCTTTCCAAGCATGAGACAACAATTCACAACTGACACCCACAAAAGAAAGTAGCGCATGAGCTACGGTTAATCCCCATCCAAAAGACATAGGTGTGGTAAAGTTGATTCTGCTCTAATTTAACAACCCGTAAACCCATTTTCACTTAACATCAAAAAGCAGAAGGCAAGGAGCAGTATATTTAAACCGTCATCAGAAATTTTTAAGAATTTTCGAGAAATATGATTTTTAAATATTTCTACGACTTTGGTAGCCATAAAAGTGGTAGAGAGACAAGTATTCAGGCCCCTACTGCATTTTTCCAGCGCTAGCAGGCTGAGGCTGCAACTGTTTGATAAACAGCAGTGGTTGACGAGTTTAGCCATGCCAACGTTGGTGAATCTATTCACACCTATTCATCATCTATTAGGTTTGACAGGATATGACAAATCTTCTACAACAATAGGTGACTAGGCAGCATATTGGCCCATATGCTTTTTATTGCTCCGTCTGCCTTTTCTCTAAAGGCAACGAAACAATCGAAGACAAGGGCCCACGCAGACCGTCAACCAAACCCTAACCTAAGATAAGTTTGTACCAGTGATTGCTGATATAATTTCAAAACGTGTTTGGTACACAACACATCTTAGCGCACTTTCTGTGATATTACTAGAGAGTGCGTCATGCGAATAGCCCGGATTTGAACTTCCGAACAAAGCCACATTTTGAGCATAAAACCCGATCGGTATTCATCATCAAATGCCTACAACCATAAACTACATCTACAACGCTTACGCAGTGACCTGCGTAGCCAGCTACTATCATTACAGAATACACTGCGAAATATCGAATAATAGTGCCCACGCGGAAAAGCTACTATATTGTTGAATTTTGCTAACTTTTGCAAGCTTGTACCTACATTTCGTACGTGCATAATGAGATTATAAGTCAATTCTCTAACTAAAATAAGAAGTTAATGCGAATAGAAAAAACCCATTATTCTTCATACCTACACCAACAAGAGTACAAAAAAAAAAAAGAGAAAAAAAGATAATAAAGAAGAAAGAAAACTTGAAATTTGATAGTGAAAAATGTGTGTTAGGTAGTTTAGTTCAACAATATTCGTGTATATTTCTTTACCTTAATTGAGAGGCAGCTGTATATCTGTCCGATAATATCAGATGATGAATCACCGTCTTTATTCTTTTTAGCAACGGTAAAAGCACTATTAATTTTGACATCATCACTCTGCTGAGTAGTGTCTGCCAATAGTGTTCGTTCCACACTCATTCCCTGTTCTGTTTCCGCTTTATCAGTAGCAGTAGGCTCTAACTTAATTCTTGCTGTTGATATTGATATTGTTGTGGGCGATGGTGTATGATTAACCATTGCCAACGATGTCGATGATAATGGTGAGGGTGTTGCTGTTGCTGTTGCTGATGATGACGATGAGGGCGATGATGACGATGTACACGACACCGCCGATGCCAATAAGCTTTCCTCGATGGAAAACTCGTCATTTCTCCGGTGAATCGTTGTTCGAATGCAATCGCGTCCACCATTAATTTTATTCTTGGTTGCATTTTTGTTGTCAACAGCCTCGATAACTGTTAAGGATTTTGGGCTTGTTGTATTTGCAGGTATCTGTGGTAATGGTATAGATGATGAAGATGATGCCTTATCTGTCGATTGATGTTGGGATTGCGATGAGGTGTTGGGAAGCAGTCCATTTCCCATAACTAACTTATCATTTTGAACATGATGGAGATGCTGTGGCCTCAGATTTAATTGATGCTGGTGTTGTAGTTGTTGTTGTTGTTGTTGATTGAACACGTTTGCGTTGTTATTAAGGGAGTAATCGAAAATGCTTAGCTTTTCAACATCGTAGTCATTGACCAGACTGAGGCACAACCGACAAACTTGATAGAACTTTGGTGGTACATTACACATAATTATTTAGTTTGTTTTGATCTTATTGTTTTATTAAGAATTTTTTTATGGTATTTTTTATTTTTTTTGTATTGTATACTTTTTTTTAATTTATGAGAATTTAGTTTTTTTTTTTTTGGAGAAATTATAACAAAAGGAATATGAAATATGTATAAATAAATATATAGAGATGTATTCATATAAATGTAACAGTAACAGAATATACAAAACAAAAATCGTTCCAAGTACACAAATAAGGACTGAGCACTGAGTTGCTTAGGAGCAGGGTAGTGATATCATTAAATTACACGAATGTTGTTTTCTTTCTTTTGATTAAGTAAACTTCTAAGCACCGAAATTATGCTGACAATACAGAGCGGATAAACGATAGTCGAAAACAAAAGCATAGTTTTTCTGTACTTAGTTCATAAAAGGACGGCACATCACATACACAATTTGTTTAATTTTACTTTGAATCTATTGCAGTTTCAAATGTTTATAAAACATTTCGATTTTCTGTGAACAAATAAAAAAAAAAAACAAAAATTACATTTCGTTAATCAGATTTCCAATGGCAAGAAATACCATCATAAAACAAAGCAATCATTTTTATCCACCTATACATATGTACACATAATGATATATCGTTCGTATCGTGTCGTGTAGTCGCGCTATCAATACATCAATATGCATACATAGAAATGGTGGAGCGAAGCGCTTCAAGGCACACATTAGCCAACGAGGGGCGACATGTCAAAATAACATTTTTCGTTTTTATCTCTTTTTCTTTAGAATTTCCTTCTTGTATGGTTATTTTATAAATGGTTAATCATTTCATCACCAACAGAAAAAAAAAATATAACTAAATAGGTACTATACAACAACATAGAGAGCAAGTCATAACAGAACAAAAGAACACTCATTGGAAACTAAACAAAACAAGAGTACCACACAGCACAAGAAAAAATTTATTATTTTCTCAGGTAGTGTACATTTCACTAAAAAAAATTTCTCGTATTGAACTTACGTTTCACCTGCGTATTTTTACTTTTAAAATCACATTTTTTCGATTCAAATTCAACAATCGATTTGTTTGTTTCGCATCACCAATGATAAAATTATACGTTTATGTGGAATTTCTATGTTGGAAAAGAAATACGACGATGCTGCCAGCCGATTTGTAATAAGACAGCATAAGAAAAATATATACAAATGGTGTGTAGGCGTAGGTATAAGAGTGAGAGAAAATAATTTAGATGCGATTGCAAGAGTGTATTTTCGCTGGTATTTTGCTCCCTATTTACTTGTAAGCAAAAAACACGGAAGGTGATTCGTAATTCTTGCACAATCATAATTCCTTTTACTTTTCCATGAAGATTTTCTTATTGAATTTTATCAACTCGGTACATTCCAATCGGTTTTCTATTTTTATCACGACTTATCCTAAACCGCTCATCACAAAACTCTCTTACTTTCAACGCAACTTCATTAAATTGCAGCAGAAAATATGACTCAAAGAACAGAAAGACAGAAAAAAATACTCGGAATGACAGTCTACGGATTTCGTAGGTGGATTATTCTTTTTTTATCTAATTTGGGTCATGGTAGCGTTCAGATGATAAGCGAGATGGCTGATAACAAAAATGATGTGGCTGATAATATGAGCGCTGCTGCTAAAAAAAGTCAAAGCATATTCAGCAAAAAACAGCATGTACCTAGTCCAAAATCCTTCTGGCTGTGTTAACAACCTCGAAAATATTTGATCCTTCTCATTCTCTCCGAGATAAGAATATTGCCTGACACCAAATGGACACATTCAAAACCTTAAGGTAAGATTAGACTGTATGCCAAGTGGTCATAAAATGCCAATTTCTGACATTTCTCCTGTCAAAATATGGTCATATAGTGTAATGGGCATATCTCATATGCTCTAATGACCTGAATGCCACACATGACCAGGCTGATTTTGACAAATAAAAATGCCGAAATAGCATATAGTGTAATATGGGACAATAAGCACGAATGCCAGCATAAAGCCCTTTATGCCCATATGCACTTTCTTGAAATTTCGTTATGGCATTGCTGGCATTTGTTATTTTTGATGGAACAAGTATTATTTTGTTGTCATCAGTGTTTGATGAGTTCGTAGGATTGGAATTTGTTTTCGTTTTCTTGCTCATTTTTAGTGGATTATTGAATCTATAATTTGCGTAAATTATTTAATTGTATTTTCTTTGTAATTTTTTAAGTTTAAGTGGTCTTGTTCTTGTCCCTAATTGTGGTTGTATATATACTTTTTTCCTGTTGTGAATTTTTGTTTGTGTAAAAATTGTTTGTTTTGTGCTTGTAATAAATTTCCAACTTTAACATTTTTTGATTTGTTTTTCTCTACATCATTACCCTTCTACAACATTATGGGTACTAAATAACGAATGCCTTAAATGACCATCGAGGTCAATAGACTAATAAACAGTTTTGATAACTGTGGCATTTTGTTCATTTGACAGCTAATCTCGTTATTTGCTTACTAAAGTCTGACAGTCTGCTGTCACGTTCTACGTCCGAATTTTTTAATGGGCCGAAGGACAATAAAAACACTGTTTATCAAATGTTAAAATCAGCATATTTCAATTTTTACGTTACATTGGTAGCCTAAAAAAAACATTTGATCGTACTCAGGAGCCAGAGCACTTTTTGCGTATCTTGACTTCTTAGCGAGAGTTAAATCTTCTTTGTTTAACACCATGACATTTTGTCAAGCAATGAAGATTGATACTTCCATTTGTTTGGCTTTATTAAATAAATAGAATTTTATAAACACAAATTCTACCGGAGACTACCTCTGAGGCTTAGATCAATTTCCATTAATCTATATAAATTGTATAAATCTTTGTCTTTATCTTGCTAATTATTGTCTCATAAAACGAGATTACAAATTAATCTCGATGCATCTAGAGATCGATTGCGGCTGGAGTTCCTGATGTCAAAAATGCAGAACAATCAGAGCTCCATGGTGAATATATGGTACCATATAACACAAGCATAAACAAACAACTGATGTATGGACAAAAGAATTTCTATAAATTAAGTTGAATTAAAAATTATAATGTATTTTATAATATAATGAAATGTTGGACCTTAGTCGATGAGTAAATCACTTCGTTGATATAGGCGCGCAATAATTATAAACAAAAAAACTGCAAAATCCAAACCATAAAAATCGTTGGTGGTGAGTTTTTATGGGAAATGAGGTGAGTACGGGAATTTGTGCAGTTTCTCATTGTGATAGCCAATTGTCTTTAGATATGACATCTATGTTCGGCGAGAACTTATCTATGGCCCAACAGAGGGCATTCAGTTTCCGGAACCGGAAAAAAGATATGTGGAGGAAGTACATGGAAATGTATGGTTTTTGTTTAAAGAATTGAAATAGAGCTTACTCGTTAAATTGGCAAGGGAAATTGTAATATGTAAAGACACTGATCAATTGCGAGAGAATTATATCGATTGCGTTCCATTGCAACAGTACTGACGCAAGTTGACAAAGTTTCTTAGATGTTCTTAAATATTTAATGATTCAGTTGTAATTGAGTCGAAAACTAGGCGACAGAAATAGTCACGCAATGTGGGTAGTTTGACGCACCCGACAAAGAGCTTATACAAAGTATGCGATCCGTTGGAATGACAATTAACCGAATTTAACACTGATTTTATACTCGTGAGTATTAGGCACCTATCGACCATCCAGATCTTGCGAGAGCCCAACTTTTTGTGAATGGTGGCTACAAAATACCTCTATGCTTGTCGAGAGCTTCTGGAATCCTCACAAATAAATTTAAGATCATGTGTGCTATTCTATCAATTTTTATTTAATGTCATAATAAGAAAGTAGATGATTTTGAACAATTTAATTACTGAAATAAAAACATTTCTGCAGATAATACTAAATTCTAATAAGTATTTGCATTTCGTACATTTCTCAATAATATGTATTTCATTACAATCGAGCAATAATACTTTTCTTTAGAGTTTTGCTTTTACGGAGTATTTTTATTGTTGTTCTTCTTTGAAAACTTCAGTAAACGAAACACCTGGTAATTTATATATTCTTAAAATAAACTACAAACAAAAATAAAAATAAAAAACAAATGAAAATTTTACCCATTATTGGTTCGTTTATAATGTATAATATCAAGACAATGGTAATGTAATATTTTGAAGTATTTTCAAGTATGAGTATATTTGATTTTTGTATTATTACGTCTTATTACTTTAACAATGTTATTTATTTCATTTCGATTGTTTCCTCTTAAATTAAAATAATTTTTTTTTATATAATTAGACGACAGTTGCCAGTTCTTGCAATGTAGCACGATGATGACAATTTTGCATTCTGCTGGCAGCTGAGAGTCTTACGACAACTTCACGGGAATATTTATGTCAGGCTGTGCAGTTGGAGACATCATTTGGTAATTTTTTTCTGGAACAAATTCCACAGGATTTTAATTCAGTGAAGATTTCGGTAAAAAATCCTGGTTCAGCATTTATGCGTAACATTTCACCACTTAACCGATTTACGATGAGCAGGCATCTAAGAAAAATAAATAAACAGTAAAAAAACGAGAATTTTAATTTTTGCGCTATGTCAAATTAAATCTAAAAAAAAATAATTTTACAACAAACAGACAATTACCTGTCCCAGAATTTCTCCTTTGATTCTTCAACCAGAAATGGCTTAAGAGGGTAGCTTATTTCATTTCCCATATACGAGTACGAAAGGTAAAGACATGTCAGAACTGTAGCTTGCAATTCACATTCCTTGGTTTCGTCTCCGTCGACTAGTTCTCGTACAAGCATGTACACAAATACAACGTTTGCTGGATTAATAAAGGCAACGTCCTGCAAAGAAAATATAATTCAAAAATTATAGTAATTCCAACTTGCCGTTTTAGTTAATATTTCATCACCAAGAAATGCCGGACATCTTGCCCAAGTAGAAATAGTTGGTTACAGTTTAAGCGCTTTTATCTACTACGACTCAGAAAAACTACCCTGACGGCAAAAATGTTTTTAATATATTTTACCCACTGCGAAGAATTTTTTGTATAGGAGGGAACAGTGACCAAGTGGGATTAGTTTTATCGCTTTGAAAAATTGTTTCGTGGAATACCTACAAATTATCGCATATTCAAAATTCAAATGTCGTGAAGTAAGGAAAATGGTACACGAATGGTCAGTTTGAATTGGAGTTATATTACAATCGCTGGTACATTGAACTGGTATGGAAACCAGTGAACCATCCTTGAAATTTGTAAGCCTATACAAATATTTGACATAGCCAGTCAAAGTGCAAGATTGCAATTTTGCAATGACAATTCAATTGTCTCTTTTTTTATACATTTAGAACCAGTCGGCAATACTAATATGCACCTATAATAATAATTTTTAGTGTCCAGGCTAAATTTTTCGTGCTCACAATAGCAAAATTTTCCATACGAAATTCCATATTGTGACCTAAAAAATATTTACTCTAAATCTAAATGTTCATTTGTGCCACCCAATAAGTGTAGTTTTGCGAATCTTTATTGAATGGGCGCGTTGCGTTACAAGTTGCGGACTGCTACTTGGCGTAAATTACCCGCTAAAGAAGAGAAATAATAGGCAGATGTCAATGTGAATCGATTACAAATGTAAGCAAACTTATATCGATTTCGTTTTGGCAAACATTGAGAAAAAATCAATTTTTTTTTCAGATTTTCACACACATATACTTTCCATTGCTTTCAATAATACCAATGTTTAAGACACACAGCGGGGCGTTACGAATTGTTTATCGTTGGAGAAATTTATTTTTTAGCTGAATTATTCATTTTACCCGTATGATCGAGTTTTTTTAACTTTCTCCATTACGTAGCTGTAAGCCCAAAAACTCCAAATCCGAGGTTTGAACGTAATCCGGGGAGCCGTTTACGCTGTAGGCCTGTGGAAGGACGGACAGACGGACAGAGTTTTTTGAGTTCCTCTATCATCGTAATATCAGAATTGATTAAAATCTCGAGCTCGAAATTTTGTACGAAACCAATATCTTTCTGTTACTACGTAATGGTGAAAGTTAAAAAATAGAATTTGAGTAAAATAAATCCAGCTTTTTTTCTTGTGCCACAGCTTAAGCTGACGGTTTTCCTCCACCTGGAATATTATTTGTAGCAATCAAAGGAATGCTTTACATTAGCAGTTACAGCATAGTACGGTTACGGCATAAATGTATAACATGCATCTAGTTCTTACCTGCCATCCCTGCAATAGTAAACATCTGTCGACAGATCGAAGCCACATTACAGCATCACAAGCTTCGAATTTTCTTAATTTCCTACACCGTTCGTGTAAAAACATTCCCAGGCATTTAAGTAGTTCTGAAGTGGATGCCTATTTGAATAATTAAATTGAAATAAAAAAAAAAAAACAAATTATGTTCATATATATGCTTATATTATTGTAATGTAGAAAAATGTTTTCTTGTTTTCAAGTTCATATCTATGGCCAAAAGTAGGTACCTGCATAGAAGTTTTACTTTACATTCAAGACTTCTCTGGTAAAGCTACCTAATGTTTTCCAAAGACTGCTCTGCTTATTTTATTGTTTTAGTTAAAAAGTAAAGTAGACGATTTATTTGTATATGTAATGTCGTTGCGATGTCATAGTTTGCAATCAGATTTCCGATGGAACATGAATTGAGATCATTCTGTTTTTGCATTTGTGTTGGTGTCTGATTTAAAAGCCAGCTGTTTTTAAATTGTAATTTGTGTTTTTAAGAATCTATTTATTTATGTTGATATCCATTACAGCGGCCAGATGCAAAATTTGTCTCTGTTTTTCACCGAATCTGTGTCTAAAACCGTAAATAATAACACACTTCAACGTTTGACAAATGTCAAATGTTTGGGTGTTAGTGAAAATCGCGCTTACTCTGATAAAAGTCCCAATAGAAAACGACATAAGTGACCTGACAGCAGCAGCTTTTTCTAAAACTTTCTTGAGATGTGTTCAATGTTCATGTTATCCTAAACTGTTTTCAGCGCCATTCACTTTCACCGAGCCCGATTCAGAAGGTCAGAATCTAATGTCGATTTCCATTGGGATTTTACAGATTTGCTCTCAGATCTCAGATTTTTCGTGCCCAATGGAACATAAAACGAGATTTTTCTTCCTCCGCATTTGTGGTAGTGCGTGTTTGAAAAGTCAGCTGTTCTTAAATTGCAATTTATGCTTATAAAAATCCACTCAATTTGTGTTGATATCCATTGCGCCGGCCAAATGTAAATTTTTCTTTATTTTTCACAGACTGGTCTTCTAAATACGTAATTAATACACACTTTAAAGTTTGACAAAAGGCAAATGTTTTGGTGTTAGTGTAAGTAGGTGTGAATCTTGCTCAGATATCGAGATTCGAAAAATTGCTCTGACTCTCAAAAAAAGTGCTTTTTTTGCGGCCAATGGAACATGAAATCTGACAGCCAGCTGATTTCGAGAGCAGAAAAACTGCTCTGACTCTGAAAAAAAGTGCTTTTTCTGTCCCAATGGAAATCGACATAACTTAAAGTCGAGACACACAATCAAATGTATTAGTTTATACCACTTTTTCACAAAAGTGACTGAAGCTGCTTTATTGCGATCATAGGCATTCGCCTACTTTACTTTGCGTTGCTTAATTTTGCTGAACTAGGAGCTCAATAAAACAAGCCTATAAATAGGTCTGTTTCCCTACGATAGTTTTTTTGAGCTTCGAACTCAGCAAAGCAAAGTAAAGTAGGATTTTCCGCACGCAATTACAGCAACTAATGCGAGTCTGGAAGTGTCAATTGGAATGTAGTTGTTGTAATTAGCGTGCTGAAAATCATACTTTGCTTTACTTTGCTGAGATCGAAGCTCAAAAAAACAGGGCTGATAATGCATTAGAATGCACTACTTAGTCAAAATTCGTTCACTTCTACCTAACTTATGAGTTATGAGTTATGACTAATGTATTCGAATGCATCATCGTAATAAAAAAACAGACCTAACATTCGATTATTTTTAAACCTGTGTGTTTTTTGAGCTTCGATCTCAGAAAGCAAAGTAAAGTAGGACTTTCAACACGCAATTGCAACAAATACTGTGATTCGTCCAAGTGTCAAGTAGAGTGTAGTTGTTGTAATTGCGTGCTGAAAGTCCTACTTTACTTTGCTTTCTGAGATCGAAGTCGAGGTCGAAGCTAAACAAAAACAAGTCTATTGTACAAAATAAGGATATCTCTGGCCAAAGCCAAGAAATTTGTTTCAAATCAAATTAATTTTAAGTATTTTCACCCCAAATGGCGTAATAAGGTTAGGATGCGTAGCTGAGGTTGGATTAACGTGTGTGAAAGTATTTTAGAAAATACAAACGAAATGCTGTAAATATTTTATAAATATGTGCTCATTTATAGTTAACAATTTCGAACTGCGAATATGTAATTAGGTTACAGCATAACGTTTTTCTTTCTGGTCGTGTTTTTGAAAGTCATATTGTTTTTCTTTTCAAAGGCAAAGGCGTAAAAAAACCATTACACTTCAAATAGTAATAATTCTAGACATTGCTGAATTTAAGAAAAATTCATCCGTCGCACGATTTCAACGGCCGACAAGAAGTTTTTCAAGCAAGTCATTCCTAATTCTAGTGTCAATATTAACAACCGCATTTAGCAACGCATCCCATCCGTAAATGCAACATTGCATTAACTCAATATTTCTGTTCTTAAAATTAAGTGGCATACACAATTATTTAAGACTACATACCTGAATCACAGTTTTTCTAGCTCCAGTATGGTTATGCTGAGTTTGAGGTCTAGAGTTCTTCACTGGTAGTTGCAATGGAAGCGACAAAGGAAATTTTGGAGCCAATTTATTTTGTAGTTGTGTGGAATTTGTATTATTTGCCCGAACTAAGTCCAACGCCAAGAATATACTCTTTGGTGTACCGGGAGTATAAAAAATCTGTCTCTGTTGATTCTGGTTCTGGTTCTGATTCTGATTCTGATTCTGGTTCTGGTTCTGATGACCGAGGCTATGTTGCGTTTGAGTCTGATCTTGGGTCTCTTGAAACTGCTGTTTGTCTTGGATTTTTTGCTGCACATTTTTGTTTTTGTCAACCTCGATACGATGTAGTGTATCTCCAATGGACGGCTTAGTTGGCAAATTGGTAGCTTTATTTTTGTTGTTATCTAATTTCTTTCTGCTGTGCGATGCTGCCAATCGTTTCCACGACAAAGCGTTTATGAAGAGTGAATGCTTTTTCAGATTTTTCTCCAATGCATTCTTCTCGGACAATATTCGCGAGCTGTCAATATTACGCTCGGATGATTTAATATTATTGACATTATTGTTGATGCTATTGTTATTGTTTATAATATTATTTATATTGTTGTTGGTATGAACATTATGCGTTTGTTCTAAATTGTTGTTTTCGTTATTGTTATATTGGCTAAAGTTATTATTAGACAATTGCTGAAAAATCGGTTTAGCGTTCTCCCGATTTTTTGCATTATTTAATTGCTCGTATGAAAAATTATTTAGCGGGAAGTCCGCAGCACTCGAGGTCTCCAAAGTCGCTTCATTGCACGAGCCATTGCCATTGCCATTGTCCACACTATTACGATGATGGCGATGAAAATGGTGACTATGATGGTGTGCTGAGTATACGGGGCGACGTTCTCGGGGACTAAAACTGAGAACTGTACCCATTATCCTGTTTGCTGAATTCCGATACTGAAAACTAAATGCACAAACACACACACACACACACGTCTTATTAATTTGACTTAAATCGGTTCGATATAGGTATGTATTATTAATAATACGCTTATAATGCAGCTTAGATATCTATTAATTTTCTACGTCCAATAAAACGAATATAATTACTAAATTTTATGAACACGAAGACTTTTCGAATAGATTTAATTTTGACACACTATGTTGAGTAGGAAATGAAGAGGAGTAAAACATTTATAAGAATTTTCCACCCCTTATCGCAGATTTGAAGAGTCTCAGTTACAGTTTTCATTTAACGAAATAACTACTGAACTTAATATAACCGAGAGTAGTAGTAGAATGTTATTTGAAAATTAGTAATCACAATTTTTGTTTTTCGCATTCAAAGCAATTGTATCTGCTTCACGCTGCGGAAAGTCTTTTACCAAATTTTAGGTACTCAAAATACCGATCGATTTAAATGCGCAGGAGTACTACTGTGCATTCACCCTTTGTCTACGGGGAAGAAAAAAGCCCGTTAAATATTTTAACATGAAGTTGCTACGTGTGCAGGGTGAGATTTCAAATATTGCGCATATTCCGGTTTGGGAGAACCGCAGATTGCACGAAAAAATGTTATAACAAGAGAATTGAATTGTATTTATAAAAAAAGAAAAGAAATAATGAACCACCCCTAATGTTATTGAAAATATTTGATTTTGAGATACTGTTTTTGTTTTTGCATAATTATGAATAGCTAATAGCAATCACTAAACTAAATACCTGTCACATGAACAGTCCGATTTGTTTTAACTATTCTTAAATGAATTGGTTTAAAAGTTTTTAATTTGGCCTCCTTGAGTACCTACATCGTACTTTTATCGAAAATTCGCTACTGATGGGGGTTGGGAGTGTGAAAACTGTCTACGGTCAGGCCGGAATGTTACCAGATAGAGATTATTATTTTAATATTTATTTGAGGTTATTTTCTTCTTTTTTTCCGATTACGTTATATTCGAATAAATAGATTGATTGATTGATATTTGAAAAATATAGTCGCAGTAAATGGCATATGAATGGAACAGAAAGATTACTGAAGCATGATGCTGATGCATAAACCCTTATTTTGTAGTTCAGGAGGGTGTAAAAGTAAAAGATGTGTCCCGGTAATGCCTGTCGTTATTCTGCAGCGAAAAACACGGATGTGCTGCGCAGCCATGCGTAATTTGAGAAATACAAATTTTTAATTTGCCTGGAGGCCTGCACACAAAACTATGTTGGTACGTAATGTAAGAATGTATAGGCACCTAGAACAGGTAGATATACACATATCCTGTGTTTTTTGGACTGAAATGATTTCAATGCAGGGAATTACCAGACTTAAGAAGCCACCCAAATAAAATACTTACGTACAAGCATAAGAATAGGGAAAAATGTTGTTTGAAATCTTGAACATCTCTAATATAATGTGGTCTAAAACAGAGATTAATATTTCTTAGCCATGCCCATAATTTATTTGGATTCCCTGTTTTCTAGTGAATACCAGAGACAATACAAATACAATACAGTATGGTTTGTCTATGGTGAATACATCAACGTCCTTCTGTTTTTTGTTATCTTGAGTGCCACTGATCGAATTTATCACGTCTATCACAGAATAAGTACGAATTTCAAAATTCGTAGCAAACATTTCCTCTACGACGGATTCTACGATTAGTTCTTTCGGGGTTCGTAGCAAAATTCCGAATACGACGGATTCTGTGATAGACGTAAGAATCTGACAACTGGGTAATCATGTCACGATAATGATCACCATTAATTGTTGCTGCCTAACCAGCCGTATTTTCGAAGAAGAAATAAGCACAAAAAAGTCGTGGGTTTTCTAAACCCAAAATGCGACTGTTTTGACGTTTAACAAGCCATTATTTTTGCAAACTGTAGGTGACAAACCTTCACTATTTTTAAAATATTGCTCAACAACGAAAATGCGTTGTTCTTTCGTATAGTGCTACATTTTTACTAACACCAAACTGTCAGCTGTCACATTATTAAAAGCGAAAAATTATTTTTTTTTCGTGAATTTTGGGACACCCTTTTATTTTCAAAATATGGTCGTTTCCGACAACGTCCCAACAGAAATAAAAAAAAAAAATTATTACTTTTGCTGATCGTTGTTTATTTGGGCAACGTTTTATTAAGGCCCCTTTGCTTTTGACTTTTTTTTAAATCCATGTTAACTCTTTTGAGGTACTAACCTAACCCCTTTTTGTTCGCTTGAGAGCGTTTATTTATTATTATTAGGTTAAGACTCCGGCATTTGCTTTTATTCAACTTTTTGTGCGGTCCCGAATGGCTGATTTGAGAAACTTTCTGAGGACGGTTATATTTGTTTGTTTAAAATATGACAATTTCTTGTGGTTTTGATGACCATTTTTTATACGAACCATTTTCTCCTATCTACAGTTGATAGTGGTAGCTGTTCTGGTTTTACTTAAATGTATACCTAGATAATCTTTCACAAAATTAAATTTCATGTCGGAGAATGCTACCGATTTGATAGAACTTGGGTGTTGATGTTTATGAGATATGAGAACTAGGTACCCCAAGTAAAACTGACGACAAGCAGACTGTGCGGCTTTACGAATACCTGTGTTTTCTGTTACAAGGACAAAACAATGCTTCCAAATGCAAAAGGATTAAGATCACCAAGCACCACCAAAACGTTCAGTGGTTTTTGAGGCAACTGCGAATATGGAAAACTGTTGTTCGTATTACGTATTTCGTAATTAAAGCCTATTCCAAGATAGCTTTTCGTAAACAGTTGATTATTGATTTTCGGAGAAGCCGGTGAAATGCTGCCCAACGGTCTACTCTTAAATTGAAACATCTGCCAAAAAACGGCCACCAGACAGTGCATTATAATGTGTTAAAAGACCTTTCTTTGAGCTGACGGCGATTTTTGATAGGAACATGGAACCATAAGTAGTTGTTCATATGTTCGTAAGGTCGACAATCAAAAGTGTGCTCTTCCAGCACCACTTTTTGTTACTGTTGCCAAAGATCTCTTGCAATCCGGTGTTTAGGGTGCGGCATGTTGGTTCTCCATTGAACCGCTTGGCCAGAGGTCGATGGTTATCGTCTCAAGAATATCAACCAGGACTTTAGGAGTATGTTGGTGGTCCTACTATGCTTTCTGAATAAAATCAACTTTTATCCTTTGTCCATGAGATGATAGCGATGTTTCTATTCACACACAATACTTTTCTTTCTCCTCAAATATGTAGTTATAAGTGAGTGATTTTTATTAATGCCAGCGTCATAACTTCAAGTGACAGGCGTACTTCCATGAGCCGTTTCAATGATTCATCTTCAGATTCTGCCCAGGGGCCGCTCCCTTTTTTTTGTATTCAGAATGAGAGTTTGGAGGAGGGCTTTGCGCAGTCTGGAGGACTTGGCCGTACTGTTAATGTGTTTATAGGAAACACGCCGGGAAGAATTCTGTGCTTTCCTATCTTTCTTTTTGCAGTCATGGGCTGATTTTGTCGGAAATCCCAATGGTGTTTTCAAATACTTTCCCCTCGTTTGACGACGAAGTGTAGATTAGGTTAGGTTGAGTGGGGTAGTGAGATCGTTACAAAAGACCCATAGGGGGCCCATCGCCAGCCCCAGAACGAAAAAGTGTAATTTGTTCACATTTTCAATATAAAACGTTTTCCAGTCCTGTCCTCTGAGAAGCCCACGTATGTTCTTCGTAAGCACAGTTCTTGGTAACTCTGACTTTTTGACTGTACCTACGTAATCAGGAGTCAGATTCTGTAAGGAGGAAACGTTGAAAAGATTTCGTGAGTTGGAATGATTTCTTCCAAGTAGCAGAAGTAAATCGTTCGTGCACACGAAAACGTTTGTGCGTTTGGCCCAAAGGGAATCTCAACGTTTCGCATTACAAAATGCATACCCAGGCAATTGTGCAGAAAGAATCGAGTTGTGTTTAGCTCAGTCAGATTTCCGCCGCTTGCGGTTAATTTTTAACATTAAATAAACAAATAACAATTAAGGAATATTTTCTCCAATGAACATTGAACACATCTAGGCCCTTGTCTCGGTTTTGTAGATATGTACCTCCTTTTTAATTGCTCCCACCGAGAGACCCACCTGGTGACAATTCTATTTCCTGTAGGTAACCGGATGCCAACCAAATGCCGTCGATGCTTACCTGCACCTATAAACTCCATGGAAAACAAACCAAACAATACACACACACTCAAATTATGGTCTAAATAGTAAGTGAATTTATATTTTAATAGAATATTTACGAAGATATTACTTATTTGCTGTTTTTTCTTGTTTTGTTTTGTGTTTTAGCTTATTAATTTAATACAAAGAAACGTAAAAAATAAACCCGAAATTTTTTAAAGCAAGATAAAACGAAACATTATTCACTGTATACATATAACCAAATATTATTGCATTGGTTAGCATCGTCAGCTTATTAATTTTCTTGTTTATAAATAAATTATGTGATGTGACAATGTGTCCTTACATAGGGAATCAATTTATAATATGAAATAGGTATAGTATATAATATTATATAATACATATATTATATATATACATACATATAATTAATGTAAGTGTAGTCATTTAATAGATAATTATATAAGTATAATGATCTAGGTTCACTACAGGGAATATTCTCAATTTCTTTATTTATCTTTCTGCAAAATATTTCCCGTCATCATGTCATTTAAATGTGCAATTATGAGTCTCGGTCTACCGTGGCATGGCGTTCCGCGCTTCATAGTCCATGACTTCTTGATAAATTAACTCTTTCCACTGCTCCACAGTGTGCTCTCGTTCGTCGACACTGTGATCGTATGGCTCCGGAGCAGGCTGTAAGATCAGTAAACATATATTATTAAATTTTGCTCACTTAGATTGGCACAGGTGCGTTCTTGTCATTAGTGGGGCTATAGGTTTCTCGTTAGCTAAATTGTCATCAGACTATAATAAAAAGGGTAAAGTAAAGACTGCAGTCAAATTAATTTACCGACGACCTGTCGGTCTCGGTGTATGCAGTGCAGAACTTGACGAATTTGTCTGGTTATATGATAGACATTCTAAGCTAAGCGTAATGGCTGGAAATGATACCGCCAAGTGTCGCTTTTAGCAAACATTCGGCGGCAAGAATTGCTTAGAGAATAAAGAAAGAAGTTTCAATCCCGTTGATCACAGATTGTAACACCCTCGTGCCAGAAAGCACAGAGTTTCGAGTTTTGAATTTGTTCCTAACTTCCCGACATCCAGAGACGAGTGGGCAAATTATGTCGTCAGGTGTAAGACCTCTTTCAATCTTTACACCGGTGGTTTATAAACCGTGGATAGTGTGGGTCCGAAATGCTTAATGTGAACCTGCTAGTCTGCTTGTACTTTTTCTGGGGGAAGGTTACAGGCTGCTATCAAATTTCTAGAATCAGCAGAGGTGGCATTTGACTCTCGTACATCTCTTACAGATATGGCGAAACAGTAAAATCGAACAGATCCGACTTGTGGTCTCAGAATTATGACCGTAATTCAAGTACCGGAGAGTTTGCTTTATTTTCAGGCTAGATGAAAGTGGACACAACTTTGGCAACTGTGCTTATAGTAGTACGAGATTTCTACTTATTAAAACCATCTGCAACAGAAACAAACGCTTTTCTTGAAGAAAGTGTGTAAACGAACTAGAAGAACACACATTGTCAACAACATATTAAGGTACTTCGATATATAAATATTTTCTGCTTGCAAAACTGCACAAGTTTTAGGATTATTAACAAAAACAAGACCCTGAACATCCTCTAAAGCTAAAGTAGTGAGTGGTTAAAACATTAAAGTCACAAGGAATTATTAGATACTTACTGCATTGACCTCTTCAGCATCATACCAAACATTTATATAACTATGTAGCAGTGCCTGATCAACGGATATACGTTGTTCAGGATCTACTACCAACATTTTACTTAAGAGATCACGAGCCTCCGAGGCTTTTCGCCGACTCTGTTCGTTATTATCACTTGGAAATAAAACATCGGGAAATAGCCTGTCGAAAGCATACCCAGAATATCTGGGCCTATTCTCAACATAATTTCGAACAGTGGGCTGTAAGCGTTGCATAAACGATGCAGATGGAGTACCCAATTGTTCTGCAAAAAGAAAAAACAAAAACAAAAACAAATTATAGAAACCAAATCATACAAACAACTTCTCTAAACTTACCGATAATTTTATTCCACTGATCAATATGATCAGTTCCAGGGAACAAAACACCACCGCGTATCATCTCCCCCATTATACAGCCGACGGACCATATGTCTACGTTTTCTGTGTAGCCCATGCCAAGAATAACTTCGGGTGCACGATAATACCTTGTTACGACGTATGGTGTCATCATAAATGTTGTGCCAGCAGTTCTGGCCAAACCAAAGTCGAGAATTTTAAGAGTGCAATCTGCTTTAACTACTATATTAGACGGTTTAAGATCCTGGCGAATGTCACAAACAACAAATACCACAAAATAAAATACATTGCAATGCACAGAAATAACAATCGATGCTTACCCTGTGGATAATTCCAGCTGAATGCAAATGTTTTATCCCACACAGCATCTGGTACAATAAGTACGACATTCTATCATGGTCCAGATCCATTTGTATGACCTGACACAAATTCGCATCCATGAGTTCCATAACAAGATAGACATCTTGGAAATCCTCTAAAGTACGTTGCGGAGTAAAAGCATTCAACAAACCAATAATCTAAGCAGAGGAAAACAAAATTAAAGAACGTTGTCATTTATAAGAGATTTGCGGCAAACTTACATTTTTATGGTTAACTAGTTTCATTAATTTGAATTCTCGATAAGCGCGCTTTGCGTGCGTTACATTTTGAAAGGGGCGCGATAACTTTTTTATTGCAACATTTTGTTCAGAAACTGTGTCATATGCAGCACTAGAATATACACATAGAAAGACATTTATATCATTGGAAAAAGATAGAGAAAGAAAGAGTTACATAAACATAAACATAAAAAAGTGTTAAAAGGAAATGAACGTGTATTAAAATTAAGGGTAAACTAAAATGTCAATGAAATCATATGAAGGCCCTGCGTACAAAAGATGACTGGAGAGAAACACGCCCGGTAAGCGAACCACTCAATATAAAACAAAACGTTGGCTTAGCTATACAAAAAGGCATAAAAAGTCGTCGGCTCTGATGGTCTCGTTTTGTGTTAAAAGAAGATAGGTAAACGGCTATTCCAATTCCAAATCTAACTGACTGCCTGGAAGAGGGAATGTTGCACCCTAATGTGGATTGTCTCATTCGCAGCGATAAGCTACGGTTAGCAAACTTTAGATAGAACCGGCTCCAACAATCCAACAGCTTGTAAACTAAAAGCGCAACCTGAAGAGACCTAACGAATTCCCAACTATAAAATGAGAACGCATGCCCACAGGTTGTGCATCTCCCACAATGATTTCTGGACGAGCTGCGTAGATGAGCAAGAGAAGGAGATAAGCTTTTCACTGCACTCTCCATCAACCAGCGAGCGAAATTTGATTATTACGTTTTTCACGATTTAAACCTGTGTACGAACATGGACATGAGCTTAATTAAGAAATGCAATCACCCCTATCGGGAATAATATTTCCCCCGGAATGTTTCCTATTCAGCAATCTTATTTACATTGCTGACAAGGGAAACATTTCCATCGGAACTTATTTGCGATAGCCCTAATTAAGTTTTGAGGGCGGAAAGTATGATCGAAATGGCCTTTTCAGTGGGATCATTAGTGCCACTTCAAACTAGCAAACCTGGCGGTGTATGCCAGGTTCAAAAATATAGCCCCAATGGAAAAATGTATCAAGCGAAAATAATTTTACCAATTCAGTGAAGTATTTCAGCACGAAGCAAAGACGAAAACTCATAATAAAGCTGGATGCTATCAATAGAACAAATCTTAGGTGGACAACCGGCTCGACATGTCTAGCGACAAAGCAGATCTGGCCATAGCTGGATCTTAAACGCAACAAGGCTTGGCGTTTTTTTAATTTTTCCAGAAGCTGTCTTGACAAGGAGGAGGAAGAAACCATACTCCATCTCCTGTCTAGCTCTCTCACATAGACGAAAACTCCATTTGGGAGCGTTCTACTATAGCTGTGTTTTTTTGAGCTTCTATCTCAGCAAAGCAAAGTAAAGTAGGATTTTCAGTACGCTAATTACAACAACTACGTTATACTTGACACTTCGAGAATCGCAATAGTTGTTGTAATTGCGTGCTGAAAATCCTACTTTACTTTGCTTTGCTGAGATTGGAGCTCGAAAAAACACGGCTTATAATGATTTGAACGATCTAAAAAACATAGACATTCGTTGTCTCCTTCGCTTCATCAGAAGCTCCAATTGGTTCAACGAGTAGGAAGAATTGAATTTTAGATGCATGTGGAATCACAAGCCACCTTATAATGGTCTAAGTGTGTCGGCTTACCGACAGCCACTTCAACCTAACCTCAACCTTACCTAAAGACGAAAACTGAAATGGGTAGTTGGGATGCTCACAGAAAGATGTAAACATATAGTTTGTGCAATCTTATCCTTTTGTTTTTATACGAATTACGAAAGGAACTCTGAGACAAAATGTTATTATTATTACTATTACAAAATGCAACTTTTTATAAATTTTTCATTTTATTCATGTGCATCAAATGAGAACATTCACTACTCTCGCTAGATTACTCGATACAAATTTTAAATACATTAAATACTACCACCAAAGCCTAACATTAAAATCAATTTATTCTTAAATGAGTCCCTACTCAGATCAAACTCAAACAAACTACAATAAAATACCTATGCCTGTCAATTGCAAAACTTCTGTAGTAATAAATATAAAATTATGACTCTGCGTTTGGTTGTGCCACCGATTATTGTTAAATGTATGTATGTATTTAAAAAAATAAAGTGAAAATGAACATAACCACAAAGTGCGCGAGAAAAAAAGTCCCTACAAAAATGCACACTGAATACGAGATGAGGAATCACTGGCTTGCCGGTAAGAAAAACACTTGCAAATAAATTGGACAAAATAAATAGAAAACAGAAATTTATTTGTAAAAGGAGACAGAGCACACATAAATTTATTAAAAAATATTTGCAAAACATCAATTAAAGTTATATGGGCATAAAAATAAGTCAAAGTGAGTTCTTGAAAAGAGTCATTCTCCAAATTAAAATATAATTAGGGCTATCGCAAATAAGTTCCGATGGAAATGTTTCCCTTGTCAGCAATGTAAATAAGATTACTGAATAGGAAACATTCCGGGGGAAATATTATTCCCGATAGGGATGAATGTGTATTTATTATTTCAGGCAAAAAAAAAAAAATCACTTATAAACCAAACAGAGGAAAATACAAACATTTATATAGTTTTAGTTGGAAAAACCTACCACACAATTCCTTGCGCTCCAGACCCAATTGGTTTTAAATTTTGATACCTATTAAGGATTGTAAACTTCGTATCTCCCACCTCAACGGTGTACAAAGGGTAGCGTGAGCTCATTATGTTTATGTAGTTTCGACTAGATGCAATTTAATCCATTTTATTGTCTAAAATAAAAACAAACAAAGTGATGATATTAGAAACATTGTATTGAAATTGTACCGTCTCGTTTCAGACAGCGGATGGTGATTTTATTTAATTCAATTGTTGGTAATGACCATTAAGTGGAAAAAATTGATAGATAGATAGAGCATAATGTTTGAGACATCAAGAGTTTTCAGTCAAACTGTTCACGGTATAGGTCCGTTCGATTGAAAACACTCCATGTTGACGAGCTTTTACAATTGAGGAAGGGAGAAGCTGTTGTCATATAGCAAATATAAAGCTCCACGTAAGAAAAAAACTGTTTTAAATGGTTGTTTGTTGAAATTCAGTGTATGGAAAGTAAGTGTCGGTCTGCAGGAACACTTTTGGCAATGTGGTGACCAACATTTAACTGCATTTAGCAACAGCAACAAAGAAGGTAACTAAAAAGCAAATGCTCATACTGCTCAACTCTTAATGGTTGTCATCCAGAGGCACAAGTTCTCTTCAGCTGAACTCGTCAAAGGAACACCCTCAGCAACTGATGTAAGCGCAAATAGGACACAGGACTTAATTAACACAACAAATTCTAACCACAGGTCACATTTCAGTTTGTACGAACGATGTAAATCTAGGCATTCTTTAAAACACACATGGAAACCTGCTTTGTTTCCCCTGTAAACGACTGGTATTATTTAGAACAAGGCAACGCACATCTACCAGACATCGAAATATAAGCATATGCGCCAATCGCGTGCTCCATTTAACCAGGACTGACAATATTCGTATAGGCAAATGGCGTGCATTTCAGTGGTATATTCACATCTGAACGATTACTATCAGCCTAAGTGACTTTTCTTTGTGATCGACAATAACTACACTCTATTTTAAATTAGTAGAATTCCCACAAACTGCCCTGCTTTTTTGTTTAAGGAAGACAAAAACTCCACGTAAAGAAACTGCTCTCACGATATAGCAAAAATGTACCAACTTTAACGTGGGAATAAATTAGTTTGTGGTCTTGACTTAATTTGTGAATTTTCGAATTACCTAACCTTCAAAATTCCAGTAGGAGAAAAAAAAAAAAACAATTACCCCGGATAGTTATCCTATTTCTCGTACGTAAGTGGAGGACACAACAAATCAGTATCCGATGTGGGTCAACAACTCTGCTGACGACATTACTTTTAATGACTCATAGCAAGTTGGGTTCGAGCAACTTATTACTGGCTTCTAAAAATAGTCGCCCTTAATCCTTTAAACGCTCTAACCATCAGTAATTCAGACCGTAATTGATGCTGATTACATTTATTTTATTGGTATGCTTTGTGTCTGTACGGGAATTAATAACTATCAAAAAAAATAAATAATTGCGATATAAAAAAAGAATTGAAGATAAACTATAGAAGGAAAATGGTTCTCATGGACCACAGAGGAAATTCTTATATATTTAGGTTTGCATGTTTGCATGTTTGGTCTTGCGTGTTGAAGAAAATGATCACATCTGGAGTTCTTCAAAATCAAAACCACTGGAGTGGGAAAGGGGCGACGGAATGAGAAGTAGACGGGGTTGGGGTTAGAAACCATCCCCATTTTCCATCACAGGGAATTGGCAACTATTTTGCTGTAGCACACTTTAAGATAAATCGTTCATTTAATTCTCTTCAGCTCTTAAACGGATGAATAATGCAGATAGACACAAAAACCTTTCCTTTACATGGGATTGCCTGCGATTATACACAAGTGCACTTATTTGGCCGCCTGTTTGCCGATGAATGTTACTGAAAATAAACCAGTATCCAGGATATCCTCACCTTAACCGGCCGTTTATTAATTATATAATCAATTTGACAACAATTGAAAGCAGGACACACAGCTTAGAAATATTATGTTAACCGAAAGTCTGTGTGTAATCATGCCAGAACAATAAGTTATAAATGTTTTAGAAAACGAAACTGCAGCTTAAATAAATAATAAATGGGCGTTTTCCTTTGTGCGATGATGGCACTTTATGCTTTGTTAGGATATCCCCGGTAGCTATTTGGCAAGTCCTCAAAAAAATGTAATGTACCTACAGACTTGGAAAATGTGCACTGTGACTGCATTGACAACTACCCTTTTACGATGCGCAAGGTAAATTATCCTGGAACTTTCTTTAATCAAACTTGACAAAAAGTACATTAATACAAATCTCAATGGGTTGCATTTGTTTAATATGTACAAGCGAAACGGTTAGCGGAATATTTAATTTATGTACCTACATACTGCCATTAGATATATCCTAGTTGTGAAATATCCATAAAAAAACAGGGCAATGCACATTTTTCTTTTTACATAAGTAGATAGATGGTTTAACTTGTATATTTATTTTGCACTACAATTAACAAATCATACATTCAATCGAAAATCATACAATTTACTATCAAGCAACAAAAAAAAAAAGACAGACCATGTATAGCATATTAATCGATTTTTTCACCTCCCTTAACCGAATGACTTGGGATAGTAGAAGAAAAGGATTTTGCAGAGCACCCAAGTGTGCAAAACTCGACAACAATATTGTTTAACTTTACCTTAAAGAATTGCTTGATATTTTATTTCCTTCGAGAGATAATTTATTTCAGAATTTAATATTGTATATAGGACAGGCAGCCATTTACCAGAATGGTATTGGTTTCAGTTGAGACAGCAGTTCAACCTAGTATTGATCGATGATGATTTTTCTTACTAACCTTTTTAATTTTATTTTATACTTTGTGAACTAGATTACACTTTAAGGAAATAACTTGTAACTTTATTAAATACAACTGTATTACTATATTTAAGCCGTATTTAAAAATTTATATATAAATAAATACTATATCACGCAAAACATTTGATTCTTTTCGGCACTTACGAGCAGCTAAACGAATAAAAGTATCTCGAGATAAATAATGAGATATTCAGCACCAGCTTCGGGGTGCGTTCTTGGTGGGCTGAAGAAAACGACACAAAAGCATTATTACTGTGAATGTGTTGGTGTGTCTTGTTGGAGTGCATACTTGTTTAACTGTAGAGTATTTTTTTGTTTGCATCGCTTTGTGCTGTTTTACTGTCACGCGTATAGAGAATTGCGCTAAAGTGTCAAAAGCTAAAACATTTAACCAAATTGATAGTAAACTCTCCTTTTCCGTCAATGGTGGTTGCAACTCAGTGCAATTATGTAATTTCGGTGTTACTTGTGATTAATTACGCTAAACAATTAATCACGGGTAGTTTTCTACCACTAACGAAGTGAAAAGCGAATTTTCCAGAGTCAACAAATTATCGTGGTGAGTAATTTGTTAGCATGAAATTAGGTGAAAACTAATATAAAAATCAATTCACACACGATCTCACCATCTACAATAAGAGAAAAGCCCATATGATACATTTTTTTCTGCATTTTCCAGACTTGAAACTAGAGCAGGACGAAAAATGGCCTCCCGTCACATTGAAGTTTGTGGCTATAAATTCGTTTGAAAAATTATGGTTGCTTTGCAAAACAATTGTTACCCCTTTCAAAATACACATTTTGTCTCTTTTACATGAAGCTGACATTTCAACATGATTTAATGCTATAAAAATGAGGAAAAAATTAGAGAATAATGTAGTGTTATTCGGGCTAAACTATCAACGAATTAGCCGAAAGTGTAATATATTACGTTGATCCCGTAGCAGAATTTTTTTTTGACTGCTGGAAAATTATTTATTCCCCACGATAGTGTCGGAAAATTATCCAATGACAATTATATGCGACATTGACACATGGAATTATAAATATTTTACCATATTTTTAGACTATGGAAGTGTTTCAATTAAATATTATGAATAACCAGTGAAAGTGATAGAAGGTCCATTAACACGAAAGCAATTTTTTTCACAATATGAGAAAGAAATAAATCCGTGTTTCCGCAGTCAAAAGTGTCATGGAGTACTTAACCAACTTATTTGCGCATTTTTGCAACAAAACCGAAAAGAGAGATCCGTTTATCCGAAGTCAATGCGTAAGAATGAGATCACAAATCAGACGCCTAAAATGTCGTGGATGTTCTATCCATAATTATGGATACGTAAAACGGAAATAGACACAGGTTCCGCCCACCAATATTTCTGCAGTTGCTTGAAAACATTTCTATTTCTGATTTGAAACACTTGAAATGAGAGTAGTAATTAGTTTCAGTAAATTAAACCAACAGTTCATCAATCAATTACACGAAAAAAATAAATAATTGTCCGTTCATTATTTCCGGAAGCCATATTGTTTTATAGGAACGCGGAATTTCTTTAACCATCGCTATAAAAATATCAACATGCGAAGCCTTCCTATAATGCCTATTACGTAAACAAGATGGCCGATATAAATACGTGTCGCGTTTTTTTGCGTTTTAGGTGATGCTGTCCCTCTCAGTCACATTGCTATTTAGTATTTAACATCCCTTTAATTTTCCGTGATAGGAATATGTGACCGTGTAAATGCAGCATTAAACTGCATTTACACCATCACGCACGCGCATTTTTGCATAAAACGGGACAGAGAGATCCGTTTATCCACAGCCAATGCTATTAAAAGTGTAAGAATGAGATCACAAATCAGACGCCTAAAGTGTCATGGATATTCTACCCATAATTGTAGATACGTAAAACGGAAATAGACACAGGTTTCGCCCACCAACATTTCTGCAATTGCTTTAAAATATTTCTGTTTCTGATTTGAAACACTTGAAATAAGAGTGGTCATTAGTTTCAGTAAATTAAACCGACAGTTCATCAATCAGTTACACGAATAAAATAAATAATAGTCCGTTCATCATTTCCGGAAGCCATATTCACATGGATCATTTTCCCATAACATAAACCACGTAAACAAGACAGTCAATTAAATTACGTGTCACCTATTTTTGCGTGTTAGATGATGCTGTCCCTTTCAGTCACACGGCTATTTAGTATTTACCAACCCTTTAATCTTCCGTGTTAGGAATATTCACCAGATTTTCTGGCACATAAGGCGTAGTACGTAGCAGTTATGGAACTAAATTTACCTTTGGTCTCCAAATGGACAGCGAAACGTCTGCGAGAGTTTCATCAGCTATTATGCAAGTAACAGTGCTACAAGCATTTATCTATGGCTATTTATCTCCGATTTGTATACTAGAACATGTATATGAAAACATACTGCTCAAGTATGCAGTATATTTATGCCCCCTTTACCATCCTTAACCGGACAATAAAGAAGTGCGAAAAGCCCTCACTTCGCAGCAGCTGCGGAACAGCTGCGGACTACGCTTAAAGCACAAACGGAATGTTGTAAATAATATGATCAATTTTTTTCATCTGGCTGCCTTGTTGACAAAGCCACTGTTTTTCACTTTCCAGTTCAGCAATCAGCTACCTAGCGCTTATTATTGTGCGTAGCAGCGTTTAGCGAACAACTAACGTTTGAAGCGTCAAACTTTGCGTGCTGAACACGGAAAAAAGATTTGTTGGTTAAAACGTGGTTTGCATTTCCTTTTCCTTTTGAAGTTGTTGTGGAAGAAGTGAAGGTGTGTTTTTGTATGAAATTAGAAAATAATTCTAATTATTTCATTAAAATATGATTTTCAAGTGAATATTGTGAATCAATCTGCAAATAAAATACGAATGAATGTTTTTTTTTTCGATATTTCCTCAGAAAATAAAAATCCAAAATGGGAAAGGGTAATAATATGATCCCGAATGCCCATTTTCATAAATGGTGGCAACGACATGTTAAGACTTGGTTCAACCAGCCTGCAAGAAAATTGCGGAGGCGTCAGAACCGCGTCAAGAAGGCAAAGGCTGTTTTCCCACGTCCAGCTGCAGGTCTACTGCGTCCAGTAGTCCGGTGCCCAACAATCCGCTACCACACCAAGTTGCGTCAAGGAAGGGGATTCACCTTGGAAGAACTTAAGGTATGTGCATTCAAATAAATCATTTCTGTAGTGACCTGTGAAATGTTTTTTTTTTCTCCTGTATAGGGAGCAGGATTTTCATCTGGATTTGCCAAGTCAATTGGCATTTCTGTAGACAAGAGACGCCGCAACAAGTCTGTCGAATCCCGTCAAAGGAACATTCAACGCTTGAAGGAGTACAAGACTAAACTTGTACTTTTCCCACTCAACGAGAAGAAGATCGCCAAGGGTGAATCCACTCTCGAAGAATGCAAGTTGGCTGAACAACTTAAGACTAAGATCATGCCACTCAAGAAGGACGTTCCTGTTATCACGTACAGAGAAATTTCCAAGGATGAAAAGAAATTCGGTGCATTCGCCACTATGCGCAAGGTAAGTCTCAAAACTGTTTTTAGGTGTTTGTGGATGATAATTATTGTCAATTTGTTTATAGGCACGCTCTGACGCACGACTGGTAGGAATCCGGGCCAAGCGGGCCAAGGAGAACGCAGACAATCCAGAGGATGTTGCAAAGGAAGTTAAGAAGGGAAAGAAGTAAATAAAAGTCACTTAACATCTTAGAGGAGTAACTTTGTTGTTCTTATTTGGTTGATGGTTGGAGTTCTGCTGTTTTGGTGGCAGGGGATGTTCATGAAAGGTTTTTGATCAGTAAACCAATGCAAGTTGGAAATTGGCTGGAAGATCACCTAAATTTACAACTTGCGAACATTGGGATTGGTAGTTTAGAATCATCAACTCGATCTTTCTTAACTCTGTGCGTGCAGTTAATTTCAATACAATTGGTAGGTCGTTATGGTATGGTTAAAACAAATCGACTTGGCATTTGCAACTAGAGTTCGGAATTCTCTGTTAACTACCTATGTGACAAAGCAAAATCGGATAGCATTTGCCTGGCCTTAGGGTTATTTTGATGTCCTCGATGGAGGAAGGTATGTATTAAATTAGGTGATCAAACCTAGTTTTCTGTGACAACCTCGCCAAGTAAAAGAACGGTTTTTGTATGAGCGAATTACTTTATCCATTTACTTACACCTATTGTGCGTGCTACCTGACTCAGTCTTCCTGATACTCGTTGTTCCTCAGTGATGAACCGGGATGATTAAGGCCTTGCAGATTATCTCCATGATTTTGAGAAAAAAAAAACCTATTGCCAGTGTGATCTTTTGTTGGTTAGTTTGTGAGGCGATTATATCAAATCAATCAAAGATTCGTTAATACAAGATCTACCATTTACTTTGGCAATAATCAAAAAGCGCCTCCATGTGGTAAATGAATACAAATAAAGTGTGCCTTTTAATTACTCTAAAGTCAATGAAACAACAGAAGTGTCTTTCAAATAAAACTGCTTATTCACAAACATGCGATGCCCCATACACCATTCTGACTCCATGCATGCAAATGCAGTCCAGCAGCCAACACTCCAGCTGAGAGCTAATGTTCAACCGCTTCGGTGCATTCTGCAATGAAATATGAAAACGTATATCTATTGCAACTTGCAGCCATGCAGTGCGATAGTGCGATATATACAAATACAATACTATAATAAGCGGTTCCCTCCCCACCCAATATT
The DNA here is from genome assembly GCA_949126925.1 of Cheilosia vernalis. Lineage (NCBI taxonomy): Eukaryota > Metazoa > Arthropoda > Insecta > Diptera > Syrphidae > Cheilosia > Cheilosia vernalis. Next base: position 19,790,177 of record OX421362.1, on the reverse strand, counting down.
CTCAAACAAAAATAAAATGAACAGATCACAATAGCCAAATTAGTTTGGACTTTTAGTACAAACTACCTACGAGGTACGAGCTTTTTCCACAGAACCTTAAGCTGTATAAAGCCAATGTTACATTAGTGTTAAAAAACTTTCAAAGCAAAAGATTATACGCACCCATAAGAACTATTCACATGAGAGGGAATAGCGAGCCAGCGAACAAGCGAATATTTGTAGATTCTGAAATTTCATTCACATGAAAACTTAAAACTGTTTTATGTGTGGATTGTGAAAGTGTTCTACTCGCTGAAAAATTGCTGTAAATATAAATTTATTTTTTTAGCTTTTTTTTTTGACTGAGCTTTGTTTTTGACTGAGCTGCTTTTCATATTCGATTTGCCACAAAATTCAATCTTTTTCTTATCTCAGATCACTTTTGAAAAATCTCAATTATTTCTCAGATTTTACACATCATACTTTCACTAACACCAATGTTTATGACACACAGCGTAATAGTAATTGTTTATCGTTGGAAGAATTTATTTTTTAGCTGAATTATTCATTTTACTCGTATGAAATAGATTTTTGATCGAAGCTCAAAAAAACACGGCTTGTAATGTGTTAAAATCAATTGAAATGGATTTCCAGTGCAAGTGAAAAAAATGTTATTTTTTTGCTGCTTAACTCAATACACACAAAAAGCAATAAAATTCACATTTCATGTCCCATGTTTCATTATTTCTTTACCTAAACTGAATTATTTTCAATTTTTCGTCCACAATAATCAGAAAAGTGACTTAAGTGATCTTCGCTTAATTGAACGCTTGGCAGCACAAACTAGCCGTTAGCGCTAAGCTCGTTTTTATTGTGATTAACCGATGAGCCGCCGCCGTGTGGCTTTGGAGTTAACTGTTTTTCTTTTATTTATGAATTTTGAATTGTTTAGCTTTGTGTTTGTGTGTTTCGTTCAAAAATATTTTGCGCAACAACTATTAAATGTGCGTACCAGATTTATATATTTATAACGTCACATCAGATACTCAAGTAATATCGTCTACTTGTCCAATCTTTTAGGTAACCCACTAACCCAGTCACATCAAGAAAATAATTGCGGAAGAAAGAACTTGTCTGGAGATGCAAATCAAGGGGCTCAACTCAAGGGTAAGGTGCTTTAATTTATGTTTTATTGTTGTTGGTCTATATTTCATAATAATGAAATACATAAGTATGTTCATTGGACTTTATATGGAAGATACATACTTACATGGCCTTGAGGGCAGAATATATCATGTTCACCAAGCAGCAATAGCTAAGGCCAAAGCACCTTAAAACGGGCTCAACTCGATAGAACTTGATCATTTTTATAGTAGGTAAACATTTTTCATCGAAATTTGCGTTTTGTTGACCTGCAGAACGACAGAATCCCAAACGTCGTGTACATAAAATTCCAGCTGTAGGCACGCCCGCAGAGCGCTTTACAAACCAATAACTTCGAAATACAAATAGTTACATACTATTGGCCTTGGTATTTGTACCGCTTAATGGAAAACAGCAAAGTTGACGTTCATTCTAAAAATTTCTAATAGGTAGTAATAGTTTGTAATGGTTGCTTTCAGTTTCCTACCCCTGGAAAAACAAGTCTTGATGCCACAAATTACGAGACGTGAAGAATATAAGGAGGGAGGTGAAGCCCCAAACCAGCCTGCAAAGTTTAGGGATTTGATGATGCTATACTTTAGGTATCCGTTGTGGTTGATATTGAAAAAAGCATATTGCTTAAAAAAAAAAACAACCAATACAATATTGCATTTGATGCCCGAGATTGTAAAAAAGGACATTAAAGAACGGCTTGCCTAGTGCGGGGTGTCTGGTTTTGGCTATGGTCGGACACTCGCAAAGAAAGCGGAACACTGCTTCATTTTCATCATTAGAATTGCTTTTTCGTTTTTTTAAAGAAACTTTCTCTGCGGTTTCTTAATGCTCATGTAGAGTCAAAATCTATCGAAGTTTCCGTATTGCAACTGATAGAAGACTGCACAAATGAAATCAATAACATTCTTCAGAGTACATCAACTAATATCTAAATCCTATTGTGCCACATGATCTATTGGTATAAAAAGATCATTGATTTCCACTGTTAACAACAATACTACGACGTCCAACTGTTATGCACCATGCCAATCAATGATCTATAAAGGGGATCATGACGTAATCTCGAATGACAAAAATCTCGAAAGACTATATCTCGAAAATAAAAAGTAAATTCGAGATCTTTGGCCTATGTTCCACCCAACAATTTGAAAATTCAACAAAAAATATAAGTAAAAAAACCTCGCACCCACCCCGTAGTCCAACAGTAAACCCAAGCAGGGGGGTTTACAATTTTATAATTGCGCAAATTACTATTGTCTCAAAAATTATTCGAGATTTTTGTTATTCGAGATTAAGTTTTCGATATTTTTTTTTTCAAGATATCGTGGTAAACCCTCTATAAAGATCATGTGAGCATAATAAAAAAGTCCCAATGGCACAATAGGATCTTAGAGATTTTAGAAAGACAATTCTTTTCTTAGAAAAGTCTAGTTCTACGTCGGAAATCGAATAGGGTAGAGGCACTAGTATCCGGACGGTGTTAGTGTCCGGACACTATGCTGTTTATCTGAGAAAAATGGGTGCATCACACATAAATAGTCTCAAATATCAACAAGAACACAATCCTTTATGTGTTAACAATACCTATACATGCAAAGTTTCAAATCTATCATATGTATAATGTGAGAGATAAACGGCAGTGTTGTGGCTGAGCTCCGAGAATATGGTTGAGTTGTCATTTTGCATACAAAAAAAAATAGTGGGAGCATTTGCAAAAAGTTAGTCAATCAAATAGTATTTTTAAGGTTATTCTTCTGGAAAGTACTTTGTTTTCCTTTACATAGAACCCACTTTCATAATTATGCAATAAAATTCTTTTTTTTTTTTGCCTAATTTTTAGTGTCCGGATACTAAAACTAAAATTTAAGATCATTTTCAGTATCTGGACATACTGTCCGGATATCTAGACATACTGTCCGGATACTGAAAATGTGTAAGGACATACGAGTTCTTGTTTAAATGCTCCTAAACGATACCTATGTATGTTCCGAATGAGAGAGGGAAAGAGAATTGTGTTTTTCTTGCTGATTTTCAGTATTCGGACATGGTTTGCTTAGTGAGAATATATCTGTCCGGGTACTGAAAAATTTGTTTCAGTTTCCGGACAACTTATTGTTTTGAATGTAATTGGTGGTTTTTCTTCTTCTCCTTAACGGGCTCCCGACCCGTGAAGAGTCTCTGCCTGAGACACTGGAGCCTTCGATCCTCTGCGATCCCGGGCACGCTGCTTCCAGTTTGCCAGACGAAGTTCAGTCTTCGGCGGTTTTTAGGTTCTAATTATCCTGATTTTATTTTATTTATTTAGTTATTTAAAGAATAGATGCAGAAATTATATAGCTAAGAGCTTAGAAGATAATAAAGCCTAACCAATTAAGCATTCGTAAAGCAGCAAATATGTTTTATGTCGTTCAACATTACATGACCGGTTGAAGGGGAAAAGATTAGTCGGTGAAAAGGCTACGAAAATGGGACCAGATCCTCATTTGACAAATAAAGAGGAGGAACGTATTGCTCAGTGATGTGAAGATCTTTGCAAGTGTGGATTTCCCCTACGATCTGTTAAATACGGTGCTAAAAATAAAAATAAGGGATTCAAAAAGAAAAACGCCTTTCAAAAACGATCGCCCTGGAAAAACATGGATGCAAGCTTTCTTGAAACGAAACCCTTCATTATCAATGAAAGAAGATGAAAGCATCAGCAAGGGTATAGGCTCGGGTATAGGGCAACTGTCAGTCAGGAAATCATATTAAAATGGTTTAGGGAACTATTTGAATAGGTACTTGAAAAGCATTGGTCAGGAGCAAATCGTGAATTAGCCTAAACGAATTTTAAATGGTGACGAAAGCAATTTTCGCCTCCGTCCAAAAACTTGCAAAGTTATAGCCCCAAAGGCTACAAAAACCAAATTGCTCCTGGAAATGAAAAAGAGACGCTAACGGAGCTACATGTTTTTTTTAGCAGACGGCGCCCTTATTGAACCCATGGTGGTGTTTTCATACCTACGTCCACCAAAAGACATTGTTGACAGCATGCCCAAATCTCTTATTAAGCTGCATATTTATCTATATAATGCATAGCAATATCTTTGAACTGAATTACTATTTATTTTGTTTTGTTTTCAAAATTACGTTATTTCTATAACCTTTTATTTTCCATGGTTAAGTATTTTGATGCTTCCTAGGCATAGCTACTCAGTAAGAACTGAATAAACTATTTGTGATTTGGTCACTTTTTGTTTGGGTAGGTATGCAATTTTTATATTGTTTTCTTCAAACGTTCGTTTTTTAATATAAGAAATAATGAATTATGTTCTGTGAATTCTGCAGGTGTTAAATACCTGGATTTTTTTTTAATATGTGTAATGAATGTATAATGAATTGAATTACATATATTTTATAAAAAAAATTATAGCGTTTAATTAAATAAAGGCAAAAAATTAATTAAACTTTATATAAAACTTTTGTGTCCGGACACTAAAAAAAAATGGTCCGGAAAGTAAATTCTGCTGTCGAATTCCTTTATTATAAATATTCAAAATTTGATGCATTATTATTGGCCAATATCGTCACTTTTGCCAACATTTAATTTTTTTTCCATAGCCTTAATAGTGACAAAACTGTTGGAAGTCAAAGTTACCAAATATGTATGTTAACTGTCCGGATACTAGTGTCTTTGCCCTATGCAGATATTGAGCTGTAGTTTTTATTTTAGTCCAGCAAACATTGCTCTGCCCTCCTTGTCCCTGAATCCCATTTACATCCCCATACCCAGCCGCAACCAGCATATCAATTCGAAACGCATTTTTTCTGAAGTTAGTCATTTAAATTTAAAAATTTAGAAAATTTTTTTTTTCGAAATCCGCAACACCGTTTCCTTGCCAACGTTTACAGTTCCCTTTCCAGAGCTTCTTTCTTTGGAACGTTCCTTTAACCTTTTCCTATTTCCTGTCTCTATTTTCACCTTTTAGTCTTCTAATGGTTGCGATATCTATACAACAACAGCCGATGTGCTTCTAGAAGTAATTTGATTGTATTCATTATAAATTGGTTTTTATCTAGCAAAGAAAGGTAAGTACATAAATTATTTTAATGGAATATTTAACAACTTTAAGCAATTATGGTCGTGATAAAATAAAATCAGTTCAAACTGGATTATAGTTTATTGAATTCGCAATCTGCCATTCGATTAATTTGCCGCCTGATTTTTGCACAACACTATCAAGCACCCGAGCACGAAGTCATTTGCTGCCAGTTGCCATTGCCATTGCCTGCCAGTGGGAACGTGAATAGTGAACTTATGTGGAGGTTTTTACACATTTTTTGCGCTTGTGTAAGATGAGGTGACACTGGCTTCCCTATGTGTGTTTATGCAAACAAACACAGCACAGCTTATGCACATGCACGCTTTATCGGCAAAACTTTGTTAGTAAGCGAAAGCATTTCACTTGTCAGAACTCAGAAGTCAGATTAGAACTTCTGGCTTAGCACGGGCTGACCATCTGCTATAGATTAATTTTAGTGGTACAGCAGTTTTTTTTGTTGTTGTCCATATATATCTCTGTCTCTGTGACTCCGAGCGATTCATAAACATTGGCTACAAGCTTCAAAGCTTTTGTAGAACTGAGTTAGTCTTTTTTAACTGTGGAAACCGAGTGGTGTGTTCTTTGAGCGTTACAAATTTCCGTAATTGTCGAGAGGTATTGAATTTTCAATAAAATAAAAGAAGAATATTAGAAGACGCGTTCTAACTGGAATTTTCTTTTTCCATATAAGTGTTTGCTGTTTTAAATAATTTCTGCAGTTAAAAAAGAAGTCATAGTTAAACGTCCAGTTTATGTCCTACATTTAAGGGTAAGTACAGTGAAAGTCAAGTCAAGTCAATCGAAAACCATATCGTATCAAATCGTAGCCTCTCGTCCACTTAGTGAAATTAAATTTTCTTTTGTATAACAATTTAGAGGTATAGCTATAGGTACCTACATATTGAATTTTCTTTCATGTAGACTTATTTATTTTAATTGTATGTAGGTATATTTTTTTTAAAGGAAACGTATTTTTTTTTTTGACAAAATATTGCTCCTAATAAGAATTGAATTTTGCCCATGGACCATTGCCGGCTTTGTTTAAGTATGTGTAACGTTTTTCGTGCACACAATGCCTGCTCAAACAGAGAACAGAAAAAAAAAAAAACCGCTTTTCAGGTAGAGTTGGGTACATAACATAGAACATAGTGGAAATAATCAATTGCCGTAAACGAACCAAGGGATTATTTCGGTGATACAATGGCAGCTATACACTGGCCCCGTGGTCGGTTCTCAAACTGAATTTAATGTGCTCTTGGAATATGGTTCAAGAAGTTGGTATACTTTGCAGTAGGTAACAAAAGCATGTTCACCCAACTACGAACATCGTATGTTACACACTTCAATCAAATATCATGATATGATTCATTCGAATGTCAACAAATATTTGCTTTACTGGTCAAAGTTGTGGTTTGTCATATATTTGTTGCCGGCAATGTGATTTTCTCCTGAATTTCCCCTGCTAACTCTATACTAAGAGTGACGCAATAAAGTCGCCTGATTATAACAGCTGATTGCCCTGTTTACATACTATTCTTCCGCTAGTAAGAGACTATGGGTTTCTCACATCATTTACTTGCTTCTCTACTGGTATCGTGTGTGCAAGGGAGACGAATTGAAGTTTGAAAATCACGCCACTATCTCCTCATATTTAAACAAAAAATGTGTACATGTACGACGGTATTCATACTTACATTGGGATAATTTCTTTCTGCGCTTTTTTTTTTTTGTCGATTTGCTCGTTGGTCTGTTATGGAAGTTAATGTACAGTCAGTCACAAATTAATCGAACAAAAGCGCACACAAAACATAGCTGACGTGAAAAAGTAATACTCGTGCCTATTGGTGTGGTTTGTAAACTTGCTGTTTTCTATGTAAAGCTAAACCTAAATTTCGTTTCTTGATTAAAAAACGCAAAGACGATTTGTGCGCATAAAGGTCTCGCCCGAGAATAGAAGAAAAAAGTTTAGTTCAATACGTGTGTGTACAAAGTGACGACGAATCCTTGCCCTTCCCTAGTATTGATTAAATTGTATTTCTGCGGTTTAACAGCATAACTGCTGAGAGGAGGTGATTCTGTAAGTACATACATACATAATATTATCGACACCTAGAGCAGAGGTTAAATTTCAAATGATTTGGAATAGTATATTCAAACTTTGGAAAAAATTCCCAAAAAAAAAAAACAGCTGCGAACTTTGTTTTGAATTATTTTAAAATATTTCCTCGACAATCTCTGTGCTTTGACCTTTTTGATGCGCTTGAAATTTCGGGCATTGATAAGAGCGGCGGTCGTGTGCTGTCTTATCATCACAACTTTGGACTTGGTCCGCATATTTTCAGATGTTTTTGCATGGCGCTTTATGTAACCGCATGTTGGTTTCATCCTTCACAAGGTGGAGTGCAGTGCAGGGATGAATAAGTCGCCCCATTTGCATTTGCATTGCGGCAGATCATGGAAAAACACTTGAGGAGTTTCCAATCGATAGTTGCCAGCTTTAATCGATTTTCGTACTGCTTTTGGAGCGATTTCTAGCCGTGCAGAATAACGATAAGAAGAGAGTACGACCAAGGTCGACGACGAGTACTCGATGACCTTAGTGAGACCTTTAATGTCATAACGCAAGTCCACATCTATCAATGGATTCAATTAGCAATCTTCTGAATTCGAATAAAGTGGTGCGTCTTTTTCACAACTTGCCACATGCATAACTGACCAATTTGAACAATTTGCAGTGATTTCCTGAATTTGAACAACTGTGCTTGATTGTATGCACATTTTTCAACAACTGCATGCATAATTTGCGCCATATAAATACTACGTCCCCGTTCTAAAACGTACCCTGCGAACGCGCTCATAAATTTTAATGATTTTTGTTTTGTGAAATTGTTGTTCGTGCACGATAATAATTGATTTAGAGCATGTTTCTATTTCTATCCAGACCACCCATATCGTCATCATTTCTTTGCATAAACATAAACAATGCACATCAACATCAGTGGAAAGATATCGGCTGTTTGTCGCCAAAGTGTCTGCAAATAAAGAAGAAATATAATGGATACTGCTTATCTAGCAACAAACCGAGTCCGGTCTCCGGTGTTGTGAGTGTGTACGCGTTTTGTTTTGGTTTTCTTCTCCGATACCTATTGATCAAATTTAAGTTGAAGAGGCTCTTATAACAAAGTGTTGGTTAGATTTGTGTACAGGTGGTGGGTATCAAAGACCACCATTTGCTTGAGCGAGATTTTAGTAGATACCCTTGTGCGATGTGCATGACGTTTAAATTATATAGGCGCCACAACAACTTCGGTTTATGACAGATCATATAGTGCATTCGGAAATATCAAGTAGTTCCTGACTGTGCGATATCCTGATCGGAGATATGTGTTACAGTGTTACTCTGTTAGCTTAAGTTGCTGATGGAAGAGCAACGAAGTAGGTTTTTTTTTTGTTTTTTTTTTTTTGTTGCTAATCTGTAGCAGACAGACGCCTCATGGACTGTTTTCTTTTATTTAAAAACTTGAATTACCAAATCGAATTTGGTTATCTTTTCTTGAAATAAAAATGCTTAGCTATCACGGATGTGCAGTCATAAAATATTTATTTGTTTATGCTGTAGAATGTAGATTGTACGATTTTTGAGAATTCTGCCACCTGTTTATTTTGAATTTAACTCTTCGAAATGTCAACTGATTATGAAGCCAGGATTTTGTTTTGTCGGCTTCCTCTCTATATAAACGTTAGGTAACCAAAAAAAAACTGTTCAAGTTCACACTCTTTTTCCCATAGAAACCGAAAAAAACATCTAGCGTAGGTTACGAATTGTTTATCGTTGAAAATATTGCTTTTTATTATTATTTATTATTTATTTTACGAGTTTTTATATTAAATTATTTCGAAATTCATTACTATAAATGTGTGAAAATCAATTGAAATGGATTTCTAGTGCAAGTGCAAAGATGTTTTTTTTTTCTACCAACTCAATACACACAGTATAACTGTCATGAAAGAGCTTCTCAATTAGCCGTTTGGAATCGGCATAAAATTGTAGATCCCTTCCATTCGTTCCAAAAATGAAAACTCACACAAAACGAATGGTTGCGAGAAGCTAGGCCTAGGGTCCATACGGACCTGTTGCGCCAAAAATTATATTTATTATAACTCAATACACACAAAAACCTATAAATTCAGATTTCATGTTCGATTTGGCTGCAGAAATCTGAAATCTCAGATCAAAATCTGAAGAGCCAAATCGAAAACGACATAAATCAAATTAGAACATCACTCAGATGCGAAGATTGATAGGGACCTACGATTTTATGCCGAACGACTGAATTGTGACAGTTGTACTCTCGGGGGTTTATCAGACTTTTGCGACAGGGATCGCAGTGGAAAAACTCTTTAAGATGTAATTTGTGCGGCTACATAAACATTCCTAGTGAAGAATATTTGGGAAGAGGGATTGTTATGACTGCCGGTCCCTTCGAATATTTGTGCGGTCAGAAAAAAACTTTTTAGATACCTAGTTAATGTAAATGCTAATAGATCGACACGATCACATTTACGAAAGCAACTTCCCAAACATACAAGTTACATACAGAATATACACAGTAGGTCTATTCCCGAAAATCTGTCAAACTCAAAAAAATTAGCGAAACTCTCTCAGAGAGCTGAAAATACACGCCAAAATACTTTCATCTTTGACGTCTAATCCATACCACAAGTAATTTATGTAACTTAACTTTTTGCAACATATGAAACATTCTTATGAAAACATTCAAAACATTCGAATTCCACCACCGAATTTTCCTTATTTTCAAATAGGTTGTTTGCCTTGGTTTGTTCTACAACAAATAATTCAGTGAATCGGTTAGCGTTTTTTTGTCCAAAAACAAATCTATGTTTCTAAACCGCCCTTTAAATGGATTTCTCAAACCCCTTCGACGAGACGCTAAAAGGACACATTGCATTAAGTCTGCAATATGATCACTTTTCTTTTTTCATGTACTTAACACGCATGTATTCGCTGATGCACCTGAAACAGCAATCGGTCAATTAACTGCATATACTAAAACATACTGTTTTCTGGTAGCATTTTTACCCCTACTGTAACTCTAATAGGATTAGAAGAATCGTATCGCTACAACTACAACAACGGCTGCCCTGTGCCATCTATTCAAATCGCATTTAATCAATTAGCTGAATATCGTTTTGCCTCGCCGTGTGACGCGACTGTGCAAATACGACAAATACGTATTCAAGTATGTTGGCTGCTAGCAACTGAACGGAAAACCACTAGACGGAGTCGGGTCGGTATCTGAGTATGGTGTGATCATGGTGTGTTGGTGAACAGTTTTGCAGATAAGAAAATCATCAGATTTCCTTTTGAATTGAGGTGTGTAATTAGCTATAAGAATACGCTACCGCCAAATTGATAAGCTTGACTTGTATGTGGTTATGGCGCCATGCCAACCAATTTGTCCACACTTTTTCATCTTAGTTGTAAAGTTAAGTGTATTGCATATTAATATAGGTATGTTAATGCGAAAATGCTCAATTATTTTCTAGTACATGATCTATGTGTGCCCCTCCATGAATGAATGGTAGTTCACATGCGAACTCATACGTCATACATTTGTAGTCGAAAGCGCTCAAAACTAGTTCAAGTGCAAATGATTCTATGAGGTAACTTTATTACCTACTTGACTGATTTGTCTAAACAATTTTTGCACGTCGAGTGTGGGTCAAAGATTATCAAGTTGTGTGCCTTCTCAGCGAGTTTGAGGAGCTTACGGATTTGACACAATTTACTCACAGCTCGAACGTCAATGTCATACGATCAGACGTCTACACCTGGGAGTTGCTTTTTGATTTGTATAAGTTGGCACAATGCAGACCGACTGACTCTTCTGTTGTCGGATCTAATATTCTGGGTGTAAAAATCTGCTCTTGGAACGTTCTGAGATGGCACAAAACTTTATGAATATAACATTAAGAATGTCCACGCGATGTTAAAGTCATACGAGGTCTGTTCCTTTACTTTGAAATCTTACGAAGTTTTACTTATTCTTACGAATTTTTACAAAAAGCCGTTCCCTAACTCGAAAAACTCGTAAAAGAGAGCGTCATCGAGAGACCCCTCCGCTGAGAATCTTACGAATTTTTCCTAACAAATTTCTTGGTGTAAAAATAAAAAATACAGTTAAAGCCCGTTAATTCGGAATTTTTTAATTCGGAAAACTCGTTTATTTGGAAAAAAAATATTTCCGAATAAAAGAGATTTTTCCTAATAAATGTGAGTCGGTTTTAATTTTTTTATCAAAAAATTAAATTAAATGTACATATTTTTAAATTATAATTAATTGTTGATTGAACACATATAGGTACCAAATAGATCTGAAATATGTAGAAGTCTGAACAAATCATACAAATTTTTTTTTTTGGGGGAGTCCGGGCAATTTCCCGGCAATTTTTGGTTACAAAAATTAATTAAATGAAGTAAACAATTTTTCGGTTTAAGTATTTGCATTTCTTCATCAATGGGAGCGCGTTTTAGTGCCTACAGAAATTCTCTCATTAATTCGGAAAATTCGTTTATTCGGACTGACCTTCCCCCCAACAATTAACTAATTAACGAGCTTTTACTGTATATATAAATTGTTGGCGCAACAGGTCTGTAGGGACCCTGGGCCTATTGAGAAGCTCTTTCAAGACAGTTATACTCTCGGATGTTTGTCCGACGTTCGCGAGAGGTGGCGCAGTGAAAAAACCCTGAGTTGGAATTTGGGTTTTTGCGGGATTCGAACCTGGGACCCCTCGCTTAGTAGTCCAACACACTAACCACTAAGCCACTGCGCTTGATGTAAGAAGTGGAAAACTGTCACCTTACAACTAACAGCTGATTTGAACTGTGTTGACCCATTTGGCATACAGATACATATGTTAAAAATAAAATGGTATAAAGATGCGACAAAATAAAATTATTTTCGACAGTGGCGAAAAAATTCTTCCATGCTGTAAAAAGAGACAATCTGATCCATGTGATTTTGAATACAGAACGTTTTTTCCTCTTCTTGAATACTTGTAGTTTAGTCACTACAAACTCTTTCACTCTTTCGGATCAAAGAGAAGTTTAATTCCGAATCACTTTCACATCGCTACTTAGAAGATGTAACTAATTTTCTTAGTAATTAGCAAAATCATGAGCTTATCAAATATTTTAAGGACTTTTCGTACCACTTTTTTGAATTTTGAATTGTGTATCTGCCATTTTTCATAGATTACTACAAAAGCGTTACCTTACTTTTACTTTTACCCCACTACTGTAATTTTGACAGGCTTTTCCATTCTTACTACAAAAGTAATGGAACAAACCTACGATAATGTGTTGAAAAAGTGTGCAGCTCAAGTGTAGATCAAATGATATGCTTAATGTGATTTCAGATTTGACACATTGGGTACATTAAAAAAACCTAGATATCTTAAGTCGACAGTTTGGTCTGGACTAGATGTAACCTGATCGCGAAAACTAGATTTGTCGGTAACTTCAGTTTTCCTACGTCAGACACATATGCCAACTGTCAACTCAGTACTTGTGAGTCACGAATTTCTTGACTAGATTCGTCGGCTACCCCTCCATAAACGTCTACTGAAATAGCTAAGCCAATCAAAACTAAAAAACACATAAATACAGGCAGCTGCTAAACTTCCTAAATTAGATATAATGTATGACTTGTCAACTTGATTGCAAGGTCTTGACGTAGGTCAATTTTCATTTTTTTTTTGTTTTGTTTTGTTCCCATACCTGCTAAAAATAAAAGAATTTATGATAGTGTGTACTTAATAAAAATACCAAAACTCACCGAAACATGAAGAATATTGAATTTGAAATAATATTTTTGACATATATGTTTTTTTTTTGTTCAATAAAATTGAATTGAAACAATAACAGTTATGTTAAATGCGCAATTAAAATTTAATCACGTATAATTCACGTAATTAGTAATCACGGAAAGGTAAATCACGTAATTTATGAGATGATTTACCTAAATCAAGCGGATTTCGCTAAATCACTTTAGTGGGAACATGGTATTAGGCCACGACAGTGTCATACCATGAAGTCGTATGACTTCTCAGAAAGACTAACGATTGGATTTGCCCGATTTGTCACAATTTTCTTAAGAGATCATTCTTAAAGATCATCAAGTCGTATGCGTTCTCTGCGTGAATTTGATGATTTATCAAAAATTTTCTTTCGCTGTCAATGTCATACTATAACGGAGTGGGCTTTACCTGATTTGTAAAAAAAAAAACCTGTTTTTTGCAGATCAAGCGTTGTTCAGGCCAACCTGTCATACGATCGTAAAGTCGTAAGCAACGCATGATAATCTGAGATGATTTTGGATTTGTCACAGTTTACTCGAAAATGAAAATGTCAATTCCATAATATGATCACAACCTGAACTAGCCTTTAAATGATGTGGTCAAGCTATCCGATTTGCTCTTCAATTGAGAGAACATTCTTCATTCAACTATGATTTCATTCGCAATTCGTTGTTTCTAAATAGCTATGCATGCTGTTGCGGAGTGGTGTCAGAAACTTGAACCGTTGACACGACCATTTCCTTGTTATCGATAAGTGTGCCAGTTTTTGTATTTTATTTCGTTTTTAAATTCTCAACCAACTGATAAGAGCTGAACTTGAATTTTAATTATTACGCAACGAAATGAGTATGCTTCTGCATATTTACGTAGAATGTGTTTTTGTAGATATGATTAGTTGTCTTATAGAACGACTACGATGGAGAATGAATCCACAGTTGGGCGAGGGTTGTAATGATTTCTGTAATCGATTGGAAGGTAGTTTCTATTTTTACCGGGTTTTGTTTGAATTTTAATCGGATTTGGAATTTTGCAATAATTCTATTGTCGGTAATGTGGTGAGGCAGGTAGTTGCCAGTGTTGATTGCTGAGCGCAAGTAAGTAACAAGTGTGCAATATTGTCCACAAGACTTGGGTCAATATAATTATTATTACTATAAAGAAAAGCACACATAATCATACGCAAATACAACAATTTTAAATATTTACCTAGCTTAAGCAAACGAAACAAACTACGCACACGTTTGTCTAGTGTTTGATGTCAAATGTATAATTAATGAAATGTATATTGCGCAACATTCTAAAAGTTTGTATATTCCTACACATTTAAAAAAAAATGAAAATACTCATCCCCAACCGTAATGAGATTGCATGATATTAATGATTATTTCGACTTAAGCCAATGTGCAATCGCATTTAAATAACATGCAATGTCCTTAATAGATTTAGTGACATATTTTAAGTGTTTAGCAGAACATTAAGTGGATTTTTAGAATTCTAGAATTTTAGATTTCTTGTAATTGACAGATGGCTGTCGAATTTCTCGCAAGTTTATGTGTTCAAGTTTGTGATTTAAAGCGTTTTGGATATATGTATTCAGTTTGTTCATTTACTTTTGTAGCAATAATGAATAGATTGTCAAAATGACAGTAGTGGGGATAAATACTCTTAGAGAGAGAAACTCACGAAGAAGTTAGGGAACGCTTTTGTAGAAAGAAAGAAAGAAAAATGACAGATACATAATTTAAAAATTCAAAAAGCTGGTACAGATGGCTATCAAATATCATTTGTTTGATACTTGATAACATCTATCAATTCAACGATATTTTGGTATTATGAGTATCAATTGATTTATTTATTATTTATTATTTGAGAGGGGTTATTGTACTGCGACCTTTTGGTCTATTGTACCCCCTGCTTACGCCTCAGAGTGGTTTATTCCCTCAAAAGAGTTCCCCTCATAGTATAATTCCTTTCGAAATCATTCTAGAGGTTTTAGTACTCTTCTTTCTCCTTGGCGGAAGAAATTCGGCCTATAGCACTCTCTCCAGTCCAGTTTCCTTTAAGAATCTAAGGATGAGAGCTGGCTCTAGTGACTGTATTTCCTCATCAGATAGTTGGTACTTGCCCAAGTATTTCAGTCTTTTGTGGGTCAGTGCCCCACATGATCCCAGCAAGTGTTCTGGGATTTCACTGGACTCATCGCAGAATCTGCAGAGACCTTCTTCAGATATACCCAGTTTCCTGAGGTGTTCCTTGAGTCTACAGTGCCCCGTTAGGAAGCCCGTTAGGATACGAAGGTTATTTTTGCTCATGCCGATGCAAGCTTGGAATCTCTTCCGGTTGTATTGCCCCAGAAGTTTCTTGGCCTGCCTCATGCCCTGAGTGTTATGCCAGGTTCTTGCCCTGTTTTCTTTCTCTAGTTTCCTAAATTCTTCTTTGAGGGTGTGATCCCCTATTCCGCAGAATGGTTCAGGACCTATGAAAGTTTCTGATGCTCCCTTTCTTGCTAGGGAGTCGGCCATTTCATTCCCCTCTATTCCTAGATGGCCAGGCACCCAGCAGAGAGTTATTTTGTTCCTCCTACCAAGTTCATTAAGTTTTTGTAGGCATTCCCATACAAGTTTGGATTTAATGATGTAGGAGTTAAGTGCCATAATAGCAGCTTGGCTGTCTGACATTATAGCTATATCACAGTTGACTCTGTTTCTGTCGAGGTTAATTTGGACACACCTGTCTATGGCATAGATTTCAGCCTGAAAGATGCTGGTACTTTTTCCCATTGGTTCAGAATATTTGGTTCCAGGCCCAAATACTCCCGCTCCAGTTCCCTCATCAGTTCTCGACCCATCTGTGTACCACTTTGTTGTGTGATTGCTCAGTCTGTGAATTGTGGATTCATTGCTCCAGTTCTTCTTATTGCTGAGCTTAGTAACAAAGTTCTTTTGAAAATCAAATCTTTTGATGATATCGTCTCTAGGAAAGGCCAATAGTGGTTGTTTTTTGAGTAGTACGTCAAACTGTCTCAGTGTGATGCACTTTCCTCTTCCTATTCCTTCTTTGGCCATTCTTAGGATCGTTTTACTTGCACATTCCTCAACCATAAGGTGCAATGGAGTTAATTCCAATAGCACTTCCATAGCTGCGGTTGGGCAAGTTCTCATAGCCCCTGTAATACACAGGCACGCCAGTCTTTGCACTTTATTGAGTGTCTTCCTTGTGGTGGAAAGACTGGTTCTTTTTGCCCATGCAATCGCTCCATACGTGATCATTGGTCTCACAATAGCAATATACATCCATCTGAGGATGGTCGGGCTACATCCCCAGGATTTGCCAGCTAGGCTCCGGCAAATCATTAAAGCACGCGTTGCTTTCCTGGTTATCTCTTCTGTGTGTTTTTTCCAGATGAGTTTACTGTCTAGGTTTAGTCCCAGATATTTAACTTCATTGACTGTTGTCAGTGTTGTACCTGATAGCCTTATCGGCCTTAGTCGTTCAAGTTTTCTTTTCCTCGTGAATGGTACTATTGTTGTTTTTGCCGGATTAAGGCTAAGCCCAGCCGTTACGCACCAATCTCGAGTTATTTTGAGTCCCCTTTGTATAATGTCACATAGGGTTCCCTCAAATTTACCCCTGGCAATAATTACTATGTCATCAGCATATGCTTGACAATTGATGCCCTGGTTCGTCAATTTCTCAAGTAACTCGTCCACTACAAGACTCCACATTAGGGGGGACAGAACTCCTCCTTGCGGACAGCCTCTTGCTGTGTTAACCTTGATAATACCTTCTGATGTGTGAGTCTCTGCTGATCTTGTGCTCAGGAGTTCATACATCCATCTTGATACTGTGTTATTTACTCCTTTTCTATCAAGAGCTCGAATAATTGCATCATGCGATGTGTTATCGAATGCTCCCTCAATGTCCAAGAAGGCACACAATACTATCTCTTTCGCTTCAAAAGCGCTTTCAATAATCTCAGTTAGCTGGTACAGAGCAGTCTCCGTAGATCTGCCCGCTCTGTAGGCATGCTGACGATGATGAAGAGGCGATGTACTTAGTACATCTTCTCTTAAGTAGTTGTCCACAGCCTTTTCCATCGTTTTAAGAAGAAACGAAGTAAGACTGATTGGTCTATAGGACTTCGGTAGACTTGGGTCCTTTTTTCCCACTTTCGGAATGAACACTACTTTCGCTCGTCTCCACTGGTTTGGTATGTAGCCCAGTGCCAGACTGCTTTTTAGAATTCTTGCCAAATGTGGAAGCAATTTACCTTGCCCTTTTTGTAGTAGGACTGGCGGAATTCCGTCCACACCCGGTGATTTATAAGGCTGAAAGGAGTCAATTGCCCATTCTAGTCGCCCTCTGGAGAAGATTTCGGTTGCTATTTTCCAATCCTCTTTCCGAGGTCTTCGAATATTGGTCGTGCTCCTTTCGTCTGTGCTCGGATGACTGCCAGGGAAATGAGTTTCTAATAGAAGTCGTGCCCTCTGTTGCTCATTTTCTGTAAAGCTGCCATCCGGTTTTCTGAGAGACATTGAGATCCCTTCTGTTTTTGCTAGTGCTTTATGCACTCTGGCCGCAACAGGAGTATGCACAATTGTATCGCAGAATTTCCTAAAGCTTTCTCGTTTAGCTTTCCTTATTTCTTTGTTGTACGAAGTCAGTGCCATGCGGTAGCCCTGCCAGTCTCCAGTCCGTTTCGCTGTGTTAAACAGTTTACGTGTTTTCGACCGAAGTCTTGACAGATTGTTGCTCCACCATGGTACCTTATTCTTCTCTGCACTTCTGCTTATTGGGCAGCTAGTTTCGAACGCACTTGTGATGGCTGATGTTATGCCCTCTACTGTGTGTTCCAATTCTAGATGATAAGCTGGAGCTCTCCTAGTATGTACCTGCTCCAAATTATTTTCGAGAGACGATTCAAAGAGATCCCAGTATCAATTGATAGTTTTTACCCCATTGCGAACGCTAATCAAAAATATCATTGAGAATGGGTTCTGTTTTGAAGTTTGACGTTTCTAATTTGTATGACATAAAAAAACCAAACAAAACTACTTCATCATAATCCATTTAAAATCAAAAACTACCGATTACATTTCGGTCTAACGTCGTTTTTTTAACAATAAAAACAAGGAACTAAATTTTATTATTTGGTGTTAAAATAAAATTTTAACCGCCGGAATATTTGATACGTATCAACAAGAAATTTGTGGTTGATAGAATATTTGATGAATATCAATTTTTTTGACAACCGTAATACCAAGTTTATCGATAAAACTATTCACAATAGATCTTAAATCCAACAATATTCACAATTCATCAAAAATGTTGATAGGTTGATAACCATAATACCGATTCATTCATTTTGTTGATACGTATCAATTATTATTAAATATCGTGTTGATATTTGATAGTCATAATAGGGCCGTTAGGCAGAAAAAAAAAAAACAAATTACAATAGGTGACGTTGGGGGTGTCAACGTCTGACAGTTTATGTTACAAGCCGAGTATGTGGGAGAGTTTGTACTGATTGAATAACAACCATACGAGAAGAGGACAAAACGACACTGATAAACGAATAAGCTAAAAGAATCGTAAGGAGAACTTCCAAAAGAAGTTTATTTTGCCGCCTATTGATACCATATTTTAATACGCAGAAAAAAAGAACATACCTATGCAAATAGTACAACAAATCGTCTGTCAATTGTCAGGTTTTCCAGGTCTTAAGCTAATGTGGTATTCGATTGGGCGCTCTCAGAGCAATTTTTTTGCTCTCAGGGCAATTTTTATGATCGTTTGGTACAGGAAAAAGCAATCTTTTTCAGATTTCAGAGCACTTTTGCGAATCTAGATATTTTCTCAGATTTACCAATACAAGTGCGTTTGAGTTTGACAACTGATGGAGTTTGTTTACATTTTTAGTGAATTTTTTCTCCAGCAAAGAAAGGCATTGCATCGGGTGAATCTATTTTTGCGAATTATTTATGCATAAATATTTAGAAATCAATCGGAACGGATATTTCTAATGTTTTAATACAAAATTTAAGTACTGAATGGAAATCGCTTAGAAAAGTGTCGAAGACTACACATATTCAAATTGCACAAATATCAACACAAAAAAGAGCAAGTGACGTTTTTATGTTCGATTAGGCACACGAAATCTGAAATCTGAGGGCAAATCTGAAGAAGCCCAAACGAATACCACATAAGACTTTCGTGGCAAATTTTGACATGTCGATGTCATTGTGACATTGTCCTAAATGTGTCACTTCGTGTGATCGTCTGTCAAGCGTCTGGTCACACTGGCTATCGCATCGTACTCTCACGAGAGACACACGAGTCACAATAGAAAGAGCTAATTTTTGTGACGTCCTCATGTCATAATTTGCCACGAAAAATGACACGTCTAATCCTAGATTTACTACAAGAAATTTTGTTGAGTAGAAACTAGTAATACCCTATTCACACTGCACGAAAAACTCTGTTTTCGTCAAGAACTCGTCGATGCTTTCACACCGAACACTAACTAGTTTGACGTTTCAATCAGCTGTTAGACACTAGTCGTGAAACTTCTGTGTATACTATTTTGGTTACAAATTTCGATAGCAATTAATAAATAAAATTAGTTCAGAGAATTTAAAAATGATAATAGCGGGAAATGATTTGAATATTTTGGCCATCGATAATTGAGTTGTGACAGCTGTTCTGCAATACATGCCAAAGGGTGTATGTGTTTCAATAACCCAACGACTGAAAGTGGTTTTCGTGGTAAACAACTCAAACAACTCGTTTTTAAAACTGATATATGTATGGGAAATCTTCTGTTTTCGAATGCTTTCGCGAAAACCCGGGTTTCGGCTCGGTGTGAATAGGGTATAACATTCACAATGGAGATTTAATATCTTGCTCTAGGGGAAGTCGCACTTACAAATTGGAGTTAAGGAACTCCATTGATTAAAATTTCGTAAGAGTTGGTAAAAAAATTTGAAGTAACAGACCTATTGTATCGCACGCCGTAGTGTAAATCTCTTGACCTTGGCTTAAGGAAGAAAACTGCTGTTTTCAAGCACCCTTGCGCAGTCACAATGACATCACTATGTAAGTAGTAAAAATCTCTCGGAACACGACTATTAACCAATTAGCTATTGCTTAAGTTTTTCAAGGGCCGAGTGCGCATTTACTTTATCACGGCATGATTGTGAATGTTGTACAATTCAAAGGAATAGTTTTGAATTATCTACAGTAGCTTTACGAGTAATTGCGCATAAATTTCCCCCAGTGAGTGCGAGAATATTTTCATTTCAACCGAATCAGGAGATGTATCAATTGCCACGGTTCAAGGAATCAACCGATTTCAACGAAACCGTTTTCCATTGTTTAATCAAATCAACAAACATTTTATAAATAAATCAAAACAGAATATCACAATGGAGCAGAGCAACAAATGTATTCAGTTGCATAATATTATTTGCTCTTCGTCCAGTCATTAACTTGTATAATTCTAAATGCTTGATGGTCAATTATTGAGAACTCTGATTAGCTTTTACGCTATGCCTGTAATATATCTGCACATACACACATGCGGCCTTACCAATAATCAACTTTAGTCTGGCACTTTGCGAAAAGACTCCACACTTTCCAAAATCCCTTTACCAATAAACAAATATAGTTGCCAGACTATCGCTAACTGTAGGGTTAAATGTTAGTGTTGAGAAAGCCATGTTTATCTCGGGCATTAGCTAAATAAATCCTCCCTTATGTCATTTTGAAGACAAGTGTTGCCCAACCGTGCAAAATCGGGGTATTAAATTTCGAAAAAGGAGAGAATTTAATACGATGTCGTTCAGCCTGAGCGTTTACAATTATTAATTAATTTTAGTAAATTGTGAATGCTTTCTAATTTTATTCGTTGTAATACAACAATGCAAATGGTTTTTAAGTCTATCACACACAAATTTGTACAAATGTATGCAAAATGTTGAAAAATATTGCGTTTTTGTTTTGTTTCTAAACACGTGAAGCATATATTTCTGTGTTTTTCTTTCTGTTGCTTTTTGATTGGTTTTCCTAGTTAGTTGCTTAATAAAAAATAAATTTTATATAAGTTTGGGATAATTCCAAGACTTTCTTGACAGTCGTCGCAAACAGAATAAAATATCTTCTTACCAAAGTTTGGATGGCTTATAGGTACCTTTTTGCAACAATTCTCAGTACCTTAGGCGACACAGGTAGATATTTTGTTGCAACCATACCCTTTTCAAACTCTTTGCAAAAGGAGTTTGTTTACCGAGAATGAGGATCTCTAATGAGACAATGGTTGGCGTGAAAAGGTTCCCTTCACGGAAAATATAGTTATAAAAATAGAATTATCAGAACTCAGCAAAATACATGCAAAATAACAAGTTTATTAACTTCTGGGGGTGCAAGTACAGCCTAACAGGTAGTACGAGAATATGCGTTTTATATTTTTCAGTTCGAATTTCAACTTTTGTCGGTAGTAAGTAATATATAAGCCATACAATTTTTTATAGGTTAAATTGTATTTATTTTCAAACCCGGAAGCGATAAGTTCTTAACATGCTTCCTACCTGCGATTGTTATTCATTCTGAAATGAATGAGCCAGATATTATTTCTATTTTCAAAAATATTCTCTTGCTAACGATGCAATTGTGACCACTAATAAGTTTTGATTTGCATCGTCAGCCTACGAATAAATGAAACCATTCAAATAAACTGTGCTTTGTTTATTGAATAATCTGAAAGGGATTTTATTACGACACAAATGCACTCATAAAGAAATCGCGAGGTAGTATTAGAAAACAATGGAAAGCGTACCATAAAAGTACTGAAAATTGTGTCCGATCGAACGATAGGGCATTACTGATTTGCATATGATATTTGACAGATCAGCGGATATTTTGTGCATTTCCTATTTCGCGTTTTGTTTTTTGCTTATAATAAGTATCAAAGAGCATTGGAATGATATGTGTTGGGCAAATTTAATTGCAATTTATGTATTCCTTCTTTTAGAATAAAATCCTCCTTGTGAAACTGACCATTGACCTTGTTTTTCAGGAAAACAAATTATGAAATTTGAATTCTGCAATGACAACAAATGTAATAGATTCTAAGAAAGTTGTCGGACTAGTAAATGTGGAGGTCTAATTGTTTATTGGTACCATTTCACAAATGCTGTACATTTTTCCTAAAGCTGACATCTAACTAGTTGTCGACATTAGTGATTGATTATTAGTAAGGCCCATGGTGTATGTAATGGCACACGCCAATTGCTACCAGCGCGGTTGTTATTTAGCGCGCAGTGAAAGTGCTCTGGTGACCAATACGGCTTTTGTTTCTATTTTGCTTTCTGCGGAAGTTTTTTTTTTTTATTCCAACGGTGGCGGTGGGGAAAAATAATGATTAAATTGCTGTCTGGGATTCCATTTGGAAAATAATAAACCCAGACGTTATTGACTGACGGTTGTTTTGCTGCGGAGCGTTACTTCTGAACTGGATAAATTTTGTGAGGGTTTTCCGAAACTGTCTTGAGATAAACCGCGTGTGTCAGCTGTGTATACATGATGCTGTATGACGACCTTTGACTAGCTACTTTTTTGTGATGTCACTGGTCTGTGGGGTGACTTTATTTCATTTGTTTATAGAATCATTCAGTATTGCTTTTGTTATTATTATGGAAGAAAATTGACACATAAGTGTTCGAATGAGGCAATGTGTGAAGGTAAACTGCGTTAATTAAATTATGTATATACATACTGTTGTAATAAAATCTGTTCTCGGTTCATTTTCTCCAGCTATTGGTGTTAACTAATTAAACATTATCTTTGTAGATAAAATTTAGCACGAGAGGATACTTGACTAAATATTTTGTAGATCGCAGTAATAATAATTTATATTATGAAAACTGTCGCCTGAATCGGAATTCGATAAGGCGAAACGTTCAAACGTTTTCGTTACGTGTGCTCTGCAACTTAGAGCAAATCATTCGCGTGAAAACTTTTTAACGTTTCCGCCTTACAGAATCCGACCGCTGGAACCTAAATATGATTTAGAATTTTCCAAAGTTTCGAGACGGAATACCAACCAACTTGTGAAAACTTAAAATACGCAATGAAGATTCAAAACGTCAATCGAGACTGTATAATAATGGAATTAACAAAGAATGGCAAATCAGAATGTGGCCAACTATAACCTTGCTATCACTCGAATTAGTGCAAATCTCCAGATAGTGAACAACCTCCGGGTTAACAAAAATAATAATAACTTTTGTTTTGGTTTACTTGTTCCAAATCTAAGCACTTTGACCGTAGTTATAGCCATAGGTAAAATAAAAACGAGAACAAAACAAATGTTTTGCTTGGACCACTGAAACTGAAAAGGTTTTAATAATCTTTTTATCTGCATGTTATAAAAAAAAACACCTATATATAGAAGCCAAGCCGATTTGGCTTAAATATTTTTTTCGTTGTTCGTAATTGTCAGGACGAGACGTTTTTTACGAAAGAAAATTTTGGAAATCCCTTTGGTTTTGGTTTTTGTGGTTTCTCAACACACATCGTTTGCCAAAGGTGGAAGCGCAAGCATTGCTAAGACGGATACACATATTTATTTTATTTCGGCTTATTACAAAATTCTTTGTGGAAAAAAAAACGAAAAATTCCGGATAAACCCGAAGAATTTGATTTTCTTTAACAAAGTGTTTTGATTAAATGTGGAAAATTCGCTGTGAAGCTCGGAAAATTTCGGTTAATTGTAATAAAAGACGTATTGCATCATAGAAATTTATCGAAGCTCCTCGACTCAACGAAGCAAAATATGTGGTTTGAAAAAAATCTTAATTTTAACGCTTAGCAAAGCAGGTTTGGCTCCGCTAGTATCAAATAAAAAAATTGAGAAGTCAAACAAAAATTGACTAGAAACATAATTCACTTATTTCGCCGTGCACATCACTTTTGCGGTTAGGTTTTTTAGTGGCTACAAGCTTTTGCAACCAAATACAGTCGAATCCCTCTAAGTCGAATTTTCACGGGAGTTAAAAAAAGTTCGAGTTTTTTTATTTTTATTTTGTTTTCTTCAGGCGAAAAATTCGACTTGGAGTCATATTTTAGTAGGTCAAGAATCAAAAAATATGTTGGAGTTAGAGAGATTTTCGACTTAGAGGGATTTCGACGTACTTTGGTTGGGGTAGAGTGACACCGATAGAGCCGAACATAGCAGCAACAAAAATACGTGTGTTGGGAATACTGTCAACATTACTGTTCTATTAAACAGAAAGAATTATGTACTCGATCAATGGATTGTGAGGTGGATGTGCATGTGCATCTTCCCCCTTGGAAAAACAGTATTGAAAAACATCTTCAGATTTACTGGCTCATTCTCTGATGGTGAATAGGAAGTTTTGCCCCTTTCGTGTGCCTTCCGATCAAACTGAGTTGCGCAGAGAAACACTCAATATTGGCGTGTTTGTGATTTCTTATACAAATTTGGTGTGATTTTTTTCTGTAAGTTTGCCAGAACAATGGGACTCTTCTTCCAGGCAGAAGTGTTCTCTATGCAGCATTATAAAGCCCAAACAATTGAATATATTATTCAATCACAAGGCAGTTCCCACCTAGGAAGGTTTGAATAATGTTTATAATTATCTTTTTTTTCTGAAATCAGCTAATGACTATAGCCTTAGGACAAGTACGTGATTATTCAGGCAAAAGACGACCCACTCGCCAGCTATCAACTTCAATTGACGTGGTTATTGTAGGTAATCGCGCGGCTTACGCCTAGCCAGCGCAATACAAAAATATTATTCCGTTCTATTTGAATTTGTTTGTTTTTGTTTATTTGCACTAATGTGAAACTTTTATTTATTGATGAAATTTGAAATTTATGAATAACGCACGTTAGTTTTGAACTCCGAATGGCTCGGAATCAAATCGCACGATCTATTTGGACGTCGGCTAACATTTACATTTTAAATAGTAACAGCATTGTTTGCATTACTACTTAGATATGTATAATTTATAAAAAAAAAAAAAACATGATTGTTTCATATGCTCGTTGTTGGACAGTTGCGGAGGTAGTTGTCTTTGCCTTCCATTTTTTTTGAACAGATAGGGCAGACAGTTTGCAGAATAATCCGTCTTCAAATTTGACCCACTTCTTGGACCCGCAACTTGGATATATGTAATTTTCGCATGTTCAAAAATCACTGGGTTGTTCCATCAGGAAGTATATATATTGGGCATATTTTGTATTTGTTTTAATCTTTGAAAAAGTTAGCACGCGCCTCGCAAGTGTACAAGTGACATCGAAGGACTGATAATAAGGTGCCTTGAGGTCTCCAACTGATAACATTAAGTCGACGATTTTATGCAATGCAAATAATTTATCATGGCGATTCACTAAAAGAAAAAATGAACCGAAGTCTTATGTTGTATAAGCGGGAACACACCGACCAATACGTTGTTTATGATTTTATTGATTTTTTGTTGAAATTGTTCGACCATTAAGAGAAAAAGACGTGTTTATGGAAACCGGCGATTGTATCATTGCAAAAAAATCCAACTATACTATAACGGTTAACACGATGGTTGTAAAGCGGTTTCGCTGCTTTCGATCAGCTTTTTATAATTGTGGGGAAATTGGACAACGTTAAAAATAAAATTAACGCCTAGGCTAAGCTTCTAACAACAAGAAGTAGGCACCACCAATTTTATAAATGAATTGAGAGGCTTCCTCCGAAGAGTTGTAGATAGATAGATAGATATTTATTTAGCTTCAAATAAGCCATTTTTCCTTGTGTACATTGTCTGGGTGTTGTTATCCAGATCTTTGCGGAAGGTTGAACAGTGGAAAAATGAGCCCGTACCCAATAGTTTATCACAACAATATTTGAGCCACTTTGCGCAACTTTATTAAACTTTTTTTTTAATAACTATAATTGGTTAAGCCACTAAGTGGATAATTAGCAAACAACAGCTTTTTTATTAATCTAATAAGTATTTTTTTTTTTCAGTATAACCTCATAAATAGCCGTATATATTATTGAGAATCAACAGTTCAACGGTCAAAGATAACAAAATGCCAGCACGTATCGCAGACGAAGTCGTAGTTGACACGGAAAGAGATGAAAGAAGTAATGCTGGACGCTCGAAGGAGTCTATTGTAGCAATTACCGGTTTCTCTGGTCGCCTGCCGGAAAGTTCCAACATTGAAGAATTTAAAAAGAATCTATTCGATGGGGTGGATATGGTGACTGACGATCCTCGTAGGTGGCCAAAAGGTAAGCCTATTGCGTGTTTTGTTTCTCTTACAAACAAACGACAAAATTTTTTTTTTTTTTGTCAGGCTTGTACGATTTACCCGATAGATTGGGCAAAATCAAGGATGAGGATTTGGAGCAGTTCGATCAGCAATTCTTCTCAGTTCATCAAAAGCAAGCAGAATGCATGGACGCACAATTGAGAATGCTACTGGAAGTAACATACGAAGCTATCATTGACGCTGGCGTCAACCCGCAGGAGCTTCGCGGCAGCCGCACAGGCGTGTACATTGGCGTATCATCGTCTGAAACTGAACAGTACTGGTGCAACGATCCTGATCGTGTCAATGGCTATGGCCTGACTGGATGCGCGAGGGCTATGTTCGCCAATCGCATATCGTTCACGTTTGATTTCACCGGACCAAGTTACTGCGTTGATACGGCATGTTCGAGTTCACTTTATGCCTTGGAACAAGCCTTTTCCGATATGAAGCGAGGAGTTTGTGATAATGCTCTTGTGGCTGGTGTTGGTCTTATTCTGAAGCCGACAATGTCGCTGCAATTCAAGCGGTTGAACATGTTGAGTCAGGATGGCAAATGCAAGGCCTTTGATGAGACTGGGGCCGGATATGTTCGATCCGATGGATGTGTGGCGATATTCCTACAAAATCCCATACAGGCGAAACGTGTGTATGCATCGATTTTAAACGTTCGCACAAATACAGACGGTAACAAGGAGCAGGGAATAACATTCCCTTCCGGAAAGATGCAGAACCGATTGATTAAGGAAACTTATGAGGAAATCGGTTTAAATCCACATGATGTTACGTATGTAGAGGCTCATGGCACTGGTACTAAAGTGGGCGATCCTCAGGAAGTCAACTCAATTACAGACTTCTTCTGCAAGGATAGGCCAACTCCCCTACTCATTGGCTCTGTGAAATCGAATATGGGACACTCTGAACCGGCATCTGGTGTCTGTTCCATCGCTAAGGTGTTGATAGCCATGGAGGAGGGCGTTATCCCCTCGAATTTGCACTTTTCAAGTCCGAATCCAGATTTATATGGACTAGTTGAGGGACGTTTAAAGGTCGTTGACAAACACACACCGTGGAACGGTGGAATCGTTGGCATCAACTCATTTGGCTTTGGTGGAGCTAACGCACATGTTATTTTGAAGTCGAATCCCAAACCAAAGGCAGTCACACCAAGAGAAGGACCTCCAAAACTACTAACTGTGTCGGGCCGTACGTTCGATGCCGTCCAAAGTTTCCTAGAAGACGCCGAACAACACAAGAACGATGACGAATACCTGGCGTTGGTGAACGAAATCCACTTGAAGAACATTCCTTTGCATTACTTCCGTGGGTACACAGTGCTGAATAGCAAGGGCGCAGCTGTGCGAGAGGTGGTTGAGCATGTCGATGAGAAACGTGAAATTTGGTTCGTTTACTCTGGGATGGGAAGTCAGTGGGCTAACATGGCGAAGGACTTGATGCACTTTGAAGTGTTCAGCCAAAGCATTCACCGTTCGGCCGAAACTCTACGCCAAGAAGGAATGAATCTGATTGATATTCTAACCAACTCGACAGAGCAAAGCTTTGACAATATCATGAACTCGTTTACCGCCATTGCTGCGGTGCAAATCGCTCTCACGGACATGCTCACTAGTCTGGGAATCCTTCCTGACGGTATAATTGGTCATTCTGTTGGTGAATTGGGTTGCGCCTATGCCGATGGTTGCTTCACACCAGAGCAAACAGTTTTAGCTGCCTACTGGAGAGGAAAAAGCTTGCAAGACACCAAGCTGTCAAAGGGAAAAATGGCCGCAGTCGGAGTGAAATGGGAAGATTGCCCAAAATTATTACCACCTGGCGTATACCCTGTTTGCCATAACAGCGAAGACAACGTCACGATCTCTGGACCCGAGGAGGTTATGACGGGTGTCATTGAGGATCTGTCGTCCAAGGGAATATTCGCGAAAGCGGTAAATTCATCTGGATACGCCTTCCACAGCAAATACATCGCCGAAGCAGGACCAAAACTTCGTAAAAGCCTGGAGAGAATTATCCCGAATCCCAAAAACCGTACTTCCCGGTGGATAAGTACAAGTATTCCCGAGTCTGCTTGGAATACCGCAGTTGCTGTACAAAGTTCTGCGGCCTATCACGTGAACAACTTGCTTTCGCCTGTGCTTTTCTACGAAGCACTGCAAAAGGTACCAAAGAATGCGATTTGCATTGAAGTTGCCCCAACTGGGTTATTGCAAGCCATTCTGAAGCGTGCTCTTGACAGCTCGTGCACAAACTTGAGTTTGATTAAGCGAAACCACGAGAATAATGTTGAGTTCTTCCTCACCAACATCGGAAAGTTGTATGCTGCAGGAGTTCAGCCCAACGTCTCGAAGCTGGTGCGACCTGTGTCATTCCCTGTTGGACGAGGAACTCCCATGCTTAACTCGAAAATTGGTTGGGATCATTCTCAAAAATGGCTTGTACCAAGATATGGCATTGAAAGCTCCTCTGGCGAAACTGTTGTCGAGATCAATCTGTCAAAGGAAGAAGACGCCTTCTTGGCGGGCCACACCATCGATGGCAGGATTCTGTTCCCAGCCACTGGCTACATTACGCTGGCTTGGAAGACTTTCAGCAAAGTGGCTGGATTCGATTTTGCGCGAACACCGGTTATTCTAGAAAACGTCGTTTTCCATCGGGCAACTATTTTGAACAAGGACACAGCCGTTAAGTTCGGAATCAACTTCTTCGATGGAACCGGTGCCTTTGAGATTTGCGAAGGTGGAACCTTGGCTGTTTCTGGAAAGATTTCTGTTGTGGAAAAAGTAGAGAATGAAGAACTACAGCTGGAAAGCCCAACACTGTCCAACCTGGAACTCAAGTTGAATGATGTATACAAGGAGCTCCGCCTTCGTGGATACGATTATGGTGGCGAATTCAGAGGAATCGTCGCATCCGACATCTCAGCAACAACAGGCAACTTAGCTTGGGTTGACAACTGGATAAGCTTCATGGACACGATGTTGCAGTTCAGCATTCTGAAGAACGACCTTCGCGAGCTGTACTTGCCAACACGAATTGATAAAGTGCTCATAAATCCGTCGAAACACTACAGTCTGGTGAAGGAACTGGGCGATGAGGAAGGTGAAAAGGCGTTGCAAGTCAGTTCGTATGAAAATCTTAATGTCGTCAAGAGTGGAGGTGTTGAAATGCGTGGATTAAAGGCTTCGCTGGCACCACGCCGTTCCGGTTCCCAAGCTCCGCCAACGCTGGAAAAATACTCATTTGTGCCCAACGTTAACGCAAACGACTTGCACGAAAACTTGGAAAAGGCCCGCATCAACGCCTTAACGGAAGCACTTCATGTAGTTCTGGAGAACTCATCAGGAGCTCTCAAAGTGAAAGCAATCGAATTGGAGAACAATCGCAGTGGGGAAGTACCGCTTGCACCGAAAATTCTTCAGATCATCGAAGAAGAGCCAACCATTGCAGCTGACGTAGCAGTTGTCACTGCTAGCAACGAGGAGAACATCACCTCTGCAATTGGAGATAGCGAGGTTCGAGTAATTAAGAAGAACGTGGCAGTCGAAGAGGTCGAAAAGAACTGTCATTTGGCTTTCGCTTACGACGTGCTGTCGGCTAAAAATGCAGCTGTTCTACAGAACATTCTAAGATCGATAAAGGAAGAAGGCTTCCTTTTGTTCGAGGAGGTCTACTCGGAATATAAGAAATCTGGCAGGGAGGTGCTGAAACAGTTTAATCTACTGCCCGTTCTTGAGCAGAAGTTTGGCCAACGTCTATTTGTCCTCGCACGTCCAGCTGTTAACACCGGAGACAGGAGCACTTGCGTCCTTAAGGTTTCGCAGAAGAGCTTCGAGTGGGTAGAGGATCTGAAGAGCTTCTTGTCAACAGCTGAGCTCGAAAATCGCTACATCTATCTTGTCTCAGAAGTAGATGAGTTCTTCGGAGCTATTGGCTTCCTGAACTGTTTGAAGAACGAAGCCGGTGGCAAATATGCTCGCATGGTCTTCATTCAAGACAAAGCAGCGCAGCCCTTCTCGTTGGACTCTCCGTTCTACCAAGAGCAGTTACAGAAGGATCTGGTGACAAACGTGTTCAAAAACGGTTCCTGGGGCACATACAGACATTTCAAAATTGAAAATCAATCTGAAATCGCCACCCTGCCGGTGGAACATGCCTACGTTAACGCACTGGTTAAAGGTGATCTTGCCAGCTTGAAGTGGATTGAAGCGCCGGTACCAACGAAGGCAGCTGGAAATGACGATTTGGACCTATGCACGGTGTACTATGCTCCTGTCAATTTCCGTGACGTTATGTTGAGTTCCGGTAAGCTGTCGGCAGATGCCTTGCCCGGTGATTTGGCGCAACAAGACTGCGTACTGGGTCTTGAATTCGCCGGCCGCGATTCAGCCGGCAGACGAGTTATGGCTATGGTGCCCGCGAAATCTTTGGCATCCACTTGCCTGGCCAGCAAACGCATGATGTGGCAGATCCCAGACAGCTGGTCAATGATGGAGGCGTCAACGATTCCTTGTGTATACGCGACTGTGTACTACGCCCTCGTAGTGCGCGGCCAAATGAAGAAGGGAGAGTCTATTCTGATTCATGCTGGGTCGGGTGGTGTGGGACAGGCTGCTATTTCTGTGGCCTTGCACCACGGCTTGACAGTCTTCACCACTGTCGGAAGCGTTGAGAAACGCGAGTTCCTGAAGAAACGATTCCCTCAGTTGCGCGACAGTCATATTGGAAATTCCCGTAACACAACCTTTGAGCAACTGGTTATGAATGAAACCAAAGGGAAGGGCGTAGATCTTGTTCTCAATTCATTGGCTGAAGAGAAGCTGCAAGCATCTGTGCGTTGTTTGGGGCTAAATGGACGTTTCCTGGAAATCGGTAAATTTGATTTGAGCAACAACACTCCACTGGGGATGTCTGTGTTCTTGAAAAACACCTCGTTCCACGGAATTTTATTGGACAGTGTCATGGAGGGCGAGGAGTATATGCAGAAACTGGTGGTTGATCTTGTGGCCGAAGGTATTAAGAACGGTGCTGTCCGTCCATTGCCGACGTCGGTATTCAACGAAACACAAATCGAACAGGCGTTCCGATTCATGGCTTCGGGCAAGCACATCGGAAAGGTTGTTATCAAAGTACGTACTGAGGAGGAAGTAACATCTCAACTGAAACCAGAACTTAGAATGTACAATGCGATTCCCCGCACCTACATGCATTCAGAAAAGGCATACATCATCATCGGAGGCCTTGGGGGCTTTGGCTTAGAACTTACCAATTGGCTAGTGAACCGCGGTGCTAAGAATGTCGTATTGACCAGCAGAGCTGGCGTGAAGACTGGCTATCAGTCCTTGATGATCAACCGATGGAGGCAGAAGGACTGCAACGTTAAGATCGATACAAACGATGTTACCACGGTGGAAGGATGCCGCAAATTACTCCTATCCGCCACCAAACTGGGTCAAGTGGGTGGAATCTTTAACTTGGCGGCTGTGCTTCGAGATGGCCTGATCGAAGATCAAACCGAACAAGACTTCGTCGCTGTGTGCAAGCCCAAGATCGACGGAACAATATTTTTGGACAAGCTGTCACGTGAACTCTGCCCAGAATTGGACTACTTTGTGTGCTTCTCCAGTGTTTCATGTGGACGTGGTAATATTGGACAAACCAACTACGGTTTAGCTAACTCTGCTATGGAGCGGATATGCGAGAACCGTCAAGTATCTGGATTCCCAGGCGTCGCTATCCAGTGGGGAGCTATCGGCGACACTGGGCTGGTCATTGAGAACTTGGGTGACAACAACACAGTCATTGGAGGCACTTTGCCACAAAGAATGGCATCTTGTCTGCAAACAATCGACATTTTCTTGCAACAACCCCACCCAGTCCTGGCTTCGATGGTGGTTGCAGAAAAGAGGAAAAATGATTCAGGGTCTGGTGTTAGTTTGATCACATGCATAGCTAATATTCTCGGACTAAGGGACGTGCGCAACATTCAAGACAGTTCGACATTGGCTGATCTGGGCATGGATTCCCTGATGGGCGCAGAAATCAAACAAACTTTAGAGAGAAACTTTGACATTGTAATGTCCGCACAAGAGATCCGAGGATTAACGTTTGGATCACTCAACAAACTAAGTGGTGAGGCCGCTGGTGGCGCTGCTGCAGGTGGTGCAAGCCCCGAAACAAGCCCAACAAGAAATACTCCAAGTCCGTTTGGCGATGGTACTCAAGTTGTATTTGCTTCTGAACTAATGCCGACTGAACCGATTGTCCAATTGAAGTCAGCAGCACCCGCTAATTCCAAAAAACGTCCAATATTCTTCGTTCACCCAATTGAAGGATTCGCTGCACCCCTTGGAAGCCTAGCTGCACGTATCGACTCTCCCGTGTATGGTGTGCAGTGTACGGCTGAAGCGCCAGTGGACTCTGTCGATGATCTAGCCGCCTTCTACATCAGCAAAATCAAGACCGTGCAACCACAAGGCCCGTACGCTATCGCTGGCTATTCCTTTGGAGCTCTTATCGCCTTCGTTATGGTTACTCAGCTCGAGAAGAATAATGAAATGGCCAAGTTGGTTATGCTAGATGGTGCTCCAAAATACGTAAATTGGTATACGCAAACACACAAACAGCGCTACAATTCGTCCGACGATTTAAATCAGAATCAATCCTACGCTCTGGCGTACTTCGGAATGGTTTGTGGAAACTTGGACTACGGCGGTGTAAGTTTCAACGATTCTGTATTCTGTGATTTAATCTAATAATGTGATTGTCCATCTTAGGTTGCCCGACTACTCATCAAAATTCCAACTTTCGAGGCAAAGGTAGAGAAATGCGCTGAGCTCTTGCATGCAGAAATCGAACAACCCATAGAACTGGTAAGTGCGACAATAAAGATGCGTACTTACGCTATACTAATTCGAAACGTTCCTCGTAAAACAGATTAAACAAGCAGGCATAACATTCTACAAGAAACTTGTGGCGGCTGATTCGTTCAAGCCAAAGTCCAAGGTGCGCTGTGATGTTACTCTCATCAAGCCCACAGAAAACTACGCCAAGTTAGAAGCAGATTATGGTCTCTCAGAGGTAACTCCTTCTATTGTCGCTCATCGACACATCTGTACAACAAAACTTCTTTCTTTTCAGGTGTGTGAAAAACAAGTAGATGTACTAACCGTTGAAGGAAATCATCGCACATTTTTACTAGAAGAAAAATCCCTTGAGACAATAGAACAAATTATCAAGAAGATTATTTCGTAATTCTCAACTAATATTTGCATATTTCTACTTAAACATATTTGCTTTATTATTAATGAATTTAAACTTTAATTGTGTATATAAAAATAGGTCTATGCATCAAATGTAGTGCATAATTATTAATTACTATAATTTTGTAGTGGCATTTAAACATAAAAGCTCTCTTACAAATATTTTTTTATTATTTGTAGTTTATCACTGCATTAAACAAATAAATAAACGAAACAAAATTACATTACATTACATGAGTTGATGTTGCTCAGCATTAATATATTACTATAGTTGTTTTTTTTTCTATATGAATGTATTATAAAGAAATTATTTAAATGTTAAAAATACTAAGAAATAAAAAAGTACCATATGTACGACGTAAATACGCGTTGCGAGTTATTTTATTATCGGAACAAGTAGATCGCTTTGTAGCCAACGTTCTAGAACTTAGTTTTAATGGACGAACATGGGTGGTCTCGATGTAGGGCCAACCACACTAAAGGGATCTGTAGCGGAATAAGTAACGATTTCCCTGTTCAATGAAGCTGGACCCCAATTCTCAAATTCCGTATAACATAATTCATATACGAGCAAATCCGCCTGAAATTTTGCGCATAGGAAAAAAATTGGTATTCTCAAAGCTGTTCGGCTTCTTTTTTCACCTATGCGAAACATATTCACCTTTCGAATGAGGTAGAATCTTACAGCACGTCAAGTAAACCATTAAAAAAAAGAGAGTCTGCTTGTGACCACACATCATCAGAAGTAAAACCCCGAAGCAATACCTAAGTTTAATATTTTGATAATATTTTATGTGTGCCACCTGTAACGGTATACATAGAAACATATGTTATCTTTCCACCTTACAGACACAGAAATCTCAATTTTGACGTCGATTAAAGGACTGTCCGGTGAACAAAGCAAGGCAGGCATGCTTGTCTAAGCCAGTGCTTAGCTAGTCGGTGGGGTAAGATCTTCTGCTTTTCTTGCGGACTACCGTACTTTTACATGCCTGAACATTTTGTTGGGAAAGTTTTAAAATTGGGTGTATTAAAGCGATAGGAAGAAAATAGGGAAAGAATTAACTATTTACGAAGTATTTGTAACTTTAACAGTCAAGAAGAAAACTAACCGCACTTATCAACTTGGTTGGTAAGCCTTCTCCCTTCTCTCCCCACACCGGTACCGAATGTGTTGTGGTACCTTTGTGCTGCCCTCCCTATAACCCTACTTACGAATAAGCAGAGTACCGCTCATTTCTCGTAACAACCCCTACGTGAAAACTTAAAACGCTCAACAACTCCTGTAGCCTGTCATCATTGTTCACGTCATCTCAATCACCCCTACATTTTAACTTACCATCCTGAAAATACCTACTTGACAAACAAAATTTATGGATTCAAACACCATCAAACAAATCAAAGTATCTACTCAGTTACTTAATGTAACATAGTAGGTAAACATTATTTATTTATTATTAGGAAATTTCAAAATTGTTGAGAACAACAATTTGCTTCGAAAATAATGAAAATAATTGACAACAACAATTGCATATTGTAGAGACATGAGAACCAATTGCTTTGAAGTTCAGTATCCTGTGTACATATTTTACATTTTATATAGTGTGACTGTATTTTCAATGTTTTACATTTTATATGTTCAAGTGTTGCACAGCCTTGAAATTTCACTGCGACTAAAGAAGTTTTGCTTCAAAAAGGCAATACTCGAATTTCAATTGTGATGAGAATTCAAAATCAAAAGGTTTGTTTGACGTGGGCCCTAGTGCGCACTGGGTTAACCCTAATGTGTTCGACATAGCACTGAACTCGCCCTGGTACTGAAAACCTGTGTTTGACATGACTTCTAGGGCGCCCTAGTTGTGCACTGAACTGACCCCAGTTATTTTGTCGGGGCAAGAACTCAGTGCTGAGTTGCGCTGTCATTTCGCTTGCTGTTATTCGTTTATTTGAATATCGTAATAAAGATAAATACAATAAATTTGATATTCAAAGGGGAATTGTTTGAAAACAACAACGTTTATGGACTAAAACCTTATTTTAAAGATAAATGGAATGAAAACAATTTGGAATCAAAGCTGATTACATTTTTTAGCGCATCGCATATATTGCAAACAGTTTTATCAACTTGTTTGCATTCTGGCAAGCACAAGATCAGAATTGAGTTCACTCATTTTTAACACTAAACAGAACAAAGTGTTATCCTTATCATCTTCGTACTTCGTTCACCAAAACATAAGTATTTTTCAAATTCAAAAACTGCCAGACTTCAGGGCGGCATATTTTGCGTTCGATATGATAGCCGAATTTTCAGGGTTGTGCAGGTTTTTGGGTAGGCGGGAAAATCAGCTGACACTTCTCAGTGCGCACTGGTGGGCACTAGTGCTAGCCACGTCAAACAAACCTAAAAGTCAATCCATTAACAAACTCATAATTCCGTATACGAGAGGCAAATCCACATGGAAAACACAGACGGGCGAGACGGACCTCATTCTCGTATGCGGATTTCGAGAATTGCAAATTTCAGTTTTTCGCATAGCATCGGAGATTTTGACTGATAAACGTATGCGAGAATGTTTGAGAATTGGGGTCCTGGACCTGACTGTCAAAATTTTCGACGCGATGCGAAAAAATGAAATTTGCAATCTTCGAAATCCGCATACGAGAATTTCTCCTCGAATTGTACTCGTCTGCATTTTCCATGCAGGCTTTCTTTTCCACATATGCGAAAATTATATTCACTTCTCGAATGAGGTAGAATTTTTGAGTACGTCAAGTAAACGATTTTTGACAGGTTGTGAAAAAAAAAATCCCTTCAATTCAAAGAGCAATATTCAAATTGGTTTCGTATTAAAATTTTTGATTGACAAAAACAAGAGATGTAATAAAATACTTGTATGTTTAGTGAACATTTATGTGTTTTTGCAATGGATTCTTTGGGTGATTTGGGCTTAGCATTATTTGTTGATTTGGCAATGGAGCAGTTAGGCGCAATGGAAATATACATAATTCAAAACACAAACCGTTATTTGAAGTATTGAAGTGTCAAACTCACAATTCCGTATGCGAGGCGCAAATCCGCATGGAAAATGCTGCTACATTTTTACCATATTCCCAAAACTCGTCAAAAAATGTGAAGATTAGATTAGCCAACGTAGACCCCCATCGAGTCTCCCGTGGACCCCTGGGGGTCCACCTGGACCACTTTGGGAATCACTGGTCTAATCGAATATAAAAACCAGAGACAATACCTAACCAATACCCCAAAACCCATATGTTTACGTTGTTGTTTTTGTAATTTCAACCCCCGTCTGTGAATACCTACGTGTGACCAAAAAAAAAAAAGCATGTTGCTAATGGCCGACCATGATACAACAAGTCAAGCGCATTTTCGATGTGTTCTGCGCATCTACATCATAGAATCGCAATTAATTTTTTGCCATTTGGAATTTACATTTGCTCTTATTGGCGAATTTATGTTTTGGTACTTTAAATATTTTTAAATGTTTATTAAAGTGTGAAATATAAGAGATTCGATTCAAAAAACTTTTATCGTACATACATAGGTAGGTACATGATTTGTTTTTGTGCTGTTTGTGAATTATATTATTTAACTTTGTTTCCGTATTTTTCGTATGAAAATGCGTACCACATAGAAGAAAAATTGTGTCAGAGAGAATTGTGTGTAATAAACATGAAAAATTATAAATTGGAAATTAAAGCGAATAAAATATTTAAAAAAAGAGTTTGGCGATTAAGCAACCGGATGCGGAAATACATTCTTGAGCGGACGAAAAGTTTTTTACGCGTAGATTGGAGTTTATCTTCGCTTTATCCGACAGGTTGATCATGTGCTGCAAATAGTTCTTTCTTATATTAAGTCCTTCGGCGTTGACAATATTGAAAACATTTTCAAAAGAGTGCATGTCCGTCATCATTGACATTTTCAAGAGTATTAGTAAAATGCCAAAAAATAATCTATGGCAGCTGTCAGCTGTATAAAATACACAAACTACACTTGTGTGAGTGCTTTTTGAGTGGATTCTGACTTGAGAAGTGAAATTATCTACACAAACAAGGTAACGACTTCGACTCCAATTCGAGGTCGGTATGAATGAGGCTTCCTGCTCCGGTAAAACAACCTCCGTATACCTAACATCCCTAATTAAAATGCCCTTGAACGTACGACAAAATGATCGCTCTTTTTACCTTATTCTAACTGCGTAATAGTGAAAACACGAACATTGTGATAGCGATAGGTAAATTTATATACTAAAAGCTCAACAGTTACTAATAAACACATTTTGATTTAACTGAGGACAAATGTACTCATAGCAACGGCGGAGATCTCTTGTGTAGTATCTATAAAGTTGTATATAATTATTTAAATTCTTCGTGTATGGCAATTTGAAAGACAAAATCTAATATTTTTACATTTAATTAGCTTTTAAAATCAGGGTTCGTGTCTACTTACCTATGGCGAACCGAAATAATTACCCTTTAAACATTCATCGACTTCAAATCACAGCAAATTTGGAATTAGTTTGTTCCCAGCTGTCGATATTTCTGCACTTGTGTGCTCTTCTTCTAAAATTCGCTTTTTACTAAAAGGACGAAACAAATTAAATTTTAACACAAAATTTCAATTCTTTTGCTGAACTCAATCGTTCACTTTTCTTGTTGCGTGTGTGTGCTCTTTCTTTTATAATAAAAGTAAGTATCAGAGTTTAAAAATGGGGATCTAGTAGTTATTTTAGATTTTTTCAGAGTTTATAATTATTGTCCCATCCGTGAACAAACAGTCGTTATGTGATTTAACTTATTTCCCATAATTCCCCCTACATTTACAGGACGATGGTCGCCCAAAATACGTATTTAATTTTGATGGTTTAAATGTAATATTATTGCACTGAGCTTGCCCTGGTATTGAAAACCATTGTTTGACATGGCTTCTAGGGCACCCTAGTTGTGACCTGAACTGACCCCAGTTAATTTGTCGGGGCAAGAATTGAGCGCTGAATTTCGCTGGCAACAAGGCAACATATTTTGCGTTCGTTTTAGAATCGAGACTAAAAATTGTTATTGGTTAGTCTAGTCTAGTCCCGAACAAAAAATGTTTTTCAGGTTAAACAATTTTCGGTTAAAAATCGGTTAGACCGGATTTCTAAATTCTCTGCGGTCAGAGTGAAGAGATTTCGGTCAGATATGACCAAATACACACATCTAATTTATGTTATCCAATTAATATTTACAGAGTACCGTTGGACAACGCTACCCTAAAGAAGGAGAGAGACAAAATGTCGGTTGACAATAATGATGGCCGATCAAGCAATCACTGCGCAGCTATTACCGGCTTTTCCGGTCGCCTGCCAGAAAGCTCCAATATCGAAGAGTTCAAAAAGAATCTATTCGACGGAGTGGACATGGTGAATGATGATCCTCGCAGATGGCCTAACGGTAGGTTATTTTAAGGCTTTTCGCATTTCAATGTTATTGCTTTGCTTTATCTGATCGTTAGGGTTGTATGATCTGCCCCATAGATCGGGAAAAATCAAGGATGAAGATTTGGAGCGGTTCGATCAACAATTCTTTGGCGTTCATCAAAAGCAAGCAGAATGCATGGACGCACAATTAAGAATGCTGCTGGAAGTAACGTTCGAAGCCATCATTGACGCTGGCTTCAATCCACAGGAGCTCCGTGGAAGTCGCACAGGCGTGTACGTTGGTGTGTGTTCGTCTGAAGCCCAACACTATTGGTGTGACGATGTCGATCGGGTCAATGGCTACGGCCTAACTGGCTCTCAGAGGTGTATGATCGCCAATCGTATATCGTTTACATTCGACTTTACGGGACCAAGCTACAGTATTGATACGGGTTGTTCGAGTTCACTTTATGCTTTGGAACAAGCCTTTTCAGATATAAAGCGAGGGGTATGTGACAATGCTATTGTCGCCGGTGTCAACATTAATTTCAAGCCAACTTTGTCGCTGCAATTTAAGCGATTAAACATGCTGAGTGAGGATGGCAGATGTAACGCTTTCGATGAAGCAGGATCAGGTTATGTTCGTTCGGAGGGAATTGTTGCGCTGTTTTTGCAAAATCCTGCAACCGCGAGGCGTGTTTACGCGACGATTTTGAATGCACGCACAAATACAGATGGTTACAAGGAGCAGGGAGTAACGTTTCCATCAGGAAAGATGCAAAACCGTTTGATTAAGGAAACTTATGAGGAAATCGGTTTAAATCCACATGATGTTACGTATGTAGAGGCTCATGGAACTGGCACTAAAGTGGGCGATCCTCAGGAAGTCAACTCAATTACAGACTTCTTCTGCAAGGATAGGCCAACTCCCCTACTCATTGGCTCTGTGAAATCGAATATGGGACACTCTGAACCGGCATCTGGTGTCTGTTCCATCGCTAAGGTGTTGATAGCCATGGAGGAGGGCGTTATCCCCTCGAATTTGCACTTTTCAAGTCCGAATCCAGATTTATATGGACTAGTTGAGGGACGTTTAAAGGTCGTTGACAAGCACATACCGTGGAACGGTGGAATCGTTGGAATCAACTCATTTGGCTTTGGTGGATCTAACGCACACGTTATTTTGAAGTCGAATCCCAAACCAAAGGCAGTCACACCAAGAGAAGGACCTCCAAAACTACTAATTGTGTCGGGCCGTACGTTCGATGCCGTCCAAAGTTTCCTAGAAGACGCCGAACAACACAAGAACGATGACGAATACCTGGCGTTGGTGAACGCAATCCACGTGAAGAACATTCCTTTGCATTACTTCCGTGGGTACACAGTGCTGAATAACAAGGGCGCAGCTGTGCGAGAGGTGGTGGAGCATGTCGATGAGAAACGTGAAATTTGGTTCGTGTACTCT
The DNA here is from genome assembly GCA_949126925.1 of Cheilosia vernalis. Lineage (NCBI taxonomy): Eukaryota > Metazoa > Arthropoda > Insecta > Diptera > Syrphidae > Cheilosia > Cheilosia vernalis. The sequence continues at coordinate 19,749,597 of OX421362.1, read as the reverse complement.
GGGATGGGAAGTCAGTGGGCAAACATGGCGAAGGACTTGATGCACTTTGAAGTGTTCAGCCAAAGCATTCACCGTTCGGCCGAAACTCTACGCCAAGAAGGAATGAATCTGATTGATATTCTAACCAACTCGACAGAGCAAAGCTTTGACAACATCATGTACTCGTTTACCGCCATTGCTGCGGTGCAAATCGCTCTCACGGACATGCTCACTAGTCTGGGTATCTTTCCCGACGGTATAATTGGTCATTCTGCTGGTGAATTGGGCTGCGCCTATGCCGATGGTTGCTTCACACCAGAGCAAACAGTTTTGACTGCCTACTGGAGGGGAAAGAGCTTGCAAGACACCAAGCTGTCAAGGGGAAAAATGGCCGCAGTCGGAATGAAATGGGAAGATTGCCCAAAATTATTACCACCTGGCGTATACCCTGTTTGCCATAACAGCGAAGACAACGTCACGATCTCTGGACCCGAGGAGGTTATGACGGGTGTCATTGAGGATCTGTCGTCCAAGGGAATATTCGCGAAAGCGGTAAATTCATCTGGATACGCCTTCCACAGCAAATACATCGCCGAAGCTGGACCAAAACTTCGTAAAAGCCTGGAGAGGATTATCCCGAATCCCAAAAACCGTACTTCCCGGTGGATAAGTACAAGTATTCCCGAGTCTGCTTGGAATACCGCAGTTGCTGTACAAAGTTCTGCGGCCTATCACGTGAACAACTTGCTTTCGCCTGTGCTTTTCTACGAAGCACTGCAAAAGGTACCAAAGAATGCGATTTGCATTGAAGTTGCCCCAACTGGGTTATTGCAAGCCATTCTGAAGCGTGCTCTTGACAGCTCGTGCACAAACTTGAGTTTGATTAAGCGAAACCACGAGAATAATGTTGAGTTCTTCCTCACCAACGTCGGAAAGTTGTATGCTGCAGGAGTTCAGCCCAACGTCTCGAAGCTGGTGCGACCTGTGTCATTCCCTGTTGGACGAGGAACTCCAATGCTTAACTCGAAAATTGGTTGGGATCATTCTCAAAAATGGCTTGTTACACGATATGGCATTGAAAGCTCCTCTGGCGAAACTGTTCTCGAGATCAACCTGTCAAAGGAAGAGGACGCCTTCTTGGCGGGCCACACCATCGATGGTAGGATTCTATTCCCACCCACTGGCTACATTACGCTGGCTTGGAAGACTTTTAGCAAAGTGGCTGGATTCGATTTTGCGCGAACACCGGTTATTCTAGAAAACGTCGTTTTCCATCGGGCAACTATTTTGAACAAGGACACAGCCGTTAAGTTCGGAATCAACTTCTTCGATGGAACCGGTGCCTTTGAGATTTGCGAAGGTGGAACCTTGGCTGTTTCTGGAAAGATTTCTGTTGTGGAAAAAGTAGAGAATGAAGAACTACAGCTGGAAAGCCCAACACTGTCCAACCTGGAACTCAAGTTGAATGATGTATACAAGGAGCTCCGCCTTCGTGGATACGATTATGGTGGCGAATTCAGAGGAATCGTCGCATCCGACATCTCAGCAACAACAGGCAACTTAGCTTGGGTTGACAACTGGATAAGCTTCATGGACACGATGTTGCAGTTCAGCATTCTGAAGAACGACCTTCGCGAGCTGTACTTGCCAACACGAATTGATAAAGTGCTCATAAATCCGTCGAAACACTACAGTCTGGTGAAGGAACTGGGCGATGAGGAAGGTGAAAAGGCGTTGCAAGTCAGTTCGTATGAAAATCTTAATGTCGTCAAGAGTGGAGGTGTTGAAATGCGTGGATTAAAGGCTTCGCTGGCACCACGCCGATCCGGTTCCCAAGCTCCGCCAACGCTGGAAAAATACTCCTTTGTGCCCAACGTTAACGCAAACGACTTGCACGAGAACTTGGAAAAGGCCCGCATCAACGCCTTAACGGAAGCACTTCATGTAGTTCTGGAGAACTCATCAGGAGCTCTTAAAGTGAAAGCAATCGAATTGGAGAACAATCGCAGTGGGGAAGTACCGCTTGCACCGAAAATTCTTCAGATCATCGAAGAAGAGCCAACCATTGCAGCTGACGTAGCAGTTGTCACTGCTAGCAACGAGGAGAACATCACCTCTGCAATTGGAGATAGCGAGGTTCGAGTTATTAAGAAGAACGTGGCAGTCGAAGAGGTCGAAAAGAACTGTCATTTGGCTTTCGCTTACGACGTGCTGTCGGCTAAAAATGCAGCTGTTCTACAGAACATTCTAAGATCGATAAAGGAAGACGGCTTCCTTTTGTTCGAGGAGGTCTACTCCGAATATAAGAAATCTGGCAGGGAGGTGCTGAAACAGTTTAATCTACTTCCCGTTCTAGAGCAGAAGTTTGGCCAACGTCTATTTGTCCTCGCACGTTCAGCTGTTAACACCGCAGACAGGAGCACTTGCGTCCTTAAGGTTTCGCAGAAGAGCTTCCAGTGGGTAGAGGATCTGAAGAGCTTCTTGTCAACAGCTGAGCTGGAAAATCGCTACATCTATCTTGTTTCAGAAGGAGATGAGTTCTTCGGAGCTATTGGCTTCCTGAACTGTTTGAAGAACGAAGCCGGTGGCAAATATGCTCGCATGGTCTTCATTCAAGACAAAGCAGCGCAGCCCTTCTCGTTGGACTCTCCGTTCTACCAAGAGCAGTTACAGAAGGATCTGGTGACAAACGTGTTCAAAAACGGTTCCTGGGGCACATACAGACATTTCAAAATTGAAAATCAATCTGAAATCGCCACCCTGCCGGTGGAACATGCCTACGTTAACGCACTGGTTAAAGGTGATCTTGCCAGCTTGAAGTGGATTGAAGCGCCGGTACCAACGAAGGCACCTGGAAATGACGATTTGGACCTATGCACGGTGTACTATGCTCCTGTCAATTTCCGTGACGTTATGTTGAGTTCCGGTAAGCTGTCGGCAGATGCCTTGCCCGGTGACTTGGCGCAACAAGACTGCGTACTGGGTCTTGAATTCGCCGGCCGCGATTCAGCCGGCAGACGAGTTATGGCTATGGTGCCCGCGAAATCCTTAGCATCCACTTGCCTGGCCAGCAAACGCATGATGTGGCAGATCCCAGACAGCTGGTCAATGATGGAGGCGTCAACGATTCCTTGTGTATACGCGACTGTGTACTACGCCCTCGTAGTGCGCGGCCAAATGAAGAAGGGAGAGTCTATTCTGATTCATGCTGGGTCGGGTGGTGTGGGACAGGCTGCTATTTCTGTGGCCTTGCACCACGGCTTGACAGTCTTCACCACTGTCGGAAGCGTTGAGAAACGCGAGTTCCTGAAGAAACGATTCCCTAAGTTGCGCGACAGTCATATTGGAAATTCCCGTAACACAACCTTTGAGCAACTGGTTATGAATGAAACCAAAGGCAAGGGTGTAGATCTTGTTCTCAATTCATTGGCTGAAGAGAAGCTGCAAGCATCTGTGCGTTGTTTGGGACTAAATGGACGTTTCCTGGAAATCGGTAAATTTGATTTGAGCAACAACACTCATCTTGGGATATCTTTGTTGTTAAAAAACACCTCGTTCCACCGAATTTTATTGGACAGTATCATGGAAGGCGACGGGTATATGCAGAAACTGGTTGTTGATCTTGTGGCCCAAGGTATTAAGAACGGTGCTGTCCGTCCATTGCCGACGTCGGTATTCAACGAAACACAAATCGAACAGGCGTTCCGATTCATGGCTTCGGGCAAGCACATCGGAAAGGTTGTTATCAAAGTGCGTACTGAGGAGGAAGTAACATCTCAGCTGAAACCAGAAACTCGAATGTACAACGCGATTCCTCGCACCTACATGAACCAAGGAAAAGCGTACATCATCGTAGAAGGACTTGGGGACTTTGGACTAGCTCTAACCAACTGGCTTGTGAACCGCGGTGCTAGGAATATGGTTTTGACTAGCAGTGCTGGCGTGAAAACTGGCTTTCAGTCTTTGATGATCAACCGATGGAGGCGGAAGGACTGCAACGTTAGTATCGATACAAACGATGTTACCACTGTGGAAGGATGCCGCAAATTACTCCTATCCGCCAGCAAACTGGGTCAAGTGGGTGGAATCTTTAACTTGGCGGATGTGCTTCGAGATGGCCTGATCGAAGATCAAACCGAACAAGACTTCGTCGCTGTGTGCAAGCCCAAGATCGACGGAACAATATTTTTGGACAAACTGTCACGTGAACTCTGCCCAGAATTGGACTACTTTGTGTGCTTCTCTAGTGTTTCATGTGGACGTGGTAATATTGGACAAACCAACTACGGTTTAGCTAACTCTGCTATGGAGCGGATATGCGAGAACCGTCAAGTATCTGGATTCCCAGGCGTCGCTATCCAGTGGGGAGCTATCGGCGACACTGGGCTGGTCATTGAGAACTTGGGTGACAACAACACAGTCATTGCAGGTACTTTGCCACAAAGAATGGCATCATGTCTGGAAACAATCGACATTTTCTTGCAACAACCCCACCCAGTCCTGGCATCGATGGTGGTTGCAGAAAAGAAGAAAAATGATTCAGCGTCTGGTGTTAGTTTGATCACATGCATAGCTAATATTCTCGGACTAAGGGACGTGCGCAACATTCAAGACAGTTCGACATTGGCTGATCTCGGCATGGATTCCCTGATGGGCACTGAAGTCAAACAAACGCTAGAGAACATTTTTAAGATTTTTCTGTCAGCAGAAGAAATCCGAGCGTTGACATTGGGATCACTGAAAAAAGCAAGTGGTGATCCTCCAGTGGATTGTAATGATATTCTGACGTAAGATAAGGGGTAAAATATCCTAGTTTCGTCCATACACATGTGTACAATTTTTTTTTGGTTCAATTCAGGTTTCGTGGAAAGGAAGCAGATTGAGACCATCCCACATTTGTACTAGAAGAAAAAACCGTCAAAACATATAAAGTAATGGAGGTAGCACTGTCAAGAAGATTGGTATATTTACTTTGTATATATAATGAATTACTGTATGGGTATAATATATTAATATTAAAATAAGTGTTTTGAATATGAAGAAATTGTTTGTTTATTAAATAGAAGAGAAGAGATCTCTTTTTTTATTAACCAATGTAGGTTACATAATTTCCTACTTCTTAATCCTTATTTTAAGCATTAGGTTAAAACTACACCTTTTTTTTCTCAGTTGCATGCAAGATGTGGCGACTTAAGGTAGGTTTTTCGCTGTCCAGAATCCTAGACCTAAACTGATATCTAAAGCGTAGTACCTTTGTATATACATTCCTATAGTAGCGCCAATCCAGTAGTACCAGTAACCTAATAGGTGTCGCTACTCATACCAATTCGAGAAATAAATTACTGAGAGCTTTGAGCCTTTGATAATTTTATTCCTTATTAAACAACTTTCCTTGAGATTTTTACTCCTTCATTCATTAGAAAATTTTTTGTCGTTGGGTTTCGATTTGTATTTGTTGTGTGAATTTCTTACAAATTTAAAATATTAAAAATGTTTTGTCAATTTTGAATTGGACGCATTTCTAACCAAGCAATATCAAATCCTAGAATCAGTTTCTGATATTAGGGATTCAAATCTTAAAGCTCAAAGACCACCTCAAAATCGGAAAATCGTGTATTTCACACTAAAACGAATAATTTCAACTGTCGTTTATGCAGATCCCCTCATCCACTTCATTCACTATTCCCACGGTTAACGGCTGTCGAAGTCAGTTCACTTGTAAGCTATGTCGACAACGACATCACACACTCTTACATACTGAAGAATTCGGATCGCAAATGGGTGTTAAGCAAGGTTGCATCTTAAGCACATTGCTCTTCATCTTGTTTAGAAATGATATAGTTGAGGAAGTATAGAAGGAGGGTTTCAACTTGGTGGTGTGCAGATACCAGCGTTAAAGTTTGCGGACGATTGGTATGTTTTTGTCGGAGACAGTAAATGGGATGCAGCTAGATATCAATAATCTTGAAAGTTACTGCAATCAATGGAATTTGACTGTAAGCCTATCGAAAACAAAGATGATGATTTTTAGAAATTGTGGTGGAAGATACTCTCGCAACGAAAAATGATCCTATCAGGGTGTACGCGTTGAAGTAGTGAAAGAGTATAAATACTTGGGTGTGATAACTACATCTAACCTAAGTGTAAGTATGAAAAAGCACCTCGAGGCTTATCTAGCAGTAGCTAAAATAGTCGTTTCATCAGTTTGGGGGATGCATCGACAACAAGTATATCGAGCACACTGGGGCCCTACTATAAGGCGTTTTTCTTTTTTAGTTCAGAGCACAACCTGAACTGTTATACAAAAAGTTCGTGTTTCTTTTTTAGCTCAGACACTTCAGAGCTCGAATTTGTGTTTCTTTTTTCGCTCAGAGCATGATCAGAGCGCACTCTATGAGCTCAGAATAAATTGACTGAGCATCCTGAGTAAAAAGCTGAGTACACATGTACATGCACACTTCCAGTCACATTTGAAGGACAAAAAAACAGGAAAAACAAAACATCCTCTGAACGCTCTGAGCACGCATGGTTCAGAGCGCGCTCATAAAGCTCGAACTCTGTTCAGTGCTCAGGTCTGAACTAAAAAAGAAAAACGCCTATAGGCCTATAGGCCTATAGGCGTTTTTCTTTTTTAGTTCAGAGCACAACCTGAACTGTTATACAAAAAGTTCGTGTTTCTCAGAGCCAGTGCTGTCACAAGGGAAAAAAATTCCGTAGCAAATTTGTGTAGCAAAACTTAATTTGCGTAGCAAAACTCAAAAGTCCAAAATATAATTTTTTTGTCGGAAACAAACAAAAAACACTTAATTTTTTTTTTAAGGACTAGTAGTTACAAGTATAATTGGGAAACTATATATTTTATGAAACTATAAGTAACAAATTCCAGTCAAATTCGAACACTAACACATCCGAAGAAATGGGTACTAGTAGAAAATAAGTTTGTGTGGGAAAGTGAGTAAAGATTTCGTTTTTTATTAATTTTTTTTTTTTTTTTTAAGAAAAATTCCAAGATTTATGTTGACGTTTCGCGCTTTAAAAAAAGTATCAAAATAGACGTTTTTAGGGAGAGTGCGTAGCAGCGTAGCAAATTGGCAATGGCAGTTTTGCTACGATAGTAGCAAAGTGGTAGCGCTGTTCAGAGCTCGAATTTGTGTTTCTATTTTCGCTCAGAGCATGATCAGAGCGCGCTCTATGAGCTCAGAATAAATTGACTGAGCATCCTGAGTAAAAAGCTGAGTACACATGTACAGTCATATTTAAAGGACAAAAAAAAACAGGAAAAACAAAACATCCTCTGAACTCTGAACGCTCTGAGCACGCATGGTTCAGAGCGCGCTCATAATGCTCGAACTCTGTTCAGTGCTCAACACTGAACTAAAAAAGAAAAACGCCTTATGAAACTCGATTCTACTATTGATTCTATTCGAAAGATATTTGCGATGCTACTTTTAAATGGTACTCTCTATGAAAGTAGAATCGAATGCCGGTAATGCCAAACTATTTGCCCACAAATTTGCGAATTTCGAACGATTCTCGCATTATGGTTGACATAACCCAAACGAGTCTCGCAGTTTGTTTGGAATATCCCCAAAAAATTATCGTGAAACAATAAAATAATAATAAATAAACATGGACAGTGTCACAATTTCGTTGGAGTCTGAAGGAAATCAGGAAAAAATCAACAAGTTGAACGAAGGCTAAGCGAAAAAAGGGTTTTTCTATTGAGTATTTATCTAAAGACATTTTGAACCGAATAAAATAACTTTATTTCAGCTTTGTTAAAAACTACCGTAAAATGCCTCCATGTAGGTACTTGACTTGTTGAATAATATTTCAACAAAACGAATTTAATTTTTTCTCAACTTGCCTTTGGTACTTTAAAATCAGCCCGAACCTAATGAAACAAAAATAAAATAAATAAATTTGTCAGTGTTGAAGCTTTGTTTATCTTTTTCCATCCCGCTGCACCGTGCTGAGGTGGACCTTCAGCATTCAAATCTTTGGACAAATTAGTCCACATATTTTCGGATTTTTAAATGAAAATCAATAACAATGAAATGATTCCCTGGTACAAAAACCAAACATTATACATACATGTAACTATGTTTATGAAATATTCATGAGTTATTAATTTATATCTTTTATTTACTTACATTCTGAGAAAAAAAAATCTTAAATCGATCTCTCGCAAACACATTTGATGTAGAATGATTATTTACGAATTCGAACGAATTTGACATGAACTTTCGGAAAAGGTATAGTAGGTACCAATTTTGTACTAAGAAAACAAAAATATGGTTGGCAGTACTAGAGATGCTCGATTTTCGTTTCCATAACTTACTTATAGAATTACAGAGTAGCGATTTTGCGAATTCGAACAGTTTCACTTTAGAATCGAGTTTCATAGTAGGGCCCCTGGTATCTTGGAAGGCGATTTTTGAACATAAATATATTGTACAAAGGTATTTTAAGTCATTAGTCATTGTATAGTTTTGATAGCTAAATTTTCAATGGCCGTCTACCATAAGCCAAACCATAAAAGACTTATTTAACATTGTTTGTAAATACGAACAAAAAAAATTCTAAAATTATTTTAAATGTTAATAAAGTCGCTGTACTACTACTACTAATACTACCCACCAAGCACAAGCGCACCAGGATAAACGTTCTACTAATAGTACGAATTCTCTCTTCGTCCCCTTCGCGATCCTGGATCGGAGGCTAGTTTTATCTACGAAGATGCACAGTGCAGGCTACGACTTCCTGAAGGCCCATTCAGGCCAACATTTCAGGTATGAGCTCTGTCGTTCGTTACCACAACTTCATCAAAACTATGCTCTTTAGTCTTGAGTTCGAGGCACATAGAGTCGTTTAACGCCGTCGTTAATGCTATTATTTTAAAAGTTAGTTACCTTTCCACCTCAGAGACACAGGAATCTCAATTTTAGCTTCGATGGAAGGGCTATCCGGTCACCAAAGCAAGGCAGGCATGCTTGTTTAAGCCAGTGCTTAGCTCGTCGGAGGGTTATGGGATCTTCTCTTCTGCTTGTCTAGCAGACTACCGTACTTTTACATGCCTCGAAATTTTGATGGGTAAGTCTTAAAACTGGGAATATTAAAGTTAAAGAAAGGTACCTACAAAGAAGAACTCACAGAATCGGGAAAAAAACTATGTAGTCGATCTACCTCAAGTCGAATTTTCCATAAGTCGAACAAATGTATTAAAACTTAGACACAAGATTTTAATTTTCCCATACAGTCGACTCTCTCTATGTCGAAGCCCTCCTCAAATCGGACTTTGCGGCAACTTTCCGTAGAGAATTCCCCCCATCGCTCATGCTCCAACACCCATGCAAAGAATGAAATGCAGCTGATCTTTGGAATCCACAAAAGACTAGTCATCGTAAATTAGTTGGAAAAACAAACACAAGTACAATTTAGTGTTTGCAGTTAAATACAAAACATAAAATAGGAGTAGCGTCTGCATCTTGCAATTGAATATCCACCTACATGTTCATGTTTTATGCACCTACACAATAGGCTCCTTAAGATAAAAAGCCGCAGTGCCAGAGCCCCTCGAAGGCTCACCCGCTTCATAAACTTGTTACAGTCACCCGCTTCGTCTCAGTTCAGACCTGTAAACTGAAACAAAACTTAAAGAAACTTAAAATTTCCAAAACGATTGAATTCAACCTTAAGTACAACAAACACACCCTGTCGTTAATAATTTATTCCCTCACTCGTCCACCGCCTATTGCATATCCTTTTACCTGTATTAAAATAAAATAAAAACCAGAGACAATACTGAGACCAATAAAAACAACGAATCGGGCTCTAGCCACATATACGTACGTATAAATACCTGCATCCTGCATTAATAATGCCGCAAGAAACTCCAAAAGTGATTGCGCATGATACCTGTTCACAAAAAGATGTAGAGATATAATTAGCAAAAGAGAAGAAAACCATCTTGGTACCTAATAGTAATGTCCTAAATAATAAAGAAAATATATAATAGTTATGACTTATCCTTGCTAATCCATGCTTGTTGTTTCTCGTGTAATTTTTTTTGTTGACATTCTGTAATGTCAAAATGAGTAGGTATGTGAACCAGTTGCGTTCAGGGATGGCATAATAGAGACTCGATATGCATTGTGGGTGAATTTTTGTTTAGGCATGTTGACAGCGTTCAGCTTCAATGTTGATTGAATTTTGAAAATTCAAAAGAGCAGGACGTTGAGATGGGATGAAGAAGGTAGCATGATCTCTAGCGGTTTTTCCAGAAACGGTGGAAGGTTGGACAGATATTAGTTTTAGTAGTATTAGGAGACTAAGGGGGCGTTATTGGCTGGAGAAGCCGAACAGTGGTTCTTGGCGAAACCATTGTGTTAAATCCTTCAAAGACAGTGGAAGTGAAAGTCATTTAATGGCCACAGTGCCGAAGAAATTTTTTGTTGTAGTTTTCTTTTCTGTGAAATATTTGAAATGAATAAACAAATAAACAAATTAATTGAACAAGAAGCGGAAGGATTTTCTCCAATAAATTCTATAAAAATTTTATTTACATAGATAGGGGTGAGTTGAAGACGAATTAATTTTCTATTATAGAAAATAATTCAGTGTTTGTTATAGGTACCAATACCAACACGTTGCTATTTGGAGGTCAACGGCTACCAGCAAACAAATCGTGGATTTTATTGTACATTTATTGTTCGTGGATGTTAATGTGCATTTTTGTTGTTTGTACGTGTACGATTGTGTTTTATGTGCATTTTGGAAAGATGAAACTGTCCGAACCGGGAAATTGTACGGAAGTGCCACAAGAGCACCCGCTTACCGCTCCAAAACGGTCGGCATCCAAATAAGTACATAATACATCACAAATAAGTTACATTACAAGTATACATAATAATACACAAAGAAGCTACAATAAGGTCTATCACCAAGCCACATCGCACCAACAAAAACATATATAAAGACAGGAAGACACATTGTACAGAAGAACAAAAACCCATCGCATAAGAACAAATACGTGAGATCGTTGCCAGACAAAACAATTTTTATTTTTATGTTTATTTTTTTTATTTTCGTTATTTATATTTCTTTCTTTTTACATTTAATTTTGTGTGTTTTGTTATGTAAACTAACGTCCATAATTGTAATAAGTTTTGTATCCTAAGATTTTATTAAGTACAAGAGAGCTCATTTTAGGTAGGTAGTAACTGGGTTAGGAGCTTCGGGGAGGGGGATGAAAGCAAAAAAATTTAAGCGACTAGGGAAGAAGGATACCAAATTTAGGAATTGCCAGATCAAACTTTGTTTTGTTTTAAAATAATTTTTTTGTGTAAATTTAAAAATTTTGCTTTATATTTAACTTAAAGATAATCATAACAATTTTAGTTCACATTTTTAAAATTTTAATTAAATTAATTTAAACAACAAATTTTAATCATTAAGATAACTGGCAATAAACGATTCTAAACGTAACAAAATGAAAAAGTCACCTCTTCTTATATAGTGAGCCATAAAGTAAATACTCATGGCAGTTTAAAATAATTTTCAGGGGGTGACATAGGGTGGTCCAAAACCTTCGGAAGAATGGCTTGATTCGGTGAAGATGTCGTCGTCGTTGGGGAAGTTCATAACAGGTCGCCGAACTTCCAGGTAGGGTGGGAATAGTCGTGGCCGCGCTGAATTCCATCGACAGCGCCCTCTCTTTGTGGAAATGTCCGTCTGCGTCTGAAAAGAATTTTAATTTAGAGTGGCACGATAAATGTTTTGTGTATAGGTATTGTTGGTGTGTGAGGACAACCCCCCCCCCCTCCCCCCCCTTCTCTATCACATCCTATCCAACTGTCATTTCCTCATCCTGTCTCCTGTCATTTTCAAATCCCAACATCCTTATAGTCCTAATACATGCCTATTACAAATGACATAAGTCCACATCTGTGCTGTTTTGACCGAGCAACCTTTAAATTTTTCAAATAACAACCAGGTCTAAATAACATGTTACTCAACTGTTCTCATACGTTTATGGTATATGAATATATGAATTGTTGCTGCAATGTTTTTGTTATCCATGCAAACACCCGAAATCGGCATTGAGATGAAGAATAAATTTTTGATTTGAATTTCGATGTGTTAACTTTAGAAGAAGAGGCAAAAGTTCACTTTCTTTTGGTTTGCAAAATGTTCCTCCACCACTTACATCGGAGGAAAAGAAAATTGGTATTATTTCGCTTCTACCTTTGATTCCAACAACCTTTCATGATTTTTATAAAAACTTAAAGTGCAAAAATAGGATGGATGATGCGGACCCTGATCTAAATGATTGCTCTGAGGAGGAATAGTTCTACTTATACATATCAAAAAAAGTAGATACTTGACTTTATTACATTTATATTTTATTCTTTCGTTTAATTATTATCCCTGTTTTCCGTTGCTAAACTTAAATAAAGGCCTTTGATTTTTTGAAAAGAATATGTTGCTAAAATTATTTTCAATCTGGACACAAAAAAGTCAAAATATCGTTTGGTCAAAAGAACATAACTCCATTAAAACGTTTTTTTGTTACATTTTTTTAAATTTTAGTAATTGATTATTGAACATCAAGTAATTCATATTATTATTGCATCGCAATATTACTTTAACGCGTAAAACTGGATTAAGGAGAAATTGTTGAACTTTTAAATGCCTTTATCTCAAAATTAAGATTTAGGCTTGTGTCGTTTTGACCATACTCCATAGAAATATACCTACTCATAGCAACGGAGCAGTTCTCTTGTGTAGTATCTATAAAGCAGCATATAATTATTTAAATTTTTTGTGTATAGCAATTTGAAAGACAAAATCTAATATGTTAACACTTAATTAGCTTTTAAAATCAGGGTTCGTGTTTACTTATCTATGGCGAGCCTAAATAATTACCCTTCAAACATTCATCGACTTGAATTGAAAAGCAAATTTGGAATTAGTTTGTTCCCAGCTGTCGATATTTCTGCACTTGTGTGCTCCTTCTCTAAGATTCGCTTTTTATTAAAAGGACGAAACGAATTAAATTTTAACACAAGATTTCAATTCATTTGCTTCATTTTTCTTGTTACGTGTGTGTGCTCTTTCTGTTATAATAAAAGTAAGTATCAGAGTTTAAAAATGGGGATCTAGAAGTTTAAAAAAAATGCTCATACATATTGTTATGGGATTTTTTTTTAGATTTTTTCAGAGTTTATAATTATTATCCCATCCGTGAACAAACAGTCGGTACACAGTGTTCCCAGGTCAAAATCCAGTCATTTTTGACTGTTTGACTGGATTTTTTCTGTCCAAATCCAGACAAAAAAACAGTCGAAAATGAAAACGGCTAATGAAAACAAAAAAATAAGTCGTACTTAATTTCACAGCACTAATTTCGTATACCTAGGTCAATTAAACAAATAAATAAATTATTAATTTTAACTGGTAATGGCAATTAAATTATACCATTAAATTAAATTAAGTACAGTCTTCTGAGTCTGTGTCATTGCAATTTTTTATTGCTTCCGTTTCTACATTTTGATAGGTATATAGTATTCTTTCCAACTTTTTTTATAACTTCCTCAGGTATTTCAAAATTTGTACAACATGTTTTTTAACTCTCAAATTATTTCTAATTGTCAAAATAGAGTTGGTTAATAATAATTGCATCCGATTTCGTTGCTTAGTTTTGACCAAATTTAACTGACTAAATATTCTTTCCACTGCGGCATTCGAAATTGGCAAAACTAAAACAGAAATAGCAAACTTTGCGAGATCTTGAAATGGATTTTCTACACTGGCATCTTTACTAGCACAAAACTTCGCACCAGAATGGTACTTTTAGCGGCTTGATGCCGCTGGTAGCGGGCTGTTTGTTTCTGTCATTTTACTAAATGGGTGTGTTCATTGCACTGCGCTCATTTACACTAGGGGTATTCACGATTCGATGCAACTGGTCTTGTATCATTGCGAAAATGCGAAAGTGCAACTTTTTTTCGCACCACAACAACAAAATATACAGAATAAAATTTCGCAACACTTTTGCACTTTATCTATATCCTGACCCTATTGCAACCAAAAAATACAACAGAGTTGTCTTATGAAGTTGACAGTTCATTTAAATTCTTGATTCCTGTGTGTAGCTATCAGAAACAAATAAAAAGAATGGAAAACATAGTAAACAATTAAAAGCAAATTTTCCCCTTTCAACAAATTTTAAAAGTTTTTTTTCAAAACAAATGTCAATTGTCCAACTGGAACTGTCATTTGTGTCAGTTTTGCTAGACACGAGAAAAAGTGTGTTCACGATCTGATAAAAAAAAAATAAAATTTCGCAATTTTACTAGGCCAGTTACATCGAATCGTGAATACCCTTACTATGTTTGCATTGGAGGTGAAATTTTTTTTAGGAATTATTGAGTCAAAAAAATAAATAACAGTCGATTTGATTTCCGTTTCAAGACAAAAAAATCCAGTCAAAGATGCTTCGATCCCCTCGAGCTGCCGTAAAAATTCGCTAATAGTATTGCATTTTTCCTAATTGTATTTATTTGTTTAGTGTGTTGCTAAAGTGTTTATACTGACTTTCGTAGGTCTTACACATTCGATTGCTCTTCCATCTGCGATATAACCGATCAAGCATATTATATTTTTCTCTTAATTCTCATGTTATCCACGGGTGTTCAGTTCTTCTTTTGCTTTTATTGTTGCATACTATTGCACATGTCGATGTTGTTAGGTTTTTTTGACGTGTGCTTGCCCTGGCACTGAAAGCCTGTGTTTGACATGACTTCTAGGGCACCCTAGATGTGCCCTGAACGGACCCCAGTTAATTTGTGCTGTTCAGTGCTGAATTTCGCTGTCATTAATTTTTGATATCTGACTAAGAGACTTCAGGGCAGCATATTTTGCTTTCGATATAGTGGCCGAATTTTCAGTTATGGAACTTCTAAAATTGAAATCTGTTACGAACCTTTCAAAACAAACAGGTTTGGTTTTTATTTTTTTTTGTATATAGTAAGTGGGCACGCGATAAAATTTTTCCAAAAAACATTAAAATGCAGACTGAAATGAGTAAGTTTTGAATTATTTTGCAAATCAGAAAGATCAAATGGGTTACTCTTACTATTAATTCTTAGTTCCAGCAAAAGAGATGGGTGTTTTCGGAGATCCATTTCAACCGAAGGCTTCATATTTAATTTATTGAATAAAAAAATTCTATTTTTCTGTTGCTTTGCTTTATTTTCTGTTTTTTTTATTTTCTTTTTCATTTGTCACAACTGAAATTTACTAGGAAGCCGTGATGACAGCCAATATGTAATAGTTTTTAGCAGTTTTCAGTACAATTTGGTTAGGTGATGCCAGCCCTATTTAGCTATTTGAGAGAAAACATCAGCTAGTTATTATATGAGTTATTTTCTATTATTAATAAGAATATTTAACAAATGTGTTATTTATTTAGCTAGGAGCTAGGTAACATACGAGTTGGAGAGTAGTTACGGGTTTATTATTAATACGGGTGTAGGTGTATTGCGAGTTTAAATACAGACATCTAATTTATGTGGTCCAATTAATATTTACAGAGTACCGTTGGACAACGCTACCCTAAAGAAGGAGAGAGACAAAATGTCGGTTGACAATAATGATGGCCGATCAAGCAATCACTGCGCAGCTATTACCGGCTTTTCCGGTCGCCTGCCAGAAAGCTCCAATATCGAAGAGTTCAAAAAGAATCTATTCGACGGAGTGGACATGGTGAATGATGATCCTCGCAGATGGCCTAACGGTAGGTTATTTTAAGGCTTTTCGCATTCCAATGTTATTGCTTTGCTTTATCTGATCGTTAGGGCTGTATGATCTGCCCCATAGATCGGGAAAAATCAAGGATGAAGATTTGGAGGCGTTTGATCAACAATTCTTTGGCGTTCATCAAAAGCAAGCAGAATGCATGGACGCACAATTAAGAATGCTGTTGGAAGTAACTTTCGAAGCCATCATTGATGCTGGTTTCAATCCACAGGAGCTCCGTGGCAGTCGCACAGGCGTGTACGTTGGTGTGACTTCGTCTGATGCCGAACACTATTGGTGTGACAATGTCGATCGGGTCAATGGCTACGGTGTAATTGGCTCTGAAAGGTGTATGATCGCCAATCGTATATCGTTTACATTCGACTTTACGGGACCAAGCTACAGCATTGATACGGGTTGTTCGAGTTCACTTTATGCTTTGGAACAAGCCTTTTCAGATATAAAGCGAGGGGTATGTGACAATGCTATTGTCGCCGGTGTCCACATCAATTTCGAACCAACTATGTCGCTGCAATTTAAGCGATTGAACATGCTGAGTCAGGATGGAAAATGTAAGGCTTTCGATGAAGCAGGAGCAGGTTATGTTCGCTCGGAGGGAATTGTTGCACTGTTTTTGCAAAATCCTGCAACCGCGAGGCGTGTTTACGCGACGATTTTGAATGCACGCACAAATACAGATGGTTACAAGGAGCAGGGAGTAACGTTTCCTTCAGGAAAGATGCAAAACCGTTTGATTAAGGAAACTTATGAGGAAATCGGCTTAAATCCGCATGATGTTACGTATGTAGAGGCTCATGGAACTGGCACTAAAGTGGGCGATCCTCAGGAAGTCAACTCAATTACAGACTTCTTCTGCAAGGATAGGCCAACTCCCCTACTCATTGGCTCTGTGAAATCGAATATGGGGCACTCTGAACCGGCATCTGGTGTCTGTTCCATCGCTAAGATGTTGATAGCCATGGAGGAGGGCGTTATTCCCTCGAATTTGCACTTTTCAAGTCCGAATCCAGATTTATATGGACTAGTTGAGGGACGTTTGAAGGTCGTGGACAAGCATACACCGTGGAATGGTGGAATCGTTGGCATCAACTCATTTGGCATTGGTGGAGCTAACGCACACGTTATTTTGAAGTCGAATCCCAAACCGAAGGCAGTCACACCAAGAGAAGGACCTCCAAGACTACTAACTGTGTCGGGCCGTACGTTTGATGCCGTCCAAAGTTTCCTAGAAGACGCCGAACAACACAAGAACGATGACGAATACCTGGCGTTGGTGAACGAAATCCACTTGAAGAATATTTCTCTGCATTACTTCCGTGGGTACACAGTGCTGAATAGCAAGGGTGCTGCTGTGCGAGAGGTGGTGGAGCATGTCGATGAGAAACGTGAGATTTGGTTCATTTACTCTGGAATGGGAAGTCAGTGGGCTAACATGGCGAAGGACTTGATGCACTTTGAAGTGTTCAGCCAAAGCATTCACCGTTCGGCCGAAACTCTACGCGAAGAAGGAATGAATCTAATTGATATTCTAACCAACTCGACAGAGCAAAGCTTTGACAATATCATGAACTCGCTTACCGCCATTGCTGCGGTGCAAATCGCTCTCACGGACATGCTCACTAGTCTGGGTATTTTTCCCGACGGAATAATTGGTCATTCTGCTGGTGAATTGGGCTGCGCCTATGCCGATGGTTGCTTCACACCAGAGCAAACAGTTTTGACTGCCTACTGGAGGGGAAAGAGCTTGCAAGATACCAAGCTGTCAAAGGGAAAAATGGCCGCAGTTGGAGTGAAGTGGGAGGATTGCCCAAAATTATTACCACCTGGCGTATACCCTGCTTGCCATAACAGCGAAGACAACGTCACGATCTCTGGACCCGAGGAGGTTATGACGGGTGTCATTGAGGATCTGTCATCCAAAGGAATATTCGCAAAAGCAGTAAAGTCATCTGGATACGCCTTTCACAGCAAATACATCACCGAAGCTGGACCAAAACTTCGCGAAAGCCTGGAGAGAATTATCCCGAATCCCAAAAACCGTACTTCCAGGTGGATAAGTACAAGTATTCCCGAAGCTGCTTGGAATACCGCAGTTGCTGTTCAAAGTTCTGCCGCCTATCACGTGAACAATATGCTTTCGCCTGTGCTTTTCTACGAAGCACTGCAAAAGGTACCAAAGAATGCGATTTGCATTGAAGTTGCCCCAACTGGGTTATTGCAAGCCATTCTGAAGCGTGCTCTTGACAGCTCGTGCACAAACTTGAGTTTGATTAAGCGAAACCACGAGAATAATGTTGAGTTCTTCCTCACCAACGTCGGAAAGTTGTATGCTGCAGGAGTTCAGCCCAACGTCTCGAAGCTTGTGCGACCTGTGACGTTCCCTGTTGGACGAGGAACTCCAATGCTTAACTCGAAAATTGGTTGGGATCATTCTCAAAAGTGGCTTGTACCATACCGATATTGCATTGAAAGTTCATCTGGCGAAACTGTTGTCGAGATCATCCTGTCAAAGGAAGAGGACGCCTTCTTGGCGGGCTACACTATCAATGGCAGGATTCTGTTCCCAGCCACTGGCTACATTACGCTGGCTTGGAAGACTTTCAGCAAAGTGGCTGGATTCGATTTTGCGAGAACACCGGTTATTCTAGAAAATGTCGTTTTCCATCGGGAAACTATTTTGAACAAGGACACAGCCGTTAAGTTCGGAATCAACTTCCTCGATGGAACCGGTGCCTTTGAGATTTGCGAAGGTGGAACCTTGGTTGTTTCTGGAAGGATTTCTGTTGTGGAAGACGTAGAGAATGAAGAACTACAGCTGGAAAACCCAACAATTTCCAACCTGGAACTCAAGTTGAATGATGTCTACAAGGAGCTCCGCCTTCGTGGATACGATTATGGTGGTGAATTCAGAGGAATCGTCGCATCCGACATCTCAGCAACAACAGGAAACTTAGCTTGGGTTAACAACTGGATAACCTTCATGGATACGATGTTGCAGTTCAGCATTCTGAAGAACGACCTTCGCGAGCTGTACTTGCCAACACGAATTGATAAAGTGTTCATAAATCCGTCGAAGCACTACAGTCTGGTGAAGGAACTGGGCGATGAGGAAGGTGAAAAGGCGTTGCAAGTCAGTTCGTATGAAAATCTTAATGTCGTCAAGAGTGGAGGTGTTGAAATGCGTGGATTAAAGGCTTCGATGGCACCACACCGATCCGGTTCCCAAGCTCCGCCAAAGTTGGAAAAATACTCCTTTGTGCCCAACGTTAACTCAAACGACTTGCACGAGAACTTGGAAAAGGCCCGCATCAACGCCTTAACGGAAGCACTTCATGTAGTTTTGGAGAACTCATCAGGAGCTCTCAAAGTGAAAGCAATCGAATTGGAGAACAATCGCAGTGGGGAAGTACCGCTTGCACCGAAAATTCTTCAGATCATCGAAGAAGAGCCAACCATTGCAGCTGACGTAGCAGTTGTCACTGCTAGCAACGAGGAGAACATCACCTCTGCAATTGGAGATAGCGAGGTTCGAGTAATTAAGAAGAACGTGGCAGTCGAAGAGGTCGAAAAGAACTGTCATTTGGCTTTCGCTTACGACGTGCTGTCGGCTAAAAATGCAGCTGTTCTACAGAACATTCTAAGATCGATAAAGGAAGACGGCTTCCTTTTGTTCGAGGAGGTCTACTCCGAATATAAGAAATCTGGCAGGGAGGTGCTGAAACAGTTTAATCTACTGCCCGTTCTTGAGCAGAAGTTTGGCCAACGTCTATTTGTCCTCGCACGTCCAGCTGTTAACACCGAAGACAGGAGCATTTGCGTCCTTAAGGTTTCGCAGAAGAGCTTCGAGTGGGTAGAGGATCTGAAGAGCTTCTTGTCAACAGCTGAGCTCGAAAATCGCTACATCTATCTTGTCTCAGAAGGAGATGAGTTCTTCGGAGCAGTTGGCTTCCTGAACTGCTTGAGGAACGAAGCCGGTGGCAAATATGCTCGCATGGTCTTCATTCAAGACAAAGCGGCGAAGCCCTTCTCGTTGGACTCTTCATTCTACCAAGAGCAGTTACAGAAGGATCTGGTGATAAACGTGTTCAAAAACGGTTCCTG
Source organism: Cheilosia vernalis (assembly GCA_949126925.1). Lineage (NCBI taxonomy): Eukaryota > Metazoa > Arthropoda > Insecta > Diptera > Syrphidae > Cheilosia > Cheilosia vernalis. Next base: position 19,729,695 of record OX421362.1, on the reverse strand, counting down.
GGGCACATACAGACATTTCAAAATTGAAAATCAATCTGAAATCGCCACCCTGCCGGTGGAACATGCCTACGTTAACGCACTGGTTAAAGGTGATCTTGCCAGCTTGAAGTGGATTGAAGCGCCGGCACCAACGAAGGCAGCTGAAAATGACGATTTGGACCTATGCACGGTGTACTATGCTCCTGTCAATTTCCGTGACGTTATGTTGAGTTCCGGTAAGATGTCGGCAGATGCCTTGCCCGGTGATTTGGCGCAACAAGATTGCGTACTGGGTCTTGAATTCGCCGGCCGCGATTCAGCCGGCAGACGAGTTATGGCTATGGTTCCCGCGAAATCCTTAGCATCCACTTGCCTGGCCAGCAAACGCATGATGTGGCAGATCCCAGACAGCTGGTCAATGATGGAGGCGTCAACGATTCCTTGTGTATACGCGACTGTGTACTACGCCCTCGTAGTGCGCGGCCAAATGAAGAAGGGAGAGTCTATTCTGATTCATGCTGGGTCGGGTGGTGTGGGACAGGCTGCTATTTCTGTGGCCTTGCACCACGGCTTGACAGTCTTCACCACTGTCGGAAGCGTTGAGAAACGCGAGTTCCTGAAGAAACGATTCCCTAAGTTGCGCGACAGTCATATTGGAAATTCCCGTAACACAACCTTTGAGCAACTGGTTATGAATGAAACCAAAGGCAAGGGTGTAGATCTTGTTCTCAATTCATTGGCTGAAGAAAAGCTGCAAGCATCTGTGCGTTGTTTGAGACTAAATGGACGTTTCCTGGAAATCGGCAAATTTGATTTGAGCAACAACACTCCTTTGGGAATGTCTGTGCTCTTGAAAAACGCCGAGTTCCACGGAATTTTATTGGACAGTGTCATGGAGGGCGAGGAGTATAAGCAGAAACTGGTGGTTGATCTTGTGGCCGAAGGTATTAAGAACGGTGCTGTCCGTCCATTGCCGACGTCGGTATTCAACGAAACACAAATCGAACAGGCGTTCCGATTCATGGCTTCGGGCAAGCACATCGGAAAGGTTGTTATCAAAGTACGTACTGAGGAGGAAGTAACATCTCAGCTGAAACCAGAAATTCGAATGTACGACGCGATTCCTCGCACCTACATGCATTCAGGAAAGGCATACATCATCATCGGAGGCCTTGGGGGCTTTGGCTTAGAACTTACCAATTGGCTAGTGAGCCGCGGTGCTAAGAATGTCGTATTGACCAGCAGAGCTGGCGTGAAGACTGGCTATCAGTCCTTGATGATCAACCGATGGAGGCAGAAGGACTGTAACGTTAAGATCGATACAAACGATGTTACCACTGTGGAAGGATGCCGCAAATTACTCCTATCCGCCAGCAAACTGGGTCAAGTGGGTGGAATCTTTAACTTGGCGGCTGTGCTTCGAGATGGCCTGATCGAAGATCAAACCGAACAAGACTTCGCCGCTGTGTGTAAACCCAAGATCGACGGAACAATATTTTTGGACAAGCTGTCACGTGAACTCTGCCCAGAATTGGACTACTTCGTGTGCTTCTCCAGTTTTTCATGTGGACGTGGTAATATTGGACAAACCAACTACGGTTTAGCTAACTCTGCTATGGAGCGGATATGCGAGAACCGTCAAGTATCTGGATTCCCAGGCGTCGCTATCCAGTGGGGAGCTATCGGCGACACTGGGCTGGTCATTGAGAACTTGGGTGACAACAACACAGTCATTGGAGGTACTTTGCCACAAAGAATGGCATCATGTCTGCAAACAATCGACATCTTCTTGCAACAACCCCACCCAGTCCTGGCATCGATGGTGGTTGCAGAAAAGAAGAAAAATGATTCAGCGTCTGGTGTTAGTTTGATCACATGCATAGCTAATATTCTTGGACTAAGAGACGTGCGCAACATTCAAGACAGTTCGACATTGGCTGATCTCGGCATGGATTCCCTGATGGGCACTGAAGTCAAACAAACACTAGAGAACATTTTTAAGATTTTTCTGTCAGCAGAAGAAATCCGAGCGTTGACATTGGGATCACTGAAAAAAGCAAGTGGTGATCCTCCAGTGGGTTGTAATGATATTCTGACGTAAGATAAGGGGTAAAATATCCTAGTTTCGTCCATACACATGTGTACAATTTTTTTTGGTTCAATTCAGGTTTCGTGGAAAGGAAGCAGATTGAGACCATCCCACATTTGTACTAGAAGAAAAAAACGTCAAAACATAAAGTAATGGAGGTAGCACTGTCAAGAAGATTGGTATATTTACTTTGTATATATAATGAATTACTGTATGGGTATAATATATTAATATTAAAATAAGTGTTTTGAATATGAAGAAATTGTTTCTTTATTAAATAGAAGAGAAGAGATCTCTTTTTCTATTAACCAATATAGGTTACATAATTTCCTACTTCTTAATCCTTATTTTAAGCATAAGCAAGGTGTGGCGACTTAAGGCAGGTTTTTCGCTGCCCAGGGGTGGAATTCTGTAAGGCGATTTGCGATAGTTGATAGTCGCAATCACATTTTTTGCTCTACGTTAGGTGATTATCACTGTGACTATCGTTTTTTTGCGATCGTTTTCGTGTGACACCTATTTATGTATCATTTTCAGATTAATTACATTAAACCTTCTCGGAGGCGGCGGCTACCAAAAGCAAGTAGCCAGCTGACTGGGCTGCACCAATGGGTCAAAGTACTGTACCTGAAATAACAGCCCGAGTCATTAGAAAAATGCGATTGCAACTAGGCCCAACTACGATAAAATTTGTACCTTTGGAATCAACCAAAGAATTTTTCTTCCCAGAGTACAAAATACATGGAGGTAATATTATGAACATTATAGGTAATGTGTTTACATACCATTATACCTGTAGATACAATTTTTGTGTAGTCCTAAAAGGCAGGCATAGCATACACTGTATGGTTGTAGGTTTTTTTTTTTTTTCAAAATAATTAATAATATTTTCCCAGGAAATTGTCAGTTATCATTCAAATAATAACTGACAGCAAATATTTTGTTTCAAAATGATGAAGTGATGCCAAATTTTTATAGTTATTTTGCGATCACCTTACGTAGAAGCAGAATGATGTGACTGTCGTATTTGACTATCACAAAAGCGACTATCAACTATCGTCTTACAGGATTCCACCCCAGAATCCTAGACCTAAGATGATATCTAAAGCGTAGTACGCAGACGTTCCGAAACGAAAAATCAATTACACAAAATCACGAACCAAAAATTTCGCTCTCCTTTTCGTTTTGCAATACGCAGCTGCTGCGAAATGATGGCGGAAAAGTGGGTAGTTGTAGTAGATTGCTGGGTTCGATTCTTCAAGGGGATTTGACATTTGTGCTGCAGCGCTTCCAGCTTTTATAAGAGGTAGGAGCCAAATTGGAAAAAAATTGCACCAGGTTAGGTTAGGTTAGGTTTATGGGTGGGTGCGTCAGAACGGGTTCTGCCGCACCCCACTTAGGTCCATGTGGACCCATTGTGATGCCCTTATTGGGGGGTTTGGGTGCTGTTGGCTATAGTGTTTCCTCTTGGTTACTCGACCTTGTCCAGCCATCCTGATGCGTTTATGAACCTGTAAAGATTAGATAAAGATATATCGGAAAGTTCATGTATATCATGGAAGTAGTATCTTCCAAGTGTCCTATTCCTCAAGTGACAGAGACTTGGGCATTGACAGCGGAAGTGAGCTGTGTCCTCGTGTACCTCCTCGTCGCCGCAACCCCTACATATATCGTCATTCTTGAGTTTAAGTTTCATTGTGTGGTATCTTAGGAAATTGTGACCCGTTAGGGCTCCTACCAGTTTATACATCGACGTTCTATCAAATCGCTAAAGCTTGATAGTCCGACTTGGATTGTATTCCGGCCATAACATCCGTGGTATTTCGAAGGTAGTTAGTTCTTTCCACCTGTTGTTGGCTTTCATCCGGGTCTTATTTTCCACCCTCTCTCTGAGATGACAGAGTGGTGGTTTGATTGAAATAATCGCCCGATCTTGATCCATAGCAGAACCATTTCTTGCCAATTCATCAGCCATCTCATTACCGGTTTTGTCACTGTGTCCAGGTACCCAGCAGAGACGCGTGGTGTGCTGCGAGCAGAGAACCTTAAGCTCTTCACGGCAGCGGTTGGCTGTCAATAAATATGGTAATATCATTATTTGGTATTGATAACATTGACACCATATGGGCAGCTTCAGCGATTGCCAGAACCTCCGCCTGAAAGACACTACTGTAATCAGGTAGTCTGATTGAGTGGTGTATGTTTAACTCTTCAGAGAAGATTCCAGCACCTGTTCCACGGTCCGTCTTAGAGCCATCTGTGTAGATGGATATCGATTTTACTTTTGTGGGTTCATCTGTGTTCCATTCCTCCCTGCTGGGGTAATAGCAGGAGAATGGTATGTCGAAGTCAAGAAGGGGAGACAAGTAGTCAGAAATGACCGCATCTCCCACATATTTCTTCAGAATCTGTGTGTGTCCCGTTATGTAGGGTTTCCAGCTTTTTGTTTGGCTGATCCTGAGGGCACTTTTGGCTGCAGATTCTTGCATGTATAGATCTAGAGGTAACAAGTTGAGGATAGCCTCCATTCCAGCAGTAGGTGTTGTCCTTATTGCGCCGGTTGTTCCTATACATGCTAGTCTTTGTATTTTGGTCATTAATTTGAGATTTGAAGCTTTGTTTGTGGCTTGACTAAGCTACCGTACGTGAGTATTGGACGCACAACAGCCGTATACATCAACAGAATTATTTTGGGGTTTGGTCCCCACCTTTTGCCGAAGATTCGGTTGCATGCGTAAAAAGCATTTGCAGCTTTTTTTACTCTTTCATTGACGTTTAGTTTCCAATTAAGCTTCCTATCTAAGATTATACCCAGATATTTGCCACTCTCAGCAACCCTAAGGGGTAAACCCTCAACACTGCATCATAGGAAACATGGCTAAAAGGCTAGGACTTTTTGCAAATGACTTCTGCAGAAGCTGTAGAGACGAGGAAGAAATAGAGTCCGTGGAACATCTTCTATGCCACTGCCCAGCTTTACAGGAACGCCCCTATCAGACATAAAACTATTCCTCAACAGATCGAAGTGGTTTTGTTAGCCACATGTCCTTACATGTACAAACAGGGTACTCACAATGGGCCTTCATGGCTTCTGGGTGAAATTTGCATCAGTTGCAAAACTGCCCTCCCAACCTAACCTAATCTAAACCCTCAATAGTTGGAGGATCGAAGTTTGGAATCACCCTTTTATTACTGAACAAGACTAGTTCAGTCTTCTGTGGATTGATTTCAAGACTGTTTGCGTTTTCTAGTAGTTCGCTTATGGTCGGTAGGAATTTGCCTGCAGCAAGTATTACTACATCGTCTGCGTAAGCAGTTACTTTGACCCCTCTGTTTTCGAACTTTAGTAAAATTTCATTTATGACAAGGACCCAGAGTAGGATGGAAATGACTCCTCCTTGTGGTGTACCTCTTGATGCTGTCACTCTAAGTTCAATGCCACCTAATTCTGCGTTAATATTTCTTTCGTTGAGCAAACTCTCAATCACATTGGTAAGCGTTTGGTCTACGTTGTTATTGAGTAGTGCTCTCTTCACAGCACACGTCTTAACATTATTGAATGCTCCTTCAATGTCGAGGAACGCGGCTAGTGTGTATTCTTTGTCATTTAGGTATTTTTCTATTATTTTTCTATGATTTTACCTTTGATGTAGGCATGCTGAGCCGTTGAGATCACGGTATTGTCAAGTCGACTGCGGATAAACAATCAAAAGCTTTTCCAAGGTTTTCAGGATGAATGAAGTTAAACTTATGGGCCTGCAATCCTTAGCAGTCGTATGGCTGGACTTGCATGCCTTCGGAATGAAAACAACCTTTACTTCACGCCATGCCCTGGGAATGTGACCACATTCGAGGCAGCGCGTGAAGAGTCTCGTCAGAGCTGGTATAACAATTGACCTGGCTTTCTGGAGCATGATTGGAAAAATCCCGTCCAGTCCAGGAGACTTAAAAGGGGAGAAAGTTTCAATCGCCCAGTTAAGTTTTTCCTCGGTTATTATACCACCTGGAACTGTTGCTGCTGTAGTTGCAGTGCTTGGTCCAGACTGGACGGTTGTTTTGATACAACCCGGAAAGTGCGTTTTTAGAAGCAGACTTAATGTCTCTTCTGAAGACTGTGTCCAGTTGCCCATATTGTCTTTAAGATAACCTGGAACTGCAGGTTCTTTCGATAGGATTTTCCTAAGTCTAGCTTATTCCCTGGTATCTTCTATTTCATTGCAAAAGGTATACCAGGCTGTACGTTTAGCACTAGTGACAGCAGCCTTGAGTTTCCGTTGACCGGCTTTGTATAAGTCCCAGTCTGACTGGGAATTGGTGCGTTTGGCTAAATTGAACAGGCGTCTGACTTTCCTTCTAATTTCAAGGAGGTCCTTGGACCACCACGAAGAACAATTCCTTTTCTTGATTGTCCGTAGAGGACAGGCTTTATCATATGCCTTACTTAGAATTTTGTTTAAATTCTCTGTGAATGCATCGATTTCGGCTGGTGTCCCTATTTTTTGATCATTCAAGATTTGGCCATTTCTCACAGCCTATGAGGCAAAAGTGTCCCAATGGGTGAGTCTTGGGTTCCTGAATTTACTTGAAACTACTGTCTCTTCATCTATTGAAAATTCTATAATCCTGTGATCTAAAAGGATGGCTCAGAAGAGACCCTCCAATCCTTCACAGTTAGAGTGGGCGAGTTACTGTGAAGAGTAATGTCCAATACCTCACGTCTATTCCTAATAACGAAGGTTGGTTCATTGCCAATATTTGCTATGATGAGATTATTTTTGATTATAAAGTCTAAGAGGGACTCACCTCGTACATTGATGTCCGTACTGCCCCAGAGCGTATGATGGGAGTTGGCATTACAGTCAGCGATCAGATCCCATCTTTCCTTTTCTACTGTTCTGGCTAGTGAACTGGATAGCTCTGAGGGTGGATTGTCCGACTCGAATGGCATGTATATCGTCGCCAGTAGCAGCGCACCTTTTCTTGCCTCGTCCCATTTGACAGCCGTTTGGTCCGAATCACTGAGACTAGGTAGAAGGTAGCGACAATACATGTTCGGGACTTACCATTTACTGGAGAATTGTGGTAAGTGGCAAAGTCTCTGGAGTTCAGCCCACTTATCTTTCCCCGGTGAATCCAGGGTTCTTGAACCAGGGCGACATCTATATGTTTCGTTGACGTGATTGGCGCTGGGTGCCTTACTGTGATGAAGATTTATTTGCGCTATCTTCATCACGAGTAGTCGGTTGCTCTCCCTTGTCTTTCGCCGCTAATACCCGGAGTTTGCATCGCGTTATGCCTACGCGAACCTTAAACTCCTGTTTCCGAAGTAGCGGCAACGATTTGTGACTTAGCAGTATAGTCACGTCCATGCCATTTTGGGTATATTCACCCGTTTCAAGGACTTTCCATTCCCTGCTTTGTAGCTCCGGGTTAAGGAACTGCAGTTAGATAAGGCCCCCTCAAGCGGATAAGACCCTTAGGCCTGGTCATATTTAGGATTTCTTTCCTGTCAACCACGCTCAGGTTATCATTTGACCAAGGTGCGTTTATGTTGGCGACGAAACCCTTTAACCATTCCAAAGTCTCTTGGTTGTCACACTCCATAGTCTTAAATCCTTTAAAGGTGGATAGCTGGCCAAACAATGGAGGCTTGTCATCTGCCCTCACGGTAGCATCGTTGACACCATCAAGGATTCGCTGTTCTATGAGCTCCCATTATTTGGATGAGAGCTTCCGGTCGGGCTTGCCGTAGTCGACGATTGCGACGCGCAGACTTTCCTTCACTTTATCGGCGAATTTCAGCCTTTTTGCCTGCCTACCTACCACCGGGGAGATCGTGTCGTCATTGCGACCTCTTTTGGAGACTACCGGAGCGTTCCCTGGTTTGGACGAATCCTTGCCAGAGACAATCCCTTGACACCTTGAATCAGTCGCAGACGAGGTGCAAGGCAATCGGCATTTCGCCCCCGCTACGGCGGATCTCATGTCGGCTCCTCCAGAATTCCTACCTAGCTTCCTACCTGACAGAACCTTATTTGAGCAACCAGGTGTTTGCTCAGCCTTAGACGAGTCTTTAGCCGGGCCGGCACCTGGTTTCCCGGGTTTTGACCTTCCCAAGGCGGAAGGCAATAGGCATTCCTTTCTTGGTCCAGACAGCATCCCTTTGTCAATCGGGTTCTGCCTCCTCTCTTTCAGGCTGCTGCGCCATGCGTCTTCGGTTGACTTGATACCTAGTCTCCCGGGCCCTAGCTAGTTGCGCTGCTTCCCTTTCCGTGAAGGAACTGGGGTCACGGCTTTAAGCCTATTGACAATGCGACGCGCGTTTTTTCTCCTTTTGAGGGGATCCGACTGTTGTACAGTTCTGAACAGCTTGTTGTCGTTTGTCATGCTCGCCGCAGGGGTAGATGAGGCTTCGGCTGTTGCCAAACTTACATCGTCCTTTGGCTTTGACTTTTCAACAACAGTCACTGCGCTGTTCAGGGTCGAGTCCGCCTCTCCCGGTGAAACTACGTCCTCTTTGTCGACTTCTTTTGCGGGGTCAGATGAAACCGCCCCACGCTCCGATAGGCTAAGGCATATCACAGGCATAGGTGGTTGTATTAGAGCTCCCTCGCTCGAGATTTTCATAGGGTCAGCCCCAGGTGCCGCTGGCCAATATCACTGGACTGCCTTTCTAGAAAATCAAGGGCGTTTTGAAGTCTTTGTTTGTCCTTGTCCTCTAGTTGGTGCTTCTTCTTTAGTTTCTTAATCGTCATCTTACAGTTCAGCACTCTTTTCCTAATTGAAGCTGTAGACGATATCGAGAATTTGGATGAGCTGGCGATTGAGCGATTGTCACCGTTCTCAAGAAATAGATTCTCAAGTCCGAAGTCAACCGTTCTAACGCTTCCCTCAACCGAAGCGGCCCTACTAGTTGACGGTTCTTGGAGTAAGATAGCTTCTTCCTCCTCCGTCATTTTCGTATGAGAATCGGTGTTGCCGAAGTTCTTGGTGCCCGATTCATTTACGCCAGTCACTTTATTTTAGACCCACGAGTAATGCCGAATTCACAATGTCGCGTTGACGCGCGCGTGCGTTGACAGATTATGTAGAAACAAAGCGTTCATATGCTGCTACACAAAATACAGCTTCAGGCGTTGAGTCGACTTTAGATCGTAAATATCGTAAAGTTCAACGCGACGCCTGAGTAGAGCTACTTTCTACTATCACGCGCGTTTGATGAGATGGAGTGGCACAGATCCACAAATTTTTATTTTAAAGAACACTTTTCTATTTTTTCAATGCCGATTAATAAATTTAGTGTATGTAAATGACGTATTCTATATTTTTCTTGAGCAATTACTGATTTTTTTATGTTTTTCTTTGATAAAAAATAGTAATCATTGGTCGTGTATCCACTTTAAGGTTGTTCTTTGCTTTGTTATGCTGTTATATATGATTTTTTTCCATTTCGGCGAATACTCTACTCTCTCAACGCGCATTCGCTTCAAAGCAGCATTTCGTTTTACAAAATTGTTGCTCGCGCGCTTTGGCACTTAAAATCGTAAAGTTTCGATAAAGCGTGTCAAAGCTCGACGACGCACGCACGCGTTCAACGCGACATTGTGAATTCGGCATAAGGGGGAAGGAGAAATCGTTCTGTACTCACCCCCTGTATACAGAAAAGGGGAATTGGATTGAAACTAGAGGTCCCCAGGTATCTAGAGTTCGCCGCTAGAAGACACATAACATTGTGCCATACATCCCATGGGCGCGGTAGTTAACCCGGGATTATGGGTTTTATAGAGTTATTCCCCTCTAGATCCGTTATATTTAGCCGAAAGCAGTGGCACCTCGTGCAGGATATGGTTCTTCACCACGTATAACGGTCTTGAGCAGCTCCTTTCGGAGCAGCCCCTGGTTTCCTTGCGGAGAAACCTCGCCACCAAAATTTGCACCAAAAATACCTAAACTGAAATATGAGGATCAAAAATGCACATTTTTTTTTTGTAATTCATTTTTACACTTGTTCTGAAAAGCGAAAAGTTCATTTATCCAAATCGGAGATACATAAATAGCGAGCGTTAGTAACACTGCTACGCTGATGGAAATCTCGAAGTTTATTCCTGTAGAATTCTTAAATGCAGGTCCTGAGGAAAACCAAAAACAAAAAATTAATTAGTTATAGCTTATAAGTCGTCGCTGTAGAACTTGGTTCCTGGAAATTCCAGGCGAGCTTTCCCATACGCAACCTTATGTAGGCTTCTTCAGATTTGCTCTCAGATTTCAGATTTCGTGTGGCTAATCGAACATGTGTTGATCTGGATATTCGTGCGATTTGAATATGTGTAGTCTACGACACTTTTCTAAGCGATTTCTATTCACTAGAAAAAAATCACTGAAAATGTAAACAAACTCTATCAGTTATCAAACTCAAACGCACTTGTATTGGTAAATTTGAGAAAATATGTAGATTCGCAAAAGTGCTCGGAAATCTGAAAAAGATTGCTTTTTCCTGCACCGAACGAACATAAAAATTGCTCTGAGTACTCTGAGAGCGCCCAATCGACATTTTGGTACTTTTTTCGAGGAGTCTGATACAATTTGTTGTTCCTTTTTATTGGTTTGGAAAGGCACATTTTAGGACTATTCACATGAGAGCCAATTGCAAACGAACTGCGAACAAGCGAATATTCGTAGTTATTGACACTTTAATCACATGAAAACTTTTTTTATGTCCGGTTTGTTCAATCTTGGTTATCTTTAATCATTGGTTATTCCAGCGGATAACCAGCGAATGTGTTTGTTCAGCAAAATATTAACCTGAGAATCAGTGGTTTGGTTAGTTAACCAGTGAAATCGATAAAAAGCTGATTTTGCGCGGTTAATGAGATCTAACCACTGATTTGCTGTAATTTCGTTTGTTGAAGATTTTTTAAGGACTACTTAGGTATTCATTTTGACGTATCTGCTACACAAAATTATTTGTACAATATTGTGCAAACAAAAAGAAAAATACAAATAATAGAATGAACGAATATTGACGCAAGAAGGAGTGAACCAATAACACCGTTTTCATCGGATTCATTGACATTTTCAACTGAAACATATAAGGAATGTAGGTTTCTTATAAAAAAAAAAATGGATGCAAAGGGTGAATAAGGATAATTTTCAACATTTTTAGCAGCCGATGACAGCTCTCATAAATTAAGATAAAGCACACGAATAAGAGGAAATATTGCAAAACATTTTATTGGATATTGATTTTGGTTTTATTTCGGTTTGGGTTTCAATAAATTGCTTATTGTCTCACTGGAACAAGGTTTCATTCTTAAAAAATACACGAGTATGACATTCTTTTTTTTTTGTCTAGTAAGATAACTAAATATAAATACACTAACAAAAAAATCTACCTAAACAAGTTATTTATTAAAAACAAACGGACCCAAGAACATAAAAAAATTAACCAAGGATTCCGTCAATCACTAAGCTGACAAATAAATTGGAAAAATGGAACGATTTGTTGGAAAGCTATGGTTTGGTGACCGAAGTGAAAAAACGCTCAACAAACACTCATTGGTTATCACGGATTTATAATCATTGGTTAACCTTAATCTATGGTAACCCAACCAAAGATTTAACCAGCTTTGAACAGACCGGCCCTAAGAAAACCCGCCAATCAGTTTCATTGTTCAAGGTTAAGTTCGATAGAATTGTTTCATTTGTGGGTTCGTGGATCGCGACTGTTTTATGTGGATTGTGAATAAAGTGTAACAGTACGGCAAGAATTTTCAATTGCTGTAATTGTAATTTTTTTAGATTTTTAGTGACTAAAAACAACACCCTTCTAAAGATTGCTAGATACTGCAACTAAGATATAACTTATCAAGCAAATTTTCGATCATAAAATAACAACTTTTGACAGGTTACTTTCCGATGACCTTCGTATGTCACGAGTATATAACAAATAGAGAAGCGGACCAAGGATGCTTCCTTGCGGTACACCGGCCGAAATTTCTTTTAGCTCCGAGTATTCGTTTCCATTTCTAATACGGAAGAGTCTATTCCCGAGATATGATTCTAGAATATCATATAGGCTTGCGGGGAGAACTTGTCGTAATTTAAATTTCAAGCCGTCGTGCCACACCTTATCAAAGGCTTGTGAGACGTCAAGGAATACGCTTGAGCAAATCTTTTTTTCTTCAAATGCTTTCTCGATTACGTCAGTAGTTCTATGTACTTGGTCAATCGTCGAATGCTTGGTTCTGAACCGGTACTGGTGGTCAGGGATAAGATTATTGTCTTCAAAAACAGGTTGTAGGCGCCTAAGGAATATTCTCTCGAAGACTTTAGAAATGACTGGAAGAAGGTAAATCGGTCTATACGATTTTACTTCATTTGGCGGTTTTCCTGGTTTTAAAACCATTATGACCTCCGCGACTTTCCATTGACTCGGCACGTGTTTTAGTCTGAGCGCAGCATTTATAATATGAAGAAGCTTAATTAATGCTTACCTTGGTAGAGCTTTGAGAACTTCTCCGGTGATCAAATCATAACCAGGAACTTTCTTAGGTTTTAGGGATTCGATTTCACGTTTTAATTCACTTAGCGTTGCACTAGTGAGTGTTGAATCGTCAGATTGTGATTCCGCCGTATTAGTATTGTCGTGGATCGCTTGGCCATCGTACGGCTTAAAAGTTTCTTCTAGATGAGCGGCAAAAACGTCCGCTTTTTCCTTATCTTCCCTTGCCCAATCATTTCGATTTATTGTTATTGGCGGTGCGGGGATTTTGGGCCTTTTGGTGCCTTGGAATCTTTTTTCGCTGTTAAACTTTCAAGGTAAGAACCTATCGCTATCGCACGATTTTTAAAATGCTTAATAACTGTCTTCAACAAATTGCACAAATAATTCAAATGTGCTTTATATTGCGGAGCGCGACTCTGTTGCCATTTCTTACGCGCCTTCCTTTTTTCGTTGACCAGTTCTTTTATTTCGGGAGGATATCGTAGACCGTATTTGGCCGGCGTTTTCCTTGGATTATGCGTATTATTCCTTGAGGCGAACTGTACGATCTCAACGAAGCGATTAACTTCAACCTCAAACTCATAGGGTGTCGAAAGACTCGTAAGTGGAACACTCAGTTCAACTTTCTCTTCAATTTCGTTCCTAAAGCCTTCCCAGTTAGTTTTTCTACCAGTTAATCTCGCTGGCTCTAGGTTATTGACTAGTTTTACACTCAATGTTAAAATAACCGGTGAGTGGTCAGATGATAGATCGAAGCTCTCTTCAACTTTAATGTGGTTGGCAGGTATTCCTTTCACGACGAAGAAATCTATCAGATCAGGTAGTTTTGAAGAATCAGTTGGCCAGTAAGTCGTTTTGCCCGTCGAGTGGAAATCGCAACTGTATTCCATACCTGTCCCATAGAGTATTCTACCTTTTCGCGAGATGTATCTAGAGCCCCAGAACGTGTGCTTCGCATTAAAATCGTCGCCAATAATGAAATTTGGTTTGAGCGATTTAAGCAAGTTAGTATAATCGCTTTTTTCAAGCGCGGAACGCGCTGGACAGTAGATAGATGAAATTCTAAGAGTACGCTGACTATTCTTTACTCGAATCGTGCACAGTTGCATAGCTTCAAGCTCTATCTTCAGGTCTTCGTATTGTTCAATGCAGTCTTTAATAAACAATGATGATCCACCTCTCGCGTTTCCCGATGGGTGACAAGCGTGGAAATCATTACAGCCTTTTATTTTTAAATTCGATCCCTTTTTCACGTGAGTTTCAGAAATCAAGCAAATGTCAATATCTTTCTCGCGTATGAATATTTCCAATTCGCCGAGTTTTTGTATAAGTCCGTTTGCATTCCAAGTGCATATTTTTAACATTGGTTTTTCATTCATGTTATTTTTGAAGCACGCGTTTTCCGTGAATTATTTTCGAGCTTAACCAAGCGATCGAGAATAATTTTGTTTATTTTGCATTGTTCTTCAAGTTTCTCGAGAATAACTGAGAAAACATGAGAAACAGGGTCCGGCGAAGTTTCAACGTCTTTCGCTCCTTCGAATACCGCGGCCTGAGCGTAGGTCTGTACTCTGGCTGTCCGATTGCCACTATTCGATGGCTTTCCTGATGGTAACTTTTCAGTAGCATTTCTGACAACAGAGGTCGAGGGCCTTTCTATTGTCTCTCTTTCTCTGACAATGCTACGCTTTTGAACCGGAGGTTTTATATATTGCCTACTACCTGGGCGGTCCTACGCTTTATCTTGGTAAGCGGCTTTGTTTTTTAATTTTGGGTTTTGAGTAGTGCATCTCTCCGTTTTTGCAACTCCTTGCTCCACAGTCTTGGGAGAAATGACTTGCGGCGCATTTTACACATCGCGGCTCTTTTTTGCAGTACATATGCATATGATTGAATTGTTGGCAACGTTTGCACTGTGGAATTGTTTTCAAATTTCTGCGCATGGGCTCGATTTTTACCACAATATTAACTATAGTTTTAATTCGGTAGATATCTTCGATATTATCTTCTCGGTATTTAGCTTTTGGGACACTGCCCGGTAGTTTTCGTGGTTATCGACGTTAATTTTCCACGCATTATTCCTCAAAGATGTTACCTTAAATTTCGATTTATGGAGATAAATTATTTATTTCTATAAATTCAAAACAAATTTCAATTTGAACAATAGTAAATACATGATCAGTTACTCTTAGAGTATCGAATTTAAGAAAATTTTCAGATTAGATGTTAGTTTAATTTCATCTAATGCTTTGGTGGTAGAATAAAAATCTATTTTCGGCTCTTAAATACAATTAAATTCATTTGTTCGCAATTCGCTCTAATGTGAATAGTCCCTAAAAAGTTTTCAAAAACTGTGATTTCAAAATAAATATGTTTAAAATATTACGTAAAGCCGACCAATACTTCAATACTTGTTAAAAACTGGTAGAATATATTTAATAAAGACTTTCTACCTTACCCGCAGAACAATCTTAAAGACATCTAATTCTAAAGTGATTTGTTCGTTTTGGTTTCATTTTTAAGAGTATATATTGTATTGTAAAACTAAAACTAAAATTTATAACCTTTCTCTAACACTCAGGGAGATTGTAGCAAAGTACTGAAATGTAGCAAAAAAAAAAAAAAAAAAAAATATTCACGTCTCTCAGAGAATCCGTCGTTTGTTTGCTACGAATTTCTAAGCTCGAAAATTTCCCCTACAACGTATTCTATGACAGTTCTTTCGTGGTTCGTAGCAAAATTCCAAATACGACGGATTTTGTGATAGACGTGATTTATTTGAAATCACGGTTTTTCTAAAATTTTGCGAAGTGCCTTTATAAACTAAAAAAAGGGAAAAAGCAGCAACAAATTGTATCAGGGTTCTCGAAAAAGTGTCAAATTATCGCACAACGGTCACGTTGGTCACAGAGGACGGCTCACTCATACATACAAATCCTAGCGACATTTATAAATAAAAATGTCAACAAAGCCAAGTACAGGCTGCGTATATCTTTACGCGATGTTTAATAACAACCTTTGTGATCTACAAAATATTTAGTGTGAATGTTAATTCCTAAGACCCGTTGGCTTTAAAATAGACTTTAGATAGCCGTTCTATCTGAATTGGCATTTCAAGATTCTCAAAAGGCAGGTTCTTTAAGCGAAATAAAGCCGAGCTTCAATGTTTTTGTATTTTGTCACTTTAAAAGGCGAATCGTCTTGTTTAAGTTCATCTACGGTTCATCTGATTTACAATTACTAAATTTATGTTTATTTACACTAATGTCGTTTCCATAGGTTTCACTCGGGGATCATTCTGTAATCCAATGGAGCAAGAAAACTGCTTCTGATTGAATCAACAAGAGTATTAGTGGCAAAAAAAAAATCCATAGCAGCTGTCAGCTGACTCGAATAAAATACACAAACTATACCTACTTGTGTGAGTGCTTCTTGAGTGGATTCTGACTTGAGAAGTGAAAATATCTCCTCAATCACCAGAAGAGTATTTTTTGTGCCAATGTAACGTTTTCAGAAGTGATTTTGTTTGATTCCGGACTCTTCCGGGCGCTTCTTTTTTCCCAATGGAAAACGACATAAACTGAGGAAGTTTTTAATATAAATATAATACATATATTATGTCCTGTATGAGGCTTCCCTAATTCCAATGGCCTTGGACGTACGACAAAATGCTCGCTCGTTTTACCTTATTTTAATTGCGTAATAGTGAAAACATGAACATGGTGATAGCGATAGGTAAATTTATATATTAAAAGCTGAATTTCATTTTCATTTCATTTATTATTTATTCATGTCTTACACATTGAGATAAGAAGGATCTTATAAACTAGTGCAAGGCTCAAATAGAATTCATACTCAGCAAGCTACATAACATCATTTCCATTGTGACCAAAAATCAACTTTTTTTTTTATCTAATTCACTTTTCATGTTCCATTGGGACAAAAAATCAATATTTATTTTTCGATTCTGAGCAGTTTTTGCAGATCTCGATACTTTTTCAGATCCACACACTCTCACAATACCAATATACTTCGCACAGCTGTTTTACGTAATTTTAAGAAGTTTGCTTTCAAGCCAAATATTCGAAGTTTCGTGAAAACCAAAATAACGAAATATGTTTATTTAATAGCCACGGATATAATTTAGGAGAAACTATTATCTTCATAGTTTTCCTCGTCATCTGAAGACTATGAATCACCAAAAATACTCCATTTGTATGATCAATAGGGGAAACATTTTTCAAATGCAATTTGAACAGCTGATATTGCTGCCAAATAACGGACTAATCCATTAACAAAAGAAGATAAATTTTGTTGCATGTTCCATTTGCCGCGTAAAATCTGAGATCTGAAAACGACATTAAATGAACAATTAAGGTTTCCTCTCTCTGTTTCTAAGATAAGATAGAATAACAAGATAAGATGATAGTATGGCATAAAATTTTATAAATTTATTAACTCCACAAAACTACAGACACAAAAGTAAAAAAAATTAAATGTATAATAGTTACTAAAAAACACATTTTGATTTAGCGACGGAGGAGTTGTCTTGTGTAGTATCTATAAAGCTGCATATAATTATTTAAATTCTTTGTGTATGGCAATTTGAAAGACAAAATCTAATATTTTTACACTTAATTAGCTGTTAAAATCAGGGTTCGTGTCTACTTACCTATGGCGAACCTAAATAATTACCCTTTAAACATTCATCGACTTCAATTGCAAAGCAAATTTGGAATTAGTTTGTTCCCAGCTGTCGATATTTCTGCACTTGTGTGCTCTTCTTCTAAGATTCGCTTTTTACTAAAAGGACGAAACAAATTAAATTTTAACACAAAATTTCAATTCTTTTGCTGAACTCAATCGTTCACTTTTCTGTGCTCTTTCTTTTATAATAAAAGTAAGTATCAGAGCTTAAAAATGGGGATCTAGTAGTTATTTTAGGTTTTTTCAGAGTTCATAATTATTGTCCCATCCCATATTTCCCATAATTCCCCCTACATTTACACGAGGTTGGTCGCCCAAAATACGTGTCACCAATGCAGACATGCGTTTATTTAGTGTTGAACATACTTTTAATTTTGATGGTTTAAAATAAATGTAATGTTATTGTCTAACGTCAATATGCGACAAAGACTCTATGTCGATGATGTTTGGTTTTTTTTGGCGTGTGTTCGATATAGCACTGAGCTTATCTTGGTATTGAAAACCTGTGTGTTTGACATGGCGTCTAGGGCACCCTAGTTGTGACCTGAACTGACCCCAGTTAATTTGTCGGGGCAAGAATTCAGCGCTGAATTTCGCTGGCAACAGGGCAACATGTTTTGCGTTCGTTTTAGAATCGAGACTAAAAATTGTTATTGGTTAGTCTAGTCTAGTGCTAGTCCCGATCAAAAAATGTTTTTCAGGTTAAACAATTTTCGGTAAAAAATCGGTTAGACCGGATTTCTAAATTCTCTGCGGTCAGAGTGAAGAGATTTCGGTCAGATATGACCAAATACACACATCTAATTTATGTTATCCAATTAATATTTACAGAGTACCGTTGGACAACGCTACCCTAAAGAAGGAGAGAGACAAAATGTCGGTTGACAATAATGATGGCCGATCAAGCAATCACTGCGCAGCTATTACCGGCTTTTCCGGTCGCCTGCCAGAAAGCTCCAATATCGAAGAGTTCAAAAAGAATCTATTCGACGGAGTGGACATGGTGAATGATGATCCTCGCAGATGGCCTAACGGTAGGTTATTTTAAGGCTTTTCGCATTCCAATGTTATTGATTTGCTTTATCTGATCGTTAGGGTTGTATGATCTGCCCCATAGATCGGGAAAAATCAAGGATGAAGATTTGGAGCGGTTCGATCAACAATTCTTTGGCGTTCATCAAAAGCAAGCAGAATGCATGGACGCACAATTAAGAATACTGCTGGAAGTAACGTTCGAAGCCATCATTGACGCTGGCTTCAATCCACAGGAGCTCCGTGGAAGTCGCACAGGCGTGTACGTTGGTGTGTCTTCGTCTGAAGCCGAACACTATTGGTGTGACGATGTCGATCGGGTCAATGGTTACGGTCTAACTGGCTCTCATAAGTGTATGATCGCCAATCGTATATCGTTTACATTCGACTTTACGGGACCAAGCCACAGCGTTGATACGGCTTGTTCGAGCTCACTTTATGCTTTGGAACAAGCCTTTTCAGATATAAAACGAGGGGTATGTGACAATGCTATTGTCGCCGGTGTCAACATTAATTTCAAGCCAACTATGTCGCTGCAATTTAAGCGATTGAACATGCTGAGTCAGGATGGAAAATGTAAGGCTTTCGATGAAGCAGGAGCAGGTTATGTTCGCTCGGAGGGAATTGTTGCACTGTTTTTGCAAAATCCTGCAACCGCGAGGCGTGTTTACGCGACGATTTTGAATGCACGCACAAATACAGATGGTTACAAGGAGCAGGGAGTAACGTTTCCATCAGGAAAGATGCAGAACCGTTTGATTAAGGAAACTTATGAGGAAATCGGTTTAAGTCCGCATGAAGTTACGTATATAGAGGCTCATGGAACTGGCACTAAAGTGGGCGATCCTCAGGAAGTCAACTCAATTACAGACTTCTTCTGCAAGGACAGGTCAACTCCCCTACTCATTGGCTCTGTGAAATCGAACATGGGACACTCTGAGCCGGCATCTGGTGTCTGTTCCATCGCTAAGGTGTTGATAGCCATGGAGGAGGGCGTTATCCCCTCGAATTTGCACTTTTCAAGTCCGAATCCAGATTTATATGGACTAGTTGAGGGACGATTGAAGGTCGTTGACAAGCACACACCGTGGAACGGTGGAATCGTTGGAATCAACTCATTTGGCTTTGGTGGAGCTAACGCACACGTTATTTTGAAGTCGAATCCCAAACCAAAGGCAGTCACACCAAGAGAAGGAGCTCCAAAACTACTAATTGTGTCGGGCCGTACGTTTGATGCCGTCCAAAGTTTCCTAGAAGACGCCGAACAACACAAGAACGATGACGAATACCTGGCGTTGGTGAACGAAATCCACTTGAAGAACATTCCTCTGCATTACTTCCGTGGGTACACAGTGCTGAATAGCAAGGGCGCAGCTGTGAGAGAGGTGGTGGAGCATGTCGATGAGAAACGTGAAATTTGGTTCGTTTACTCTGGGATGGGAAGTCAATGGGCTAACATGGCGAAGGACTTGATGCACTTTGAAGTGTTCAGCCAAAGCATTCACCGTTTGGCCAAAACTCTACACCAAGAAGGAATGAATCTGATTGATATTCTAACCAACTCGACAGAGCAAAGCTTTGACAACATCATGTACTCGTTTACCGCCATTGCTGCGGTGCAAATCGCTCTCACGGACATGCTCACTAGTCTGGGTATCTTTCCCGACGGTATAATTGGTCATTCTGCTGGTGAATTGGGCTGCGCCTATGCCGATGGTTGCTTGACACCAGAGCAAACAGTTTTGACTGCCTACTGGAGGGGAAAGAGCTTGCAAGACACCAAGCTGTCAAGGGGAAAAATGGCCGCAGTCGGAATGAAATGGGAAGATTGCCCAAAATTATTACCACCTGGCGTATATCCTGTTTGCCATAACAGCGAAGACAACGTCACGATCTCTGGACCCGAGGAGGTTATGACGGGTGTCAGTGAGGATCTGTCGTCCAAGGGAATATTCGCGAAAGCGGTAAATTCATCTGGATACGCCTTCCACAGCAAATACATCGCCGAAGCTGGACCAAAACTTCGTAAAAGCCTGGAGAGAATTATCCCGAATCCCAAAAACCGTACTTCCCGGTGGATAAGTACAAGCATTCCCGAGGCTGCTTGGAATACCGCTGTTGCTGTACAGAGCTCTGCCGCCTATCACGTGAACAACTTGCTTTCACCTGTGCTTTTCTACGAAGCATTGCAAAAGGTACCAAAGAATGCGATTTGCATTGAAGTTGCCCCAACTGGGTTATTGCAAGCCACTCTAAAGCGCGCTCTTAACAGCTCCTGCACAAACTTGAGTTTGATTAAGCGAAACCACGAGAATAATGTTGAGTTCTTCCTCACCAACGTCGGAAAGTTGTATGCTGCAGGAGTTCAGCCCAACGTATCGAAGCTGGTGCGACCTGTGTCATTCCCTGTTGGAAGAGGAACTCCCATGCTTAACTCGAAAATTGGTTGGGATCATTCTCAAAAATGGCTTGTAACACGATATGGCATTGAAAGCTCCTCTGGCGAAACTGTTGTCGAGATCAACCTGTCAAAGGAAGAGGACGCCTTCTTGACGGGCCACACCATCGATGGCAGGATTCTGTTCCCAGCCACTGGCTACATTACGCTGGCTTGGAAGACTTTCAGCAAAGTGGCTGGATTCGATTTTGCGCGAACACCGGTTATTCTAGAAAACGTCGTTTTCCATGGGGCAACTATTTTGAACAAGGACACTGCCGTTAAGTTCGGAATCAACTTCTTCGATGGAACCGGTGCCTTTGAGATATGCGAAGGTGGAACCTTGGCTGTTTCTGGAAAGATTTCTGTTGTGGAAAACGTAGAGAATGAAGAACTACAGCTGGAAAGCCCAACACTGTCCAACCTGGAACTCAAGTTGAATGATGTTTACAAGGAGCTCCGTCTTCGTGGATACGATTATGGTGGCGAATTCAGAGGAATCGTCGCATCCGACATCTCAGCAACAACAGGCAACTTAGCTTGGGTTGACAACTGGATAACCTTCATGGACACGATGTTGCAGTTCAGCATTCTGAAGAACGACCTTCGCGAGCTGTACTTGCCAACACGAATTGATAAAGTGCTCATAAATCCGTCGAAACACTACAGTCTGGTGAAGGAACTGGGCGATGAGGAAGGTGAAAAGGCGTTGCAAGTCAGTTCGTATGAAAATCTTAATGTCGTAAAGAGTGGAGGTGTTGAAATGAGTGGATTAAAGGCTTCGCTGGCACCACGCCGTTCCGGTTCCCAAGCTTCGCCAACGCTGGAAAAATACTGCTTTGTACCCAACGTTAACGCAAACGACTTGCACGAAAACTTGGAAAAGGCCCGCATCAACGCCTTAACGGAAGCACTTCATGTAGTTCTGGAGAACTCATCAGGAGCTCTCAAAGTGAAAGCAATCGAATTGGAGAACAATCGCAGTGGGGAAGTACCGCTTGCACCGAAAATTCTTCAGATCATCGAAGACGAGCCAACCATTGCAGCTGACGTAGCAGTTGTCACTGCTAGCAACGAGGAGAACATCACCTCTGCAATTGGAGATAGCGAGGTTCGAGTAATTAAGAAGAACGTGGCAGTCGAAGAGGTCGAAAAGAACTGTCATTTGGCTTTCGCTTACGACGTGCTGTCGGCTAAAAATGCAGCTGTTCTACAGAACATTCTAAGATCGATAAAGGAAGACGGCTTCCTTTTGTTCGAGGAGGTCTACTCCGAATATAAGAAATCTGGCAGGGAGGTGCTGAAACAGTTTAATCTACTTCCCGTTCTAGAGCAGAAGTTTGGCCAACGTCTATTTGTCCTCGCACGTCCAGCTGTTAACACCGCAGGCAGGAGCACTTGCGTCCTTAAGGTTTCGCAGAAGAGCTTCGAGTGGGTAGAGGATCTGAAGAGCTTCTTGTCAACAGCTGAGCTGGAAAATCGCTACATCTATCTTGTTTCAGAAGGAGATGAGTTCTTCGGAGCAGTTGGCTTCCTGAACTGCTTGAGGAACGAAGCCGGTGGCAAATATGCTCGCATGGTCTTCATTCAAGACAAAGCAGCGCAGCCCTTCTCGTTGGACTCTCCGTTCTACCAAGAGCAGTTACAGAAGGATCTGGTGATAAACGTGTTCAAAAACGGTTCCTGGGGCACATACAGACATTTCAAAATTGAAAATCAATCTGAAATCGCCACCCTGCCGGTGGAACATGCCTACGTTAACGCACTGGTTAAAGGTGATCTTGCCAGCTTGAAGTGGATTGAAGCGCCGGCACCAACGAAGGCAGCTGGAAATGACGATTTGGACCTATGCACGGTGTACTATGCTCCTGTCAATTTCCGTGACGTTATGTTGAGTTCCGGTAAGATGTCGGCAGATGCCTTGCCCGGTGATTTGGCGCAACAAGATTGCGTACTGGGTCTTGAATTCGCCGGCCGCGATTCAGCCGGCAGACGAGTTATGGCTATGGTTCCCGCGAAATCCTTAGCATCCACTTGCCTGGCCAGCAAACGCATGATGTGGCAGATCCCAGACAGCTGGTCAATGCTGGAGGCGTCAACGATTCCTTGTGTATACGCGACTGTGTACTACGCCCTCGTAGTGCGCGGCCAAATGAAGAAGGGAGAGTCTATTCTGATTCATGCTGGGTCGGGTGGTGTGGGACAGGCTGCTATTTCTGTGGCCTTGCACCACGGCTTGACAGTCTTCACCACTGTCGGAAGCGTTGAGAAACGCGAGTTCCTGAAGAAACGATTCCCTAAGTTGCGCGACAGTCATATTGGAAATTCCCGTAACACAACCTTTGAGCAACTGGTTATGAATGAAACCAAAGGCAAGGGTGTAGATCTTGTTCTCAATTCATTGGCTGAAGAGAAGCTGCAAGCATCTGTGCGTTGTTTGGGGCTAAATGGACGTTTCCTGGAAATCGGTAAATTTGATTTGAGCAACAACACTCCTCTTGGGATGTCTGTGTTGTTGAAAAATACCTCGTTTCACGGAATTTTATTGGACAGTATCACGGAAGGCGACGGGTATATGCAGAAACTGGTTGTTGATCTTGTGGCCGAAGGTATTAAGAACGGTGCTGTCCGTCCATTGCCGACGTCGGTATTCAACGAAACACAAATCGAACGGGCGTTCCGATTCATGGCTTCGGGCAAGCACATCGGAAAGGTTGTTATCAAAGTACGTACTGAGGAGGAAGTAACATCGCAGCTGAAACCAGAAACTCGAATGTACAACGCGATTCCTCGCACCTACATGAACCAAGGAAAAGCGTATATCATCGTAGAAGGACTTGGAGACTTTGGACTAGCTCTAGCCAACTGGCTTGTGAACCGCGGTGCTAGGAATATGGTTTTGACTAGCAGTGCTGGCGTGAAAACTGGCTTTCAGTCTTTGATGATCAACCGATGGAGGCGGAAGGACTGCAACGTTAGTATCGATACAAACGATGTTACCACTGTGGAAGGATGCCGCAAATTACTCCTATCCGCCAGCAAACTGGGTCAAGTGGGTGGAATCTTTAACTTGGCGGATGTGCTTCGAGATGGCCTGATCGAAGATCAAACCGAACAAGACTTCGTCGCTGTATGCAAGCCCAAGATCGACGGAACAATATTTTTGGACAAGCTGTCACGTGAACTCTGCCCAGAATTGGACTACTTTGTGTGCTTCTCTAGTGTTTCATGTGGACGTGGTAATATTGGACAAACCAACTACGGTTTAGCTAACTCTGCTATGGAGCGGATATGCGAGAACCGTCAAGTATCTGGTTTCCCAGGCGTCGCTATCCAGTGGGGAGCTATCGGCGACACTGGGATGGTCATTGAGAACTTGGGTGACAACAACACAGTCATTGGAGGTACTTTGCCACAAAGAATGGCATCATGTCTGCAAACAATCGACATCTTCTTGCAACAACCCCACCCAGTCCTGGCATCGATGGTGGTTGCAGAAAAGAAGAAAAATGATTCAGCGTCTGGTGTTAGTTTGATCACATGCATAGCTAATATTCTCGGACTAAGAGACGTGAGCAACATTCAAGACAGTTCGACATTGGCTGATATGGGCATGGATTCCCTGATGGGCACTGAAGTCAAACAAACACTAGAGAACATTTTTAAGATTTTTCTGTCAGCAGAAGAAATCCGAGCGTTGACATTGGGATCACTGAAAAAAGCAAGTGGTGATCCTCCAGTGGGTTGTAATGATATTCTGACGTAAGATAAGGGGTAAAATATCCTAGTTTCGTCCATACACATGTGTACAATTTTTTTTTGGTTCAATTCAGGTTTCGTGGAAAGGAAGCAGATTGAGACCATCCCACATTTGTACTAGAAGAAAAAAACGTCAAAACATAAAGTAATGGAGGTAGCACTGTCAAGAAGATTGGTATATTTACTTTGTATAATAATGAATTACTGTATGGGTATAATATATTACTATTAAAATAAGTATTTTGAATATGAAGAAATTGTTTCTTTATTAAATAGAAGAGAAGAGATCTCTTTTTCTATTAACCAATATAGGTAACATAATTTCCTACTTCTTAATCCTTATTTTAAGCATAAGGTTAAAACTACAACTTTTGTTTTCACAGTCGCATGCAAGGTGTGGCGACTTAAGGTAGGTTTTTCGCTGCCCAGAATCCTAGACCTAAGATGATATCTAAAGCGTAGTACGCAGACGTTCCGAAACGAAAAATCAAATACACAAGTGACACAACAAAATCACGAACCAAAAATTTCGCTCTACTTTTCGTTTTGCAGTACGCAGCTGCTGCGAAATAAGGGCGGAAAAGTGGGTAGTTGTAGTAGATTGCTGGGTTCGATTCTTCAAGGGGATTTGACATTATTTGCACTGCAGCGCTGCCAGCATTTATAAGAGGTAGGGAGCCAAATTGGAAAAAAATTTGCACCAAAAATACCTAAACTGAAATATGAGGATCAAAAATGCACATTTTTTTTTAAATTAATTTTCACACTTGTTCTGAAAAGCGAAAAGTTCATTTATCCAAATCGGAGATAAATAGCGAGCGTTAGTAACACTGCTACGCTGATGGAAATCTCCACAAATTACTTTCCGCTGCCTTTTCGCACTTCGCAGACGCATCGCTGTCCATTTGGAGACCACTGGAAAATTTCATTCCGGAACAGTTGCGTAATAGGCTTAAAGGAAAAAAAATTCAAATACCTCTCTGCGGAAACAATTTAAAATTAAAAAAAAAATGAGACGAAGTTTATTCCTGTAGAGTTCTTGAATGCAGGTCCTCAGGAAAACCAAAAACAAAAAAATAAGTTAGTTATAACTTATGATAGTCGTCGCTGTAGAACTTTGTTCCTGGAAATTCCAGGCGAGCTTTCCCATACGCAACCTTATGTAGAATTCGATTGGGCTTCTTCAGATTTGCTCTCAGATTTCAGATTTCGTGTGGCTAATCGAACATAAAAACGTCACTTGCTCTTTTGTGTGTTGATATTCGTGCGATTTGAATATGTGTAGTCTACGACACTTTTTTAAACGATTTCTATTCACTAGTTAAATTTTGTATTAAAACAATAGAAATATCTGTCCCGATTTATTTCTAAATAAATTTATACATAAATAATTTACAAAAATAGATTCACCCGATACAATGCCTACCTATCCAACTCTATCAGTTGTCAAACTCAAACGCACTTGTATTGGTAAATTTGAGAAAATATGAAGATTCGCAAAAGTGCTCGGAAATCTGAAAAAGATTGCTTTTTCCTGTACCGAACGAACATAAAAATTGCTCTGAGTGCAAAAAAAAGTACTCTGAGAGCGCCCAATCGACATTTTGGTACTTTTTTCGAGGAGTCTTGTTCCTTTGTTCCTTTTTCTTATTGCAGTGAACGAGGTCGAAATGGAATATCAACTTAACTTGATTCCATCTAATAATTTTACGCAGGACGTTTCTCTTAATGTAACAGAGATGATGCCATCATTTTGGTCCCAGTAATTGAATCAGAACTTGTTTTAAGTGGTGACGCAAATGATGAAGAAAGAATCTTATAACCTGTTGAACTTCTTAAGGATAAATTAACTCATTCTTCTGTGATACAATCTGAGGTGCCACATTCAAGTTGTAATGGTGATACGAATGACAGCTCTTCTAAGAGAAGGGCCAAGAAAAATAAGGCAAATCCGGAAAATTGGTTGCAGAAAAATAAATCAACTTTATAGGCAAAAACGATTACCTTATAAGGGTCTTATAAAAAGTGAGAGATCCGATGGGGAAAAGAAATGGAATTATGGAGCTCAAAAGTCCCAGCGTGAGTTAAGGCCCAGATGCAACTGCCGAAATAGTCAAATCAATTCGAAAATCAAATGCGGTGAGTTTTCAAGTCATGCTAGGGAATCTATTTTCAAGAATTTTTGGGACTTATCGTAGGCAGAAAAAAAGGTAACAGTGAAGCTATTGACACAATTAAGCGCTCCAAAAGATAAAAAAAAAAACAAAAGAACGTAAAGTCCAGAAGGCAAAATACAATTTTTTTCCACCTCAAAAAGCCTGGGGGTGGAGAAGCAGAAGAAGAAGAATTAGGGTATGTACATCGTACAACAATGTTCCTTCACACTCTTGGTATCAATGAATGGAGTGCAATCAATTGGGCAAAAAAAAAAACTGGTAGACGGCCTTACGCCAAACCATAAACGACTAATTATTGTAAAATTTTGCAAATTTTAATGAATTACTAATAAAGTCACTACTACTACTACTACTACTAATTGGGCAAAAACTTGTTCTAAGGAGGTAGAAAATGACCATAATGCTAGTTCCGAAAACACTTTGAACATTCCCAGCAAAAAAAGAAATATAAACTTAACCGCACGCGCAGGAGTAAAGGACTTTCTTAATTCGTTACCAAAAGTATAGTCCCATTACTGCAGGCAGTCGACTTCAAAAGTTTACTTGGAATCCCTGTGGATCTCAAAATGTAACGTTTTTCGTGAATACCAAAAGTATTCCACAGAAAAAAATATCCAACAAGTGAAGTTCAAGGTATTCGATGATGTTGGCGACGAAAACGTCAATTTCGTAGCGAAACACACCCACTAATTTAATCGAAATTTCCCTAAAGGGAAATTATGTCAAGTTGTGTCAGCTGTCATCAAATGTAAACAAACGTTGTTCAACTAAATGTATATAAGTACAGAAATGTAACATTAAAACTCTTCTTTTTGATTTATAACGTTGAAAGCGGTGTTTCATTTATTTTGCGGTTTAAAAATACAGTTTGTTTCTTTCTTTGTTCAAGTACCGATTTGTCTTTTGTTCAAGTAACGAACATTTTCGGTCCTTCGAGCCGGATTTGATAATAATTAATTCCATTAAATACAATCGTTATATCAACATATAAATAATTTTTATCATTAATTTCGCGAGTTGATTTGCCGAAATAAACTCTACAAAACTCAACATCATCTGGAGCTGATATAATACCTGGAACATAGACGCAAAGTAAAGTTGCTGAGGACGTGAAGCTGTGGAGGACTTGTGTGTTGTGTCACTGTGTGCATTTTCATCTGGAAGGATTTTCACGTGATTACATTCATTTGTACTATTGTTTGTCTCTAAAATAAAATAGAGCGCGTTTACTTATACTTATAATATGAAGCCAAATAAGCTGGATAGGGTACTTACGCAGCTCGAGAAAAATATTTCAAATTTTGGGAAGAGGGGATCCGATACCAGGACAGCAAATTATTTGTCAGGCCGTTTGTCGATCCTGGAAAAAACATTTGATTTAGCGGAAAATGCATATGAGGAGTGTGTAGATAGTTTAGAAGATGGTGACAAAGACAATTATGCACAGTTAGAAGAGATTTTCGAGCAAATTCGTGAACTGTATTTCGATTATAGAGCTAAACTTCTCGATTCAATGGATAGAGTAAAGCCAGTGGAAACAAAGAGCGATGTCACCGAAGCCAAATTAAAAACCACAGTAGGGTCTCATCATTCAGACATCCGCTTATCTAATATTCCGATTCCTGTTTTTACTGGTAACTATGAGTCTTGGCGGAGCTTTCGAGATTTATTCACGTCACTTGTCCATCAAAACGTTTCGTTATCTGAAATTCAAAAATTGCATTACTTGAAAACAAGTGTGTCAGGAGAAGCTGAAAAGATTCTTTCACATTTACCTGTTGCTAATGGAAACTATTTAAAGGCGTGGACAATTTTACAGGACAGGTATGATCACGAACGTTTTCTGGTCAATACCCAATTAAAATGTTTTTTTCAATCAGCCGTCTATAACCCAAGAACGGTCTGAAGCCATCAAAGAATTGTTGGATACATCGGTTGAAATAGTTCACAGGCTTGATAGTTTAAAGGTTCCGGTCGATCACTGGGATGTAATATTAGTTTATGTACTGCTACAGAAACTGCCATCAAAAACACAACAGCTTTGGGAGGAAAAGCTAGGTTCCAAGGACAATTCGAAGGAGCTGCCAACATTTTCCGAATTCAAGCAGTTTCTGGAATCAAGGTTTCGTACTCTGGAAGCTGTGAGCTACCAGCAGAGTAAAACACTATCGGAGCCGTCGAAGAAGATAGTCCAACGCACTTCGTTTCACTCGCAGGCCAGTGAATCCAAATATACGTGCAAGCTGTGCAATAAGGGTGCACATTCTATACGAAAGTGTAATCGGTTTCTAAAAATGAGCATCCACGACCGCTGTCAAAGCATAGGTAGACTAGGTTTATGTAAAAACTGCCTGGCATACAGTCATCTCTCTGACAATTGTCCAAGTACCCATAGGTGCCATTACTGTCAAAAACCACACCATTCACTTCTGCACAATTCGTTACATAGCGCTCCACAGGTAGATAGTCAATCGCATCCCAGTAATACATATTATGCTAATAGTAAAACTTCATCTCAACCCTTGTCTCACAACAACAACTTTCTTACCTCGGAAATAAATCACAATGCTCCAAGTTTCAAGCCTCATATTCAGCAGCAGTCTTCAAATAGTCAGCGTGCTAACGTTCAACCCTCGAATGAAGAAACACCTTGTTGCAGTAAGTCCATCAACACGTATCACTCTGTGCCACATGCGTCTACTCAGGTTATGTTGGCCACAGCTTTCGTAAAAGTGAGCGGATCATCAGGCAAGATTGTTTCACTTCGAGCACTGCTGGATTCAGGTTCCGAAGCTTCCTTTATAACCGAATCAGCA
Organism: Cheilosia vernalis; assembly: GCA_949126925.1. Taxonomy (NCBI): domain Eukaryota; kingdom Metazoa; phylum Arthropoda; class Insecta; order Diptera; family Syrphidae; genus Cheilosia; species Cheilosia vernalis. Next base: position 19,700,195 of record OX421362.1, on the reverse strand, counting down.
TTTCAACTTTTGCACTCGAGTCACAAATCTACTTATGTCGAGGTTTCCGGGTTAGGTATGGTCAGCAGCGGCACATGTAAGAAAGTCATTGACATCACGATTGGCTCCCACCACTCAGCCTTTGAAATCTCCACACAGGCACTTGTGTATAAGTCACTGTCTGGGCATATCCCGACCCGTAGCCTTCCAGTTGCCGATTGGAGGCATCTCGACGGCTTGTGCTTAGCCGACCCAAACTTTTTTAAGCCAGCCAAAGTAGATTTGTTGTTAGGCAGCGATGTGTTAGCTGGCATACTTTTACCAGAATTGGTCCGACCCAATGATGCCAACTTGCCCTTGGTACAACGGACTAAACTAGGATGGATTCTTTTCGGACGTACACCCTTTCCATCTCAACCAGTTAAGAGTTTCCACCAAACCTGCACGCTTGATGCGGACATGCAAAAATTCTGGGAGTTAGAAGAAACTCCTTTTTTTATGTCCAGAAACTCCAGGAAATATAGCATGCGAGGAGCATTTTTTAAAAAACGTCAAGCGCTTAGAAGATGGACGTTGTGAAGTCGCCCTTCCCTTCAAAGGAGATGTTCATCCAGTGCTTGGACGTTCACAAGAAGGTGCTCTGCGAAGATTCAAGCAGGTAGATGGACGTCTATCTAAAAGCAAACAACTTCAAAGAGAATATTCAGCGTGTATGGAAGAATACTTACGATTAGGTCATATGTGCGAGTTGGAGACGGAGCAAGTTTTGGAAAGCACACGGCATTACTTCCTACCACATCACGCAGTCATCAAGGAAAGCAGTACTTCAACCAAGTTGAGAGTAGTTTTCGACGCGTCATTCAAAACGTCAGACGGAAAATCGCTTAACGATACGCTGATGGTGGGACCGACTCTTCAAAACAACATCGTGGATGTCATCTTGAGATGGAGGTTGTACAGGTACACGTTCATAGCTGACATCGAAAAAATGTACCGTCAAATCTGGGTAAATGAGAAAGACTCTTTTTATCAACTCATACTTTGGCGCAAAGATCCATCCGAAGTTCTCAAAATATACCGGCTGAAAACACTAACCTTTGGGACAGCATCTGCTCCTTATTTAGCTATCCGTACACTCAAAGGGTTAGCACATGAGGCTCGTTTTCAATACCCGCTGGCTGCAAAGATGATTCGAGAAGAGATGTATGTAGACGACCTAATCTCTGGAGCTGAAACAAAGCAGGAAGCCGAAAAGAAAATTAAGGAGATAAAAACAACACTGGAGGCTGCTGGACTTAAACTACACAAGTGGGCATCTAACACAGGTGACCTAGTTAAAGATGTGGCCCCTCAGGATCGTGAGTTTAAGTTTTCCCTCCCTTCCGAAGGCTCGAGTCAACTGAAGACTCTGGGAATTCATTGGATACCCACAGAAGATAGTTTTTCATACAGCTATACCCCATCAAACGATCCAAAGCCAACAAAAAGATCTATCTTATCAATCATAGCCAGGCTTTTTGATCCTATGGGATGGATTTCGCCCTGCATTGTAAAAGCAAAGCATTTTCTACAATTGCTTTGGATTAAAAAGATAGGATGGGACGAACCAGTCAGCGAAGACATCTTAAAGGACTGGAACATATTTTTTCAAGATCTCGAAGCTATAAACCAGATTCGTTTGCCCCGATGGGTACATGCTGGGGGAAGATTCAACAACCTACAACTGCACGGATTTTGCGACTCGTCGGAAAAAGCATATGGAGCTGCGGTCTATATTCGCATCTTGGACGAAAGAGGTAGAGTTCATATGAATCTGCTGCTTTCAAAAACTAGGGTTGCTCCAGTCAAACCAGTGAGTATCCCACGATTAGAGCTATGCGGAGCAGTAAGTTTAGCGAAACTGTTGAACCACGTCAGCAGAGTCCTAGGTCTAACTGAAGAAAGGGTCTACGCATGGACAGATTCCACAGTCGCTCTCTGTTGGATCAAATCGCCACAATCACGATGGGAAACGTTCGTAGGAAACCGAGTCGGAGAGATCCAACGGCTTACAAATTCATCGATCTGGAAACATGTCAGAACCGAGCAAAACCCTGCCGATTTAGCGTCCAGAGGAGTACTGCCCTCTGTACTAATACCGGAAAGCTTGTGGTGGCATGGGCCCTCCTTTCTGCACTCATACTGGGACTTCAAGGTTCCCAGCCAGCCAACGGATTTCTCAACCGATGTAGGCCAAAAAAGGACACAAGTGTTAAAATTAGCAATAACACAAAACCCAATTACTCAGTTAATAGGTAGGGCTTCGAAATTCCAAAAACTGGTAAGAACCGTAGCTTACTGTCATAGGTTCGCCAAAAGTTTACGACTAAATTACCCCCAGTTTGGTAACTACATTCGAAATTTGCGAAAAAACAAAGGCAATCACACCAGCAAACCCTTCACACCGACGGAACTCGAGGAAGCGATCGAAACATTGATCCGAAACGCACAAAAGGAAATGTTCCCAGAAGGCATTACAAAGGCAAGAGGTATGACATCCCTAAACCCATTTATAGATAGTAAAGGCATCATTAGAGTGGGCGGAAGACTCAGGCACGCCAACATTACCTATGATCAACAACACCCTATTATCTTAGAGCCAAAACACACAATTTCAACACTTATCATACGAGACTCACATTTAAAAACATTACACGGAGGTACTCAACTCATGATCACAAACTTAAGACAGAAATACTGGATATTCCAGCTGAAAAGAACGTTAAAAAAATGCATTAACAACTGCATTACCTGCTACAGGTTCCGAAATAAAACCGAACAACAGCTGATGGGAGATCTACCAGCCCCTCGCGTAACGGTGTCCAAACCTTTCACAAACACTGGCATCGATTACGCGGGGCCGATAAACATCCGTGCTTGGAAAGGTCGAGGATCTAAGTGCCACAAGGGGTACTTAGCCATCTTTATATGCCTGGCAACTAAGGCCATACATCTTGAGGCGGTTAGCGACTTAACCACTCAGGCCTTTCTAGCAGCGTTTCGACGATTTGCGGCACGGCGTGGAGTCTCAGCCCAAATATACAGCGATTGCGGAACCAACTTTGTGGGTGCAGATGCGGAATTACGACGCCTGATGAAAGGTGCAATTCAGGACTGGGATGAAATTGCGAATGTCCTAGCAACTCAGGGAACAAAGTGGAATTTCATTCCCCCAGCTTCTCCCCACTTCGGAGGTTTGTGGGAAGCAGGGGTAAAGAGTGTCAAGTTCCACCTAAAAAGAATCGTTGGTAATGGGACACTTACTTACGAGGAACTCGCCACGCTTTTGACACAAATCGAAGCGTGTCTTAATTCGAGGCCTCTTTGTCCCCAATCAGAAGACCCAGAGGACTTTGCCGCTTTGACACCCGCACACTTCCTCATAGGAGAAACATTATTCACAGTTCCTGAACCAGATCTATCGATAGGGAAGCAAAGCTACACAGACCGATGGAAGGCGATACAGGCGCATTTGCAAATGTTTTGGAAACACTGGCAAACCGAATACTTGAGCCGTTTGCAACAACGGCCGAAATGGCTGAAACGACAACCTCAACTTAAGGTAGGAGACTTAGTCCTGATCAAGGATGAACGACTTCCGCCAGCAAAATGGAGCTTAGGTCGAATTCAAGAAACATACCCAGGAGCAGATTCAATCGTTCGTGTAGTTAAAGTAAAAACGCAGCAAGGAGTATTTCGAAGACCGATTGTCAAATTATGCCCACTTCCAACTAACGAAAGTCCACAATAACAATTATACATACCTATAAAAACAAAAAAAAAAAATTATAAAATATAGAACATTACGAAAACTCTTGTACACCACTGTTATCAAACCCAACACAACAAATACAATTAAAGCCACTCAACACGCATTCTCACCCAAACCCGCTTCCAACCGCATCAAACGCACTCAATTCCTCTGAAACACAATACAGTCCACTCAATTCCATTTAAACATTTATTCATTTACCCAAGCTCTCACACAAGAAAACACATATAACAATTCATCCAACCCGCAACCCGCTTTCAACCAAGCAAATGGCCGCGTTCCACTGCCCGCTAGTCTTCTAGCACAAAATATCCCAGATGGAGGAACGATCGCGCAGCGGCAGCGGCAGCGGCATCTTCGTTGGCATCAAAAACATATGACTCTCCTTCATTAATAATTTCGTGTCGCATAATTTATTTCCAAACTACATTTAAAAAGAAATGGTACATGTTATAGAAACCATAATAATATCGGAATTGATATTTTACTTACCTTATTACCTACCAATATTATTACAATTGCAGCTCGGCTTCGTATTTTTGTTTTTATTTTGTAGACGTTTGAACGATTTCCTTTGACAGTTTCTTTTTTATATTGTTTTTTTTTTTTTTTCTCTCAAAGCAGCGGGTAGTTTTGCGCTAGATTGAGAAATTTCCCTGAAAGGGATATTTCACAAAAAGTGCTAGACGACTAGCGCAAATGGTAAAATGTCAATTTTTTTTATATGGAGTTTGACATGCCGCTGCTCATCTAGCGGGCAGTGGAACGCGGCCAATGATTGTAATGTACCTTCCCAACTATAAGACTCCATTCAACATTGCACACATACACACTCACACATAAATTCATCGATGGACGCGAGCAAAACAAATCAAAAACAAAAAAAAAAAAATCAAAACCGAATGCATAATAAACCATATGAATTCACACTTTAATTATATTTAAATTTAACTCCACTCACCTAAATCACACTGGATTATAATTATTTCCATATTTAATCACTTTAAACTTAATATTAACTCGATTTAAATCCCGAATTACTGTCACTCTATCAGCGACGAAGACACAACTTTCCGCAATCACAATACCTATGCACAGAGTAGAAAGCTTCACCGTAGCGCAGCAGCAGCTTTACAAATTACAAGACAACAACAGAGTACAAGCACAGCTGCATACAAGAACCATTGAACATCGATCGTCAACGGGAAAATGCGTAATACTGCCTGCAGCTGCAGGGTGTAGTAACTTATATTTTTTTTGTTTGTTGTCTTTTGTTTCTGTAATTATATTGGTCATATTTAAAGCTTTTTCTCTTTTCATGCAAATCACATGAGAGATTCATATATGGCAAAGCAAGGCAACAACAAAGTGTAAGGCAGAAGCATCTGGCGTCAAGTCAATAAGGCACAACAAGAAGAAAGAAGAGATGTTATGATCGTTAATGCATGGCGGGGAAGAATGTTGACGACGAAAACGTCAATTTCGTAGCGAAACACACCCACTAATTTAATCGAAATTTCCCTAAAGGGAAATTATGTCAAGTTGTGTCAGCTGTCATCAAATGTAAACAAACGTTGTTCAACTAAATGTATATAAGTACAGAAATGTAACATTAAAACTCTTCTTTTTGATTTATAACGTTGAAAGCGGTGTTTCATTTATTTTGCGGTTTAAAAATACAGTTTGTTTCTTTCTTTGTTCAAGTACCGATTTGTCTTTTGTTCAAGTAACGAACATTTTCGGTCCTTCGAGCCGGATTTGATAATAATTAATTCCATTAAATACAATCGTTATATCAACATATAAATAATTTTTATCATTAATTTCGCGAGTTGATTTGCCGAAATAAACTCTACAAAACTCAACATCATCTGGAGCTGATATAATACCTGGAACATAGACGCAAAGTAAAGTTGCTGAGGACGTGAAGCTGTGGAGGACTTGTGTGTTGTGTCACTGTGTGCATTTTCATCTGGAAGGATTTTCACGTGATTACATTCATTTGTACTATTGTTTGTCTCTAAAATAAAATAGAGCGCGTTTACTTATACTTATAATATGAAGCCAAATAAGCTGGATAGGGTACTTACGCAGCTCGAGAAAAATATTTCAAATTTTGGGAAGAGGGGATCCGATACCAGGACAGCAAATTATTTGTCAGGCCGTTTGTCGATCCTGGAAAAAACATTTGATTTAGCGGAAAATGCATATGAGGAGTGTGTAGATAGTTTAGAAGATGGTGACAAAGACAATTATGCACAGTTAGAAGAGATTTTCGAGCAAATTCGTGAACTGTATTTCGATTATAGAGCTAAACTTCTCGATTCAATGGATAGAGTAAAGCCAGTGGAAACAAAGAGCGATGTCACCGAAGCCAAATTAAAAACCACAGTAGGGTCTCATCATTCAGACATCCGCTTATCTAATATTCCGATTCCTGTTTTTACTGGTAACTATGAGTCTTGGCGGAGCTTTCGAGATTTATTCACGTCACTTGTCCATCAAAACGTTTCGTTATCTGAAATTCAAAAATTGCATTACTTGAAAACAAGTGTGTCAGGAGAAGCTGAAAAGATTCTTTCACATTTACCTGTTGCTAATGGAAACTATTTAAAGGCGTGGACAATTTTACAGGACAGGTATGATCACGAACGTTTTCTGGTCAATACCCAATTAAAATGTTTTTTTCAATCAGCCGTCTATAACCCAAGAACGGTCTGAAGCCATCAAAGAATTGTTGGATACATCGGTTGAAATAGTTCACAGGCTTGATAGTTTAAAGGTTCCGGTCGATCACTGGGATGTAATATTAGTTTATGTACTGCTACAGAAACTGCCATCAAAAACACAACAGCTTTGGGAGGAAAAGCTAGGTTCCAAGGACAATTCGAAGGAGCTGCCAACATTTTCCGAATTCAAGCAGTTTCTGGAATCAAGGTTTCGTACTCTGGAAGCTGTGAGCTACCAGCAGAGTAAAACACTATCGGAGCCGTCGAAGAAGATAGTCCAACGCACTTCGTTTCACTCGCAGGCCAGTGAATCCAAAAATACGTGCAAGCTGTGCAATAAGGGTGCACATTCTATACGAAAGTGTAATCGGTTTCTAAAAATGAGCATCCACGACCGCTGTCAAAGCATAGGTAGACTAGGTTTATGTAAAAACTGCCTGGCATACAGTCATCTCTCTGACAATTGTCCAAGTACCCATAGGTGCCATTACTGTCAAAAACCACACCATTCACTTCTGCACAATTCGTTACATAGCGCTCCACAGGTAGATAGTCAATCGCATCCCAGTAATACATATTATGCTAATAGTAAAACTTCATCTCAACCCTTGTCTCACAACAACAACTTTCTTACCTCGGAAATAAATCACAATGCTCCAAGTTTCAAGCCTCATATTCAGCAGCAGTCTTCAAATAGTCAGCGTGCTAACGTTCAACCCTCGAATGAAGAAACACCTTGTTGCAGTAAGTCCATCAACACGTATCACTCTGTGCCACATGCGTCTACTCAGGTTATGTTGGCCACAGCTTTCGTAAAAGTGAGCGGATCATCAGGCAAGATTGTTTCACTTCGAGCACTGCTGGATTCAGGTTCCGAAGCTTCCTTTATAACCGAATCAGCATTTCAACTTTTGCACTCGAGTCACAAATCTACTTATGTCGAGGTTTCCGGGTTAGGTATGGTCAGCAGCGGCACATGTAAGAAAGTCATTGACATCACGATTGGCTCCCACCACTCAGCCTTTGAAATCTCCACACAGGCACTTGTGTATAAGTCACTGTCTGGGCATATCCCGACCCGTAGCCTTCCAGTTGCCGATTGGAGGCATCTCGACGGCTTGTGCTTAGCCGACCCAAACTTTTTTAAGCCAGCCAAAGTAGATTTGTTGTTAGGCAGCGATGTGTTAGCTGGCATACTTTTACCAGAATTGGTCCGACCCAATGATGCCAACTTGCCCTTGGTACAACGGACTAAACTAGGATGGATTCTTTTCGGACGTACACCCTTTCCATCTCAACCAGTTAAGAGTTTCCACCAAACCTGCACGCTTGATGCGGACATGCAAAAATTCTGGGAGTTAGAAGAAACTCCTTTTTTTATGTCCAGAAACTCCAGGAAATATAGCATGCGAGGAGCATTTTTTAAAAAACGTCAAGCGCTTAGAAGATGGACGTTGTGAAGTCGCCCTTCCCTTCAAAGGAGATGTTCATCCAGTGCTTGGACGTTCACAAGAAGGTGCTCTGCGAAGATTCAAGCAGGTAGATGGACGTCTATCTAAAAGCAAACAACTTCAAAGAGAATATTCAGCGTGTATGGAAGAATACTTACGATTAGGTCATATGTGCGAGTTGGAGACGGAGCAAGTTTTGGAAAGCACACGGCATTACTTCCTACCACATCACGCAGTCATCAAGGAAAGCAGTACTTCAACCAAGTTGAGAGTAGTTTTCGACGCGTCATTCAAAACGTCAGACGGAAAATCGCTTAACGATACGCTGATGGTGGGACCGACTCTTCAAAACAACATCGTGGATGTCATCTTGAGATGGAGGTTGTACAGGTACACGTTCATAGCTGACATCGAAAAAATGTACCGTCAAATCTGGGTAAATGAGAAAGACTCTTTTTATCAACTCATACTTTGGCGCAAAGATCCATCCGAAGTTCTCAAAATATACCGGCTGAAAACACTAACCTTTGGGACAGCATCTGCTCCTTATTTAGCTATCCGTACACTCAAAGGGTTAGCACATGAGGCTCGTTTTCAATACCCGCTGGCTGCAAAGATGATTCGAGAAGAGATGTATGTAGACGACCTAATCTCTGGAGCTGAAACAAAGCAGGAAGCCGAAAAGAAAATTAAGGAGATAAAAACAACACTGGAGGCTGCTGGACTTAAACTACACAAGTGGGCATCTAACACAGGTGACCTAGTTAAAGATGTGGCCCCTCAGGATCGTGAGTTTAAGTTTTCCCTCCCTTCCGAAGGCTCGAGTCAACTGAAGACTCTGGGAATTCATTGGATACCCACAGAAGATAGTTTTTCATACAGCTATACCCCATCAAACGATCCAAAGCCAACAAAAAGATCTATCTTATCAATCATAGCCAGGCTTTTTGATCCTATGGGATGGATTTCGCCCTGCATTGTAAAAGCAAAGCATTTTCTACAATTGCTTTGGATTAAAAAGATAGGATGGGACGAACCAGTCAGCGAAGACATCTTAAAGGACTGGAACATATTTTTTCAAGATCTCGAAGCTATAAACCAGATTCGTTTGCCCCGATGGGTACATGCTGGGGGAAGATTCAACAACCTACAACTGCACGGATTTTGCGACGCGTCGGAAAAAGCATATGGAGCTGCGGTCTATATTCGCATCTTGGACGAAAGAGGTAGAGTTCATATGAATCTGCTGCTTTCAAAAACTAGGGTTGCTCCAGTCAAACCAGTGAGTATCCCACGATTAGAGCTATGCGGAGCAGTAAGTTTAGCGAAACTGTTGAACCACGTCAGCAGAGTCCTAGGTCTAACTGAAGAAAGGGTCTACGCATGGACAGATTCCACAGTCGCTCTCTGTTGGATCAAATCGCCACAATCACGATGGGAAACGTTCGTAGGAAACCGAGTCGGAGAGATCCAACGGCTTACAAATTCATCGATCTGGAAACATGTCAGAACCGAGCAAAACCCTGCCGATTTAGCGTCCAGAGGAGTACTGCTCTCTGTACTAATACCGGAAAGCTTGTGGTGGCATGGGCCCTCCTTTCTGCACTCATACTGGGACTTCGAGGTTCCCAGCCAGCCAACGGATTTCTCAACCGATGTAGGCCAAAAAAGGACACAAGTGTTAAAATTAGCAATAACACAAAACCCAATTACTCAGTTAATAGGTAGGGCTTCGAAATTCCAAAAACTGGTAATAACCGTAGCTTACTGTCATAGGTTCGCCAAAAGTTTACGACTAAATTACCCCCAGTTTGGTAACTACATTCGAAATTTGCGAAAAAACAAAGGCAATCACACCAGCAAACCCTTCACACCGACGGAACTCGAGGAAGCGATCGAAACATTGATCCGAAACGCACAAAAGGAAATGTTCCCAGAAGGCATTACAAAGGCAAGAGGTATGACATCCCTAAACCCATTTATAGATGGTAAAGGCATCATTAGAGTGGGCGGAAGACTCAGGCACGCCAACATTACCTATGATCAACAACACCCTATTATCTTAGAGCCAAAACACACAATTTCAACACTTATCATACGAGACTCACATTTAAAAACATTACACGGAGGTACTCAACTCATGATCACAAACTTAAGACAGAAATACTGGATATTCCAGCTGAAAAGAACGTTAAAAAAATGCATTAACAACTGCATTACCTGCTACAGGTTCCGAAATAAAACCGAACAACAGCTGATGGGAGATCTACCAGCCCCTCGCGTAACGGTGTCCAAACCTTTCACAAACACTGGCATCGATTACGCGGGGCCGATAAACATCCGTGCTTGGAAAGGTCGAGGATCTAAGTGCCACAAGGGGTACTTAGCCATCTTTATATGCCTGGCAACTAAGGCCATACATCTTGAGGCGGTTAGCGACTTAACCACTCAGGCCTTTCTAGCAGCGTTTCGACGATTTGCGGCACGGCGTGGAGTCTCAGCCCAAATATACAGCGATTGCGGAACCAACTTTGTGGGTGCAGATGCGGAATTACGACGCCTGATGAAAGGTGCAATTCAGGACTGGGATGAAATTGCGAATGTCCTAGCAACTCAGGGAACAAAGTGGAATTTCATTCCCCCAGCTTCTCCCCACTTCGGAGGTTTGTGGGAAGCAGGGGTAAAGAGTGTCAAGTTCCACCTAAAAAGAATCGTTGGTAATGGGACACTTACTTACGAGGAACTCGCCACGCTTTTGACACAAATCGAAGCGTGTCTTAATTCGAGGCCTCTTTGTCCCCAATCAGAAGACCCAGAGGACTTTGCCGCTTTGACACCCGCACACTTCCTCATAGGAGAAACATTATTCACAGTTCCTGAACCAGATCTATCGATAGGGAAGCAAAGCTACACAGACCGATGGAAGGCGATACAGGCGCATTTGCAAATGTTTTGGAAACACTGGCAAACCGAATACTTGAGCCGTTTGCAACAACGGCCGAAATGGCTGAAACGACAACCTCAACTTAAGGTAGGAGACTTAGTCCTGATCAAGGATGAACGACTTCCGCCAGCAAAATGGAGCTTAGGTCGAATTCAAGAAACATACCCAGGAGCAGATTCAATCGTTCGTGTAGTTAAAGTAAAAACGCAGCAAGGAGTATTTCGAAGACCGATTGTCAAATTATGCCCACTTCCAACTAACGAAAGTCCACAATAACAATTATACATACCTATAAAAACAAAAAAAAAAAATTATAAAATATAGAACATTACGAAAACTCTTGTACACCACTGTTATCAAACCCAACACAACAAATACAATTAAAGCCACTCAACACGCATTCTCACCCAAACCCGCTTCCAACCGCATCAAACGCACTCAATTCCTCTGAAACACAATACAGTCCACTCAATTCCATTTAAACATTTATTCATTTACCCAAGCTCTCACACAAGAAAACACATATAACAATTCATCCAACCCGCAACCCGCTTTCAACCAAGCAAATGGCCGCGTTCCACTGCCCGCTAGTCTTCTAGCACAAAATATCCCAGATGGAGGAACGATCGCGCAGCGGCAGCGGCAGCGGCATCTTCGTTGGCATCAAAAACATATGACTCTCCTTCATTAATAATTTCGTGTCGCATAATTTATTTCCAAACTACATTTAAAAAGAAATGGTACATGTTATAGAAACCATAATAATATCGGAATTGATATTTTACTTACCTTATTACCTACCAATATTATTACAATTGCAGCTCGGCTTCGTATTTTTGTTTTTATTTTGTAGACGTTTGAACGATTTCCTTTGACAGTTTCTTTTTTATATTGTTTTTTTTTTTTTCTCTCAAAGCAGCGGGTAGTTTTGCGCTAGATTGAGAAATTTCCCTGAAAGGGATATTTCACAAAAAGTGCTAGACGACTAGCGCAAATGGTAAAATGTCAATTTTTTTTATATGGAGTTTGACATGCCGCTGCTCATCTAGCGGGCAGTGGAACGCGGCCAATGATTGTAATGTACCTTCCCAACTATAAGACTCCATTCAACATTGCACACATACACACTCACACATAAATTCATCGATGGACGCGAGCAAAACAAATCAAAAACAAAAAAAAAAAATCAAAACCGAATGCATAATAAACCATATGAATTCACACTTTAATTATATTTAAATTTAACTCCACTCACCTAAATCACACTGGATTATAATTATTTCCATATTTAATCACTTTAAACTTAATATTAACTCGATTTAAATCCCGAATTACTGTCACTCTATCAGCGACGAAGACACAACTTTCCGCAATCACAATACCTATGCACAGAGTAGAAAGCTTCACCGTAGCGCAGCAGCAGCTTTACAAATTACAAGACAACAACAGAGTACAAGCACAGCTGCATACAAGAACCATTGAACATCGATCGTCAACGGGAAAATGCGTAATACTGCCTGCAGCTGCAGGGTGTAGTAACTTATATTTTTTTTGTTTGTTGTCTTTTGTTTCTGTAATTATATTGGTCATATTTAAAGCTTTTTCTCTTTTCATGCAAATCACATGAGAGATTCATATATGGCAAAGCAAGGCAACAACAAAGTGTAAGGCAGAAGCATCTGGCGTCAAGTCAATAAGGCACAACAAGAAGAAAGAAGAGATGTTATGATCGTTAATGCATGGCGGGGAAGAATGTTGACGACGAAAACGTCAATTTCGTAGCGAAACACACCCACTAATTTAATCGAAATTTCCCTAAAGGGAAATTATGTCAAGTTGTGTCAGCTGTCATCAAATGTAAACAAACGTTGTTCAACTAAATGTATATAAGTACAGAAATGTAACATTAAAACTCTTCTTTTTGATTTATAACGTTGAAAGCGGTGTTTCATTTATTTTGCGGTTTAAAAATACAGTTTGTTTCTTTCTTTGTTCAAGTACCGATTTGTCTTTTGTTCAAGTAACGAACATTTTCGGTCCTTCGAGCCGGATTTGATAATAATTAATTCCATTAAATACAATCGTTATATCAACATATAAATAATTTTTATCATTAATTTCGCGAGTTGATTTGCCGAAATAAACTCTACAAAACTCAACATCATCTGGAGCTGATATAATACCTGGAACATAGACGCAAAGTAAAGTTGCTGAGGACGTGAAGCTGTGGAGGACTTGTGTGTTGTGTCACTGTGTGCATTTTCATCTGGAAGGATTTTCACGTGATTACATTCATTTGTACTATTGTTTGTCTCTAAAATAAAATAGAGCGCGTTTACTTATACTTATAATATGAAGCCAAATAAGCTGGATAGGGTACTTACGCAGCTCGAGAAAAATATTTCAAATTTTGGGAAGAGGGGATCCGATACCAGGACAGCAAATTATTTGTCAGGCCGTTTGTCGATCCTGGAAAAAACATTTGATTTAGCGGAAAATGCATATGAGGAGTGTGTAGATAGTTTAGAAGATGGTGACAAAGACAATTATGCACAGTTAGAAGAGATTTTCGAGCAAATTCGTGAACTGTATTTCGATTATAGAGCTAAACTTCTCGATTCAATGGATAGAGTAAAGCCAGTGGAAACAAAGAGCGATGTCACCGAAGCCAAATTAAAAACCACAGTAGGGTCTCATCATTCAGACATCCGCTTATCTAATATTCCGATTCCTGTTTTTACTGGTAACTATGAGTCTTGGCGGAGCTTTCGAGATTTATTCACGTCACTTGTCCATCAAAACGTTTCGTTATCTGAAATTCAAAAATTGCATTACTTGAAAACAAGTGTGTCAGGAGAAGCTGAAAAGATTCTTTCACATTTACCTGTTGCTAATGGAAACTATTTAAAGGCGTGGACAATTTTACAGGACAGGTATGATCACGAACGTTTTCTGGTCAATACCCAATTAAAATGTTTTTTTCAATCAGCCGTCTATAACCCAAGAACGGTCTGAAGCCATCAAAGAATTGTTGGATACATCGGTTGAAATAGTTCACAGGCTTGATAGTTTAAAGGTTCCGGTCGATCACTGGGATGTAATATTAGTTTATGTACTGCTACAGAAACTGCCATCAAAAACACAACAGCTTTGGGAGGAAAAGCTAGGTTCCAAGGACAATTCGAAGGAGCTGCCAACATTTTCCGAATTCAAGCAGTTTCTGGAATCAAGGTTTCGTACTCTGGAAGCTGTGAGCTACCAGCAGAGTAAAACACTATCGGAGCCGTCGAAGAAGATAGTCCAACGCACTTCGTTTCACTCGCAGGCCAGTGAATCCAAAAATACGTGCAAGCTGTGCAATAAGGGTGCACATTCTATACGAAAGTGTAATCGGTTTCTAAAAATGAGCATCCACGACCGCTGTCAAAGCATAGGTAGACTAGGTTTATGTAAAAACTGCCTGGCATACAGTCATCTCTCTGACAATTGTCCAAGTACCCATAGGTGCCATTACTGTCAAAAACCACACCATTCACTTCTGCACAATTCGTTACATAGCGCTCCACAGGTAGATAGTCAATCGCATCCCAGTAATACATATTATGCTAATAGTAAAACTTCATCTCAACCCTTGTCTCACAACAACAACTTTCTTACCTCGGAAATAAATCACAATGCTCCAAGTTTCAAGCCTCATATTCAGCAGCAGTCTTCAAATAGTCAGCGTGCTAACGTTCAACCCTCGAATGAAGAAACACCTTGTTGCAGTAAGTCCATCAACACGTATCACTCTGTGCCACATGCGTCTACTCAGGTTATGTTGGCCACAGCTTTCGTAAAAGTGAGCGGATCATCAGGCAAGATTGTTTCACTTCGAGCACTGCTGGATTCAGGTTCCGAAGCTTCCTTTATAACCGAATCAGCATTTCAACTTTTGCACTCGAGTCACAAATCTACTTATGTCGAGGTTTCCGGGTTAGGTATGGTCAGCAGCGGCACATGTAAGAAAGTCATTGACATCACGATTGGCTCCCACCACTCAGCCTTTGAAATCTCCACACAGGCACTTGTGTATAAGTCACTGTCTGGGCATATCCCGACCCGTAGCCTTCCAGTTGCCGATTGGAGGCATCTCGACGGCTTGTGCTTAGCCGACCCAAACTTTTTTAAGCCAGCCAAAGTAGATTTGTTGTTAGGCAGCGATGTGTTAGCTGGCATACTTTTACCAGAATTGGTCCGACCCAATGATGCCAACTTGCCCTTGGTACAACGGACTAAACTAGGATGGATTCTTTTCGGACGTACACCCTTTCCATCTCAACCAGTTAAGAGTTTCCACCAAACCTGCACGCTTGATGCGGACATGCAAAAATTCTGGGAGTTAGAAGAAACTCCTTTTTTTATGTCCAGAAACTCCAGGAAATATAGCATGCGAGGAGCATTTTTTAAAAAACGTCAAGCGCTTAGAAGATGGACGTTGTGAAGTCGCCCTTCCCTTCAAAGGAGATGTTCATCCAGTGCTTGGACGTTCACAAGAAGGTGCTCTGCGAAGATTCAAGCAGGTAGATGGACGTCTATCTAAAAGCAAACAACTTCAAAGAGAATATTCAGCGTGTATGGAAGAATACTTACGATTAGGTCATATGTGCGAGTTGGAGACGGAGCAAGTTTTGGAAAGCACACGGCATTACTTCCTACCACATCACGCAGTCATCAAGGAAAGCAGTACTTCAACCAAGTTGAGAGTAGTTTTCGACGCGTCATTCAAAACGTCAGACGGAAAATCGCTTAACGATACGCTGATGGTGGGACCGACTCTTCAAAACAACATCGTGGATGTCATCTTGAGATGGAGGTTGTACAGGTACACGTTCATAGCTGACATCGAAAAAATGTACCGTCAAATCTGGGTAAATGAGAAAGACTCTTTTTATCAACTCATACTTTGGCGCAAAGATCCATCCGAAGTTCTCAAAATATACCGGCTGAAAACACTAACCTTTGGGACAGCATCTGCTCCTTATTTAGCTATCCGTACACTCAAAGGGTTAGCACATGAGGCTCGTTTTCAATACCCGCTGGCTGCAAAGATGATTCGAGAAGAGATGTATGTAGACGACCTAATCTCTGGAGCTGAAACAAAGCAGGAAGCCGAAAAGAAAATTAAGGAGATAAAAACAACACTGGAGGCTGCTGGACTTAAACTACACAAGTGGGCATCTAACACAGGTGACCTAGTTAAAGATGTGGCCCCTCAGGATCGTGAGTTTAAGTTTTCCCTCCCTTCCGAAGGCTCGAGTCAACTGAAGACTCTGGGAATTCATTGGATACCCACAGAAGATAGTTTTTCATACAGCTATACCCCATCAAACGATCCAAAGCCAACAAAAAGATCTATCTTATCAATCATAGCCAGGCTTTTTGATCCTATGGGATGGATTTCGCCCTGCATTGTAAAAGCAAAGCATTTTCTACAATTGCTTTGGATTAAAAAGATAGGATGGGACGAACCAGTCAGCGAAGACATCTTAAAGGACTGGAACATATTTTTTCAAGATCTCGAAGCTATAAACCAGATTCGTTTGCCCCGATGGGTACATGCTGGGGGAAGATTCAACAACCTACAACTGCACGGATTTTGCGACGCGTCGGAAAAAGCATATGGAGCTGCGGTCTATATTCGCATCTTGGACGAAAGAGGTAGAGTTCATATGAATCTGCTGCTTTCAAAAACTAGGGTTGCTCCAGTCAAACCAGTGAGTATCCCACGATTAGAGCTATGCGGAGCAGTAAGTTTAGCGAAACTGTTGAACCACGTCAGCAGAGTCCTAGGTCTAACTGAAGAAAGGGTCTACGCATGGACAGATTCCACAGTCGCTCTCTGTTGGATCAAATCGCCACAATCACGATGGGAAACGTTCGTAGGAAACCGAGTCGGAGAGATCCAACGGCTTACAAATTCATCGATCTGGAAACATGTCAGAACCGAGCAAAACCCTGCCGATTTAGCGTCCAGAGGAGTACTGCTCTCTGTACTAATACCGGAAAGCTTGTGGTGGCATGGGCCCTCCTTTCTGCACTCATACTGGGACTTCGAGGTTCCCAGCCAGCCAACGGATTTCTCAACCGATGTAGGCCAAAAAAGGACACAAGTGTTAAAATTAGCAATAACACAAAACCCAATTACTCAGTTAATAGGTAGGGCTTCGAAATTCCAAAAACTGGTAAGAACCGTAGCTTACTGTCATAGGTTCGCCAAAAGTTTACGACTAAATTACCCCCAGTTTGGTAACTACATTCGAAATTTGCGAAAAAACAAAGGCAATCACACCAGCAAACCCTTCACACCGACGGAACTCGAGGAAGCGATCGAAACATTGATCCGAAACGCACAAAAGGAAATGTTCCCAGAAGGCATTACAAAGGCAAGAGGTATGACATCCCTAAACCCATTTATAGATGGTAAAGGCATCATTAGAGTGGGCGGAAGACTCAGGCACGCCAACATTACCTATGATCAACAACACCCTATTATCTTAGAGCCAAAACACACAATTTCAACACTTATCATACGAGACTCACATTTAAAAACATTACACGGAGGTACTCAACTCATGATCACAAACTTAAGACAGAAATACTGGATATTCCAGCTGAAAAGAACGTTAAAAAAATGCATTAACAACTGCATTACCTGCTACAGGTTCCGAAATAAAACCGAACAACAGCTGATGGGAGATCTACCAGCCCCTCGCGTAACGGTGTCCAAACCTTTCACAAACACTGGCATCGATTACGCGGGGCCGATAAACATCCGTGCTTGGAAAGGTCGAGGATCTAAGTGCCACAAGGGGTACTTAGCCATCTTTATATGCCTGGCAACTAAGGCCATACATCTTGAGGCGGTTAGCGACTTAACCACTCAGGCCTTTCTAGCAGCGTTTCGACGATTTGCGGCACGGCGTGGAGTCTCAGCCCAAATATACAGCGATTGCGGAACCAACTTTGTGGGTGCAGATGCGGAATTACGACGCCTGATGAAAGGTGCAATTCAGGACTGGGATGAAATTGCGAATGTCCTAGCAACTCAGGGAACAAAGTGGAATTTCATTCCCCCAGCTTCTCCCCACTTCGGAGGTTTGTGGGAAGCAGGGGTAAAGAGTGTCAAGTTCCACCTAAAAAGAATCGTTGGTAATGGGACACTTACTTACGAGGAACTCGCCACGCTTTTGACACAAATCGAAGCGTGTCTTAATTCGAGGCCTCTTTGTCCCCAATCAGAAGACCCAGAGGACTTTGCCGCTTTGACACCCGCACACTTCCTCATAGGAGAAACATTATTCACAGTT
Source organism: Cheilosia vernalis (assembly GCA_949126925.1). Lineage (NCBI taxonomy): Eukaryota > Metazoa > Arthropoda > Insecta > Diptera > Syrphidae > Cheilosia > Cheilosia vernalis. Next base: position 19,681,932 of record OX421362.1, on the reverse strand, counting down.
CCTGAACCAGATCTATCGATAGGGAAGCAAAGCTACACAGACCGATGGAAGGCGATACAGGCGCATTTGCAAATGTTTTGGAAACACTGGCAAACCGAATACTTGAGCCGTTTGCAACAACGGCCGAAATGGCTGAAACGACAACCTCAACTTAAGGTAGGAGACTTAGTCCTGATCAAGGATGAACGACTTCCGCCAGCAAAATGGAGCTTAGGTCGAATTCAAGAAACATACCCAGGAGCAGATTCAATCGTTCGTGTAGTTAAAGTAAAAACGCAGCAAGGAGTATTTCGAAGACCGATTGTCAAATTATGCCCACTTCCAACTAACGAAAGTCCACAATAACAATTATACATACCTATAAAAACAAAAAAAAAAAATTATAAAATATAGAACATTACGAAAACTCTTGTACACCACTGTTATCAAACCCAACACAACAAATACAATTAAAGCCACTCAACACGCATTCTCACCCAAACCCGCTTCCAACCGCATCAAACGCACTCAATTCCTCTGAAACACAATACAGTCCACTCAATTCCATTTAAACATTTATTCATTTACCCAAGCTCTCACACAAGAAAACACATATAACAATTCATCCAACCCGCAACCCGCTTTCAACCAAGCAAATGGCCGCGTTCCACTGCCCGCTAGTCTTCTAGCACAAAATATCCCAGATGGAGGAACGATCGCGCAGCGGCAGCGGCAGCGGCATCTTCGTTGGCATCAAAAACATATGACTCTCCTTCATTAATAATTTCGTGTCGCATAATTTATTTCCAAACTACATTTAAAAAGAAATGGTACATGTTATAGAAACCATAATAATATCGGAATTGATATTTTACTTACCTTATTACCTACCAATATTATTACAATTGCAGCTCGGCTTCGTATTTTTGTTTTTATTTTGTAGACGTTTGAACGATTTCCTTTGACAGTTTCTTTTTTATATTGTTTTTTTTTTTTTTCTCTCAAAGCAGCGGGTAGTTTTGCGCTAGATTGAGAAATTTCCCTGAAAGGGATATTTCACAAAAAGTGCTAGACGACTAGCGCAAATGGTAAAATGTCAATTTTTTTATATGGAGTTTGACATGCCGCTGCTCATCTAGCGGGCAGTGGAACGCGGCCAATGATTGTAATGTACCTTCCCAACTATAAGACTCCATTCAACATTGCACACATACACACTCACACATAAATTCATCGATGGACGCGAGCAAAACAAATCAAAAACAAAAAAAAAAAATCAAAACCGAATGCATAATAAACCATATGAATTCACACTTTAATTATATTTAAATTTAACTCCACTCACCTAAATCACACTGGATTATAATTATTTCCATATTTAATCACTTTAAACTTAATATTAACTCGATTTAAATCCCGAATTACTGTCACTCTATCAGCGACGAAGACACAACTTTCCGCAATCACAATACCTATGCACAGAGTAGAAAGCTTCACCGTAGCGCAGCAGCAGCTTTACAAATTACAAGACAACAACAGAGTACAAGCACAGCTGCATACAAGAACCATTGAACATCGATCGTCAACGGGAAAATGCGTAATACTGCCTGCAGCTGCAGGGTGTAGTAACTTATATTTTTTTTGTTTGTTGTCTTTTGTTTCTGTAATTATATTGGTCATATTTAAAGCTTTTTCTCTTTTCATGCAAATCACATGAGAGATTCATATATGGCAAAGCAAGGCAACAACAAAGTGTAAGGCAGAAGCATCTGGCGTCAAGTCAATAAGGCACAACAAGAAGAAAGAAGAGATGTTATGATCGTTAATGCATGGCGGGGAAGAATGTTGACGACGAAAACGTCAATTTCGTAGCGAAACACACCCACTAATTTAATCGAAATTTCCCTAAAGGGAAATTATGTCAAGTTGTGTCAGCTGTCATCAAATGTAAACAAACGTTGTTCAACTAAATGTATATAAGTACAGAAATGTAACATTAAAACTCTTCTTTTTGATTTATAACGTTGAAAGCGGTGTTTCATTTATTTTGCGGTTTAAAAATACAGTTTGTTTCTTTCTTTGTTCAAGTACCGATTTGTCTTTTGTTCAAGTAACGAACATTTTCGGTCCTTCGAGCCGGATTTGATAATAATTAATTCCATTAAATACAATCGTTATATCAACATATAAATAATTTTTATCATTAATTTCGCGAGTTGATTTGCCGAAATAAACTCTACAAAACTCAACATCATCTGGAGCTGATATAATACCTGGAACATAGACGCAAAGTAAAGTTGCTGAGGACGTGAAGCTGTGGAGGACTTGTGTGTTGTGTCACTGTGTGCATTTTCATCTGGAAGGATTTTCACGTGATTACATTCATTTGTACTATTGTTTGTCTCTAAAATAAAATAGAGCGCGTTTACTTATACTTATAATATGAAGCCAAATAAGCTGGATAGGGTACTTACGCAGCTCGAGAAAAATATTTCAAATTTTGGGAAGAGGGGATCCGATACCAGGACAGCAAATTATTTGTCAGGCCGTTTGTCGATCCTGGAAAAAACATTTGATTTAGCGGAAAATGCATATGAGGAGTGTGTAGATAGTTTAGAAGATGGTGACAAAGACAATTATGCACAGTTAGAAGAGATTTTCGAGCAAATTCGTGAACTGTATTTCGATTATAGAGCTAAACTTCTCGATTCAATGGATAGAGTAAAGCCAGTGGAAACAAAGAGCGATGTCACCGAAGCCAAATTAAAAACCACAGTAGGGTCTCATCATTCAGACATCCGCTTATCTAATATTCCGATTCCTGTTTTTACTGGTAACTATGAGTCTTGGCGGAGCTTTCGAGATTTATTCACGTCACTTGTCCATCAAAACGTTTCGTTATCTGAAATTCAAAAATTGCATTACTTGAAAACAAGTGTGTCAGGAGAAGCTGAAAAGATTCTTTCACATTTACCTGTTGCTAATGGAAACTATTTAAAGGCGTGGACAATTTTACAGGACAGGTATGATCACGAACGTTTTCTGGTCAATACCCAATTAAAATGTTTTTTTCAATCAGCCGTCTATAACCCAAGAACGGTCTGAAGCCATCAAAGAATTGTTGGATACATCGGTTGAAATAGTTCACAGGCTTGATAGTTTAAAGGTTCCGGTCGATCACTGGGATGTAATATTAGTTTATGTACTGCTACAGAAACTGCCATCAAAAACACAACAGCTTTGGGAGGAAAAGCTAGGTTCCAAGGACAATTCGAAGGAGCTGCCAACATTTTCCGAATTCAAGCAGTTTCTGGAATCAAGGTTTCGTACTCTGGAAGCTGTGAGCTACCAGCAGAGTAAAACACTATCGGAGCCGTCGAAGAAGATAGTCCAACGCACTTCGTTTCACTCGCAGGCCAGTGAATCCAAATATACGTGCAAGCTGTGCAATAAGGGTGCACATTCTATACGAAAGTGTAATCGGTTTCTAAAAATGAGCATCCACGACCGCTGTCAAAGCATAGGTAGACTAGGTTTATGTAAAAACTGCCTGGCATACAGTCATCTCTCTGACAATTGTCCAAGTACCCATAGGTGCCATTACTGTCAAAAACCACACCATTCACTTCTGCACAATTCGTTACATAGCGCTCCACAGGTAGATAGTCAATCGCATCCCAGTAATACATATTATGCTAATAGTAAAACTTCATCTCAACCCTTGTCTCACAACAACAACTTTCTTACCTCGGAAATAAATCACAATGCTCCAAGTTTCAAGCCTCATATTCAGCAGCAGTCTTCAAATAGTCAGCGTGCTAACGTTCAACCCTCGAATGAAGAAACACCTTGTTGCAGTAAGTCCATCAACACGTATCACTCTGTGCCACATGCGTCTACTCAGGTTATGTTGGCCACAGCTTTCGTAAAAGTGAGCGGATCATCAGGCAAGATTGTTTCACTTCGAGCACTGCTGGATTCAGGTTCCGAAGCTTCCTTTATAACCGAATCAGCATTTCAACTTTTGCACTCGAGTCACAAATCTACTTATGTCGAGGTTTCCGGGTTAGGTATGGTCAGCAGCGGCACATGTAAGAAAGTCATTGACATCACGATTGGCTCCCACCACTCAGCCTTTGAAATCTCCACACAGGCACTTGTGTATAAGTCACTGTCTGGGCATATCCCGACCCGTAGCCTTCCAGTTGCCGATTGGAGGCATCTCGACGGCTTGTGCTTAGCCGACCCAAACTTTTTTAAGCCAGCCAAAGTAGATTTGTTGTTAGGCAGCGATGTGTTAGCTGGCATACTTTTACCAGAATTGGTCCGACCCAATGATGCCAACTTGCCCTTGGTACAACGGACTAAACTAGGATGGATTCTTTTCGGACGTACACCCTTTCCATCTCAACCAGTTAAGAGTTTCCACCAAACCTGCACGCTTGATGCGGACATGCAAAAATTCTGGGAGTTAGAAGAAACTCCTTTTTTTATGTCCAGAAACTCCAGGAAATATAGCATGCGAGGAGCATTTTTTAAAAAACGTCAAGCGCTTAGAAGATGGACGTTGTGAAGTCGCCCTTCCCTTCAAAGGAGATGTTCATCCAGTGCTTGGACGTTCACAAGAAGGTGCTCTGCGAAGATTCAAGCAGGTAGATGGACGTCTATCTAAAAGCAAACAACTTCAAAGAGAATATTCAGCGTGTATGGAAGAATACTTACGATTAGGTCATATGTGCGAGTTGGAGACGGAGCAAGTTTTGGAAAGCACACGGCATTACTTCCTACCACATCACGCAGTCATCAAGGAAAGCAGTACTTCAACCAAGTTGAGAGTAGTTTTCGACGCGTCATTCAAAACGTCAGACGGAAAATCGCTTAACGATACGCTGATGGTGGGACCGACTCTTCAAAACAACATCGTGGATGTCATCTTGAGATGGAGGTTGTACAGGTACACGTTCATAGCTGACATCGAAAAAATGTACCGTCAAATCTGGGTAAATGAGAAAGACTCTTTTTATCAACTCATACTTTGGCGCAAAGATCCATCCGAAGTTCTCAAAATATACCGGCTGAAAACACTAACCTTTGGGACAGCATCTGCTCCTTATTTAGCTATCCGTACACTCAAAGGGTTAGCGCATGAGGCTCGTTTTCATTACCCGCTGGCTGCAAAGATGATTCGAGAAGAGATGTATGTAGACGACCTAATCTCTGGAGCTGAAACAAAGCAGGAAGCCGAAAAGAAAATTAAGGAGATAAAAACAACACTGGAGGCTGCTGGACTTAAACTACACAAGTGGGCATCTAACACAGGTGACCTAGTTAAAGATGTGGCCCCTCAGGATCGTGAGTTTAAGTTTTCCCTCCCTTCCGAAGGCTCGAGTCAACTGAAGACTCTGGGAATTCATTGGATACCCACAGAAGATAGTTTTTCATACAGCTATACCCCATCAAACGATCCAAAGCCAACAAAAAGATCTATCTTATCAATCATAGCCAGGCTTTTTGATCCTATGGGATGGATTTCGCCCTGCATTGTAAAAGCAAAGCATTTTCTACAATTGCTTTGGATTAAAAAGATAGGATGGGACGAACCAGTCAGCGAAGACATCTTAAAGGACTGGAACATATTTTTTCAAGATCTCGAAGCTATAAACCAGATTCGTTTGCCCCGATGGGTACATGCTGGGGGAAGATTCAACAACCTACAACTGCACGGATTTTGCGACGCGTCGGAAAAAGCATATGGAGCTGCGGTCTATATTCGCATCTTGGACGAAAGAGGTAGAGTTCATATGAATCTGCTGCTTTCAAAAACTAGGGTTGCTCCAGTCAAACCAGTGAGTATCCCACGATTAGAGCTATGCGGAGCAGTAAGTTTAGCGAAACTGTTGAACCACGTCAGCAGAGTCCTAGGTCTAACTGAAGAAAGGGTCTACGCATGGACAGATTCCACAGTCGCTCTCTGTTGGATCAAATCGCCACAATCACGATGGGAAACGTTCGTAGGAAACCGAGTCGGAGAGATCCAACGGCTTACAAATTCATCGATCCCTGCCGATTTAGCGTCCAGAGGAGTACTGCTCTCTGTACTAATACCGGAAAGCTTGTGGTGGCATGGGCCCTCCTTTCTGCACTCATACTGGGACTTCGAGGTTCCCAGCCAGCCAACGGATTTCTCAACCGATGTAGGCCAAAAAAGGACACAAGTGTTAAAATTAGCAATAACACAAAACCCAATTACTCAGTTAATAGGTAGGGCTTCGAAATTCCAAAAACTGGTAAGAACCGTAGCTTACTGTCATAGGTTCGCCAAAAGTTTACGACTAAATTACCCCCAGTTTGGTAACTACATTCGAAATTTGCGAAAAAACAAAGGCAATCACACCAGCAAACCCTTCACACCGACGGAACTCGAGGAAGCGATCGAAACATTGATCCGAAACGCACAAAAGGAAATGTTCCCAGAAGGCATTACAAAGGCAAGAGGTATGACATCCCTAAACCCATTTATAGATGGTAAAGGCATCATTAGAGTGGGCGGAAGACTCAGGCACGCCAACATTACCTATGATCAACAACACCCTATTATCTTAGAGCCAAAACACACAATTTCAACACTTATCATACGAGACTCACATTTAAAAACATTACACGGAGGTACTCAACTCATGATCACAAACTTAAGACAGAAATACTGGATATTCCAGCTGAAAAGAACGTTAAAAAAATGCATTAACAACTGCATTACCTGCTACAGGTTCCGAAATAAAACCGAACAACAGCTGATGGGAGATCTACCAGCCCCTCGCGTAACGGTGTCCAAACCTTTCACAAACACTGGCATCGATTACGCGGGGCCGATAAACATCCGTGCTTGGAAAGGTCGAGGATCTAAGTGCCACAAGGGGTACTTAGCCATCTTTATATGCCTGGCAACTAAGGCCATACATCTTGAGGCGGTTAGCGACTTAACCACTCAGGCCTTTCTAGCAGCGTTTCGACGATTTGCGGCACGGCGTGGAGTCTCAGCCCAAATATACAGCGATTGCGGAACCAACTTTGTGGGTGCAGATGCGGAATTACGACGCCTGATGAAAGGTGCAATTCAGGACTGGGATGAAATTGCGAATGTCCTAGCAACTCAGGGAACAAAGTGGAATTTCATTCCCCCAGCTTCTCCCCACTTCGGAGGTTTGTGGGAAGCAGGGGTAAAGAGTGTCAAGTTCCACCTAAAAAGAATCGTTGGTAATGGGACACTTACTTACGAGGAACTCGCCACGCTTTTGACACAAATCGAAGCGTGTCTTAATTCGAGGCCTCTTTGTCTCCAATCAGAAGACCCAGAGGACTTTGCCGCTTTGACACCCGCACACTTCCTCATAGGAGAAACATTATTCACAGTTCCTGAACCAGATCTATCGATAGGGAAGCAAAGCTACACAGACCGATGGAAGGCGATACAGGCGCATTTGCAAATGTTTTGGAAACACTGGCAAACCGAATACTTGAGCCGTTTGCAACAACGGCCGAAATGGCTGAAACGACAACCTCAACTTAAGGTAGGAGACTTAGTCCTGATCAAGGATGAACGACTTCCGCCAGCAAAATGGAGCTTAGGTCGAATTCAAGAAACATACCCAGGAGCAGATTCAATCGTTCGTGTAGTTAAAGTAAAAACGCAGCAAGGAGTATTTCGAAGACCGATTGTCAAATTATGCCCACTTCCAACTAACGAAAGTCCACAATAACAATTATACATACCTATAAAAACAAAAAAAAAAAATTATAAAATATAGAACATTACGAAAACTCTTGTACACCACTGTTATCAAACCCAACACAACAAATACAATTAAAGCCACTCAACACGCATTCTCACCCAAACCCGCTTCCAACCGCATCAAACGCACTCAATTCCTCTGAAACACAATACAGTCCACTCAATTCCATTTAAACATTTATTCATTTACCCAAGCTCTCACACAAGAAAACACATATAACAATTCATCCAACCCGCAACCCGCTTTCAACCAAGCAAATGGCCGCGTTCCACTGCCCGCTAGTCTTCTAGCACAAAATATCCCAGATGGAGGAACGATCGCGCAGCGGCAGCGGCAGCGGCATCTTCGTTGGCATCAAAAACATATGACTCTCCTTCATTAATAATTTCGTGTCGCATAATTTATTTCCAAACTACATTTAAAAAGAAATGGTACATGTTATAGAAACCATAATAATATCGGAATTGATATTTTACTTACCTTATTACCTACCAATATTATTACAATTGCAGCTCGGCTTCGTATTTTTGTTTTTATTTTGTAGACGTTTGAACGATTTCCTTTGACAGTTTCTTTTTTATATTGTTTTTTTTTTTTTCTCTCAAAGCAGCGGGTAGTTTTGCGCTAGATTGAGAAATTTCCCTGAAAGGGATATTTCACAAAAAGTGCTAGACGACTAGCGCAAATGGTAAAATGTCAATTTTTTTTATATGGAGTTTGACATGCCGCTGCTCATCTAGCGGGCAGTGGAACGCGGCCAATGATTGTAATGTACCTTCCCAACTATAAGACTCCATTCAACATTGCACACATACACACTCACACATAAATTCATCGATGGACGCGAGCAAAACAAATCAAAAACAAAAAAAAAAAATCAAAACCGAATGCATAATAAACCATGTGAATTCACACTTTAATTATATTTAAATTTAACTCCACTCACCTAAATCACACTGGATTATAATTATTTCCATATTTAATCACTTTAAACTTAATATTAACTCGATTTAAATCCCGAATTACTGTCACTCTATCAGCGACGAAGACACAACTTTCCGCAATCACAATACCTATGCACAGAGTAGAAAGCTTCACCGTAGCGCAGCAGCAGCTTTACAAATTACAAGACAACAACAGAGTACAAGCACAGCTGCATACAAGAACCATTGAACATCGATCGTCAACGGGAAAATGCGTAATACTGCCTGCAGCTGCAGGGTGTAGTAACTTATATTTTTTTTGTTTGTTGTCTTTTGTTTCTGTAATTATATTGGTCATATTTAAAGCTTTTTCTCTTTTCATGCAAATCACATGAGAGATTCATATATGGCAAAGCAAGGCAACAACAAAGTGTAAGGCAGAAGCATCTGGCGTCAAGTCAATAAGGCACAACAAGAAGAAAGAAGAGATGTTATGATCGTTAATGCATGGCGGGGAAGAATGTTGACGACGAAAACGTCAATTTCGTAGCGAAACACACCCACTAATTTAATCGAAATTTCCCTAAAGGGAAATTATGTCAAGTTGTGTCAGCTGTCATCAAATGTAAACAAACGTTGTTCAACTAAATGTATATAAGTACAGAAATGTAACATTAAAACTCTTCTTTTTGATTTATAACGTTGAAAGCGGTGTTTCATTTATTTTGCGGTTTAAAAATACAGTTTGTTTCTTTCTTTGTTCAAGTACCGATTTGTCTTTTGTTCAAGTAACGAACAGATGATGTTATGAATGAGATGAGATTAGCTTGTTCAAACCCAAAAAAGACCAATGTGATCTCTGCATTGCACGTAAGGAGGGCAATGTATTAGAAGAGGATTACATACGTCACCAAAAGATGAAAGAAGCTGCACGATGTGAAAAGGAGAGTGAGAAGATGTATGCAAAACACGTATACACTATGGATCTTCAAGCTGTTCTATTGGCTCCATTTTTGAGGGCCTCTACTTTATAACGGGTGATTTTTTAGCTGGTTTGGTTTTGGCAACACTGGTTTTGACAGCTGACGTGTGTTTAGTACCTTGTGTCACTGTCAAACAGCTTCAGTTTGGTTTGCAATTTAACCATGGATCGTCTTACAAATGAACAACGCTTGCAAATTATTGAATTTTACTATCAAAATTCGTGCTCGGTTCGAAATGTTCATCGCGCGCTTTTTTATCGAAAAATTGTGTTCAGCGATGAGGCTCATTTTTGGTTGAATGGGTACGTAAATAAGCAAAATTGCCGCATTTGGAGTGAAGATCAGCCAGAAGCATTGCAACAGCTACCAATGCATCCCGAAAAAGCCACTGTTTGGTGCGGTTTATGGGCCGGCGGCATTATTGGGCCATATTTCTTCAAAGATGATGCGAATCGCAGCGTTACTGTCAATGGTGAACGCTACCGAGCGATGATAACAAACTTTTTTTTGCCCGAAATGGAAGTTCTTGACTTGCATGATATGTGGTTTCAACAAGACGGTGCCACATGCCACACAGCACGCGAAACAATGGCGCAATTGCGAGGCGAGTTTGGTGAACAGTTAATTTCACGTTTCGGGCCGGTCAATTGGTCGCCTAGATCGTGCGATTTGACACCATTAGATTATTTTTTGTGGGGGTATGTCAAGGCTAATGTGTATAGGGACAAGCCCGCTTCGATTGACGCACTGGAAGCCAACATCCATGCATTCATTCGTGAGATACCGGCCGATATGTGTGAAAGAGTATGCCAAAATTGGACTCAGCGGATGGGCTACCTGAGACGCAGCCGCGGTCAATATTTGCATGAAATTATTTTTAAACATTAAATTGCAAGGTTCGAACTATCGATTCAAATAAATATTTCATTCATTTTTTCGAATTCTTTGTGTTTTCTTTTTTAAAAAGTTCTAAACCTCTTAAAAAATCACCCGTTATTACAAAACAAAGTTGGCTGTTCACAACTTTACGAACTATGATCTAAAAACAAGAAAAGGATTTTGCTACTTATGGGATGAGTCGCAAGGGGCTTTAACGGCAAATGAATTCACGTCAGTTATTTGCAGCTTTATAACTAAAGAAGGTGATGAAATAATCATATTTAGCGATGGCTGTGGTTACCAAAACCGAAATATGACTCTCTCCAGGTTAACACAGCAAGAGGCTGTCCGCAAGGAGGAGTTCTATCCCCCCTAATGTGAAGTCTTGTATTGGACGAGTTACTTGAGAAATTGACGAACCCAGGGCATGAATTGTCAAGCATATGCTGATGACATAGCAATTATTGCCAGCGGTAAATTTGAGGGAACCCTATGTGACATTACAAAGGGGACTCGAAATAACTCGGTATTGGTGAGTAACGACTGGGCTTAGCCTTAATCCGGCAAAAACAAGAATAGTAACATTTACGAGGAAAAGAAAACTTGAACGACTAAAGCCGATAAGGCTATCAGGTACAACACTGACAACAGTCAATGAAGTTAAATATCTAGAACTAAACCTATAGGCAGTAAACTCGTTTGGAAAAAACACACAGAAGAGATAACCAAAGCGTGCTTTAATGATTTGGCGGAGCCTAGCTGGCAAATCCTGGGGATGTAGCCCGACCATCCTCAGATGGGTGTATATTGCTATTGTAAGACCAATGTATGGAGCGATTGCATGGGCAAAAAGATCCAGTCTTTCCACCACAAGGAAGACACTCAGTAAAGTGCAAAGACTGGCGTGCCAATGTATTACAAGGGCTATGACACAGTTCACACTGAGACAATTTGACGTACCACTCAAAAAACAACCATATGGGCCTTTCCTAGAGACGACATCATCAAAAGAGAACTGAGTATTTGGGCCTGGAATCAAATATTCTGAACCAATGGGCAACAGTACCAGCAACTTTCAGGATGAAATCTATGCCATCGACAGGTGTGTCCAATTTAACCTCGACAGAAACAGAGTCAACTGTGATATAGCTATAAAGTCAGACAGCAAAGCTACTATTATGGCACTTAATTCCTACATCATTAAATCCAAACATCTATGGGAATGCCGACAAAAACTTAATGAACTTCGTAGGAGAAACAAAATAACCATCTGCTGGTTGCCACACCCTCAAAGAAGAATTTAGGAAACTTAGAGAAAGAAAACAGGGCAAGAACCTGGCATAACACTCAGCGCATGAGGCAGGCGAAGAAACTTCTGGGACCATACAACCGGAAAAGATTCCAAGCTTGCATCGGCATGAGTAAAAATAACCTTCGTATCCTAACGGGGCACTGTAGACTCAAGGAACACCTAAGGAAACTGGGTAAATCTGGAGAAGGTCCCTGCAGATTCTACGATGAGTCCAGTGAAACCCCACAACACTTGCTGGGATCATGTCCCACAAAAGACTAAAATACTTGGGCAAGTACCAACTATCTGATGAGGAAATACAGTCACTAGAGCCAGATCTCATCCTTAGATTCTTAAAGGAACCTGGATTGGAAAGAGTGCTATAGGACGTATTTCTTCCGCCAAGGAGGAAGAAGAACACTTAACTTAAAAATTATACTATGAGGGGGAGGGGCACTCTTTTGAGGGAATAAAAGGTCGCAGTACAATAACCCCTCTCAAATAATAGTAATAATATTCATAGGCCCACTATATTGTCTCAAATCATTTCGCAGATCCTTCATCATTCGGCCAACTGCCTCTAAAACTCGTTTATGCGCCATTGTGCTCGTTGGGTTGTCAACCGTGAGAAGATTCATCGTCAACATCAAAGTGGAATGTGTAGTTCGACCATACCTTCCAACAATGTGGCAGCAATGCCAGAGAATGCGACAGCCAACGCAATTTGAGTACTTGTGCGAATTTTTGCTAGAATCAACGAAATAAATAATGTAAATGCCTCCCGTTGCATGGTCAACAACCTCCATCAGTGAATCGTATATGTTCTTCTGCTCGGCTCTTAACAGCGGCGCATTTGTACGAACTCTTTCGTCCAGCTCATTTCGGTCCTAGTCTTGCTCCCGTTGCGATTCGCGATTTAATGCATCGAACGATTTGGCGCTGGCGTCCCCGACCTCGACAGCAGACTGCCGCACATGAGCATGTCAGAATTATCCGAAATTCTCCAAGCTTCAAAACAAATTGGTGCAAAATTTCGGCGAAAAAAAATGTTTTTTTTTATGGGTTTTTCCGAGTTTTCCACTAAGAAATTTCTATTTTTCCGTTCGAAAAGCCATTTGCATACAAAACTCTATACAAATATCAATTTCCCGATTTTTCTAGATGTTTTTTTTTCCAAAATTTTCTTTCATAAACCCCTTCTCCTTATAATTACGAACCGCTGCAAAAAAAAAGGTGAGCCAAATCGGCCCACCCGTTCTCAATTGATGAATTACCATACATTTTTTACACTATTTATATCTATAGGTATAGAATACGTCCTACAGTGCGTTTAAGGTGTAGGCTAAAAGTGTTAAGCAGGTCGTTATTCTACTTGCAGTAATATCTCTCGGATAATCGTTAATGGGACTCTTCCCGGAATTGATGGCGAGGATTGTTATTAACCCCACAATATACACAACATACACAAAAAACGTAACGACTTCGACTCCAATTCAAGGTCGGTATGAGTATGAGGCTTCCGGTTCCTGTAAAGCAACCTCCGTTTATTTAACATCCCTAATTAAAATGCCCTTGAACGTACGATAAAATGATCGCTCGTTTTACCTTATTCTAACTGCGTAATAGTGAAAACACGAACATTGTGATAGCGATAGGTAAATTTATATACTAAAAGCTCAATAGTTAGTAATAAACAAATTTTTATTTAACTGAGGACAAATATACCCATAGCAACGGAGGAGTTCTCTTGTGTAGTATCTATAAAGCTGCATTTATAATTATTTAAAATCTTTGTGTATAGCAATTTGAAAGACAAAATCTAATATTTTTACACTTAATTAGCTGTTAAAATCAGGGTTCGTGTCTACTTACCTATGGCGAACCTAAATAATTACCCTTTAAACATTCATCGACGTCAATTGCAAAGCAAATTTGGAATTAGTTTGTTCCCAGCTGTCGATATTTCTGCACTTGTGTGCTCTTCTTCTAAGATTCGCTTTTTACTAAAAGGACGAAACAAATTAAATTTTAACACAAAATTTCAATTCTTTTGCTGAACTCAATCGTTCACTTTTCTTGTTGCGTGTGTGTGCTCTTTCTTTTATAACAAAAGTAAGTATCAGAGTTTAAAAATGGGGATCTAGTAGTTATTTTAGATTTTTTCAGAGTTTATAATTATTGTCCCATCCGTGAACAAACAGTCGTTATGTGATTTAACTTATTTCCCATAATTCCCCCTACATTTACAAGACGATGGTCGCCCAAAATACGTGTCACCAATTCAGACATGCGCTTATTTAGTATTTAATTTTGATGGTTTAAATGTAATATTATTTCCTAATGTCAATATACGACAAAGACTCTATGTCGATGATGTTTGGTTTTTTTGGCGTGTGTTCGATATAGCACTGAGCTTATCTTGGTATTGAAAACCTGTGTGTTTGACATGGCGTCTAGGGCACCCTAGTTGTGACCTGAACTGACCCCAGTTAATTTGTCGGGGCAAGAATTCAGCGCTGAATTTCGCTGGCAACAGGGCAACATGTTTTGCGTTCGTTTTAGAATCGAGACTAAAAATTGTTATTGGTTAGTCTAGTCTAGTCCCGATCAAAAAATGTTTTTCAGGTTAAACAATTTTCGGTTAAAAATCGGTTAGACCGGATTTCTAAATTCTCTGCGGTCAGAGTGAAGAGATTTCGGTCAGATATGACCAAATACACACATCTAATTTATGTTATCCAATTAATATTTACAGAGTACCGTTGGACAACGCTACCCTAAAGAAGGAGAGAGACAAAATGTCGGTTGACAATAATGATGGCCGATCAAGCAATCACTGCGCAGCTATTACCGGCTTCTCCGGTCGCCTGCCAGAAAGCTCCAATATCGAAGAGTTCAAAAAGAATCTATTCGACGGAGTGGACATGGTGAATGATGATCCTCGCAGATGGCCAAACGGTAGGTTATTTTAAGGCTTTTCGCATTCCAATGTTATTGCTTTGCTTTATCTGATCGTTAGGGTTGTATGATCTGCCCCATAGATCGGGAAAAATCAAGGATGAAGATTTGGAGCGGTTCGATCAACAATTCTTTGGCGTTCATCAAAAGCAAGCAGAATGCATGGACGCACAATTAAGAATACTGCTGGAAGTAACGTTCGAAGCCATCATTGACGCTGGCTTCAATCCACAGGAGCTTCGTGGCAGTCGCACAGGCGTGTACGTCGGTGTGTCTTCGTCTGATGCCGAACACTATTGGTGTGACGATGTCGATCGGGTCAATGGTTACGGTCTAACTGGCTCTCAGAGGTGTATGATCGCCAATCGTATATCGTTTACATTCGACTTTACTGGACCAAGCTACAGCGTTGATACGGCTTGTTCGAGTTCACTTTATACTTTCGAACAAGCCTTTTCTGATATAAAGCGAGGGGTATGTGACAATGCTATTGTCGCCGGTGTCAACATCAATTTGAAGCCAACTATGTCGCTGCAATTTAAGCGATTGAACATGCTGAGTCAGGATGGAAAATGTAAGGCTTTCGATGAAGCAGGAGCAGGTTATGTTCGCTCGGAGGGAATTGTTGCACTGTTTTTGCAAAATCCTGCAACCGCGAGGCGTGTTTACGCGACGATTTTGAATGCACGCACAAATACAGATGGTTACAAGGAGCAGGGAGTAACGTTTCCATCAGGAAAGATGCAGAACCGTTTGATTAAGGAAACTTATGAGGAAATCGGTTTAAGTCCGCATGAAGTTACGTATATAGAGGCTCATGGAACTGGCACTAAAGTGGGCGATCCTCAGGAAGTCAACTCAATTACAGACTTCTTCTGCAAGGACAGGTCAACTCCCCTACTCATTGGCTCTGTGAAATCGAACATGGGACACTCTGAGCCGGCATCTGGTGTCTGTTCCATCGCTAAGGTGTTGATAGCCATGGAGGAGGGCGTTATCCCCTCGAATTTGCACTTTTCAAGTCCGAATCCAGATTTATATGGACTAGTTGAGGGACGATTGAAGGTCGTTGACAAGCACACACCGTGGAACGGTGGAATCGTTGGAATCAACTCATTTGGCTTTGGTGGAGCTAACGCACACGTTATTTTGAAGTCGAATCCCAAACCAAAGGCAGTCACACCAAGAGAAGGAGCTCCAAAACTACTAATTGTGTCGGGCCGTACGTTTGATGCCGTCCAAAGTTTCCTAGAAGACGCCGAACAACACAAGAACGATGACGAATACCTGGCGTTGGTGAACGAAATCCACTTGAAGAACATTCCTCTGCATTACTTCCGTGGGTACACAGTGCTGAATAGCAAGGGCGCAGCTGTGAGAGAGGTGGTGGAGCATGTCGATGAGAAACGTGAAATTTGGTTCGTTTACTCTGGGATGGGAAGTCAATGGGCTAACATGGCGAAGGACTTGATGCACTTTGAAGTGTTCAGCCAAAGCATTCACCGTTTGGCCAAAACTCTACACCAAGAAGGAATGAATCTGATTGATATTCTAACCAACTCGACAGAGCAAAGCTTTGACAACATCATGTACTCGTTTACCGCCATTGCTGCGGTGCAAATCGCTCTCACGGACATGCTCACTAGTCTGGGTATCTTTCCCGACGGTATAATTGGTCATTCTGCTGGTGAATTGGGCTGCGCCTATGCCGATGGTTGCTTGACACCAGAGCAAACAGTTTTGACTGCCTACTGGAGGGGAAAGAGCTTGCAAGACACCAAGCTGTCAAGGGGAAAAATGGCCGCAGTCGGAATGAAATGGGAAGATTGCCCAAAATTATTACCACCTGGCGTATACCCTGTTTGCCATAACAGCGAAGACAACGTCACGATCTCTGGACCCGAGGAGGTTATGACGGGTGTCATTGAGGATCTGTCGTCCAAGGGAATATTCGCGAAAGCGGTAAATTCATCTGGATACGCCTTCCACAGCAAATACATCGCCGAAGCTGGACCAAAACTTCGTAAAAGCCTGGAGAGAATTATCCCGAATCCCAAAAACCGTACTTCCCGGTGGATAAGTACAAGTATTCCCGAGGCTGCTTGGAATACCGCAGTTGCTGTACAAAGTTCTGCGGCCTATCACGTGAACAACTTGCTTTCGCCTGTGCTTTTCTACGAAGCACTGCAAAAGGTACCAAAGAATGCGATTTGCATTGAAGTTGCCCCAACTGGGTTATTGCAAGCCATTCTGAAGCGTGCTCTTGACAGCTCGTGCACAAACTTGAGTTTGATTAAGCGAAACCACGAGAATAATGTTGAGTTCTTCCTCACCAACGTCGGAAAGTTGTATGCTGCAGGAGTTCAGCCCAACGTCTCGAAGCTGGTGCGACCTGTGTCATTCCCTGTTGGACGAGGAACTCCCATGCTTAACTCGAAAATTGGTTGGGATCATTCTCAAAAATGGCTTGTACCAAGATATGGTATTGAAAGCTCCTCTGGCGAAACTGTTGTCGAGATAAATCTGTCAAAGGAAGAAGACGCCTTCTTGGCGGGCCACACCATCGATGGCAGGATTCTGTTCCCAGCCACTGGCTACATTACGCTGGCTTGGAAGACTTTCAGCAAAGTGGCTGGATTCGATTTTGCGCAAACACCGGTTATTCTAGAAAACGTCTTTTTCCATCGGGCAACTATTTTGAACAAGGACACAGCCGTTAAGTTCGGAATCAACTTCTTCGATGGAACCGGTGCCTTTGAGATTTGCGAAGGTGGAACCTTGGCTGTTTCTGGAAAGATTTCTGTTGTGGAAAAAGTAGAGAATGAAGAACTACAGCTGGAAAGCCCAACACTGTCCAACCTGGAACTCAAGTTGAATGATGTTTACAAGGAGCTCCGTCTTCGTGGATACGATTATGGTGGCGAATTCAGAGGAATCGTCGCATCCGACATCTCAGCAACAACAGGCAACTTAGCTTGGGTTGACAACTGGATAAGCTTCATGGACACGATGTTGCAGTTCAGCATTCTGAAGAACGACCTTCGCGAGCTGTACTTGCCAACACGAATTGATAAAGTGCTCATAAATCCGTCGAAACACTACAGTCTGGTGAAGGAACTGGGCGATGAGGAAGGTGAAAAGGCGTTGCAAGTCAGTTCGTATGAAAATCTTAATGTCGTCAAGAGTGTGGGTGTTGAAATGCGTGGATTAAAGGTTTCGCTGGCACCACGCCGTTCCGGTTCCCAAGCTTCGCCAACGCTGGAAAAATACTGCTTTGTGCCCAACGTTAACGCAAACGACTTGCACGAAAACTTGGAAAAGGCCCGCATCAACGCCTTAACGGAAGCACTTCATGTAGTTCTGGAGAACTCATCAGGAGCTCTCAAAGTGAAAGCAATCGAATTGGAGAACAATCGCAGTGGGGAAGTACCGCTTGCTCCGAAAATCCTTCAGATCATCGAAGACGAGCCAACCATTGCAGCTGACGTAGCAGTTGTCACTGCTAGCAACGAGGAGAACATCACCTCTGCAATTGGAGATAGCGAGGTTCGAGTAATTAAGAAGAACGTGGCAGTCGAAGAGGTCGAAAAGAACTGTCATTTGGCTTTCGCTTACGACGTGCTGTCGGCTAAAAATGCAGCTGTTCTACAGAACATTCTAAGATCGATAAAGGAAGAAGGCTTCCTTTTGTTCGAGGAGGTCTACTCGGAATATAAGAAATCTGGCAGGGAGGTGCTGAAACAGTTTAATCTACTGCCCGTTCTTGAGCAGAAGTTTGGCCAACGTCTATTTGTCCTCGCACGTCCAGCTGTTGACACCGCAGGAAGGAGCACATGCATCCTTAAGGTTTCGCAGAAGAGCTTCGAGTGGGTAGAGGATCTGAAGAGCTTCTTGTCAACAGCTGAGCTGGAAAATCGCTACATTTATCTTGTTTCAGAAGGAGATGAGTTCTTCGGAGCTGTTGGCTTCCTGAACTGTTTGAAGAACGAAGCCGGTGGCAAATATGCTCGCATGGTCTTCATTCAAGACAAAGCGGCGAAGCCCTTCTCGTTGGACTCTCCATTCTACCAAGAGCAGTTACAGAAGGATCTGGTGATAAACGTGTTCAAAAACGGTTCCTGGGGCACATACAGACATTTCAAAATTGAAAATCAATCTGAAATCGCCACCCTGCCGGTGGAACATGCCTACGTTAACGCACTGGTTAAAGGTGATCTTGCCAGCTTGAAGTGGATTGAAGCGCCGGCACCAACGAAGGCAGCTGAAAATGACGATTTGGACCTATGCACGGTGTACTATGCTCCTGTCAATTTCCGTGACGTTATGTTGAGTTCCGGTAAGCTGTCGGCAGATGCCTTGCCCGGTGATTTGGCGCAACAAGACTGCGTACTGGGTCTTGAATTCGCCGGCCGCGATTCAGCCGGCAGACGAGTTATGGCTATGGTGCCCGCGAAATCCTTAGCATCCACTTGCCTGGCCAGCAAACGCATGATGTGGCAGATCCCAGACAGCTGGTCAATGATGGAGGCGTCAACGATTCCTTGTGTATATGCGACTGTGTACTACGCCCTCGTTGTGCGCGGCCAAATGAAGAAGGGAGAGTCCATTCTGATTCATGCTGGGTCGGGTGGTGTGGGACAGGCTGCTATTTCTGTGGCCTTGCACCACGGCTTGACAGTCTTCACCACTGTCGGAAGCGTTGAGAAACGCGAGTTCCTGAAGAAACGATTCCCTAAGTTGCGCGACAGTCATATTGGAAATTCCCGTAACACAACCTTTGAGCAACTGGTTATGAATGAAACCAAAGGGAAGGGTGTAGATCTTGTTCTCAATTCATTGGCTGAAGAGAAGCTGCAAGCATCTGTGCGTTGTTTGGGACTAAATGGACGTTTCCTGGAAATCGGTAAATTTGATTTGAGCAACAACACTCCACTGGGGATGTCTGTGTTCTTGAAAAACACCTCGTTCCACGGAATTTTATTGGACAGTGTCATGGAGGGCGAGGAGTATATGCAGAAACTGGTGGTTGATCTTGTGGCCGAAGGTATTAAGAACGGTGCTGTCCGTCCATTGCCGACGTCGGTATTCAACGAAACACAAATCGAACAGGCTTTCCGATTCATGGCTTCGGGCAAGCACATCGGAAAGGTTGTTATCAAAGTACGTACTGAGGAGGAAGTAACATCTCAACTGAAACCAGAACTTAGAATGTACAATGCGATTCCCCGCACCTACATGCATTCAGAAAAGGCATACATCATCATCGGAGGCCTTGGGGGCTTTGGCTTAGAACTTACCAATTGGCTAGTGAACCGCGGTGCTAAGAATGTCGTATTGACCAGCAGAGCTGGCGTGAAGACTGGCTATCAGTCCTTGATGATCAACCGATGGAGGCAGAAGGACTGCAACGTTAAGATCGATACAAACGATGTTACCACTGTGGAAGGATGCCGCAAATTACTCCTATCCGCCACCAAACTGGGTCAAGTGGGTGGAATCTTTAACTTGGCGGCTGTGCTTCGAGATGGCCTGATCGAAGATCAAACCGAACAAGACTTCGTCGCTGTGTGCAAGCCCAAGATCGACGGAACAATATTTTTGGACAAGCTGTCACGTGAACTCTGCCCAGAATTGGACTACTTTGTGTGCTTCTCCAGTGTTTCATGTGGACGTGGTAATATTGGACAAACCAACTACGGTTTAGCTAACTCTGCTATGGAGCGGATATGCGAGAACCGTCAAGTATCTGGATTCCCAGGCGTCGCTATACAGTGGGGTGCTATCGGCGACACTGGGTTGGTTATTGAGAACTTGGGTGACGACAACACAGTCATTGGAGGCACTTTGCCACAAAGAATGGCATCATGTCTGCAAACAATCGACATCTTCTTGCAACAATCCCACCCAGTCCTGGCTTCGATGGTGGTTGCAGAAAAGAGGAAAAATGATTCAACGGCTGGGATAAGTTTGATCGCTTCCGTAGCTAATATTCTCGGTCTAAAGGACCTGCGCAATGTTCAAGACAATTTCACCTTGAGTGATCTTGGAATGGATTCCCTGATGGGCGCGGAAATAAAACAAACACTCGAGCGAAGCTTTGACATCGTAATGTCCGCAAAAGAAATCCGAGGGTTGACATTTGGAGCAGTGAAAACACTTTTGGATGAAGCTGCTGTTCCTAAGGCGTTCCTGGAAGAAAACACTTCAAGTCCATTTACCGACAATTTTCATTTATGTTTTCCGGATGAACTGATGCCGACTGAGCCGATTGTACAATTGAAGTCAGCAGCACCCCTCAGTTCCAAAAGTCGACCGATATTCTTTGTTCACTCACTTGAAGGATTCACTGCGCCGCTGGAGCGTCTAGCTGCACGTATCGACTCTCCTGTGTATGGTCTTCAGTGCACTCAAGAAGCCCCAATAGATACTATTGACGATCTAGCCGCTTTCTATGTCAGCAAACTCAAATCAGTGCAACCGCAAGGTCCTTACTCTATCGCAGGCTATTCCTATGGTGCTTTTGTCGCCTATGTTATGGCTACTCAATTGGAGAGCGATAACCAAATTGTCAGGTTGGTTATGCTTGATGGTGCTCCGAAATACGTCAGTTGGCATGTGCAGAGACACAATCGGCGACACAATTCTGATGTCAACCAGATGGAATCCTACGTCTTGGCGTACTTTGCAATGGTCTGTGGCGACATGGACTATGGTGGTGTAAGTTGGGACATCCTCCATGTAGCGTTTATTTGATCCAATCTAATCCATTAAAGGTTGGCAGTATATTGATCAAAATTCGAACTTTCGACGCCAAGGTAGAAAAATGCGCTGAACTTTTGCAGCCAGAAACTGGCCAGCCAATAGAACTGGTGAGTCTCTCGCTCATCATATATCATTGATGATCGGTTGAATTAAATGAATATGTTCCCCTTTTCACACAGATCAAGCAAGCAGCTGTAAAATTCTGCAAAAAAGTTAAGATAGCTGATGATTTTCAACCGAGATCCAAGGTGCGCTGTGATATTACTTTAATTAAGCCGACAGAAAACTACACTGAGCTGGAAGAAGACTACGGTCTCTCAGAGGTAAATAAATGCAAGCGGTTCTTAAGTTTACTTCCATTGACATATTCCGCATTGTAGGTGTGTGAAAAACGAGTGCATATACTAACCGTAGAAGGAAATCATCGGTCGTTTCTATTCTTAGAGAAGTCTCTTGACGCAATAGAGCTCATTATGAAAAAGAGTTTTTCGTAGTTTGAATTTAATACTTTTATTTTTAGGTTAAATATTAAATAAAATTAAATGATGGCGTCATAAATGTTAGAACAGGCTACTGCAACAGATCCGAAAGGAATTATAATATGAGAGGTTATACCTCTCTGAGGTGTAAGCAGGGCGCAGGGCGTACAAAAGGTCGCAGTAAAACAACCCCTTTCACATAATAATAATAATCCTGCAACAGATTCTCAAAGGGCCATGGGTGGGAGGTATAATTGCGATTTGCATGTGAATACAGTGGTGAAAGCTCGTCTGAATTGGCAGAATTATTTTTGAAGTTGATGAAAAGATTATGTGGATGAGTGTAAAAAATTTAATAGTTTCCTATATTTAAGTCAACATAAAATATGGACCACTACTCAAGAAGTTTTATTTTCAACTAACCTCTTTATTTGATTGAACTATCGAATATACTAAAAAAAAAAAGCTTATTTTACAAATTTACGGTTTGCATTCGCTTCATTTTATATGAGTACGCGGAATGTGATACTCATGCTCAGAACGCGAATGGCGAGCACGTGTGACGCAGAAACTTATTTGATACGATAAAATTAAAACTAAATGTGGAATAATGAAAAATGTTGTGTTGTCACAACAATGAGTATTTACCTAAAATTCGTTGCGCTTTACGAGGATTACCTTATGTGGTATTCGATTGACTTTTTTCAGATTTCGGTTGTTTAATCGAACATAGAAACGGCACTTGCTCTCGATATTCGTGCGTTTGGAATATTTTTAGCCTTCGAAACTTTTTTAAGGGTTTTCCATTCACTGGCTGAATTTTATGTTAAAACATTCAAAATTTGCGCCCAGATTGTTTTCCAAACATTTGTACATAAATAATTACCAAAAATAGAACCGTCCGATGCTATGCTTTTCTTTGCAGTAGAAAAACTTAACGGAAATGATAAAAAAAACTCCATGAATTTTCAAACTAAAACGAACTTGGATTTGTAAATCTGAAGCAACTCTAAGAAAAAATCCAGATTCGCAAAAGTGCTCTTATGTCGTTTTCCATTGGTTTCACTCGGGGATCCACTCATTCTTTAGTCCAATGGAACAAGAAAACTGCTTCCGATTGAATCCACAAGAGTTTTGGTGAAATGCCAAAAAATAATCTACGGCAGCTGTCAGTCGACTTGTATAAAATACACAAACTACACCTGGGTGAGTGCTTCTTGAGTGGATTCTGACTTCAAATCCAGAAGCGAAATTCTCTCCTCAGAATCACCAGAAGAGTATTTTTTGTGCCAATGGAACGGTTTCAGAAGTGATTTTTTCGATTCCGGACTCTCCCGGACGCTTCTTTTTGCCCAATGGAAAACGACATTAAATCGGAAAAAAATATTGCCTCTTTCTGTTCTGTTCTGGGAGTGCCCAATCGAATACCAGATTACTGACAGGTGACTGTCAAACTTGAGTGACTGTCATAAAGTTAAAAACGATATATATTACACTGTATCATAATATAGGTATGTATATATCGTTTTCCATTTTGCAAAGAGAAGCGACCGGGAGAGTCCAGAATCGAAAAATCACTTCTGTTCTGAAATCGTTCAAACAAAAAATACTCTTCTGGTGATTCTGAAGAGAGAATTTCGCTTCTCGATTTGAAGTCAGAAGAACTCAGAACTCAGAAAACTTAGAATCCACTCAAGAAGCACTTACACAACTAGAGTAGTTTGTGTATTTTATACAAGTCAGCTGACAGCTGCCATAGATTATTTGTTGGCATGTGTAAATTATTCATGTATAACGGCCATATTATTCACTCCCTTTAATCCGGGTTAAAGTTTACATCCGGATTTAAGTGAGTTTAACCCAAGAAATAAACCCAGTTTTTTAAATTTGACAGCGTTTAATCCGATTAAATTTAAACCGCACTCCGGAGACCAGTTTAATTACTTTAACCCGGGTGAAAACTCAATATCATAATATTCACTGTTTTGGTTTAGGTTACACTTTTGATATTTCTTTGCTCGTAGAAGGCAAGAAATAAAAAAGTGAAATAAAATAAATAGCAACATGCTTTTTTGTTGGTCACGCGTATTCACAGACGGGGGCTAAAATTACAAAAACAACCATGTAAACAAATGGGTTTTGGGGCGATAGACGTACGAAAGATATCCATTCCAACTCTTTTAATCATTCATCTCTGTCGTTCTCCTTTTATTTTACATAAAGTTAAAAGGAAATGAAAAAACAACAACTATTGACACAAAAAAATCTAATAAAATGTGACAAAAAACAAATGCCTTTATATGAGAATTTTGACATTACACAGGTTTAAAACGGATTAAAAACGGTTTAAACTGTTTTAAATCCGCATATAAATCCATCTTTAATCCAGCGGGTTTAATGCATGTTTTTCAGTGAATAATATGGACATAGGTTTAAATTGTCGGGTTTAATAAATGCGGATTAATGATCGGTTGTAAAATTAGATTTAACTTGCGTTACACCCGGAGTGAATAATATGGCCGTTATTTAGAAATTAATCGGGACAGATATTTCTAATGTTTTAATACAAAATTTAACTTACTTACTTAAGGTGGCGCTACAGTCCGGGGTGGACCTGGGCCTCAACCAACAAGCGTCTCCAGCCAGCGCGATCTTTAGCTAGCTGTCTCCAGTTTCGCACGCTAAGTTGGTTAAGGTCCCCTTCCACTTGCGTGTGCCACCTGAGTCGCGGTCTTCCTCTACTGCGCCTTCCCTCGGGTATGGATTCGAAGATCTTCCGGGCCGGAGCATTCGTGTCCATTCGCTCTACATGACCCAGCCACCTCAGTCGTTGGACCTTCACTCTTCTGACTAGGTCGATGTCGCTGTACAGCCCGTACAGTTCGTCGTTAAATCTCCTTCTCCATTCACCGTCAATGCAGACGGGACCAAAAATAACACGAAGAATTTTTCTCTCTAAACAACCGAGAGTTACCTCATCCGCTTTTGATAGAGTCCATGCCTCTGCGCCATATAGCAGAACTGGGATGATAAGGGTCTTATAAAGGGTCACTTTAGTTGTTCGAGAGAGGGCTTTGCTACTCAATTGCCTTCTTAGCCCAAAGAAACAGCGATTGGCAAGAGTAATTCTACGTTTTACCTCAGCGCTGGTGTCGTTGTCTGAGTTCATAGCGGAGCCTAGGTAGACAAAGTCCTTAACCACCTCAAAGTTATATCTGTCTATTGTGACGTTCTGTCCGAGCCGTCGGTGTTGGGTGTCCTTTTTAGTTGACAGCATATACTTCGTCTTGCCCTCATTAACCGCCAAACCCATCTTCGCCGCCTCAGTCTCAATACTCACAAACGCGCCATTAACATCACGCTGCGTTCTGCCAATTATGTCAATGTCATCGGCGTATGCGAGTAATTGGACAGACTTTTGAAAGATAGTGCCTCTGGTGTTGGCGTTTGAGTTTTGCACTATTCTTTCAAGAACGATGTTGAAGAAGTCACATGACAGCGCATCGCCTTGTCTAAATCCTTTAACTAGTGAATAGAAATCGCTTAGAAAAGTGTCGTAGACTACACAGTACACATATTCAAATCGCACGAATGTCAACACACAAAAGAGCAAGTGACGCTTTTATGTTCGATTAGCCACACGAAATCTGGAATCTGAGAGCAAATCTGAAGAAGCCCAATTGGATACCACATAATACTCTTGTGGATTCAATCAGAATCAGAAGCAGTTTTCTGGTTCCATTGGATTACAGATCCCCGAGTGAAACCACTGGAAAACGACTGGAAAGCGGCAATTTTTGAGACAGTTGGAGCGAGAATCTTTAAGTCCAGCCCCAAGGAACAACGCGCATCAGCAGCATTAAGCTTTAATACTTAATACTTAGTTAATGATTAAGCCCTATCAAATGGAAAGCTTCATCTTCATCAACTTACTTGACCTAATTGAAGGAGCTACCTGCACGTTATTGTTGTAATGAGGTCGTGATATACACCGAACTATTGGTGTCATCCAAAGTAAAGCAATCCTTTGGAAAGTGAAATGAAAAACATCAATTTGATTTTGTTGTTGAAAATTCAATGGTTCTGTAAGGAAATTAGCTTATGATGTATTACAGTGCGGTTAAATAAATTTTTTAAGTCAAATAACTTGCATAGTCAAATTGAAACAAAAATAAAATCATTATTATATACACAGACACATGTATATTAAAACAATTAAAAACTAATTATTATTTTAGTGCTCTTACAATAATTTAGTATTCGAACGCAAAACTACCTTACATACCTAGGACCTAATTATTTTCTTGCAGGTGTTTGAGTACGTTATACAAAACAAAATAAACGGAGGCTTTACAAATAAAACTTAATTTACTTAAACATGTTTTTTGTTTGTTTTTATTTTAATACTATAGGATATATTTTTATTGATTTTTTCGTATTTTAGGTAATAAAATTATATATTGTACATTCATACTCGTAGATTCCACACGAACACAATTAAAGATTTGGCAGAACTGTGGAATCATGTTGTATGCCTGGGAAAATAATCATGTTGCGTATCTGTCAAAGAGAAATTTATAAAAAAAAATCAAAATATACTTTACTCGTATTTTGGAATCATTTTTTAAGGCTAAAACAATTTTGTTATCTATTCGAATGTGCATGTGATAATAAAATTGCGGTAGAGGGGTAGACGTGGAAAAAACTGACCACATTTTCTGGACTCTCATTAGGTCTGTTCCCTTACTTTTGTAGTAAGAATGGAAAAGATAATTAAAATGGCAGTGGTGGGGATAAATTCTCTCACAGAGAGAGACACTTACGAAAAAGTTAGGGAACGCTTTTGTAGTAAACTATGAAAAATGACAGATATGACAGATAAATAATTCCATGAACTGCAGTGGTAAAGAAAAGTCAAAAATGTCTGATAAACGAGAAGAATTATCTAATTTATTACCAATATTAGTTGATTCATCTAGTGATGAAAGTGACTCGGAATTATTAGAACTTCTTTTTGATGAATCCGAATATGTGGAAGAGTTTGTACAAGCGTTCGAGAAGAGGAAAAAGCGGAACTACATTAAAAATTACGTCGAGGAGATCGTGCCTTCGTACAGCGAGGAAGAATTTCTTCGCCACTTTCGTATACCAAGAAGTTTGTACAAAAGGCTAAGTGAACGATTCGAACAGTGTGAAACCTATAAGAATCTACGTTCTGGCAAACGAATGACCAGTGAAAATAATCATTTGATTTTTCTGTGGTTTGCTGGGCACGAAGCTTGTAGCTTACGCGATTTAGCAGATCGCTTTGATCAAATGAGCTGTTAATTGTTTTGTGACTGACAGCCCTTCAAATTTCTTACACCAAGTAAAAATTCGTAAGACTCTCAGTGGAGGGGTAATATCTTGCTCTCTCGACGACGCTCTCTTTTACGAATTTTTCGAGTTAAGGAACATCATTGAGTAAAAATTCGTAAGAATTCGTAAAAATTCGTAAGATTTAAAAGTAAAGGAACAGACCTATTGTGAGTTTATATAAGAAGCTAGATTGCGAAAGCAGCTGACGAACTTACTACTAGATCAGGGGTTGAATCGGCGCATTTGGAAACGAGCTACACGTTGAGCACTTGAGTCTCTTTCTCGCAGCGTCAACGCAGAAGTTGTTGTTGTTGCACGAACCAAGGGTAAAGTTCCACACCCACCAACGGGCAAAAAGAACATGCATGCCAGAAACCACCTGATGGCAACGGTCTGGCAATAAATCGCTTCATAGATAGGAGCAAATGCATGAGAATAGTCAGCAAAGGTATCCATCCCCTATCAACCCCATTGCCTTTCTCATCAAGAACCTCTATAATCTAGGACACTCCCGCGAGCCACCATAAATATAGCATGAGGATGAAACGAATTACCGGTGCATATTCTGCCTCTTTCTTTTGTCAAATGTTTTGATGCATGCGTAGAAGTTTTTGTTACCATTGATCCTTGTTAAAGTTCCAGTTACCAGGTCTAGGTTGGCTTCTAGGAACCTGGCCCTGGAAGAGCGTTCGGTTATAGAGTTTAAAGTCGTTAAGCTTCGGTGCAAACTCTTTTGGTTACAAATTTCGATCGCATTATTTAACAAACAAAATAATATTAGCCCATCAATTAATTGTGGAAAATGGTTTTAAGTTGTGAGTGGTGCAATTTCTTCGGTCAACCATTTTGCTGAATTTTCAGAATATTGCAAAAGGTGCGTTTGTTTCAACAACTCAACGATTGGAAGTCGTTTTCGTGGTGGAGTTTAAACGACTCGTTTTGAAAACCGAAATATGTAGGTATGTGTTCTGTATTTGTAATGTTTTCGAGAGTTTTCGCGAAAACCCTGTTTTCGACTCGGTGTGAAAAGCCTATTATTGTCTCTACCACTATCCATCTTAACACAAAGTCCAAACAAACAGCGTAGGAAACCAAGAGACATCTTTCGAAAAATAAAAAATTTACCTCTTTGTCCAAAGTCTTGCGATTCTGTCATGTTCTTCCCTGTTTTGAAGATATTGCGTGGCAATGCTCCCGACTAAGGGGTCAGCTGTAAATAAAACGGAAACATAAAATAACTTGTGATGCGAACAAACATTTATTTACTTTGACAAACTTTACTTACCAGGATTACAATCAGTCAGTAGGGAGCAAATTGACAGCAATACTTTTGATATGGTCAGGGCTGGTGACCAATTGTCCTTTAAAATGTCCAAACAAATAACACCTTGACTGTTTATATTGCAGTGATAAATTCTCGTCCGAAAGGTGACCTACAATACCAGCAGACAGTTAGTAAATTGATTTAGCAAAACTAACTGCAGTTGTTCTACTTTAGGAGGCTTGAAGGGATATTCAGGAGAAAAGTGAATATCAAGAAAGAAGACACCACCTTCGTAGACGGATCCTGGTGGGCCAAGAATTGTAGACACCCACTCGTACAAGTTATCACCCTTTGGTCCAGCACTACAATTTGGCGGTGGATCTAAAGTTATTTCGGCCAATTCTTTCTGGATTCGTTTAGCAGAGGTTCCCAGTGCTTTTGAGATTTTTGGATTGGTTTTCGTCTCCTTTCCCTCGGGTTTAGCTTCATTTGCTGTGGAGTTTGTTGGCCCGCTGCCATTGCGTCCACGTCCACTGCCACTTGCTCCAGATGTAGAAGACATCGCAGCTAAATTCGAGTTATCCGCTGGAATGGGAAAAGTTAATCCGTTATTGTGAGTTATATTAAAAAAAAAAAAAAAAAAAAAAACGAGTGCTCCTTGAGAAGTGTCAGTTCTTTTATGTAACACAAAAATCCGTCTTTCACTGGTGACAAACAAAGCCCCCAAACAAGTCCATTCCATACGTGTTTTGTTTACATTTACTTACTTTACTTTTCCACAACAGTAGTTGAAGTTAATTTACTAAATTTAAAGGCTAAATAAATGCAGCTGAAAGACGAAAAAAACCCACTTATAAAAAAATAATGCTTCGAAAATCGACCTTGAATATTTGCTAACTAGATTAAATTATTTTCAGTACTATACATTCAATCAAGAAAATATTTGGCATTATTTTTGTTCTTCAAGCAGCCTGCTTCTCTTGAAATGAAATGAGTGCAAAAAATATAAGAGAAGAATAACAGGTGGATTGCGGGAATACAGACTGAATTCGAAATCTAATAACGAAAGTTTGTAGTTTTGCAAAAGCTTAGCAAGCCCGGCTAATTCCAAATGGATATTTTCCATGCCAAATGCATAATAAAAATAGAAACTGTACTCGAAAGGAATACTCTTCATATTTGTTTCAAACATGTAGAGCCAGCCAGGAAGATGGGATTTAGAAGCATGAAAACTCTTTCGAGCATTGGGAGCATTGAACAGAGCTGACTAATTAATGTTGGATATCATTGTCGAAGAATGTGACCAAGCAAATGTAGCCTCCAGAGTATAAGCCTTGGCGTAGCAGTTGCACCCTGTGGGTACAGATACTCATTGTTTTTCTTGGCGTTTTCAGCAATTCTAGAATATCGTATATTAGTGAGTAACTTTAGTCAGTAACAGCCTTCCACAACAATATTCCTTGAAGTCTGTTTTTGATAACAGTGTTACTCTGTAAGCCAAAACCATTCCATCAAATGATTTTAAATACCATTAACGGCCTTGAAAGAGATTTTTAAGGTCATCGAAATTGTTAGGGTGAGTTTCGCCATTAATTTATAGACACCTTCTGGGTAGAAAGCTTAACCATGCTACTGTAGACAAAATTAAACAAAGGCGTTTTTCGACACGATTTCGATAGGGTAGGTAATAAAAGGCAAAAAGGTTAAATTGGGAAGAATCAATTAGGTAGGTACCCACAATAGGTACACTGTCTCACTGCCATTCCGATTTTCAATGAAAGAAAAAAATAAACAGTTTGCCGTGCTCCAAATAGATCCTGCGCAACTTTTAAACCTAATAATATGAAATTCAAGGATTGTTACATGTTCTTCATGCAGGTTCTACAAACCGACTTAACCCTTCCAAAGTTATTCATCTGTAATTGATTCGACCGCATACAGGCATTGCCAATTTCTTTTAATCGTTCATTAGTAATTGTGCATGCATTTAGTTACGATTTTTCTAAACTAATCCCTTTCGATTCGCATTTTGGCTAACGTACTTTCATGGGATATTATGCCTGCGAAATGAACAATAAAAAAAGGAGACTATCGGCCATTTTGAACTTTATTTAGAATATTATTCCAGTCACAAAAGAAAGAAATTAATGTCCAATGGATTAGTGGCTTTTCTTAGAACACGCCAGTAGGTAAACTACGATATTAACAAATATATTCGTAAAAATATTATTACTTGAGTAAAAATGATGTATATTATGTGCTGTCTGACACCGACGATATTAGCCCGACACACCAAACAAACTATTTCGAGTCAATTTACATAATTAGGTAGGTTATTGCATGCTCAATTGTTTAATACCTTGATTTACTTTTTTTACGCCTAATTGTCACAAAACAACCAAAGTTTTACTTTTTCTTAAACACACAATAATTCAGATTCAGTTTAAAGAAACAACAAGCTCTGCTGGCAGAAGCAGAGATTAATAACAGGAAGATGTTGTAGTTTAGGGAAGGTTCAAATTTTAATTTCAGATGGCAAATTCTAAATTCATTTATTTGGTTGTGTATGTATGCCCTTATCCCGGGTTCTACAATGTCCGACCAGCTTTAGTTTACTGCTGTTAAAGAATTTCACTGTATTTGGTCAACAAAATGCACTAAATCAAAGGCGGTTGTCGAGAACAATATGCATTTATAAAAAAATCTCATAACAATTTACTGCGGAACTACTACCGTACTTTTTTTTTGTGTAAACCGCAACTGGAAATACGCAAAATCGCACACATTCACATGGAACCTGCACACAAACTAGTATTTTAACTTGTTGGAAGGAAATGGTCGCGTTTAGCTAAACCTAGATATATTTGTTTAGGTTGGTGGTAGGTAGAAGGTAGGTACCAGAGATCAATGAATAAAAGAGATGGCTATCTTTCGTACGTCTATCCCCCCAAAACCCATTTGTTTACATTGTTGTTTTTGTAATTTCAACCTCCGTCTGTGAATACGTGTGACCAACAAAAAAGCATGCTGCTAATGGACGACCGCGAATCATCTTGCTCTTATGAGTATCGCGGTGTTTAATTATTTTGTGTTTTGCTTTGAATTTGTTTGGTTTTTGTGGAGGTGTGGATTAAAATGAAAAAAATAGTAAAATACACAATAGAGAATACCTAATTCTTGCATCAAAGTCCAATTCATGAACTCACATATACTATAATAGAAATGAGCAGGTGTGTGTGACTTCATGAATTTTTCTGGAAAACAGCTTGTAGGCAGCCGGCCTTCCACTGGAAAGATATATATCTCTGTATTCCATTATCTTTGGTAGGTACTTATGTGGTTTTCGATTTGGCTTCTTCAGATTTGCTCTCAGAAAATTCTTAAATTGCAGAGTAGCAGAAATGATACTTTTTTCGTTCACCGCTCTTTTTTTTCTTTTTACTTTTCAGAATTTCGCTACAGTCTCCCGGATTGTTAGAGAAAGGTTAATAAATAAAGCCAAAACAACCAAATAACATTAGAATTGGATGTCTTTAAGGTTGTTCTGCGGATAAGCTAGAGGCTAGACAGTACTTTAGATGCAATTCGTTTTCAAATGACAAATTTTAAAATGAAAACCTTTCAGCTTTGATTTTTATTTACAAATATATAAAAAATGAATTGAATTTTGTTTATAAATTATATCAACTCATTTTTATATATACTTTTAAGATCTCTTTCAATTTAGTTTTAAAAACTCCATAAAAAAAGAGACATAAACATATTCATTTTGAAATCATTTTTTAGTACTATTCACATGAGCGCGAATTGCGAACAAATGAATTTAAATCCACATAAAACACTCGCGATCCAGAAACCCACGAGTGAAAAAATTCTATCGATGCTAACATTGCACAATGATTGAAGTGATTGAAGTGTCAAAAATATTCGCTTGTTCGCAGTTCGCTCGCAATTGGCTCTCATGTGAATAAAACCGCATTTACACCATCACGCACGCGCAATTTTACACAAAAAAAAATAAATAATTCTCCGTTTATCATTTCCGGAAGCCATATATTGTTTTATAGGAATGCGGAATTTCTTTTGTCATCGCTATACAAATATCAACATGCAGAGCTTTCCTATAATTCCTATCACGCAAACAAGATGGCCGACCGAAATACGTGTCACGTTTTTTTGCGTGTTGGTTAATGCTGTCCCTTTCGGTCATACGGCTATTTAGTATTTAGCATCCCTTAATTTTGCGTGATAGGATATAGTGACCGTGTAAATGCAGCATAAACCTAAAATGTGAATTTTCCAAGTAATAAAAAGGAGCGAAGGAACAACAAATTGTATTAATGTCCTCGAAAAAGGTACCAAATTGTCGCACAACGGTCATGTTGTTGTCATTTGTTCTCATCCGACATCCTTCTATCGCTACCTAAAAAGATAATGGAATACAGAGATATAACTATCCAGTGGAAAGGCAGCTACCTACAAGCTGTTTTCCAGTAAAATTCATGAAGTCACACACACTTGTTCATATCTATTATAGTATATGTGAGTTCATGAATTGGACTTTAATGTATGAATTCGGTATTCTCTAATGGTCTAATGTATAGTTCACCATTTTTTTTGAGTTTAATCGACACCTCCACAAAAACCAAGCAAATTCAAAATGAAACACAAAACAATTAAACATCGCGATACTCATAAAATAAGAATGATTCGCGGTCATCCATTAGCAACATGCTTTTTTGTTGGTCACACGTATTCACAGACGGGGTTTGAAATTACAAAAACAACATTGTACACAAATGGGTTTTGAGGGGATAGACGTACGAAAGATAACCATCTCTTTTATTCATTCATCTCTGACATGTAAATGCACCTTCCAGTCACATTTGATGGACAAAAAAAAAATTAGGAAAAACAAAACATCCTCTGAACCATTTTAAAAATTTGACTCAACGAAGTGTCAACTGAGTACGCAGGCAGGATTTTCTTGACTAGATTGGTCGGCTTCGCCTCCATAAACGTCAACTGCAAAAACTATGCACGTGAACACTCTGGGCCAATAAAAACTGAGACGCATCTAGTCAGACAGCTGCTGTCAGACTAATGTGGTATTCGATTGGGAGCTCTCAGAGCACTTTTTTTGCTCTCAGAGCAATTTTTATGTTCGTTTGGTACAGGAAAAAGCAATCTTTTTCAGATTTCAGAGCACTTTTGCGAATCTAGTTTTGTTATCAGATTTACCAATGCAAGTGCGTTTGAGTTTGACAACTGATGGAGTTTGTTTATATTTCTAGTGAATTTTTTCGCCAGAAAAGAAAGGCATTGCATCGGGTGAATCTATTTTTGTAAATTATTCATGTATAAATATTTAGAAATCAATCGGGACAGATATTTCTAATGTTTTAATACAAAATTTAACCAGTGAATGGAAATCGCTTAGAAAAGTGTCGAAGACTACACATATTCAAATCACACAAATATCAACACAAAAAAGGAGCAATTGACGTCTTTATGTTCGATTAGGCACACGAAATCTGAAATCTAAGGGCAAATCTGAGGAAGAAAAAACGAATACCACATTACTAAACTACGAATCCGAACGTCCCCAATATGACATACAGAAATGCAATCATAAAATAGCATTCATTGAACTCTTTTTTTATAACTCGACAATTATTAGAAATACCAATTCTAATGGATTGCTTTATGCTGCATTTACACGGTCACACATTCCTATCACGCAAAATTAAAGGTATGCTAAATACTAAATAGCCGTGTGACCGAAAGGGACAGCATTACCTAACACGCAAAAAAACGTGAGACGTATTTACATAGGTCGGCCATCTTGTTTGCGTGATAGGAATTATAGGAAAGCAGTGCATGTTGATATTTTTATAGCGATGACTTAAGAAATTCCGCATTCCTATAAAACAACATGGCTTCCGGAAATGATGAACGGACAATTATTTATTTTTTTCTTGTAGGTAACTGATTGATGAATTGTTGGTTTATTTTACTAAAACTTACAACCAATATCATTTCACATGTTCCAAATCAGAAATATTAATGTTTTCAAGCAATTGCAGAAATGTTGATGAGCGGAACCTGCGTCTATTTTCGTTTTACGTGTCCATAATTATGGGTAGAGCATCCATGACACCGAGGTGCACCGTAAGCGTCTGATTTGTGATCTCATTCTTACGCCTTTTATAGTATTGACTGCGGATAAACGGATCTCTCTTTTTTTGCGCGTGCGTGGTTTGAAAGAATAAAAAATATCAATGTTTCCGATCGGAACGGATTTTTATTTCATTCA
Source organism: Cheilosia vernalis (assembly GCA_949126925.1). NCBI lineage: Eukaryota > Metazoa > Arthropoda > Insecta > Diptera > Syrphidae > Cheilosia > Cheilosia vernalis. Next base: position 19,646,950 of record OX421362.1, on the reverse strand, counting down.
TTTGAGATACCCGTTGTATTACGTTATCTCACTTATGTGTTATTGGATTGGGCTTCTTCAGATTAGCTCCCAGATGTTAGATTTCGTGTGGCTAATCGAAATTGCTCTTTTTTGTGTTGATATTCGTGCGATTCGAATATGTGTAGCCATCGACACTTTTCAATTCGGTTAAATTTTATATTAAATTGATTTCTAAATATTAATTAAATAATTTCCAAAATAGATTCACCCGCTGCAATGCCTTTCTTTGGTATAGAAAAAAAATTTACGACAACCTAAACAAGCTCCACTGCAGTAGTTGTCAAACTCAAATGTACTTGCATTGGTAAGTTCGTAGCATATCTGAGAAAAAATCGAAATTCGCAATCTGATGGCGCCCAATCGAATACCACAATTACTTTTGACAGCTGCACATTTTTTCCGAAGCTCTCCGACACCAATTGCTGTGGAATATTTGTCAAATGACAGAAGATACTTCGAAACCTAACCTTTTCCGAAAAGATACTCACCCATATCGGGAATAATATTTCCTATTCAGCAATCTTATTTACATTGCTGGCAAGAGAAACATTTCCATCGGAACTTATTTGCGATAGCCCTAACTTTACCTGGAACGTGTTTTTATGAAATATGGAAAAGACAGTCCTTTCGCTTATCATCAATTCGTTTAGGTGGACGGGGCCAAAATATTCCCATCGCAGAGATGCACGCTTCTCGATATTCGAACATTCGCATCAACGAGTACTTACACTACATTCTCACGCTCTATTCCGTTTAACTCTTTAAACTAGCTTGTTTTTTAGCTTAAGAAATCATCTACCCCACATCATTAAACTTGAACAGAATACAAAAGAGAATAAAAGGGACCACCGGACAAAAATAAACCTGGTTAATGAAATAAAAAAGAACTGAGGAAAAAGGTGGCAAATTGTTTATTCCTGTTAAGTTCTAGGCGCAGTATAAGCGGATGCCATGTTCAAGAGATGTAAAGTAGTAAAATCACAAAAAAAAAAGGAAAATAAAACAAATGAAAATTACGAAAACAAAAATTTGCAAACAAAAAAAAAGAAATAAAAAATATTACTTTAGAAATAAACTTTTGTTTTGAGTTTCCAAACTCGTTTACGGTAGTTTTGTTCAGGTACACAAATATCATTAAAAAAAAAAAGAATATAAAAGTTGCTGCAAACACAAATCGGTTGGTTTATGTAAAGGATTAAGAAACATTAATATCCACGAACCTACATAATATACATCCACAAAAATGTCAGCAAAAAAGCTTTGGGCGGTTTTCTTTTCACTTTTTTTTTTTTTAAACTCGAGAAATTGAGAAAAGTAATTTTATGTAGAGTATATTTAAAATCATTTTGTTTTTGTTTTGTTTTTTTTTCCCGACACTATTTTATATATATATATACATATATGTATTTATATATATATATGCGTGTACGTGTCTTTTACATCTTTATATATAAAGGGAGTTATGTTTGTTTTTGTTGTTTGTTCTTGATATACACATGTATATATATATAATGTATTCTCATGTAACTATATATATATATATACACACACATATATGTGTATATATAATTTTATTCTTAATGTTGTTTTGTTTTTGTTGTTGTTTGTTATCTTATAATTACTGTTATCATTACAGTTAAAATTTAAATTTTCTTATTGTCAAACTATATGTTACTATCTGCAGTCCCTATATAATAAATATGTTTTCATCGAGTGTGGCAGTTGCAGCTCTTGTATGCGTTCTTCTAAATGCGTTCGTCCTAAATTCTGCCGTATCACACGTCTACACAAATACATTAAGGGTAATGGTTCAGCTGAAAAGGAAAGTAAAAAAAAGGATATAAAAAATTAAATAACGAGACAGTGAGCTGATGATTGATTTAACTCACGATCTAGGCCACCAATATATCGCATTGTTATTTCGCAATGGCCCCATACAGCAGACACTATGGGATAGAGTTTCTTCCCTTTTAAACCTCTAAACGCTACACCCAGATATTCGTGGTCTACTATAAAACTAAGTGTCCCCTCGTCCATGTCCAGTGCTAATAGAAATTTATCGGGTACTAGGAATGCTTCATCGTTTTTGAGTATCGCCGGATACGTGATGCCGGCACAATTTTTGGAGTCATGATAAAGTTTATTTCTGCCCAAATCCCAGCCCCAGCTGTGTGTTGATGCGCCAACTAGGCTTTGATAACCTACAGAATGTAATTGTGCTTCGGAAGTTGCAACGCCAACAACCGCGTGCGTGCCACGCTGTCTAGTCGGCCAGTATATCTCCCAGATGTGCAGACCTTTTGTAAAGCCGACTTTGCCCCGTATACAGTCTGTGCTTTGTGCCACTGGATGCCGGTGAAATGTCATTTTGTCATCTTCTTTAACGAATATATTCAGGGATCTGTCATCAGCATTCCATGAGTATTTTAATTGTGCTTCACGTCCAGCTGGTGGCATATCGAGTAGAATTTCAATACGGGCTGGCTTCACATATTCGGCTGCTAGTTCACGTGGGATAACTGGTTTGAATGGTACTTGTGCATCGCCGCGACTAACACTTTTAACAACTGCACTATTTTTTTGTCCCATGTTCATGCCAGACCGATTGTTACGTGTCCGTCTTTGGTCTAGTATGGTTACTTTGTATGATAAACGCAAACGCTCAAAATCTCTTGGTTCTAGTCGTGACAGAACCACACGTGGAGTTAGTGTTGTTGCAGATGATATGCTCTGTGGTCTTCTTCGATCGCTGGATCTGAAAATAGGTGCCCGACCACCCTTGTATCTGCAAGAGAAGAAAATTGTCTACTATTGAAAAATTATATGTAGAAAGAAATGTTCGAGCGAAGGTAATGCATTCAAAATAATAATAATTATAGTCCCACAAGAAATAAAGATATAAATATACAAGAAAATTACGTTTCTGCATTTTAAGTACGAGTATTAGAATATGGCAATTACAATTTTACAGAAGGCGATTACTGCGTTTTTTCTTTGCATACCTACGACTAACACAAAGCTAGCTTTTCCTGGCGATTAACTAACACTGCAGTTCAGTTTGTTTGGTTGTCAGTTACTGCAATTATTTCCGCATTTATCAACGTTTTTCTGGTTCTGGTTCTAATTTGTGAAACAACTTCCCTTATCATAAAAAAAAACTGCCCGCTAAATGATTCTATATCCCCGTCCCAATATAGTTCCTCGCTTGGCCGTTCATTTGCAACCTCCAATCGTTAATTCCCCTCAATTTGACTCGGAATCCAGAAAATTATTCACAAAAGATGTATTTTTTTTCCAGTTTTCGTAATTTTCCTCTACTTTTTTCTGAAGTACGATTTGACTTTTTGTCAAGATTTTCTAAAAGGTGTTGTGTGCAAATAACGATATCTTTAGCAGCACTAAAATAAAAATAAAAATCACTCATTGGTGACGTTCGGATTCGTATACGTGTAGAACGTCAATAAGCGTAAATTTGACTTCTCAACTAGAATTGTCAACTCAGGTGGGTACCGTTTGAAGTTGTTTATTGTATAGGTACCTACCTGAAAGAACGATAAATATTTGTTTAGTTGTAGTTACTAATGTCACTCTCGGTTTGCACACATTTTCAGTGTGGGTATATGCTATATGACGTCCATTTATAAGTGCTTCGTGGATTCTGAAAATCGAGAAGCGAAATCCTCTTGTTCTCAGGATCATCAGATCAGAATCACCAATGAAACGGTTGCAGCTTGCAGGAGTTATTTTTTCATTGGAAAATGGAACGAAAAGCGATAGCTACTAACAGAGATGAATGAATAAAAGAGATGGTTATATTTCGTGCGTCTATCCCCCCAAAACCCATCTGTTTACATTGTTGTTTTTGTAATTTCAACCCCCGTCTATGAATACGTGTGACGAACAAAAAAGCATGTTGCTAATGGCCGACCGCGATTCATCTTGCTTTTATGAGTATCGCGGTGCTTTTGTGTTTGGTATTGAATTTGTTTGGTTTTTGTGAAGGTTTTAATTAAACTAAGAAAGTGAAATGTACAGTAGAGAATACTGAATTCTTGTACTAAAGTCCAATTCATGAACTCACAAATACTAAAATAGAAATGAGCAAGTGTGTGTGACTTCATGAATTTTTCTGGAAAACAGCTTGTAGGCAGCCGCATTTCCACTGGAAAGTTATAACGGGTGATTTTTTAAGAGGTTTAGAACTTTAAAAAAAAAAAACACAAAAAATTCGAAAAAATGAATGAAAAATTTATTTGAATCGATAGTTTGAACCTTGCAATTTAATGTTTAAAGATAATTTCATGCAAATGTTGACCGCGGCTGCGTCTCAGGTAGCCCATCCGCTGAGTCCAATTTTGGCATACTCTTTCACACATATCGGCCGGTATCTCACGAATGAATGCATGGATGTTGGCTTCCAGTGCGTCAATCGAAGCGGGCTTGTCCCTATACACATTAGCCTTGACATAACCCCACAAAAAATAATCTAATGGTGTCAAATCGCACGATCTAGGCGGCCAATTGACCGGCCCGAAACGTGAAATTAACTGTTCACCAAACTCGCCTCGCAATTGCGCCATTGTTTCGCGTGCTGTGTGGCATGTGGCACCGTCTTGTTGAAACCACATATCATGCAAGTCAAGAACTTCCATTTCGGGCAAAAAAAAGTTTGTTATCATCGCTCGGTAGCGTTCACCATTGACAGTAACGCTACGATTCGCATCATCTTTGAAGAAATATGGCCCAATAATGCCGCCGGCCCATAAACCGCACCAAACAGTGGCTTTTTCGGGATGCATTGGTAGCTGTTGCAATGCTTCTGGCTGATCTTCACTCCAAATGCGGCAATTTTGCTTATTTACGTACCCATTCAACCAAAAATGAGCCTCTTCGCTGAACACATGAACATTTCGAACCGAGCACGAATTTTGATAGTAAAATTCAATAATTTGCAAGCGTTGTTCATTTGTAAGACGATCCATGGTTAAATTGCAAACCAAACTGAAGCTGTTTGACAGTGACACAAGGTACTAAACACACGTGTTGCCAAAACCAAACCAGCTAAAAAATCACCCGTTATATCTCTGTATTCCATTATCTTTGGCTACTAACGTCGGTACCTAAATTCGAGGACACGTATGGCTTTGCATGTGTAGGTTCTACAGGTCGAACTGGACCCTTAACGCATCATCACCACAGACCGGATTAACTGATTAGTTTTAGCATTTGAATTTTGATTCGAATAGTCAATTGTTAAATATTCATCTTGGACGGCGTTAATGTTTTCCAATGACTGGAAGTGAACCTGCGCATTTTGTTGCTGCTTGCAAAATTTCATGCAGATCCCTTGAGACTTCTTCTTCCGTTTTCTATTTTTTAACGCGAGGAAGAGAATTACTATTGATTGGGAATAATAATGCTTCCGGTTTTATTCGTTGACAGTCAAAACAACATGGCCTTGAAGAATGTAAATAGTTTAAGCCTCAAAAGCCGACAAAACACACACGTGCTGTTGCCATCGAAATAAAATTACTTATGAAAAAAAAAATATGGCTATGTATAAATATTCATCTCATTCATTGCTTGTCCTGCTATGAAGCTGAACCTGTCATTCAAATATAAGTCCCATGTCAAAGCTTCAGGCAAATAATGCTAATATATTCATAATTTATGACTGGCACATTTTAAATACCCTCAAGCCACCATCACAAAATCTTGCACGTTTCCGGTCATTTTGGATTTTGGATGAGAACTCTTTTTGTTATATACGATCGGAAGGAGTTTTTCAATTCTACACCAAGTTAGAAAATAAAACATTTTTTCAAGGTTTTCATATCAATTGGGGTAGTCTTACCTTAGCTTCTCCCTTGTAGCTTCTATCCGTTGTTCTAGTTCATTCGATGTGGATATTTCGTTTTGATGCATTACCTTCTTCATCGTAGGTAAATGTGATCATGTAGGTTCAATCAAAGCATAACTGATAGTCAAGAAATCCTTATCAGCTCATTTAGAATGGCGGCTTGATGATCTTTATCCTGTTAAAAAAGCAAGTTTTGCTTTTTGTAGCAGACTAACAACTAATAATATCTATCGTAAGATTTGTGATATTTTCTTAAGAATTTTGGTGTTCAACAAAAGAAAAATAATAACAAAAAAATATAAATAAAAAACGCGATTTAATGATCAGACCGTCAGCTCAGACTTTATAAACTACTCTGCCTGTGAAACACAACTGAGCACAGCTGCCACAATCGTCTCTTTGTCGCACAGATAACCATCGATCAGTTTTTGACGGCATCAGCTCACCTTAAATAACATATTCTCTCATAGGGAGGAAATGGTGTTTTGCCACAACAGGTTGTACCTTGACAACAAGTTCTGAGAATCATTCATGTATCGTGTGAAATGGTTAACGTCGCGGGGAACGCAAACAACGTCGAGGATAATTCGGTTTTAGAAATTTAATATTCTTCGAAAGACGAAAAAGCCGCATGTCGAGCTATCATTTTTATTTTATATACAATTATGTTGAAGATAATTGTTGCGAGAAGTTCAAATTGAAGGATCCCATACGTTCTTCAAATGATTCTTGATACAGAGGTTAAAAAAAATTAACTGTCTTCCAGGAACGACATGATAAAGGCATTTGGAATTTAATAACAACAAGTTGACAGAAAGTTTTGTCAGTTTTCAATTAGGTTCGTGGTAGTTGTTTGTCCTTTTAGAAATCTAGCAACGGTAGACATTTGCGGTGACATTTCTTGGTAATTTATGCTTTCAAAACGTTTAAGTATGACCAAAAGATTATCAACAGACTATAGTTACATAGGTATACTTCTTTTAAAGTCAATTTTTAATGAATAGGAATGATTTACCAGTCCTTTGGTACGGAATGGAAGCTTCTGTTTCCAGTAGAAAGAAAAAATAGGACAGTGACAGAGGGCTAACAATTTTGTAGTGTTTTCATTACTGTTGGTCCCCAACAACAATTATGCACCACGGATTGACAATTGGTTGTCATCGACATCGAAGTTGTGCATTGGAATAGATATTGATATGCATCCTGTTTTAGCTGCAATCACAGCTTGCACATAATCAATATCTAGCCCAATGTGCACTTCAAAATTGGCACACCAATTAGAGAGAAAAAAACAACGAAAAAACAAGAATACATAAATGAAGAACTAACACGGCATGAAAAAAACCAACGACCACCGCACAAGAAAAAACACGAGAAACTAAATGTCAGATGGTCTACGTGCAAGAACGTGTAAGCATGTCATCTCCCTCTAACACATTGGAGGTGCAAGCACCTGACTAATGTGGTATTCGTTTGGGCTTCTTCAGATTTGCCCTCAGATTTCAGATTTCGTGTGCCTAATCGAACATAAAAACGTCTCTTGCTCTTTTTTGTGTTGATATTTGTGCGATTTGAATATGTGTAGTCTTGGACACTTTTCTAAGCGATTTCCATTCACTACTTAAATTTTGTATTAAAACATTAGAAATATCCGTCCCGATTGATTTCTAAATATTTATACAAAAATAATTCACAAAAATAGATTCACCCGATGCAATGCCTTTCTTTGCTGGAGAAAAAATTCCATACAAATGTAAACAAACTACAAGTGTTGTCAAACTCAAACGCACTTGTATTGGTAAATCTGAGAAAATATCTAGATTCGCAAAAGTGCCCTGAAATCTGAAAAAGATTGCTTTTTCCTGTACCAAACGAACATAAAAATTGCTCTGAGAGCAAAAAAGTGCTCTGAGAGCGCCCAATCGAATACCACATAAGGGTTCAGAAAATCGGTAATCAACCATGGCCGAATTACCCAAGCGAGATCGAAAGCTTTGAAGACATGAGTGCATCACACTCCAACAACCGTCGCAATGGGAAAACTGCAATTGTCTAGATTTGTATGTGTTCAATTGACCCCGGGGGTCGCGATCAGCTGGGTGGAACAAGGTGAAAACGGAGATGAGTTTACTTGGAAGGATGCAAACAAATCTGGAGGTATTCGCCGATCGTCTGTCAACCCAATCTAACCAGCCTAATAACTAATAAGAATTGTGAACTCACATTAGAGTTTTTCTTTGTCCCTTGCTTCAACAAAGCAACGGACGTAAATCGCTTTAGGCAACGACTTAGCCTAAAACATTGGTCCTTCGAGCCGGAACGTCACATAAAAAGACAAAGTTTACATGGTCACCTCTGGGATTGAGTTATATATAAATATATACAAAGCAAGAAAGCAAACGATAATATAAAAAATAACATTGATTTCTCCTGTCTTCTATCAAACATCAATTTAAAAAAAACATCACGACGCACACAAAATGATTTGCACCCTATAACTCGAAGACTCCATATAACACATCCTTCTCCCTACTTTACGGGACCTATCGAAAGCCCTGGCAACTAGCACTAGATCAATAATGATTGACTTTGTAATTTATTTACTTGTTATAGTAAAGTTATAGTACTGGAAACATAGAATTGGTTGAGATTTTGGTACCCTTACCCAAGTGACAGCTTGATAGAGTACTACTCAAACTGGATCGCATCCAAATCTGTAGGTTGGCCAACAATATTCCTCCTCAATTCACTTGTCAAAAGTCCAGCACTCAATTGACAAACGCCTTCATTCGGACCCAAAAGAAAATCTGTCTACAATAATCTATAAACGGTTTTTCTTTTCGGGGGAATGTCCCCTTTGTGTGGCCGTCAACTCGATACATATTATGGGAATTTACAAGTACAACACCATCACCGATCAATATATACAATATACAAAATGTATTTAAAAAAAAAAAAAAAAAACACTCGAGTACCTATTCAGCGTGAGTCCCACTACAAAGATAGCCGATTACCCAGACAGTACATAATACAAAAATAAAATCACTTTGACTCCGTCGCGTAGACAAGGCGGCAAATCAATCTTGAAGGTGATGCAGTTCATTCACCCAGAAAAAAAATAATATCGCAGTTGACGACAGAACGAGTTAGATGTAGTGACCAGAAAAAATATGCAATATATTCACACGATTCGCAAAAACCAAGTTTTCACAACGGCTATACTCCTTCTCCCCGTCACAAAGACTGACTTAACAATGAATCTAAAAATTGGAAACGAAACACCCATTGCGCACAAGGTCGGGGATTAGCTAATTTCCTTATAAACAATAGATTGGTTCACCTACCTTTGCAAGTACTTTATATTGAGCAAAAAAAAAAAAAGGAAAAAAAAATATCATTACCGAGACGGAAAGTCTAAGCGCAACATTAAAGCAACTGTGTACGCAAGCAAATTATCAAACAAAGCATGAAAATTGTAAATTATTTCTCCAGAATTGTGGTTAAATTAAGATACACATCTGCACAACCAATACTGCATGTAACACCAAAATGTACTAAAAGCCTACGGATAACTTCGTCCAAGTAAAAAGAAAAAAAACTGTATTTTATTTCTTATGCTATTCTCACAACAAAAGCCAGCACCGACATCGATTCTGTGGCCACGTTCGGTTGAGCACTTCAACCGAAGGTACGACTATATACGTCAGCCACACAAAAGCATACTCGAGAAACAGTCTTTGTAGTCTACACGATGACTGAGCAAAAAGATTCAAGGTCATAGTCTGTTAACAACTCTGTCTCTATATGGTGCTGAAAAAGACAGCACGTCTTCTGAAAAGCAACATGGCCATCGCTCTGCTAGAGTGGGTAACTATAATCATGGTGTTGTGTCACTGGTCCCAGATGCGCGAGCCGCGAGGTAGATTCGGCGTCAAAGCATTGTAATTACTGCCGGTTTCTTGAAAGACAGGTAGAAAAAGGTATTTTCCGTCCAAAAAAGGTAAATATACGCACAATACATGAAAATAAAACAAAAGAGCAAACGTTTGAACTTCATTCCAACATCGGTTTTCAAAGGTCAGCTTCATGTATCTATGTATATGTGAACCCGCCCGTTCCTTTTCATTCAATATGACTTTGAAGCGATCGAAAGATATTGTACGACTCGAGACACTGATTATTATTATCTATAAGATATCCGGTGAACCGGTAGACATGTATACTGAAAGCCCATGAAAGAAATTATGAAGCTCCATCACACCGTGTATATGTGATCAGCAGCAGCAGCAGCAAAGCTGATTGAGCCATGGAAAAGGATCGGTTGTCTGCACGTTTAATGCGTTTCTTTTGTTTAACGTGAATGTTCAAGTCGCATAAAATTATGCAATGCCGACCATGGAAGCTGGTATATACCAAGTGGAGGTGACGATTTGATAAAACAAATCACAATTTAGGCAGTTCCATTACTTTTGTCACTGTATAAGTTTATAGTTAACAAAATGGGGAGCGCTCTGTTACTAACTTGCGGTATTTCACTCTATACATAAAGTTGGGTTTAAAAAGTCATTCTGTTGTTTGTATCGCAGATCAAAATTTATTTTGACAACCACAATAAAAACCGACGACTATTAATAATTCCTGTTAGCATATTATGGTCTGTCCATTTACTTTTGAATTTTACGAATTTTACTAATGTGGCAATTGATTGCGCACAACTCTCAGAGCACTTTGTTTGCTCTGGCCTGGGTCACTTTCTATGTTCGATTTGTCGGAAAAAAACAATCTTTTTCCGATTTCAGAACACTTTTGCGAATGTGGATTTTTTTACTCAGAGTTGCCGGTAATTTACAGCTGTTTACCAAGTCTTACAGCTGTCTGACTAGATGTAGGTATTTCAGTTTATACTGGCCCAGAGTGATCACGTGATTAGATTTTTCAGTTGACGTTTATGGAAGGGAAGCCGACAAATCTAATCAAGAACATCCTGCCTCAAAAAAAAAAAAAAAACAAAGTGGCCGTGGCAGAATTCTGGGTCGGCATTCTGTAAGGCGAAACGTTAAAACGTTTTCGTTTGCACGAAGAAATTTGCATGTGTAACATAGGGCAAATTATTCGTTCGCACGAAAACGTTTGATCGTTTCTTCTTACAGAATCTGCGGCCTGAAGAGTCGAAAAAAGCGCCAGTGAGAGAAAAAGAAAGAAAAATCTAGTTGACGTTTTACATAAACTAGGTATTCGAACGTCCCCAATGAATCTTTTAGCACTCAGTAAACCAAATTTAAACGACGTTTTTCCTATCTTGTCTTTTGAGTCACAATAAATAATTATAAATGGATACGTTCAAAGCACGTCGCGTAATACAGGGTGGCGCACGAATCGTGCTACAAAAATAAAACGTAATAACTTTTTTTCTGTGTGAGTAATCGGGTTAATTTTTTTTTTATTTTGTAGGTTACTATTTAGATTTATAAAAATGGATGCTTGGGATACGGAGAAAAAAATTTGGATAGTGCAACGGTACCATGGTTTGCAGTCCGTCATTTCCGTCCAAAGGGAATTTAGGCGGTAATCCCCCGAGCAGATGGACCATTATGAGGTTTGTAAACATGTTTGCCGAATCTGGAAGCATCGCACGAAATGCTCCATGAGACGGAACTGCACCCAGAACGAGTCACTGTGTGGTGCGCAGTTTCATCAAGGTCTATTGTCGGGCCGTACTTCTTTGAAGAAAACGGTGTAACCGTTACTGTCAATGGGGACCGTTATTTAAAGATGTTGAAGGAGTTTTTTTATCCAGAACTGCGCCGAAGACGTATACCATTCAACAGCGTTTGGTTTCAGCAAGATGGAGCAACTGCACATATAGCCAGACCAGTTATGGCGGAGCTAAACAAAAAATTCGCAAACAAATTAATTTCTAGGAACTCCACTCTTCGCTGGCCCCCAAGGTCACCTGACTTCTTTTTATGGGGTTATGTCAAGCAAGAGGTGTATAAAACGAAGCCCAGGAATTTAACTGAATTAAAGCAGTCCATAACGACAATAATTGAGGCGATCCCAACTTCAACTCTTCAGGCCGCAATGAATAATTTTTTGATCAGGTGCCGCATATGCGTGGGAGAGCGTGGAGGTCATTTGCGGTCTATAATCTTTAAAAACAACTAACTATTAAAAATAAAATTTAATTTTCTAAACAATAAAAAAAAAAAAAATAAATGAAATACATCGATTAAAAAAAAAGTTATTTGAATTTCTTATTGTAGCACAATTGGTGCGCCACCCTGTACTTATCAACCGGTTACACAGAACTTTCGTCAAGTTTTTGTATTTCAGCTAAATAACTCATTTGTGGGAATTTATTTATTAATACAAGAGTTGTTTATTAAGGCTGCTAGCGGACTGACGCGATTTATTGGCCTGGATTGAACAAAGGTTAATCAACAAATCTACTCAACAATTCATTTCTGTAGTGATAATTTATAAATCAGGAAAGGCGTCTCCACCAAATTTTACGTGATTTAGTTTGACATCCAGCAGAAAGAATTCGTCCACTTCGGAGAGGGTATTTTTTTTTTTCGTTGTTTTTCTTTTGTTATCACACCTCTGCCAAAAAAAAAACAATTTATGATTGTACTTAATAAAAAAATACCAAAATACACCGAAACACGAAGAAAATTGAATTTGGGATAATATTTTTGACATTTGTGTTTTTTTTTTTTTGTTTGTTGAATAACATTGAATTGAATTGAAAGCGCTGCAGGTATATTCGATTTTATTTTGTGTGGATTTGCGATGACAGATACGTAATTAAAAACTAAACACGTCTAAACGACGTAATTAGTAATCACGAAAATGTATGGTAAATCACGTAATTTATGAGATGATTTCGCTAAATCAAGTGGATTTAGCTAAATCACGTTGGTGGGAACATGGTATTAGTTTCTGGTTCAGACCAATCTAGTCGATTTGACATAATAAAGTTTTTGAATGTGTCCAGTAGCGAGTAGTTTGGGAACGCTAAAAAAATGTAAATTCATTCTAGTTGTCAAGAACTGTCAAAAAATACTTGACATTGGGGACGTTCGGATACCTAGTTTATGTAAGACGTCAACTAGATTGGTCGGGACTATGAATCCGAACGCGTTTGACTAAGCAAATTGAATTGTTTTTGTATACTCGCGGTCAGCGTTACCTTTGTTTGATTTTGCAATTTTTTATTTGGAAAAGGCCCTTCATAAATCCTTAAAAAATTGTTATTTTCAAATAAGTACATTTAAAATGTAACACGGTTGCCTATCGCAACACTATTATAGTCTTATGCGAACTAATGGTTGTTAAATATCGTGTGAAAATTCTAGTTACCAGAGTGGCCTTAGAAATTACACCTTTGTCTCTCATCGCCTCTTTTTGCCACTCCTCAAAATTATGCAACTGCCACTCTGTTTATTTTAAATTTGACTCTTCGAATTGTCAACTGAGTACGCAGGCAGGATTTTCTTGACTAGATTGGTCGGCTTCCCCTCCATAAACGTCAACTGCAAAAACTATACACGTGAATACTCTGGGCCAATAAAAACTGAGACGCATCTAGTCAGACAGCTGTCAGACTTACTAAACTACGAATCCGAACGTCCCCATTATTGTCTGGCACTATTAGGTTTGTTTATGTGGTATTCGATTGGGCGCTCTCAGAGCACTTTTTTTGCTCTCAGGGCAATTTTTATGTTCGTTTGGTACAGAAATAAGCAATCTTTTTCAGATTTCAGAGCACTTTTGCGAATCTAGATATTTTCTCAGATTTACCAATACAAGTGCGTTTGAGTTTGACAACTGATGGAGTTTGTTTACATTTTTAGTGAATTTTTTCTCCAGCAAAGAAAGGCATTGCATCGGGTGAATTTTTTTTTGCGAATTATTTATGTATAAATATTTAGAAATCAATCGGGACGGATATTTCTAATGTTTTAATACAAAATTTAAGTATTGAATGGAAATAGCTTAAAAAAGTGTCGAAGACTACACATATTCAAATTGCACAAATATCAACACAAAAAAGAGCAAGTGACGTTTTTATGTTCGATTAGGCACACGAAATCTGAAATCTGAGGGCAAATCTGAAGAAGCCCAAACGAATACCACATTAGTGCACAGAAAAGTACAAGTTTTTGCGTTCCGTAAGTAGAAATGCTGCCTGAAGCTGGTCTACTTCTTGTTTTATGATTTCGATCAAGCTACTTCCCACTAAAAGCGAATGCGTTCAGCACTTACAGCCTTATTTATAAACGTATTATAGAGAGTGTATAAAGTTATGCACTCTTTAAAATGCTTCTAAACGCGAAAACCTTATTTGTAAAAATATTTCAACGGTGCATAGAGCTTGTATAAGCTAAACGCGTTTGGAGGTCGTTTAGTGCCTGTATAGAGGTGGAATAGTATGCGGATATGTCATTTTGACATCACATTATTGAGCAAACAGATTCCGCTCTCTATTTTAGATGCATTATTATGGACGTTTACATATTAAATTATTACGATTTGTTCCTATGTTGTGACAAAATATTGTGTTTTATTTTCCATCACATTATGTATGTGAATATCTTTTCATTAGGAGTGTCAATTCCCCGAACGTTATATTTTTACAATTTTCGTTTTGACTTTTGAAATTGAATTCCTTTTCATTTTGAATTGAATTCGTATTTTTCATAAGCTGCTTAGTTTTTTTTTCTTTTTGGACAGATAAATGTAATAGACTTCTCCTTTTTAGTACTTTTTCTGACACAAGCCCTGTATAACTATTATGCATGGGAAAATGTTTTATAAATAAGAATTTTGGGGAGCGTGTATAAAGGATGTATAAATATTTATACATTGCACAACTATACACGTGTTTAGGGACATTTTAGCAAATTCTAATAAATAAGGCTGTTAATATTTAACATGGCAGTACAAATGTATAAATAATTTGTAATAAATATATAATATATGAGTAATGGAGCTTGAATTGGCTTGAATTTTACTATATCAAGTTTATTTTTGAAAAGAGTTAAAAGTCACAAGCTTATTTTATGTACGTATTCCTAATTCTATTCCACAAAATTCCAGCTAGTGAAATTGAAAGTAAAAATTGTTCTGCACTGCGGTTCAAATACGTAACCTATAAAAAAATGCATAATATATCAGGGTCAATGGCTTATACTTAGCACTAGCCTTTATAGTGTGGTTTAAGGCAGGAATACATTATAAAGCGTTTTACACATTATTTATTTTTTTTTTGCATTAGGCGGTAGAACGTATAAAATAACTAGTTGGTTCCCCTTTTTCGTAGATGAAACTTTCATTTATTAGCAAGGCACAAATTTGCAATATGTCAATGCTTCTGAATCTCTTGAGACAAAATCATTCTAAGGAAGGACCAACATCAGCAAAAAACCGAGTAGTCAATAAAAACGCGTTAATGATTCCACGTGCCTTAAATTAGGCATACCGAATGAACGTCTTTTAAGACTGTTTAAATACATTTAACAATTATAAAAGACTGCAAACCACTGAACGTAATTTTCTTTCAATTGAAAATGAAAATGACTGTAATAAGTTAGTGCGTACGTACTACCACATCCCATAGCTGATATTTTCTGGGCGTTTCAAAATAAAAAAATACAAACAACGTCAATTGTTGTTGGGCGCACCCGAATAAATGTCAGAAAAATACATCCCACACACTTGTGTGTCATGTCGTGTGTTATGAAAACATTGGAAAATCGATTGGAACCATATTCCGCAGAAGTAAGGGTATGTAGTACATATAAATACGTTTATGGTATATACACACAGCTATGTTGGCCGAGTGAAGGGGTAAATGACCTCTCTTTGATAAAGCCAATACCAGAGGATTCAAATGTTTTTTAATCTTGGGGAAACTTAACATTTATTTCATTTTCAATGATGTCTTGACAAATTAAAAACTAAAAAGTGTTTGCCGGATTGAACTCGCATCACCACCGTCCTAGTTTGGCGCTTGCCGTTCAGTTGCGAAAGTGGTAAAAGCTGAGAACAATTGACTTCCACTGGCTTACCTGTCAAGAGAAAATAGAGAAATATACATGTCTTTTAAAGAAGAATACATACGTGGAATACGGCAAGCAAATGTGAGTACGTAAAGGAAAAAGAATTGTCCGTCAAATTCCGAACGTTCAAAGTTCAAACTAAACAATCACTTTGATGGATTCTATAGAGATGAACTACTGAAGTTGTTTGCAAACAAGTTATTCTCTCGACACACATCACTAATGAAAATAATGTTTTGTTCAGTCTCTTTCATAATAGGCGCAGGGGCTTAGTGGTTGGTGTATTGGACTACTAAGCGGGGGTCCCAGGTTTCGATTCCAGGAAAAACACAAATTAAATCTTATGCCCCAAAACACATGTGCAGAATTCACTGCGCAACTAGATTATAATACACAAACATGTTTATATGTATATAGACACAAGCAAACTTTGCACTCACTGCAGACTTGTAAGTTGTAACATGTTTCTATTTCTAAATTTGTTGCAAAATTCAAGGGTACCACAACACAAAAGAACAAAAATTAGAATTTCAAGTATTTGAGATCATCGCCTTTCGACACTGCCGTTCGCGAACGTCTGACAAACATCCGAGAGTATAGCTGTCATGAAAGACTACATATTTTGGATTTGGGATAAATCTGTAGATCCCTTCCAATCATCCCAAAAACGAAAAGCACACACAAGAAGAATGGTTGTGAGAAGCTAGGCCTCAGGGTTCCTACGGACCTGTTACGCTCAACAATTTATTTTTTTATTTCTGTCTGCCCTAATGAGCTTTTGGCTATGACAAAGCGTCACTTCTTTCAAAATTTTTAACTGTCGTACATGTAAATTAATGTAATGATGGCTGTGCGCATGTTTTTCTATATTTACACTCGTAGTATAGTTTCTTTTAGACCACCCATGTAGTAGATCGAAAGTTTCTTTTATCGTAAAACACCATTTATCAACCAGGCGGCACATTTCTGATCTTTTGTGCAGACAAATGATAAATTAAATTACCTATAACTTTGGGCTGGTAGAGGACTTTTTCTACCTCTGTTTCGCTGTGAATTAAGGTCCGGTTAACGTTGACGGTATTTGAAGAAAGAGATTTATCAGCGAACTCTGCAAGCTTTACAAAGAAATCGAGAAAAGCGAATTAGTTAGACTAGGACAATAGCGCTTTGGCACAAAAGACTGAGTTGCCCGAGGTTGCATTATATAAAAAAAAGAGGTAGTTCGGGCTGCGATAACCGTATCTCTAACGAACATCTTTAAAAGAGCGTAGAAACCAATAGACAGACCTACCGAAAGTGGCAGTTCTTTAAATATAACTTTCGAAAAGTTGTTCCTCATACAGCAACTGTGAGAACTTTAAACAGAACCACACCTTATCCATTTGTTAGTTTTCCAATAACATATCAACATCCACCTTCGTCCAAGTCAGCTCGCTTTGAACACGAGCTCTTGCAACCTGCATGCCTAAATGTGAGGCAAGTTAGACATAACCAAACAAAGCAGTCCAATCGTCAAAGAAGCTGCACTTTAGTTCTACGCACAATTTACAAAACACGATAATTAAATTGACCGAAATAGAACACTTGACTATAGCCAAAAGAACTGCCCTTCCCCCCGGAATACCTACATGGAAAACATAGAAAATTAAACTTAAGATGCCCGTAAAACAATTGCACAATCTTCTAAGGTTAATGCAGGCGCGGCTGGATGAACGTCACTCAAAACTAACAGATGCATCACACTACAAATGCAATGCAGTAGATTTGTATGCTCCTTACCTCTCGACAGCCATTTTGTTTGTGGTGCTGTTGTCGGCAAAATGTGTGGCTGTGATAAATGCGTCTGAGCTAAATCCTTGACTTTTACCATAGGCGAGACGCGAACGACCGCACTAACCGATTTGAGTAGACTGAGCCGAGCAGCCATTGTTACATGGCACGGCAGTGAAACTGTCGTTCAACTTTGTATTAATGTGTGTTGATGGGAACAAAAAAAAAAAAAAATAAACACAGGCTACAATACCCAGCCGAAACGGAAAATCAGATACATACAAAGTACACTATATAATGTAGATAGATGGACCTGATCTAAACCGGATCAGGGGTAGACACTACTCATCGCCTCGGGGCTGTATTGGTAGCACTACAAAAGTTTCCAGCTGATTATTGTTTACTTGCATGTGTGACTGTTCGTCTGGCTCACCCTAGCCGACGAATTCGGTGAACAAACCTTTCGTATTCAATTCAATGGTTAGGGGTTGAATTCGACAACAAAAAGGGCACAGGGGGAGAAAATGATAGCTTAACATGAAAAGAAAATAACCAAAGGATCGATTTAAATACACTGTCCACAGAGACAAATTCTGCTAATGGGAATGAGAACTAGCCCATATGTTCATATTATTATCCCCAGAAAGGACCTGCGAAGAGAAAAATGTATATCAAATGTCAATTCGCTTGAAATGGGTTTGGCTGGAAATACGTTCCATTTACTTGTTATCAGCATTCATCTTTTCGCATCACAGACAATAAACAATACTTGTTTGTATCTAGGTACATAAGCGGAACCCCGTTTATAATATTGTCCTTCTCGGCGTGGAAGGAATTGGGCCCTATTTTTATGTAGAACAAAGTCGTTTTGAGGCCTTATCAATTCCGACAGAATAAAACGGAATTTCTTATCAAAATGTAAAACTTTTATCCGTTACAGGCTCTAGGAAAGAAATTGTATTGCACTGTAGGTTTGTTATCTCCTAAAATATTTCCAACTTGTATTAGATTAAGCGATTACAGAAATTGGTACGATTGTAGGTATGTGCTCACAACGAAAAGAAAGACGCGTTTTTAAAATGTCCTTCAAGTTGAGTACATAAGCATTGGCCGCGTTCCACTGCCCGCTAGATGTCTAGCACAAAATATGCCATTTGAAGAAACGCTCGCGCTAGAACGATAGCGCCAGCGACAAAGTGATATTTGTCACTATTTTTCTAATCATTTCTCCATAAATAATTTCGTGCCGCATAATTATTTCCATACTACAATTGCCTATATTATAAAAACAATCTGAATTGCTATTTTACTTATTATTACCAATTTAATCACAATTGCAGCTCAGCTCGTATTTTTTGTAAACGTTTGAACGATTTCCTTTGACAGGTCGTTCTTTTTTTTGTCTCTCAATCCAGCGGGTAGTTTTGCGCTAAATTGAGAAATTTTCCTGAAAGGGATATTTCACAAAAAGTGCTGGGCACTCATTCCGTATGTCGATTATCGCCAGACAATAGCGTTTCGACGATAGCTTTGCTTCACGTAACTTCAATAATCGTCTATCGTCCAGACTATATCGTTTTGACGATTGAAAATTTGCTTCACGTAAATCAACAATCGTCGAAACGCTATCGCCCAGACGATACAATTTGAGCGATACCTAATGAGGTATCGTTTTGTATTGATTTGTATGTTTTTCAAACATAGTCAAATTAATTTTAAATAAAATTTTTAAATTTACTATTATTATTATTGTTTTGTTAGATCGTTAAGTGTTTTGTTCTGTTTTTCCAGTTGTATTAAAAATTTCAATTGCACCCTTTTCGTTCGTTTGCTTTCTGTATTTTGGCTATTTCAAAGGTAAATTAGTGATTTGTAAAAACTGCATGCGATTTATAAAAAGTTATGATCATTTACAGTTCGATATGTACCTACCTACCTATATGAATATTAAGTTAAATATGATTTAAAAAAAACGAATATGTTCCCTCCTTGGCCTTTAAATAAAGCAGTCGATATTTTGAAAATCTTATTGGTGACATTCTATACCATAATAAGAAATACATTGTTTTTGAAAATAAAGCAATTCAGACTTTCAAAGGATAAAATAATAATGATAGTTGAGTCTCACCTCAGGATTTAGGCTTATTAGGGCGACTTATCACTATTATTTGTGAGTTCTTTCGTAAAAGAAAGCTTTCAACTTTAAAATTATGACATGCGTTTCTTAACAAATTCTTGGTTTCAATAATTCATTGAACATGTGTCAACTGATACAATTGTATCCGCTTTTGGCGTGTGAGAATGTGGCGTGTGGGGCGTGGGATTGAAAGAGATAGGGTGCGAAATGTAACATTTAACATTTGAAACGAATACCTGTTAAAATTACGGAAGGAACACTAATTATTTTATGCAGTGGTAAGAAATATGAGTTATTCGCCAACTCAAGCGTTATGAGAATAGATATTTTTTGCAAAAAAAAAAAAAAACTTTTTTCCATCAACTGTTCAGCTAGTTTATTATTATTAATAAACTATGGAACAAATTTGAAATAATTCCACTTTGCAATTTTCATGTTTTTCCGGATCAAATACAAAATTGTTTGCCAAAAACTCATTTATGACATTTTCAACGACGTCTGATTGGAATTTTCATGTAGTTTGAGGGTATCTGAAAGACACTCAATGCTCTCACGATTTGTATAAAATAAACGATAGACGAGACGATAGTGATAGAGTTACGGAAAGCAAATTGGAAACGAGATCGTTGACTACTATCGCTGAAACGATTATCGTTCTCAGAGCTACGGAATGAATGCCCTGGACGCGAATGGTGAAATGCCAATTTTTTTATATGGAGTTTGACATGCCGCTCACCTAGTGGGCAGTGGAACGCGGCCATTCTTGATTGCATTTTTTTTACCCTTTCATAAACGTCAACTGAAAAAAAACTGTGAAACTTGACCAATCTAAGTCAATAGTACCCTTTTAACACCGCACCGAAAACCATCAGTTGTAAGACACTAGGTCTTGGAACTTCTGTGTAAATATTTTGGTTACAATTTACAAATTTCTCTGCATTAATTAAAAAATAAAATTAATTCCGAACATTTAAAAAGAATATTAGCCCATCCCCATCAATTTAGTGTGGGAAATGATTTGAATATTTTGACTATCATGTAGTTTTCCTTTGGGACAGAAAAAATACTTTTTTCAGAGTCAGAGCAAAATTTGCGAATCTCGATTTGTGAGATTTACACCTACTTACATTTGCGAAACTTTAATGACCAAAACACGTGCAGAATTCACTGCGCAGCAAAATTCGATTACACACGTTTATATGCATATAGCCACACGTAATTTATGCAGTGCAACATTTTTGTTTCTATTTCTTAATTTGCTGAAAAATTCAAGGGTACCACAACACAAAAGACATTTTGACATTTCCTGATCGTGTTTGTTTTTTTTTTGGTTGTAAACACATCAGCTGCTTAGTCGGCGAATTACAGTAGCCCTATTAGCCGAAGCAAAGCATGTCAAACAATTTTCTTAAGTGTGTTATTAATTACGTTTTTAGACGACAAGTCTGTGAAAAATAGAGAAAAATTTACATATGGATTAACATAAGTGGAATAGATTTTTACGAACACACTTTACAAACAGCTTACTTTTAAGACACTCACCACCACAAATGCAAAGAAAGACAAATCTGGAGCATAACCATTGGGCACAAAAAAATCTGAGTGCACAATCTGAAAATCTTAATGGAAAACGACGTAAGTTGAGAGTTGTGCTTGTGACATCTGTTCGGTTAGCTGTTCTGCTGAATATTGCAAAAGGTGTGTTTGCTTCAACAATCTTTTGATGTTTCCGTGGAAAACGACTTAAACAAATCGCTTTGAATACAGAAATATAAAAATTAAAATGAAAACTTTTGCTTCTGATGAAGTTTTCGAGTGTTTTCGCGATAAATAAGTTTTTGGCTCGATGTGAATAGGGTATTAATTGCCATTTGGAGGAGTGTAGCCAACCATCCAAAATGACGGTATTGAATTTCGTAATAGGAGCGAATTTATATACGAGGGGAGTTCAATATATTCGCGGTATGGGGGGGATACTCCAAAGATGTGAAAAAAATATTTCGTGATTTTAGTAGCCCCGTTATTCAAGTGTTTTACTGTAAAATTTCATTTGGCTGTGATTATAAGTTTGCTTTGTATTTTGCGTTGAACGAAGGTGAAATGGCTGGTGTCGCGATGATCACTAAAATTGAGAACTGCGCTGTGATAAAAACAAGGAAAAAGTCAAAAAATTATTCACGAAGAGATGGTGGCTGTTTTTCGAGATTCTGTACCTTCGTCGTCAACTGTTCAAAAGTGATCAAGTTTATTTCAAAGGGGCAAGGAGAGCATTAAAGACGACCCTCGCTCAGGCTGCCCACTAACTGACTGCACCGGAGAAAACATTACACAAGTCGAGAAACTTGTACTTGAGGATGCCCGCGTAACGGTTAAAACGATAGCTGCGAAGATTAACCTTTCTATTGGTACCATACACACCATTCTTTATGACCGTCTAAATCTTTCAAAAGTCAGTGCAAGATGTGTGCCTCGAATGCTCACTTCGCTCACAATGCTCCGGTGCACACATCACGGATTTCTAAGGCTATTGTACGGGATTGTGGTTTCGAAGAGATTCAACATCCACCCTATAGTCCGGACCTTGCCCCTAGTGATTATTTTTTGTCTCCAGATTTAAAAAAAAAACCTTCGTGGTAAGCGATTTACCGATGATGAGGAGCTCAAAACTGCAATAATCAACATTTTGGAGAGAAAGATGAAAACTATTTTTTTGAGGGTATAGAAAAGTTAATCTCAAGACGTAATAAATGCATTAATGTAAGAGAAGATTATAAAAATATTTTTAATTTAATTCGTGTTTTGCCGATAACGCGAATATATTGAACTCCCCTCGTACCTACATAGGCACGAAATGGAAAAATATTTCATTTTAGTTTTATCTCTAAGCACATAAAAATAAATATCTCTGTGCATATATTTATTTATTTCAGCGCACTTTTGATTTTCTCTCCTTTATCTTGTTTTCCATTAGTTTGCAAGAAATCAATTTTTTTTTTGATCGAAATTATTTTCATGATCGATTTACTACAAAAATCAATCTCAATTTTTTCTCGGATTTTACACATACTTTGACTAACACCAATGTTTATGACACACAGCGTCGGTTACGAATTGTTTATCGTTGGAAGGATTGTTTTTTTTCTCTCTTTTCCAAGCTTTCCGTATTAAGTAATATAAGCCACACAATTTGTAAAAGATTAAATTGTATTTATTTTTGAAAAACGGGACAGGTTCTTAAAATACTTATGGCTTTCTACTGAATTCGGAAATAAATTAAGAGGCTATTATTTCTATTTTCAAAAGTATTCACTAGCTAGCGATTCGTCCCAACTTAGACCACCAATAAGTTTGATTGAATCGGATTTTATTACGACAAAAATGCACTCATAACTCAATCGGGAAGTATTAGAAAACAACGCAAAGCGTACAATAAAAAGTACTGAAAATTGTGACCGATCGAATAACAGGGCATTTCTGATTTGCATATGACATTTGACAAATTAGCGGATATTTTGTGCCATCAATCAAAATCCAAAAGCCTAAGGGTATTCACTTAACCTTAAAATTTCATGCCTTTCGTAAATTTAAAATTTTCTGCGGTGCTTTAAGTGAATACCCCTCTCGGAAATGTCATTTCGTAATTCGCTGAAAATAGGATAAACCAATAGAATAACTATCTATTTGATTGAATTTTTACCGTCATTGCTGCAGCTGTGAAAAGATGAAAAGCAATTCACACAACCGTTTGTCACAGTTTGACATTTGTAAATTTGCGTAACCTTCCGCAGTCGATTTCCGAGCCTAATTGGTCGCGGAAAATTATGAGGCTTGCGTAAACTATTCTCCATACAAAATCTGACATTTACGAGGCGGTAAATTTTAGCAGTTTACACAGTTTATGAGGGTTATACGCGTTTAAGCGAATACCCTTTTTGTAAGATATCTTTTTTAGAATAAAATCCTCGATGTGAAATAAACCATTGACCTTGTTTTTCACGAAAACAAATTATGACGGAAGAGTACAAACGATTTTTTTCGACTTTTTTGTACTTTTCAGTACTTTTGTTTCGATGTATGTAGTTTAATCAGCTTTTCCATAGTCTATACAATTCTACTTTTTTATCCTGTTGGGATTTTAATGCAAAGCAAACACAATAAATGAACAAAATGTAACAGGCAGCTGAAATTATTTGACAAGCAATCTGGGGGTCAATTCTCGATGTAAAGTCTATCGTTTTATTTTGCTCCAGCACTTTATCATTTTTTCACTACACTAGCAAGGATTATGCAAATCTCGAACTCATGATAAATTGCTGCCAAATGTGTACTAAAATACCTAAATGATAAATCCGTCATTAATCAGACATTTTTGAATTCCATTTTGTGAAAAATCATTGCGCCCATCTAAATAACAAATTTTATGTCATTTTCCATTGGGATTTTCAGATTTTGCTCTCCGATTTCAGATTTTCCGTACCCAATGGAATATAGAACGAGTTTTTTTTTATTGGCATTTGTTGAGGTGTGTTTTAAAAGTCAACTGTTCTGAAATTGTAATTTAATTTATGTTATCCATTGCAGCGGCCAAATGTAAATTTGTCTTTTTTCTCACAGAATTGTCATCTCTAAAAACGTGAAGTAACACACTTTAAAGTGAGCACGTTCAAGTAAGTTTAGTAATCTATCTCGATTTTTTTTGGCCCAGAATGGTCACGCGAATAGTTTTGGCAGTTGACGTTTATGGAAGGGTAGCCGACGAATCTAGTCAAGAAATTCCTGACTGAATACTATGTTGACGTTAATTTTGCTGTCATCGTGAGCAAAGAGTAAGCTCTCTCGCTCTTTTTTTCCCTGTGTATGAATACATGGAATTTTTTCAATAAAAAACAAATTGTAAATCTCTTTATAACAATAAATGTAAAAGGAATAAATGTTAAATATGGTTTTCTAGATAGCTTGACTTGTTCTCTATCCATTTCAGCCGCCAAAAAATAATCATCCATTCACATTTCAGGCTTCCTTTTTTTTCATTTTCTTTACATGAAAAATATTTTTGACAGTAGAATTCTTGCAACCACTTTTGGGAGTTGTTCAAAAAATAGGTTAATACCATGGAAGTTAGGTCCAAGTTTTCACTAGGGCAATTAAAGCTTTCAACCTGTTTTTTTTTTTGCGCCATATACCTATGTATGTACAACATCAAAATATGATTGGGAATTCTGTTTTTTAATATGAGTTAACAGTGTTGATATTACTTTGGAACACTAAAAATGCAAATTTTATTCATACCTATCAACAAAAAAAAAGGTAATTCTCGGAACGTAAATTCGTAAAAACGAGTCCGATGATTAAACTCCTAACAAAAAGAAAATATAGGTAATGTGGCATTTAATTTAATTCTGTGATTTGACCCGATTTCAGATTTTGCGTATTCAATCGAGCGTAGGAATCCAAATGGCTTTGTTATTTATTGTTCGCATGTTCTATTTCGTTTTGTATAGATATACAAGCCTCTAAATTATTAATTAACAAAAACGAGTGAACTTATTGCGTGCTAAAAATCCTTATTTGCTTTGCTGAGATCGAAGCCAAAAAAACAGGTCTTATTTCACATAAATAAAGGGCGATCTACAAAGAAATTTTTATTATGGGATTGATTTACCACAAAATGGAAAAAATATAGAAGTTAACAAATGCAATCTTGCGTACACATTTGGAGTTACAAAATCTCTTAAGTGCAAAAACCGTTTAAGTTCATTTTGTCATGAGATGAATTTCTGCGACGAGTGCTGGACGATAAGCAGGAAGAGAGCTGATACTGGGCTCCTTCGAAAGAAAAATTCTTCGTCGGATTTTTGTCCTGTGTGCGAGGAGGTCAAATGGAGGAGAAGATACAACCGCGAACTCTATGAGCTGTACCAAGATGTGGATGTAGGCCAAAAAGCCAAAATACGTTGACTAGATTGGCTCGGCCACATCGAGCGAATGGACAACAATGCTACAGCTAAGAGGATCTTGGAATCCCAGCCCCAAGGTTCGAGACGACAAGGAAGACCGAACCTCAGTTTCAAAGACCAAGCCATCGCGGATGCCAGAGCGCTTGGTCTGGCAAACTGGAAGCAGCATGCCCGGGATGGAAGGCTGCAGTGTCTCAGGCAGAAACTCTCGGGTCGGGAGCCCGTTAATGGAATGGAATGGATTTCTGCTAGATAAACGATGATTTTTTTTTAATGTATTTGGCATTGTGACGAAATTATATCAGCAATTCCATTTTACAACTATTTCATAAACTATAAAAACTGTCAAACTGAACTGCGAGGTGAACGCCGTGTAACTAATGGGCACCAAAATTGCCGTACACAGCCGCCCCACTTAAATCCCACGTCAAAAAGTGACGTTCCCGACCAATCTAGTTAGTTTTTGCATTCAGGTATCCTCTTGTCCAGACCAATCCTGTATCTCACAAGTCAAAAAATTAATTCACTTAAAAACTACCATTGGGTTAAAATAAGGACCAGAACTGTTATACAGCACTCGTCACCCTCCCATAGGAGTAGAAATAAATAATTTATTTTAGATGTTTTGTTAGATTTTGTTTTTAAAAAAACTTTGTTTTAATAAGAACTATAAAGTTCGAAGCTCACTTGAGTAAGCCAACTAAATCATAACAACAGAGATTGACACATAGATAAGTAGAAGATTTAAGGCAGTTAACATCGTAGTGGAACAGATTCCAATAAATTAAAAAAAAGGTTGAAAAACGCATCGAGTCACGTGGAGTAGGTAGGTATATGAACTTGAACCCTTTTGTCGGACACTCAACATGAAATAAGACGTACCTAGTGTAATTCTGTTACGTATATTGTATTTTTAATTACATATACGATTAGGTAGGTAGTAGGTACCTACACAAACGATACCCACTTTATTAATGACGTGCAACGTGCTATACCTACCTACCTATGTTTTGCAACATTTGTGTCAACAATCTGACATTGAATAACTACGAAAGTACTGTTAGCTAACGTTACGTGTCACACTCTCAATATTTACGAAACTTTAGCTACCGAAACGAGTGACACGCAAGCTTACTTGTTTCTCGTATCGAATATCACTTTATTGACACAATGAGCAATATTTTGCACATCTACAATAGCAGTGTACATATTGCGCAATATTTCAGTCAATAGTTTGGCATTTAATACAAAAAGTCATGTACATACATTATGTAGGTACATACAAATAATTACAGCTGGTTTTTGGGATTTTTTGATACAAAAATGGTGCCTGCTCTAGTTTCACTCAAACCACTCACTCATGTCATAGGAGAACAAAATGCATTCACAGAACTCCAACCATCCACATCTCCCCCAGCAGCAAAGTTTATGGCAAGAGCGATGCTTATCCTCTATAAGCAACCAAGCATACAAACCAGACACCCTCGTTTGTTTTCTCAAGTTCGTCTACGTGCAGATTGTTTCTATTTCCCAACAATTTCCATTTTCATTATGAATTTACACCTTTAGGGCAAACACACACAAAGAGGAGAAATATTTGGTTATGCCTTCGGGTGGAAAATAGCATCCATAAATTTTGTTTGTGGCCCGATTCTCCGAATTGTATTTACCACCCAGCATCAACAAGAGAATTATATCCTACAACGGTAACGCCTATAAAACGTGGGGGTTGCAAACAAAAAATGTTTAATAGATTCTACAATAAACTATACACCGCACAACTATATCAGTCTCAACTCAATTCGAACATGCTATACTAAAATAGTCGCTTTATTTAGAGTCCTTAAGGCCATATGGTTTAATATAAAAGTATACCCCACAGGGAGACAAACGCCGTTTCTTTGTAATCTTTATATTTCAACATAACTTAAATCTGCACACTACTCCTTTTTATCCGTTACACTCCCTTCTAAAAAAATACCTCCCATCAACGGTGTAAAAATGGAGTTCACATTTTTTTTAACAAATAATAAAAAAAAAAACATTAAAAACGAAATGTTTGACAGTGTTTCGAGGGAAGGTCACCGAACAGACCTATTATATACTTCAACTTTGTTTAATGGCCACCTATCTACACACAAACGCATTTATGTGCATTAATACGTGGATATAGAGTTATTAGAGTTATGAAGAAAAATTATAATCATTCCGAAATATTGTAGGTACACACAATTATCCCCCACAATTTGCAACTATTTATCAAATACTTTTGAATAATGTGACAATTCCCACCTACCCATAATTAAATATGGCCCAACTGTTCACATTGCGTTACAATTTTGATAGCACAACGCTTTGTTTCTACGTCTTTAATTTATTCCAATTCATGTTGATTCAATTTTATAATTATAAAACAACTTAAAAGAACAAATTTAGTGAAGAAAATTTAGTAAATATTTATGTATTGCATTAGAATGAAATTAATGGATCTACTATACGATTTACTGTACGTTATATTACTTTGTTCAGTATATGCGCACAAGTCGGTGTGTTCCGCGTTTTTAATTTACCCCCATACCGCAACAAAATGAAAAAAAGACAAAAAAAAAAAAAAAACGAACCAGAAAAACGTTGCTCCCTTCGTCTTCTTTCGAGAGAAAAAAAAACAAACCATTTTCATATGTACAATTTAATTACCTTTTCTTCGCTAATTCCATTTACGAAAATCTATGCTCCAAAATTGAACTGAGTCGGGCGATATTCCTTTTTGTACGAAATTGCTGCTCTTTTTTTTATAGGCTATCCTTTGCTTTTTCTCACAAAATACTTTTTCTTTGTTCTCAAATTGTATATACAAAAAAAAACGACCCGATGAACTTCACACAAATTATAAGCAAAAACTAAGCATTTTGCAATAATTGATTTTGTTTGCTTTAATTTTACAATCTCATTATTTTAATATTGAAACTTCTGTGGAAATATATTTTCTTTTCGTTAGGTAGTTAAAAACTTTACCGAGTTATTATGGGTTCTGTTGTTTTATCGATTTTCCCAGCGTACTTTTTTGTTCGTGGACAAGAAAACGTTCATGAGTTTTTAGTTGCATTGGGGTTACGAAAAACAATTTCGGAGTACATAATTTGGCAAAAATAATTATTTTTACTCCGCTAGTAACATAAAATACGTATATAATGTATTTACAATTTTGTGACAAAAAAAAAATAAAAAAACTTGCTAATTTGTTACCACGAAATATTGCCCCCAGAATGCAAGACAAGAAACACTGAACACTGAACAAAACGTAAGACCTGTCAAGCGCATCGCTAACCCCTTGAGTTTTTGGGCCCTTTCGAATAGGTTTTCCACGAGTGTGCGTTTTCATGGATTATGTGTACGCACACGAACACCGAATAAAGAAGGTGTGTTACAAAAGTAGAGAGATCATTTTTATAATGACGTCACCAACAAGTATGAACGTTACCCTGTCGCTATCGCTACAGTTCAAAGTTGTCAATAAATAATGTCGTCTTCGATTTATCAAAAAGATAATTTTTTTGGGGAAGAAAAACATTTTATTTATCGAGATTGCTTTTCATGATCGATTTTCAAAAAAAAAAAAATTATTTTTTTTGTTTTTATCTGAGACACTTTTGAGAAATCTCGATTTATGCTGCATTTACACGGTCACACATTCCTATCACGGAAAATGAATGGGATGCTAATTACTAAATAGCCGTGTGACCGAAAGGGACAGCATTACCTAACACGCAAAAAAACGTGACTGACGTGAAACTGTTTGATGAATTGTTGGTTTATTTTACTGAAACTAATAACCAATCTCATTTCACATGTTCCAAATCAGAAATATTAATGTTTTCAAGCAATTGCAGAAATGTTGATGAGCGGAACCTGCGTCTATTTCCGTTTTACGTATCCATAATTATGGGTAGAGCATCCATGACACCGTAAGCGTCTGATTTGTGATCTCATTCTTACGCCTTTTATAGTATTGACTGCGGATAAATGGATCTCTCTTTTCGGTTTTTTTTTGCAAAATTGCGCGTGCGTGGTGGTGTAAATGCGGTTTTATTTTCTCAGATTTACACATACTTTCACTAATACCAATTAATGTTTTTGGCAAACAACTTGCGGTTACGAATGGAAGGATTGTTTTTTTTAAGCTGAATTAATTCATTTTATGCGTATAGGAGCGCGTGTTTATAATAAATTATTTCGAAATGCATTATTATAAATGTCTGAAAATCAATTGAAATGGATTTCCAGTACAAGTGAATAAGTTTTTTTTTTTACAGCAGCAGAAATCTGAAATCTCAGATGAAAATCGGAAAATTCAAATCGAAAACGACATAAGACCCCAGCGAAAGACAAATTGTACGGTTTCGTTTTATGTATGGCTATAACTGGGGCCTAAGTCATTAATAAAATGCAGAATTTGCATTAATAGGTTTAGTAGAAAGGTAAAAGCGATTAGAAATTTTGCTTCTCCTTTAAAAGATTTTTTCTAAGCAGATTAAGTTAATCACTCCCAAGGTAATTGGCTTAACCCGTAGAATCTCGATGTTCGACGCAGAAGGTTAACGAAATCAGCAGTCAGAACCAGAGTATGGTTTGTCTATGGTCAGAACAACTTTCTCTGAAAATGTGAAGTTGTCAAGCTGAACGACAACGTGACGTCCGTTAAACGTTTTTCATTGGCCGCGTTCCTTTGCCCGCTAGTCTTCTAGAACAAAATATCTCAGACGAAGGAACGCTCGAGCAGCGGCAGCGGCAAAGTGACATTTGACTTGTTGGCATCCAAAACATATGACTTTCCTTCAAAAATAATTTCGTGTCGGATAATTATTTCCAAACTACATTTGAAAAGAAATGGTACATGTTATATAGAAACCATAATAATATCGGAATTGCTATTTTACTTACCTTATTACCAATTTTATCACAATTATTGCAGCTCGGCTTCGTATTTTTGTTTTTATTTTTGTTTTTATTTTCTATTGAACGATTTCCTTTGACAACTGTTTTTTTTCTCTCAAAGCAGCGGGTAGTTTCGCGCTAGATTGAGAAATTTCCCTGAAAAGGATATTTCACAAAAAGTGCTAGACGACTAGCGCAAATGGTAAAATGTCAATTTTTTTTATATGGAGTTTGACATGCCGCTGCTCATCTAGCGGGCAGTGGAACGCGGCCATTGAGTCCATCAAAGATAAGGACGATATGTCCATAAAAGCAAGAGGTAGCTCACACGTATTCACAAACATTAATTGAAATTACAAAAACAACAATGTAAACAAATGCATTTTGGTTGGATAGACTTACAAAAGTGCATCTCTTTAAGTTCATTCAGTTCTGGAGGAAATTAAAATTCTTCATAACATTTCCACTGGAATCTCTGCCAGTCCAGTGCCTTATCGGAGATGAATGATTAAAAGAGATGGATATCTTTCGTACGTCTATCCCCCTAAAACCTAAACCTTGTTTACATTGTTCTTTTTGTAATTTCATCTTGCTTTCATGAGCACCACGGTGTTTAATTATTGTCTTTTATTTCATATTGAATTTGTTTAGTTTTTTATGGAGATTTTTATTAAATTGAGAGAAATAATGAAATACACATTAGATAATACCGAATTCTTACATTAAAGGCTGGTATGCTGATCGAGTGAAGTGAAATTTTCACTCCTCTCCAAAAAGTGCTGTGAAATAGAGAGTGAAATATTTTGTTGGAGATTTTAGTTGGAGAAATTTATGCAGGGTGACTGAGCTCAAAAAAAAATTTGTTTTGTGGCAGTTTAAGAAAACAGCTGGAAGAAACAAATTGGAAACTTCACTTTTTGTGAATCATGTGATAGGTACCTACAGTAAAATGTATTGACCTATTGGAAGACATTTCATCCGTGATCGACCACAATAACAATAAGTTATTGCCATAAAACCAAATTCTGCAACCAGTATGGACCTACGGGCACCAGTTGTGGGTATGACCGCTCCAAACGTATTTCTAAAAAATTAAGGTCTTTCAAAAATATTACAAAGGAACAAAGTCATATTCAATGCACAACGCTGATCTAGATATTGAATCAGTATAGAAAGAAGTCGAACAAGTTTCTTAAATGCACAACGCTTCTCAACCACGTTAGCTTAGAAACAACCGAATTTATAAATACAGGCAGTGTAATCAGGAGATTAAGGCGGATAAAACATGTTGATCTATAAAAATTAGCTAAGTCAATATATTTTCTAACAAAAAAGTTCAGAAATTCAACAAACGAGGGATCTTTCGATTAGTCGAATGGCTAAGCACATTCACATTCGGTTGGCAAAAGTCATTGCTCTCGGGAGGTGTTTTAGATCGGCTGAAAGGCCTATTGTCGAAGCATCTCTCGCGTACCTAACCTACTAGTTCTCGAATGACTTTCGATGATTTTCCCTTCCAGCAAACCTCCAAAAACACAAAAAAAAAAAAAATGGTTCGTATTTTGTTTATGATAATTTTAATAGTTTTCAATTTGGAAAATAATGCCTGATTTGTAAAATAGACAGGACAGTCGTCAAATTTAAATAATTAACAGTGCATGGAAATTATACACATTTTCAAAGATCATCTGCTGGTATTGCTTGAACAAAACTGGGTAGAAAAATATTTTTGAGGCACCCTGCTTATGGAAAAGGTCATCCATGCCACCAAATATTTGTACACCTAACATTATTGCACTATATTCAATGAAAAAACAATTTTATAAGTGCGAAAAACTTATTATTCTCGTAAGGAAACATCTGAAATTCCAATAAATTTCTAAACCGCATCCTACAAATTATTTTTCACGCTGAAATGTCAAAAAATTAATGCGACGGACAATAAAAACCAAGTGAAATAGCTGCGGAGAGATTTTAGTATCGCCACCTACGACTCAGTTTTGGAAGCGATATTTTCCACTCGAACAGCGTACCGCCTAGTGAAATTTTCATTTGGAAAATTCATTTTGACATTTCGCAGTGAAAAATTTGTATGAAAAATTGGATTTCACTTGAACTGCGTACCAGCCTTAAAGTCCAATTCATGAACTTCCATATGCTAGAAATGAGCAAGTGTGTGTGACTTCATGAATTTGTCTATAAATCAGGATTGTACGTAGCCGCCTTTCCACTGGATAGCTTTACAACTATTTCGTTATCGTTAGACAAAACACTCAGCGTATAAACCATCACAAATAGAACAGGGCATCTAAAAATGTAGTTCTACCTTCTACAAGTCAGCCTGTCCTCAGAAAAATTACATGCCCTTCTATAGCTTTGTGTGATTGGGAAATTGACAAGACAAATGACAAGTGACCAAACAACGTGTTCTCAACTCGCATGGTTTACTTTTTGTTGTAGTTAAAATTTGAAAGTTTAAGTTAATTTTATATTGTAAACGGGTTGTGTTTTTTCATTAATCTGTATAAAATGGATATTGATATCGCAGGGGCTGGAAAAGTACAAGTCCGTCTCTATACAAAACAGGATCAGTAAGTAGTTAATCTTTTGGGAATGGCATAGTGTAGTGAGTTTTGTCGTTTATTTGTTTCCGTTAATGTAATAATTATTATTGTAACATCTATATGAATGGGAAGTCTTTATTCTATCTATATACCACCGGCATTGTAAAAACTTTATGTTAACTTCGTGCCAGTGAAGTGTAAAATCTTTCACATGTGTTGCGTCTGAAAACCGGTGTAAAATTCAGTGTAAACAAAAAAGATCTATGCATGCGGCTTTGTGTTTTTTCCGTTCGATTGGATGATAATATTATAGTCCCAGCAACTATTGATAGGGATCCTGCAAAGAAGGGCGATAGTTTGACTGCTTAAAACTGACTTGGTATCCAACTAAAGAAAATATGTCTCAATTTGTTTTCATTCATTACCTTTTCTTTGAAGTTCATTTCATTAATGGAAACCGTTTGAATTTAGGTACGCCCTGCCAGATGTCCCCTACACAATTGAGGCTAAGGTAGCGCCTACCGATCTCAATACTCTGGTAAACACATTGCTAGAGCAGTCGCATATCAATTCGGCCGAATTTGATTTTCTCATCCAGAGTCAGTACCTTCAGTAAGTTTGAAAAAACAACCGCCTACAGTGCTTGCGTGTATAACTTTTATTTCATCCTACAGGGGTACTCTCATTGAGCATTTGAAAAATAATAATCTATCCTTTGAGAATGTGATCGACATAGAATATGTCGAAAAATACCCTGCTCCGGAACCACAAGACTGTCTTCTTCATGACGATTGGGTGTCTGCAGTTAAAACCGAGGGAAATTGGATCTTGACCGGATGCTATGACAATACGATAAATATTTGGACGACCAAAGGAAACCATGTCCTAACTATTCCCGGTCATAGTATGCCAGTGAAAGCGCTAACTTGGGTGAGCTTAAACGAGAAAGTAGGACAGTTCATAAGGTTCGTTTTATTTACCAGAAATTGTGAATACATATTTGATTTAATATTGTTTTAGTGTATCGCAAGATCAAACTGTTGTCCTGTGGGAATGGAATATTGCTGGAAACTCTGTACGATCTGTGTGTGTGTACAAGGGTCATCAGCGTGGAATTGATTGCGTGGACATTAGTCCGGATTCGAAAAGATTTGCAACTGGTAGTTGGGATACTGTCCTGAAGATATGGTCTGCAGGTGAGTAAAATGGGATAGAAATATGTCTTGCCTGGGTGGGGACGCGTAAATTACTTGATCTGTTCATGCATGAATCTGCACGCCAAGTATTTCTCAGTCGACACTCACTCTTCCTCCATTGCATCGCATAATTAGTTACAGAAATTTAAGCTTAAATTTAAATTCCAGAAACAAATGACGACAACGGTGACGCTGTAATGAAAACTGGATCTGACAACACCTTAACTAAGGTAACTGATAATCATTTGTCACATAAACCATTTAACTTTTTTTTTTTTTTTTCAAAGACGCCGTTGATGACTCTTCAAGGTCACAAGGAATGTATATCCGCTGTCCAATGGATGGACTCGGAAACACTACTTACAGGGTCATGGGATCAAACTTTGAAAGTTTGGAATCTTCATATGGAAGGCATTCAATCAGAAATCGCCACAAACAAGTCGATCTTTGATGCCAGTTACTCAAAACTAAACAACCTTATTTTAACTGCTTCGGCTGACAAAAACCTGCGTCTTTATGATTCGCGATCAAATCGTAAGATAAATTTATAATCAGCTGTGAAAGATTGTCCAAAGTAACGTATATATTGTTATTTGCAGATGGTTCTGTTGTTCGAAGCACTTACTTGGGTCACACACAATGGATTCAGTCGGTGACTTGGTCAAAAACGGAAGAGTACCTCTTCTTTTCAGGCGGTTACGATAATCAAAATAAGCTTTGGGATTGCAGAAGGTAAGTCGATTTCTAATATTTTGAGACTTAACATGTGCAAGTTTCAATAAAATCTTTCAGTACGAAGGCTCCGCTTTATGATCTTATTGGGCACAGTGATAAAGTTCTAGACGTTGATTGGTCAAATCCAAAATATCTTGTTTCCGGCGGCGCAGACAATACTGTGCGTATATTTAAATCGCGAAAGGCAGTAAAACAAAACTGATACTAATAAAATGTTTATAGTACAATTTATTTTGATTTTATTTATTTTATTCACTCTTTTTCCACCATTTGTAACGAATTTGCTAGTAAATTGATATGAGTAAATAACTCCCAAGCTGTCATGCATCCTGAGAACTGGCTACATGGAATGACCACTACAAACAAGCCTATCCAAACGAGAGGAGATAACATTTACACACGAACACTACTTTTTTAAGGTGAAAAACATTGGTTAAGCCACTGTTTTCAAAGCAGACATAGTGGCAACCGACCGACAAAAACAAAAGCAAATTCCGTGATAAGGTTTTTTTCGACTGCGCCACTTCTCGCGAACGTCTAAGGTCTGACATCCATCGGAGAGTATAACTGTCATAAGAGAACTTCTCAAATAGCCGTTTGGGCTTGGCATAAAATTGTAGATCCCTTTCGATCGACCCAAAAATATAAAACTCACTTAAAACGAATTGTTGTGAGAAGCCAGGCCTAGGATTCCAACGGACCTGTTGCACTATCTATTTTTTTTTTTATTTCACTAGGTAGGTATTTTAAAATAATTGGAGATGTTGTTGACAATTTCTAGGAATGTAATGAAGGTACAAATGTAACTACCTTATGTCGTTTTCCATTGGTTTCACTCGGGGATCCACTCATTCTGTTGTCCAATGGAACAAGAAAACTGCTTCTGATAATCTACGGCAGCTGTCAGTCGACTTGTATAAAATACACGAACTAACCTTGTATGGGTGCTTCTTGAGTGGATTCTGACTTCAAATCCAGAAGCGAAATTCTCTCCTCAGAATCACCAGAAGAGTATTTTTTGTGCCAATGGAACGGTTTGAGAAGTGATTTTTTTCGATTCCGGACTCTCCCGGACGCTTCTTTTTGACCAATGGTAAACGACATTAGTGAATGCTACTTAGGCCGTCAGTGCGTTAGTTTTTTCTTGTTAGAAACGATTTTCGTAGAAAATATTGGTTCCCGAATGACATACGTCACCCCGCAGTGTGTTAGTCCATCATTAGGTTCGTTCGGGTACTTTTTTATTTAGCTTGTAGAAAATGCAATTCCAACTTTTTTTGTAGATGCTGCATTTTACGATTATGTCAAAATGACATTTCTTAAGCTTTTTGTAAGAAAACCGGTCAGGAATTGAGAGATTTCTATGTCGATTTTAGAGTTTTGACATTTTTTTCATTTTTCTATGCTCAAAGTACACGAACGGACCTATTGTTTCATTCATTGTGTCAGTGGGACATTGCGTTATAAAGTCTGTTCCTTTACTTTTAAATTTTACAAAATTTTCCTAATTCTTACGAATTTTTACTCAACGCCGTTCCCTGACTCGGAAAATTCGTAAAAGAGAGCGTCGTCGAGAGAGCTGAGAATCTTATGAATTTTTACTCAACAAATTGGTATATGTGGTAAAGCTGTCAGTCACCTTACAATCAACAGCTGATTTGAGGTTCGTTATCCCATTCATATGTGTGCATTTGTTTTAATTTTTACGTATTAAAATATTAAAATGGTAGCAACAGGAGGGAAAATAAAATTGAATGAAGATTCTTTTCGAAAGTGGCAAAGAAATTCCTCCTCGCTGTAGCAAGAAGCAATCTCCACCATGTAATTCTTAATGCAATTTTGCTTCTACTCTTGCCTGTGTTTCAATCAGTCAAACTCTTCTACATACCTACTCGGGTTCATCAAGAAGAAGTTCGATCAATTCCAGATCAATTTTATCACTACTTAGAAGATGTTACTAATTTTTTTAGTAAATTAGGATAGTCCTCGAGTTTATCAGACATTTTAACGACTTTTCGTACCACTTTTTTGAATATTTGAATTATGCATCTGCCATTTTTCATAGATTAACTACTACAGAAGCTTTTTCGTAGATGTCTCTCTGAGAGAGAATTTATCGCCACCACTACCGTTTTGCCAGTTTTTTTTTCCATTTTTACTACAAAAGTAAAGAAACAGACCTATAGCGTTTTTCTTCTAATGTCGTTTTTCATTGGGACAAAAAATCAATCTTTATTTTGATCTAAATGACTTTTCATGTTCCTTTGGGCAAAAAATCAATATTTTTTCAATTCGGATCACTTTTTGCAGATCTCGATATTTTTCCAGATCTGCACATACTGCCACAATACCAATAAACTGTGCACAGCTGTTTTACGCCATTTTAAGAAGTTTGCTTGCAAACAAAAAAAAACTAATGACATATAAGTAAATAGCCATGGATATAATTTTGCAGGAACTACTATCCTCATCGTTTTCTTCGTCATCTCAAGATTACGAATCACCAAAAATACTCCATTTATATCTACAACAGCGGCAACATTTTTCAAGTCGATATTCATTTGTGATTGCAATTTGAACAGCTGATACTATAAAGTTTCGAGCCACCCAGTCGTGCACTTTATTTAAAATATTTACAGGCGCGGTTACCGATGCCTAAAATAGAATGAAAATATTTGATCGATACAAAGATATTTGTTATTATTTTAAGTCATAATTCTACAATAGCAACTACAGGGTGTAACTGAAAATATATACCGAAGCCATTTTTTTGAATAATTGAATAACGATAACTAGGAATGGAATAACAAGGTTTTAATCAAGAGGAACACCCATAACTGCCATTCTGAAAACTAGCTAAATAAAGATTCTGAGATAAAAAAACCAGTTGCCCAAATAAAAACAAATGGTTTTGACGAATTTGTAAAAATAATTGAAGGTCGATAATGGAGTTACCGATAACCAGCCGATAACTACCTACTAATGACGACTTTTAATCAGTACAGGGTGATTTCGGGTGATTACAAAAAATTCTAAAATTTAAGATAAAGGTTGTCGCTAAACAATATTTGCTCATTTTACTGACTTCAAATAATATATGGTAACCGTTAAATGGGAATTGAATAAAAATATTATACTGATGCAAGTATAGCTGTCCTTCGGAATATTGTATAAAAGTTCTAAAGAAGAGAGAACTAGCGAAAAAATATTTGCTTAGGGCACTCCTTTAAAATAAATGGAGTTGTGATCAACGATAACTAGGTTCTGAACGAAAAGTTTATAACCAAGATAAATATATATAAGTGAGCATGGATTCTTTGGTAACCCGATTCGCTTATATCTGTTCTGTTTTGCATTATGTCACCAGAATCACTATTAACTGCCGAAGTCGCTTGTAAAAAAGTATTTATCAAAGTTCGGTATAACGACCCAGTGATTTCTTCGGAATATTTATCACCATTCTTTATTCTTACTCTATGTACATTGTACATACTTTCGAACCAAAAATGCTGTCATAGAGATAGAGAACAACTTTTGAGACACCCTAATGAACCATATTCAAATTATCAACTCAGTAATTGTGAAAGCTTAGACAATTACATTTGAGATCATACGAGTAAGTATTTATTTTTTTTGGCGAAAAAACACGCACGAATATCTCATGCACCTCAAGATCTCAATTGAACGCTGTATGTACCTACGCATATTTAATTTCAATCTCTGACACTGTTAATTTATGCACTTGTTGAACAGTTTTTATTCTAAAACCAGTGTGGACCTACGGGCTCCAATTGTGGGCATGCACTTGCACATGCCAAACAAACTTACAAAAAATTCAGGTTTTCCAAAATAAAGTACCTACCTACTAAGGAACATAGTTAATGCACCTTGGTAC
This sequence comes from Cheilosia vernalis, assembly GCA_949126925.1. Lineage (NCBI taxonomy): Eukaryota > Metazoa > Arthropoda > Insecta > Diptera > Syrphidae > Cheilosia > Cheilosia vernalis. The sequence continues at coordinate 19,607,816 of OX421362.1, read as the reverse complement.
ATACGAAACGCCGATCTGCATAGAGATCTAAATGTTGAAATGGTTGAAGATGAGGTTAAGAAGGTTGCTCAGGCGCATAGAAATATGCTTCTCAGCCACGTAAACACAGAAATAACAGAACTTTTAAATAATGACAATGTAATCAGGAGGTTGAGACGTATAAAACCTCTTGATCTGTAAGATTTGGCTAGGGCTAAGAAATTAGGTATTGATTTCAAACAAAACAAATTTAAAAATCCGACAAACGGCGAGTTTATCTCTTTAAATTAATTGAATAATTCAAAAATAAATTGCTGGTTAGTCGTACGACTAGGTGCAATCTTATTCGGGATGGCGAATGTCAGTCCCCCGGGAGTTTTTTTTAGATGAGTTAAAGTCCATCACTATTGCAGGAGCATCCCTCGCGTACTAGCTCTGCAATGTCTTTCGATGATTGTTTACTTCCAGCGAATTCCCAACACAAAAAAAAAAAAAATCTGTAACTTTGTGTCTTGAATATAGTTTACTGTAAATTAAAGAAAAACGTGACTTATTTTTCGTCTTTCTTCCTTGAATGCTGAGAAATAGCTTTTTTTTTTTTTTTGATCTAAATCACGTCATGTTCCATTGGGCAGAAAAATCCATCTTTTTTACGATTCGGATCACTTTTCGCAGATCTCGATATTTTTTTTCAAATTTACACATACTACTATACAATACCATACATCTGTTTTACGTCATTTTAAGAAGTTCGCTTTCAAAAGAAATAAGCAAAATATCGTGAAAACCAAAATAACGAAATAAATAAAATTATTTATCTTCATCGTCTTCCTCGTCACCTGAAGACTATGAATCACCAAAAATACTAAATTTGTAGGTACAGCAAATGAAACATTTTTCAAGTCGATATCCATTTGTGATTTTTGCAAAAACTAAGCCAAATGTAATTCGTGTCAAATAACGCACTAATTCACAACAGCAGATCATTTTTTTTGTTTATGTACTTGAAAGCTTGTTTTTTATTTTAATGTTGCATATTTTGTGTTTTTAATTTTGAATCAATCTAAATATTTTTTTTCTAAAATCCGATAGCTCAATCGCATCCAAAGTTAAGGTAGAGGAGTGCATCTTTAAAAAATATAAACACCTACCTCTAAAAACTTGGGATCGGGAAGTGTAACGCTATTGGACCTTGGTGTAATAAATTGCCATTACTGTCATATTTTAATGTGGATGGGGTAACTCTAAAGTGGGTATGTATTAAGTATTAAATTAAACAAGAAAAAAAAATACATTTATAGTTTGGACAATAAATTAAAGAACACAGTTTACAGTGGCTACATTCTCCATATAAATGTCGCCATTGTGAGCTTCCTTTAATTTTAGGTCGAGAATTAAATTTTGTATGAGTAAGGCTCAACGTTCTTATATTACATATCCATACTATATAGCGTAATAATAAATAATCATAAAACACTTAAAAAAGCTACAACACAATACACTCCCTCTCTCTCTATTTAATTTAAGTTTTAGTTTAGCGATTCATCTTCTCTATATATATAAAATTGTTGCAAGTGCGTTGTGACTTTATAACTCACGAACGACTCAACCGATTTCAATGATTTTTATTGTGTTTTATTCGTCTTCAATCAGGGATGGTTTATAAAAAAAGAAAAGTCGGAAAATTCTCAACCAGTGGCGTTGTAGGCACAAACTTCGTTTTTCATGGGGAAAAGCACTTTGGAAAAAAATAAAATGGGTAGAAATCGAGTAGTGACACTTCAAATACAAAAAAAAAGATATTTTAAATTTTCAAAGCAATTGTTGTTGTCAATTATTTTAATTATTTTCCAAGCAAATTGTTGTTGTCAACAATTTTGAATTTTTTTTTTAAATGTAGCCTACCTAATACGTTTATTTATGTTTACCTACTATGTTACATTAAGTAAGTTTTTGAAATGGAGTAGATTTGATTTATTTCATGGTTATTGAATCCATCATTTTCGTTTGACATGTATTTTCAGGATCCTTGCATAAGTATGTGTGAGTAAGTTGAAATGTAGGGGTGATTGAGATGACATGGACAATGATGACAGGCAACAGGAGTTGTGGAGCGTTTTGAGTTTGCACGTAGGGGTTGTTACGAAAAATGAGCGAGTAACAATCGTCTTAGGCCCATTTTATTCACTCGAAGTTAAACACAACTTGGGGATTTTTATATGGGAAACTTCCCAAGTTGCGTTCAAGTTCGAGTGAATAAAATGGGCCTTATTCTGCTCATTCGTGAGTAGGGTTATGGGGAGGGCAACTCAAAGGTACCATAACACCTTCGGTACCGGTGTAGAGAGAGCAGCGAAAAGGCGTACCAACCAAGTTGATAGGTGCGGTTAGTTTTCTTCTTGGCTGTTAAAGTTACAAATATTTCGTCGGTCGCTGATGGACTATTTTGTTAAGCATCGTGTCTTTGGTTATACATTCTAAATACATACTCAATGTTGGATGTATTCGATTGAATGGCAAAAAAAAGGCGCACATTTTCATTTGTTTAGTCGAAAGATATGTGCCGAGATTCCAGGTCCCGAAACCGATCTAGACCTGCATGATGTCATAATTACAAACATGATTCATGGACCGTGTGGCGCCATTAACATACAATCACCGTGCATGGTCGACGGCAAGTGTTCCAAGCGTTATCCACGAAATTTGACTAATCACTGACAACGATGGTATCTTCTGGAATAGCGACTACACGGCTGGAAGGTTGCCGAGCCGATTCGGCATTGGAATTGCTATTAAACATTCAAGCGGTTGAAGAACCAATATGTAACATAGCGAAACATTCAGCAATGGCCAAAGTTTTAGTAGCAAGCAAAATTATTATCTGGGACGAATGCCTAATGTCGCATAAGCGTGCGTTAGAAACTATGAAAGATATGTATAATGACGAAAGACGTTTTGGGGGTGCATTGATTTTACTCTCAAGCGATTTCCCGCAAACGCTTCCAGTAATACCACGATCGACCGCTGCCGATGAGATCAATGCTTTGAAGAAACTTCAGCTGACGACATCGCATGTTTGCTAAATGATCCATCTGCAGAAGTGTTCTCCAATCAACTGCTAAGTATTGGTAATGGTCATGTTCCTGTCGACGCATCGAATGGATTGTTTTCGTTGTCGCGGAATTTTTGCAATTTTGTCCCAACGAAAGAGGTATTTAAGCGTCTACATAAAGTAGCATGTGCATTGTGCATGCTGCAAATTATTACTTTCATTACATTACCTAACGAATTTGGGCGGAACGAAGTTCGCCGGATCAGCTAGTATTCTATACTGACCAAGTTTTGCGGCATTGAAATGTATCATACATTTATTTGATCTGATCATTAAAAAATAAAAAAAAACATTTTTTAGCTACGTCTCGTTTCGTATTTCTCTAGAAAACTTTTAATTAGAATAAAAATAAATTCATAGCATGAAAATTATTTTTTTTTTAAATTATCGAATAGTTCTGCCTATCGAAATTGTTTAAAAGAGGGTCCGAAGACAGGAATTTTGGTTATACCATATTTTTAAAATAGGGTGATGGCATCAGTGTTTGATTGATAGTCACGTTAAAATCCATTTTTCAACTATTTAATCAAGTATTTGGTTTTTCTCAATGTTTGAAGTCTGTGGATTGGATAATACTAAGCTTATTAGGAATATGAGCTACCTAATGCAAACTATTTAGAAAATAAGTGGAAAGGGTATGATATGCGACATGCGAGTAGTCAATCCCCTCAGCTCCAGTAGTCGGCCACGCAAGTATCCAGTAGTCAGCAATAATGTAATTTAAAAATTTTCATAAGGAGAGGCTGACGACTGGAGAACGTTTAAAGGAACCGTGTCTCTCATAGTCAGCCCCCATTTCTCTAGCAAATGTACAGGGGGGCTGAATACTGAAAATCAAAAAAAATTTATACCTAGAACTGATTGAAGTTTCCATTAATTTTGCATACTCGGTTATGAAAAAAAAATTAAGGTAGTCTTCAGTAGTCAGCTGAGGCAGCTGAGCCTAGGATAATCAAACAAATAAGGTCTCATAAGGTCAGCCCCCCTCTTAAATATTATTATTTAACAAAAAACATTTTTAACATTTTAATATAAGTTTAACAAGATAAATAAAGTTTTAATGTCATAATAATAATCATAAAATGCACCTGCCTTGAGCATATTCGTAATTATATCACTTTTACAAATTCACTTCCACTATTTTGTGTTTTTGGTAAACCACTCGTATCCTGGCACTTATGAAAGCCGTACGCAGAGGCAGACTTATGTTTTTTACGCTTGAAGCAATGTCAATTTTTTGCATACAGAGAGAAGAAGTGTTACCCAAGAGAGTAATATTTTTTGTTTGGAAGAAAGGCAAAAGCATTTACTACTGTGCTGTACTTTGCTTGTCAGCGGCTGACCACTGGAGGTGACTTAACTTAGGGGCTATCACCCTACACAATCGTATCTTAAATGCTCCTGATTGGGCTCTTCACGAAACAAAAAAATGTTTCTATTTCTGTAAACATAAATATCGAAATTTTATAACTTAGTTATGCTTCCCTTCCCAATCTTATGAGGAATTATTTAAACAAAAAACTATATAGGTACATTCCAATTCATTGATTTTTATAAGTTTTTAAATCGTATGCACTTAAAAGAACATACCTACTTAAAATATTTTTTTACACACAGCAGAAGACGTCTTAAATTTTTACATGAGATCTATCACCTTATCTGGATCTACATTAATATCCGAATGAACAGATATCATAGCAAGTGAGCTTAATCTAGCATTCCTCATACCGTTTCGGGACACTGTTTTCAAAGTAGAAAAGCTTCTTTCAACACCAGTTGTGGTCACTGGAGGCTTGGCTAAAATCGACAGCAAAATTGTCACATATGTGAAACAATTTCAAAACTTCGGTAGAAGGATCACTAGACGATATTTTTTTGCACCAAAGAATGTACTCAGCTTTTACAGCTGAAAACGAAATTGCATTATTAAAGTAACAGCTTAGCTTTTGCATTTTGTTCACTCGCTCAACTTCAGCAAATCCTGGGAGCACAGCTTGAAATGATGGTAGAACGTCTTCGTTGATCATGAAGATTTCGTATCAACGAATCTATGCAAGGAATCAGTATAGACACTCTAAAATAGGGTTCAGTAGAAGAAGTTTCGGGATTGGAACGCATTGTCTCTTGGAGCTCTTAATTGAATTTCAAAGAGTTCCTCGGCATCTCTGAAGAAATCATCGGCATTTTCTCTGATGATCTTAAGACTTCTTTCGTGCGGCCTATTGCGGAAACGAAATCTATGGATTTGTTCTGTAGGAAAACTGATAAGGGCAGTGTTAAACTAAATAATTTTGTAGGATACAATCAGGCTTATTATAGGAAATCACTTTTTTGGACCGCTGTCAAAAGTGTTGATGCTTTCGAAGCCATCGCCCACATTGGCTCGTTATTTCTTCAAGAATTATTGAGATGAATCTTTTTTCACAAAGGCGTAGAAGTCGAGTTTTCGGCTTCTGGAGCGTGTTTTTTAATGTTTTTTTCGAAAGCTAAATTTTATATTTGAATGGTTGCGGGAGAAATTAGCTATTTCACTAACTACACCAAGGCAATTCCGAATTGCAGGAGTTGACATGGCATTAGACATAGCCAGGTTCAAGCGATGGCTTGCACAGTGTACATACCTAGCGTTTGGATACTATTAGGCCTAATCCTGCACTGTACTCCACTTAAGTGACCAACACAATAAACTACCTATACCTAACTGGATAGTCTCCTTAATTTTATAAATTTGAATTTATACTATAGAAGGCTTTATTTTTTAGTTTTTTTTTTTTCTGGCTACGTGCCTGGCCTGTTTGACATATTGCTGGAATAAACTGACTAGACTGTGAACAAGCGAATAATAAAGACCTGTCCTTTTATGAACTCTACAGATATTGGGCCTTAGCAATGAACATTTCTAGTTTCGACTCTAAATTTAAGTAGTTTACAGTGGCTATATTTTCCATACAAATTTCTCAATTGTGAGCTTCCGTGAATTTAAAGTCGAGACTAAAAATTTCTATTGCCTTACCCATTATATAATATAAAATATATATAAAATTTGTATTAAGATTTCAATAAAACTTTAAAATTAAGGAACATTTTTTTCTGCAAGTCTCAATTACTATGAATGAATGTAAAATAATTTCGAAACTGTCAACATACAAAACTATTTTATGATTTGTTCATCTTAAATAACTACTCACAAGACAATAACTCAATAGTTAAAGCGAAATTTCAATCAAATATCATTGCAAAATAACAAAATAAATAAACAAAAGCCCTTACGAGTATTATCTATTTTGTTTAACTTATACAAATCTTCTATTTATAAATAAATTGTTCGCTTTGCATTGTAACGGTTTATATTTAAGTCTTATCAAGATACGAGGAAGAATTAGGCGGAAGAAAAGAATATCCCATTATCTGACTATGCGGATTAGCGTCATTAAAAGTCATAAAAACATAGCGGAATATGAAGGAATTAGAAAAAAAAAAATCAGGATTGTAGCCCTTTTACTTGTGTTCATTAGTTTCTACACATTTAATTCAATATTGGTGTACAAAATTGGTACACAGTTCTACCCCTCTATGTGGCACACAGAATAGCGTCGCAGAATACAATTTTGCTCAACAAATACATTTATTTGAATGCATTAGAGACTTGTAATCTTTTGTCAAAATCCACCCTTCATAATTGATTAGAGAGAGGGTTCATTCAATGTAGTTTGCCGAAACTATAGTAAAAAAAAGAAGAGCAATTGTGGTGCGAAGATGTGTATGCGTGATATTGATGAATACTTATGAAATTTATACGAAGCCTCTTGTACAGAGTCCTTACACAATTATTAATGTTTGTTTTCGGGAGTTTTCGACAAAATATCCCCAAAATAATGCTTCATCTAATGTACTTACGTTACACCTACGTACATAAAATTCGAAAAATGATAAAAATGTTCAATGGGGTTCCTTTGAGATATACTCCTAAATCCTAATCCTTTGTAACAATGTGGGGCATACGTATATGAGTATGAGAGATGAAAATTGTTTCATTATAACAAATTGTTCATACCGTGAGTATTAACAATTTTCCGAGGAGGATACACCAGCGACAGTGCAATAGGTAGAAGGCTGAACAAGACATATCGGTGTTGTTGCTTGTTCGAGTGAAGTCTCTGTGTTTTCGACTAAATATCACATTTAACTCGAGAGTCGAGATTCGAGAAGGTAAAAACAGAAATAGTTGAACATTTGTTTTCGGCATATACAACAAGCTTATGCAGTTATGTAGGTATGTAAAATACCTATCGATATACGAGTATATACGAGTTCTGGTGCTGGGCGATACAACCATAGTCCTTACCACTAGTCGAAGAAACGGGTGCAGACACTATTTAATCTTGTGGACCGGTCTGATATTTGCTTTCAAATTCAATCATAGCGCATGCCTATCAGTGGAGAAAATAAAAATTGAATTATTCTGAAATACGGTGAAATGGTATGGTTAGTACCCGAAATGGAACCTTTATTCTGCTGGAATAATTGGCACATGGCAAGTGTGTATTCTTCCACATATACACAAAACAGTGCATATTATAATCGAAGGAGCCCACATGGTGGATTGTTTCTTTTGTACTTGTGGAACGTGTTTATTTTACTCCACCAGCCACCACATTCTGTTCTCTGTTCAAGTTATTTTCCCGAAGTATAGCCCATACTTTTTCTCTCGTTACTAGTTATAAGCTATCTAATTTCATACCCTTGTTGATATTAAATAAGCATTTTTAGTAATAAACAGAATTTCACGTGGTTCAGTTCGGTTTATCACACGTCTTTCAATTCGGTGCTGAAAAGAAGACTGCTTCTGTGTGTATTTGACGATTGGATTATTAACTCGGTGAATGAGTTATTGGAAACAACTAATTTAAAAGCTTATAAAGGCTTTAAAGGCGAAATTGGTTTAGAAATACGTCTATAGTTGTTACTCGTATGTATCGCTAACTGTGGTGATTTTAAAAAGCCGCGGAATTCTGTGAAGAATTTATCTCATCAAGCTGACTAAGCAAATGTTTGAACGCTTTCGATAAGTGAATCCTTTTTTTGTAGTATAAATAAATTTCGTGAAGTATGCAGATAAACAGACAATCAACACAAAGTGGCCGGTAATTTCATTACTTTGAACGCTAAATATTTATCTGCAGGTATGAATATTTTATTGCTATTTACTTAAATTATCGTTATTCCTAAACAAAATTTATAAATCAAGAAACATGTTTTCCTTGTAAGTAAAAACCAGTACGTAGATCTGCGATATTAGTTAAACTATTGCCTTAGACGATTAATTGCGGCATATAGTGTTTCTTCAGCGATTCATTCTCTATAAATAATGACTAAGAATACTATGTGCCTAGTCTACTGCAATAAATTAAAAATATATTTATTCTAAAGATCATGAAGGAGCATTCTTGCGCCAAAATATTTTTTTTTCATCCGATCGTTTTTCAAAGAAAAATAAGCAACGTCTTCTGCACATAATCTACTTGACAGTTCAGTGCCAATTCGGATTGTACTTTTTTTTGCCGAACAGACATCAAAAAGATTTTAAAAAAACTGATTGCCAAACAAAAAATTTCCAAAAAAAAATAAAATTATTCCAAATAATAATGCGATAACTTTGGTTTGGTAGGGCATGCAAGTTTGTTTCGATAGTTTTTCAAGTTTTAAACCTTTTTTTTTAAATAAAACGTTTTTTTTCTAATTCATCAGTAACTAGAAAATTGAAAAATCGTAAAAATATTTTTTTTAAAGAAGGTTCACTGTTTTTTATTCTAACTATTAAGGATTGTTTCGATTGTAAGGGCCACAAGAAACGAGAAAAATTGAAGTTCATAAAAATATCGGATTTTTAAGAGTAAACATTTTTTGAAAGAAGATCGACAGTTTTCCTAAGTTTCGGTTAACAAATTTTGGTAATACAAGATGGTTTCGATCTTTTTTCAAGCTCCAAATCTATTCTCAATGCCATCAGGAACGAGAAAAATTTAAGCTCGTAAAAATATTGGATTTTTCACAATTAAACCATTTTTTAAAAGAAGGTCCACAGTTTTGCTGAGTTTCGGTTAAAAAGTTTTGGTAAAACAACATGGTTTCGATCTTTTTTGAAGCTTCAAGCCTTTTTTAAATACCACCAGGAACGAAAAAAATTTAAGTTCATAAAAATATTCGATTTTTCAGAGCTTAACAATTTTTTAAAAGAAGGCCCACAGTTTTCCTGAGTTTAGGTTAACATATTTCGCTAATACCTGATTGTTTCGATCTTTTTTCAAGCTTTAAACCTATTTTAAGGACCACAAGGAACGAGAAAAATTGAAGTTCATAAAAATATTCGATTTTTCAGAGCTTAACAATTTTTTAAAAGAAGGTCCACAGTTTTCCTGAGTTTGGGTTAGCAAATTTTGGTACTACAAGATGGTTTAGATCTTTTTTCAATCTTCAAGCTTTTTGTAAATACCACCAGGAACGAGCAAAATTTAAGTTCATAAAAATATTCGATTTTTCAGAGCTTAACAATTTTTTAAAGGAAGGTCCACAGTTTTCCTGGGTTTAGGTTAACATATTTCGCTAATACCTGATTGTTTCGATCTTTTTTCAAGCTTTAAACCTATTTTAAGGGCCACAAGGAACGAGAAAAATTAAAGTTCATAAAAATATTCGATTTTTCAGAGCTTAACAATTTTTTAAAGGAAGGTCCACAGTTTTCCTGAGTTTAGGTTAACATATTTCGCTAATACCTGACTGTTTCGATCTTTTTTCAAGCTTTAAACCTATTTTAAGGGCCACAAGGAACGAGAAAAATTAAACTTCATAAAAATATTCGATTTTTCAGAGCTTAACAATTTTTTAAAGGAAGGTCCACAGTTTTCCTGAGTTCAGGTTAACATATTTCGCTAATACCTGATTGTTTCGATCTTTTTTTAAGCTTTAAACCTATTTTAAGGGCCACAAGGAACGAGAAAAATTAAAGTTCATAAAAATATTCGATTTTTCAGAGCTTAACAATTTTTTAAAGGAAGGTCCACAGTTTTCCTGGGTTTAGGTTAACATATTTCGCTAATACCTGATTGTTTCGATCTTTTTTCAAGCTTTAAACCTATTTTAAGGGCCACAAGGAACGAGAAAAATTAAACTTCATAAAAATATTCGATTTTTCAGACCTTAACAATTTTTTAAAGGAAGGTCCACAGTTTTCCTGAGTTTAGGTTAACAAATTTTGGTAATACAAGATGGTTTCGATCTTTTTTCAAGCATCAAGCCTTTTTTAAATACCACCAGGAACGAGAAAAATTTAAGTTCATAAAAATATTCGATTTTTCAGACCTTAACAATTTTTTAAAGGAAGGTCCACAGTTTTCCTGAGTTTAGGTTAACATATTTCGCTAATACCTGATTGTTTCGATCTTTTTTTAAGCTTTAAACCTATTTTAAGGGCCACAAGGAACGAGAAAAATTAAAGTTCATAAAAATATTCGATTTTTCAGAGCTTAACATTTTTTTAAAAGAAGGTCCACAGTTTTCCTGAGTTTCGGTTAACAAATTTTGGTAATACAAGATGGTTTTGATCTTTTTTGAAGCTTCAAACCTTTTTTAAATACCACCAGGAACGAGAAAAATGTAAGTTCATAAAAATATTCGATTTTTCATTGCTAAACAATTTTTTAAAGGAAGGTCCACAGTTTTCCTGAGTTCGGGTTAACATATTTCGCTAATACCAGATTGTTTCGATCTTTTTTCAAGCTTTAAACCTATTTTAAGGGCCACAAGGAACGAGAAAAATTAAAGTTCATAAAAATATTCGATTTTTCAGAGTTTAACAATTTTTTAAAGGAAGGTCCACAGTTTTCCTGAGTTTGGGTTAGCAAATTTTGGTAATACAAGATGGTTTCGATCTTTTTTCAAGCATCAAGCCTTTTTTAAATACCACCAGGAACGAGAAAAATTTAAGTTCATAAAAATATTCGATTTTTCAGACCTTAACAATTTTTTAAAGGAAGGTCCACAGTTTTCCTGAGTTTAGGTTAACATATTTCGCTAATACCTGATTGTTTCGATCTTTTTTTAAGCTTTAAACCTATTTTAAGGGCCACAAGGAACGAGAAAAATTAAAGTTCATAAAAATATTCGATTTTTCAGAGCTTAACATTTTTTTAAAAGAAGGTCCACAGTTTTCCTGAGTTTCGGTTAACAAATTTTGGTAATACAAGATGGTTTTGATCTTTTTTGAAGCTTCAAACCTTTTTTAAATACCACCAGGAACGAGAAAAATGTAAGTTCATAAAAATATTCGATTTTTCATAGCTTAACAATTTTTTAAACGAAGGTCCACAGTTTTCCTGAGTTCAGGTTAACATATTTCGCTAATACCAGATTGTTTCGATCTTTTTTCAAGCTTTAAACCTATTTTAAGGGCCACAAGGAACGAGAAAAATTAAAGTTCATAAAAATATTCGATTTTTCAGAGTTTAACAATTTTTTAAAGGAAGGTCCACAGTTTTCCTGAGTTTGGGTTAGCAAATTTTGGTAATACAAGATGGTTTCGATCTTTTTTCAAGCATCAAGCCTTTTTTAAATACCACCAGGAACGAGAAAAATTTAAGTTCATAAAAATATTCGATTTTTCAGACCTTAACAATTTTTAAAGGAAGTTTTCCTGAGTTTAGGTTAACAAATTTTGGCAATACAAGATGGTTTCGATCTTTTTTCAAGCATCAAGCCTTTTTTAAATACCACCAGGAACGAGAAAAATTTAAGTTCATAAAAATATTCGATTTTTCAGACCTTAACAATTTTTTAAAGGAAGGTCCACAGTTTTCCTGAGTTTAGGTTAACATATTTCGCTAATACCTGATTGTTTCGATCTTTTTTTAAGCTTTAAATCTATTTTAAGGGCCACAAGGAACGAGAAAAATTAAAGTTCATAAAAATATTCGATTTTTCAGAGCTTAACATTTTTTTAAAAGAAGGTCCACAGTTTTCCTGAGTTTCGGTTAACAAATTTTGGTAATACAAGATGGTTTTGATCTTTTTTGAAGCTCAAACCTTTTTTAAATACCACCAGGAACGAACAAAATTTAAGTTCATAAAAATATTCGATTTTTCAGAGTTTAACAATTTTTTAAAGGAAGGTCCACAGTTTTCCTGAGTTTGGGTTAGCAAATTTTGGTAATACAAGATGGTTTCGATCTTTTTTCAAGCATCAAGCCTTTTTTAAATACCACCAGGAACGAGAAAAATTTAAGTTCATAAAAATATTCGATTTTTCAGACCTTAAAAATTTTTTAAAGGAAGGTCCACAGTTTTCCTGAGTTTAGGTTAACAAATTTTGGTAATACAAGATGGTTTCGATCTTTTTTCAAGCATCAAGCCTTTTTTAAATAACACCAGGAACGAGAAAAATTTAAGTTCATAAAAATATTCGATTTTTCAGACCTTAACAATTTTTTAAAGGAAGGTCCACAGTTTTCCTGAGTTTAGGTTAACATATTTCGCTAATACCTGATTGTTTCGATCTTTTTTTAAGCTTTAAACCTATTTTAAGGGCCACAAGGAACGAGAAAAATTAAAGTTCATAAAAATGTTCGATTTTTCAGAGCTTAACATTTTTTTAAAAGAATGTGCACAGTTTTCCTGAGTTTCGGTTAACAAATTTTGGTAATACAAGATGGTTTTGATCTTTTTTGAAGCTTCAAACCTTTTTTAAATACCACCAGGAACGAGAAAAATGTAAGTTCATAAAAATATTCGATTTTTCAGACCTTAACAATTTTTTAAAGGAAGGTCCACAGTTTTCCTGAGTTTAGGTTAACAAATTTTGGTAATACAAGATGGTTTCGATCTTTTTTCAAGCATCAAGCCTTTTTTAAATACCACCAGGAACGAGAAAAATTTAAGTTCATAAAAATATTCGATTTTTCAGACCTTAACAATTTTTTAAAGGAAGGTCCACAGTTTTCCTGAGTTTAGGTTAACATATTTCGCTAATACCTGATTGTTTCGATCTTTTTTTAAGCTTTAAACCTATTTTAAGGGCCACAAGGAACGAGAAAAATTAAAGTTCATAAAAATATTCGATTTTTCAGAGCTTAACATTTTTTTAAAAGAAGGTCCACAGTTTTCCTGAGTTTCGGTTAACAAATTTTGGTAATACAAGATGGTTTTGATCTTTTTTGAAGCTTCAAACCTTTTTTAAATACCACCAGGAACGAGAAAAATGTAAGTTCATAAAAATATTCGATTTTTCATATCTTAACAATTTTTTAAAGGAAGGTCCACAGTTTTCCTGAGTTCAGGTTAACATATTTCGCTAATACCAGATTGTTTCGATCTTTTTTCAAGCTTTAAACCTATTTTAAGGGCCACAAGGAACGAGAAAAATTAAAGTTCATAAAAATATTCGATTTTTCAGAGTTTAACAATTTTTTAAAGGAAGGTCCACAGTTTTCCTGAGTTTGGGTTAGCAAATTTTGGTAATACAAGATGGTTTCGATCTTTTTTCAAGCATCAAGCCTTTTTTAAATACCACCAGGAACGAGAAAAATTTAAGTTCATAAAAATATTCGATTTTTCAGACCTTAACAATTTTTTAAAGGAAGGTCCACAGTTTTCCTGAGTTTAGGTTAACAAATTTGGGTAATACAAGATGGTTTCGATCTTTTTTCAAGCATCAAGCCTTTTTTAAATACCACCAGGAACGAGAAAAATTTAAGTTCATAAAAATATTCGATTTTTCAGACCTTAACAATTTTTTAAAGGAAGGTCCACAGTTTTCCTGAGTTTGGGTTAACATATTTCGCTAATACCTGATTGTTTCGATCTTTTTTTAAGCTTTAAACCTATTTTAAGGGCCACAAGGAACGAGAAAAATTAAAGTTCATAAAAATATTCGATTTTTCAGAGCTTAACATTTTTTTAAAAGAAGGTCCACAGTTTTCCTGAGTTTCGGTTAACAAATTTTGGTAATACAAGATGGTTTTGATCTTTTTTGAAGCTTCAAACCTTTTTTAAATACCACCAGGAACGAAAAAAATTTAAGTTCATAAAAATATTCGATTTTTCAGAGTTTAACAATTTTTTAAAGGAAGGTCCACAGTTTTCCTGAGTTTGGGTTAGCAAATTTTGGTAATACAAGATGGTTTCGATCTTTTTTCAAGCATCAAGCCTTTTTTAAATACCACCAGGAACGAGAAAAATTTAAGTTCATAAAAATATTCGATTTTTCAGACCTTAACAATTTTTTAAAGGAAGGTCCACAGTTTTCCTGAGTTTAGGTTAACAAATTTTGGTAATACAAGATGGTTTCGATCTTTTTTCAAGCATCAAGCCTTTTTTAAATACCACCAGGAACGAGAAAAATTTAAGTTCATAAAAATATTCGATTTTTCAGAGCTTAACAATTTTTTAAAGGAAGGTCCACAGTTTTCCTGAGTTTGGGTTAGCAAATTTTGGAAATACAAGATGGTTTCGATCTTTTTTCAAGCTTCAAGCCTTTTTTAAATACCACGAGGAACGAGAAAAATTTAAGTTCATAAAAATATTCGATTTTTCAGAGCTTAACAATTTTATAAAGGAAGGTCCACAGTTTTCCTGAGTTTGGGTTAGCAAATTTTGGTAATAAAAGATGGTTTCGATCTTTTTTCAAGCTTCAAGCCTTTTTCAAATACCACCAGGAACGAGAAAAATTTAAGTTCATAAAAATATTCGATTTTTCAGAGCTTAACAATTTTTTCAAAGAAGGTCCACAGTTTTCCTGAGTTTAGGTTAACATATTTCGGTAATACCTGACTGTTTCGATCTTTTTTTTAAGCTTGAAACACATTTTAAGGGCCACAAGGAACGAGAAAAATTAAAGTTCATAAAAATATTAGATTTTTCAGAGCTTAACAATTTTTTAAAAGAAGGTTCTCAGTTTTCCTGAGTTTCGGTTAACAAGTTTTGTTAACACAAGATGGCTTCGATATTTTTTCAAGCTTCAAACCTTTTTCAAATACCACCAAGAACGAGAAAAATTTAAGTTCATAAAAATATTCGATTTTTCAGACCTTAACAATTTTTTCAAAGAAGGTCCACAGTTTTCCTGAGTTTGAAACACATTTTAAGGGCCACAAGGAACGAGCAAAATTTAAGTTCATAAAAAAATTTGATTTTTCAGAGCTTAACAATTTTTTAAAGGAAAGTCCACAGTTTTCCCGAGTTTGGGTTAGCAAATCTTGGTAATACAAGATGGTTTCGATCTTTTTTCAAGCTTCAAGCCTTTTTTAAATACCACCAGGAACGAGAAAAATTTAAGTTCATAAAAATATTCGATTTTTCAGAGCTTAACAATTTTTTAAAGGAAGGTCCACAGTTTTCCTGAGTTTAGGTTAAGATATTTCGCTAATACCTGATTGTTTCGATCTTTTTTCAAGCTTTAAACCTATTTTAAGGGCCACAAGGAACGAGAAAAATTAAACTTCATAAAAATATTCGATTTTTCAGAGCTTAACAATTTTTTAAAAGAAGGTCCACAGTTTTCCTGAGTTTCGATTAACAAATTTTGGTAATACAAGATGGTTTCGATCTTTTTTGAAGCTTCAAACCTTTTTTAAATACCACCAGGAACGAGAAAAATTAAACTTCATAAAAATATTCGATTTTTCAGAGCTTGACAATTTTTTAAGAGAAGGTCCACAGTTTTCCTGAGTTTCGGTTAACAAATTTTGGAAATACAAGATGGTTTCGATCTTTTTTGAAGCTTCAAACCTTTTTTAAATACCACCAGGAACGAGAAAAATTTACGTTCATAAAAATATTCGATTTTTCAGACCTTAACAATTTTTTAATGGAAGGTCCACAGTTTTCCTGAGTTTGGGTTAGTAAATTTTCGTAATACAAGATGGTTTCGATCTTTTTTCAAGCTTCAAGCCTTTTTTAAATACCACCAGGAACGAGAAAAATGTAAGTTCATAAAAATATTCGATTTTTCAGAGCTTAACAATTTTTTAAAGGAAGGTCCACAGTTTTCCTGAGTTTGGGTTAGCAAATTTTGGAAATACAAGATGGTTTCGATCTTTTTTCAAGCTTCAAGCCTTTTTTGAATACCACGAGGAACGAGAAAAATTTAAGTTCATAAAAATATTCGATTTTTCAGAGCTTAACAATTTTTTAAAGGAAGGTCCACAGTTTTCCTGAGTTTAGGTTAACATATTTCGCTAATACCTGATTGTTTCGATCTTTTTTCAAGCTTTAAACCTATTTTAAGGGCCACAAGGAACGAGAAAAATTATTGTTCTTAAAAATATTCGATTTTTCAGAGCTTAACAATTTTTTAAAGGAAGGTCCACAGTTTTCCTGAGTTTGGGTTAGCAAATTTTGGAAATACAAGATGGTTTCGATCTTTTTTCAAGCTTCAAGCCTTTTTTAAATACCACGAGGAACGAGAAAAATTTAAGTTCATAAAAATATTCGATTTTTCAGAGCTTAACAATTTTTTAAAGGAAGGTCCACAGTTTTCCTGAGTTTAGGTTAACATATTTCGCTAATACCTGATTGTTTCGATCTTTTTTCAATCTTTAAACCTATTTTAAGGGCCACAAGGAACGAGAAAAATTATAGTTCTTAAAAATATTCGATTTTTCAGAGCTTAACAATTTTTTAAAGGAAGGTCCACAGTTTTCCTGAGTTTAGGTTAACATATTTCGCTAATACCTGATTGTTTCGATCTTTTTTCAAGCTTTAAACCTATTTTAAGGGCCACAAGGAACGAGAAAAATTATAGTTCTTAAAAATATTCGATTTTTCAGAGCTTAACAATTTTTTAAAGGAAGGTCCACAGTTTTCCCGAGTTTGGGTTAGCAAATCTTGGTAATACAAGATGGTTTCGATCTTTTTTCAAGCTTCAAGCCTTTTTTAAATACCACCAGGAACGAGAAAAATTTAAGTTCATAAAAATATTCGATTTTTCAGAGCTTAACAATTTTTTAAAGGAAGGTCCACAGTTTTCCTGAGTTTAGGTTAAGATATTTCGCTAATACCTGATTGTTTCGATCTTTTTTCAAGCTTTAAACCTATTTTAAGGGCCACAAGGAACGAGAAAAATTAAACTTCATAAAAATATTCGATTTTTCAGAGCTTAACAATTTTTTAAAAGAAGGTCCACAGTTTTCCTGAGTTTCGATTAACAAATTTTGGTAATACAAGATGGTTTCGATCTTTTTTGAAGCTTCAAACCTTTTTTAAATACCACCAGGAACGAGAAAAATTAAACTTCATAAAAATATTCGATTTTTCAGAGCTTGACAATTTTTTAAGAGAAGGTCCACAGTTTTCCTGAGTTTCGGTTAACAAATTTTGGAAATACAAGATGGTTTCGATCTTTTTTGAAGCTTCAAACCTTTTTTAAATACCACCAGGAACGAGAAAAATTTACGTTCATAAAAATATTCGATTTTTCAGACCTTAACAATTTTTTAATGGAAGGTCCACAGTTTTCCTGAGTTTGGGTTAGTAAATTTTCGTAATACAAGATGGTTTCGATCTTTTTTCAAGCTTCAAGCCTTTTTTAAATACCACCAGGAACGAGAAAAATGTAAGTTCATAAAAATATTCGATTTTTCAGAGCTTAACAATTTTTTAAAGGAAGGTCCACAGTTTTCCTGAGTTTGGGTTAGCAAATTTTGGAAATACAAGATGGTTTCGATCTTTTTTCAAGCTTCAAGCCTTTTTTGAATACCACGAGGAACGAGAAAAATTTAAGTTCATAAAAATATTCGATTTTTCAGAGCTTAACAATTTTTTAAAGGAAGGTCCACAGTTTTCCTGAGTTTAGGTTAACATATTTCGCTAATACCTGATTGTTTCGATCTTTTTTCAAGCTTTAAACCTATTTTAAGGGCCACAAGGAACGAGAAAAATTATTGTTCTTAAAAATATTCGATTTTTCAGAGCTTAACAATTTTTTAAAGGAAGGTCCACAGTTTTCCTGCGTTTGGGTTAGCAAATTTTGGAAATACAAGATGGTTTCGATCTTTTTTCAAGCTTCAAGCCTTTTTTAAATACCACGAGGAACGAGAAAAATTTAAGTTCATAAAAATATTCGATTTTTCAGAGCTTAACAATTTTTTCAAAGAAGGTCCACAGTTTTCCTGAGTTTAGGTTAACATATTTCGGTAATACCTGACTGTTTCGATCTTTTTTTTAAGCTTGAAACACATTTTAAGGGCCACAAGGAACGAGAAAAATTAAAGTTCATAAAAATATTAGATTTTTCAGAGCTTAACAATTTTTTAAAAGAAGGTTCTCAGTTTTCCTGAGTTTCGGTTAACAAGTTTTGTTAACACAAGATGGCTTCGATATTTTTTCAAGCTTCAAACCTTTTTCAAATACCACCAAGAACGAGAAAAATTTAAGTTCATAAAAATATTCGATTTTTCAGACCTTAACAATTTTTTCAAAGAAGGTCCACAGTTTTCCTGAGTTTGAAACACATTTTAAGGGCCACAAGGAACGAGCAAAATTTAAGTTCATAAAAAAATTTGATTTTTCAGAGCTTAACAATTTTTTAAAGGAAAGTCCACAGTTTTCCCGAGTTTGGGTTAGCAAATCTTGGTAATACAAGATGGTTTCGATCTTTTTTCAAGCTTCAAGCCTTTTTTAAATACCACCAGGAACGAGAAAAATTTAAGTTCATAAAAATATTCGATTTTTCAGAGCTTAACAATTTTTTAAAGGAAGGTCCACAGTTTTCCTGAGTTTAGGTTAAGATATTTCGCTAATACCTGATTGTTTCGATCTTTTTTCAAGCTTTAAACCTATTTTAAGGGCCACAAGGAACGAGAAAAATTAAACTTCATAAAAATATTCGATTTTTCAGAGCTTAACAATTTTTTAAAAGAAGGTCCACAGTTTTCCTGAGTTTCGATTAACAAATTTTGGTAATACAAGATGGTTTCGATCTTTTTTGAAGCTTCAAACCTTTTTTAAATACCACCAGGAACGAGAAAAATTAAACTTCATAAAAATATTCGATTTTTCAGAGCTTGACAATTTTTTAAGAGAAGGTCCACAGTTTTCCTGAGTTTCGGTTAACAAATTTTGGAAATACAAGATGGTTTCGATCTTTTTTGAAGCTTCAAACCTTTTTTAAATACCACCAGGAACGAGAAAAATTTACGTTCATAAAAATATTCGATTTTTCAGACCTTAACAATTTTTTAATGGAAGGTCCACAGTTTTCCTGAGTTTGGGTTAGTAAATTTTCGTAATACAAGATGGTTTCGATCTTTTTTCAAGCTTCAAGCCTTTTTTAAATACCACCAGGAACGAGAAAAATGTAAGTTCATAAAAATATTCGATTTTTCAGAGCTTAACAATTTTTTAAAGGAAGGTCCACAGTTTTCCTGAGTTTGGGTTAGCAAATTTTGGAAATACAAGATGGTTTCGATCTTTTTTCAAGCTTCAAGCCTTTTTTGAATACCACGAGGAACGAGAAAAATTTAAGTTCATAAAAATATTCGATTTTTCAGAGCTTAACAATTTTTTAAAGGAAGGTCCACAGTTTTCCTGAGTTTAGGTTAACATATTTCGCTAATACCTGATTGTTTCGATCTTTTTTCAAGCTTTAAACCTATTTTAAGGGCCACAAGGAACGAGAAAAATTATTGTTCTTAAAAATATTCGATTTTTCAGAGCTTAACAATTTTTTAAAGGAAGGTCCACAGTTTTCCTGAGTTTGGGTTAGCAAATTTTGGAAATACAAGATGGTTTCGATCTTTTTTCAAGCTTCAAGCCTTTTTTAAATACCACGAGGAACGAGAAAAATTTAAGTTCATAAAAATATTCGATTTTTCAGAGCTTAACAATTTTTTAAAGGAAGGTCCACAGTTTTCCTGAGTTTAGGTTAACATATTTCGCTAATACCTGATTGTTTCGATCTTTTTTCAATCTTTAAACCTATTTTAAGGGCCACAAGGAACGAGAAAAATTATAGTTCTTAAAAATATTCGATTTTTCAGAGCTTAACAATTTTTTAAAGGAAGGTCCACAGTTTTCCTGAGTTTAGGTTAACATATTTCGCTAATACCTGATTGTTTCGATCTTTTTTCAAGCTTTAAACCTATTTTAAGGGCCACAAGGAACGAGAAAAATTATAGTTCTTAAAAATATTCGATTTTTCAGAGCTTAACAATTTTTTAAAGGAAGGTCCACAGTTTTCCCGAGTTTGGGTTAGCAAATCTTGGTAATACAAGATGGTTTCGATCTTTTTTCAAGCTTCAAGCCTTTTTTAAATACCACCAGGAACGAGAAAAATTTAAGTTCATAAAAATATTCGATTTTTCAGAGCTTAACAATTTTTTAAAGGAAGGTCCACAGTTTTCCTGAGTTTAGGTTAAGATATTTCGCTAATACCTGATTGTTTCGATCTTTTTTCAAGCTTTAAACCTATTTTAAGGGCCACAAGGAACGAGAAAAATTAAACTTCATAAAAATATTCGATTTTTCAGAGCTTAACAATTTTTTAAAAGAAGGTCCACAGTTTTCCTGAGTTTCGATTAACAAATTTTGGTAATACAAGATGGTTTCGATCTTTTTTGAAGCTTCAAACCTTTTTTAAATACCACCAGGAACGAGAAAAATTAAACTTCATAAAAATATTCGATTTTTCAGAGCTTGACAATTTTTTAAGAGAAGGTCCACAGTTTTCCTGAGTTTCGGTTAACAAATTTTGGAAATACAAGATGGTTTCGATCTTTTTTGAAGCTTCAAACCTTTTTTAAATACCACCAGGAACGAGAAAAATTTACGTTCATAAAAATATTCGATTTTTCAGACCTTAACAATTTTTTAATGGAAGGTCCACAGTTTTCCTGAGTTTGGGTTAGTAAATTTTCGTAATACAAGATGGTTTCGATCTTTTTTCAAGCTTCAAGCCTTTTTTAAATACCACCAGGAACGAGAAAAATGTAAGTTCATAAAAATATTCGATTTTTCAGAGCTTAACAATTTTTTAAAGGAAGGTCCACAGTTTTCCTGAGTTTGGGTTAGCAAATTTTGGAAATACAAGATGGTTTCGATCTTTTTTCAAGCTTCAAGCCTTTTTTGAATACCACGAGGAACGAGAAAAATTTAAGTTCATAAAAATATTCGATTTTTCAGAGCTTAACAATTTTTTAAAGGAAGGTCCACAGTTTTCCTGAGTTTAGGTTAACATATTTCGCTAATACCTGATTGTTTCGATCTTTTTTCAAGCTTTAAACCTATTTTAAGGGCCACAAGGAACGAGAAAAATTATTGTTCTTAAAAATATTCGATTTTTCAGAGCTTAACAATTTTTTAAAGGAAGGTCCACAGTTTTCCTGCGTTTGGGTTAGCAAATTTTGGAAATACAAGATGGTTTCGATCTTTTTTCAAGCTTCAAGCCTTTTTTAAATACCACGAGGAACGAGAAAAATTTAAGTTCATAAAAATATTCGATTTTTCAGAGCTTAACAATTTTTTAAAGGAAGGTCCACAGTTTTCCTGAGTTTAGGTTAACATATTTCGCTAATACCTGATTGTTTCGATCTTTTTTCAATCTTTAAACCTATTTTAAGGGCCACAAGGAACGAGAAAAATTATAGTTCTTAAAAATATTCGATTTTTCAGAGCTTAACAATTTTTTAAAGGAAGGTCCACAGTTTTCCCGAGTTTGGGTTAGCAAATCTTGGTAATACAAGATGGTTTCGATCTTTTTTCAAGCTTCAAGCCTTTTTTAAATACCACCAGGAACGAGAAAAATTTAAGTTCATAAAAATATTCGATTTTTCAGAGCTTAACAATTTTTTAAAGGAAGGTCCACAGTTTTCCCGAGTTTGGGTTAGCAAATCTTGGTAATACAAGATGGTTTCGATCTTTTTTCAAGCATCAAGCCTTTTTTAAATACCACCAGGAACGAGAAAAATTTAAGTTCATAAAAATATTCGATTTTTCAGACCTTAACAATTTTTTAAAGGAAGGTCCACAGTTTTCCTGAGTTTAGGTTAACAAATTTTGGTAATACAAGATGGTTTCGATCTTTTTTCAAGCATCAAGCCTTTTTTAAATACCACCAGGAACGAGAAAAATTTAAGTTCATAAAAATATTCGATTTTTCAGAGCTTAACAATTTTTTAAAGGAAGGTCCACAGTTTTCCTGAGTTTGGGTTAGCAAATTTTGGAAATACAAGATGGTTTCGATCTTTTTTCAAGCTTCAAGCCTTTTTTAAATACCACGAGGAACGAGAAAAATTTAAGTTCATAAAAATATTCGATTTTTCAGAGCTTAACAATTTTATAAAGGAAGGTCCACAGTTTTCCTGAGTTTGGGTTAGCAAATTTTGGTAATAAAAGATGGTTTCGATCTTTTTTCAAGCTTCAAGCCTTTTTCAAATACCACCAGGAACGAGAAAAATTTAAGTTCATAAAAATATTCGATTTTTCAGAGCTTAACAATTTTTTCAAAGAAGGTCCACAGTTTTCCTGAGTTTAGGTTAACATATTTCGGTAATACCTGACTGTTTCGATCTTTTTTTTAAGCTTGAAACACATTTTAAGGGCCACAAGGAACGAGAAAAATTAAAGTTCATAAAAATATTAGATTTTTCAGAGCTTAACAATTTTTTAAAAGAAGGTTCTCAGTTTTCCTGAGTTTCGGTTAACAAGTTTTGTTAACACAAGATGGCTTCGATATTTTTTCAAGCTTCAAACCTTTTTCAAATACCACCAAGAACGAGAAAAATTTAAGTTCATAAAAATATTCGATTTTTCAGACCTTAACAATTTTTTCAAAGAAGGTCCACAGTTTTCCTGAGTTTGAAACACATTTTAAGGGCCACAAGGAACGAGCAAAATTTAAGTTCATAAAAAAATTTGATTTTTCAGAGCTTAACAATTTTTTAAAGGAAAGTCCACAGTTTTCCCGAGTTTGGGTTAGCAAATCTTGGTAATACAAGATGGTTTCGATCTTTTTTCAAGCTTCAAGCCTTTTTTAAATACCACCAGGAACGAGAAAAATTTAAGTTCATAAAAATATTCGATTTTTCAGAGCTTAACAATTTTTTAAAGGAAGGTCCACAGTTTTCCTGAGTTTAGGTTAAGATATTTCGCTAATACCTGATTGTTTCGATCTTTTTTCAAGCTTTAAACCTATTTTAAGGGCCACAAGGAACGAGAAAAATTAAACTTCATAAAAATATTCGATTTTTCAGAGCTTAACAATTTTTTAAAAGAAGGTCCACAGTTTTCCTGAGTTTCGATTAACAAATTTTGGTAATACAAGATGGTTTCGATCTTTTTTGAAGCTTCAAACCTTTTTTAAATACCACCAGGAACGAGAAAAATTAAACTTCATAAAAATATTCGATTTTTCAGAGCTTGACAATTTTTTAAGAGAAGGTCCACAGTTTTCCTGAGTTTCGGTTAACAAATTTTGGAAATACAAGATGGTTTCGATCTTTTTTGAAGCTTCAAACCTTTTTTAAATACCACCAGGAACGAGAAAAATTTACGTTCATAAAAATATTCGATTTTTCAGACCTTAACAATTTTTTAATGGAAGGTCCACAGTTTTCCTGAGTTTGGGTTAGTAAATTTTCGTAATACAAGATGGTTTCGATCTTTTTTCAAGCTTCAAGCCTTTTTTAAATACCACCAGGAACGAGAAAAATGTAAGTTCATAAAAATATTCGATTTTTCAGAGCTTAACAATTTTTTAAAGGAAGGTCCACAGTTTTCCTGAGTTTGGGTTAGCAAATTTTGGAAATACAAGATGGTTTCGATCTTTTTTCAAGCTTCAAGCCTTTTTTGAATACCACGAGGAACGAGAAAAATTTAAGTTCATAAAAATATTCGATTTTTCAGAGCTTAACAATTTTTTAAAGGAAGGTCCACAGTTTTCCTGAGTTTAGGTTAACATATTTCGCTAATACCTGATTGTTTCGATCTTTTTTCAAGCTTTAAACCTATTTTAAGGGCCACAAGGAACGAGAAAAATTATTGTTCTTAAAAATATTCGATTTTTCAGAGCTTAACAATTTTTTAAAGGAAGGTCCACAGTTTTCCTGAGTTTGGGTTAGCAAATTTTGGAAATACAAGATGGTTTCGATCTTTTTTCAAGCTTCAAGCCTTTTTTAAATACCACGAGGAACGAGAAAAATTTAAGTTCATAAAAATATTCGATTTTTCAGAGCTTAACAATTTTTTAAAGGAAGGTCCACAGTTTTCCTGAGTTTAGGTTAACATATTTCGCTAATACCTGATTGTTTCGATCTTTTTTCAATCTTTAAACCTATTTTAAGGGCCACAAGGAACGAGAAAAATTATAGTTCTTAAAAATATTCGATTTTTCAGAGCTTAACAATTTTTTAAAGGAAGGTCCACAGTTTTCCTGAGTTTAGGTTAACATATTTCGCTAATACCTGATTGTTTCGATCTTTTTTCAAGCTTTAAACCTATTTTAAGGGCCACAAGGAACGAGAAAAATTATAGTTCTTAAAAATATTCGATTTTTCAGAGCTTAACAATTTTTTAAAGGAAGGTCCACAGTTTTCCCGAGTTTGGGTTAGCAAATCTTGGTAATACAAGATGGTTTCGATCTTTTTTCAAGCTTCAAGCCTTTTTTAAATACCACCAGGAACGAGAAAAATTTAAGTTCATAAAAATATTCGATTTTTCAGAGCTTAACAATTTTTTAAAGGAAGGTCCACAGTTTTCCTGAGTTTAGGTTAAGATATTTCGCTAATACCTGATTGTTTCGATCTTTTTTCAAGCTTTAAACCTATTTTAAGGGCCACAAGGAACGAGAAAAATTAAACTTCATAAAAATATTCGATTTTTCAGAGCTTAACAATTTTTTAAAAGAAGGTCCACAGTTTTCCTGAGTTTCGATTAACAAATTTTGGTAATACAAGATGGTTTCGATCTTTTTTGAAGCTTCAAACCTTTTTTAAATACCACCAGGAACGAGAAAAATTAAACTTCATAAAAATATTCGATTTTTCAGAGCTTGACAATTTTTTAAGAGAAGGTCCACAGTTTTCCTGAGTTTCGGTTAACAAATTTTGGAAATACAAGATGGTTTCGATCTTTTTTGAAGCTTCAAACCTTTTTTAAATACCACCAGGAACGAGAAAAATTTACGTTCATAAAAATATTCGATTTTTCAGACCTTAACAATTTTTTAATGGAAGGTCCACAGTTTTCCTGAGTTTGGGTTAGTAAATTTTCGTAATACAAGATGGTTTCGATCTTTTTTCAAGCTTCAAGCCTTTTTTAAATACCACCAGGAACGAGAAAAATGTAAGTTCATAAAAATATTCGATTTTTCAGAGCTTAACAATTTTTTAAAGGAAGGTCCACAGTTTTCCTGAGTTTGGGTTAGCAAATTTTGGAAATACAAGATGGTTTCGATCTTTTTTCAAGCTTCAAGCCTTTTTTGAATACCACGAGGAACGAGAAAAATTTAAGTTCATAAAAATATTCGATTTTTCAGAGCTTAACAATTTTTTAAAGGAAGGTCCACAGTTTTCCTGAGTTTAGGTTAACATATTTCGCTAATACCTGATTGTTTCGATCTTTTTTCAAGCTTTAAACCTATTTTAAGGGCCACAAGGAACGAGAAAAATTATTGTTCTTAAAAATATTCGATTTTTCAGAGCTTAACAATTTTTTAAAGGAAGGTCCACAGTTTTCCTGCGTTTGGGTTAGCAAATTTTGGAAATACAAGATGGTTTCGATCTTTTTTCAAGCTTCAAGCCTTTTTTAAATACCACGAGGAACGAGAAAAATTTAAGTTCATAAAAATATTCGATTTTTCAGAGCTTAACAATTTTTTAAAGGAAGGTCCACAGTTTTCCTGAGTTTAGGTTAACATATTTCGCTAATACCTGATTGTTTCGATCTTTTTTCAATCTTTAAACCTATTTTAAGGGCCACAAGGAACGAGAAAAATTATAGTTCTTAAAAATATTCGATTTTTCAGAGCTTAACAATTTTTTAAAGGAAGGTCCACAGTTTTCCTGAGTTTAGGTTAACATATTTCGCTAATACCTGATTGTTTCGATCTTTTTTCAAGCTTTAAACCTATTTTAAGGGCCACAAGGAACGAGAAAAATTATAGTTCTTAAAAATATTCGATTTTTCAGACCTTAACAATTTTTTAAAGGAAGGTCCACAGTTTTCCTGAGTTTGGGTTAGCAAATTTTGGTAATACAAGATGGTTTCGATTTTTTTTCAAGCTTCAAACCTTTTTGAAATGTCATCAGGAACGAGAAAAAATAAAGTTCATAAAAATATTCGATTTTTCAGAGTTTAACAATTTTTTCAAAGAATGTCCACAGTTTTCCTGAGCTTAGGTTAACATATTTCGGTAATACCTGACTGTTTCGATCTATTTTTTAAGCTTTAAACACATTTTAAGGGCCACAAGGAACGAGAAAAATTAAAGTTCATAAAAATATTCCATTTTTCAGAGCTTAACAATTTTTAAAGGATGGTCCACAGTTTTCCTGAGTTTGGGTTAGCAAATTTTGGTAATACAAGATGGTTTCGATCTTTTTTCAAGCTTCAAGCCTTTTTTAAATACCACTAGGAACGAGAAAAATTTAAGTTCATAAAAATATTCCATTTTTCAGAGCTTAACAATTTTTAAAGGATGGTCCACAGTTTTCCTGAGTTTGGGTTAGCAAATTTTGGTAATACAAGATGGTTTCGATCTTTTTTCAAGCTTCAAGCCTTTTTTAAATACCACTAGGAACGAGAAAAATTTAAGTTCATAAAAATATTCCATTTTTCAGACCTTAACAATTTTTTAAAGGATGGTCCACAGTTTTCCTGAGTTTGGGTTAGCAAATTTTGGTAATACAAGATGGTTTCGATCTTTTTTCAAGCTTCAAGCCTTTTTTAAATACCACGAGGAACGAGAAAAATTTAAGTTCATAAAAATATTCCATTTTTCAGACCTTAACAATTTTTTAAAGGATGGTCCACAGTTTTCCTGAGTTTAGGTTAACATATTTCGCTAATACCTGATTGTTTCGATCTTTTTTCAAGCTTTAAACCTATTTTAAGGGCCACAAGGAACGAGAAAAATTATAGTTCTTAAAAATATTCGATTTTTCAGAGCTTAAAAATTTTTTAAAGGAAGGTCCACAGTTTTCCTGAGTTTAGGTTAACATATTTCGCTAATACCTGATTGTTTCGATCTTTTTTCAAGCTTTAAACCTATTTTAAGGGCCACAAGGAACGAGAAAAATTATAGTTCTTAAAAATATTCGATTTTTCAGAGCTTAACAATTTTTTAAAGGAAGGTCCACAGTTTTCCTGAGTTTGGGTTAGCAAATTTTGGTAATACAAGATGGTTTCGATCTTTTTTCAAGCTTCAAACCTTTTTGAAATGTCATCAGGAACGAGAAAAAATAAAGTTCAGAAAAATATTCGATTTTTTAGAGTTTAACAATTTTTTCAAAGAATGTCCACAGTTTTCCTGAGTTTAGGTTAACATATTTCGGTAATACCTGACTGTTTCGATCTTTTTTTTAAGCTTTAAACACATTTTAAGGGCCACAAGGAACGAGAAAAATTAAAGTTCATAAAAATATTCGATTTTTCAGAGCTTAACAATTTTTTAAAGGAAGGTCCACAGTTTTCCTGAGTTTGGGTTAGCAAATTTTGGTAATACAAGATGGTTTCGATCTTTTTTCAAGCTTCAAGCCTTTTTTAAATACCACTAGGAACAAGAAAAATTTAAGTTCATAAAAATATTCCATTTTTCAGAGCTTAACAATTTTTTAAAGGATGGTCCACAGTTTTCCTGAGTTTGGGTTAGCAAATTTTGGTAATACAAGATGGTTTCGATCTGTTTTCAAGCTTCAAGCCTTTTTTAAATACCGCCAGGAACGAGAAAAATTTAAGTTCATAAAAATATTCGATTTTTCAGACCTTAACAATTTTTTAAAGGATGGTCCAGAGTTTTCCTGAGTTTGGGTTAGCAAATTTTGGTAATACAAGATGGTTTCGATCTTTTTTCAAGCTTCAAGCCTTTTTTAAATACCACCAGGAACGAGAAAAATTTAAGTTCATAAAAATATTCGATTTTTCAGAGCTTAACAATTTTTTAAAGGAAGGTCCACAGTTTTCCTGAGTTTGGGTTAGCAAATTTTGGAAATACAAGATGGTTTCGATCTTTTTTCAAGCTTCAAGCCTTTTTTAAATACCACGAGGAACGAGAAAAATTTAAGTTCATAAAAATATTCGATTTTTCAGAGCTTAACAATTTTTTCAAAGAAGGTCCACAGTTTTTCTGAGTTTAGGTTAACATATTTCGGTAATACCTGACTGTTTCGATCTTTTTTTTAAGATTGAAACACATTTTAAGGGCCACAAGGAACGAGAAAAATTAAAGTTCATAAAAATATTCGATTTTTCAGAGCTTAACAATTTTTTAAAAGAAGGTCCTCAGTTTTCCTGAGTTTCGGTTAACAAGTTTTGTTAACACAAGATGGCTTCGATATTTTTTCAAGCTTCAAACCTTTTTCAAATACCACCAAGAACGAGAAAAATTTAAGTTCATAAAAATATTCGATTTTTCAGAGCTTAACAATTTTTTAAAGGAAGGTCCACAGTATTCCTGAGTTTAGGTTAACATATTTCGCTAATAGCTGATTGTTTCGATCTTTTTTCAAGCTTTAAACTAATTTTAAGGGCCACAAGGAACGAGAAAAATTAAAGTTCATAAAAATATTCGATTTTTCAGAGCTTAACAATTTTTTAAAGGAAGGTCCACAGTTTTCCTGAGTTTCGGTTAACAAATTTTGGTAATACAAGATGGTTTCGATCTTTTTTGAAGCTTCAAACCTTTTTTAAATACCACCAGGAACGAGAAAAATTTAAGTTCATTCATAAATTCGATTTTTCAGAGCTTAACAATTTTTTAAAGCAAGGTCCACAGTTTTCCTGAGTTTAGGTTAACATATTTCGCTAATACCTGATTGTTTCGATCTTTTTTCAAGCTTTAAACCTATTTTAAGGGCCACAAGGAACGAGAAAAATTAAAGTTCATAAAAATATTCAATTTTTCAGAGCTTAACAATTTTTTAAAAGAAGGTCCACAGTTTTCCTTAGTTAACAAATTAACAAATTTTGGTAATACAAGATGGTTTCGATCTTTTTTGAAGCTTCAAACCTTTTTTAAATACCACCAGGAACGAGAAAAATTTAAGTTCATTAATAAATTCGATTTTTCAGAGCTTAACAATTTTTTAAAGCAAGGTCCACAGTTTTCCTGAGTTTAGGTTAACATATTTCGCTAATACCTGATTGTTTCGATCTTTTTTCAAGCTTTAAACCTATTTTAAGGGCCACAAGGAACGAGAAAAATTATAGTTCTTAAAAATATTCGATATTTCAGAGCTTAACAATTTCCTGAGTTCAGGTTAACATATTTCGCTAATACCTGATTGTTTCGATCTTTTTTCAAGCTTTAAAATTAAAGTTCATAAAAATATTCGATTTTTCAGAGCTTAACAATTTTTTAAAGGAAGGTCCACAGTTTTCCTGAGTTTAGGTTAACATATTTCGCTAATACCTGATTGTTTCGATCTTTTTTCAAGCTTTAAACCTATTTTAAGGGCCACAAGGAACGAGAAAAATTATTGTTCTTAAAAATATTCGATTTTTCAGAGCTTAACAATTTTTTAAAGGAAGGTCCACAGTTTTCCTGAGTTTGGGTTAGCAAATTTTGGAAATACAAGATGGTTTCGATCTTTTTTCAAGCTTCAAGCCTTTTTTAAATACCACGAGGAACGAGAAAAATTTAAGTTCATAAAAATATTCGATTTTTCAGAGCTTAACAATTTTTTAAAGGAAGGTCCACAGTTTTCCTGAGTTTAGGTTAACATATTTCGCTAATACCTGATTGTTTCGATCTTTTTTCAATCTTTAAACCTATTTTAAGGGCCACAAGGAACGAGAAAAATTATAGTTCTTAAAAATATTCGATTTTTCAGAGCTTAACAATTTTTTAAAGGAAGGTCCACAGTTTTCCTGAGTTTAGGTTAACATATTTCGCTAATACCTGATTGTTTCGATCTTTTTTCAAGCTTTAAACCTATTTTAAGGGCCACAAGGAACGAGAAAAATTATAGTTCTTAAAAATATTCGATTTTTCAGAGCTTAACAATTTTTTAAAGGAAGGTCCACAGTTTTCCTGAGTTTGGGTTAGCAAATTTTGGTAATACAAGATGGTTTCGATTTTTTTTCAAGCTTCAAACCTTTTTGAAATGTCATCAGGAACGAGAAAAAATAAAGTTCATAAAAATATTCGATTTTTCAGAGTTTAACAATTTTTTCAAAGAATGTCCACAGTTTTCCTGAGCTTAGGTTAACATATTTCGGTAATACCTGACTGTTTCGATCTATTTTTTAAGCTTTAAACACATTTTAAGGGCCACAAGGAACGAGAAAAATTAAAGTTCATAAAAATATTCGATTTTTCAGAGCTTAACAATTTTTTAAAGGAAGGTCCACAGTTTTCCTGAGTTTGGGTTAGCAAATTTTGGTAATACAAGATGGTTTCGATCTTTTTTCAAGCTTCAAGCGTTTTTTAAATACCACTAGGAACGAGAAAAATTTAAGTTCATAAAAATATTCCATTTTTCAGAGCTTAACAATTTTTAAAGGATGGTCCACAGTTTTCCTGAGTTTGGGTTAGCAAATTTTGGTAATACAAGATGGTTTCGATCTTTTTTCAAGCTTCAAGCCTTTTTTAAATACCACTAGGAACGAGAAAAATTTAAGTTCATAAAAATATTCCATTTTTCAGACCTTAACAATTTTTTAAAGGATGGTCCACAGTTTTCCTGAGTTTGGGTTAGCAAATTTTGGTAATACAAGATGGTTTCGATCTTTTTTCAAGCTTCAAGCCTTTTTTAAATACCACCAGGAACGAGAAAAATTTAAGTTCATAAAAATATTCGATTTTTCAGACCTTAACAATTTTTTAAAGGATGGTCCACAGTTTTCCTGAGTTTGGGTTAGCAAATTTTGGTAATACAAGATGGTTTCGATCTTTTTTCAAGCTTCAAGCCTTTTTTAAATACCACCAGGAACGAGAAAAATTTAAGTTCATAAAAATATTCGATTTTTCAGAGCTTAACAATTTTTTAAAGGAAGGTCCACAGTTTTCCTGAGTTTGGGTTAGCAAATTTTGGAAATACAAGATGGTTTCGATCTTTTTTCAAGCTTCAAGCCTTTTTTAAATACCACGAGGAACGAGAAAAATTTAAGTTCATAAAAATATTCGATTTTTCAGAGCTTAACAATTTTATAAAGGAAGGTCCACAGTTTTCCTGAGTTTGGGTTAGCAAATTTTGGTAATAAAAGATGGTTTCGATCTTTTTTCAAGCTTCAAGCCTTTTTCAAATACCACCAGGAACGAGAAAAATTTAAGTTCATAAAAATATTCGATTTTTCAGAGCTTAACAATTTTTTCAAAGAAGGTCCACAGTTTTCCTGAGTTTAGGTTAACATATTTCGGTAATACTTGACTGTTTCGATCTTTTTTTTAAGCTTGAAACACATTTTAAGGGCCACAAGGAACGAGAAAAATTAAAGTTCATAAAAATATTCGATTTTTCAGAGCTTAACAATTTTTTAAAAGAAGGTCCTCAGTTTTCCTGAGTTTCGGTTAACAAGTTTTGTTAACACAAGATAGCTTCGATATTTTTTCAAGCTTCAAACCTTTTTCAAATACCACCAAGAACGAGAAAAATTTAAGTTCATAAAAATATTCGATTTTTCAGAGCTTAACAATTTTTTCAAAGAAGGTCCACAGTTTTCCTGAGTTTAGGTTAACATATTTCGTTAATACCTGACTGTTTCGATCTTTTTTTTAAGCTTGAAACACATTTTAAGGGCCACAAGGAACGAGAAAAATTAAAGTTCATAAAAATATTAGATTTTTCAGAGCTTAACAATTTTTTAAAGGAAGGTCCACAGTTTTCCTGAGTTTAGGTTAACATATTTCGCTAATACCTGATTGTTTCGATCTTTTTTCAAGCTTTAAACCTATTTTAAGGGCCACAAGGAACGAGAAAAATTATTGTTCTTAAAAATATTCGATTTTTCAGAGCTTAACAATTTTTTAAAGGAAGGTCCACAGTTTTCCTGAGTTTGGGTTAGCAAATTTTGGAAATACAAGATGGTTTCGATCTTTTTTCAAGCTTCAAGCCTTTTTTAAATACCACGAGGAACGAGAAAAATTTAAGTTCATAAAAATATTCGATTTTTCAGAGCTTAACAATTTTTTAAAGGAAGGTCCACAGTTTTCCTGAGTTTAGGTTAACATATTTCGCTAATACCTGATTGTTTCGATCTTTTTTCAAGCTTTAAACCTATTTTAAGGGCCACAAGGAACGAGAAAAATTATAGTTCTTAAAAATATTCGATTTTTCAGAGCTTAAAAATTTTTTAAAGGAAGGTCCACAGTTTTCCTGAGTTTAGGTTAACATATTTCGCTAATACCTGATTGTTTCGATCTTTTTTCAAGCTTTAAACCTATTTTAAGGGCCACAAGGAACGAGAAAAATTATAGTTCTTAAAAATATTCGATTTTTCAGAGCTTAACAATTTTTTAAAGGAAGGTCCACAGTTTTCCTGAGTTTGGGTTAGCAAATTTTGGTAATACAAGATGGTTTCGATCTTTTTTCAAGCTTCAAACCTTTTTGAAATGTCATCAGGAACGAGAAAAAATAAAGTTCAGAAAAATATTCGATTTTTTAGAGTTTAACAATTTTTTCAAAGAATGTCCACAGTTTTCCTGAGTTTAGGTTAACATATTTCGGTAATACCTGACTGTTTCGATCTTTTTTTTAAGCTTTAAACACATTTTAAGGGCCACAAGGAACGAGAAAAATTAAAGTTCATAAAAATATTCGATTTTTCAGAGCTTAACAATTTTTTAAAGGAAGGTCCACAGTTTTCCTGAGTTTGGGTTAGCAAATTTTGGTAATACAAGATGGTTTCGATCTTTTTTCAAGCTTCAAGCCTTTTTTAAATACCACTAGGAACAAGAAAAATTTAAGTTCATAAAAATATTCCATTTTTCAGAGCTTAACAATTTTTTAAAGGATGGTCCACAGTTTTCCTGAGTTTGGGTTAGCAAATTTTGGTAATACAAGATGGTTTCGATCTGTTTTCAAGCTTCAAGCCTTTTTTAAATACCGCCAGGAACGAGAAAAATTTAAGTTCATAAAAATATTCGATTTTTCAGACCTTAACAATTTTTTAAAGGATGGTCCAGAGTTTTCCTGAGTTTGGGTTAGCAAATTTTGGTAATACAAGATGGTTTCGATCTTTTTTCAAGCTTCAAGCCTTTTTTAAATACCACCAGGAACGAGAAAAATTTAAGTTCATAAAAATATTCGATTTTTCAGAGCTTAACAATTTTTTAAAGGAAGGTCCACAGTTTTCCTGAGTTTGGGTTAGCAAATTTTGGAAATACAAGATGGTTTCGATCTTTTTTCAAGCTTCAAGCCTTTTTTAAATACCACGAGGAACGAGAAAAATTTAAGTTCATAAAAATATTCGATTTTTCAGAGCTTAACAATTTTTTCAAAGAAGGTCCACAGTTTTTCTGAGTTTAGGTTAACATATTTCGGTAATACCTGACTGTTTCGATCTTTTTTTTAAGATTGAAACACATTTTAAGGGCCACAAGGAACGAGAAAAATTAAAGTTCATAAAAATATTCGATTTTTCAGAGCTTAACAATTTTTTAAAAGAAGGTCTTCAGTTTTCCTGAGTTTCGGTTAACAAGTTTTGTTAACACAAGATGGCTTCGATATTTTTTCAAGCTTCAAACCTTTTTCAAATACCACCAAGAACGAGAAAAATTTAAGTTCATAAAAATATTCGATTTTTCAGAGCTTAACAATTTTTTAAAGGAAGGTCCACAGTATTCCTGAGTTTAGGTTAACATATTTCGCTAATAGCTGATTGTTTCGATCTTTTTTCAAGCTTTAAACTAATTTTAAGGGCCACAAGGAACGAGAAAAATTAAAGTTCATAAAAATATTCGATTTTTCAGAGCTTAACAATTTTTTAAAGGAAGGTCCACAGTTTTCCTGAGTTTCGGTTAACAAATTTTGGTAATACAAGATGGTTTCGATCTTTTTTGAAGCTTCAAACCTTTTTTAAATACCACCAGGAACGAGAAAAATTTAAGTTCATTCATAAATTCGATTTTTCAGAGCTTAACAATTTTTTAAAGCAAGGTCCACAGTTTTCCTGAGTTTAGGTTAACATATTTCGCTAATACCTGATTGTTTCGATCTTTTTTCAAGCTTTAAACCTATTTTAAGGGCCACAAGGAACGAGAAAAATTAAAGTTCATAAAAATATTCAATTTTTCAGAGCTTAACAATTTTTTAAAAGAAGGTCCACAGTTTTCCTTAGTTAACAAATTAACAAATTTTGGTAATACAAGATGGTTTCGATCTTTTTTGAAGCTTCAAACCTTTTTTAAATACCACCAGGAACGAGAAAAATTTAAGTTCATTAATAAATTCGATTTTTCAGAGCTTAACAATTTTTTAAAGCAAGGTCCACAGTTTTCCTGAGTTTAGGTTAACATATTTCGCTAATACCTGATTGTTTCGATCTTTTTTCAAGCTTTAAACCTATTTTAAGGGCCACAAGGAACGAGAAAAATTATAGTTCTTAAAAATATTCGATATTTCAGAGCTTAACAATTTCCTGAGTTCAGGTTAACATATTTCGCTAATACCTGATTGTTTCGATCTTTTTTCAAGCTTTAAACTTATTTTAAGGGCCACAAGGAACGAGAAAAATTAAAGTTCATAAAAATATTCGATTTTTCAGAGCTTAACAATTTTTTAAAGGAAGGTCCACAGTTTTCCTGAGTTTAGGTTAACATATTTCGCTAATACCTGATTGTTTCGATCTTTTTTCAAGCTTTAAACCTATTTTAAGGGCCACAAGGAACGAGAAAAATTAAAGTTCATAAAAATATTCAATTTTTCAGAGCTTAACAATTTTTTAAAAGAAGGTCCACAGTTTTCCTTAGTTAACAAATTAACAAATTTTGGTAATACAAGATGGTTTCGATCTTTTTTGAAGCTTCAAACCTTTTTTAAATACCACCAGGAACGAGAAAAATTTAAGTTCATAAAAAAATTCGATTTTTCAGAGCTTAACAATTTTTTAAAGGAAGGTCCACAGTTTTCCTGAGTTTGGGTTAGCAAATTTTGGAAATACAAGATGGTTCCGATCTTTTTTCAAGCTTCAAGCCTTTTTTAAATACCACCAGGAACGAGAAAAATTTAAGTTCATAAAAATATTCGATTTTTCATAGCTTAACAATTTTTTAAAGGAAGGTCCACAGTTTTCCTGAGTTTAGGTTAACATATTTCGCTAATACCTGATTGTTTCGATCTTTTTTCAAGCTTTAAACCTATTTTAAGGGCCACAAGGAACGAGCAAAAATTATAGTTCATAAAAATATTCGATTTTTCCGAGCTTAACAATTTTTTAAAGGAAGGTCCACAGTTTTCCTGAGTTTGGGTTAGCAAATTTTGATGGTTTAGATCTTTTTTCAATCTTCAAGCTTTTTTTAAATACCACCAGGAACGAGAAAAATTTAAGTTCATAAAAATATTCGATTTTTCCGAGCTTAACAATTTTTTAAAGGAAGGTCCACAGTTTTCCTGAGTTTGGGTTAGCAAATTTTGATGGTTTAGATCTTTTTTCAATCTTCAAGCTTTTTTTAAATACCACCAGGAACGAGAAAAATTTAAGTTCATAAAAATATTCGATTTTTCAGAGCTTAACAATTTTTTCAAAGAAGGTCCACAGTTTTCCTGAGCTTAGGTTAACATATTTCGGTAATACCTGACTGTTTCGATCTTTTTTTAAGCTTTAAACACATTTTAAGGGCCACAAGGAACGAGAAAAATTAAAGTTCATAAAAATATTCGATTTTTCAGAGCTTAACAATTTTTTAAAGGAAGGTCCACAGTTTTCCTGAGTTTGGGTTAGCAAATTTTGGTAATACAAGATGGTTTCGATCTTTTTTCAAGCTTCAAGCCTTTTTTAAATACCACCAGGAACGAGAAAAATTTAAGTTCATAAAAATATTCGATTTTTCAGAGCTTAACAATTTTTTAAAGGATGGTCCACAGTTTTCCTGAGTTTGGGTTAGCAAATTTTGGTAATACAAGAAAAAGATGGTTTCGATCTTTTTTCAAGCTTCAAGCCTTTTTTAAATACCACCAGGAACGAGAAAAATTTAAGTTCATAAAAATATTCGATTTTTCAGAGCTTAACAATTTTTTAAAGGAAGGTCCACAGTTTTCCTTAGTTTAGGTTAACATATTTCGCTAATACCTGATTGTTTCGATCTTTTTTCAAGCTTTAAACCTATTTTAAGGGCCACAAGGAACGAGAAAAATTATAGTTCATAAAAATATTCGATTTTTCAGAGCTTAACAATTTTTTAAAGGAAGGTCCACAGTTTTCCTGAGTTTGGGTTAGCAAATTTTGGAAATACAAGATGGTTTCGATCTTTTTTCAAGCTTCAAGCCTTTTTTAAATACCACCAGGAACGAGAAAAATTTAAGTTCATAAAAATATTCGATTTTTCAGAGTTTAACAATTTTTTAAAAGAAGGTCCACAGTTTTCCTGAGTTTGGTTCAGCAAATTTTGGTAATAAAAGATGGTTTCGATCTTTTTTCAAGCTTCAAGCCTTTTTTAAATACCACCAGGAACGAGAAAAATTTAAGTTCATAAAAATATTCGATTTTTCAGAGCTTAACAATTTTTTAAAGGAAGGTCCACAGTTTTCCTGAGTTTGGGTTAGCAAATTTTGGTAATACAATATGGTTTCGATCTTTTTTCAAGCTTCAAACCTTTTTTTAAATGTCATCAGGAAAAATTTAAGTTCATAAAAATACCAGATTTTCAGAGCTTAACAATTTTTTAAAAGAAGGTCCATAGTTTTCCTCAGTTTCTGTTAACGTATTTTAGTAATACAAGATGGTTTCGATCTTTTTGCAAGCTTCAAGCGTATTTTAAGGAAAATTGTTAACGAGAAAAATGATAGTTCGTAAAAATATCGGATTTTTCATAGCTTCACAATTTTTTAAAAGAAGGTCCACAATTTTTCTGAGTTTCTTTTAACAAGTTTTGGTAATACAAGATGGTTTCGATCTTTTTCAAGCTTTAAACCTATTTTAAATGTCAGGAACGAGAACAAATAAAGTTCATAAAAATATCAGATTTTTCAGGCCTTAACAATTTTTTAAAAGTAGGTCCACAGTTGTCCTGAGTTTCGGTTAGCATATTTCGGTAGTACGTGATTTATTCGATCTTTTTTCAAGCTTCAAACCTATTTTAAGGGCCACAATGAACCAGAAAAATTATGGTTCGTGAAAATATCAGATTTTTCAGAGTTCCACAATTTTTTCAAATGAAGGTCCAAAGTTGGCCTATTTTTTTTTTTTTGACAAATTTTGGCAGTATAGGTTTGTTTTGACCTTTGCCGTTCACAATATATATTTATGCATTTATAGCAGAATTTTAATTGTTGAATGGAGACCAGAAATTGCTGTAAAGCCAATGAACTTTGCAACAATGCTTTGGTCAATGATCATGCAGAAGTAACAAATATAAGCTGATCGACCAGCAGCTCCAGCGACAGAATCATGTTAATTAACTTTAATTATAAAGAGCAGTGTGATTGCTAAGAACATTAATTAATTAATTTATAAAGATCTGTCTTAGACTATGATGTTGTATATTGTGCGGCATTACTGATCGAAACTTAAAGTGTACCTATATGCAAATAAAGTTTATTTATAATCTTTTTAAAGCGGTCCATTTAGTTGTCTTTTTCGCAGTGAAGACATATTTATGTACTTGCAAGTAGGGCTTTGCGTTGTTACTTAAAAATTAGTTTGTAAAGCATTATGCTTTTGAACATTGTGAGAAGAGAGGATTAGTCTTCCTGTTCCCGTGGATCGAATCTTGAAGTGATATTTTACCAAGAATTAAAAAAACTGTACTTAGTTTCATAGTTTTATTTTTATCTGACTAAATATATTTTTATTTATTTATTCTTCAAGGTTGCAATGGGTTATTCAAGATATGATGTCACACTAGTACTGCTTGTCAATTTATTGGTCACTCGTATATTTGTGTGTGGTAAGTTGAATATATTGAAATCACTAGTTTAAATAAAAATAAATGTCTCATTTGTTTAATTTTTCTTTTTCATCGTAGCTCAAAATAAGGCGGTTGATTCGGAGCCACAGTTTCTAGCTGAAATGTCAAATATAACAGTGCCACAGGGTCGGGATATCTCATTTATCTGCATAGTCAATAACCTAGCACCATATCGAGTAAGTACCTTCTTGTTTTTTCTATTATTTTCAATACAACTATTTTTTACGCTAGGTACTGTCTAAAATGTCAACTTTGGCTATAAAATTGCATTTTTTACTTCTCTTTGCCCGAGATTTGAATAAAATACGTTTACGATTTCAAAAAGAGATTCGCAAAATAGATATGGTACATTTATTACATTAATCAAATCTGATCATGCAATAACAAAATTAAATAAATTCAAATCTTTCTAATTTCATCAAAATAGTAACAAAAAAATGGTTAGCGAAAACCAAACTATAAAAAAAATATGAAAATGTACTCATAGGAGCGATTTTTGGGCGTGGCTCACTGCTCACTTTGCTTAAAGTCTTTCCTGCAACTTTTTTTTTAAGTGTTGTGAATGTTATTAGTTTAGGGCGTGGCTCACTTAAGAAAAATGTGCCTACTGAACTTTCACAGAAAATATAAATAATGGCGTCCTAGGATAATTAGTAATCCCTTAAAAAAAACGCTTCTTTATGTTGTGTGGAAGAATTTTCATAGCAGTTATTGTACATAGAAGAACCGTTCGACGGACACAGATTTGATGTAAACTTAAAAAAACTGCGTGTTTTTTTTTTGACAATCGCGGCCATAAAAGATGAAATTCACTAAAAAAATTGCTTCTTGTGTAAACGTGTTCCACGAATTGTTGCATCAAAAGTGGGCGAAACGTTTTTTTTGAAAAAAATATTTTTGGTCCCCGTACAAGATTTTTTTACGATCATGCACAACATTCAGAATTATTGCATTCTTATAGTTTTAAATTTTTAAGACGAATTCGTAAAAAGCGAACAATTTTCGTGTGAGAGCAAGGAAAAAGTTTTTTTTTTAAGAACCAGTACCTCAAGGGACGTGCGTATTT
This sequence comes from Cheilosia vernalis, assembly GCA_949126925.1. Taxonomy (NCBI): domain Eukaryota; kingdom Metazoa; phylum Arthropoda; class Insecta; order Diptera; family Syrphidae; genus Cheilosia; species Cheilosia vernalis. The sequence continues at coordinate 19,568,393 of OX421362.1, read as the reverse complement.
AAAAAAGAAAACTGTTACAAAAATTACAGAAACATAAATTAAAAATTTTGCTCATAGGTAAATCATTTGATTTTTTCTGATTTCAGGTAGCGTGGATAAAATCGGACTCAAAAGCAATACTTGGCATACACACTCATATGGTTTCTCTGAACCCAAGATTATCAGTAACTCATAATGGACATAATACATGGAAGCTCCTTATATCGCACGTCCAACTAAGTGACTCTGGCAGCTACATGTGTCAAATAAATACAGATCCCATGAAAAGTTTAGTATGTACTTAAGTCTAACGAAAAAACCATGTGATCATGGTGATGGTATGGGCGTGGCACTTTTTTTTTCAGAAATTTGCGATGCTATGGAGTCTAAGCAACAACTTTGTAGTCGTTTTCATTGAATAAAAATAAAATTTATTTTGACATGCACCGTACTAATAACAAATTTTAGTCTCGACTTTAAAGTTACGGAAGCTCACAATTGCGAAATTCGTTATAGCCACAAGGCCATTTTAAACCTTCACACTAAATATTTTGTAGGTCAGAATGGGTATTTTTATATGGAAAATTTCGCCATTGTGAGTTCGTAAATTCTAGACTGGACACTAAATATGATTATTGGTATTGCGCACTGTGAATGTAGGAAGGAACCTAACCGCACCTACTCAAACGGCATGAGTTGCACCCATATTCCACGGTAAAATGGTAACAACTAGCGCCCGCGGATCGGATTGCATTCAAATTCATTCGATTTTCTATACATTCGAGGTTATTTGTTTCGACATTTTTGTAGTTTAAAATTTTTTTATTGGGGAATTTATTTTTCGAAATTTGTTGTGTTCCAAATTTTTGTTTTCGATATTTTGTCTTCAAAGATTATGGCTCTCAAAACGTCGTGGTGGACAAAAAATTCTTTTTCAAACTTTAAAAGTATTTTAAATAACTTTCGCCAAAAATTAAGTTTCCGAACCAATTGATTTTTCATTGTATTTTTGTAAATATGTAGGTACCTTGTACGCTTTTCATAATTAAAAAAAAAGTGCGCTTCAGAAATTATTAGTACAAATTTCTCTAAAATGCAACCAAAACTGACATCTTTTGTAAATATTCTGTCAAGTTGACAAGTTCTACAGTTACAGGGTTAAACACTTCTGCGCAAGCGCACACGTAGGTACTAATAAAAATATGAAAAGAAGTTTCAATTTAATTTTTTCGTAAATTTCTTCTCGCTGACTTTTATCTTTAAATATTTCTATATGGGTGACAGTTCAATTACTTGCGATTTGTTTCTTTTAGGATTTTTACAGTATTCAAAAAAGGGAGCTACTGCGTAAAAACTTTGTATATACAAAGGTTAAAATCAAGAATAATACATATTTAAAATTTTAAATATGGATTACACTTTCGTAGCTCAGTCTTAATTAAAATGTTATTACCATTTTCACATTTAAAGTAAGACTGAGTCATCCTTTAACTTAAGAAGAAAACAGAGCTATAATATATTTTTAAGTCATATGCATTATAGTTTCTCTGATGGTTTTACATGTCAAATATATTTTTTCTTAAAAATGCAAGATTCCTCTCTCGGTCTCGATTTCTGCGATTTGACGTTCTTAGTTTTTTTTATCCTGAAAGTACACTCACAAATTTTAAATACTTTAGAACATTATAAATAGATTGTCTTCCAAAAAAAATATTCACAGAAGCCTTTCCGAAAAGTGGTAACTGTGTTTTTTTTTATAGTTTTAAGGTTCCAAAAAAGTTATAGTCATATTTTTACAATGTCCAAACTCCATTCGTCAATAGTACTACGTTTTAAAAAAAAAAATACATCCATTCTTCTTACTTTTTTATTAGGTCAGGTTATTTGTTGTCTAAGTAAACATATTTGAGCAGAATATGCATAAACACTATTTTTTAACAAGTCACCTATTTGATTCAAACGAATTTTTGTCCTAACATTCTCTTTCCAATTTTTTGTCAATATTCTGAAACATAATTTAACTAAAATTTAAAAAAAAAGTATCAAAAAATCTTTAATTAAACTTCAGTGTTGCAAATGTAATATTTCTATAATCTGATTAATTGTCTTAGTCTTGGGTAATCCCCTTTTTACAAACAAATTTATGAAAAAAAAGGGAAATGACACAACTTCGAAACGACGCAAGTTAACATTACGATAGATTTGTAACTGCAATTAAGAGTAAATGTTTCTTGTGTAAATAGTTGCTTATAATTTGACGTTTTATTCAACAATAGCTGATCTCGCCCGGCTTTGCCCGCGGCTTGTCTTAAATCACGAATTAATAATATTAGTTTTACAACTTTATTAATAGCTTTCGAAATGTTTGTCTGTTTTTTGTGGATCTGCACGCCCCTTTTTGTAGAATGTCTCCAGCAGAAAAAATACATCCATTTACTAAATTTCAAGGTTAAAGAGTCTGTTATATAATTCGTAAAACTTTAAACAATTTCGTTCTCCCTGTTTTGCTATACCCGCCAATTTTTCAAAGTTCGAAATTATACAACATTAGCTCCAATAACAAGAGAAATACCATTTGGAATGTAGAGAGCCACGCCCCTTTGTCTTATTTTGAGCAAACTTTTCTTACGAAACAACATTTTGGGAAAACCCTCCGGAAAATGCAGGAAATTGAAAAAATCGAAAATTGATTTTTTGTATGGAAAATACTGAACATTTTGTGTGCAATTGTTCCGGAATGACTTTTCGAATGGAAGAATAGAAAATTCACAGTGGAAAATTCTTTTTTGACGAATTTTTGCATTTTATCGCATTATTCGTTGTGAAGCTTGGAAAATTTCAAACAGACAATACACGAATTTTAAAAGCCACGCCCAAAAACGGACTGATAGGTATATGCTATTATGTCAAAGTTCATTAATCTCAGCTCCTATCGGACAGAGTACGGTTTTGAATGGCTTGCACTGCTGCTAATTATACAGGTACGCAGGGTACACATTAATTTTTTAACTTTCTCCATTACGTAGTAAGAGAAAGATATTGTTTTCGTACAAAACGAACTCGAGATATTAATCAATTCTGATATTACTATGATAGAGGAACTCAAAAAAGTGGGTCGCAAAATTCTGTCCAGTCTGTCCGTCCTTCCACAGGCCTAAAGCCTAAACGGATTCCCGGATTACGTTCAAACCTCGGATTTGGAGTTTTTGGGCTTACAGTTCTGGAGGGTTTTTTTTTTGCAAGGTAACCTCAATATTAATGGTACTTCCCATATAAAATTTTGGTACCAGTTTGATTTGATCGAAAACGGCTCTAACGATTTCAGCCAAAATTGATATTTAAGCTTAAGTGGGTGAGGTTACCAAGACTGCGTACCCATTCGATCAACGGTACTTTTGAAATTTCGACATGCCTTGAAAACGGTCTATACGATTGTAACAAAAATTAATTTCTAAGGTAATGCGGTCATTTATAACTTGATGGCAAACTCAGTTTTTCTGTTTATTATCGTACAATGGATTTTTGAAAAAAGTATTTTTTTTTAAATCTAGGTTTTTTCAGTTTACCGGAAACGGCGATAACGATTTTGACCAAAATGCAAACTTAGAGTCAAATGAGTGTTTTCAAAACTATTGTGTCCTCAATTTTCGATTTTCTGAAGACTCTGAAAGTCAGTCAGACTCGCACTAAACGTGAAAGTTTCTTGCGACCCAGTAGTGCACTTTATTTCGCTTGTAAAAAAGTATGACAATGAGAAGATGCGCCTAAGATTATAGCCAAACGGTTACTTGCAACTTGGTTTAATAGTATGTATTTTAAATGGTTACAAGAACAACATTTTTAATCGGTTGAAAAAAGTTAAAATTGAAAGATATGCTTAAATCCTTTATGAACCTGGCTTATACCGCTAAGACCTCACTCGATTTCGATTCGGCCGTGTGTAATATATTTTTGAACTAGTCCCAAAGTCCACTATACGTTTTTGATTATTCTACCTGGCTTAGCATATTTGTCTCTTAATATGAAGCTGTGTTAAAATGTACAAAGTATTCGGAAGGAAATTTTCCATCAGCTGCTGGCTCAAGTAGCTGTGTTACCCTTACCAGCACTGACGATTTATTTCTGATGTCAAATTGTCGTTTTGGATCATAATTTATGCAATTCATTTTAATGTTTGGCGATTTTTAGGCTCCCAAGGAATTTATAAAAAGAAATCATACTTCTATTGCTAACTAAAACTTTCTGAAAAGTTATTTGCGAAGAACATTCTAAACAGTTTTTGAACAGAGTCTCACATCTCTTTTATGAAAACGCATGAGGTGTTTTGGTTTTAACATTGTAAAATGGAAACTGTGTAAGTCTCTTAATTATGAGTCTGTCTTGTATTGTTTTTTTTTTCAAATTGAATATTGTTGTCTTTAAGAACTATTTAATTTTAATATGTGTTTCTAAAGAATTTCAAAAATATCCGGATTTTTTAACTTCATATTTGAGTTTTGGAGCCAAGACTTTTAAAGCCAGGTTTATCATCATTCTTACGTCCTGGCCTCACTTTGGCTCAGCGTCTTGAACTATTTAGCAAGCGGACTCGATTTGAAGACCTAGAAAAAAAAAACACACCTTACGAGTAGGTAGTAAGGTGTCTTATCTCTCACGAGCTTTTGACAAACATCCGAGAGTATTATCAGTCCGTAAAAGGTTTTGTCAGGGAGTTCTTCCTTTATTCTTTTTAGCGAGAATAATAACGTGAATAGGTGGATGGAAAAAATTGACACTTTTTCTTAAATCATCGATGTTCTCCGCATCCATACATTTTAAAATCGATCGCCGTCCTTTCTTAATACGTGTGTACACAAGACGACACAGTTCCAAAAATGGTCTTTCTCTATCCCAAGACGAATATAAGTGATTATTTTGATGGAATTGCCGTCTTGTAAGTTGAAATTCGGACAGTTTTTATCTACAGATCGATACATTCCGATTAGGTGCTTCTCAATCGCGTTCGCTTACATCACACAGATACAAAATGAAATTAGTTTAGGATGCTTTACCAACTTGTTTTGTTCAATATCACAAATGAAGCTATAATTTCCAATCAAGAATGTGATTCAATAATACCACAATCGTACATGTTTGGATGTACACGCGGAAGAGGTTATATCCTGCAAGTCAGTGTTAGTATTACTGTATAGGTGTAAACCAACGCAAACAAGTTGAACACCTATACCTACATAGGATGGTTATGTTGTTATGAAAACGGTTGCATTTTCAAGAGTAAACAGAGTACCAAACTTATTGTTCTTTTTGAAGCGCAACTACTATATCTTATATTATTATTTTGATTTGTTTGTGAATTACATTGGTTCCGTTTTTTTTTCTTGTGTAAGCTCGTAGACCTTGCAGCAGGTGACTGAAAGGTTAATTGTAAAGTGGAACTCAGTAGCCGACTGCCTAAGGCTACAACATGATTAAAACGTAATTACTACGTATTGCGTAAAAACGTTTTGCATATTTTTGAGACCGTAATGTTGTTAAATTATAAAAATGTTGGAATCGGTACGTACTTCCTGCGATAAATGGACCTCAGCGTTGTTTTGCTCTCTTATCATTTTACATGGTATATTATTTGCCATGAGTGACGCTATTTAGAAATTCTGGCGCTAAGTCTGCGATTCTTATCTGGAATTTGTTTTCTTGGGCGGAAGTATTAAACCTAAAGGTATCGTTATTTAATTTGGAAGAAAAATACCGCCAAATAGGTCTCAATGTTTTTTTCATACACCAGTAGTCCCAAGTCGAATCTACGTTAAGATTAAAAAAAACATACATCTCGCATACATGCGACAGACTTTGACATTACTTTGGCGTGTAAGGGGTAACGCTAGGTGACTAGTTATATATAAGTATTTGATATGTACTAGTATCGCTTGTGGTCGAAAATCGACCATACCTTTTTTAAGTATGTCCTACCAAAAAAACGTACTACCTACAATTATTTTCGTTATATATTTATGTTTTTTATAAACGAAACCAAAAGAGCTATATCTATATAATATCGAAAAAAATACGTAAATGAGCTGCTCCATCGGAAGCAGACTCTAATCTAAGATGATTTATATTATTTAAAAAGGTACGTTACTATAGTAATATGGTGGCGACAAATAATAAATAATTCCCTTAAATAAATTTACAATTGCTTAATTTTAGGGGCAGGTAAATTGCATACCTTTATGGGAAAATGATTCTCTCCAACAGGTTCTAATCTTAGATGATTAAACACGTTACTATGGAAACATGACGGCGACAACTTGATTGTCACCAAAATCCTTTTATTACCTGTTTTGTATGGGGAAGTCTTAACTAAATTTTACCAGTCTTAACAGCGACATATACCCACGATTTTGTGTTTCTGCACATCTATGGCACAGCACCTTTCAAATAACATAAGTTTCATCTTCCTCATTTCATATTAAATACCAAAAAAGCGTACGGAAAGCTCGGATGTTCACGTATTAATATAATGATGACTGTATATGCGTTTCTACTTCTAAGAAATGTAAAAAGAACTGGATCCTATAACGCCAGACGTTATTTTTTTAGAAAAAATGCCAGAAAATGTTCAAATTAAAAAAAAAGACAAAGCCAAATGTTTAGGTTGCGCACGATGAATAAAAAATGCGTTTTTGTTTTCTTCTACCTATATGCGGTGGTGCCGCCACATACAATTTGAATTTTATTAACTTAAAAAATCAGCGGAAAAAAATATGGAGTGTCCATCACCCAAAATTGAACAGATGTGGAAAAAGCACCAGAAAGTAAAATGGAAATTTGACCAGAAAACAAACAAAATCAAAAATATAGTTTCTTGAAATTTTTTTTTAGGAAAAAGACCTGAAATTTGCATTAAAATTCTGGCCAGACTTGTTTAGAAAATTTTCTGTCATTTTTTCGGGAAAAAAATCTGGCGTTATTTCCTCTGACGTAATTTCCGAGAGACAAAAGACTAATTTTGCAGCAAATAAACGGGAGATGCCAAAGGTTAAATAACTTTCAAGTCTAGTACCTATACGCTGTTTTGGATCGAAAATCCCAAACAAAAGTGATGCAACGAAATTGTGAACGAAATATGTCGATCTCCTTTTCGTTTTGCAGTACGCTGCTGCTTTTTCCAAAAATGCATTGTATGATAAGACATTTAGAGAAAAACTGAGTCTACTATTAGGTTAGAAATTACCATATTACCTTAGAAATTATTTTTTGTTGCAATCGTATGAACCCTATTCGATTTTTTTAACCAAAAACTGAGTATGTAGTCATGTAAGCTAAATGTCAATTTTGGTTGGCTGTTTTTAAACTAATCAAACTGGTATACCTACGTATTTTATGTAGTAAGTACCATTCATATCGTGGTTACCGTAAGTAGTTTAAAATTTTGTACGAATACAATTTTCTTTCTTTTACTACGTAATCGAGAAATTAAAAAAAAAAAAATTACCAAATTTAAAAATTTTAACTTATTTCATTTTATTTTTTTTTAATTATGATCGATACTATGCAAAAAGTATAAAAACTCTTTCCTTTGTCATAATTTCACGCAATTGAAAAGTTCGATTAACTTTTTCGTCATATGCATTTACAAGCAATTTTTTTTTTTTAATTATTTGTTGATTTTTTCGACCACCTTGTAGATCTGTAGCCAAATGTTCGGGAAACAAAACAAACAAAAAAACATGTTTACAATTTTTCCAAAATTTTTATAGTTTACAGAAATAAGAAAAAATCTTTGTTTTTTTCCGTTTGCTTCGTTCACGTGATTCACGTCTAACTGCCCGAAAATTGTACCTACGGCTTTTGTCCAAAAAATTTTGGTTTTCTTTTAACATCTTTATAAACCATTAAAAAAACAAACAAACATTTTTATGGAAAACCGGCCATCCAGAAATAAAAAAAAATCTTTGATTTTTTCCTTTTGTTTTCGTTCACATGATTTTTATAAGGAGATTTCAGTTACGTCTGTAGTGACATCGATCTGTTCAGTCGCCTAACTGCCAGAAAATTGTACGGCGCTTGCCCAAAAAATGTTGGTTTAATTAATCTTTATAATTTGTGTACAACAACCAAGATGCTTTCGCGATCAGTTTTTTATTTTTATTTTGGCTGCGCCTACGACTCAATGTGTGAACACTATTTTAATTGTATGTGTTTCGGTTCTCGATAGTCGCATGATCCTTCTGATTCTGATTGGCTAGGGCTACATTGAGCAGTAAGTAGATATAAAAGTTAATATAAAACGGTTCGAAACGGTATTCATACAACACTTCGCAGTTCCCTGAAAGTTTAAAGTTGCAATAATAAAAATGTATACAGAGGATACGTCATATCCAAGCTTCACCTTTCTATTTAGAACTTTTCTGTTGATTTTTAGAATATATTATGCAGCAAGCCTCGACCAAAATTGCTTTTATCAAACATTAGGTTTGTTCGTGTACTTAAAAAAATTAAAAATGTCAAATCTCAAAAATCGAGATAGAGAAATCTCTCAATTTCAAGATCGGCTTTCTTACAAAAAGTTTAAGATTTATCATTTTGACTTTATCGTAAAATAATCAATCGTTCTCTTTAAATGCAGCATCTTCTACTTCTTAACCCGACATAAGCCGATTTTTTTTTGAGCTTCTATCTCAGCAAAGCAAAGCAAAGTAGACTTTTCAGCACGCTAATTACAACAACAATTGCGAGTCCCGAAGTGTCAATTGGAATGAAGTTGTTGTAATTGCGTGCTGAAAATCCTACTTTGCTTTGCTTTGCTGAGATCGAAGCTCAAAAAAACTCGGCTATAGTTGTCGAAATTCGACAGGTAGAAAATTACCAGAAATTAAGAGAGGGGAGGGAAACGGATTTCTGTCTTTTATTTTTTTCGTACAGTTTCTTAGCAAAGTAAACGAACGAACCTATTAGTACTCTAACTTTTTTGACTTATTTTGCTGTTGCACAATTTTTATGAATCCCTCGTATTTAATACATTTCCAGTCTGGTTATCTTGAGGTTGTCGTTCCACCTGATGTACTCAATCAACCCGGACCGGAGGAAGCGTTTCTGGGTATAAGCAACGAAGGCGGTACCATACAATTACATTGCAATGCCACGGGCGTACCGCCACCATCCGTAACCTGGAAACGTGAAGGGGGAAAGAACATTGTTCTGAGAGCTGAAAACAGGGATAAACGAGGTACGTTTAAGCTTGGTCTGGTAAATATTTCTTTAGTCTAGATACCGATGCTTAAGTACGTTTGCTTACTGGCTTAGTACTGCCCAGACATTTTATTTTATTGCATTGTTCTCTCCCGCAGTGGTGAAATCGGTTGAAGGTGCAAGACTTAATCTAACAAATGTTCAACGAACTGACATGGGTGGGTACTTGTGCATCGCATCAAATGGAGTACCGCCATCTGTGAGCAAGCGATTTGATGTCTACGTACATCGTAAGTCTCTTTTTTTTCGTTATATTTGCATTTATACTTTTAAGCAACATACTCGTAGATATTCTTAGAAACAACAAAAACAAAATCTTAAGAGTGCTACAGTACCTATTTGTTTCAGAAGTAGCTCTTCGTATTCAAAAAATTAATCGCTTGTATCAAAGTCGCACAGTCCTTTACGAACAGCATAAGCCATATCAACACAAAAACACACCCCTTCAATATCAGCCCCACTATACTCAGACTCACCCCTTTCGGATATTTTAAACATTTGCGCTCTAATCCATAAAAAGTTGCATGCTATTTTATAGGATAACTTTAATCAGTTTATTAATTAATAAACTCGTTATGACCGAATGACAATTAATTTCTTTTCAGTTCCACCGACAGTTAAAGCATTGAACCAGCTAGTTGCAGCACCGATTGGAAGTCATGTGACATTAGAATGCTTCGTTGAAGTATTTCCCAAGCCCTTAAACGGGTGGTATAGAGAAGGAACGGGAAACAGTAAGTGCGAATGCCACATAGTTTCTTTTTTGCCTCTAAATTATTGTGTATTGTACGAGCATTTCTGTTTGTTGAGATAAAATCATAAACCTTTTTGCTTTGTTTTTCTCTTCGCAGATGACGCATTAAAAATTCATAATATGCTTAAGCACAACGTATCAGAAGTTATGATAAATGCCTACACTTGGCAGCTTAATTTGACTATATATGAGATAGAGAAGAGCGATTTTGGAGCATATATTTGCTCGAGCGTAAACGCTCTTGGTAAATCGGAGGCTCGAATAAGATTTCAAGGTAAATGCGAAATTATTTAAATACGGAAGTTATATTTCAAAAGAAATTTACAAGTAAACGTTTTTGCTGCACATGTTTAAAGAGGTTATGTTAAGTTTCTGTCACATTCATTGGGAAATAGACTAGCGAATAAACTATCTCCAGAGGAGATTTAGAGTAGCGACAACATGGGGATGATTTTTTATTGGAATTGGAGCAGTGCTCCCATCTGTGTAAGACATTTTTCTGAAACGTCAAATAACGTTGGTTGTATACAAGTTTTCATCAATAAGAAAAGGTTTACGTTCTACTCACCGATTAGTTAAATGATGGGTAGATGGTTTTTCTTAGTAACGCTGACAATCGTTTTGCTCTTTGAACTGTCAGAAATTCCTTATTACTCATCAGTATATCTGCATACTTGTCTAATTTTTTTTAATTATTTGCTAGTACGTTGCTCGAGCTAAACTAAATTTTATCTGCTCTCCTACTTTTCTCTCCAAACATTGGCTAAAATCCTAGCTAAATTTTGACGTAGAGCACGCCCTCGGATAAGTGTCACAGAAAACAACTGTTCTTTGAAAATAACTTTAAAAATTCAACTCTCTCTGATTTCAACCATTTCCTATTCTAGTACAAAAATGCAACAAAACAACAGAACACAGCGATCTGTCATAATTTATCGTGAGAAAATGTGGCCCCCATTAAATGGGCACACCAAATTTTAACAGATATACTCGTAGAAGTACATTCTGGAATAAAAGTTTAATTTTTTAATTCGAGCCGCGTATCACTCGGCTAAAGGGATTCAATTCATTTGGAGAGAATCTTCAATGGGAGCTAAAATTAAGCTCGATCAGCGCACTAAGCTTAACTCAAAAAGTAGGTCGGTGAATGCTCTATAAATTCGACGAAACCAACATAACTGAAAGAAGAAAAAAAAAACTCCAAACGAACAGAGCTTTTGAACTGAGTTTTTTTTTTTTGTCACAATTCTGATGATAAAAATAAAATAAATAAAATTCAGCTAAACTGTTTACCAAAACTATTCTGCATTTGAATGAAAGTAATTTAGTTGTACTTTGGTATAAAACATTTTTTTTTTTATGAATTGCAATGAACAAATAAATCATAAATATAACCTAAATCAGAAAAACTTGACACTAAATATTTTGTAGGTCACAATGGATAATTTTATATGGAAAGTTTTGCCATTGTGAGCTAGTAAAATATGGATAACCTTGACACTTAATATAATTTTTAGTACCTACCGCGCAGTAACAAAATTATGTTTTCTGCTAATCTTCTAAAAATAGCGCATTGACTTAAATTATTAGTTAAATCTTTTCTCCCAACAAACGTTAATTTGTTTGCTTTTTTATCACAATGTTCTGGTTTTTTTTCAACCTAAAATTATGTACTTATTTTTAAAAGTCAGAAAAAGTACTGTTCTCACTTAATGCACCTACCTTCACAAACAAATAGTGTCCTAATTCTTACGAGTTACAGCTTTTTTTATTTTTCCTCAAAATTGTAGTACAAAAGTCTGTAAATTTAGAATTTTCTGTCACATTCATTGGGGAATGAATTTTGAAACGCAAATCTTTGGTAATCTCAGAATTATGACCCCCACCCCAAAATGTTTGAGCGATTCAGTTAATGGGCCTTAACATTTTTAGTTTTGACTCTAAATTTAAGTAGTCTGTAGGTTACTTACTGAATCTAGTTTTGCTTACCGTGTTTGGTTTTGTAAAAAATATTGGTCAAAAGTAGGCGTCATGTACAAGTTAAATGATAAGATCGTTGGGGATTTACTCTTTCTTTCGCGTTTTACTGTAGGCTAGTTGGTATAAATAAGTGAAGGCGCATAAAAATCTGGGTAATAATCATAGCTCGAAATATAATTTTAACCCATTACTTTTTTAAATATGTACATATTTAGTTGGTACTTGATATTTCGTTGTTTAATTTAATATTTTAACAACTGTTTGCAAAGATGACAAAAAGTATTTATAATTAGGCAAATGTGATCATGTTATTTTACTTATTCAAATTTAATTTAAATTAATATAATTTAATTTACACAGCCAACTATGAAGCAAATATAATTTAACAATGAACAAAGGAATTACTGAAAAATAAAGGATCATACGTATTAATAACGTTTGGTATTGTTTTGTTTCCTTTCAGAACTCCGCTTACCAAAGCCGAAAACAACTATTATAACAAAGCCGATCACTACACCGAAATCAACTCGGAAGCAGACAATAACGTACAACAAAGAGATCAATGAGGTCTTTCGACCGAAGCAAACGATCGTAATAAATCATATGCTAGAAAATGGTACCGATCCAGCTGAAAATAATGATGGTAAGTCTGTGAAATTTTTGTTTTTGAATCTCAGTAGAGTTTTCTCTGTAAGCCGTGTTTTTTTGAGCTTCAATCTTAGCAAAGCAAAGTAGAGTAGGATTTTCAGCACTCAGTTACATCAACTATTGCGAGTCTCGATGTGTCAAGTAGAGCGTAGTGAAAATCCTACTTTACTTTGCTTTGCTGAGATCGAAGCTAAAAAAACACGGCTATAGTAAAAATTATATTAATTATAAAAAAATTGAAAAAAAATTTTGATTTAGTTGTCAAAATAAAATGCTGATATAAAATGTTGACGCACTCACAACATTGTTAAAATCTATTTCAATAGTGTATGAACTTTTACTTACGAATTTACCTTTTTTTTTTTGTTAAATACAAATACATGTATATACGCTGTACCTTACCGTTTTAAACAGAAAACTCACTTAAGGTTGGCTTGGATTTCGGCATCAACTAACAACCGTCTCCAGCCATCACGATCTTTAGCCAGCTGTTTCGCACACTAAGTTGGTTAAGGTCCTTTCCTACTTGCGTCCGCCACCTGAGTCGTAGTCTTCCTCTAATGCGCTTGTAAAATCTTCATGATGAATTTAGATGATCTTAATTGTGCGCCTTCTGAACAGTATTACCTACTCGATCTAATTTCTCTTTCTGTAGAAGTATTTATATTTTTTCTGTCAAAATATATTGCGCTCAGAGTTTTCCACTGACTATGCTCTATTCTGTGATCATAGAGTGTGCTCTAGCCGTGCATTGAACGCAAAAAAACTCTATCCTAACGTGGCTAAGCTCAAAAAATATCCGCGAGCTATTTTTTTCTACTTTAGGCTCTACTCTGAACCAAAAAAAGCGTTTATTAATGTTGTGTGCAGTGTTGCCGGAATTAAAAAAAAGAAAATTCTAGTGTGTAAAAAAAAACTATTTAGTGTGTATAAAGCCAAAAAAATCCTATACGTATAACAAAATGTGTTCTTATCAGCTTTGAAAGAAAAAAAAAAAAACATTATTTTGTCTTTTGCACTACACATTCAAATGCGCATTTGTTCTGATTTTTTGTGCATTAAAATGGTATCAACTGGTGGCAAAATAAAATTGAATGTTCTCCTCAAGATTCTTTTCGAGAGTGGCAACTAAATTCTTACTAGCTGTTGCAAGGAGCAATCTCCAACATGTAATTCTTAATGCAGTGTTGCTTTTCCTCTTTTCAAATGCTTGTAGTTCAATCAGTCAAACTCTTCCACATACTCGGAATCATAAAGAAGAAGTTCGATAAATTTCAGATCACTTTTATCACTACTTTGATGATGTAACTAATTTTCTTAGTAAATTAGCAAATTCCTCGAGTTAATCAGACATTTTCGACTTTTCGTACCATTTTTTTGAATATTTGAATTATGTATCTGTCATTTCCCATACATTACTACAAAAGCGTTCTCTAACTTTTTCTTAAGTGTCTCTCTCTGTGAGAGAATTTATCCCCACCACTTCCATTTTGACAGTCTTTTCCATTTTTACTATTAAAGTAAAAGAACAGACCTAATAATAATATCTTATCTTCTCCTTCTTTTAGTAATCTCTCAAATATCAACGGTTTATGAACATGAAAATACCCGCAACACATACTCATCGGCGGTAGTACCATCTTCGCGATCACCGCGGCTACTCACAAATGGAGCAGAGACCCGAGGTGGCCATCCGTTCTCAACGAGTCATCAGAACTTTTATTTCGTATGTACAATACATATATATTTTATATTTAAATGAACTATCTATGCTTATCGATTACGGGTTCTCGTCTAAGCATCTTCTTCTCGAGTATTGTCATAAGTTAGAGTAAGTAAAACTTAATTCCATTCAAGACTTCGGTTTTCATCTAGTTCATTGGATAATTGTCTGCAGAATTTTCTACACTAATTTACAATTGCACTGTTATCGTCTACCTAAATTATATTAAAAAAAAAAAAAAAAAAAAAAATAATACAATAACCAGCTATATGTTGATAGTAAGAATTAGAAGGAATGTGTAATAGCAACGGACAGGGACCTTTTACAAGCAAAAAAAAAAAGAAAAGAAAAACCAAACGAAACAAATTCCAACGTTATAAAATGTATATCTTTCGTTTCTCCTCTAAAGTTTAATTTATTTACTATATTTTGTTGTGCCATAAACTACCTCACAACTAGAATTAAATTACGATGAAGATCAAGTCTCAAATTACTGACTTGTTGTGGATTTTGGGTTGGACAGGACCCAAATCGACCAGCAAGATCCAATTTTTCAACACCAAATAATAAAAATTATATAAGTCCTTCTGCATGCAAGTTTGGATTATCAGATTGAGTCTCTACAGTAGTGGACTCGAAGATGCCAAATGACAAAGTGTTTTCACTTCATTGCGTGACTTTTCATCCTCCAACGTCTCTATTGTCTATAAATTCACAAATGTGTGACCGAAAAACCGACGAAGCGACGGCTTATAAAATTCGGCAGAATGTGCTTGTCAAAAGTGACGTTCCCCAATATCTCCTTCTGATGTATGTCATTTGTCAGTTGTCCAATTTGATCACGAGAAAATAATCTGACATAATTTAATTTGAGTGATCAGCTTGGTTTTAAAATACAAAGTTTTATAAATTTTAAGACAGTTATTTTATGCATTTTTTATGTCAAGCTGGCGCAGGGTCCAGCGGGCAGTTGCTTTCGTAACAACAAAATGCGAAAAACGACTTATTTTTACAAATTTGATGGGCTCCTGACATTTCTTTGCTTTATCCTCCTCGATTCCTTCTATAAGTGGGCCAAAAATGAAGGTATTTTTTTTTTATTTCCTCGTTTTGACTACCTATGCAATGGTGAGGTATATATTTGCACTTTCAGTTCCCTGCCCCCGATATTAAAAAAAAAAGAACCTACTCATGAACTATCATAGCTGCGAATTCGTACACATGCAAATGTCGTCATAAAACAACTCTCGTGAACAGTGCAGCAGATTACAACAAGCATACAGCAAACGCACGCACATCAAGCGTCTTGGGTTTCATTTTTTTATATAAGGCATGTGGCGAGCGGAATTTCAGTGCCCCACAGCAAGAGAGTATTGCTAGAAAATGATGCATTCATTCAAAAGAAACTACATTTAAACAAACGTAAGGAGCATATTCAACGAATCCGGCATCACTACAACAAGCAGCAAACTATGACGTGGACAATGTTCTGTTAGAATTTTAATCTCTTTTCTCAGCGAGCAACTAAGCGGATGATCTTCCTTCGGTGGAGGTGGATAGTTAGTGATGTGTCCAAGCTGATATGTAAGAGCCCATGGAATTCCTAAGCTCCTGCTCTGCAACGCTCTGCTTGTTGGTGACTGAATGGCTTAAAATTGTAGGACAATGTGGCCCCTCCATCATTCGAAGAAAGCGGTTGCGATCTCCGCTATTATTTTGGACTCATATCTTATCCCCATTTAATGCGGTTACTTCAAGTCGGAGCTGCCTTTTGCTGGGGTAGCTTCTGTATCTGTCTTAAGTTGTTAGCGATTCGCTTTGATTTATCTTCGGTAAAACTCGTGCTCTGCTTTTCCTGCCATCTGGTGGCAGTACTCCTTAGGTCCGTTCGTGTACTTTCAGCATAGAAAAATGAAAAATGTAAAATCTCTAAAATCGAGAGAGAAGTCTCTCAATTTCAAGAGAAGTACCTGACCGGTTTTCATACAAAAAGTTTAAGAAATGTCATTTGACATTATCGTAAAACTAACAAAATAATTTGGAATTGCATTTTTTACAAGCTAAATACCTATTAAACTTTCCATTTTAAATGCGCTGATATGTTCTAGGAGAACATTCAGTTATAATTTGTTCCTCTGATGTCGTTGAACACGTTAATAAATAGAGTTTTACTTGTTAAACTTTTGAACTGTCACTTAGTTGGCAGCTTTCATTTTTCAGTAAGTCAAAATTCGGCGAGTAGAAAAAATTAAAAGAGGGGAAATGGATTTCTCTGTCATTTTTTAAAATGTTCTCTGTACGTGGTCGCATTCGCAAAGTTTTTTAGCAAATTTAAAATAATTTTACGTTTGCAAAAAAGTACCCGAACGAACCTTTTCGCACCACAGAACGCTCCGGTGGTGCTCATTTTGCTATTTAAAAGTGCTTTTGGATCTCGTGCCGCGTGACTTACAATACAACAGAGTTCAGCGATTTTCTTTTACCAACCTACACTACATATTATGTGCAAGAGTATTTCTGACGATGAAGCTCATTATTGAGCATCCGTCAAAGTTGAATTCTGCTTAGTTTTAATGCTCGCCGGTAGGCAATTTCGTTCAAAATATCATTCAGTTGCATAAAAAGAAAATTACTTATGTATACTGCCTTCTGACACCTGTACAAATTACGAACCGAGAAGCTAGCATTTTCACCATCACACATTCCTAACATGATGGTTAAATGGGTGTCCAACACTAAATAGCCGTTTGACTAATGCTGCATTTACACGGCCACACATTCCTATCACGGAAAATTAAATCGATGCTAAATACTAAATAGCCGTGTGACCGAAAGGGACAGCATTACCTAACACGCAAAAAAACGTGACACGTACCTATTTAGGTCGGCCATCTTGTTTACTTACTTACTTAAGGTGGCGCTACAGTCCGGGGTGGACCTGGGCCTCAACCAACAGGCGTCTCCAGCCAGCGCGATCTTTAGCTAGCTGTCTCCAGTTTCGCACGCTAAGTTGGTTAAGGTCCCCTTCCACTTGCGTGCGCCACCTGAGTCGCGGTCTTCCTCTACTGCGCCTTCCCTCGGGTATGGATTCGAAGATCTTCCGGGCCGGAGCATTCGTGTCCATTCGCTCAACATGACCCAGCCACCTCAGTCGTTGGACCTTCACTCTTCTGACTAGGTCGATGTCGCTGTACAGCCCGTACAGTTCGTCGTTAAATCTCCTTCTCCATTCACCGTCA
This sequence comes from Cheilosia vernalis, assembly GCA_949126925.1. Lineage (NCBI taxonomy): Eukaryota > Metazoa > Arthropoda > Insecta > Diptera > Syrphidae > Cheilosia > Cheilosia vernalis. The sequence continues at coordinate 19,550,818 of OX421362.1, read as the reverse complement.
ATGCAGACGGGACCAAAAATAACACGAAGAATTTTTCTCTCGAAACAACAGAGAGTTACCTCATCCGCTTTTGATAAAGTCCATGCCTCTGCGCCATATAGCAGAACTGGGATGATAAGGGTCTTATAAAGGGTCACTTTAGTTGTTCGAGAGAGGGCTTTGCTACTCAATTGCCTTCTTAGCCCAAAGAAACAGCGATTGGCAAGAGTAATTCTACGTTTAACCTCAGCGCTGGTGTCGTTGTCTGAGTTCATAGCGGTGCCTAGGTAGACAAAGTCCTTAACCACCTCAAAGTTATATCTGTCTATTGTGACGTTCTGTCCGAGCCGTCGGTGTTGGGTGTCCTTTTTAGTTGACAGCATATACTTCGTCTTGCCCTCATTAACCGCCAAACCCATTTTCGCCGCCTCAGTCTCAATACTCACAAACGCGCCATTAACATCACGCTGCGTTCTGCCAATTATGTCAATGTCGTCAGCGTATGCAAGTAACTGGACGGACTTTTGAAAGATAGTGCCTCTGGTGTTGGCGTTTGAGTTTTGCACTATTCTTTCAAGAACTATGTTGAAGAAGTCACATGACAGCGCATCGCCTTGTCTAAATCCTTTTTTGACATCGAAGGTCTCGGTAAGTTCTTTACCGACCTTGATGGAGCAGCGTGCATTCTCCATCGTCATCCTGCACAAACGGACGAGTTTGGCAGGGATGCCAAAACTAGACATTGCTCATTCATTCCCAGCCCATTTAGACAAAGTCCCTAACTGCATACTTTTGAGTTATGATGTTACGCTGGTGTTCGCTCATGATCTTCGTTGAACTGGTTCAAAAATAATATTTAAGAAGCCACATGATAGCTCTGCGTCTTGGGTCTATCTTTTTTTTCGACATGTACGAAGCAGGGAGGTATTATCATGCTGTACCGATAAACGAGTTTGACATATGTGTGTCGAAACTTATTATGGCACTTATTATGGTATACATAATCCATCTCAACACACGCGATCGGTGGCGGCCACTATAAAATAAAAAACTAATTTTCCCCCTAGCAAATTAATTTTTTCAACCGTATCTCAATACCTTCTATTAAGACGCTCGTATGCGTCTACTGAAATGCAAAGAATTTGAAACGCAAAGAGTTGCCGTTCTTTGAAAAATTGTGCAATTCAACTTTTTCTTTTTGAAACATTTGAATATTGACGTTTCTCTGTCACTCTACTCCTTTGCAAAGGTTGTTTTTGTTCTTAGTTATAAAAAGTAATCCAGTCGTAGTGATTTTATACAGCGCACTCGTTAAAAAAAATCAATACTGTTTTAAATTTGAGTTAAATATTTTTTTTAAAGAAAACGCATATTTATTTAATAAATACTTTTAATGTAGACTATTGCTACATCTGATGTTTTGCGAATTATAAATTATCGAACTGCATATACTATTGCGTTGTGATGTCTATGTCTCAATATTTCTCTTATTTCTATGTATTTTATTTATGTTATAATATTAGTAACTAATTTGCAAGAGAATTATTTATAATTCTTAAGACAAAATGTTCATAAACAATAAATTAGATACTGCATTGTATTTATGAAATAAATACAAAATTTGACAATACTACAGTAAATGATAGGTCACAATAATATATACTTGTTAAAATGTTGTTATATATTTTTTTTGTTAAATAAATACTGGCAATCAAATTCACATTTTTAAATGATTAAACTATTTACAATAAGAACTAATAAAGTACTGTTACTGTTCACAATATTTTTGAGCTAGCAACAAAGCTAAAAAAACGACATAATTATAAATCAAAAATTTAAAAACAAATTGAAATATCTTTGTTCATTTAACATATCTTATAGTGTATGTTTAAATTCGTTTAGTTTTAAATATTAAGGAGAATGAATAACAATATCAACAAACAAACAAACAAACAACAAAAAAAAAACACTTTAATTTTTTAAGGATTGACATCTGGAATTTTTGTAAATATTATACATAATATTAACATAAGTGTAAGCGACAATATTTTTCTTAAACATATCAGTTATAATAATAATAATATTGTAATAATTATACTTAAGTGAAATTAATAAAGCAAATGACAATATACAATGAGATCAAAATACATACATAGTTAAACAGAGTTGTTTTATTCAAACTTACATTCTTACTAGTTTAGATGGTTCGCGAACTCAACCCAGTCGTTGAGGTGGATGAAATAGGAGGTCCTTTGCATTCGTAAAAAAAAAAAAAAAATCTGACGCAAACGAAGTGTTGACAGAAGCTAGGGGTCAGATTCTGTAAGCCGAAACGAACAAACATTTTCGTGGACACAATTATTTGTCCTATGTTACACAAGCAAATTTCTTCTTGCGCACAAAAACGTTTTAAAGTTTCATCTTACAGAATCTGACCCCAGGCTTAGGATTCTATACTGACCTGTGGCGCCATCTATTTACTTATATGTGGGTAGTAGACGGACTAATGAGGTTTATTAAAACGAAAAACAATAGTCATGCTGTAGGTAGCCTCAATTGGAAAATATTTGTCACATTAACCGACATGTATTCACGCATGTGTAAGTTGGTAGTGGGCAGTTTACAAAGCAAGGACATGTAAGTAAAATTTTATGAAGCTTGATAAGTAGTTTAAAAGTTAAATGTGCATCAAAAGTGTGTTCGCATAGTGCTCTACGTCTAATTTATATAATGATTCAAACCAAAAATCTCATCGTATTCTGATGCATTCGCATTCTCTTCCTCTAGTCGTTCGCATTTAGTTCGTACGCATATGGGCTTCCGCGAACCACAGTTGATTCTCCCTTTCACAATCATCGCTTCATCAACCATTTTATACGACTGGAACGAGCCAGTAAAAAGTTCATTCAAATTAAAAAAAATTAAACAATTTGAAAAAAGATGATTTTCATATTATTTAAAGAAAAAACATAAATTAATGGGAGATAACTTATTTAATTAAAAAACAGAAAACGGATGTTAATAAATGATTCAACGGTGACGGTTGATATTTTACGTATATTTTTTCCAAATGTTCTCATATCCCACGCAGGAGGACCTAGGCCCAGTTTTACATAAACATTCCTACGTGAGTGGTACTATATTGGATGTGTCCCCACTCCCCGCCACCCAACAGTTTAGTTGTGTTTCCGACAGAAGAAACCTCTCTCAGGGACACGTGTGATAGCGATAGTGTATTCTGTATTTTTCCTACAAGCATGCTCTTTTTTTCTCACTTACATTTGGCAAATATTTTTTAAAATTCGAGTGTATTCGTGACTATAGAAATAAAGCTGTGGTCTGTTGATCGATAAAGACGCAATTATCTGTGAATTATACCTAGTTAAAGTGAAAGTTTCATTTGCAGTTGCATTGCTATTGTTTGAAGATATTCCTGGAAAATCGATATCCTGACTACGTGTGACATATAAAACAACTCAACGCACACAAATGTCCAAATGCTGCTCGTTACAAAAGATGATAACAACGTCGTATAAGAGTTGCAGACGCCGTGAGTCCTTGCCGTCTAACTTTATACAATAACAAACAAGAAGGATGATGAACGAATCCGTCTCCCTGGGAGAGGTAAGTGCTAAATATAAATGTGAACGCTCGGACGTTTCAAAGTTTCCTCAATTGTTATGTTATGAATAGTTATGAAGTCCAAAGGTGTGGTTTTTTAAATTAATTTATTATTTATACGACTTGGGTTTGCATTTGGTTTGAGTTTAAAAATGTAGAATTTCGTTAGTGCATAGTTTGTATCTACGTACTAACAAAAGGATTCTCGGAAAAAGTCCCGACCAATTGGTAACTGTCGACATTGAGTGCAACATGTATTTCGGTGATCCAAACGATCCCTTCTTGTAAGCAAACTTATTCTATCGTTCGTTTTCCAGATCTCATGATTATAACCAAACGGAGCGGTTTCACAATAGAACTTTAAGGCCGTCCGTAAGATCATAGCAATGCGCATATTAATGGCATGCTTTGCATATTGTGGGTACTCATTTACACTTGTATAGCTGTCTAGTTTGATTTTTAACATAATTTTCATATAATACAGAGACAAAATGTCTAAAGCTAGATTCGGCTAATTAAAAAATACAAAACGTATGTCGTTCTCCGTTAGAATTTTCAGATTTTGCTCTTAGATTTCAGATTTTTCGTGCCTAATGGAACATAAAACGAGATTTTTCTTTATTTGTATTTTAGGTGATGTGTGTTTTAAGTGTCAGCTGTTCTTAAATTGCAATCTGTCTTTATAGAAATCTAATTAATTTCTGTTAATACCAATAGCAGCTGCCAAATACAAAATGTTTCTTTATTTTTCACAGACTTTTCTCTAAAAAAGTAAAATAACCCACTTTAAAGTTTGACAAATGTTTTGGGGTTAGTGTAAGTAGATGTGAATCTCGTTCAGAAATCGAGATTCGAAAAACTGCTACACTGACTCTGAAAAAATTGTGTTTTTTTGCGGACAATGGAACATGAAATCTGAGAGCCAGCTGATTTCGAAAGCAGAAAAACTGATTTGAATCCGCAAAATAACAGTTTTTTCTGTTTTAATGGAAAACGACATTAATACTGAAGATGATATAAAAAATACATCTCTTTCTCTCATAAAAGTGTGCAATAGATACTCCACACAACTCAGAAAAGGTGTACACTGTACACTTGTGCCACACGTACGAGTTACGCTTTTGTAGCTATTTCTAACGTTATCCATGTCAGCCATCCCAATAACGCAAATTTCGCGAACACGGCTAAACTGAATCCCTTCCGTGTGGATACTGAAATCCCGTATTTTACAACCCCATATAAGAGAAGTATAAGAGCAAAAAGTGGTACATGGTAGATGGTACATCACTCAGATCTCAGATGTCAGATCTCACATCTCTGCTGAGAGTCAGTGTGACTCACTTCTTTATTGCTCAGTCCTCAGTGTTGCTATGGCGTGATGATATTAAATAGATTAAGGCCCGATTCTCCAGGGATTTTTAAAACCTACATCCGGATTTTTTTTTATTGGACGTCCGGTTTTTTCCACTTCGGTCCATGCAAAAATAACCGCTAAACCAAGAGAAATATCTGGGTTTACTGATGATCCATTACTAGGACTACAAAAAGTTGATGAACAACGTTTGAGTAATCGTTTGTGAAGATAAGTGTCAACTGCAGTGATAAAGTAAGTGACTGGTTTAAATTGTTTAAGAATGATTTAAGTGGATTGTTTTGATACTTAATAAGTGAATTATTAGGAGTAATTGATAAAAGACGAGTTTTATTGAACATCGACAAATTCCACAGTTATGAGCTGTGAATACACCCACACTTTCTATTGCTACAGTAAACATTTTGAGTAAACAACTCCTCGAATATGAAATACATAATAATAAAGGGTGTTTCATTAAGGACTTGACAACTTTTTTTTTGAATAAAATGCAAACTACCTGAGATATCTCAAAAAAATGTATTGGCTTGAACTACTAGCCAAACATTTATGAATAGAATTCGAGTTCGTTCATTTATGTTCACCACGGGAACGTATGCAGTGGTCGATGCATTAAACCCAATTTTCGATGACGCGGCCGCTATTTCTCGTTCAATATAAGGTCTGAGCTCCTCTAACGTCGCCGGCATAGGCCTATGATTTAATGTAGCCCAATGACGCCGCCCGGCATGAAAGCCGCACCAAACACAAACAGTGACTTTTTGCGGATGAAGTGTTGTTTCATGAAGCACAAAAAATGTGGGTTCTTGCCTGTCCAGTAACGCATATTTTGCTTATTGAAGTAGCCGTTTAACCAAAAATTTGCTTCATCGCTGAAATTTAAAATTGACGTTAACGCCCATAAAGTTGCAACCACCGACTCGAAATTTCGGTAGTAAATTTGAATTATGTATTTGTAAACGCTGTTCCTTCGTGTACTTCACCATGAAGACAAATTACCTGCATATTTTTTCAAAAAGATACCGGACATTTAAAAAGAGGGCGTCTGGTAAAAAAGGTCATAGAACCGAAAAAGTGGTAAGAGCTCATTTGCATTTATGAACTTTCGATTTCCAGAAAACCTCTAAAACCAAAAGGAGTCGATTTTATTCATAATAAAAAGCACATAAGCCAGAAACTTACAACTTGGCCATAATACTGTGCTGATCACACAGGAAAGTTATATAGGAACCAATCAACAAGATATTACTTGCGACTGCAGCTAAACTGCGAAGGTCATCATAAAGTAATCACAACAATAATTATTACATCTGAGATATTCACTTTTCACTGAGGATTGAGGTCGAGTTGAAAGGGGTTCATGTGGATATTCACAAAGCAAAGGGGACAGAGACGACAGGCGCCGACGTAGCACAATATGTTAATCAACTGGTCAGATACAGTTCAATTTAAGCAGTGAACACAGTAAGAAGTGTGCGAACAAGTTTTTTTTTTTTTAATGTAAAATGAGGAATTGTGGAATACAAAAAATGAAAACATCTCTTCCGAAAAGTGGCTAAAAATACGTTTCCAACAAAAAAAAAAATTAAAGTGTTAACTAATATTGTTATGCAGTGAACTGAGTTTTAGATGCAGTGATCCAGTTTTCAGTGTTCGCTTCAGATTTATTCTTAATAATAGAGGGGAAGAAGAATGCTACAATAGTCCCTGAATATAGGGGGAACGTATACTGATACTCGTATACAAGTGTGCGCCTTAGAGGTCTAGAAAGTTTAACAAAAACGTCATCAAATGTCATTATATGAATGATTTTATTTCAACTCGCCAATATTTTATTGTTTACCCTAAAACGCCAGAGCATCACGGTTTTGAAGAGCACATTCAAGTAGTTCTATTGGAAATAACAGGCAAATCCTAATAATCGTCTAATCAGTATTTTAGATCAATATAAACGAGGTAGGTTAATGTAAACATAGCAATCTTACGAATGGGCAATTCCCTACTCTCAATCCCAATAACAGATAACAATAAGTAAGTACCTACTTATGACAAAGTTTCCCATCGACCATAATTTCCAGTGCACTTAAAAATTAAAAAACACAATCAACAAAAAAATAGAATTAATTTAAGATTCGCCTCTATAAATAATCCTACTACATTGCATATCTGTCAAGTTGTAAATTTTGTAAATCTGTTCACAAAAATAACAATGACAATCTGCTTGTGATGCAAGTATGTATAGTATGTAGGTATGTTTGTGAACAACTTTTCTTTTGAGTAGGGACGTTCAGTTCAATTTTTATTGGCCTACATCGGTATCATGAACAAATTTGATCAGTTGACGTTTATGGAGGCGGAGGGGTAGTGGCCTAGTCAAGACTGAGTACTAAATTGACGTAGGAAAAGTGACGTTACCGACCAATCTGGCTCTCGCGTTCAGCTTACATCTTATCCATACCAATCTAATCGATTTATGTACCTTAACCTACCGATTTCGTGACGTGGAAACAATTATTTTGTCATATTGAAATGATACGCCATAACTATATACCTTCTGTCAAAAGTAGTAAAATATAACATTGGGTGGGAATCGACTTTATTGTTTCTTTGAAGTTAGTCCAATCATTATATCATTTAATGTGTTTTGCAGTTTTTTTTTTGTAACTTCCTACGCGGTTTTTCCAACGCTTTTGACCCATCCATATTTAAAATTACAAAAAGGTTAACTGTAATTATAACGTTAACGCGTAATAATCAGTATGATCACCGTCGGCTGAGAACAAAAACAAAGGCACTGGCCACTGCTATTGGACTCAGCTGGGTAATTTATTTTCATCGTTTCCTAACATCTGACACTATTTACAACGATAGAGAGTCATTAATGAACTTATTGCATGTGCTAATTGCTTGTGCGCATATAAGTTCAAGTTCAAGTTCTAGTAAAAGAAGACAGATCGCTACCATAAACACCTGAAGAAAAGGTTAATATTTTTCCCCAATGTTTACGGAGAATTCCACCGCCAAATATTTCGATGGTGCAATCATCGATGTCAGGCGTTAAATTTCGACCAAGTTATCGAAAAGTACAAGGTCCAAAAATCCCAACTAGCCAATACTCAAGCAGATTTCACAACTGTGACGCATTGTATAGAAGTAGGAATTAAGAAATACTGCTTTTCAGCACTCAAGTTTTATTGCCAGTAATTTTATATTTCTCATAAATGGCATTTGGTATCCAACGGGCGATATGCGATATCACTTGCCTTTGCGTTATAAGGTTGCGAACATAACACGTTAAGCAATAATACCGACTGCTTTCAGCCGCCGGTTGTAATCATGTCGATATCGCAAACTTTTTGATTTCCACATGCGAACGAAAAGTGAATAGAAATGGAATTTCCGATAAACACAAAGTTCACTTGTCGTGTTCATCTACTGTGACAAAGCAATTGTTAACAGGTTTATTAAGCCAAAGTCCGATTCCTGTGAATATTTTATCAAATCTCCGGGAACACCGCTTCAAACCATACACACTGAGAATATGTGCGGCACGATCTTGATCTTTTCTGAACCCGTTCAAGATGTGTGCGCAGTCACAGCGTGTGAGACCAAACTTTCTGCGGTCGAGTATGAAGATGAACAGAATCTTATCTGAAAATGTTATTTTTGTTTACATTTTGAAATCACAGCGAAGAGTGTCGTGTTTGCTCTACCTACTGTCACCTTGCGAATAGCATAATCCTTCTGAAATGATACTTCAAAAGAAAAATGTTGAACATAACCTTTGAACAGTTGGGCACCTATCTATAATACGTTTGTCAATACAAGAAGAGTGGACACCTTCATAACTGGGTGGCGAAAATGTACTATCTGCCTTATATGTACACAAAGATACGTGTGTAGGTCTAGTGGAAACATTATATGTTGTTTTAAGACACCGCCAATTTTATGATTCATAATTGTTTAATACGGCACGGGCTACTTAATCACTATTGTTATTTTTTTTTTTTTTTTACGAATCAGTAATTTTCGCAAGATAACGATAGCTCGCACGCATTGAACTCAACTCGAGCACTTTAATCGATATTTCTTATATACACATGTTCATACTTATAGACTATATGAACTTTAGAAGCAGCTCGTAGTATGTAAGTAGGTGTATATGGAAGATTATTTTTATTCAATCAGCACTGTTTATTTGTTCGTTACGAGTCTCCGACAATCGATCATTAGCTAGTAATACACTCGGTCGTACATATAGTTCGCTCCCAAACTACCTCTGAGACTGGTAAGACTTTCTTGTTAAAATTGCATCGGTTTAATTAAATAACAATCAGTATACAGAGACTTTGTTGTACATTCGCGATAACAATGTGTTCTAAAGTGCAATCTTCAAACAATGAAACCACAATCTCGGTGAACTAATTGTTATTTGGGGGAAAGAAAAAAATCTGCGTTGCGTTTGCGCAACATTTTCGTGAAAGACAAGCTACAAAGAGGTGTGTCCACAAGAGTTTGCATAACATCACCAATTGTTTTACTTGACAAATTTAGCAAAGTGCATCATTGGCAAAGAATATGTTCAGCAATTTACATTAAAATCTGGTCAATAACAAACCGTTTATAGTCCTCTCTCGATGCAGCAAACGTGTTTTTTTTTTTAAATGAGATTAAGATGACTGGTACAGCGCATACGGTGTTATCTTCAACTACCGTCACGAATATCTCTTGACAAAGTGTGGCAGTAAAACCAGTATCTTCTCTGACAGGAGAGCATATCTTTGAGTGAACCAGTGGTGTGTAGGACGCTGCCAGTTTAAAATTGAATTATATCTGTCAGTGATGTCAAGTCTAATAAAAATTATAAAAAAAAAAATGTTCGCTTGGTTCTTAGACTTTGTTACCGTGAGCAATAAATAGATAAAAATATTACCTTGTGTGGCAAATTTAAGAGATAATGTTTAGCGATAATTATTTTCAATACAATTTCAAAATACCTTTATTCGAACGTTGACAGTGTTCTCTAATTGGCGGATTATTATCAAGACAGTCAAGTGAGGGGGAAATAAAGTGTCCCTTACACTTGGCATTGGCACGGCGGCGGCGACAATCTTTTTTCCGACACATCAATTTACGATAACCGAGTGAATTCGCTTTATTGGCGTCGTATATATTATACTGCATTTACGTCATTTTTATTATTACAATTTGAATGCATTTTTAGGTGTCTTTTTTAGGACACTATAACAAAAACCCTTAATGCAACAGATTCTGGCTTCGACTTTAAATTTATGGAAGCTGACAATTTGGGAATTTGAATGAATAATTTATTGTCAACTCCTTAAAATAACAAAGTTCGTAAAATTTTAACCTCGATGCATAAAATTGTTATTAGTCCCGCGCAATGTCTTATATGTATGCGGTGGCTGAGATCACGAACTCTATTATTGGAATGATGTGTCGTTAAAGTTTAAACCCGAAAAGTCATAGCAAATATAAAGCAATAAATAGATTAGACTAGAGAACCGAAAAACTTTTCAATTGATTGATTTTTATAGGCTTTTCACACTCAGCAATCACACCGACCACCAACTAGTTTTCGTTTGACGTTTCAAACAGATGTGAGACACTAGTCGTTAAACTTCGGTGCAAACTCTTTTGGTTACAAATTTCGATCGCATTATTTAAGAAACAAAATAATATTGCCTCATCAATTAATTGTGGAAAATGATTTTAAGTTGTGTGTTGTGACATTTGTTCGGACAACCATTTTGCTGAATTTTCTGAATATTTCAAAAGGTATGATTGTTTTCAACAACCCAAAGATTGGAACTTGTTTTCGTGGAAAACGAGTGCAAACGACTCGTTTTGAAAACTGAAATATGTATAGGAAAACTTATGTTTTCGTAGACGTTTTCGAGTGTTTTCGCAGAAACGAGGTTTTGACTTGGTATTATGGAGTATAATATGTTTAACGATTGTTAAAGAAACATCAAACGAGAGCCCTATCTTCATTCTTTGGACAGTATATCATAGTATTTAAAAATTTAACGAAGTTTAGAAAAAAAAAAAAACTAAAAAAGGGTCCAAAAGCAAACATGATCTCCACTGATTGTTGGCAATCCATTGATCTTGTTCCATCGAAAGTATTAATTTTTTGACTGGTAGGTATACATTGTCTAAGCTTATTGCTTATTATTTAGCTTGGGGACAAAGAATGAAGATGGTTCATATCCAAAAATCTTTTAACATAATTGAACCTTATTCCAAACGGTCAAAACGTTCCAACGCTAAAAGCTGGAAATTATTTGCGAATTACTCTCTATTTAGTAGTGGGCTACGCAGCATAAGTGAACCAGAGCTGAAAATTAAAGAGAATAAAAATTATTAAAACCGAAACGGATTTTAATTTATTCACAGCTCCGCAGTATTCTTATTACCAAGTGCGGAAATTCTGTTACCAATCCTTTCCCTCTACCCACGATTGGAGTGCGACGGCATTCGAGTGTTTTTTCTCGGACTCAAACCTTGAATCTCTCGCTGACGACAGCGTTTCATTTTACATTCAATTGCTGCACTGACTTAAGTTGTCTATACCGTTTTCATAAAAACAATCCCACACTTAATTATTTGCATATATTGTCACATTGTTTGCCAAAAATTCAGCCCCGGTCCGTCGGCTTCGTAGAGCTAGAGATTAGTAAAGGTTTGCATGAAACAAAATTGTTTATACAATTTGAAACTATTCATTAATGACGACACAAAATTGTATATTTAGATAAAAAAAAACTCTCAACAAATATAGAAACATTCATAAATCACCTGCTTACCTTCATTATATTTAATTCTATTTTTATAACAAAGATTGCTTGTTTAAATAAATCCAATTTCATTTTATTTATTTTTAAAATAGATACAACAAATATGCTGCCTACGAGTACAGGTCAACAGTTCTTTGCTGGGCTTGAAATATCACAAACCGATAAACCTGTTTACAATGATACTGTTTATAATGTATCAAAATCTGTAAGAGACATGCAAACAGCAACACAAAGAAATGCCGAAATGAAAGACAATTATTTTAAATCGAATTTAATACCACTCGATACAAGACAACAGCAAGGCATGACAATAACTCATGAGATTGTGCCACCAACTCCACCACGACCGCTCATCAAATACAATGAACCTTTTTCGGACTTGCCGCCACGCGATCCAATCGATATGGAATTTAAAAATCTGTCGCTTACTGTCAATTTGGGATTCAGAAAAGGTGAGTTTAGAATTTAGTATTTGTTTTCATTTTTTTTTTTTATATAGCTAGAACGTGTTTTTTAAGCTTCGATCTCAGCAAGGTAAAGTAAAGTAGGATTTTCAGTACGCTATACTTGACACAGTATACACTATACTTGACACTTCGAGGACTCACAGTAGGTGGTTGTTGTAATTGCATGCTGAAAATCCTACTTCACTTTGCTTAACTGAGATCGAAGCTCAAAAAACACGTTCTAAATAAAAAAAATGAAAACAAACAGTCGGTTAAAAAATCATAATTTTGCCCAAAACATTTCGAAGTAAATTTAACATTATTTAATAAAATATAACTTCTTTCGAGGAGTGATCCCACACTGATGGGAAAACCTCAAATTTTGGCGATTATTGAATGTCAGCGAAGGATAAGCTTAAAAAGAGAGGAAAAATTGTTTAAAAACACAATTAAAACGTATTTTCATGCGAAAAGTAAAAAAAAAAAATAACTTCATATTAAAAATGAAAGAAAACAGCAATCGATCGTCTACGTAACAATTTTTGTGCACCTGAATTCATTCACTCGCTTTGATATTGGGCCCTGCCAATAAACATTTTTAGTCTCTACTCTAAATTTTAATAGTTCACAGTGGCTACATTTTCGATACAAACTTCCCAAAATTGTGAGCTTCCGTCAATTTTAAGCTGAGATTAAAATTTGTTACATGTTTTTTTGTAACACTCGATTGATCCGCAAAAAAAAATTAATACACAAGGCAATGATTTGATTTATTTGTTAAAATATCCATTTTCTGAGATATTATTCGACAGCTGTGTCTGAATTTTGTGTTCAATTTTGGATGCCTTTTCGTGACCACATTAGCAGATATTAATATTGTTAATATTTTTAAAAATTACCCTTAAGCTTGCACTAATTTGATTCATGAGGAATTAATACACATTTGTTATAGGAGATAATAAATGATAAACAAAAATTCAAGAAATGGTACGACTTAACTTACTTACTGGTGGTATACATTCATTAAATGAAAAAAAATTTATGATGCTTTTATTCTGAAAATGTCTGTTAGAAAGCAAGTAAAATTTTTAGTACCTACAGATCAGCCCATAGTTCAATGCCATATTCAGAACAATAACTCTGTTTAACTGATGTGTTTTGTTTTTAATGAAACAACACAAACCGCGAAAATGCGATACCTCCAAGATAATGGCATGGTCACCGAATTAAGTCTTTTTTTACTGATAAGCCAAAATTTGAGAGTACCTAATAAAAGTGTTTCCCACCTATTATGAAGCTTCTTAAGTACACTGAACGAAATCAACCAAAGTTTCTTTAAATTATTTTATTTAAAAAAAAAAATTCACTATAAACTTCATTATTTAACTCAAAGAAAATGAACTAATCGATTCTTAGACATGTTTTTGATTTAATTTAAATGAATTATTCTAGAGAAAGTAAATCTTAGTTTAAGTCTCCTTAAAAATTTGTAAACTTCATAAATTCCAACAAGAAGATGTTTTTATGGAAAAAAATGTTAGGATCTTATTTTTCATATTTCCGATTTATATACATATTTTGTTTTAATTGCATCGAAATATGGTAAATTTAAGTCACTGTCAATTGCGATATTATTTATCTTTTTCTCAGATCATTTTCTGACACTATCAAAAGGTTTATTCGCGTACTTTCCCGAGCCAAATCCTAACAATCTGTCAAACATAAAAAATTGAACGATACTCTCTTAGAGACCTGAAAAAAAAAATACCCCAAAGTACGTGGATAGACTTCGAGCTACTTTCATCTTTAACATCTAATCCATATCACAAATAAATATACAACATACCTTTTTGAAACATATGAAACGTTCTAGGAGAACATTCGACCACCAGCGATTTTTTTTTTTAGTTTCACAACTTTTTATTTTCTTTGCAATTGAATTTTAAGACAGATTTTGAGTTTGTTTCTTGGCAACTCTTTACATTTATCAGTTCTTACCCGTTGAAATTCTCTGAGCTGTTTCGAGCCAAGAGAGGAACTACTCGTTACTCGTTATTTTGCTAATTTTCTTTTTTTCTGTCATTTTTGATGAGGACGTATAGATTTTGTGCGATTCCGTTCGATTTAAACCGCGTAGTCGAATGAACCTAATGTGAAAACGACTTATTATGTGTCGTTTAGGAGAAACTAAAGCACCGATTGTGGAATTAGAGATATCCGTATTTTAAAATTGCAGTTTGGTGAACTCCCCTTTCAGCGCTGAACACGGCCAAATACCTAATTTTCTTTTTCTTAAATTGAATGAGTATAGTCTTAATAAATTGGATCCTCAAACAAGAAAGGATCTGCAAAAATAAGGACAATATTATGTTTTTCAATTCTCCTTTCAAAATCAGATGTATGTTTTCCCTTAAGGATTGAACAAATTCCAAGGTAAACCACAGGCACATTCTTAGTAATGTCTAAAAATTGACCCTTAGTCTGAATAGTAAGACTCCGTTCATATTACCCATTTCAGTGGGACTCCACTTAATTGTTGAGTGAATTAAGCGTTACGGACCATCTGACCATCACTCTAGATATCAGTTTACGCGATGTTAAATACGGCTGGCTTCAAAAACCTGTAAAGACCCAAAAAAGTGCAGGAGAGTTGTCCTTTGGTCTCCCAATTAAAAATGTTCAATGCCAAGGCAAATCTCTAACATCCAGTGATCCAGTCCATATAAATAAGCTACTAAAGTGTAAAAACGAGACGAAACAAAATACATGACAGCTGGCAGTGACATGATAACCGTCAAAAATGGTCTCATCACAATTTGACCATCCGACATGCATTATAACCCCACTTTGGCTATACATCAATTCTCATTCTAAGAAAGTCTTGTTCTAAATATAGGTAATTTGAAGCAGACCAACCGATTCTTAATCTATTTAATACTCAATAAATTAAGGAATTACACCGTCACACAATTCATTCAAACAATTCATTCAAAGCGAGTATGACTTTGCAATGATTAGGTATGTAGGAATATACTCGCCTACATACCGTACATAGGTCAACAGCCCAGCCTACTTGGTGTGTGATGTCAGCTGTTGGCGAATTGCGATGATAGCTGATGGTGTTTGCTGATTCAATAAAAACAATATGTATTGTGCTTTTGGGAATTATGCTGATAGCTGATGTGAATGAAAACAAAAACGCACTTGATTTCTGACTGAATGCTGTTAGGTATACT
This sequence comes from Cheilosia vernalis, assembly GCA_949126925.1. Classification (NCBI taxonomy): domain Eukaryota; kingdom Metazoa; phylum Arthropoda; class Insecta; order Diptera; family Syrphidae; genus Cheilosia; species Cheilosia vernalis. Next base: position 19,535,343 of record OX421362.1, on the reverse strand, counting down.
TACAACACTTCGCTGTTCCTACTATTCGTGGAGGGATATATGTATATAAACATTTGCTTAGATAGGTACCTCATAGCTATTAAATTTAGACAGAATTTATTCCCCTAATATTAAAGAGTTTGCCCTCACTTAGAGCTTATAATAAAGAAAGTATCTGTAATAGTTGAACATTTCTTACACGTGTCATTTTTCGCGGCAAATTTAGACATATATGGATGTCACAAAAGTTCGGACTCTCGGTGGTCACTCGTGTGTCTTTCTTGAGAGTGCACTGCGACAGCCCCCGTAACCAGATGCTTGACAGGCGATCACACGTAGTGACAAATTTAGAACAAATTTCGACATGTGTAAACTTGACATGAAAAGTGGCATGTGTAATGGTAGCTTTACAAGTTTATCACTGATCTTATTACCACTTGTTGAAGAATTGACGGTATGTCATATAATATCACTCATGACATCTAAAAGTCATGAGTGGCTACATTCAAAAATCTAGTTATGTAAAGTCGACTAAGTTGGTCTAGACTAAATGTAACCTGAATGCAAAAACTAGATTTGTATGGAACGTCACTTTTCCTACTCGAAATTTTCGTGTTTGAATAATACTTGTTTATACTGTGCGTAGGTGTAGGAACTTGTCCCTCAAATAATTATTTACTGTGATCTAACAGTTGACAAATTACATAAGTGAGGCCAGAGTTGGCGTTCTGTTTTTGACAAATATCAATTGCCTTTGATCGACTTGCTTATGGCTCTTCGTTTATATAATATAGCTGTACAAATTGGCACACTATGGACTGCTAACGAACTGTCTATTGCAGCAGAGGAAAATAGAATCTTAATCGCGCAGTTTTTTTTTCAAATTTGTCAATGATAACTGACGTCTGCTACGTAGCTTACTTAAGCTTGTGCACAGTTTTCATTCATTCATGTTTATCTTTACACTTTCAGGTTCAAAAGAAATCCTTCACGATGTCTGTGGTAAATTTCCGGGAGGACAACTGGTTGCAATTATGGGTCCATCGGGAGCTGGAAAATCGACGCTTCTAGATGCGTTATCTGGATTTAAAACTACAGGAGTCGATGGCTCAATACTTTTGAATGGACGAAGAAGGGACTTGAGTAAGTCTATATTCAGTAATGTAATCGCATTCGAATTAACAGAGTATTGGTTTTTAATTTGTTTAGCTTCATTTAGACGAATGTCTTGTTACATTACACAAGACGACCGGCTTCAACCCCTGCTCACAGTTTATGAAAATATGATGATAGCAGCCGGCCTTAAATTTGGGCCAACTGTGTCAAAGGAGGAAAAAGCTAAAAGGGTATGAACAACTTATTGTATACTGTTATTAATTAGACTGTATGTCGTTGCCTTTTGTATTCATAGAATATAAAAGCTTTAGTTATATTCTATCCGCGGTAGAACTAATCATTTTTAGCGTCCGGTCTAAATTCTAAATAAACTCACAATAGCGAAGTTTTCCATACGCAAAACTGCATATTGTGACCTAGGAAATATCTAGTGTGAAGGTTAAAAATGATTATTAGTTAGGACCTATTATTACCAAATTCATCTTTAATTTTGCACAACATTTTCACGTAATTCGTCCATTAGACTTATCAGTAAAGAAAGACTGCCAATGATGGAGTATTTATACAATACGGTCTTGTTAGCAGCGCTGTCAGCTTGCAGTTGCAATTTTTAATCAAACCACTGAGCTAACGCGTTTCTCAATTTATAGCAATCGTGGACTCATGGTTACATTTTGTTTTAAACGTCCTCTTTACAGAGGGAGAAGCTCTGCATAAAGATGATAAGGATAACAAATGTGAAAACAAACCGTGATGAGGGTAATAATATTCGCGAATAAAGTAAAGCGGAAATAAAATGGCTGCCCGTGGAAGATATGTCAAACCGCAATCGAAAAGTTATTGGACACATAAAATTTAGTTGTAGTTATATTAAGTCGACTAGATTGGTCTGGACTAGATGTAACCTGAACTCAAAAACTAAATTGGTCAGTAAAGTCATTTTTTCTGTTTCATTCACATACTAGGCTGACTGTCAGCTCAGTAAGTACTCAGTCAGGAATTTCTTGACTATACTTCCATCCGCTATAGGTACTTCCATTAACTCAGCTGAAGAAACTATTAATGTGACTGATCTAGTTCGATCAAAACTGAGACAACTTAGACTTACTCAACTACATACTTGAGCGTTCTTAATGCTTATAACAAAAATGTAAAAATAAAGGTAAATTTTTTACATTTCATCAGCATTACTACGCAAAAGATCCATTTGTGTGAGCTACGAACAATTTTTCATACTTTAGGTTAGTTTTAAAGCAATATTTCGTTTTGGTATTTGTGGATCGCGAGAAAGTTTGACAGCTCGCATCGGTAAATGTAATCTAAGCCTAGTTATGGAATAATTGAATATAATGCTCAGGTACAGGATTGTTGAAATAACAATTGCTTTTGTATTCCCCTAACAGAAGCTGCATCAAATTTGTGTGCACAATGTATTATCATCGTAAATGAACGACTCTAGTTTTGTTGTTTAACTGGCGCCCAACTTCACGACTTACATCAATCACTGTCTAGATATGGAAGCGAATAATCTATAATGCGATCGGTACCTTTTTCTGAAATTTTTTGATGAGGACGTGTATAGCGTTTGATAGATTTTGTTTACATTGCGCTCGATATAACTTGAGTACGCGAATGGACTTAATATAATACATAAGAACGCATTTAGGAATCCTCCTCACAGAAGTTCAATATTAGTAAAAATGTTGACAGATGTTATCTTAATTTTTATTTGTGTTGTTTTTCCTCTCTCCCTTTAGGTGGAAAGTATTCTCCTGCTCCTTGGATTATATCAACATGATATAACAGTAACGAAACGTCTATCGGGTGGACAAAAGAAAAGACTGTCAATTGCTATGGAATTGTTAAACAATCCGACTATCATGTTCTTAGATGAGCCTACCACGTATGTCCACTGTTCTATCAAAACTCTGAGTATTTAATTTTTACTTAACTCACAATTTAGTGGATTAGACAGCAGCTCCTGCTCTAAGGTTGTGCAACTCTTGAAGAAATTGGCAACTCAAGGCAGAACTATCGTATGCACAATTCATCAGCCTTCTGCCAAACTCTTCGAGGAGTTCGATCAAGTGTATGTGTTATCAGCCGGCTATTGTGTCTATCAAGGAAGTACCAAAAATGTAGTGCCATTCCTTCAAACAGTTCGCCTACCATGTCCAATGTATCACAATCCTGCCGATTATAGTGAGTTGTTGTTTGGCAAACTTTTATATTTAATATACAAGTCTAAAAAAATTTAGTGATTGAACTTGCGTGTGGTGAATACGGCCCCGATAAGGTCGAAATTATAAAGAATGCCGCACAAAATGGACAATGTATTACGTGGTTCGATGAACCGGATAAAATTCTAACCGCAGAAACATTAATCAAACAGCATCCAATCCAATTGAGATCGAAAACAAGATCACTCGAGGACACGACTTTTGGCAATCAACTGAAAATTTTAATAAAAAGAGAATCCATCAAAGTGAAAAGAGATACAACCCTAACGCATTTACGGATTGGAGTTAATGTGTTTATGGCGGTGATATTAGGACTGCTCTATTTTAAAGGCGGCAATGAAGGATCTAGGGTTTTGGGTAATTACAACATGCTGTTTGCTATTTTAATGCATCATACGATGACGACAATGATGCTGACTGTATTAACTTGTGAGTTGTTTCTTTAATTTCTTTATTTGACTCTGAGAAAAATGCGGATTCGTTTAATTTCAGTTCCGGTTGAGATGTCAATATTACTGAAGGAACATTTCAACAGGTGGTACTCGTTAAAGGCGTACTACGTGTCCATAACGATCATGGATCTGCCAATATCGGTGAGTAAACTCAACTAACAATCGTTGTTATTATTCCCCTAAAATATTTTCTAGGTCACAATAGATAATTTTATTTGGAAAAACTTGCCATTGAGAGTTACTAAAATGCAGCCTTGATCTGGACACTGAAAATTCTTGCTGTTCATCCTCATTTACAAGCATAAGAGTTTCCAGTCCAGACTTGACTTTTATGGAACCTCACAATTGCAAAATTTGTAAAGAAAATATTTTTATTGTTATCTATTGTAAACTCCCTCAACTTAAAATCGTAACTAAGAAATAGCTGTTAGTAAATCTGATTGGGCGTTACTAATAATCATTTTTAATCTTCACATTTAATAATTTATAGGTCACAATGGGTATTTTTGTATGGAAATTTCGACATTGCGAGTTAGGAAAATTTTGCCTGGACACTAAAAATGATTATTTTCATCCCAATTGATCAGTTTTTTTACTAGACCACTATTTTATGATTTGTATTTTGTTTTTTTCTATAGTTCAGTTTATATTCGAATAAAAACTAGGAAAATACTGCCACCTGACAGATTGATAATTGATTGATTAATAATTTTAATATACTGATCTCTTCTTCTACATTTCAGATATTTTGCTGCTTCATTTTCTCAGCTATGATTTACGTTTGGAGCTCGCAGCCCATGGAAATATCACGGTTCCTGATGTTCTTCGCTATTAGTTACATGATTGTATTAGTTGGACAGAGTTTTGGTTTAATTATCGGCGCGTGGTTTAACATTATTGTAAGTTCACCGGGAGATCGTTTACTCTGTTCTTTTACTCATTTTTTGTGTTAACTCAGAATGGCACTTTCCTGGCACCAGTTCTAACAATTCCTATGATGATGTTTGCCGGTTTCGGAGTAACACTTAGGGATTTACCAGACTACTTAGAATGGGGTAGTCACATTTCGTATCTGAGATACGGACTTGAAGGGTTTGTTGGTGCTATATATGGACAAAATCGTCAAACTCTGGAGTGCAACGAAGCGTCGTATTGCCATTATAGGTAACACATCTTTGATTTCTAACCCTGGCGTTCTTAAACTTTGGGGTTAATTTCTTCAATTTTAGATATCCACAGAAGTTCCTTGCGGAAATAACTATGAGCGGGGACTTGTTCTGGAACGATTTCATAGCATTAGGCGGAATTGTAGTTCTACTCAAAGTGATGGCTTACTTCATTCTTAAGGCGAAAATATCATCAGTGAAATAAATAGGATATCTGAATTTTTTATATTGTGTTGTTTTTATTTTCAATTATGTGCATGTCCAGCTGTTAAATGTGAAAATTGAATATTTCTGCCGTAATAATAGCAGCAGAGAAAAATATTTCGGCCATTCGTCAATAAAAATAATAATTAGGTCTGTTCCCTAACGGAAATGCATTCGAATTTCGAACAAATTAGTCACATTTAGTCAAATTTCGTTCCCTTACGCAAAAGTTGGGCAGAAGAGAGCCACAAAGAGAGCAAAACAACATAAGAATTTTTTTTTTAGATAGGTATTTCTTTGGGATAGTTGGTTATAGCTGACAGATGACAGAAAAAAGAGTCTAGTTGAGCAAGTTGATATTACTCGCCATCTTCTTTCGATTTTGAAGTCCGAAAGACCGAGCCGAAAAACGGAGGTGACGAATATATAGCTGCCTGTTAACGAGGATCAAATGAAATACATTCTAAAATAGAGAAAAGATAGCAAAATGGTCAAAAGTGGATGCAAATTGCTTGGAAGATACTTCGGGTCTATTCACGATGGCCATACAAATTTGAACTGGTGAATAAGTTCAAAATGCAAGGGATATATTGCCTACGGCAGGTGAACCATAGCGTGTATACAACAACGCAGTAGAATTGTATAAAATGTTTCACTTTCACTACGAATGTCACCGAAAAATACTAAAGAAAAGAGAGCAACGCGTAACGACATCTATCAATATAGCAGTTGAATACGTTGAAGTAAAAAGGTATTGTAAAACTGGTCGCAAATCAGATATCCGCTGTCAAACTCATTTAAAAAAAAAGCGTTTCCAAGTAATATCATCAAAGTTGTGTGTTTTATTATTTATATATATATATATATCTTGTTTATTTATTGCAAAGGCTTATAAATTGTTTACTTATATTTGCTTGGTACGTTCAAATAAAAAGACATTGTTTTATTTTTTTGTTTACTGTTCATATAAATACATATGACTGGAGGACATAAGAGGTTTAAGAGTAAGAAACAAATACAATTTCACTTATAATAATCATTTATTATGGCCATTTTAAATAAATGTTTGAAAAGGAATATCAACAATAGATATATCAATGACGTAGAAACTTTATTCAAATTAAAAACGAAATGTCAATAACAATCAACCGGCTATCCAGTCGTCAAAGTCTCGGTGATTAAACAAAAAAAAAAAAACACAGCTTTGCATAAATTACATAATAGCATAGGAATTCGTTAAATTGTTTAACATTAAGAAAATAAAACAAAAAATACAATAAAAATAACAATTGGCGAAAGTATATGAATAATTTTCGTTTGCTGACGCGTGATTCACAATAATCTTTTCTATGAATATTAGCCTCACTTTATATAGAAAACGTTGATGGCCACGTTTTGTAAGAATAATAGTTTCCTAGTCATGTCATTAGCCGATCTCGATGAGTATACCCTGTTATTTGTTTACAGAAACACCCGTCCAAGTTATTGAGGGATGCAAGAAGTTTCTTTCTAATATATGTAACGGTTTTGAAGGCAACATTTTGTGTGATCGGCAACTCGTCGATATTTCAGTTATAGCGTAGGTTCGTAGGTACAAAAGTACATGGTTTGAAATGGTTATGTTTCGATATGTCTTGGGCCAATATTAGAGGTCGAATTTCTCCAAGTGCAACAGAATATTCACAGATTAACCAAGTACGGGAACGCGTTGAGCCAAAAACTTGAATTTTGTAAGACTTTTGGGTAAGTATAAGATCTGTTCCTTTGCATTTTTAGTACGAATGCAAAAGACTGTCAAATTGGCAGCAGTGGGAATAAATTCTCTCACAAAAATTGTCACGAAAAGTAAAATGTCTGATAAACTCGATTCTAAATTTGTAAATGTTAAAAGTAAGGAAACTTTTTTTGGTGTGCTATGACTACAGGAACTTGACGCCCAACAAAGCTGAGCTCAGTCCGAAACGAAATATTTTAAACTAATACACTGTTGGAAAGGTTTCTTGCGATTTACATTTGTTCTAGAGTGATTAGTGAGCTGGGCTACTCACCAAGGGACTGACTCATCGAGGTTCAATTCCTCTAAATCCACATGAGGTTCTTAATACCATGTTCCCACCAACGTGATTTAGCTAAATCCACTTGATTTAGCTAAATCATCTCATAAATTACGTGATTAACCATACATTTTCGTGATTACTAATTACGTGATTTAGACGTGTTTAATTTTTAATTACGTATCTGTCATTTGATTTGGATTTTTAACCCTAAGAACTGCCACAATAGCTGTCATCCCACCAGTCAACGAGCTGTACGTAAGGAAATTTGTAAAATCGACATAAGTCTGCACCTACAGCCACCCTTGAGTTCACGAAGTGTAGGTAGGTACTGCAGAAAAAATGGTTAAGCAGTTTTTTAGACCACAGTAAATATGTACAATTCTGACCACAATTTATCAAGAAAAATTATAGGGCGAGACCCAATTCAAATTAAAATGGTAGTTATTCCTCTTTTTCCATTTCCGAAACTCTGGACAACATACAAGACTGTTTTAAAGGTTATCTGTACAAAATAGAAAAAAACAATGAGCGCAGTATGTCAATCAAGAGGCTAATACAAGAAACGGAGGTAGGCGAAATCCCACCGAATAATATCACAACGGTAATTCGCACGAGCGAGGGAAATTGTAACTGACTACACCGACAAGGTGTTCAACGTGAATTCAAGACATAAGTCCCCCTACAAAAGCTATAAGAAGTGGTAAAGTAGCCGTTCCGGATCTGGTTCAGCTGAAGATGGAAGATTGTGTTTGAATTTCGAATGCATTCAACAGGGGCATGTAATTTACCACAATAAAATATGTAATGAAGAGTGCATCGAAATCATCTAACACAAGTGTGTTATTCAATGTTATTCTCGGCCCTAGCATTTTTATACATCGGAAAAAAAGGAAAATTCTCTCCATACTCTGTCGGTGGTTGCATATAAGATTGTACAGCGCCGTGGACATAATAACCACACAGGCTCTTCTAGAATAATACGCATTTGTTTGTTTTCTTCATAAGTTCGAAAATCCGGACAGCCTTTGCAGGAATTACAAACTGGCCGAACATTTTTTCAGCCATGAAGACATAGCACTCAAATTACCTACATTTGAGGTTCCATTTTCTTAAAAAAATAATAATCTAAATGTGATGACGGATTGATTTGACGTTTTCGCTTGTTTGATGTTTGTTTTTTTGTCTTGATCTTGGTTCAAACAAGACAGCAAAAACAGGATTCGAGCTGAAATCCAATCCAATACTCTCAAAAGATACCACTTCTGTGATTCCGAATACGACGGTCGATTCGAAAGACATTACTTTCAATAAAAGAATTTAAACCACTTGCTATTACCCGCCGTTCTGGACAAATCTCTTCAAGACCATTCAAAACTCTTAGTAGTCACTCCTCCTTCCACACCCTTCCCTGTGAGCCTTCTGTCAGCGTTTCTTCTCAAAACATACACCGAGTCCCAGCTCAAAGACTGCGGCTTTGCTGCTAAAATAAGGACGATAACATTTCTGCCTAGGCTTGTAAAACAAATTAACGTACATCGGTCTAGAGTGTCAAAACAAATCAAAAACACAATTTGGAATAACAAACGGATTCATTACACTTACATTACACCTAAAACCTTCGCTGAAGCTTACATATTCCAAGCAACATAATTAATAACACATACCATGTAGAATTACATACAGATATACAATTTTGATTTATAATAAAGTATAATATATGTATAATTGGCTTAGCAATATAACTTTGTTACATAAAATCAATTAGTTTCTTTTGTTTTTTGTTTATTTCATTTAAATCTTTTAACAGATATACACAAAACTCAATTCTTTAGATTGCAGAAAAGAGCGGGCAAATATGACGGTCCATAAACCATTATCCGTAAATCATCGACACTTACGCTCGTGTTGGGAATGAGAAGGAAATACAGAAACAGATCGAACTAGGCGAGAGCCCGTCTACTCGATCAAATACAAGTAAAATATATCCTTTGAGCATTTTCATAAATAAAAACATATGAATGGCGTGGTTGGTTTTCGTTTTGTCTGTTCTTAATAATAGTTTTTTTTTTTGTTTAGCTTGAAAATAAAACAACAACAACAACAACAAAATAAACGATATTGCACATTGAGTATGGAACAAAAAAAGAACATATTTATGAAATGTGCTTTGCACCAGCAGAGGTAAGTTTGAATTATTATTCTGTTTACGTTTGGAAGTCATTGATGTTTTGTTTCTTTCTTTTTCTTTTTAAAATTTTTTACTACTTTCAGACCTGCAGATCTGGCATCTGGTACAATCTACAGATTGCTCTGTGTAGCACATTTGAATTTTTTATTCTCGCATTGATTGAAATCGATTTTAGCGTACGTGAAAGCAGACTGCTGCGAAGTGTTCGAATTTGGGCTAAGGCTTGTCGGAGTATCGTCGGAGGTTGATGATCTCGCTGCTGTCGGATTGATGGCGGAACCATAGATCGTTGTGTTGGAATTTTTTGTGGAACTTACTGGTAGATCTAGGCTCGCGTAGTGCAACTCGAGTTCGGGATTTGACGACAGCTGACATAGGGCAGTGAGTTTCGATGCGGGGGAATTTAACGAATCGCTGTGTACCAAATGCGGCTTCAATGACATTGAGTCGGAGCTCTTCTGTTTGTTGTCATCGATGTATGCATTATTGCAGATAGGTACTGGCTTCAGGGTTAGGGGGTCTTGAATTCGGTTGTCGCATATTTTGGGCGACGCAAAGTGACAGAGTGCGGTCGCTGACGATGACACCGAGTTCATGTGTACACTGCAATCACTGTTGACCGAATTGGGTCGACACTGAGTACCGTCGAGGGGGAAAATTCGATCGCTGTTGACTGAGCTCGGTCGGGATATATTCTTTTTTGTTTGCAGCGAACTCTCGCTGCGTATGTGCAAGAGTTCGTAGCCTGTGTCTTTTGTTTGCCGATTTGTGTTGCTGAAGCGAGTGCAGCGCGACGTTGGCGTGCACTTAGGAGAATTTGATTTGCGAGCAAACTTGTTCGCCTCGTCTAGAGGAGGCGAGTCCTTCTTCTTGTCAAACGACTCGGACTTCGAATGGAGACTGTTGATTTTGTCAAGACTTCGATTGGATACGTTTAACTTGCAGTCGACATCTTTAGTTTTGGTGTCGATTTCAGCCTTTTCCGGTGAAGAGTTTCCCCTTGAAATATCCGCCGAGAAGTTCTTGTAATTGTAGCAATCACTGTCGTCGGTGGATAGATCAACATCGACACTCGCCGAGCTCTCGTTCACCAGCGACGCCTGTCGCAAGGCAAGTTGCACAGATAGGTTCTTGAATTTCTCGGATATTGTGGCTGCATCTTGATCTATCTTCTCCTCCGAAATGGTGAAAGAACTGTTGTTGACGTGGTCGAAGAACCGCTTACGCTGACTGCACTCGGTTTTGGCTAGAACGATTTTCTGATTCGCTTGATTTTGCGTATGCAAAATGCTCAGCTTTGAATTGTTGTTGGCCGCCGTGGAGCGGTTGTTGTTGATCAACGATTGGCATGCTGTTATGGAGGGAATCTTCGTAACGCCTCTCGGCTTCTTTGCCTCCATCAATGTGTACGAGGATCGAGACGATTTTGCGAGTTCATTTACCAAATGCCGATTGTTGAGTTGATCGTGAACAACATAGCTGTGGTCTTTGTTGCCATTCCACGACATTTCCAGATAACCTTCGGGCGTTTCGAATTTATTGGAATCTTCGATTTTGAATTTGCTGCTGTGCGTAGGATTCTGCTGTTGGGTGCGTTGCGTTTTGGGTGACTCGGACATCGAGCTCTCATTTGGCACTGACAAGTGATCAGCAGATTCGTCGTTACTGCCCACGCTGTTGGAATACATGACTGGTCGCATTTCCAAATAGCCATTGTCGGATGATGGTGGTGCGGTTGCTCTGATTTGGATCGGTTCCGAAAAGCTGTCGTGTGACTTGTTGTAGGTGGAACTGCCGGGCGAGCTGCTTAACATACTACTTCGTAGATGGCCTCCTTTTGGTAGATTTGCTAGGTAGGACGACGACGAGGCACCGGGCGACTGGGATGACAGCGAATTCGATCGACTGCTGGAGTTTTTGGAGAAATCAATTTCCATCAGATCATCCATGCGATCGACTGAATTCTGACTTTTATGAATTAGCATGGGTGCACTTGATGATTTTCTACCTCGAACGGTGCTCTCGGATGTTGGTTCTATGCTGGCGATTGAAGTCTTGCTATTGTTGGCGTGGGAGCTGTTTGAGCCGGCAGATGTCGCCGCCGTCAATAGGACATTACGTTGCAGGTCACATCGGGGAACTTTTGACCTTGAGCCGACGGAAAACGCTCGCACTCGGCAGTTGGCCTGATCTGTGTTTGTTATTACTTCAATGCGGAGCTTCTGGTTGTTGTGCTCCATGCGACTGCCGACTGAATAGGCCCGCGGCGGTCGTTCATTGAGGGACCTAGAACGAAATGAATACATAAGAACGAGCCGTTCGTTTTGATGTGAATTAGAATTTTTGAGCTAAAGGCTGAGATAACGTCAGCTGTCGGCGATTTATAGTTCTATCACCGGAATATGTGAAAAATATGTAAAATGCTGTAGCACCCACTATTGGAGGAACAGCTGAAACCAGTGATTTTGTTTTCTTTTTTTGTTTACTTACTGCGCTTCATCTTCGTCGGGGTACATGCCGGAGGGGACCTTTTCAATTGGATATTCCTCGAAGGACATATCTTTCAGCGGCATGCCAGGCATGCCAGGCATGGCGCCTCGTTGCAGAGATGTGTTCGGGTTGAAATGTCGCCTATTCTTCAATGACTGCTCCATATCGACGTAGTCTGATGTTTGAGGCGATGACATATGAACATAACCGTCGACGATATCCTCTGCTAGACTCGATGCGCGACTATTTCCATCCGAGCTGTCGTTGCAACTTTTAAATGGACACTCGGCGCCCGCCAAAGTTGTATCACATTGTGCGCTCTCGCACGGGCTGATTGAATTGAACATATCCATGTACTGACTTTCTGGCTCGTCGGACTGAGCATTTGAACTAGATGAAAGTGTTGTCTTCCTGCCCTCGGCAGGCTGTAGCGTATGGATATTCAGTTTATCCAGTATCGATGCATTTTGCTTTTTGTTCTCAGCATACCAGAACTCGTCGCTGTTCTCCTCAGGAATAACACCACCGGGAGAACGGGAACTGAATATACAATCAAGATAGTAACATGTTTGAACAATCCAAGGGGTCGTACATACTTGTAAAAACGCGACACACAACCTGCATTTTCGTCTGTTGTGTGAGAGTTGCGCGTGCTGTCCGGCTCGTCAATGCTTAGCGTTGAACCATCGCTTTCCGAGCAACCCGCCGACGGGCTTAAGGCGTTGCTGTTCATGGGAGGACTATGGCTATGCCTATTGTAGACAGAATTTGGCACATTGCTCAGGGACGACATTGTTCTTGATGGCGGCATCGATGTACTGCTGCTTTCGGTAACTGTTCGGTTTCTCGAAGACGGCAGGCTGTCGCATCTGTCTCGATTGCCCACTGTAAGTGTATAAATTATGATAATTCGCCTGTGCATTGCGACTTGCGAGTTTATTCGACTTACCGCTCAGCGGAGACGAGTTCAGGGTCTTGCTGCCGGAATGAGTTTGTCTTCGCTGTAGAATAGTAACTGGTTTAGACGTTTCCGTTGCTGATGATGATCGCTTCCGCATAGGACCGTAGGGATCATCAGCATTCGTCGACATCACGCTTTAAGTTACAATATTTAAACATCAACTTGAATGAACACATTTCTACGAGTATTGCATACTTAAGTATCATAGTGTGCATATTTTGCGCAGTTAAAGGGTCCTTGGTCTCCATCCAAAGTTCACCAGCCCCTGTTACGCTATGCCTTCCGACTTCCATGTAAAAATAGCATTTTGAGTCACCGCAACTAGTTTCAAACGGAACGCTTTCAACTGAATCCAATGAGAATGCTTCAAATATACAAACCTTCTTATTGATGTGAGATAAAACTCAATAACTGGAACTCGGGTTTCGCCAATATTTGTACGATCCAAGCCGATACGAATAAGTGTAACCGATTTCGACGACAAGCACACATGATAGCTGCCTAGAATGCCTTTCTTTTCAGCCAAGCCCTTCCGTTGAACTAGTACCTGCCAGACGTGTTCTGTAACGCAAAATGAAAGTAATGTGAGTAGGGAAAAACTAAAATGCTTGCTTCACTTACCGTAGTACGGTCTGGGCGGACCGGAGAAGATATTTTGCCCACTTTGCAACTTCAGCATCGCCTTTAGCCAGGTATCCATTTCTTCTTCGGTGTCCATGACGATGCCGAAGCTCCCATCCTTGGTGGACAGGGTGATAACAAAATCATGCTTAGTATCCAAGCAACGATTTATATTGAAGCAACTATTGAGTATAATTGATCGCTTTGGGCTGGCTTTTGATTTGAATTTCTTTTCGTTGTCGTAGTACTCTAAGCGGGCTGGGGACTTTCCACACTCCTCGTATAGAGCAAAGTACTTCTTCTTCATGGTTTTCAGCTTCTTGAGATATCCATTGAGTACAACACCTCCTTCGTTTTGTCCGCTCGCAATTGGTTTGTTTGTATTCGACGTCATTTTGCTGTTTGGCTTCGGTTTTTCTTCTTCTTCTTACTATTCTTATTCACAAATGTTCACATTAAAAGTTATTTCACAGGAAATAACGTAATAAGTCAATTTAGTGGTTCCATGAAAAGAGCGACTGAAACGACAATTGATGCGGAAGAATTCGACTTTGCATTAGATTCAGTTTTAGATGTAGGCGGAGTTCGCAAGAGTGGGGTTATGTTGTCGTCACAAATGCGTGTGATGGGTATTCAAGTTGTGGGGAAAAGTTTTCAGCCGCGTCAAGTGGTCTTTTAAGAGTTTTAAGTGCAAAGACTCGATACAGAAAATAAAACAAATAGTACAATGGGTGTTGAAAAACAACATATTTTTTGCATGTAGTCCTTGAATACATTGAATTGTATATTTTTCTAGGTACAAGTGTCTTCTGCAAACAAAAGTTGCAGTTTGCAGTGAACCTGTTCAAATGCAGGCACTTATAGCGCGAACAGTTTACCATTTTTTTTTAGATGCACATTTTTGATAACTTGCATTTGGATGACTGCTTGGTGAGGCATTTATACGGCAAACTCCGCCCGAATGAGTATCAGTAGTGCAGCACGAGACGGAGAACGCAGCACTAAACAGAGTCACAGAAAAACAGCCTCAACAGTCAACCAAAAGTATGATGGACATGATGGACATTATGTCGATTTGTGGTCAGTGAGGATTTTTCTGAACTAGCTGAAGACAAGATGGGGGCTTCCTAAAAGCTATAAACTGGCTATAAAGCAGTTCCATCAAATTTTTACACTCCAGCTGTCGTCTGCTAGCTTACCTGTGCAGTTATTTATTTATACAGGGTATATGACTATCGGCTACCGCGATTCTCATTACGACTTAGTAATCACAGCCAGTGCGAATGTTGGCAGACTGACATAAGTAATGCCGCCACTGATATGCCAGGCTTAACTAATGAATCACCTGGTTAATTGAAGACTGCTGGCTGGTACCTGCAGCCAAGGATCAATACTGCAGAGCAAGATGAGATCTGTCCGCTAGAAGGAACGGATGTTCCTCGATAAATAAAGAATTGAGCTGACCACCTCTGTTCCAAAACGAGTTCACATTACTGTGCAGCTCCATGCCAAAGCTGAAGCAGTCTACTTACGGATTTATTATTTAGCCCGTGAGACTTATTTTTAATAACAGTAGGCTCAGAGGTTTTAGAGAGAAATGGTTCATTTAAAAGGTTAGGCAGAGGTAGGTACATTTCAGTTCCACTTAAAATCTTATGTGACAGTTTATGACATAGAAAAAGTAGCCCATAAGGTATTTAAGTAGAACTTAAGTCGCTATGAGTAGTATCAACAAACGGGCCTAAGACCGAAGGGATCCGGCATAGCTATGCGATTTTTTTTTGTAAGTCTCCAATGTCATTGGCCGCGATCCACTGCCCGCTAGATGTCTAGCACAAAATATCCCATTTGAAGGAACGCTCGCGCTAGAACGAAAGCGCCAGCGGCAAAGTGTCATTTGTCACTATTTTTCTAGTCATTTCTTCATAAATAATTTCGTGCCGCATAATGTCCACACTACGATTAAAAAGAAACTATTACCTATATTATAAAAACAATCTGAATTGATATTTTACTTATTATTACCAATTTTATCACCATTGCAGCTCAGCTTCGTATTTGTTGTAAAAGTTTGAACGATTTCCTTTGACAGTCGGTTCTATTTTCTTTTTCCTTTTTCTCAATCCATCGGGTGGTTTTGCGGATTGAGTAATTTCCCCGAAAGGGATATTTCACAAAAAGTGCTAGACGTCCAGCGCAAAAGCAAATGGTGAAATGCATTTTTTTTTTTATATATGGAGTTTGACATGGCGCTGCTCATCTAGCGGGCATTTAGCATCTCGCAACAGATTCCCTCAATTTATTTTGCGTGCTAATCTTAAATGTTTTTAAAAAACA
The DNA here is from genome assembly GCA_949126925.1 of Cheilosia vernalis. Classification (NCBI taxonomy): domain Eukaryota; kingdom Metazoa; phylum Arthropoda; class Insecta; order Diptera; family Syrphidae; genus Cheilosia; species Cheilosia vernalis. Next base: position 19,519,532 of record OX421362.1, on the reverse strand, counting down.
ATGACTTGCAATTTATTTCCTTCAACCTGCTGAGGATACCACATGTGGCAGTTCTCTGTATTGTCGTCATCTTCATTTAAGGCTTATTCGATGTATCCGGGTGTGTCACTGCGTTTGGATTGATGGAGGCCGGTTTTTTAATAATTTAAATAGATTACCATCACTTGTTTCTGTCCTTGAGACATTGTCGTATGGTTTGCTCGTTTCAGTCATTTCCGATTAGTTTTGACCTTGGATATTGACAAGATGATGCTCGCTGCATTAATGGAACGTTTTTGGCCTCAATTTTCAGGGACATTTAGCCTACTTAGAGTTGTGAATAAAGTACAGTTGTACAGTTCTTTGGGGTAAAGTAGACTCATAGAACGCCATGGCTATCATGCAGACTGTGTGCATTTAAGATTGATTAGAAGAATTAGCATTCACAAAAACCAACTATCGTTGTTTCACAGAAGTGTGTAAGTACGTAGCTCTTCGGAAAGCTGGACCTATATTCCTTAACTGCAAGAATATAAATTAGCGTATACATTGTGCGAAAGAAAATCCTTTGCAAACAACCATAACAGAAATGAATATGACTCAAAACTGAGCTAAAACCTTTCCAAAAGATCAGATTCACAGTTTGCCATTCTCCCATGAGAAGTTGGCGTACCTACCTACTCTGTTTTTCAAATCATCTTCACGACTTTGAATACTCAGAAGCGTATCCAACCTGTCCTCACTTTTCATTAGTCGACACAGAAGTAATTAGCAAACATATGGACATGTCAGAGAAAGCAATTTTCATTTGACTCAACTTCAAATATCTACCTTGCCTTAGAGATGCAGAGAATTATATATCGGAAGTCTTACCCGGCCAGGAATACTGCCATCATCATCACTCCATTCCAACAATAATGTTTCTGTAAACAACCGAGTAGGTATATATACCTAAAATTTCATTAGCCACACGCCAAAGGTTATATACACATTTCCCCCGAGTTGTGGGTGCTTGAAGTGCACACGTGTGCTGAAAACAAAATAAATGTTTTTTGCTCTTGACATTGTAAAGATAGCATAAGTTCAAGGGCTTAGTTGGAACTGATCCCTCCAATAAGAAATCGCCCATTAACAATTTCATTAACTATTTTCGATCATTGTCTCCTTCAAAGGTCTGGGATGCAATATGCAAGCACGTTGTTATACACTTTTGTTGTTTTCAAACACAAAAAAAAAAATAGAAGAAAGGCCGTTGACTATTACTGCAGTATGTTTAAAGTTTTGCAAACAAACTTTGAGTAAAAATAAGTGACCTTTCGATTCTAACCCCAACAAGTAAGAAAATATTTTTATTTTTTATTTTTTATTTTTTTTTTTTTTTGCCCCCACTTGCCGTTCACGGGATGTTGTCTACAATTTATCGTTGAAAACATTTCCAATCTGATTATAAAAATATGGAAAGAACAACATACCTACACACTTAAGCATTTTCACTTATCTACGATAGTTAAATGAGCAGTAGTAGGTACTAAAATATGGAATGTTTTCCTTTCGATTGACACGAGCACATACCTTGTTTTTGCAGTAATCCTCTTCTTCACCATTTACCATTATTTATCTCGCGTATGCTATGAACTTCTCTGGTTGCAATATGTTTTTGCCAATATACGAGTTCAGCGAAGTTTTTAATTTTTTTAATTTATTTTTTTCACTGTTTTGGGGGTGTAAATCGGATGGTTGATTTGTTTATTTTTGCATATCCGTAATATTCACTTTTTTGCGTTCAATTTAGGTGCTAGCTGGTTTCCTTGCAAGATTTACCCCATAAAAACTGACACTCGGATACATGCGGATTTGCACTCGCATTATGCGGTATTTACGTTGTAGTTATTACAAGTGGATGAACGTAATAATAAAGTTGTAGCCCAGTAGACGTTAAATTATTTTTTTCTAATCAAAATAATATACGTGGCAGATTGGGAGTAATAATAAGAGTTCCCTTCTTGTGACAATAGAATTAACCATAAAAGGAACTAAAGACGCAGTGTAAATTTTATTTGGGCGTGGAAAGTGTTTTCGGATACCCCAAGTATTTGTGAATTGATATTTTTCTACGACATGCAGTAGTTCAGCGTAGTGCAATCGATAGGATGGAGGAATCCGGTAATATGCTAATATACAAACATGTATTTGGGGAAAATTTTTCACGAAATTTCACTTTCTTTAGCAAAACTTTTGCAACTAACTTATTTAGAGACGAAGTTTATCGCCACAGAATTTTTACACATTTGTATTCTGTCACTTTCGTTATTCTATTTTTTATTATCAAACCCGTCAAACGCACAAAACACAAACACATTCAAAAAGTTCACGATTCATGCCACGGCAGCGTTCCAAATATGGAAGCGCTAGCGCAATTTTTAACTACTACTTGACTTTTCTTGTAGAAAAGTAGCTACCTACATGCATTCAAAACTAGTATATCAGTAACTGGTCTAGACCAACAGTTAATTTGATAAGGTATTTTAATAATCAATAATATTTATACGGAGATGTGCCAACAAATTACAATCAGACGGATACCTAGTTTATGTAAAACTAGCAACTTGAATTGTTTTTGACGTTTTTGTATTCTCACTGTCAGCGTTACCTTTATTTGATTTTGAAATTTTTTATTTGGATAATGCCATTCATAAATTTAAAAAAAAAAAATATGTATTTTCGAACAAGTACATTTGAAATGTAACACGAGAGCCTATTATAAAACTTTTATAGTCCTATGCGAACTAATGGTGGTTATAATCGTGCGAAAATTCTAAATTACCAAAGTAGCCTTAGAAATGACACCTTTTTGTCTCACCGGCCCTTTTTTCGACTCTTCGGAATTCTGCAGCGGCCACTCAGTTTTTGTAAGTTTGAATCTTCGAAATGTCAACTGAGTATATGCAGGCAGGATTTCCTTGACTAGATTTGTCGGCTTCCCCTCCATAAACGTCAATTGCAAAAACTATACACGTGACCACTCTGGGCCAGTAAAAACTGAAACACATCTAGTCATACAGCTGTCAGACTTACTAAACTAGGAATCCGAACGTCCCCATTCTTGATTATACTATGTGCATTTATAGGGCCCATACACTACACACACATGCCTGCATGCACAAGCACAAAAATGCGCAAACACTCTTTCCCCATACAATACGCATGCAAGCTGTACAATATTCATTTTTGAACAACAAAATTCGACGCAAAAACAAAAATAAGCAATACAATTTCAAAGTTATCTCGTCTCCAGACGCCCGCTTCTAACAAATCATCTTTTGACTGGGCCAATATGTATCACACACACCACACATGCTTGCATTCACAAACAAACAAATATCAAAATTTGTTGATAGTGCTCAAGCTGTTTTTCTGCTCTCGAAATCAGCTGGCTGTCAGATTTCATGGCCGCAAAAAAATGTTTTGCGAATCTCGATATCTGAGCGAGTTCACACTTACTTATGTCGTTTTCGATTTGGCTTTTCAGATTTTGATCTGAGATTTCAGATTTCTGCTGGCAAATCGAACATAAAATCTGAATTATATTGGTATGTGTGTGTATTGAGTTGGCGGCAAAAAAAAACATATTTGCACTTGCACTCGAAATCCATTTCAATTGATTTTCACAAATTTATAGTACCTACTGCATTTCGAAATCATTTAATATAAAAACTCGATCCCATACGAGTTAAATAAATAATTCAGTTAAAAAAGCAATCGTTCCAACGATAAACAATTCGTAACCGACGCTGTGTGTCATAAACATTGGTGTTAGTGAAAGTATGTGTAAAATCTGAGGAAAAATTGAGATTTCTCAAAAGTGATCTGAGATCAAAAAAAAGATTGATTTTTGTGGCAAATAGAACATGAAAACCAATCTCGATCAAAAAAAAAATTGATTTTTTGTCAAATCGAAAACGACATTACACTAACGCCAAAACATTTTTTGTCTTTTCTCAAACTTTAAAGTGTGTTATTAATTACGTATTTGAAGACAAGTCTGTGAAAAATAGAGAAAAACTTACATTAATTTGGCTGCCGCAATATGGATATCAACATAAATTGACAGGATTTGCATAAGCATAAATTACGATCTAGGAACAGCTGACTTTTCAAACACGCACTACCCCAAAAGCGGAGGAAGAAAATCTCGTTTTATGTTCCATTGGGCACGAAAAATCTGAGAGCAAAATCCGAAAATCCCAATGGAAAACGACTGGCAATTGCTGATTAATCGGAGACTGGAAGGTCTAGTTTTACCTGGAACTCCGCCTTTAGCGATCATATAAAAGTTCGCAATCTCTTTATTTATGCATCCTCTGAATATTGTCATTTGGGTTGTCAGTTTGGATATAACAAAAACAAAAATTGTTTGGCCGGTCGTGTCAAATAACTAAATAGTGCCCTTGTGTTGTTGATAAATTGTGAGCTAGGTGGAAAATATTTCCGTCGGTTTAATCACCGTATTCGATTGTTAGGTACGTATTCTGATAAGTGCAATTCAATGCGCTTTTCTTCTGCATCATCTAGGCTTTACGATGAACATTTCGCCACGATACATTTTTGTTAAGTTAATTTTATTCCAGCTAAACTTATAATGGAGGAAGACATACTGAATGTGTCGTTACAAGAAGTCAAATATGATCTCTGCCAAGCAATCATACAGTGCAACAAACGAGGACTTGTACAAACCGTTAAGTGGTTGGCCGAAATGAACCATGGCCTTTCCTATGTAGAACTTAGCAGTGATTTCCCCGAGGCGGGTGGCAGCGAGCTTAGCAAAAAAGACAGCGACAACTACTATTTGGCAAAGAGTTACTTTGATTTGCGTGAATACGACAGAGCTGCTTACTTCACACGTGACTGTGAGTCGCCAGTTCCAAAGTTCTTGCATTTCTACTCAATGTATATGGCGAAGCAAAAACGGCAACAGGAAAACGTTACCGATAACTCAAATCTGAATGATAACCCATATGGAAAGGACTTGTCGGACCTCTTGAATAGTCTCAAATTTGAGTACAGTCAACGAAAGTTGGACGGGTACGGTTTGTATTTGTATGGAGTCGTCTTAAGGAACTTGGGTCTAAACGAAATGGCAACGCACATATTTGTTGAATCAATTCAGGACACACCGATGCTGTGGAGCTCATATCTTGAGCTAGCACCGCTTATATCCGAAAAAGAGAAGGTGCTCGCATTAAATTTACCGAATCATTGGATGAAACAAGTCTTTCTCGCGCATGCCTATATTGAGCTGTATCTCAACGATGAGGGACTGAAGCAGTACGAGAACCTGCGAACAGCCGGTTTCCAAAATTGTATATATATCACGTCTCAAATGGCATTGGCCTATCACAATAAGAGAGGTAACTCTGTTCAAAGATCGTCTTAAGCAAGTATATATTTTTTTTTTGTTTCAGAGGTCGACAAGGCAATAGAAGTTTTCCAGACAATCCAAGAAGCAGATCCTTTCCGATTGGATAATTTGGATACGTTTTCTAATCTGCTATTCGTAAAGGAGTTGAAAACAGAAATGGCCTCGTTGGCCCACAAGGCGTTGTCGATAAGCAAATATCGCCCTGAAACGTGTTGCGTGATAGGTAAGCTGGAAATTGTGGGTGATTGAGCGCTTCCACTAAGACTGTCCGTGAGACTTAGTTCGCTGCTCGATGTTTCAGTGGCAATGTGACAGCTGGTTTGCTTATGTTTCTTTTCGTATTCAAGAGGTATGGAATCACATTTCATTTCCTAAACCTGGAGCTTGTCTGGTTTCTGACTCAGGCGATCTTTAAAAGTTGTATAAACGTCGCCGTGCTCTGAAGTTTTGAACGCCGATGCTTCTTGCTTGTAAACTGTACCAATTGCGAGGGGTTATAGGACTCAAGCAGCCAACCAGGTTGATCTTGAACTGGCTGACTTTAGTCCCGCACGTCATGATGGCTGCGGTCCCCTCTAACTCGGCACACTACCTTAAGTTAGGTCTTCTTCTACCGCGGTGCTTGGGGTAGACTCATTAACCCGTCTAAGATAACTGATTTGCTCCTTCTTAACTAAGTTTATATCCAAGTTCTTGACAGAAGCTTTCCAACCAAACTGCCTCCATACCCGATTACGGGTTTATTTTTACCACGCTTTATCAAATAATTCCTGAAATGCGCACAAATTTCCCTAAGACTTGTACAATTTTTTAAAGGGAACTACTACAGCATACGATGCGATCACCAAAAGGCAATTATGTATTTCCAAAGAGCACTGAAGCTAAATCCTCACTATTTGGCCGCATGGACCTTAATGGGACACGAGTTTATGGAACTAAAAAATACAAACGCGGCGATTCAAAGCTATCGCAAGGCAGTCGGTAAGTTCATTTCGATGTCTGTGAAAACTCGAAACTAAGCTGTGTTTTTTCCAGAGGTTAACAAGCGCGATTACCGCGCCTGGTATGGTCTCGGGCAATCATATGAAATTCTCAAAATGCACTACTACAGTTTGTATTACTTTAAAAACGCGCACAAGCTGCGTCCCTTTGACAGTCGGATGCTAGTGGCTCTTGGCGAGACGTACGAAAAATTGGAAAAAAATGAAAACGCGATAAGATGCTTCCTCAAAGCCTGCAATGTTGGAGACATTGAAGGCATAGCCCTGTATAAACTTGCGAATCTTTACGAAAAGCTGGGTAAAATTGAGAGTGCGGTGCCTGCCTACCTTTCATATTGCGTAGACGAAAGAGCAGCAGCGGACAAGCAGAGCTTGTACCATGCGTACATAACGTTGGCTAACTACTACGAGAACAACGGGCAATATGAGAAAGCAGCTCACTTTGCGTACAAATGCCTGGAATCAGATGAGGTGACAACATTTCCCTGTACCACAAATAGTTTCATTCAATTTTGTTCTTAATTTTGCAGAAAAAGTCGGAAGCGAAATCTCTTCTAAAGACCATCGAGAACAAACGATTAACGCGACCAATCATATCGCAGGCACCTCCCAGAGAACCTGATACTAATACCAGTGACATTTGCATGAACAGCAGTAAATCGTTAATGGAAAAGGAAGACGAACAGATTACAACGGATCTAGCCAGAGAGACGACTGAGTTTGTAAATAGGTATTCAACGGATTTCATGGATATATCTACGATATCGATGGATTAAGCTGTGTTGCTGTCTTTGTATTCCATTTGAATTGGATGTTGGTAATAAATCGAAAAGTACATAGTACTAGATCGAAAAATCTAAATCGCGACATTTTTTTATTTCCGCTGCAATAAATTTCTGCGAACGTTTGGCAAATATTAAAGGAATGTATTTTATTTATTTGTTGCGAAAGTTCATCAGACAAAGCAATAGATTTGGAAGCCGATAGCGGTTTTGGAGTTTTTCTTTTTTTTTTTTTGGTAGCTCAAGCATTTGTTTGGTTATGTTTGGCATGGATAGTGGGTTCAAATACCGTAGCTGGAAATGCCCCGTCAGCTCCGATTTAATACATACGAATTTAAGAAGAATTAACAAGAACCGGTTGACAAAAGGTTTTGAAAACACTCAAAGAAACAGCTTATAGACTTTTCACACCGAGACGAAAACCGGGTTTTCGCGAAAACTTTTGAAAACTTCTACGAAAACAGAAGTTTTCCCATACATATTTCAGTTTTCAAAACGAGTCGTCTAAAGTCGTTTTCCACAACATTCCGAAAACGACTACCAATCGTTGGGTTGTTGAAACAAACACACCTTCTGCAATACTCAGCAAAATGGTTGACCGAACAAATGTCATAACTCACAACTTAAAATCATTTTCCACAATTAATTGATGGATTAATATTTTGAAATGCACTAAATTAATTTTGTTTGTTAATTAATGCGATCGAAATTTGTAACCACAAAAGTTTGCAACGAAGTATAACGACTAGTGTGACACAACTGATTGATGTCACCTCCGACCAAATGATCATTCACCGCTATCGAGGTATATCCGTTTGGAAAAAATTCCTATACGGAAGTCAAATGATCGGAACTCAAATCGTGTTCGAAATATCCTATCCGGAACAAAACAAATGAAGCAAACGCGTTCATTGCGCATTCAAATATTACGCAGCAATTAGTTGTCCGAGAGCTTCGGAAAAATGTGTCATTTAGCTGTCAAAAGTGAGTGGTATAACGCTGCTTCACGCAATGTCCCATAAGTCATCGGAGAATTTTTCCGAAAGTCGTATCAGAACGGATACCTCGAATGGAATTTCTCCGATTTCGGATTGCAGAAAATTCCGTTCCGAACGGATGCCTCGATAGGGGTTAATGATCATTTGGTCGGTATCTTGCTCTTTGCCAAGCAGGAATCATAAGGCATGCATAACGATGCTCTGAGGAACAGGTACCGGCTTAATCTCAGAGGAATCACGGTTCAGATTCAATGCTGCTGAATGGTGTGACTGTTTCAATGTAATGTCGTTTTCGATTTGGCAAAAAATCAATTTTTTTTTTTATCGAGATTGCTTTTCATGTTCTATTTGCCACAAAAATCAATCTTTTTTTTGATCTCAGATCACTTTTGAGAAATCTCAATTTTTCCTCAGATTTTACACATACTTTCACTAACACCAATGTTTATAACACACAGCGTCGGTTACGAATTGTTTATCGTTGGAACGATTGCTTTTTTAACTGAATTATTTATTAAACGCGTATGGGATCGAGTTTTTATATAAAATTATTTCGAAATGCAGTACTAAATGTGTGAAAATCAATTGAAATGGATTTCGAGTGCAAGTGTATACATATATGCTTTTTTTTTGCCGCCAACTCAATACACACACATACCAATATAATTCAGATTTTATGTTCGATTTGCCAGCAGAAATCTGAAATCGCAGATCAAAATCTGAAAAGCCAAATCGAAAACGACATAAGTCTCCACAATGCAGCTCTTTGAGTTAAGACAGACGTTCGCAATTCATAGCGCTTCACGGAGTACAGTGCAAAAGCCAACCTGTGTTGGGCGCCAGTTACAACACCGAATTGCACAACACTACATTTTCATAAGCATTTAGTTTATTTTGTTTTTTCCTTTTTAAAATCCTCTATTTGGTAGTTATTTTCTTAACAATTCTTTATTTTCCAATTTGGTATAATTACATGTGCACTTGAATGTGCTATCGAACTTAGTATTTAAATTATTTAAAAATAAATGTTACAAAGCCGTAGGTATATTATCGATGTTTGGCTTCGGGGAAATCTGGTAAACCTTTACTTTTGGAAATTACTTTCAACTTAGACGAAGAAGTCACTACAACATTGTTTTATCAATCCGTTCATCACGTTGGTGGCCGTAAAACTTTGAAACCTAGATCAGTTGTTGCGACGTGTGTCTATTGTCTTTATCAATGATATGAATGTATTTAACTGAAGACAATTTACCCGATTGGTTAAGATATTCAAGTTCTTCTGTCATCTTATTCACGAGCACTTGCAAATAGGAGCGAGCATCTCTTTCGTCTAGTACCCATTGAATTATTTCGGTGACTTGTTTCTCCCAGTGGAATATTGTTTTCTGCTTTGACCTGTCGTATAAACAAATGAATAAAATAAATATTTGTTGTCATATTTGATGCACTTACATTAACTCTTGACATTTTTTCTCCATCTCTTTGGTTTTATTCTGAAGGATACTGCGACTCTCCTTGACCATGTCAATCTCGGCGTATAGTCTTTGCTTTTCTTCAATCCAAATATTCTTCTCTCGGCCATATTTCTTTCTCAGCTCAATAATGGTTTCCTTTAAAGTTGTCTCTAGTTCATCGCTTTTCTGCGAATCTATTCGAAACATTTCCGGAAAATTTTGAGCGTCGCTTAGTTTGCCGCTTAACGTCGCAACGCTTATGTTAATGTGAGACTGGGGAGTGTCTGATGAAGAGTTCTCTTCATTGTTTGTCTTTTCTAGGCGAAAAACATCCGAGGAATATCCAAACGACGATGGGCTCTCAAAGTCTAACGTGTTGGCAGCCCAAACTTCAGACTTTAGCTTGCGATAGTACTCGTCAGATCGTTCACGTAATTTTCGCTGCTTCGATGCTCCAGCAATGGCATCTTCCATGCGCAGTTCAAGTTCTCGTTTACTTTTTTCCGATTTTCGAAGCTCACTTCTAAGGCAGTCGATTTTCTGCATAGCTGTGTCCAGTTCTTCTTCCTTGTCCCTAACCTGAAAAGTGCATAAAAGGTGAGTAAATAAATACTTAGATATTGAGAGTGGCACAAAGAAGAATATGGGAGGGTTCGGAACGGAATCGACAAATTCAAACAAAAAATACTATTCTGGTGATTCTGAGGAGAGAATTTCGCTTCTCGATTTCAAATCAGAATCCACTCAAGAAGCACTCCCACAAGTGGAGTTTATGTATTTTATGCAAGTCAGCTGACAGCATTTCACCAATACTTTTGTGGATTCGATCAGAAACAGTTTTCTTGTTCGATTGGATTACAGAATGATTGGATCCCCGAGTGAAACCAATGGAAGGCGACATTATTATTTATAATAAGTTTAGATGAAATTTGTTTAGCTTTTGCCGTCAAAGCAAAAGATATGGGCATAGGCATTGCCAGTCTTTCAAGACGTACTCGTATTGCACAATCAATGTTGTGGTTTGTAGTTCTATAAAATATCACAAGTCCCAATTTTCGAAATAAAAACAAAATAACATGTCTTGTTAATAAAAAAAAATAAAATCCTCTCTTTAAGCTTATGTTCCAGAAAGTCTACTTGGTTATTGGTAGTTACATTTGAAATACTGAAGGCATGTTTGATTACACAACTTCTAGTAAGGTCGAATGTGTTCATTGGGTTCGAAAGAAAATTTGTTTTTGAGCCTTTTGAAGAAAATCTATCACAATGTAAATAAGACGCGGAAGTGTAGATGTACCTTAAAACAACTTACAGCAAGAAACAGAAAGTACTTCAAAGGAATTTTCGCGAGGTTCAGCCCAAAATCTAGCAGCAACAAAAGAATCAAAAGTAACGTGATTAGGGCCCGAATTGGGCGCCATTTCACTAATTTATAGCCAGGCGATGAAATAAGGAACAAGAGATTTTAAAAAGTTATTCGGGATGGTGGATGAGATAATAGACAAGGGAACCTTATGAACTGCAACTTGTTTGTTTATCTGGATGTAATCCAAAAAGTCACATGCTTGAACAACATTAGTTTGGCCACATCCTTTTAGAGATCAAGCTATCGTAGGGAATCGCAGAAGTAGGTATATTCAGACACAACAAATCTTACTAAGTACGTAGTTCTTTCTATACAGACTAAATTAAAACTGCTTTGCAAGCTCCAATTTTATTGGTTAGAGGGTTTCTTATGACCCGGGCAGTTTGAGTCCTCTCAACGAAAAAAAAATCAAACTAAATCGGAAGCCGAGTTTAAGTGGTTGAGGATGTGAAATGGACTTGAAAAAAATAGCAGTTCAACTTAAAAACACTGTCCTCTACATACCTGCCGCGACAGCTTAAGCTTCTGATTCCTAAGCTCGAAAAGTTTATCCGTCACTTCGGAGTACTCCTTCATGGCCAGCGTTCTCTGCGAAAGAGCGTCCCTCAGCTCAGTATTTTGCGACTCAAGCTTTTCAATAATGCCGTTGTTCTCAATCTGCAGATTTTCAATTTGCTGCCTTAAATTCTGGCATTCCTTCTCCAAATCACTGTCATTAGTTTCAACCTGATCGACGCAGTCACGTCCAATCTGTTTCTTTGAACTCAATTTGTCATTTTCCACCGACGGGATGTTTGTCTTCTCCGAAATCGATGAGTTATTCGTATCCAGCTGCACTTCGATCGGCTCACTTTCACTTTCCATTCCGTAAATGTGAACAAAATCCGACGTCTTACTGATGTTCGTATAAGTGAATCCGATAAACGGAAGATGTAGCCCCGAAAAGGTTTTATTTACCAATGGCGGAACTGTGTCCGACGATCTGAAATCATGATCATCGACGTCAAAGTTTGACGTATCCGTTGGGCTTCTGACCTCGGGAATGTATCTGGCATTCTGATGCCTTATATTGTCCCAATCAATGTCTTCGAACCAGGGATGCGCCTTGAAGTCGTCGATTCCGTTCTGACCCAGCCGGATGTCGGCGGTGCAAATCAAGCGTTTCATCAAGTCCTTGGCATTATCCGATACCTGAAACTCCAAGCACTCTTCAGTTGAAAAGTCAAAACTGTTCTCGTGGTTCATAATTTTGCCATAGGTTTCCACTAGACTCTCGGCATAGAAGGGCGTTTTGCCATACAGCATTTCGTACATACAAATGCCCAGGGACCACCAGTCACACTCAAGGCCATACCAGCCCTGGCCGTCCTCCATAACTCTCAGGATTTCGGGGGAAATGTAGTCTGGCGTTCCGACTGCCACGTTCGACTTCACTTTGCCGTCACTTCCCAGCTTCAGGCATGAACCAAAGTCCGCCAAGCGGATGTGACCACTGGCGTCGAGGATAAAGTTGTCCGGTTTGACGTCCCGGTGAATGTACGACAACTGGTGGATACTGCTTATGGCCAGAATCATTTCGGCTACGTAGAACTTGGCCATGTCCTCTGGCAGTCGGTCCTCGAATTTACTCAGCAAAGTCAGCAAGTCACCGCCGCTGTAATAGTCCATCACCAGATACTGGAATTTCGATTGCTTTAATCGGTACAGCGGTTCTTTCAGGCTTACTTACCAAATTCTTGTCATCTTGGAAGGCAAAATGCAAATTTGTTATCCACTGTCGGTCGCCGGAAACCAAGACATCTCGCTCCTCGCGAAAGCACGCCGTTTCCGCTCGCTTTAACATTTCCCATTTGTTGAGGATCTTCACCGCGTAGATTTCGTTACTCTTCACATTGCGAGTTAAGTACACTTCCCCGAACGCTCCCCGACCAATGATCTTAAGCAGCTCAAAATCGCTAATTGAGGGTCGCAACTGCTTTATTAGTCCCACTGTCGGTTTCGCTGAAAACTCAAGTCAAGTGAGTATTTTTCCTTGAAGAAGGAGGAAAAAATAAAACCAACCTAGATCTATGAAATCGGAAAATGTCTTTTCGCGACACAGGGATGAATTACAACACTCATCGTACAGCACAAGAAGGGCATCGTTCAGCAGTTCGATGGAAATCGATTTGTCCGAAATAGAATCGCCTGAATTTGTTAGAGACTTGGACAAGTTTGTCAAGGGGGTTCTTGCCGAATTGTCCATGTCTGGTGGAGTATGAGAAACGATGTAATGCAGTCGGATTTAGAATTATTGTATTGATTACCTTATATCTTCATCGAGTCCGGAATGATATTAGCGAAGGAAAACACTGCTCATATCACAAAAGCAAATTTTAATATTAAGTAGGATACGGGTCCTTTCGCTATGTTTTCCTCGAGTTGTATTTACTATTTTTAAATGTTTTATTTTTATTTAATTTTTCAACGACAACGAGCAGAGTGTACGAGTAGATTAAGTAGCAAGTGCAACTGCCAAGGAACGTCTGTGTGGGTGAATGGCTACTGTTTTCATTTTATTGCTCTCCTCACTTCTTAATTCAAGCTAAATAGCATGCGCAGGATTGTCATTTGGATTTTGTTTACATCGACTGTGTTGATTTTGTATGCCAGTTTTCTTAGAAAATTGTAATGGTGTTCCAAAACATCACACACCAGAGTTACCCCTGGCTTGACTTCTTCGTTAGGGGTGGTAATTTTCAATGTGAATATTTCATTCATGAAAAATCCATACAACTTTGTAGCCCTGCTCTCATATATTGGATAGTATTCTAGTTCGCTGCTGCAGGGTTGTTTTTTGAGTGGCGAAAATAGTAGAACAGTTATCTTGGGAAAACGTAGTAAACTTTGGATAATTTCGTGAGTGTGTGTATCGTTTGATTCTTGCCTCGAATATGAAGATAAAGCTTGATAAGGGGTGATTTGTGCTTCCCCTAAAAATGAGTTAAAGAATGGAATAGTGCTTATAAGTAATTGAGAGTCAAGAAGCGGATAATGGCCATTTGTTCGCTATCGAACATTCTTAAAGAATCATACTGCGCTTTAGAAAAAGGACAGTTAATAGCATTTTTTTTTTTAAACAGTAATATAAGACTCACCTGAACTACTACATATTTTTTTGTTGATTGAATCTTCAGAAAATGTCGACTTTTCTTACACATTCCTCCACCGGCCATTCTTAAAATCGCTGTACTTCCTTAAGCTTAGTACGCTGATAAAGCTAAACAAATTTTATCTGGTCTCTGACTTTTCTCTCCAAACATTAACTTAAGATCCTAGCTAAATTTTGACAAAGAGTACGCCGTGGACAAGTGTCACTGAGAACAGCTGCTCTTTGGAAATAACTTACTTACAATTCTCTCTCTGATTTCAACCATTTCCAATTTTAGGTAGGCACTCCAAGGTCGATTTATTTATAAAACAAAACTAATCCTTTGTTACTTCGCCGCAATGCAAAAATGAAACAGAACACTACGATCTGTCAAAATATAGCATGAGAAAATGTGCCGTACTTCCATTGCTGTAGTTAGTCGAGTTGCATGTAATACACATGCATGTTAGTCATTGCAGTTTAAAAATATCTTCCTTGTGGTATTTTTGCGCTTGCAATCGCTATGTTAGTCTGGCGATAGATAAGTTTGGGGCGATTGTATTGGAAGAACAGTTGCATCGTCAATCGTTTCATATGTCCAAACTGAAGGGTCGCTGTGAATAGCCTTCCTTGTGACTGCCCCACAGCCCACATCCAGCCAAATAGTTAATTACCCTTATTGCATGTCCATTTTCCCAAAGCAGTGATGCCAAGTTCCCTACTAGAAACCAGAGACTCCAATCATAGTTTCATCGTCAAAAAAAAAAGAAGAAAAAAAAGAAGGTTGCTAAACCTAAAGGGGTTTTTGCTGTCTAAGTTTTTTCTGTGTAAATGTGACACCTTCCTGAGGCCTGGCAGTAATTTCAATTTCTTCCACGTGTGTAAGTGAGGACGTTCAAGTGTCTAGTTTTGTCTGACAGCTGGCTGACTTGATGCGTCTTAAATTTGATTGACCTAAATCTATCACATGAACAGATTTTTCTGTCGACTTTTCTGGAAAGTAGCAGACGAATCTAGTCAAGAAATTCGTGACTGGGTGCTAAGTTGACAGTTCGAAAATTGGATAACGTAGGAAAAGTGACGTTCCCAATCGATCTAGCTTCTGCGTTCAGGTTACATCTTATCCAGACCAATGTAGCAGCGTTGCCATTTGGGGCAAGTGTTGCGTAATGAATAAATTAGTTTTTTGTTAAAACTAAAGTTCCTCTGTATTATTTTTATTTTCTTGATATAATATATATTAGTATTTTATGTGGTGGCCACTTTTTGGTCCCCTTTTTGAACATTTTCAGCGGCAACGCTGCAATGTAGTTGATCTAGATTTTTGAATGTGCCTAATAATTGTACAGACTTGTGAGAAATTGTTCACTTCGTGGGGTCGGCTTCCGAATTTTTGCCCAATTTTCCAGAGTATGATCTTGACGAGGTCACGTGACAGCATGTCCCATTCTCTTTGGTCTTAGTAAGATTCTGGTGCAGCGAATGTTCTTCATCATCATTCTTAACAACGCGACGAGTTCGCTTGAGATACCAAACCAACCATTACTCTTAACGCTTCGTCTCTAAAAAAGTGTTTGAGGTTTTTCTAGCATTTTCGTATCGCAGTTTGTTACGGATTCTTAACCTCGAAGCCACTGTGCTCCGGCACTTAATGCTGGCTGGTGGCTGCATATTTGTCATTTATAGCTGGAGGCATGTACGACGCCCGGATATCTTATGTGTTCAATCGACAAGGGCATAGAGATCGTTTCTATTTTGGAGATTGTTTTAGCAATCAAATATTATTAAAAGAAGTCCGAATAATCGACTGAGAAAGCTTTTTGTACCCAATATTAATTACTCCTTTCAGCGACTATACTTGGTATCCATACAAAAACTTATTACACATAGCTTCCATGTCTATTGGATGTCAGTACATAATTAAATTTACACCATTAAAATAAACTATCCAAAACTTTAACGCTACTCGCGCTTGGACTTTATATTCAAACTCAACGAATTGTTGTTTAAAATGTTCTTTTTTTGCTTTATCCCATTTATTGATTATGGACCAAACTAGAGCATGCGCCAGGATAATGTCAAAAATACTCCCAGTGAAGAAAATATTCGTATACGCGTAAATAAATTATACCCATCAGATTTTCTCTAACCTTCATCATGTGTGGTTTAGTGTTATCAGCAGTTCGAAGCATCACTTAAAAATTGTCATAGGTGTTCTTGAAAACCTATCTCTGTGCTGCAGTTTTGATCTTCATAGTAATATGAACGGGAAATAACTTTGGAAATTTAATTAAAACTCACTATTCATAAATTTACATTTGGAAATTCATTGGTAAGCTTTGAGTATAGTGAAACTGCCTCAAGAACGCACAAATTTTTCTATTTCACCTTTTGTAGGTAGGTATATCTACTATAAGCATCACATACACATTTTTATGAACTAGAATTAATTATGGACTCAAATTATCGCCTATTGCACCTAGTTGTTATTTATTCATTCTGCTGTTATTATTCAGACGAAAAAGGTGAATTCTGAGATTTAGAAAACAATTTAATTGAATTTACATCTTTATGCTCATTCTACCTTTCCGTATACTTAACTGATATATACTAAAATATTCATTTCCCAAACCACCCTCGAATTTTCACGGGTATTTGAATTTTAAATTAAATACTACGTAATAAAATGAAGGACAAACAGATGTGCTCGTACTCAAACTCACATTCAACAGTTTTGCTAATGGAAAATGATTATTCAGCTCAAGACGAAGTGTGTTGAAACGTTATAACTTGTCACTGTTCAATAACGCATGAGTTAAACAGAAAATAACCTTTCATCAATTTTAGAAAATATGTCCATCCACCCCCAAAATATTAAAAATAAGGAAGAAGAAAGCAACTGTTCGATTTGTTTGTCTTGTTCGTGGATCGAAATATGTTTAACTTTTCTGAATATGTCAAAACAAACGGGAGAACCACTTCAGTGGGATTATTGAGACTGGCCCCACACCAGCCTAATTTTTTTTTAGAGAAGATCTCCGATGAATCTCTTATGGAAATAAGAAAGTAAACCTACTTTATTCATGTCTATGATGACTGACAATTGCATTCGCCGGCGGCGTGGGCAACCGGGTTAGGAAGTAGTGTTACATTAATTTAAAGCAAAGCACAAATACTTTGTGGAACTTTTTTTAACAGCACTAATATTCCATTTATATTTCTGCAGATTCATAGACCATGACATTTTCATACTGAGAAACTGCAAAGAAAAATTAAAGGATGCAGCTCAATTTACACTCTGATGTTGATGAGTTAGAAAGCAGTAATAATAAATCCAAAGCACAAGCAAAAAAAGTCACATTTGCTTGCGCAAATCAAAGAAATCAAACATCAAAACGAGATAATATAAACGCGAAGCTCTTCGAAATAGACAGAATGGCCTTGAAAATGGAAAAGGCTTTACAAAATTCCACTGCTCAAAACATCATGGCCAAGAAATCGCATAAGAGGCTAATCTGTAAGACAGATGAAAACACCTTGCCCAATGGAGAGAGGCGAGTTTCAACTACTCGCAAGCATATACGTCTGCGAAATATGTCTAACTTTTCTGAAGTATATGATACACTGCATTATACTGGAAAGGATGTAAGTATTATTTTTTTTTCAAAAATTGTTTGCATTGCATAGTACAGTGGACGTTCATTAAAACAATAATCGGATATAGCGAATTTGAGACACTTTTCAGATAAACATTCGTAACTCTGTATAGCGAATAGTGTCCACGATTTGCTTTTCGATATAAGGAGCGTATAATAAAAGTTTGTTTAAAAACCCTGAAAGTATTTAAAGGGCAGAACTATTATCTATTCAATTTTAAATCAAATAAAAAATTTTAAATAAAAGTATTTTTCAACGACTTGTTTTTTTAAATAAAAATAGTATAAAAAAAATATCGATATAACGAACGCGCTCGACATAGTGAATGACATCAAACATTATATCATTCGTTATACTGGACGTCCACTGTATTCAGAAAGATTCAACTAAAAACTAAAAACATGAAGCAAGTTGTGGTGCAGATTATTCTTTACCAAACTAAAGACGCTCTGGAAACCTTTTAACAACAGCGCCTGTCATTTCTTTTATTTATATGAATTAGTATGATTAAAAATTAAAAATAGATTCACCTGATGCAATGACTTTCTTTGCGTAGAAAATATTGATGAAAACTCCAAACAAACTCCACCAGTTGTCAAACTCAAGCTCACTTGTATTGGTTGGTAAATCTGAGAAAAAATCCAGATTCGCTAAAGTGCTCTGACATCTGAGAAAGGAGGCTTTTTTTAGTCCCAAACCAATATGAAAAGTGCTTTGAGAGCGCCCCATCGAATACCACATAAGCAAAGGCTTTAATTTTGACACTTCTTTCGAGTATAACCAATTGATACATTTTACTCATACCACCCAGTATGAGTTGCCATCCCATTGATTTCGATATAAGCAAGGCGGCTTAAAAATTAAGGATTCTATTCTTTTGTCTGACAGTTTTTAAAATCGTTGATTAGGGTATGTAAATGTCACTTCTTCGCGCAATTGGGTACTTATTTTGCTCCAAGTGCTCATCTTTTATCATTTTGTTGAAGTTATTTGTCATTCAGGTGTAGACATCTTATACGAAATATAAAGGTATACGCCATTTTTAGCTCCTTGAACAATATATTTGTTGTAATTTGAATAGCTATGTCGGGCCACTGTATTGCAACTCCTTCGAGTTTTGAGAAACTGGTGTAAGATATACAAATCAAAAGGCAATGGTAGCTTCTTCTCTGTTGGAGGTTGATTTCTTTGTATAGTTTTCTATCCACAAGAAGGCTGTCAAACTACATACAATTTTCTTTTATCGTCCAAGGTTCTCTCTTGTTCTAAGGCAACTTGCGTAAGCAGCATTGTGTTGGGAAACACTGCTTCGAATAAAGCTCGCAGATACGAGATTGTGTTGGATCATGCCGAGGACTTTTTTAATCAATATTTCACATCTATCAATAGGTAAAACAATCTGAATACATTACATATCCCTGCTACTGTATTCATTTCATATCATATCTCTTACTACAGATATGAAAGCAATGCCCATCGATCCAGATGGCAACAAGTTCAACAGCTGGTCAAGGGTCACGGACACTACCATTTGACCGAAACCGAATTGATATATGGCGCAAAATTGGCTTGGCGCAATTCTTCTCGATGTATTGGCCGAATACAGTGGTCAAAGCTACAGGTTTGATATACCAACATAAATATTTATATGAAACCAGAACTTACCGCCTGAAGCTATCGGTTTTTTTGTCGACACATTTCATACACAAGTTTTGCTAATTTATTGATTCTTAAGATTTCATTTATTTTTTTAAGGTGTTTGACTGCAGATATGTGACAACAACAAGTGGCATGTTTGAGGCAATATGTAATCACATCAAATATGCGACAAATAGAGGAAATATTAGGTGAGCTTTGACCATTAAATATTTTTTTGTTTGGGGGATAGTGTGCTGGACTAAGCGAGGGTCCTCAGGCTTAGGGTTTATTCCACTGCGCCACCTCTCGCGAACGCCTGAGAAACACCTGAACGTAAAACTGTAGGAAATTGGAAACCAACTGAGAACCACGTAATTGAAGTACAATTGATTAAAGTTAAAAGTTTATACAAACAAGTTAAACAAAAAAGTCTTATATCTTACATCTATGAACAGCATAGCGGTGTGGTGGTGGAATGACAGACAAACAATTCGCTTGACGAATTTTGTTCCATTTTTCATTTATTATGTCATTTGATAACTGTCCCACAGTTACGAGCTTCATGTTAGAACAATTCTTCGGAGCCTAAAAATGGACGACGAAGGGAGGAGAGTCAGGCGTCCGCTAGAGGAGGCGCTGAAATGCCTACCACTTCATAGTTAATAGTTCCTACCTACCTACTTTCAATGACAAAAAAACCATTATTTTAAAAGTTAGTTTCGCAATGTAGACCGTGTGCGGTGCGCTCCTATAGCCTTAAATCATTTAAACTAAAACCACGGGCTGTATCACAAAACTAAATTCGCCACTTACAGGCATTTTCATATAACTTGTAAGTAAATAAACAAATAAATAGTTGGCGCAACAGTCCCATAGGGACCCTAGGCATAGCTTTTCACAACCATTCGTTTTGTGTGAGTTTTTAATTTATGGAACGAATGGAAAGGAACTAAAATTGTATGCCGAGTCCAAATGGTCAATTGAAAAGCTCTTTCTAGACAGTTGTACTCTCGGATATATGTCAGACGTTCGCTAGAGGTGGCGCAGTGAAAAAAAAAACCCTAACTTGTCAGTACCGACGAATAATAACGATTCTATAGACAAGTTCATACAATTTTACAGGCTGTTTGAAGAATATGAGTACTGTCAAAAATGGTTTCATCCCATGTAATGGGTGGTATTGGTATGAATAAAATGTAGCAATTGATTTTACTCATGTCAAAATCGAAGCATTTGCTACGTTTCGTATGAATAAAACTGATTTGAACTTACTCTTACTTTTGACATGTTTGAAAAGCGGCGTCCCAATCGAAAATCTAACTTTGCTATTCAGTTGACTCAGACCTTTTGACAAATATTTTTTAAGCACAATTTTAATATAAAACAATCTAAAATTTGTGATTCCAATTTGAATCTAAAATTTGTGAATTTTCGATGTTTTGCTCACAAATAGTTAAGTTAAATTCATTTTGTACAGAAAAAGCAACAATTACGTATGAAAAAAACAGCAATTGTTTCGTGTCATGCGAAGTATGCACTGCGGACTATTTAGCTAATATTTATTTCATATGACAATGTTTAGACGGAATCATTTCAAAGTTCTATAGAGGAATCGGACTTTTAGGTTGACAGTTCACTCTCAGTAATTCACAGTTCTTCTTTAACTAATACAATTCCCTACACCTGAAGAAGAAATTAACCGAGCTATTTGGCAAAACAAAAATCATATTTCCAGGTACAATAGAAGCTATCGATTATTTTCCATATTTTAGAATTTTATTATTCCAATTTGAATTTCCACAAAAGTCGTTAGATTTTCAAGGATAGTTAACAATTATTCAAATTCACTAATCACGTTTGATATTAACTGCAAGGCAAGCAGGCACAAGAAAAGCGCAGTAAATGTTATGTTCGAATTTTCGAACTTTAGCAAAGTATGATTTTATTCATACCAATTCAAAGCAATTGATAAGGACTTTTGCTTTGGACTACCTTTTGCACCAAGAAAATACTAGTTCGTATTCATACCACGCAATTGGTCGATTGTAGAATTGAAAACAAAGAAATTTTCAGAAAACTTTTAGGCTGAGCATGTTATTGTATACTGTAAACTTTAGATCCGTAGCTATCTTAAATTTTATTTTAACGAAAATATTTATTTGAATTTTGCAGGTCAGCTATAACAATATTTCCCCAAAGGACAGATGGGACTCACGATTTTCGTATATGGAATAGTCAGTTGATCTCATACGCGGGTTATAAACAAAGCGACGGAAGCGTCATTGGCGATCCGGCAAATGTTGAAATTACAGAGGTGAGTTAGTCCTTTTTTGAATACTTCTTCTCTGTGGTCCGAAGTTGGCAGGTAGGAAATTATTTTGTTCCGGTTAATGTAGAAAAATTCACTTCAACTTCAGTTGTAATCTGCAAAATTTCTTTTCCGAAACAATGTGTTGCGCATAAATTACTGGAGAAAGAAAACGATTACTGTAGTTCTAGAACTAGAAGAATACTGCTTGAGTAACACGAAGTGGATACTGATCGACTAAACCCCTTTAAAAAATATATCTTTGGGAGAGTTTTGCATGGAACCTGAACTTAGGCTTATTTCACTTGAGACACATCAAGTTTTGAACTATTTGCATTTTGATTTATTCATTTTAGATTTGCTTAAAAATTGGATGGAAGGGCAAACAAACCGAATGGGACATTCTTCCTTTGGTGGTGTCAGCCAATGGTCTTGATCCTGATTATTTTGACTACCCACCTGAGCTTATTCTAGAAGTTCCACTCGAGCATCCTAAGTAAGTATTATGTGCAATTATACATGAAAATTGAAAGAAAAGTCTGTTAATTTGCTTTTGTCACATACAAAGATTTGAAACCGAGTTCCATTACTACTACACATAAGAATACCTTGTTTACATTTTGATTCCACAAAAATGTCTCATTTAATCTTTTCCTTTCGACTAATTACAGTTTCACTTGGTTTAGCGACTTGAATTTGCGCTGGTATGCGCTTCCTGCTGTTTCCGGTATGCTCTTCGATTGTGGCGGAATTCAATTTACCGCAACTGCATTCAGCGGTTGGTATATGTCAACAGAAATTGGTTGCAGAAATCTATGCGATACTAACCGACGTAATTTGCTCGAGGTATATTTCATTTATTTCTCAAAACTTTTTACCCAATTTATTCTCTGACATGCATTCCTTTGTCTGTAGAAAATTGCTTTAAATATGGAATTGGATACGCGTACATCGTCGTCATTGTGGAAAGACAAAGCTTTGGTCGAGGCTAACATAGCAGTTCTGCATTCATTTCAGAGCCGAAATATAACAATTGTCGATCACCACACTGCGAGTGAGAGTTTTATGAAACATTTCGAAAACGAATCTAAGCTAAGGTTTGGTCTACACATACACAACAAATCTTATCAGTTTTTACTTTGGAAATACTTGTTAAAGGAATGGATGCCCGGCCGATTGGATTTGGATTGTGCCGCCATTGTCTGGTTCAGTGACACCTGTGTTTCACCAGGAAATGGCACTTTATCAATTAAGACCTTCATTTGAATACCAGGACGTAGCTTGGAAGACTCACACTTGGAAGAAGGAGAAATATCAGGGAAAATCGAAAAAGCCGAGAAAGAAGTTCAACTTTAAACAAATTGCAAGGTTTGTTGTATTATTATGATTTTTGACAAAAAACAATAAAAAATGGCGCCCAATGAGAAAAAGATCGACGACGAAAGAATCACTTAAGAGCCTTGTTCGACGTAGTCCTATTGTTGGTGTTTCAGTGCGAAGTTTGCCATCATTTTTGGATTTACTTTATGCGGAGTGGCTCGGTTATAAGTTATAACGGACGCATCCAAATTTTTTAGGCGAATCCGCTCCCAGATTAACAGCATGCCAATTTTGATTCTTGATACATCCTTTCAAATAGAAACAGGCTTCGTCTGGAAAAAGTTACAAAAAAATTGAGGTTACGTTTGTCTATATGCGTATATTGATTTATACTAATTGGCAGACTTAGCAGTTAGTTAGGAATTTTGAAAGCATTTGTATACTGAACTATGAAATACTGATACATTTTCGAGAACTATATTTTATTTTCAGAGCCGTTAAATTCACATCGAAGCTCTTTGGACATGCTTTATCAAAGAGGATAAAGGCTACGATCTTATACGCAACAGAAACTGGCAAATCTGAGCAGTATTCTAAAAAGCTCTGCGATATTCTGGGACATGCTTTCAACGCTCAGGTAAGTTTGCTAGATTCATATCAATTTTTGTACCTATCGTAAATAAAATGGTCTGAAAACATGTGATGAATTCAGCTGCTCTCTTAATAAATTATTTAGTTTTATAATAAAAAGAAGAAACAGTTAAAAATATGTGTTATTGTTTTGTTTCTCGCAGGCCTGCTGCATGTCCGACTACGACATTTCATTTATGGAGCACGAGGCACTTCTAATTGTCATAGCTTCCACATTCGGAAATGGGGATCCACCAGAAAACGGAGAGGTTTGGCAGCACCCACAAATTGCAATAAATGTTGTTCGGCTTTGTAACATTTTACTAATTTATCTAGGAATTCGCACAAGAATTGTACAAATTGCACTTGAAGGAATCTCTGAATGATACAGCAGAACAAAGGTATGTCCCTTATTACTGCTGTCAAAATAAAACGTTAATCGAAGGGAAATCTTCAACCTGCTAAATCCATATTTTAATTTCATTTCATTTAAATTTTAGCATTCATGTCAGTTCTTCAAAGTCATTTATAAAGGCAAGTTCGCGACAGGATTTTACTAATGTGCAGCAAAACAAATTGAAAAAAATCCGGGGATGGCATTCCCTTCGAGACTCAACAACGGAAACATATACCGAGGACACAATCGGTCCTCTTTCGAATGTAAGGTAAATTAAATCACCTTCACCAAAAGCCTTTAGATATACAAGTAAGTTGCTTAAATTTTGCTGAAGCTTCCAGTTTCAAGAACTCGGTGACTAAAAGTGCATGTCAACCATCTTTTGAAGTCAATTTTATTTCTGACCTATCCTTGTCAAGTTATAATCGTAGAGACTTTATTTCGATAGTGTATATTTTAGAAAACAGCGAAAGTACAAAGTTTTGGGGAGTGAGAACTCTCCACTTGCCAAAAGGTTTATGTACAGCCACATGCTGCATAGGTATAATAGAAAATAGACCACCGGTAACTGTCATTCAGCATAACAGACATTTTTTCCTCAGATAACTTTTTTACGAATACCTGTTAAAGAGTTTAAAAACGCGACAATAAATGACAATTTTTTTTTCTTTAAAACGACTCAGCAAATATATTTCAGAACTCTTTAAAACTCTATTTAAAAAAAAAAACGTGTCCAAAAACTACGAAACCAGATCTTACGTTAAGAAAAGCCTCCAAAAATGCGTCAAAATAAAAAACAGAAATATGTCAAAGATGCAAAACACATCTAAACATGCGCCCAAAAAAAACCTCTAGAGATACAAACTCAGCACGCCGTAAACATTTTTGTTTTCCTTTTTTTTTTTCATTACCCGACAGATATGCTGTCTTCGGCTTGGGATCATCGGCTTATCCGAACTTTTGCGCATTCGGTCAATATATGGACAATATTTTGGCCGAGCTGGGAGGTGAGCGAATACTGCAGCTATCCTATGGCGATGAAATATGCGGTCAGGAGCAGTCCTTCAGAAACTGGGCACCAAAAATATACAAGGTTAAAATATTTTCCTTTCATATTCAGTTGAATTCAACTATTTTGAGTAAAATTTTAGGTCGCCTGTGACATATTTTGCTTGGACGCCGATGAGGGAATTTCAGACATATGCTTCCTCTCACAAAACGATTCGCTGACCATGAACAAAGTTCGCCTGGTGCCAACTAAATGTGAGGATAACCTGGAAGATTTGTTAAGCAAATATCACAACAAGAAAGTGATAAAATGCTCGCTTAAAACCTCGCCAGTGAATCTTACCAACTCGAACGTGAACGACAAAACCACTATATTGCTGCGAATACGCACTCCGGACGTTGAGTACGAGCCGGGAGACCACTTGGGCATATTTCCAATCAACAACCACGAGATTGTTGAGGGCATCCTAGAAAGACTATCAGATTTGGAAGATCCCAATCAGATTGTTCAGCTGCATGTATTTTGTGAAAAACAAACTCCAAATGGCGTCTTGAAGTGCTGGGAGCCGCACGATAAAATGCCAATCCATTCGATACGATCTTTACTGTTGCGTTTCTTTGATATCACAACTCCACCTTCCCGGCAGTTGTTGATATTTTTGTCCGGCTACTGTGAGAACAAGGACGACAAAGATCGAATGCAAAAGCTTATAAACGACACGTCTGCATTTGAAGATTGGAAGCATTGGAAGTTGCCGCATTTGCTAGAGGTTTTGCAGGAGTTTCCCTCGTGCAAGCCACCGGCAGCCCTATTCCTGCTGAACTTGTTGCCGCTGCAGCCGAGATTTTATTCGATTTCATCATCGCGAAAGAAAGTCAACAACGAGATTCATATCACAGTGACAGTTGTCAAGTACCAGTCCGAGGATGGCACTGGTCCCGAACGCTATGGAGTTTGCTCAAACTACTTGCTGAAGTTGCAGGAGGATAACGAGATTTACATATTTGTTCGCAGCTCTCCGGGCTTTCACCTACCGGCGGCTATGGAAAGTCCTTTGATCTTGATTGGACCCGGCACTGGCATAGCACCATTCCGTTCGTTCTGGCAACACTTGGAAATAATGAGTGAGAAGGAATTGCCGAATAAATTGCCCAATGTGTGGTTATTCTTCGGATGTCGTAGTATGAAGTACGACTTGTATGCCGATGAGAAGAAATATCTACTGCAAAAGAAGGTTCTTACGAGAGTGTTCCTTGCTCTGTCCAGGGAGCGAAATGTACCAAAGGTAGATTGGCCATGAAAGTCCATAAAGAAACGGTTAAAAAGTCTTATTTTTAATTTAGACATATGTCCAGGATCTTATCAAGCAGGAATTTGAGAAGCTGTATGCGCTCATTACGCAGGAGAAAGCGCACATTTATGTGTGCGGCGATGTAACAATGGCTGAAGATGTTTATCAAACCATAAGGTATTCTTTATGCAGTACTCTGTTTTCGTTGTACTTACTTTCACTTTTTATTTTAAGAAAATGCATCGTGAATATTGGAAAGCACACTGAAAACGAGGCGGAAAAAATGCTGCTCTCCCTAAAGGTTCGTTTACACTTTCGCTTTTTTTTTTCTATTCTTTTGGATTTAGCAGACTATTGACATGGTTGATTGAGGTCGCATTGACTTTCAATTCCATTTTTGGAAAAGGCATAAGCTTTTTTGTACCCTTTAGGCCTACGAATTAATTGTAGGGGAGCAGAGATTTCCATTTTATAATGGTCTGGTTCCGTTGTTAGAAACATAGCGACAGTGCTTTCACAATTTGTTGAGTAGCCATCGTAACCAGTTCATTTAAAATGCTTATAAGTCGCCGAATATGACATAGGAACATTTTATTCACTCGAATAAATTTTTATATGGAAAACTCCCCAAGTTGTGTTCAACTTCGAGTGAATAAAATGGACCTAAAGCTATCGAAATATTCGTATATACATAAAAATATGAAACATTTTCATAACTTAACATTTTAAAGAAAGATTCAATCCGCGGTACTAATAATCATTTTTAGTGTCCAGGTTAAGTTTTTCGGACTCACAATGGCGAAATTTTCCATACAAAATTGCATATTGTGACCTAGGAAATATTTAGTGTGGAGGTTAAAAATGATTATTGGTAAGGCTCAATATCTAAGTGACGTCCGAGTGCGGTTCGCCACGAATGATGGTTGAGCCGATCAGTAGACGAACCACCATATCGGTTAGCATAGGAAAATTGTGCCAACCCCTTTATTTGAATCGAACAGAAAAAGTATGTCTTCTGAAGGGAATAGTAGATTGGAACATTGTTCCATTTTTTGTTAAAGAAAACTAATGGGACTGTAACTGCAGTTAAGTATATTTTTCTGTCCCATTGTTATCGTTTGGTGTGCGGAATCGATTAGGCTAACATTTTTTTTCTTACCTAAATCACTCGCTTTTGATTGACAGGATAGCACAAAACTTACTCAAATGTAAAAAGGCTCGTACACGACTGATTGATTGACTCAAATAATCACATTATACGATACGTGTGTTTGTGAAAAGATGACTGATTATTTTTGACTGATTAAATAATCACGATATTCATTGATTGACACATTTTAGATAACTGTTTCTACTGCCGTCCAAGGGTAAAGGAAGTAGAAGCAATAGGTTTGTTCCGTAACCATAATGCATTCGAACACATTAGACAAGTTTAGTCTTAAACTTCGTTCCCTTGAGCAAGAGTTGGACAGAAGAGAGCCAAAAAGAGAGAACAAACCATAACCCTCCATAAAAAACCTGCAAAATTTTAGCCCAAAAAATATCTTTGGGTAGTTTGTTATGACTGACAGATGGTTGTCAAATCGTTCAAATGCTAATTTGTAACTGACGTTTTGTTTTCATTTATATTGATATATAGATGCAAAAGAAGCGATTATTTTTCAACGTGTTTCTTTTTGGTTATATTTCATTTCAGTAAAACGAATTCACTCACAATGACAGAAATGTGACAAAATTAACTCAGAAAGTAATTGAACAGATCTAACAATTTTAAGTAAAAAAAATATCTATTGGCGAAAGAGGAAACCATTAAATTTCAAAAGTTTTTCCATTACTGATCGTCAAAATTTTGTAAAAAAAAAAGCAGAACAGTAGCAAAAAAAACTTTTATTGTCTATATACAAACTCTTTTCTGGTGACTCAAACACAGGCCTTTTGCCACCTAATCTCGAATGTTCTCGGATACTGTCAGACTGCAGTCTCCAGTCTCTAGGGCGATTTGTTCAATGCTGCAAATGTAATAAAAAGTAAAGAACCTAAGCTGTACTTATATTTATGTATACCTACAATCCTACATAGTAGTTATATATCAAATACTTTCGTACGGCTTCCTTGACTGCTCTCTTTGTATGTAGTTGCTGCTGTCATCTACGTATTTGGTGGCCATGTTTTTTTCTTAACGCCGCGAACTTGTTTTCGAAAGCGGACTTCCGCCTTTCACTGGCCTTAATAGACGTTTGGCTTTTTCTACGACACCGTGTTATAGTCACCACTTGCCATTTGGTAGCAATTTTTTCACGTTTATTGGTCAGCTCCGTCAACTCTTCTCAGCTCCCACATCTTATTGGAGACACTTTCTCTGTGATCGACCGTGAATTTCAGCCCGGCAAATGCACGTAGATTTATGTAAAATAACACCAGAAAAAATAATTAATAAAATATATACAGGTGTTCATAGAAATTAGCTAATAAATTCTGTTATATGGCGTTTGAATTATGATAAGTTGCTAAAGTTTATTTAGGTTATAATCGCCCGAATAGCGGCAAACCAGAAATCCGAACGACCGCATTATATCATTAATTGTTTTTACGGAATTCTACAAAACCTGTCACAAGCTAGAAGCTACAAACGTCGGTCGTTAGATATCAAATAACGAACGTTAAGATCTTTGAAATTTCAGATTTCACCAGAGTTAAAGTGTAAAAAATTAATGGAAAGACATTTATGTCATATGCAGACCGGAAGCACTTTTTGAAACAGTATTATTTAAACATGAAACTACATTTCCAACATTACGCGCGCTCATTTTTTGTCCGCAGTCAATGATATATAGGCGTAAACAAGATGGCCGACCAAAATACGTGTCACGTACTTTTGCGTGCTGGGTAATACTGGGTCGGCATTCTGTAAGGCGAAACGTAAAGACGTTTTCGTGTGCACGAAGAAATTTGCTTGTGTAACATATGGCCCATCATTCGTGCGCACGAAAACGTTTGATCGTTTCGCCTTACAGAATCTGGCCCCTGTACTTTCAGTCAGACGGATATTTAGTATTGGGAAATCCTCTAGTTGCAGCATTAGATTTCTATTAGACATTTGCCCATGTAATACGTTTTTCGGTCACTTTTGTGCAAAAGTAAAATTATTGAAAATGTTGCTAAAAGAAAATAAAAAAAAAACGATAGAGAAATCCATTTCACCTCTGAAAAATGAAAAATTAATAACTTTGACGTTTATTTTAAGATAATGTGAAAATGACATTTCCTAAATTTTTTTTAAGAAAGCCGATCAGGTACCTACTTCTCTTGAAACTGACAGATATCTCTCTCTCGATTTTGGATTTGACATTTTTTTATTTTACTATGCTGAAAGTACACGAACGAACCTATTGTTAATACAATTTTTTTTCTTTGCAGGATGAAGATCGCTACCATGAAGACATATTCGGAATTACCTTGCGTACCGCAGAGATACATACCAAATCAAGAGCTACAGCTAAGATACGAATGAAATCGCAACCAAAACTTTAAATCCATTAAAAATTATGCAACACGCAATTCAATAAAATAATGTTTCTCTTTATGTACAAGCTATCGTCCCATAAACTTACTCCTCAACTTTGTTGACGGTAACAAAAATTTGGTTTGTCTATTTTTTATTGAACCTACATTTGGATTTGAGGCATTTCAAAAACCGCCAAAGAACACAATCTTTATCAACAAAAATAACATAACACACCTTCCACATCTTTTGTCAGTGGGTAATGGATACCCACATTCATTAAGTTACACTCGTACATTTTTTAGCAATAACCGAACCCACCACATGCATGGTAATTAGGCGAAGAATTGCCCATAAATATACTAGCAAAATAAAAACGAAAATTAACACGCAATAGACCAAGTGGATCAGGGTCACTTGCTCCACATAACATGTACCGAAACCAAAGCACTCTACGTCTGCATGTTGATCATACATCCTACCTGTTACCTGTTATATAACACCGCGACAAGTTCATTTCGAATTCTGTTCATAAATTATTTCAAAGTATGTACTTGCACATAATAAAAATGTTGTTAGTGTACGTACTGCGTACTTTTACTTTGCTGGCTGATTAAGAAGGTAGGACGTTTGTATTTGTAGTTTTCGTTGTCGCTTTGCTGTCGCAGTAGCGTATAGAGAAGTTCATTGACTCCCTGACAATCGGTTGGGAAATCTGTCCAGGACATGCATCTGTCAACGCAAAACGAAAACAAATTCCATCACGTATTGCTCATTATCCAGACTGGTCGTAACAAAGTACCTACAAATTGTCTTAACAATAGCAACGTTTGCCGTAAAAATCGAAGTGATGGTTATTTCAAGAAAACTAATAAACAACACATAACTAGTTTTATTTTGGGAACAAATATTTATGGGCTTTCAGTTAAGAACGACTACTAAATCTTTGATTTAAAATTATAGTAGACCATCTCTTAGTTATTGTCCAAACCGAAGATCAACATCACTCACTTAAAGCTACATCTGAAGCCGTTGAGGGGTCTTAAAACTAGACTAGAGATAACTCTCTTTTTGGATTCTTACCTTTCACAACAATTTTCGATTTAAAACTATCAAGAGAGGTTGCTCAATGAAAGCCTTAAGCAAATGTTATGAAAGCCCTTATGTGGTCTATGGGTAAAGCAGGGCAGAAAGTCAGGATACCAGAAACTTTCTATTTCATCTGAAACGCACGGAATTTCGGAACCATCTGTCTTTAGAAATGATCTTTAGACAGTTGTGAAAGCAAAGTACCTACATTTTCTCAGAACTCACAAAGGCGAAATTTTCCATACAAAATTGCATATTATGAACTAGAACATTTTTAGTGTGAAGTTTAAAAATGATTATTGGTAAGGCCCGTTATGTTTGTCTATTTGTACATATCTGTGGACATGAGCATAAATCACGTTAAATCTACTCGCCCAGTTTGTACGGGTTTCTCCGAAAAGAATACGGCTTACGAGCAAGAATAATAATTATAAACGTCTTCAATGAGGAAGATCCAATAGAATTGCCCCTAAACTCAAAATTGTTCTTTTCAATGAAATTCATTGGAGCACTTTTGCAAATAGAGGAAAGCTCCATAATATGTACATCATTTATGTGAGATTTATTTTTCCGTTGCTACTTATTTTTGTTTTTACAGAAAATATGAATGTTTTAGTTCGCCAAATAAATATGTTTCTATTAAAGTTTAGATTTGCTCGCATAATTGCATATATTTTGACCAGCACAGCACGCAATTCACTCTGACATTTTGCTAGTGTCTGTTGGCGAGTTCAGGACAATTCTTTTAAAAAAAAATTCCAGACACTTCTCTCTTATTACGAATGTGGAAGTGCACTTTCTTTTTCAATGAAAACTAGAAAACATAGACGACCTAACTAATAATTATTTTTAACCTTCACACTAAACATTTTGTAGGTCACAGTGCGTAATTTGATATGGAAAATTCCGTCATTGTGAGATCGTTAAATCTAGCCTGGGCATCAAATATTATTATAAGTATTGCGCCGAAGGAGCATTTTATAAATTTAAATAATACGTTTTAAGCTGGCGGTCATTTCCATTCATTAGTACTTTGTGGCTGTGACTGTTACTGCTGGTATAGGTATCAACAAAAAATAACGGCCAGCAAGAGGAGCCAACTTCAATGTCATCGACAGTGGCGGTCGAAATAGATGGAACTCACCGTCACCGTAGTTGGGCGAATATCTTGATTTGTAAAATAGTGTTGTCCCACCTGCATATGATCGACTTTTAATGACGATATTAGCACCAAATCCACACGTATCAATCGTTCAAGTTTTTCATATGTAAATTCACCGTATAATATACAATATACAATTTTGACTGCAGCCTGCGCTTAAATGAACAAATTTTGTAAAATTGACCCATGTAAATTTATCGATCCAACTGGATGCCATTAACGCAAATAATTTGAACGAAAAATTCTGTTCACATCGGTGGGACCTACTCACAATTTGAAAGAGTAAAAGGTGCAACAGTATGGAAACAGTGTGACTCCCGTTATTCGTGTTCATTGACTTGTTGTGGCGGTTGTAACTATTGTAATCAGTAGCTGAGCAACATTCCACTACAACTTTCGGGTAAGTTGGTAATACTGATTTTTATTTGTCTCTAGAAAGCCTGTGAACTATTATGTCTTTGATTGTGACTGCTTGTGTAAGAAAAGTGTGGTTATAACTGACTGCTGGGCGTTGATTCTTTGTTTAAAAAAAAATAGTTGGTGCAATAAGTCGGTGCACCCTGAGAGTGTCTTTTCACAACCTGTCGTTTGTGTGAATTTTTCATTACCGTGTCCAAACGGCTGATTTGAAAAGGTTTTAGAGGACAATCATCCTCGCACAGTGGGAAAAAAATACATTGAGATGTAATTTTTGTTTTTTCTGTGATCACACCTAAGGCCCCAAAACACTATCTAGTAAAGATTTTATGTATTTATAATGTGAGAACATTGTGTATGCCATTGCAAAGTTATTGCTGCTCGTGCAAAATTGTTTCATTTATTTATTTTTTATTTGCGTAATAGTTATCCGAATGCTTAGCGTAGATTATTATTACCTATAAGGTCTGTTCCTTTACTTTTATATCTTACGAATTTTTACAAATTCTTACGAATTTTTACTCAATGCTGTTCCTTAACTCGAAAAATTCGTAAAAGAGATCGTCGTCGAGAGAGCAAGATATTACCCCTCCACTGAGAATCTTAGGAATTTTTACTCAACAAATTTCTTGGTGTAAGAAATTTGAAGGTCTGTCAGTCACCAAACAATTAACAGCTGATTTGAAATTTCTTGTAATATTTGACAATCGATTGAATTTGTTTTGATTTCTTGCGTTCTGTTAAAGTAGTATCAACAGGTGGCAAAATAAATATTGAATGTTCTTCCCGAACATTCCATTATATTGAAAATATTCCTTACCACTTCAATTTATGGAATTATTTATCTGTCATATCTGTCATTTTTCATAGTTTACTACAAAAGCGTTCCCTAACTTTTTCGTAAGTGTCTCTCTCTGTGAAAGAATTTATCCCCACCACTGCCATTTTAATTGTCTTTTCCATTCTGACTACAAAAGTAAAGGAACAGACCTTATGCTTTGGAAGGGTTGGAGAAATTCGCCTTTTACTTAGTTCAATACTTTTTCGCATTTACGTATGCAAATAAACTGTTTCGTTTCAATATCTTACCAGTAATTCAATACAAAAGTCAATATTGAAACTGACTTGGAAAGTACCAAAAATTGCGACAGAAATAATTAAATTTTTCCAGGCGCAGTAAACTACTTTGGTTTTGAAAATTGATAGGAACTCAACTGTATCTTGAATTCCAAAGCTCCTTTACGATGACATTATTTCTGTTGACAGCTTTTTACGCAACTTCTATCTAACTGCACCAGCTTGAAGCCAGTTCTACTTTTCCGGATTGTAGGTACTCTGTTTCGAATGTTGCTCGAAGAATTTGAGTTCTCAATGAAACAGCTGGCCCCCATCCGAATTCCGGTGTTTTATAGAAAAAAATGAATTACCACCGATCCACTATACAGCATTCACAACCATTTCTGCATGGAAGCACTGGTAACAGTTTTGCTAAACAAATATCTCACCAAAAAGTGCAACGAATTTCTCCACAATTTTGAGGGAAAAGTCGTCGAAGAAAAACGGGAAGCTGGAGTGGAAGCTATTTTTAAAGAAGAAATATTTTCTAACCGTTTCTTTTGTCAAAATTTTGCTCAGATTTTACATTACATTTAGTGAAAAATTTATGAAACTAAATTTAAAAACAATTCTTTTCGGACTGTGTCTGCCATAAACTGCGTAGGTATTAAATATTAATACTTAGTTTAGGGTGTCTGCACATGTTTTAAGCGCGTAATAAGTGCACGACACAAGATTCTTCACAAACTTAACGTCCTATACTATGTCCATCCTAACATCTTATGTGCAGTAAACTTTAAATTGTTCTGGTGTTGAAAGAATTTTAAATAAAATAGGTAAACACAATTTCTTCTCTTCCAAACGATGTTCGATCCAATAAAAACGTCTATTTATTATACCCGGTGTGCAAACCGACTTTGAATGCTTAGTAAGCTTTAATTTGTATATTTCGATGAATATTTAACTGGCGGCATAAAAGCAAAGCCCAACTTTGGTCAATTTCGAATCATTTCTACGACTAAGACTTAGTGCGGCAACCGAACTGCAAGCTCTCAAAAATAAAACAAAATTTAAATATAGCAGCTTAAGACATGGCAAATTTTATTACAAATAGAATTTCACATTATAGCTATTACTAGTTTGAATATTTAAATATTTGAAAGCCACTGCAAAGACTTTGTAACTATAGGTAGGTACCTACCTACTGCCAACTGAAATGAAGTTTCATTCAAAAAATGTAGTAAACTAAAAATCAGGAATGAAATAAGTAGACAACCCGACACAAATTGTCTGAAGCACACAAAATACCGCAAAATAGAAATCCCAGCACACCGAACAACTACGAGTACGATATAGTAAATACAACTTACATAATGGCAAGCACAACGCGACTTGCAAATGTCGCTTTGTAGTTCTTGAGCGCAAAATGTATCTTTTCGTCCAAGCCGCTTTCCTTCCACACAGCTTTCTACAGTTTGTGAGCCAACTGATTTGCCTGTTAGTACCCACACTTACCACCACAACAAGTCCGCAACTATTTCTAATGAGCTAAAAACTATTATTTAATTTCTTATTTATTATTGTTTTCATTCATATTTTGTGTGCTTGCTTTTAAATTCGAATGAATTTTCAGTGTTGTGATGAAAATTTATACAGTTCTGAAAGCCAACAAAGAAATCATTCGTTCTATCGGAAACTAAAGCAAAGAAGTGCATAGCCTGCTGTCGGGCATTTGTGATTACTAAGTTCCCCCACAAGTACGAGTGGTCTGGTCATAGCCACAATGCAATCTCAAGGTTTTCTGCTGTTTGTCTGTTTCTTGCTGGGTAAGTGGATTCCGTTTTTTTTTTTTTTCTTACAAGGAAGTTACTTTACAAAGTGTTTTGATAATTGTAAGAAAAATTTTGAGTGCAAGTTAGTAACGGTTATTTGGTGAACGAATTCGGCCCAATACATCATAGTTAAGTAAGGTGCTGCGTGTAGCCTAAGAATGGCATGTTAAAAACAGAAGAAAAAAAAGGTCTCAAATGTGTATACCTACTGTTAAGGTACGCGTGTAGTGTTTCTTGGATTAAATAATGTGTACCCACCAAGCAAAAGAATACAAAGGTGTGTAGAGGAACAAGTGAAAAGCAGAAACAAAGAATCCAACCGCAAGCAAAAAGAAACATATCGTCATAATGGTATTATTAATTGCAGTATTATTCACCGATTAATCTATCTCTATACTCACATAAAACCATGGTCGCAAATGTTTCTGGAGGTGGTCACACAGGTACACAGGTAGGTAGGTACACATACTTTCGTTGGCTTTAAGAGCGGAATAGGTGGTAACGAGCACTTCAAATGAGATAGATCTTAGTTTCCGACTATGCTGATGATTTTTTTTTGTATTTTTCTTTCTCAATGTCGAAGAAAGTTACAAATTTTGGAATAAATTAAGAAAAATAACATAACCGTTGGCAAAAGTGAAAATGGGCGAGATATACACCACACGCAAGTCGGCGTCGGATTAAGAACATCTTAGCGCAACTGACACGAATAATTGGTACTATCGAACTGAAGTGATGAGCCTTATTCTCAGGTCAATTCTTGCGACCAGCTGGGGCACTGGTGTCGCCCTGGTATATAGGGTTCGAAAACTAGTATTAAGCACACACAAACCCACATAAACAGGCATTTCCCGCCAAACATGAATGGGGGGTTAAAACCAATTAATCAGGGAAAGGAAAACATACTCTAGTGTTTGTTGTCCAGTTTCATGTAGGTATAT
Organism: Cheilosia vernalis; assembly: GCA_949126925.1. NCBI lineage: Eukaryota > Metazoa > Arthropoda > Insecta > Diptera > Syrphidae > Cheilosia > Cheilosia vernalis. The sequence continues at coordinate 19,483,151 of OX421362.1, read as the reverse complement.
GCGCATTGTTTTCATTATTTAAGACCGGTTTACTATTTACCAGAGAAAAAAAAACCTAAACTGTGGATAGAATTAAAAACCTCGAGAATAAGCTCTATTTTGGCACATAAGAAAGATTTATGGATTTTCATGTTCGTCATTTTGATAGTGTGGGACGGATTAAATCATATGTCTTAGCTGAGACAACACAACTGCGGGCAAATGATTAATGACCTCTGTATACCAGACATGCATCTCTTTAAAGCTTCGGTTATTTATAGATCTTCATCTTGTACCAAATGTAATAAAACAACTTCCAAATGAAAATGTAAATTCTTTTGTACGCAGGATGTAAATATGCCGTTGCGGCTAATAGCCCGGTAATCAAAACTGCTGATCTTGTGACACAAACCGTTTATGGATTCCTGGACTTTACAACAACTATTGGAAAAACCATAATGATATTCTCACCACAGAGTGCCCCTAGCTTGGGTAAGTTTTTAATTTTATTCACTCATTCGTTTTGAAAATGGCAGAAGGCGAAGAGTAAAAATATTTCTCGCTTAACAATCGGTTGGAAGACATTTTTTCACAAAATAATTTTATCTGCTCCGAACTACATCACTAATTCACAATCGGCCTCCTTTACAGGATTTTTTAAACCTTGGAGTTAGGACAGTCAATTCTTCTTATTTGTTATAATTTTGGGTTATACTTTCCCGAGAGAAGTACTAAAAATATGTCAAAATTCAAAAATACAGCGGAAATCTAATAATCGACATCGCAAATAAAAATATATAACTTACCTTTTTGCATTTCTTTATTTTTACAAATAAAATTGACGACTGTTTCGAGCCAAGAGGGAAACTCGTTACTTTACTAATTTAATTTGTCTATCATAATTTTGATGAGAGCGTGTATGTATAGACTTTGTGCGATGGGGATCGATTTATGTCGATTGCATTCGATTTAAACTGCGTTCTCTACGTCACTACAACTAAAAACCTTCTTAACTATTTACAGCATTATAATAAGCACTCACAAAAATATTATTTAGTTCGCTGTTCAACTCTTTTGTTTGGCTGAATTCGCTGCGAAATAGAATGCTAAGCAAAATGCCAATAAATTTGACATTAGGTGTGTTTTTTGAGCTTCGATCTCAGCAAAGCAAAGTAAAGTAGGATATTTAGCACGCAATTACAACAACTACGGTCTAGTTAACACTTCGAGGACTCACACTTTGGAAAATGATCAAAATGGCCTCTTTTCAGTTTAAGTAAGATTTTATTCTTTGTTGAACGAAAAAGAATGCAAACAGATAAAAAGAAGAATAAAATAAATGTCTTTGTTGCTATATTAGTATTTTTCGGCTCGGGCTCCTTTTTAGTGCAATTTTTTAAATCTTTCAGTAGCAACCAGTCTGAAATTATGACTTATTTTATCTTTTTTAGTAAAGCCACTAGAAAGGCTTTTAATTATATTTTTAAGTTTTACATTGCGTTTTAAAGTTTCAAAGTGGCTATGAAGATCAAATTGTAATCGGAAGAAAACTAATAGCCTCGGAAAGTCGTAGACGGCTGTCCAGCTTAAAAAAATGCAGTTCTGGAAAGCCGAAAATTGATGGCTTGTGTATAACCCTGATATGTTTAAATTTATATTGGCTACGACTGGCCACCCGAACAATTTTTTTCAGTTGAAGTTTGTTCAGGTGCAACCGATAAATCTATAGACAACAATTTCATGACAGCGTACTAAGTTGACAGATCGTATCTATATCTAGCTGACATAGCAGGTGTGACATATCCAATCAATCTAGATTTTCGGTTCGAGTCGACTTAAGTAAACCAGAGTTTTGGAGCCCAGTGTTATTATATGAAAATGACAGTTCACTATCCGGCGTTTAGTATGTTTATGGTTTTCCTGTGTGAATTGCACTTACTTATTATTCTCGGCTAGTTTCAGCTGTCAAAATTTGTCCCGCTCCGGGAGAAAGGTGAATAATAATTCTGTTGGTTAAAGTTGTTGACGCGTTTTCTTTTGCTTGCGGTTTGCAAGTATTAAAGAAAAAATGAAGCACTAAAAGTGATTTAACTAAAAGCACGAAGTTAGAAACACCACTGTTTTAAGAGCTTTATTTTTACATGCGTCAGAGAATTACCGAAAGGTGTTCACGAATCCAATGAAAATGTACAAACAAACTTCAATGGCATTTCGATTGTGAGGGTAAACTTGAACGAAATTTTTACTCGCTAATTTTTAGGAACTTGTTTTAATGTTGAGGATTATGTTTGCACTGAGACACGTCTGTTTTTGTTTGCGGCAAAAAGTTTCGAATTCGAAATTTCGTTATTGAAACGTTTTAAGTAGCATTCTTTATGTTTTGATTGAGTTATTCGCATTTGTTTTATTTTACTTTTCTAAAAATACTTTAAAATTGGACTTGATTTCATTTTATGTTGGTTCGCTCTCTTTTGAATATTCCTTAAAAATGTTACCCATATTTGTAAAGCCTTACTATGTAATAACCATTTCTAATTTTGACCCTACATTAAAAGAGTTCACAATAGAAGGGGAATTCCAGAAACATGTCTTCAAATTTGTGTTGCGAAAGTGAGAAAAGTATTTCGTAATCAAGAAATTCGACTTTTAATATTTTGTAAAGCGAATGTTGGAATTATAGACGAACTGCTAGTGTAACCAGCGATAAAATGGAAGAACTTGTATTTTTGTTTTCAACTCCTGGAGAGCGTAGTAAACACGAATAACGGTTAAGCCAGGGGCGATTCCTCTCAGTTAGCTAGTTTAGCGGCGCTAAACCAAGAAAAAATCTTTAAAAAAATGACGAGGTTAATAATTGCAATAATCAATGACTTACTAAATAATAACAAAATTACCTATTTACAAATCATGCACGAACACACAACACAAAACACAATCATCCCATAGAAAAAGTTTCCCCTGAAATATTCTTTAGCGTTAAAATTGGCGATACCAAATTCATTGCCTGCACAGTGCACACACGCAATCCAAAACTCTCATAAAAAAAGTCTCCCTCGTCCCGCATTTAGCGTAAAATATTGCGCTACCAAATTTCATACAATCTATAAGAGTGTCGTACGTAACTCGTAAGCAAAGCCCTGTTAAATGAACAGCAATGTTAGCGCAAACAAATGCGCTAAAACTTAAAAATGGGGTTGGTTGAATCTTGAATGTGCGTTCTCTTATTTTTGTACTTTCGTATGTTTCTCTTACCTACTAGTGAAATTATTGCAGTAAGAGAATTCGTGTGCTTACTGCTTGCTTAGGCTTACTTGTTTCGTTATTTGATTAAGTGTTATTTAATACCAAAAGTCATTGTAAAATTTGATAATTTATTGTTTTATATTTTCGTGGATTATAAATGTGAGTAAATAATATTTTTGTGGATTATGGGTTGTGGACGTGGTGGGTGGTGCTTTAGTATATGAGAGTGCGCTCTTGTTTCGTTTTCTTTTTTTTTTTTGCGAGAAGTGAGATGGAAGTAATGCAGGGCTAAAAACAATGTTGAATAGATCATAGTGAAATTTTCATAACTTTATTATGTGCAAAAAACCGTGTCGGTAGCATCGTCTAACGTGGATCTTTTTTTTTAAATTGTTAAATGAACTCTCTGAGTCTTTCATCCTCAGATTGCTGGAATCTTTGTGTGGAAAGCTTCCTACAGTTATTGTAAAATAGGAATTCGTTTTTTTCGTTACATAAACACTTTTCGTCGATAAAAAAGGCTGCTTTTTCATACTTCTAAACAAATTCTAAGTTTTTATTTGCTTGATTCATGTTATTTGAGTAGGGACAGGATAAATAACAGGATTTTTATTTTGGTAGGAAATAAATGATATCTGCAACAATAACTGCCCAAACAAAATCCTTAAATTTTTTTTAAGCGTAGCTAACCCAATGCTTAAGACCAGGAATCGCCACTGGGTTAAGCTAAATCATATCTCTACCCTCCTTCTCTGTTGGCTGATACTTTAACGAATGGAAACTGTGTTACAACTGCTGCAAACAAAAAGCGTTAAGTAAGTTATGCTCACTAAGACAAATTGACAAATTTATCGAAATTTATCGGCGCCTTTTTCAAACATCGATAACCAACAAGAATGATAGGCGTTGTTCTGTATCAGAAGCTTCAGATTTGTCTCTTTTAAGTTTTCCCTCTCCCTCTCGGAAAGAAAATTCAACTGAAAATGTTATATTTTTTTATTCCACTTACCTACGACAATTCGTCGAAATTTCATTCCGTTGTTACACGTGAGAAAAGATTACTTTCAAGAGCGAAATTGAAACGGTCGCGGTGGCGCACGTAAGTCTTAAGTAAACTACTTATACTCACTCTTATTGAGGGAAAAAACACACATTCACATTCACTGCTTTTATTATGAAAAGTGAAACTTCAACATTTAATACTTAAATATGACTCTTGGTATATTACTTCAGTTGGTTCTAACAAAGCCCATTGAGTCGGAGATGTTTTTGTCTTCCACTTCCTCAATGGTTATATGCTTGTTTCACTTTCACTTATGAAGCATTATTTTTAAAGGTGCGCATGCGCATTCTTCTTACTTTATTTGGCATAAGGGCTAGGTATATGGAAAAATTACCACGCTTCGTGGGAAAAGTAAAGAAGAACACTGACTTGTGGAAATATAATAAGATTTTTATTTTTATTCCTACAATCATTAGGTATCATACTTGTTATACAAGTAAACTTTTTGTTTTTTGTTTATTATATTTATTCTAATTTTTTTTTTGTTTAATGTGGTTGTTAGTTCTTTAACCAATCGATCATTTTTAAAAAAACAGTCGCAAGAGAAACCGCTGGCGAATATCGAAAAAATAGGTAGTGAAACTTAAAGGATATTCTATGGCGAACATGTGTCATGTACCTATACATGTGCAATTGTGCATTACGGAATGACTTAAAAAAATATTCTTTTTTTTTATGCAGTTAGCTGACCCCCGCCTGCTGTGCCAGATGTTTAAATTAAAATTTTTGCAAACTAAATATTTTGTTTCGTTGATTTGAATTTTCCAAGTTCACAACGAATTTTCCGCCCTTACATCAAATCATGCGATAAAATGCAAAATTTCGTCGAAAAAATATATTAAAATTTTTCGCGTTTTTCCTTTCGGAAAGCAATTCCGGAACAATTTCCCACAAAATTCGGTAGAAAAAAATAACTTTCGATTTTTTCAATTTTTCCGGAGGGTTTTACAAAATTTTCTTTCGTTAAATCTTCTCCTGACAATGACGAAGAACTGCAAAAAATATTAAGCCAAATCGGCACAGCCGTTCTCAATTGATGAATTGCTATACATTTTTCACACCATTTTTATATTTATAGATTTACAATTTACGTAAAATTTCGAAATTTATTGCCGCTCAACTATTTCAAATGTTTGCTTTAAGTATTTTCTATGAAATACCATTTTGATTAATGAATTTGCGGTGATTATAGCTGTCTTTTATTGCATTGTGTCTAGCTACATAATTAGTTTCACTTGATACCAATAAGAAATAAGAAATTCGAACAACTATTTATAGAAAAATGTAACGAAAAATTTTAGCCTGGAACTAAAAATAACTATTATTTTCTCAACGCGGTCGCCACACTAGATAATAAAATGAAAATCCACCTCAGGCTACCTCCGTTTTAAACCGGAAATGAAGGCTGTTTTTTTTTTTCTTTTTGAAGTATGCATGTTTCGCCTTTGATTAACATGGGCACAAATCCATTAATACAAACTGGGCTACATCCAAGGTCAAATTCAGCTTGTGAGCAATCCCTTTTTTTGGGTGAAACTGTCAGTCTATTTAATACTAATGTCGTTTTCCATTGGGACCAAAAATCAATCTTTTTTTTTTCGATTCGGAGCACTTTATGTAGATCTCGATATTTTTTAGATCTACATACACTCTCAAAATACCAATATACTTCGCACGTCTGTTTTACGTCATTTTAAGAAGTTTGCTTTCATGTGAAATAGGCGAAGTTTCGTGAAAACCAAAATAACGAAATACATTAATACCTATGGATATAATTTAGGAGGAACGAATATCTTCATAGTTTTTCTCGTCATCTGAAGACTATGAATCACCAAAACTACTCCATTTGTATGTGCAATAGGGGAAACATTATTCAAGTCGATATCCATTGTGATTTTTGCAAAAACAAATGCAGTTTAAACAGCTGATATTGCTGCCAAATAACGCACTAATACATTTACAAAAGCAGATCAATTTCGTTTCATGTTCCATTTATCTATATCGCGTAAAATTTGAGATCTGAAAAAGATTTCTGGTTGTCCCAATGGAAAACTACATAAATTTATGGTTATTATTCGGTTTTCTGCGCCATCCAGGAACTACATACATAAAGTATAACATGTCCAAATTAAATTTATTCTATCAAATCGAAAAATATCAACAACGATTGTTCTAGATCGTGTTGTTTGCTTTGGGATGGTGACGACTGAATAAAAGCTCATTTTCTTAAAGCTAGGTACTATTTACTAATCTAAGAAGAAGTAGACAGACAGCTTGCCTACTTATACATCTCCCCTTTTATTTGACAAAGACTGTAGGTAGGCTTGTTTCTTTATTTTTGCAGTAAGAATGGAAAAGACTGTCGAAATAGCAGTGGTTGGAACGTTTTTATAGTAAGTAATCTATGAAAAATGGCAAGTCCATAATTCAAAAATTAGAAAAAGTGGACGAAAAGTCGATAAAATGTCTGATAAACTCGAAGAGTTTGCTAATTTAAACAACGTTAGTTGATTGATCCAGGCGATGTAAGTAATTCGGAATTAATCGAACTTGTTTTTGATGAATTCGAAGAGTTTGTATCTACTGATTTAACCACAAGCTTTCGAGAAGATGAAAAAGCGACACCATATTTAAAATTACGTGGAGGAGATGGTCCCTTCTTAGAGCGAGAAAGAATTTCATTGCCACTTTCAAAAAAATTCTTGTGAAGAACATTAAATTTTAGTTTGCCGCCTGTTGATACCATTTTAATATGCATATAATCGAAACATATGCCATATAGGATAACAAATTTTAAATCAGCTGTTAATTGTAGGGTGACTGACAGTGACAGCTTTTCCACTTCTTACACCAAGAAATTTGTTGAGTTGAAACTCGTAGGATTCTCATTGGAGGGGTAGTATCCTCTCTCATTGAATTTTCCGAGTTAAAGAAGAGAGAATTGAATAAAAATTCGTAAGAATTAGTAAAAATTCGTTAATTTTAAAAGTAAAGGAAAATACTTTTAGTACGTAAGAGTTAGTAAAAACTCGTAAGGTTTTAAAGTTAAGGAACAGGCCTTGTTTATATTTTTCTCTATTGCAGCGGAACGAATGCGATAGCCATCATTAGCGACATTGTTTGTCTGAGGAAATGCGCAGGCGGCTGACGAGACACCGGACGTGTATGGGTCCGGGTGTGTGTTTCTTGAATACCACTTGAATTCAAGTTTTTCCCCAGTCAAAAAATATTTCATAACTCACATCAGCTTCATTAGTTCTACCATCGTGCCCTATTCAGTCAAATTTGGGAACTTTATTTCCATTTAGATTATTTTTTTAATTTTTGCATTTAGATGTTTCCCCTTAATAGTTTTAGCCTCTTAGGAAAACACTCACCTCAAGAGGAACTACTCGAAATGTTTTTTTTTTATTTCAATTCACCATCACAATGAATAAGAATAAATTACTTTTGTTTAGAAAAGTCAAAGTCATCATACAGCGCTTGCGTCTTCCCACTGAGAAGGCGCATCTTCGAGATTTTGACCTTAAATTCGATAAAATTAAAAACACCAACGCGCAGTGGCTTAGTGGTCCCAGTCCCAGGTCCCAGGTTCGAATCCCGCAAACTCCAGCTCAGGGTTTTTTTCACTGCGCCACCTCTCGCGTACGTCTGACAAACATCCTAGAATAATTGTCTTGAAAGAGCTTCTAAATCGGTTGTTTGGAATCGGCATAAAATTGTATAGATCCCTTCCATTCGTTCCAAAAATAAAAAAATAAACTCTAACAAAACGAACGGCTGTTAGAAGCTAGGCCTACGGTCCCAACTGACCTGTTGCGCCAACTATTTATTATTTCATTACTAAAAACACCAACTGTTTCTAATTAAAATAGAACATTCAACTTTCGATACTATCCCTCTTTTCCAGATATCTCTGCGGTGCCCTCGAAATTTGTGGACATTATTCAAACTAAGCCGTACTCGAAGCAAGAAAAGTCGACCGAAATACACCCAACGAAACTATCGACAAACCAAAATAAAAAATCAGCTATCCAAATCACGGAAACAGCTCGAAAAGATTACCTCAATCAGCCGGACTACGATTTGCTGTCTCGCCAGCCCGAGACATATGCTGAGGAGTCATATCATGTCGTTGATCTTGTTTCGAGAAAAAAATCCGGTTCCAAGAAATCGAATGCCGCGAAGGATCGTCATCCCGTGGGACTGGTGACAACTTTAAGTGGGAAGATAGCAATGGACGGAACGACAACGATACACGAAACCAGCGTAATTGGAACGTATATTTCTGGAAAATATGCTCAGGTTCTGCAGAGCAATTTCCACGTGCTAAACAACAGCCATATGACTTTGTCTCCAACTTCAACTGTACGCGTCCTGAGGACAGACTCACCAACAACGAGGCATTTCAATGCGCAACTGGGAAGATTAAATAAGAACAGGTCCACATCTGAGGAGCATAGGGTAGTCACGGCGACAGCGGCCTCAAGTTCACACAGCAACAGTAGAAAACATGGAAGCGGTGGAAAGCCAAAATCGAAAGGACGTCAAAAGAAGTACGTAGCTTAGCGTAAATTATGTCACTTTTCACTTTTTATCTCCCTGCCAACAGCAAAAACAGTAAGAGCCCGAGGAGTTCACACAGGGCAGCTGAACATTCCGCCAGCTCTGCAGTCTCCAACGATTCCAGGCGATATTCGTTCCGTCAAAGACTCAACCAAGTGGCACCAGCGCCACCGGCAAACTTGACTTCCAGCAACGTGAAAGTTCGCCCCGTGGGTAGATGGCAGTACAAATCGACACTGAAGCCAAGGGTCTACATTCGAAAAGCCTCGGATTTCACCAGCTCCATATCACCAACTCATGTCCCAACAACAATAAATGAGATCGAGCTAAGCACACTGAGCTCAGCTGCGGCAGAGCTTGTGCCGCAATTATCGCAACTCGACGATGACACTACCGAGAACCAAATTGCCGCAACCACCCTTTATCCCATCGAAACGATTAACATCGATATTGTCACCCCGTCGAACTTCGAAGACGTTTACTATGAGGTCGCAACCATCAAGACTCCCTACACTTTCCAGGTAAGACTCTCCCTAGCCGGGTGTTTGTTAATAATTTGTTTCCTTCGCTTTAGATGGGCAACGTCAAGAAGACAAGGTACGTTACCGTCACCTCCACTACTGAAAAACAGTGGGACTCCGACTACCTGGAGAAGTCCACCATAAAGGGACCCCTGATAGAAAACATTCTCGCTCCGTCGACACCTATCAACCAGCTGCTTCAGGCCAGCAGCATTACCACCTTCCCAGCGTGTACCTTAACAGATGCCACAGATGCCACGCCGTCCCTAGACGAATACATTGAAACGTTCACCCAATCGCAGCTCAAACTCAAGACCCAAGTCTTCCCGATTATAGGACAGAACCAAAGCACCAGCTACATGACTTTTCTGCAAACCTACGGCATAACAACCCTCATTACGGCGACAAAAACAACACCAGCCTGCCTAGGAAACAACTTTAACGAGTTCAACACCAGACTCGATGAGTCTGGCTCCGAACTGCACTTGGATCTTGAATTTGCTGACTTTGCAAACTCCGAGCAAGACGATGTGAACAGTAGCGGCGAAATTGTCGCATCTCCCGTCAGCTCCGTTCCCAACGAAGTGACCTCGAAGAAGCCGCCCAATGAAGACCAAATTCAAAATTACTACCCCACATTTTCTCCGGAACAACTGCAACAGTTGGCGTACCTAAAGCTGTTCCAACAAAACGCTCAAGTGCCACAGTTGCCACAGATACCACAATTACTGCCACCGCAATCCCAAGAGATACTACCAGCGGAACCGCAATACGAATCGCACATTATCCCACTGATAAAGAACGGACAGACTAGTTACAAAACCCTGTCGAAACTCATCCCGCGAACGGAAATCGTACCCGAACCCACTTCTCAGCCACAACCGCAACCATCCCTGAATCCATTTGGGCTGCAACAACCTCAATTCAAGCTCGTCACTTCCGCAACAGTTCAACCAACAGTCTTGACACAGACACACAGTAGAATTCTGAAGTTGACCTTCGGCGCGAAGACAACTCACACAACCATCTACTCGACAAACACTCTTTCCACGAACATCGCCACCTTTGTCACTACTTCGTTAGCAGTTCAACCGTCGGCTGCGCTGCCAAACTTTTTCCCACCAGTTTTCCCCCAGTTCCCATTATTCGGCTAGGTATAGCCACAATCTATGACACGTATCCTTTCTCGAATTAAAGCTATCAAATTCTTATTCGTATGTGGTATTATTAGCAGTATATTGTACATTATCATCGTTGGAGATTATTTAAAAAAGGAAATCATAAATTAATAATTATTGTACATTTAGTATTTTTAAGGTGTAAATTTATTGTTATTGGAGACATATCAAATAAAAAATTTAAAAAAATTGTTATGCATACATACCTAGTTGTTATGCGAGTATGGTGAATTTTCATTTGCAACGAAATGAGGTTAGACCGAATGCAAAAATTCAAAAAATGCATTTTAAAGTCGAACTTATCAAACTTTTTCCTTTTTCGAATATGAATATAGTTAAATAATAAAACATTTTTTTTAAAAGCATTTGTCAAGGAGTCCTTTGAAGTCTTTTTCGGGCAATTTTTCTGGGCGCTTTTAAGTGTTCTTGATGGTTGTTTTCCGTTTAGTTATCTGGAATCTGAAATTTCAAGAATTGAAATCATTCAAAAACAATTTAATTTTTTTCATATTTCAAGGGCTCTTGACAAGTTCGCGCAGTGCAAATTAAATGTTGTTTGTTTGTATAGTATTATAGGTTTTTCACACCAAGACCAAAACCGGGTTTTCGTCAAAACACACGAAAACTTCATCGAAAACATAAGTTTTCCCATACATATTTCAAATTTCAAAACGACTCGTTTGCACTAGTTTTCAACGAAAACGACTTCCAATCGTTGGGTTGTTGGAACAAACACACCTTTTGCACTATAGGTACAGCAAATTCAACAAAAAAGCTGACAGAGCAAATGTTACAACTCACAAATTAAAATCATTTTTCACAATTAATTGATGGCCTAATATTGTTTTTAAATGCATTAAATTCATTTTGTTCATTAATGCCATCGAAATTTGTAATGCGATTGAAATTTGTAACCAAATAAGTTTGCACCGAAGTTTAACGACTAGTGTCACACAGCCGATTGAAACGTCAAACGAAAATGAGTTGGTGGTCGGTGTGAATGCATCGACGAGTTTTCGATGAAAACGCGGTTTTGGGCTTGGTGTGAAAAGCCTATTACGTAAAAATCAAATGCTTTTTTTTTGTTTTGCGTCCTGACTGGCAACATCAACACCAACTATATTCTTAGTTCTATAAACATCAATACTAGACCGAGAGCAACTGGTGTTAAAATATTTTTATATCAAAGAACATCTCGATGGAACAATGAATATGGAAGCAAGGGCTCCAACAATAACTTGACGAAGGATTTTAATAAGCTAAATCATGGGTTTGATTCCAACCTTACAAAATTAAATTTAAAATAAATAAAATCAAATAACTACCTTACTTTAAAAATATTAATAATTGAACAACTGTGGCATAAATGTTCGGTTGTTAAATAAATAAATTTAAATTCAAATTTGACTTAAAAAAATGCTTAACACAATTGCTTTTGTGTGAAAATTCTATGCAATACAAACTGGCCTAAGCCCAAATTATGTCACTGTTCAAACAAAGTATAAATTATACACAAAATTCACTATAGTATTTTAACTCTATTATTTATATTCTTAATTCTGAACTGAAAGTCTAATAAAAATATTTTAAGCGAAGACAAATTTTGTAAAGACAAGATATTTTAAAAAGCAATCAATCGCTCAACTCAAGTAAGTATGTTCTCCTGTTCACCCTCTTCTGGAATACTGTAGTCCCATTTGGTTTAGAAATTTTTAAGAACTAAGAGCACTCAAATGAAATTTATTTTCTCATTTTTTAATTTTGTCCGCCAAACCGTCGGGACAGACAAAGTGACTTTGTAAATTTAACCTCGATTGAAAAATCGTCGTAACGCCAATAATTTCCAATAACATTACGAGTTTGAGATTTTACACGCAACCAATAACTGTCCTTATAGGAGCAATAAGGTACGCTCCTAGTTACTTCAACATTCACGTGCGACAGCACTACAAAGCTCAAACTCAAATTATCATAGTATATTTACTTGGCTTCGAGAGCCCGCAAAAACTTTCCTCAAATTCTCGTCCACGGTACCTACAAGGAGTACATTCGCGATTGTTGCCAAAATAAAAGCTCTTCAGTATCGAAGCTTAGCTCGTTGAAATGTGGAAGAACTTTGCGTGCAGTCGTTTAATTTATGCACTGCCTCTTAGTTAGGCGTTTGGCTGTTTAGATAAAATTTAGTCTTTTGACAATATATACTCATTTTAAACGGAATTAAATTATATCGAAAGTGACATAAAACAGTGGCGAAATGAAAAATTATAACATATTGCTTCCATTTCTGGTTACGGTTTTGATAAATAAAGGTAAAGAAAAAGCAAAACACAAAGCAGACATTCATAAGTGCGCTATTATGTAAACAATTTTCATGGCTCCCGTATGTATAAGGTCTTCAACTTAAGGTGGTTAGAAATCTAAAAAAAAAAGAACGCATTTTGCATTGTAAAGTGAATTAATGTTAACAAATTTTGTTATAAGTAATTAATTTAATTGATTTATAAAGATTTGAAGATCTCGGGCTTAGAAATTGGCTAAACCATTTCTTCAAGGACATTATTTACACTATTCAGCTGCAGATAAAATGTACACAATAAAATATTGTGAAAATCTCTTTAATCATTACCAGGATATGGCACACGTAACTTTACATTTCCTTAACATTTTAATTAATCAGTGTATGGTATATTGCCCCAATTCGGTATCGAAAGCTTTCGCGACAACCTTCAGTTCTATAGTTCAAAAAATATGTACCCCCATCAGACATGCAGTTTTTTCAAGGACAGAAACCCTTTAAATTGGACGAGCTATATAAAATTTAAAATCCTTCCGCTGTGGTGTTTTGTCATTTGGTGATTTGTGTAAAATTCATATTGGAAGTTATTTTGACCCATGTTTGTTTGACACATTTTCTTGCGATGGGCGCATGTCCGATTTCTTCTGGCAAGTGAATACAAACGTCAGTTATATCTACACCTATACCAATGTGTTCGATGTAGTCCACGGTTCTTTGAAAAGCTTCAGTTTTCTTTCCAGAATTGTGCAACAATATTTGCACTCTAACAGGTGAGGTCATGTTTTTACGTCACCCCTCTTGCAGACATGCACTTTCTTTGAGAGATTCACTTTCATGTGACATTATTACCCTAAATGGATACAATTGTTGTGTTGATGCTACATGTGTCATGGGTGCTTGCTTTATATTGGTATACCTACATAATTGCATTAAGGTATTCTTTACAGTGCTTTGCGTGTCCTTTTTGTTTTCGATAAAGAAAATCGGTATTGGTTTTGAACTTTATTGGGAAAAGTTGAAGAGAATTTCTTTGAGGAATTTCTAGAAACAAAAACAATGTTCATTAACGTCCACGAAAATAACATTGCTTCAATGTCAACTCAGAAAATAAGGCAATACTTGTAACTTGTATAAAAATTGTGTTAAAATTTTCCTTTGTATTTCCAGAGTATTCAGTGGCGTAACCTTAAGGTTCCACAAGTTATCGCAAAACTTATGCACCACAAATAAGGGAAAACAGAACATTAGAGCCCGAAGTTTGCCGAATTCATCAACCTTCGGGCTATGCTCTCACCTTACTTCAAGCGTACAGCCGCTGTACAGAAATTTTCTAAGAAAATGTCGAAAGTGAGTGAAGTTACCATTTTATATTCCACTAAAGTTTCGAGTTCGCCAAATTTACCCTGGAGGCTGAAAATAAAAATGTAAATACTAAAATATAGTCCAAGCTAAGTCTCAATCCCGTAAAAAAATGGTTTCTTAAAGCTATCCAAAGTGCTGTACAAATATGATTACATATTACAAGAAGAGACACTACATCGACGAATCGGACAGAATGTCACGATAGCTATGTAGCTAACTGTTGAAATCCATAAGCCTGACTCTCAGATGTAAACCTAGCACACTAATGTACAATAACTTGGTTTATATTCTCATATATTTTTTGTTTTGTCTATTTCTTATTCCGGCTTTTTCCTTTTTTGCTTATCGAATAAAGTTGTCAGTCATTTCGTATTTCACTTACTACACGCTTTGTTTTTTCTCGATCGCAACTGTAACTTCTAGGTACTTTTTAGGGACCCAAATTCGGTTCCGTTAGTAACTCCGAAAATGACATCTCAGCAGAAATCAAGCGAAGATTTACACTTGCCAATCGCTGTTTCTCTGGCCGAAGTAGGCAATTGTTATCAGTCAATATATTTTAATTCAATAATCTAGGTTTAGATAGTCTGACAGCTGGTTGACTTGATATGTCTCATGTCATTTTCCATTGGGACCACCAGAAATCTTTTTCAGGTCTCAGATATTACGCGGCTCATAGAACATGTTACGAAATTGATCTGTTATTTCAAATGTATTAATGCGTTATTTGGCAGCGATCAGCTGTTGAAATTGCATTCGTTTTTGGACAAAATCGCAACTGTATATCGACTGGAAAAATATTTCCCCTGTTGTAGGAACAAATAGAGTACCTACCTACTTTTGGTAATTCGTTGTCTTCAGACGTAAATCTGAAAAAAAAATATTTTTTTTTTTATCCGAGGGTAGGCGAAAATCTTCCAAAGACACTATGAGAATAGCAAGCGCGTTTTCATAGTAGTGTCAGATTTTTACTGAAAAAAATATTGAGATCTCCAAAAAATGATCCGAATCGAAAAAAGATTGATTTTTTTGCCCAATGGAACACTAAAAGTTATTTATATCAAAAAAAGATAGATTTGTTGTCCCAACGGAAAACCACATCAGTTTTAATTGGCGTAGATCACATGAACAGCTTTTTCATAAGTGAGTACGAAATTGACAGTTCGTATAGGTGTCGATCTAGTTCAGACCAATGCAGTCCACTTAAGCTAGCTAAATTTTTGAATGCCCCTAAAAACTGTATACGCATACAGCAAAAATATTATATTTTTTTTCACTTGCAGGATTGTCTGCTCCATCGGGTTCGGAGGATTTTTTGGCAGACGAAAAAGAAAGCCTAGATAGTAATGCAGAATCTGCTGAAGCAGATGACGATAGTAAAATATATAAGAATCCAAGAAATTCGCCTTCCATCGATTGTCCGAGAGATGAGGAACAAGCAACGCTCTTTGGACAAAAGTGCTTAAGGAAGTGCTCGTCCGATGAGGACTGCAAAAGTAAAAAAAAGAAATGTCTCTGCGATGGAGTCTGTGGAATGTCTTGCATAAAACCAGGTATTCTAAACAAAATTTAAATAGACATTCTTGTAGATTAAGGGCTCTATTGGGTATTGAAAAAGAACATATCTCACTTGCTCATGTGTATTTAAAATTTCAGACAGAGAGTGTCCAGAACTATCACAGCCAATAATTGGTACCGTGGGTGTTGCTGGCCGTCATTTTGGTGCTGCAGCTACTTACGGTTGCCCGAAGGGATACCATGTTGTTGGGCTAGAAAGCCGCTTATGTCAGGCCGACGGAAATTGGGCAGGTGTGGAACCAGCGTGCAAGCAAAATAGTGAGTACCTACATTGTGACTATTTCACAATTACTCTGTAAACTTTTAAATAAACTAATAACAGATTCAACTGATTTGAATTTCAGTAAACTTGTCTTTTTTCTTGTAAACGTTTCATTCTAACAAACTTTTCTGTCAACCAATTTCAGTTTATTGCCTCGTTCCGCCTACTATTGATCATGCTAGGCATTCAGCGTTGCCAGAGCAAGGCACTTTTGATTTAGATTCAACCGTTCAATATCATTGTTTTAATGGATTCGTTACAAATGGTTTTCCTAGGGCTAAGTGTCTAGCTATTGATGGGCAAGCAAGCTGGTACGGCCCGGATATTCAATGCGAAGGTATGTCTATATTAAAATGAACGTCTTTCTTTAGATTTAGACAGTTAAACTAATTTTCTTTTCTCAACAGCAAGATCTTGCGGACAACCTGAAGATCCGGCTTATGGATGGCATGTCGGCGAGTGTTACACTTTTGGATGTCGTGTTGTCTATAATTGTGGTAATGGTTATGAGCTTGTGGGAAAACATGAGCGTTATTGTCAGGCTAATGGCTCGTGGACCCCAAAGGAACTTCCAACATGTGTTTGTAAGTAACATCCATAATTGTATGGTTGGTAAAGTGTTATCAGATCCGTTCGCTTGTTTTTGTGCAAAAAGAACTAAAACTTAGGAAAAATATTTCTCAAAAGAACGTGTTTAACTTTCAAGTTAGGTACCTATATTCACTAATGTTGTCTTCCATTGGGAAAAATAAATGTCCGGGAGCGTCTCCAGAGATGGTCATACTTTTAAGCGCAAAGTGACAGATACTACAATAAATTTGTTTAAGTTTTATAGTTTGCTCTCTACTTTTTCAGTTGAGTCAGTTGAAAGTTTTCCGTTTGTGGAAATATTAGAGAAACTATTAAATGAATTGAGCTAAATGTAGTTTTCCATTGGAACAGAAGAAGCAATTTTAAGAATCTCGAGTTCAGAGAGAGACTCACACTTACATACACTAACACCAACAAATTTGTCATTTGTCGAACTTAAAAGTTTGTTATTAGAGACGACAGTCTGTAAATTTTGCAGCTGCAATGGATATTAACATAAATTTAATAGATTCTTATAAACACAAATTCCAACAGCTGACTTTTTAAACACGAAACACCACAAATGCAAAGAAAGAAAAATCTCGTTTTTTGTTCCCATTGGCCACGTCAAATCTGAAAGAAAAATCTGAAAATATCAATGGAAAACGACATAAGTATTGCTGGAAACTTTAAAACACCGATGACAGTTACATAAGCTTATAGCCACACAGTGATTTCCATAAGCGTTGTGCCCAACGAGGCAGAACGATTTTAAGTGAGAAGAAAATAGAATGGTAAAGAAAACGAAATGAAAAGGCACAAACGTTATTCTTCCATGAAAGTCGTTTCTACGCCATTGAGCTTTTGTTGTACTTTTGTACACCCACTTGGACTTTACCTTTTACCGTAGAATTGTGTGTGTTTCAACTTTTCTGTCAAAATGTATGTCTCTTATTTCAATTACTCCCGTTTTGATTTGTCTAAAATCGATCGTATAGTCACGTTCATTCGGTCGTAGGCAAACGTAACTCGTGGAAATTTCCATGTATACCAAAATGGAGCAAAACAAATTGTCGAAATGGATGAAATGAAACCGATTTTAGAGAACTTAAAAAAAATGTTAAGTGACCGGGCAGCAGTTGATGATTAAAATATCCACCTTGCAAAATTCCAAATCGGTAATCCTCTTTCTTTCCCCTAATATTAGCAATTTGTTTCTCTGCCTGAGTTTTACCGATCGTCCTCTTTTCTTCTTTAGACACTCGCAGCGATTTCAACATTCAACCATTTCAGGTCAAACAGAAAAAAAATCGATAAAAATTTCCCCGTAACGATCGGAATTGACAGCCACTCTATATCCTCTTGTCAAAAACTAGGTGTTTTATATCCTTATAATGAAGAGTACAAAGAGTGTTTTCTAAGCGAACATCCGTGTTTTACTCATGACAGTGATTTAAATAATTCTGATAACATTTTGCCGATGGTTTACAATACAATACGTTCTGGATAAATCTTCCAAAACTTCGCGACCTACCCGAAAATTAAATGTTATAAAAAAGGGATAGCCCAGTTTAAATTTAAATTGAAATCTGGCTAGCAGAGTAGAGTTTTGTGACTTCTACGGTGGTCAGTAGATCTGATTTGTACCTGCAATGACACCAACTAAAAGCTGAATTTACTGCTTTATTTCTATAATTATTACTTTTAGTATCCGTATTAAATTCCCTGCTAATTCATTTACTTTTATATTCCTCAAATAATAAAGTTGTGGCATCAGTGGTATGTCCAACGCCTGAGAATCCAAAAAACGGAAAAGCTACCTACACCACCCTGTCGTATAATTCAATTGTCAGTTACGAATGTCGTTATGGTTACACTCTTTTGGGCGATGGCTCCAGTAGATGCGGAGCTGACCGAAAATGGAGCGGCGTACTACCAACATGCAAAGGTATGATCATATTAAATTGAATAGTCATTTTAGAAAATGCGAAAGTCATAGGATTGTCTTTTCAATAAATAAAATATAAAAAAAGTAGATGTTACATATTTGTATGCAAGATTTTCGTCATGTTTTTTTTTTATAGAATGAGGTTTGAAATATTGTTTTAGCGGTCTATATATCAATGTGTAGTTT
The DNA here is from genome assembly GCA_949126925.1 of Cheilosia vernalis. NCBI lineage: Eukaryota > Metazoa > Arthropoda > Insecta > Diptera > Syrphidae > Cheilosia > Cheilosia vernalis. The sequence continues at coordinate 19,464,399 of OX421362.1, read as the reverse complement.
ATGCTTTGGACTGTAGCTAAAGAGGTCTTGCCAATTTTGTTAAACAAATTTCGTATGTGGTAAGTACAATGAGTATGAACGCGAATATTCCGGGCTTATTATTTTCGTTGGTTGTTGTTGTTGACTATTTTCGATCGGTATTGTTTAATTCGTTTTCGTTCGGAAGGTTCTAAATTTAATTTTACTAAAAAGGGACTTTACGAAACATGCCTAATATTCAAGTAGACTTTTCATTGATGGTACATTACTTTTAATTTTTAATGGTTATTCCATTCTTGGACACATTTATATAATGTTTTAACTTAATAAATTATTTGTAGTTTAGTCCTTGATGCTTGTTTTCTGTGTCTTTTGGATTAGTCAAATTGACAGCTATATGGCTAATATAATGTTCCCCTGTTATTATATAACTGTTCTCTGTTAAGGAAAACTTATTGAGCGCGAACTACGAAAAGGAGAACAACGAATCAAATCACAATTCACGTAAAACAGTAGTGTTTCATAAACCCACGAAAGAAAAATTTTATTGAACTTAACCTTCAACAATGAATCCAAGACAATACTCTGAGACTACTAATTTCGGCCCATTTTGCATTACTTGCCTACATGGCTACATTTTTATGGGGTGACAAATGCTAAGTGCAACAGTATTAGTTTGACGTGGTTAGCACAAGTGCCCACTAATGCCCACTGCGATGCGTCAGTTAATTTTCATGTCTGTTAAGAACCCTGCACTACCCTGAAATTTCGGCCACTATATCGAACGCAAAATATGTGCACTGAAGTCTCTCAGTCAGATATCAGATATCAGCGAACTCAGTGCTTTATCGAACACATTAGGGTTAGCCCAAGTCAAACAAACCCATTGTTACATAGAAATTCGTATTGACAAATGTCACGTCGGCAAAGTTGCTGTCAGCGTTCATAGAATTTTATTCGTTAAATTTAAAATTATTCGTTACACGTGGATAGTATTTTTTTTAGGAATATTTGTAGGTGTACTTTTGCTTAAAATATCTATAAAAAATTAACAATGTGGTTTGGTTTAAAGAAAATGAAAACATTTTGAACAATTTTTATTCAGTTATCTTATTTAAGAAAACTTTACTCGTGAAATCGAAGCTAATGATCTTCTAAAGCGGAAAATACACAATCATATTTGTAAGGATATGTCTCTAGTTTATAAAACATCTCATTTAGATAGTTAATTTTTCTTTGATTTCAGTTTTCGCATTTACATAATATTATGTTTAGCAAGTTTTCTATTTGACTTTGTTGGAGTAACTTTTACTCACTGGTTAAACCGCTAGGTGGAGTATTGGGTCATTGGGAGCCTTACAAATGCGGTTGCAGGCCGTGCGTCAATTAAGTTTTCTACTCTTCTTGTAATATCAATTATTCATTTTTCCCTTTAAGATCTTTAGTAGATTTAAAATGTTGGACAAGCAACATTAAGCGGAAATGGATCTGATTGATCGTTTTAGTACTTACCAAACATTTACACGAGCAAAATTATTTAAAAGAGTATGCATTGTCGCTACAGTATAGTCGTTGCATCTTGTATCCATTCGTTCCCAACATGTCGACTCGTATTTGAGAATATAGCGGGACTAGAAAACATATAAATTGGTTCATTCTCTTGTTGTTAGTATTTCACTGTATTTTTTTCTTTTTGTTCATGTTCACATTCACATTCGATGACATATATATTTAACATATTGTAAATGTGACAGTTGTAAACTTCTCTAAATTTGAAATTAAATCTAAAACTGCTTAAAGTAATAAAAAAAATATAGTATGTACTGTACATATGGCAATTCAACATTTTTTTATAAAAAGGTATGTAGCTCACAAGCATATCGACTTGATTGAAGTTTCTAAATATACCCCCATAAATCGCCCACTTCGCATTCATCCTTTCAAACCATTCATCTGTTGATGTTGTATACATTGCACAGACTTTCCATTTAACGTATTTATAAGAAACAAATTTTTTTGACTGAAAATTTTCAACACATTTGTGTTTACGTTCTATTACATTATTATTTTACAGAAGCGGTAATAACAGAATAGTTTGGATACACCCAATATGTTGCCGAAATAACAGATGGGTTTCGGTTAACCAAGAACAGCTTCTTCCAAAACTAAATAAATAAACAAACACCGTTGTACACATGAAATTTCGATGAAAATTTGTTATTTATTTGTTGCCTTTTAATTGTAAATACATGTACGTAGTTATTCGTTAAATGTTGAATTGATTTCTTCAATAATTGTTTTTGTTACATTAAATATTCAAATGCATTATATATTAATCCATAATATACGGGTTGACTTATTTATCAAACTACTGTTTTTAAATTACCAATTCTGAATGAGATTGAGTGAAAATTTTTGCAATTACGAATCCAAAATTAAACAAAAATTTTGGATAAATTTATCGAAAGTTAGGAATCTCGGAAAGCGTTTTAAAGGACACCAGAATAAAACTTTGTAAAGAAAAAAAAATAAGTTCTTTGGAATTAATGTGGTAAGTTTTTATATTAAGTAGATTGCTGTGTTGAAATTAATTAGTTGTCTGCTTTTGTTTTTGTATGCACAAAATTGGCTTAGAAAATGTGACAAATTTATTTAAGTGTTTGAATAGTTACTGCGAAGTGCACGCTCATGTTGTTCACAAAGAATTGTTAATGTCACTCAACGCACCATCATTCCTAGTGACATAAATTTTAAGTTCACCCTGCTCTGCTTAGCAGTTAGTTGTTCCATTTAAATAATTTAACGCACAAGTGAGAAAAATGTTATAACCAGTTAAAACGATTGATTGATTTGTATGACGGCATTCTTTATGGAAATATAATAATTACATCACAAAAAGGTTGTATGCGAGAGGTGATATATTTAATGTAGAACCAAAAAGTTTTAGTTGCGTTCCAGTCAAAATCAACGTGGTCATTCATATGACATTTATTTATTTGATCATTACACTGCATGCACTTTTTGGAGAAGAGAACTCTCAGAAGTGGTTCTAAATTGAACTAATTGACATGTGTTAGATTAAATGGCATTCACCCATCAACCCGGTCAAGCTTAGTTGAGCAGTGAAATCCCTCCTGCTCAAAAATATAACAGAGTAGGTCTCCACTATTGAGATAAGCTCATCATTTAGAATATACAGAAGCCTGGGGTCAGTCTTCTTCAAATTTGTATTTATTGTGTCATTTTTGAATGCTTATTTTGAGTGATACTATCGTATCACTTTTCCGTAAAAAATAAGTGAGGCTGCCCAATCGCATCCTTCAAGTCGACTAGGTAATGGCTTTGGAATGTTAAATCTTCCTCAGGGGGAGACTGAGACAACATCGCCCATTGTACGTCTTAAGGTAAAACAGCAACAGCATGTATTTCTAAAGTTTGTTCCAAGCATCGCATGGTCAGCACCTAAACCCACACCGCTCTTAATTTGAGACTACTCCCTATTCATACTCTGTAGGAAACGCTGCACTCATGTGCAGAAGAAAATTATAGGAACACCTCGTTTGAGAAGCGCTGCAACTTTCGCAAACGCTTACGTGTAAACGCACCCGCACTACCAGTGGCAGCCATATTTTTTCGTCCACTTTTCGCCTAGTTTATGGTTTTTTCTTTAACACCCTATGCTCGGTTGAATCTAATTCAAACCTCTATCTTTATCTACATATAACACGTAGAAAAATCGCCCCTGTGCTTTAACATCGTTTTCAGATTTTTCTGAACATACCATTCGTCACAATATCGTTTTGAAAATTTACGCCATAGTCGAGCGCATAAGTGCGAGCGAGACGACAACACCACCCCACACGAAAAACTCTTAGATGTAAACCACGTACAGCGTTGGTTCGCTTGGATTTTTAGTCAGTCAGTATCGAGAGTCAGGTTCGGGTGGTTGGTAGGGCACTAGCGCATGGTCGCATATTTTTTTCTCGGCATTTTGCCACGTTTTCATTGTTCGCGCATCCTAAGTAGGCGGCCATTGTGTCGACCGAAAATAACAAAATCGCAAATTAAAAGTTAAATATCGCGATTGTGATTCGCCGGCGAGGGAATTTTGAGTTCGGTGAAGCCGATCAAATACCCGCAAATCGTTTCGCGCATGTTTTAAGAAAAGCGAATAAAGAAAAAAAAAAAAAACCCACGATATATATATATATCGCGAGGAAAAACTTCTCGACCGCGTGTGTTGAACCATACCTCGTGGATACATAAAACCACCCCCACAAAAAGGGAAAGAAACAAAATCGAGAGTCGGTAGTGTGCATTACGCCATTCCACTCGGCAAAAATAATTCCGCGAAATCCAACCCCGCGCAAAGAAATAAAATTCCTGACGCGCCAAAACATAAAATTAACCTCATCGACACCCAGTTAAGTGCGCTGAAATCGTGATACAAAAAGAAAAAAAATAGTTAAAACGTTTAGAACATTGAAAGGGAAAAATTCCCCAACGTCCCACGAAAATAATATAAATTGCGCAGCACATAGCACAGTCGTTGCACTAGCGAAGCACCACACCTCAGAGTTAAGACGCAGTCGTGCATCCATCCTCCAGTAGGTGGAGCGAGCATCACCACAGACCATCACCCCATCGAATACACCAACCTTCGGACTTCGCTTGAGACGAGACACCAACCTCAACGATAGTCACCTCATCGAAATTCACCTCTTCGTCAACACTGCGCCTACCGATATACTTTAAGTTAAGTAGTTTGGGTCCAATAAAATTTCTTGTTGTAAACATTTATACTTCTCCAAATGATTTTATCTTCCACTAAGGTATAGATCCGCGAATTAAAGCATATCAAAGAGCTTATGCATAACATCCTGGAAGGAAAGGCGGTGCACTGCAGTCCCTCACCACGGATCGCGTTCAGGTAGTTATCCCCTGAATAAAGAACGGGGTAAGTTTGGAACTAATTAATCTCATTTGGAAGAAACAAAGTGTATTAAAAGTAGTATTGGCCCAGTTGTGATAGGCTATAGCGTTAGAGAGTGGTCGTGTCGATTGACCCAGGTTAGTCTTGTCGTCGTTTGTACATTGTAAAGTAAAGCTAAAATAACGTATGGTTAGGTTCGGATCGGTGCGCCAGTGAATTAGTCGTTAGCATTTGTGACACTCAGTGAGGATCTCACCAATGAGAGCGTGAGCGTATATTCTTCGTCGTGGAAGCATCAGCTTGATTTTCTTTTATTATACACGCGGACGCAAAAACTAGTCACGTCCCACAACGCTGCATTACGCGAGTAGATAGGCCACGGGTACATGCTCTGGTCTCTACGTCTAACATCGAAGGGTTATTGTTTTTCGTTAATTTTGTTCTGGCTGTAAATGATAACGTAATCGAGCGGCAACAGTAAGATTTGTATGTCCGCACTTGTACTGACTTGTGTTGTAACGTCCACCCCCTTAATTAAGTACTAGTTTTAAGATCTTTTGGTTTTGAATAAAAATAAGCTTGTGAACTTCACGAAGAAGAACAATCATGTGTGTTCATTGGCTTTGGAATTTAGTTTAGGTTTCGGAAGCAGCCGCCAGATGTGCGGATAAGGAAGTATTGAAGGGAATGTCGGCCATGGGGGCGAACACGATCCGAGGTGGTTTTACGCAGTTCGGTTCATGGTTGTAGTTTAGTAGTTAGTAGGATATTCGGACTCTAGGGGTCGTCGTTCAATAGGAGCGTGACGACGACCATGGTAGCTTGGCCTTGGTGCTAAGTAGGGGTGGGTCAGCTCAGGGGAAGATTACTTCCACCTATTTCTTCCCCCACTTTCTTCTTTTTCACTGTGGATGTAAATATTTCAACGGATCGCACTACTCGGGCCTCGCAATCTTTATTGTTAGGGATAGTGGTTTAATCCGGTCGTGTCCAACATCTTTTACGATCTATCTTTTTTTGAATTAACAGGCATGTAAAACTAGAGGTAACCCCAGTCCAGGGCCTGCAACAAGATCCCCACCCACCGAGGGCTAGCGCGGGAGGAAGCGGTCATGCCTGGTTGCAGGAGGCTTGGACAACCCCATCCGTCATGCTGCCCGGACTGCCGTAGGGGTCCTGTGACCTTGCGGTATATGGGTAGTTTAAGTGATGGATGGGGTATGGTTCGCGTAGCGGGGCGTAGGAATTTCGACTTTCCTTTTTGTTCTTGTTTGGTTGTTGGTCAACTCAGTTGCGCGTAGGTATAGGTTAATACTTGCCTGCGTGTTTGCTGACATGGCAGAAGGAGTCGCTTGCGTTCCGTAACGTGAACGTACGTTACAGGTGGCGCCCAACGTGGGGCCCGAAGTAGTGATATGATTCAGAAGTATTTACAAAAAAATTTACACAAAAATTTTGTTTTTCACCATTTTCGACTTTACTCTTTTTCGTTTCACGTAACCGGTGTTTGGGTGTATTTTCATCCCCATTCATGTCTGTTGTACGCTGAAGTCTGAGATCTAGTTTTGCGGAAATAGGTGTAGGAGTTTGTAATCCTTTAGTGTTCTTTAAGTCCCTTGTCCGGTAGATGGGTAGACTTTGTTCCCCATTTACGTCCGTTGCTCGGGCCTATAAGTTCTTCACATTTCCATCTTCAGCATTTGAGCCTTCGAGTTCATGTCCGGTAAGTGGGTGAAGTTGTTCCTCACTTACGTCCGTTGCTTGCACTCAGGGCTGGTGTGTAGTTCGCTTTTCTTTGGTAAGTTAGTTCTGTTAAGTCCGGTATTTGGATCGACCTTTGTCTCCATTTACGTCCGTTGCTTCAGGCTGTCTTCACCATGTTCCATAGCAAAGCACAGAAATTTAGCAACTCTAATGTCACTTGCGATTCTGCAGTGATTGTAAAGCATTAATCCATCTAGAAGCGTTTTCGCTTCTTCAGTAGCCACAGTGGAATAGAAAGTGTGAATCTATCCTCGTTGTTCTCGTGTTTGTCCTCTATGTGTTCGACATTCCTTCAGGTTGATGTTAAGTTTAGTTTTGGTTTAGTTTTGATTTAGTTTTGAGAGAGTTTAGTTTTGAGAGAGTTTAGTTTTGAGAAAGTTTTGAGAAAGTTTTGAGAAAGTTTAGTTTTGGTTTAGTTTTGATTTAGTTTTGAGATATTTTAGTATTGAGAAAGTTTAGTATTGAGAAAGTTTTGAGAAAGTTTAGTTTTGAGGAAGTTTAGTTTTGAGATAGCTTAAGTTAAGTTTAGAGACCGTGTAGTTTTGAGAAGTTTAGTTTTGAAGTTTTAGTTAATGAACGCACTCCAACGTTTAGATTTGAATAAGATTTAGTCGGAAGTTCAGCGCTAGCGATTGCTAAGCCAGCCGTCCACACATTCACTTTAGTTTTAGTATTGAGTTTAGTCATATATTACCCTATACGACTCAGCCGTATGGCAATAGTATATCTAGTGTTACGTTAGGATATAAGTCCCTGAATTCGCATAGAATTCACCATCTTTATTTTTTGGTATTTTTTTTTATTATTATTTTCAAGTCAGTTTTGGCTCAGCAATGCCTCGAAATCCCGGAACGCGAAGCTTTGTCCGAAGTTCATACGGGCAAAAGTTCGCAAGGTTATCGGAAATAACCTGTACGAGTTAGTCGATGCAACTGGACATAGTCTAGGTGTAACCCACAGCAAAGATCTTCGTCGGTAAGACATAGCCGTAGGATATTTTTGAATGATAGTTACAGGAAGGTAGGTGAGACGTTACGAATTCCCAGTAGGATAGTGAAGTAGTAAGGAAACAGTTGACCGCTCAGAGTCGGTAGAACATGAGATTCTGTGTCTCGGGCGTGGGTCGTTTGGTAGGATTTAGCAGGTTTCATTTTCTTGACCTTTTGCAGTCGCAAGTCTCTGAAAATGTCAAGTTGTGTAGGAAACGCTGCACTCATGTGCAGAAGAAAATTATAGGAACACCTCGTTTGAGAAGCGCTGCAACTTTCGCAAACGCTTACGTGTAAACGCACCCGCACTACCAGTGGCAGCCATATTTTTTCGTCCACTTTTCGCCTAGTTTATGGTTTTTTCTTTAACACCCTATGCTCGGTTGAATCTAATTCAAACCTCTATCTTTATCTACATATAACACGTAGAAAAATCGCCCCTGTGCTTTAACATCGTTTTCAGATTTTTCTGAACATACCATTCGTCACAATATCGTTTTGAAAATTTACGCCATAGTCGAGCGCATAAGTGCGAGCGAGACGACAACACCACCCCACACGAAAAACTCTTAGATGTAAACCACGTACAGCGTTGGTTCGCTTGGATTTTTAGTCAGTCAGTATCGAGAGTCAGGTTCGGGTGGTTGGTAGGGCACTAGCGCATGGTCGCATATTTTTTTCTCGGCATTTTGCCACGTTATCATTGTTCGCGCATCCTAAGTAGGCGGCCATTGTGTCGACCGAAAATAACAAAATCGCAAATTAAAAGTTAAATATCGCGATTGTGATTCGCCGGCGAGGGAATTTTGAGTTCGGTGAAGCCGATCAAATACCCGCAAATCGTTTCGCGCATGTTTTAAGAAAAGCGAATAAAGAAAAAAAAAAAAAACCCACGATATATATATATATCGCGAGGAAAAACTTCTCGACCGCGTGTGTTGAACCATACCTCGTGGATACATAAAACCACCCCCACAAAAAGGGAAAGAAACAAAATCGAGAGTCGGTAGTGTGCATTACGCCATTCCACTCGGCAAAAATAATTCCGCGAAATCCAACCCCGCGCAAAGAAATAAAATTCCTGACGCGCCAAAACATAAAATTAACCTCATCGACACCCAGTTAAGTGCGCTGAAATCGTGATACAAAAAGAAAAAAAATAGTTAAAACGTTTAGAACATTGAAAGGGAAAAATTCCCCAACGTCCCACGAAAATAATATAAATTGCGCAGCACATAGCACAGTCGTTGCACTAGCGAAGCACCACACCTCAGAGTTAAGACGCAGTCGTGCATCCATCCTCCAGTAGGTGGAGCGAGCATCACCACAGACCATCACCCCATCGAATACACCAACCTTCGGACTTCGCTTGAGACGAGACACCAACCTCAACGATAGTCACCTCATCGAAATTCACCTCTTCGTCAACACTGCGCCTACCGATATACTTTAAGTTAAGTAGTTTGGGTCCAATAAAATTTCTTGTTGTAAACATTTATACTTCTCCAAATGATTTTATCTTCCACTAAGGTATAGATCCGCGAATTAAAGCATATCAAAGAGCTTATGCATAACATCCTGGAAGGAAAGGCGGTGCACTGCAGTCCCTCACCACGGATCGCGTTCAGGTAGTTATCCCCTGAATAAAGAACGGGGTAAGTTTGGAACTAATTAATCTCATTTGGAAGAAACAAAGTGTATTAAAAGTAGTATTGGCCCAGTTGTGATAGGCTATAGCGTTAGAGAGTGGTCGTGTCGATTGACCCAGGTTAGTCTTGTCGTCGTTTGTACATTGTAAAGTAAAGCTAAAATAACGTATGGTTAGGTTCGGATCGGTGCGCCAGTGAATTAGTCGTTAGCATTTGTGACACTCAGTGAGGATCTCACCAATGAGAGCGTGAGCGTATATTCTTCGTCGTGGAAGCATCAGCTTGATTTTCTTTTATTATACACGCGGACGCAAAAACTAGTCACGTCCCACAACGCTGCATTACGCGAGTAGATAGGCCACGGGTACATGCTCTGGTCTCTACGTCTAACATCGAAGGGTTATTGTTTTTCGTTAATTTTGTTCTGGCTGTAAATGATAACGTAATCGAGCGGCAACAGTAAGATTTGTATGTCCGCACTTGTACTGACTTGTGTTGTAACGTCCACCCCCTTAATTAAGTACTAGTTTTAAGATCTTTTGGTTTTGAATAAAAATAAGCTTGTGAACTTCACGAAGAAGAACAATCATGTGTGTTCATTGGCTTTGGAATTTAGTTTAGGTTTCGGAAGCAGCCGCCAGATGTGCGGATAAGGAAGTATTGAAGGGAATGTCGGCCATGGGGGCGAACACGATCCGAGGTGGTTTTACGCAGTTCGGTTCATGGTTGTAGTTTAGTAGTTAGTAGGATATTCGGACTCTAGGGGTCGTCGTTCAATAGGAGCGTGACGACGACCATGGTAGCTTGGCCTTGGTGCTAAGTAGGGGTGGGTCAGCTCAGGGGAAGATTACTTCCACCTATTTCTTCCCCCACTTTCTTCTTTTTCACTGTGGATGTAAATATTTCAACGGATCGCACTACTCGGGCCTCGCAATCTTTATTGTTAGGGATAGTGGTTTAATCCGGTCGTGTCCAACATCTTTTACGATCTATCTTTTTTTGAATTAACAGGCATGTAAAACTAGAGGTAACCCCAGTCCAGGGCCTGCAACAAGATCCCCACCCACCGAGGGCTAGCGCGGGAGGAAGCGGTCATGCCTGGTTGCAGGAGGCTTGGACAACCCCATCCGTCATGCTGCCCGGACTGCCGTAGGGGTCCTGTGACCTTGCGGTATATGGGTAGTTTAAGTGATGGATGGGGTATGGTTCGCGTAGCGGGGCGTAGGAATTTCGACTTTCCTTTTTGTTCTTGTTTGGTTGTTGGTCAACTCAGTTGCGCGTAGGTATAGGTTAATACTTGCCTGCGTGTTTGCTGACATGGCAGAAGGAGTCGCTTGCGTTCCGTAACGTGAACGTACGTTACAACTCACATTATAGCATGCCCTTGCAGCACTATATTATTTGCAATAACATCAACAAAAGACCAGCCACAAATACACTCAATGCGTTTTCTTTGTTTATTTGAAGAAATCAACTGTGGCCATCCCGGAACACTTTACAATGGATGGATCGAAAACACTGACGTTGGGACCGGCTTAGGAGCCAGCATAATATTTAGGTGTCTACCTGACATGCTGCTCGAAGGTCATGCTTCAAGTGTTTGCCAAATCGACGGACGATGGCATCATCCACTTCCGGAGTGCTTAGCCCCATGTGTCATTCCGGCAATATCACAGGGAAAAGTTCGACCAGTCGAGATAATAACTGTTGATAATACAACAGCTACGCCGTATATAGTTACGACAGCACCACCACAACTGTCTTCACCTTACACCGAAAAAGTAGAACACGGAACTAGTCTCGAAGTTAAGTGTTCCGATCACTATGAGTTTCCGATTGCGTCACAAACTCATCCCACATGCAGAAATGGAACATGGAGTACGATTCCACGTTGTATACCGGCAAGATGTAAGGAAATGCCCAAATCGCCAAAGCATGGAATGGTTTTGGCACCCAAAACGGAACACGGAATGAAAGCTACGTTTCGGTGTAGAGACGGTTACGTACTAGTGGATCCAACTGGGAAGGATGTTGTTAGTACGTTTGACCATGTGGTGACATGTTCCTTTGGGAATTGGACTGGCGAAACACCTCAGTGTCAAGAGGTTTACTGTTCATTTCCGGGATACATACCCAATGGTAAAGTTCTCCTGGTTGGAAATATGGGACTGTATGACTATCGTCCGTATGTTAGAAAAGTAAGTATTTTAACAATTTAATATATTCTTTTTGACAATTATCAGGCGTTGTTAGGAATATTGGCGTTGTTTCCCCTGACGGGATTTAACAACAAGTTTGCTTTTCTGTGCAACTCAGCAGACCTAAACAGACCTAACGTAATTGAACAGCAGTCAAAAAAGGCCAGCAGATGGTTGAGCATTGATAGAAACCTTCATGGCCAATTTTGAAAGCTTTAGTCATTAGAAATGAGATGAGTGACTTACATTGTCATCCAGTTTTAAGCTACGTTTACAAAGAAGCTCATTTGAAGCTTAGATTAGAATCGGTTGCAATATTTGTACCGATCGGAAAGAGACGCTCAAGAAAACAGATCAAATAAAAACGTAGTAAAAATTAGATCGCTTATATAGTTCCATAAAAACTTCTAAGCTATTTATAAATCATGGCTCTAAGCCTTTACAATGGAATCTGGTATAAGATGGAGTTTTTTCCGCAGTCAAGTATTGAACAGACCTCGAGCAAATTAATCATGTTTTGAACTGTTCGTATTTACGTGGTATTCGATTGGGCTTCTTCAGATTTGCTCTCAGATTTCAGATTTCGTATGTCCAATCGAACATAAAAACGTCATTTGCTCTTTTTTGTGTTGACATTCGTGCTATTCGAATATGTGTAGTCTTCGACACTTTTCTAAGCGATTTCAATGGTTAAATCTTATATTGAAACATTGGAAGTTTGTGTTCCGATTGATTTTTTAACATTTATAAATAAATAATTTACAAAAATAGATTCACCCGATGCAAATGCCTTCCTTTGCGTAGAAAAAATTCACGAAATCTTAAACAAACTCCACCAGTTGTCAAACTCAAACGCACTTGGATGGGTAAATCTGAAGCAAATTTGAGAAAAATCCGGATTTGTAAAAGGGCTCTGAAATCTGAAAAAGATTGTTTTCTTTTGTACCAAACGAACATAAAAAGAGATCTGAGAGCAGAAAAGAAGTGTTCTGAGAGCGCCCAATTCTACTTTGGTAGATATTGACACTTGTGTCAAATATATCAAATAGAAAAGACACTTCCCATGTACGCCAAACTGCTTGAGGCTAAGCGGAGGCTTTAAATTTTCTTTAAATTTAACAAACCGTACATAAAGTGTCAAACGGCCATTGATATTGAATTTGAGGCAATTCAATTGCTTCGTTGCTTGTAGTCTTAAAGAATATAGTAACAGACATTCCATAACTTTATTTCATTTCTATGTTTGCAGATAGTTAACAACAAACAAATAATGTACGATTGTGACAAGGGATATGTGCTGGAAGTTGGTCCGCCAGGTGCGACTTGTGTCGGTGGAAAATGGAGTCCTTCAGAACTGCCACAATGTTTGCTCGGCCAGCATCCCAGACTTAGATGGAACCGCCGAAGAAGATCATTGCAAATGCGACACCTGCGTTCGGATTACTTACTAAAACTAAATAGATTAAATCAGCAAAGACTATCATACAGCGCTGAAGTGATGAAAGCTATACCAACGTATACCGAATAATGTACGACACAGCAAAATCAATTTACAGTACCCTAGATATTATTTTAAACAACTTTTATTTGCTTATTTCAGTAACTAAACCTTAGACTAAGAGAGGGCGAAGTATGAAGTTACCGTTTGAATGTTCCTAGTTTACCATCAAGAGTATTGAGAGAGTTATTTGAAAAAGTGGTCATGTTTAAAATTAGTTATCGAAACTAAAAACAACATTTCTTGTTCAAATAAAGAAGCATTTGAAACAATTGAACCCGTATTTTGCTCTTTGGAATTAAGGAAATTTAATTGTGCATCTAAAGCAATAACTGGAACAGAGACCAGATCTGGTTAATGTTAAAGCTCCTAGTTATAAGTGGCTTTATATTTATTTATTTTTTTCTGAAAGATCTATATAAAATAAAATTATTTTTCGTCTATGGTGTACGAGATGTGACTTGTGATGTGAGATTTTTAATGTTTAAACCGCATTTACACCATCACGCACGCGCAATTTTGCAACAAAACCGAAAAGAGAGATCCGTTTATCCGCAGTCAATACTATAAAAGGCGTAAGAATGAGATCACAAATCAGACGCCTACGGTGTCATGGATGCTCTACCCATAACTATAGATACGTAAAACGGAAATGATACAGGTTCCGCTCACCAACATTTCTGCAATTGCTTGAAAACATTAATCATTCTGATTTGGAACATGTGAAATGTGATTGGTTATTAGTTTCAGTAAAATAAACCAACAATTCATCAATCAGTTACACGAAAAAAAATAAATAACTATCCGTTCATCATTTCCGGAAGCCATATTGTTTTATAGGAATGCGGAATTTCTTTAGTCATCGCTATAAAAATATCAACATGCAGATGCAGAGCTTTCCTATAATTCCTATCACGCAAACAAGATGGCCGACCTAAATAAGTGTCACGTTTTTTTGCGTGGTAGGTAATGCTGTCCCTTACAGTCACACGGCTATTTAGTATTTAGCATCCCTTTAATTTTGCGTGATAGGAATGTGTGACCGTGTAAATGCAGTATTAGCGTTGTGGCTTTTGCAACTAAATCACGAAAATCAATTGTAAGATATATTTCGCCTAAATGGTGTCGCAAAACAAGTTAACAAAAAACGAATGACGAAAGTGGAATGCCATTGTAGCATTAATCTTAACGAAGGAAAGAAAATTATGTATGAACAGTGATGCCAAATTACTTGTACCATTTAGTACTTCAATTAAAAGCGAATGGAATTAAAAAAATAATTAGCTTTCTTGCAGACGCACCGTTCGGCAATTGGTGATATGCATCTAATTGAAAAACGAATATGAACGTATATAACTATTTTTAAACTTATTATGACCAAAAGTTCTTAATTGGCTGATCAAATTAACATCCGATTCTGAGTAGCTTTCAACTAGTCGAACGTTTAGGTATTTGTCCAAAGGAATTAGGTCACCTACTTTATACAACGATGCAGTGCGATTGACGTTGTATACGGACGACAAAAAGTCACTATTTGTTTTAAGTTGGTCATAACTTGCAGCCGAGTATATGGAGTAACACGATCAATTCAATTCGCGTGTTTAGTGCTGTCTTTCAAATAATTCCTTTGAAATTATAACGACGTATTGCCAAACAAACATTTCATGTCGATATACAGTAAGTGCTTTACCTAGAACTGACCCGGAGCTCATTATTTGAAGTATGTTTGAGAATAAAATCCATAAAGGTTGCGTATACGACCCGGTGTACGTATAAAAAATAAACAAATATTTCGGCTACTTAAAACGCCTCCGCTCATAACAGGTTTTATATTGGATTTATATTTCGGCGTATGCACATGCATGCCATGCACTAATACGCAGATATTATAAAAATAGCTGTTATAACTTATGTGCGTATGTATACTTAGGACTTGTTGTCAACCGATCTTCATGGAAATTGGGCCTCGTATTGCTGGCATTAAAATGAGTAGGTATACTGCATTTTACTCTTAAAAAAGATCGTTTCATTCATGGGAACGCAGTTAATGTATATAAATAGAAAACAAAACAAATGATCTTTCCTTTTAAATGTCAAAAACTTTGAAAGAAAAACGAAATCAGCCAGATGGACAAAGACGAAGATGGGTAGAGCATCAAACTGGCCGCAGAAGTAAATATTTGCAACTCATAAATAAATCTTTCCATGGAAAAAGAACATACGACTAAAACATAGTTGCGTAATACCTACTCAAATGCAGTCTCTCTAAAATATGTGTTATATTACTTTAACCGTTTTATTGTTTAACTTTAGCGTTTACAAATACATTCCATTGACTAGAAAGTCTTCATCAGGTGCGTAACTAGATTTCCCCCCATGGCGATTTCCTCGTCGGCCAACTGTTCGCAATCGGCAACCAATTAGAACGACAATAATTCCCGTCACCAAAAGTCCTAGAAAATATTAAATTCACTTAAAATAGCTGTCAATATAATGTATCACAAAAAAAATATTGAAAAAAAAAATCTGAACAAGACTAAGAGCAAGCAACCTACATTACCAAACAACCAATTGAATTTCTACATACAAAGTATACAATTTTGGTTGAATGTCATTATTTGCCAAGTGCGAGAGAATTCGCTCTCCGCGATGCAAATAAATTGAAAAGTACGGGAACGCTTTAAATATAAGGAAACCGCATTTCCATGCCGCATAAGTAGATAGTTACAACGTGACAGTTGAAAGATTTGACATTAAATTTATAGGCATTGGGCGCATTCAGAAATCTAGTTAACTTAAGTCGATTTTATTGGTCTGGATTAGATGTTACCTGAACGCAAAAAGTAGATAGGCCGGAACCGTCACTTTTTCAACGTCAACAAGATATGCCAATTATCAACTTAGTACTCCGTCACAAGTTTCTTGACTAGATTCGTCGGCTACCCCTCCATAAACGTCAACTGAAACCGCTGTTCTTATGACCGATCTAGCTAGTCAAAAACCGAGATACATCAAGTCGGACAGCTGTCAGACTTACTAAACTAGATACCTGAACGTTTCCATTATTACGAAACGCAGAGGTGACTTATGCTATCCTTTTCTGACAAACTCAATGTCTTTCTTTGTGTATGTTCTATCTGCGATAATAATTATAAATTAAATGTTCGTACCTAAAGTTAGAGATAAGACCGCTCCTCTAGGTCTTTCCGATTGCCCATCATGATCTGTGAATTTGATTTCTAAATGCTGTTCAATTATTTTGTACTGTTCCACGACAGAAGCATGTGCCGCATCTTTGACCGAATGCGTTGTCTTTGTCACCTCGGGTTTTGCTTCGACCTGAAGAATGGATGTATTAACTAAAACTCTACTTAACTCTCTACTCATTTACGTTTACGGGTGCTTTCTTTAAAACGTCTCCAGTTTTCTCTGAATATTCTGTGTCATCTAAGATTTTCTCTAGATGGCTTATGCTGTTTTGCGTTTTTTCTTTTGGCAAAGAAATTTCGTTAGCTGTATGCGATGGCTGTATCTGATTATGGTCGGGATGCACATTGGGCAGCTGCTCATGCATCTCATATGGAGGTCCTTGGCTGTCGACCTGCCATTGCTGTCTTTGCGACGGCCATCTTACATTCGGAACAAAAACGTGAGCTTATAAAAGAGTAGAACTTAAATTTCTCAGCTTTCATAAAGTAGATAGTCAAACATACCCGTTGGCTGAGCAAGCTGTGGTGTTGGAAATGAAGTTTTTATCGCCGGAAGTTGGGCATACATTTCCCTCTGGTTTGGAAATGTTTTTTCAATCGGCTTCTCCATGTTACTCTTCCGGCCGAAGGTGGTGCGATCTTAACAAGTCAAATAATTATGTTTTATGTAGGGGGTTAGTTCGAGTGTTCGATAAATTTCTCAAAATGTAATGCATCCTTTGTCATACCTACCCGAATCTGATTGCATATCGGCTTGGACTTTTTGATTTGCCCAAGCAGTAGAAGCTGAACCCGGAACTTCTCTGTCTCCGTTGTAAGGAATATCAAGTGCAGCTTGCTGGAATTTCTTCAAGTTGTGCCTATAAGTTGGAACTTGTTCTGGAATTTCTGATTTTAAGTTTTGTAGATGATGCTCGTTGGTTTTGATGGAAGTTGTGGCCGCCGAACACTAAAAACAATTACAAATCTCTGATTTCAAAAAGTCCTTTCATACAAATTGAATTTTACAAACCTCTGGTCCCTCGTCGCTGCCATCAACACATTGCGGTATTCCATTGCATGCATTGTAAATAGCTATGCATTCTCCGGAATGACAGGGGAATTCAAAGCGTCCACAAGTTAAATTACGATCTACGCTCAAACAACGGGTTAAAATTGACCATATACAAACTCATTAAAAAATTAGGTCTTACTTTCTCTAGCTGTTGCCACCATTATTCGGCTTTCACTTGTTGCAGTCTCGACGGGCTGAGATGTTGATGATAATACATTCTTGTCCGGCTTCAACTTCAGACTTATTAACTCCTGCTCTTGTGTTGAAATGTTTGGCAAGAACGCATGGACAACTGGTCTAGGTGTAGTCGTAAGCACTGATTTGCTAAATTGTGTTATTAAAGCACTCGTATAATTAGGATGTCTCGTAAATTTGCAATGGAAATTCTTAGGAGATCCGCACTGGAATAAATAGCAATATTTGTCGATTTTCTCCTCAAACACATAGACGTCACAATTCGACGTTTCACAACACAGCCTTTGACATTTGTCGACAGTTTCCAGTTCGAGACCTTGCAGAAATTTGCCCCCTATTGCTTGAGATTCGCCAGTGCGAATTATTGTATTACTGTGAACATCGAATTGACCTGAAGGGGAAAAGCAAAAAGGTTTAAAACTTAATTGGTATGCGATATAACTTCCAAATTAGTATTGTTTGTTTCCGGGTGTTTAAATGCCCGCTTATTTTTGCAGCTGCCTATAGTGTTGCTCAAGATTGGTGCAGTCATTTAAAACGGATTCTTCCTGCATGATCATCGAAATAAATTTCAAATCTAGTCGGAACTATGTACCTATGTCGAATAGGCGATTAGCGGCTGATTTTGACATTTATTACAAATCTTATTCACCTTACAAAAAGTGATCAGTAACTATTTACAAATACAGATTCTTAAAAATGCTAATACAAAATATGTCCAAGATAGTTGTTACTGCTAAGTCATTTCAACTGTCAGCCCTATTCAATAAAAACCGTATTTAGCTAACTCAGACAGATCATTATAAGCAATAAGCACATATAAAGTGTTCCTATAATAATAAAGCAAGTTTATCCTCTGTAAGCAGTTGTCTGTCAGATGAAAAATATTCGGAAGAAGATACATGAGTAATTCTTATAGAAAATAGGTGCGAAAATATATTTCGGTTCCTTTATTGTATAACGAAAAGTACGAAGTTTTATTTAAATACATATACCTAAACCACAATTTACAGCAACCGCATTGGTCCGCAGTCCTTCTGTCTTTTTATATTTTGACAGTAAATCTCTTAATTTGAACTTTAACAATAATCGTCCTTGCGAAGAAAATACTTGTAAATACGCCTTCTATTTTATCCTTACACACCCTAATTTTGAAAATATAAAATAAAACTCTACGCTATATTCAGATGACGTTGCGTTATTGTAATTGTTTTAAAATGAGCACGTCGTTTATTCCTATTGATAAAATGTTACCTAGACATGTTTCCAAACTCATTTGTTTTTCTGGCCGATGGATATCCATATAATCGTGTTCAATAGTATTTGATACATTCTTAAGTATAACCAGAACTCCAATTAGTAAACAGAACTCAAAACGATTGACCATATGGATCACGTTTGTCATTCTCTTTTGTTTCAGTTTTTAAAGGTGTGTCACTTATTCGTTAAACGAATTGAACACGTAAAGCTAGTATTCAACTTTATTTAATTTATATCCTTAAAAAAAAACAATGCAACAATCACAACTGGGTTTTTGCAATTGATATAAAAACAATACTGAAGTTTTCCAATCGATACAGTGCATGCGCAGAAATGTATTATCAAATAGAGATACAGTTCGGAAGTATTTCATATGCACAGATATTTTCACGTAGTCGCACCCCCTTCAAATTATGTTTTTTTTTTATGAAACAAGGTTGATACAATAGTCAGCCAACAGGGCATGGGATTACAATACAGCAGCAGAAATCGCTATAATCGCTTTGGTTTTAAAATTATGTTTGCGTCCTGGGTACAATGACAGCTAAAATAGATTTCAGTCTGTTCCTTTTCCTTTTGCCATATTTGTGTCTTCACCTAAACTTATGTATATTATGTATGGCCATACAACAAGCATTGCTGAATTAAATTAGTAGGAGAGTGAGAGTTATTACAGTGTTAAGTTAGTATGAAGTCAGTATTAGGTTGGGTTCATAAGCAACCAGTAGTCGAATAAAATGGCGTAGGCCCAAAGAAAATAACATTTTAATGTCGCTTTCCATTGCAACAGAGTCGGAACAATTTTGAGAATCTCGATTTCTGAGGGAGATTCACGCCTTCTTACACTAACACCAAAACACTTGTCAATTTTAAACTTTAAGTGTGTTATTTTACGTTTTAAAAGACGACAAGTCTGCGAAAAAAAAATAGGTAATATAACCATATTTTTAACTGACATAATGTAGTTACAGCCTAGTTTTTGTCAAAAACCGAACTTCTTGAACCGTTACATTGCCGTATTACTCTGACAGCCAGCGTAATTTTCTTTTCAAACGTAATCATGCACACCCTGTATATTTTAGTTTCCCTTAACGTTACGATTTCTTTACCATTCATAAGGGCGGATCCAGGATTTATTTCTGGGAGGGGCACAAAGGCCAGATAGGTGATGAGTGTACCCCATAGTATTGCATTTGAATTGGTCTTTGGGATTCATTCTTTATCAATGGCATACACAAATAACAAAGAATAAAAAATACTTTTTATAATGGTTTAATAATGAAAAAATGTATGGTTAATAATGACAGTTTTTTATGTTTTCTGCTGAAGATATCCAGAACTTCTTCAGGGTTCATCTATGAAGCAATGTCTTGATGGATATGCATTACACCGCGTCTCTACGAGTCTGAATTATGTCAGACTTTTAAGTCAGAAGTTTTGTCCGCCATATTTGCATTGCTTTGGTTGGGCAAATTGTGTTACGAAATTTCATTTCACAAGATGCCATCAACGAAGAAACAAGTGAAGGTGGCTCTTGCTTTGAAAGCATTAATCGACCTAGAAAAATTGGAAAACCACATGTTAGCCGAAAACAAAAGAAAGCACAGATTGTTGGTATATCCGTTTCTTCAGAAGATGTTTTATGGGACAATGCATAGCATATTTAGGTATGGAAATAACAATTTTAAATTATAGGTGCCGTCATAGAAAGCGATTGGTTCAAAATTGCCAAGAATTTTGACAAATTCTGGGACTTTGCTCATACACTGGGATAGACGGAAAACATATCCTTAAAGGGCCAAGTTACTTTGACGCCATATTTCTTCACTTTGCGAAAATCTAAAATCAGCCATAATTGCATCCGCGCACATGTATTCCCGAGAATTACCAAAACAAAATGATTTTTTGCTGTCAAACGCTGGTCTAGACTTCAAATGTCAAATTTCAGTCAGAAGATCTGTCTGCAGAGATGGCAGGAAAAAAAGTCAGACTGAAAAGTCTAGATTTCTGTCGTGTCCACCAGTGGCGTAGCGTGGGTTGGTGCCGCCCGGGGCAGACCCAATTTATGCCGCCCCTATATAGTAGTTTTTTTCACACACTAAAAAAGAAGCTTTTTCTACGGTTTCAACCAGTTTTAAATGCACATATGTATTTCAATAAAATTGGTAAAAGTTCAACATTTCTGCTATTCATTCCTAAATAACAGGAAGGGCCCAGGAGAAAACGCATTAAACTGCATTTACACCATCGCGCACGCGCATTTTTGCATGAACGGGACAGAGAGATCCGTTTATCCGCAGTCAATGCTATTAAAGGCGTAAGAATGAGATCACAAATCAGACGCCTAAAGTGCCATGGATGTTCTACCCATAACTATAGATAAGTAAAACGGATATAGACACAGGTTCCGCCCACCAACATTTCTGCAATTGCTTCATAACATTTCTGTTTCTGATTTGAAACACGTGAAATGAGAGTGGCAATTAGTTTCAGTAAATTAAAATAACAATTCATCAATCAGACACACGAAAAAAATAAATAATTGTCCTTTCATCATTTCCGGAAGTCATATTGTTTTATAGGAATGCGGAATTTCTTTAGCCATCGCTATAAAAATATCAACATGCGGAGCTTTCCTATAATTCTTACCACGTTAACAAGATGGTCGACCTTAATACGTGTCACGTTTTTTTTGCGTGTTAGGTAATGCTGTCCCTTTCGGTCACACTGCTATTTGGTATTTAGCATCCCTTTAATTTTTCGTGTTAGAAATGTGTGACCGTGTAAATGCAGCATTATTTGTTTCTTATTTAGAAGATGTTTCAAACAATCGGGTAATTTTTGGTAATACATACCAACATAATATAAATTATATATTCTATGCACTGCACGTCGCGTTCCCACAACACGAGGTACCTAACTGCATATTGTCTATTTTCATAAGGACGTTTAAAAACACGACTTAAAACTTCTTACTTTGCACTTTGCACTTTGTATTCGATACCTACGAGTAGTACAAATTAAAAAAAATAACACGAACCAAATCGGAAAGACTGTACCCACAAAAAAAAACAATTATTTTGTAAATAAGAAAATACTGCCAGTTTAGAAAATAAGCACCAATAATTTTTACAACTACATAGATGGAAAAGACTGTCTGATAAATTCTCTCACAGATACATAATTCAAATATTCAAAAAGTTGGTACGAAAATTCGTTAAAATGTTTTTTTAACTTTTTAACTCGAGGACTTTGGTAATTTACTAAGAAAATTAGTTACATCATCTACGTAGCGATGAAAGTGATCTGAAATTAATCGAACTTCTTCTTGATGAATCCGAGTATGTGGAAGAGTTTTAGTTTAACTGATTGAACTACAAGCATTCGAGAAGAGGAAATCGCGACATTGCATTAAGAATTAAATGGTTGCCACTTTCGAAAAGAATCTTAAGGAGAACATTCAATCTTATTTTCCCACCTGTTGATACCATTTAAATACTCAAAAAATCAAAACAAATGCACGCATTTATGCCAAACAGGGCAACAAGTTTTAAATCATCTGGTAATTGTAAGGTGACGGACATCCTTTCCAATTATTACACCAAGAAATTGGTTGAGTAAAAATTCGTAACGATTCTCGGTGGATTGGTGACATCTGGCTCCCTCGGCGACACTCTCTTTTACGAATTTTTCGAGTTTGGGAACAGCCATGAGTAAAAATTCGTAAGATTTAAAAGTAAAGGAACAGACAGACCTATTTGTGAGAAAACGCTGAAGATTTTTTTTCTTCTTAGGTACCTTGGTAATTAATTTTCAAAAATAAAAACCACGGCAACAAGAAAAGACTGCAACTTTAATTGCCAACTAGAATGCTTGTGTATGTATGTATGTATGAAGTATACCTGCAATGTAATAAAATGTAGTTGCTTACTAGGGAGCAGCGCTCATTGGATTTTGTTGCTAAGTAACACAAGGAATGTCTTATAACTTAGTGTTAATGGCGCAAAATTTTAGACATCGTGTATTAGGAGAGATTAGTAGATACTAGCTAGCAAAACTCTAACTTCAAAGCCCATGCCTAACTTTCTAGAAAATTATAAACGCTTTGTAACCTGCCTACAACTAGTTCCAACCTTAGAGCGGGCGCGACGTCAATTTTTGTCAAACAGACCGAAGAATGTACAGTTTGAGAAACTAAAAACAGTTTGGTGAATTCTCCTTAAGCAATTTAATGAAATGACAGCAAAAGAGGAAAAAAACAAAAAAAATTAAAAATGCAGGAATGGAATGAAAAGTTTTTTGTTGAATCTGTAGCTAGAAGGCAATCCTCCTAATCAAAATCTCAAAAAGGATTTGCTCGGGTTTTATTTTGCTTTTCTTAGAAATACAAAATATATTTAAACTTTTCGAGATCTAAAAAAGTATAAATATCCTGGGAACATTTCTTTCAAAATTTTGCAAAAAAAAAAAATTCAAATTACAATTTTTCAATAAAAATGGCAGATGGGAGAGGATTGAGAGTCTATACTAAGGGATAAAATGTACTTTTGTTGGCTTTAAACTTAATACCAGGTTATAACTATAAAGTGGGCATTTAGTCGACTATAATTAGAAAAATACTAATACGGACATTGTCACGTACTAAAATAATCATAAAGTGGGCTTTATCCGACTATAATTTTGCGCCAATAGTTTTAAACCTTGTAAATAAATTCGTTAAAGAGGAATAGGAATCTGTTTTATAGATTTTATATATATAAAATTAGTAGCAGCTCCAAATTGCCGCCCCTAGCAAAGTGCCGCCCGGGGCCTGTGCCCCCCTTGCACCCCCCTCGCTACGCCACTGGTGTCCACAAAATCGCGGTCTACACGAGACACTTTGTTGTCGTGACTGAAGTCTTGACTGAAATTATGTCTCGTGGAGACGCGGTGTTAAGGCTAGTCCATTCAGGCGATCTACATACTCTCATATTGCTGCGAAGATATGTCTTTAACCGGCGTAAGGTGGAGAAAAATCTTTCGGCAGTGCTGGTTGTAATAAGAAATGTGCACAATAATTGACAAAGGGTTCTTATGTTTGGCAGAGCCGTTGCTTTTTTATAAGCTTCTGCTGGTGACTTAGGAATATTTTCTTTCATCTGTTACCAAATTTGTAACTCTCCCTACAAAACTAAAATACAAGGTAAATCCTCTTTATATACTTCACCGCCTTGCAAAACTGAGATAGTAACTTTTGCAGTTGAGCTCTAGGAAACCTAGACGACATTTCATTTAATAAATAATCTAGAAAAGGTAGGTATATACACTTTCACGTCTCAAGATTCACATGTGTTTGTAGGTAGCATATGCAGACAGATTTGGGTAATTTTTCGTCTTGATTTCCACTTCGCCTGTTTTGATTATGGAATGAGCAAGCAGTAATAATGCAGTGCTCTGGGAGGGGCCCGTGCCCCTGTGCCCCCCCCCCCCCCTGGATCCGCCCTTGCATTCATCAATGACTAACGACAATAATTTTGAATGCCCAAGATTATCAGTTAAATACAAAACTGATAAGTAGGCTATTGAGGTGCAGTGTTTATTTTTGAACTTCGATCCCAGCAGAGCATACAAAGTATAATTTTCAGCACGCAATTACAATTTACAATAACTACGCTCTACTTGACACTTCGACGACTCACAATAGTGGTTATTGCGTGCTGAAAATCATATTTTACTTTGCTTTGTGGAATCGAAGTTCAAAAAAAAAGCACGCCGAATAATAGATAGGGAAAAACTGGAACAAATTATGATAATTTTTCTTGTTCTCCGTTTAGTAAACCAGATTTTTTTGGGCGCAGTACTTTAAGCCACGCGCAACTCTGAATTATACTGGCATGAAAGGTTTACCGTAGGAGGGATAAACTAAGCACAAGAGACACTATTTTTGTTAGTGTTTAGTATTCAGTACAACTTTTTTCAGCTTGTTGATTTTTATGTTGTTGTTTCAGTGACGACTGCGCTCACCTGGAACTGATCATCGTATTGCAATCACCGACAAAATGTAGATGTAGATTTTTTAAAATATTTCACACCAAGTAAGCCAACACATATACTTACGAAAAGTGATTAGGAATGTGTTTGTTTAATGATTTTGTTGTATGGCCGTATAGGTGTTAGTGAAGCAAGTAGGGAGTAGCCGATTTCATATTATTTGTTCAAATCGGCCTTATTATATTTATATCTAAAATAAATATGTAACTATGTTAGAATAAAAGAAGTATACAATTTATAAAAAAAATATGTTGACAAATTTATTGCAATAACCGTATTTATTAATAAAGACTTGGAGCACCCATTTTATGGGCCGTCACATTTTCTCCAGTTAGATTTTGACAGATTGTTGTGTGCTTTTGCTAAAAAGTAATGATGTGTCTAGAATATAAAATGGTTGAAAAAAAGTATTGCATTTTTGAATTAAGTTTTTTCAACAAACAGCTGGCCGCATCGGACTCTATGTCAAAATTTAGCTGGGAATTTAGCTAATATTTGGAGAGCAGCTAAAATTTTGACTTTTTATAAAACTATAATTTTAGAGGTATAAGTATGTAAATTACCTACTTCGTTAAAAGTGGCAGGAGATTTGTGTAATCAATCGATTCAAATTTCTCATACGTCTATCTATATAATTTCAATTCGGAAATCTTTTGCATTTCAGTTCATGGTAGTCCGATTCAACAGTCTCTGACATTTTTTTTCAGGGGAGTTTAAGGAGCGAGTTTTATAGATATATTGCTAAACCAAACAATTGAGCAACATACACACACGATTTTAATAATAAAATACACCACGCATCAGGGTAACTACTCCTTGACGTCGTAATCTATTAAGCGTCGTTTTAAATGTTTGAAACACACTCTATTTGGGGAATTTTCAATGTGTAAAAAACCACACAAACACAACTCCAAAAACATTCAAAAAAAGAAAATGCGGTATTGAATTTTTATGCATCGTTTGCATGCTTTTGTTTTTCAATTTTAAAACATTAAAAAAATTCCATGCTCCATATAATACATACTTGGTTGCTTTATTCTCGTTTTGACATTACGGCAGGTACCTAGCTATATATATAACTTTTCCATTCTAAATCTCAACAAAGCAAAGTAAAATAGGATCTTGAGCACGCATTAACAACAACTACTGTGAACAATCGAAGTGTTAAGTAGAGCGTAGTTGCTGTAATTGCTTGCTGGAAGTCCTATTTTACTTTGCTGAGATCGAAAAAAATATTTTGACATTTCAAACAGAATTGACATACACAGTCGAAACTTTATCAAGTCGTTCTGTCGTTATTGTTTAACAAAATGTTAATGTCAATAAATCAAAAAAAAAACTGAGCTAAGACAAACGTGAGAGGTCACCAGTAAACCCGGATATTTGCCCCATTCACGAAATTACTCCCCAAATTTAGATAAAAAAAAAAACAGAACGATCTAACTACCATTTAATCAAACGCTTGCATAATGTCAGACTTACTCGGAGGAGGTGACATTAGTTGCTGTAATTTACTCTCGCTGAGATAGGATGTTTGTCTTGTCCGACAATAAAAACAAACGAAAATGGACAAAACTTCAGAATTTTATATTTCTGTCGGCTTAGCCGTTATTATTTTTGCATGGACCGAAGTGGAAAAAAAAATCCGGATTAACGTAAGTTTCATAAACACCAGGAAATGGGTGAATGGCGAATCGGGCCATTTTTGCCTTTTCTTTTTTAATTGTAACGGCAACACTGATAGCAAATGGTAAAAGTACCACTACCATTCGAGGTCAACTACAAACTATGGCAGGCATGGGGCGAGTTTGACAGGTTTAGTTTGTGTGTATATATTTTATGGAATTTACTACAGAAAATAGGACACGTATGAAGAGTTTTTGATTAACGCAATCGAGGGTGGTCTATTTTTACTTTTTATATTCGTATTGTTTCTGATAGAGATAAAAGTTTGTTCCTTATTTTTTGTTTGGAATATTTGAAGTTTTATAAAGGCTTGTTTTTTTATTTATTCAACAGCAATACCGTAATCAATACTGAATTAGAATTCGTCCACCATTCATGTTGGTAAGTAGGTACCTATACCAACCCGTTTACTGCTACTTGCTGAATACATATTTTCATTGCTGTAAATTTTCATTGGTTTTTGCCGAGACAATTTTTTTAAG
The DNA here is from genome assembly GCA_949126925.1 of Cheilosia vernalis. Lineage (NCBI taxonomy): Eukaryota > Metazoa > Arthropoda > Insecta > Diptera > Syrphidae > Cheilosia > Cheilosia vernalis. The sequence goes on along the minus strand of OX421362.1, from coordinate 19,437,473 downwards.
TAAATTATTTTCAATTGCAGATTTAAAGGTCAAAATGAGTATCACTTGTGCTGGTTTACTTGTTGCTAAGGAGTTGGCGGCCAAAGTTCGTTTCAATGGACTACGTCAATTGAGTACCACTCTAGGTCTCAACCGTCATCTGGAAAATTCTCCAAATACTTATCTGGATAAAAGTATTTTGAACCGATACAAGGATTTGAAAATACCCAACAATAAGGTGCAGGCCACATATTTGTGGGTAGATGGCACTGGGGAAAACATCAGATTGAAGGCTCGGATTTTAGACGCTCCACCGACATCTGTTGCAGACTTGCCGAACTGGCAATATGATGGCAGTTCAACGTATCAGGCGTTGGGTAAAAATTCCGATACATCATTGGTGCCACGAGCTCTGTACAAGGATCCGTTCAAGGGGAATAGCAATGATGTGATTGTTATGTGCGACACTTACCAATCAGATGGACAGCCTACAAAGTCCAATAAACGTAATTCACTTATGTTGGCTATGAAAGATGTTCTCGGTACGCATGAGCCGTGGTTTGGCATCGAACAGGAGTACACATTACTGGACGTGAACAAGCTGCCATTTGGTTGGCCAGCAAATGGTTTCCCCGCACCCCAGGGACCTTATTACTGTGGCGTCGGAGCCGATCGGGTGTTTGCCCGTGATATTGTGGAAGCTCATGCTGTCGCATGTCTGTATGCTGGCATTGATTTCGGTGGCACTAACGCCGAAGTAATGCCAGCCCAGTGGGAATACCAGGTAGGACCGTCCCTTGGAATCAAAGCAGCCGACGATTTGTGGGTGTCAAGGTACATCCTCCAACGCATTGCTGAAGAGTACGGTGTTGTGGTGACCTTCGACCCCAAACCAGTAGAGGGCCAGTGGAACGGAGCTGGAGCGCATACAAATTTCTCAACAAAATCAATGCGTGCCAATGGTGGCATCAAGGCCATTGAAGAAGCCATTCAAAAACTTTCCAAACATCAGGAGCGTCATATTCGCGCCTATGACCCGAAAGAGGGTAAAGACAATGAGCGCCGGTTAATCGGTAGACTAGAAACTTCCAGCATCAATGAGTTCTCATGGGGTGTTGCCAATCGAGGAGTGAGTGTTCGTATTCCCAGAGATGTTGCTACTGCACAAAAGGGATACTTTGAAGACAGGCGGCCAAGTTCCAACTGCGATCCGTATGCTGTGTGTGATGCTTTAGTGAGGACTTGTCTCGTGGAGTAGTGAATTATGTATAAATGTATGTTAAGTTTATCAGTTAATGTGTATTTTTTGTAATTAAAGCCATATTTGGTTAGTTCGGGCTTAGTAGATGATGTTTAGATGATGTTGCTAATTAAAATTGTTGAGTATTTAGAAAAGTATTGAATAAATCTTGATGTAGAAGCAGTGTGTTTATTTACAGCAATGTGCAACGAAAGGCTGGTAATTGGATTAATGGTAAACAATTGGATTAATGTAACACTTTTGTTGCTTTGTTTTCCATACAAATTTCGCAATTGTGAGCTTCCTTCAATTTAAAGTCGATACCAAAAGTTGTTATTAGTACGGTGCACTATCTTCGGTGTCGCCCAGTTAGAAAAATCACCCCATGTTGAACTAGTTTCTACTGGAAAGTACTATATTCGAAAGCAATTAATCAGAAACCGATAACTGTTATCTGCGAAATGCAAAAGTCGATAACTTGAAACAATTACTTGTTGATTCATCTACGTAATAACGCCCCGTAATTTAAAGGTGTTGCAGTAATTATGTGCTGGACACGCATGATACTCATGATAACACCTATCGAGTTTCGAGTGGCGCATGTCCCAAACACTAGTCCGATCGATCACCCATTACCATCTATTTACTACAGACACGATACAACAGCCAGTGGCGGAGTACCATACATGCATACTCTGCGAACTGCGACTATACCTACCGATTCTAATTTTTATTTTATGACGTCAAAACCAAAATTGATGAATAAAAAATAAATAAAATTAGAACACTTCATAACAATGAAAAACGAGCAATTATCAGTTAAACTGCAAAGCATAAACAAACCATGCAACATGCAAAGTATGATTTGTCTGTGTTTGTCGGAGATAACGCAACCTGTTAAAGTTGGGTTGAGGCTTGGGGTTGGGTGGGGTATCCATTCCTTACATTTTTGCACGTAATTGCAGAACAGAGACGGCGAGACCGCGAGAGCATTAGCCCCACGCAGCACGTGGACAACAAGTGATACAAATTTTCCATGCAATTATAATACAACCAGCACTGCCACTTTAATTATTAAAAAGCGTAGTGTACAAAATTAAAAGTGGAAAATAAATAGTACTAGTGTCTAAACATCATAATGTGTGTCAATGGCCGCGTTCCGCTGCCTGCTAGACGTCTAGTACAAAATATCCCATTTGAAGGAACGCTAGCGCTAAATGCTGCATTTACACGGCCACACATTCCTATCACGCAAAATTAAAGGGATGCTAAATACTAAATAGCCGTGTGACCGAAAGGGACAGCATTACCTAGCACACAAAAAAACGTGACACGTATTTAGGTCGGCCATCTTCTTTGCGTGATAGGAATTATAGGAAAGCTCTGCATGTTGATATTTTTATAGCGATGACTAAAGAAATTCCGAATTCCTATAAAACAATATGGCTTCCGGAAATGATGAACGGACAATTATTTATTTTTTTCGTGTAACTGATTGATGAATTGTTGGTTTATTTTACTGAAACTAATAACCAATCTCATTTCACATGTTCCAAATCAGAATGATTAATGTTTTCAAGCAATTGCAGAAATGTTGGTAAGCGGAACCTGTGTCTATTTCCGTTTTACGTATCTATAATTATGGGTAGAGCATCCATGACACCGTAGGCGTCTGATTTGTGATCTCATTCTTACGCCTTTTATAGTATTGACTACGGATAAACGGATCTCTCTTTTCGTTTTTGTTGCAAAATTGCGCGTGCGTGATGATGTAAATGCAGTTAAAAAGAGCTCCAGCGGCAAAATGACATTTGACACTATTTTATTTAAATATTTATTTCCACACTACGATTAAAAAGAAATGATTATACATATTATAAAAACAATCTGAATCGCTCTTTTATTTAAGTGCGTATGACACTTGATATTTTTTTTGCATTGTTCAGACCATAGACAAACCATACTGAGACCCCCAACTGACAATCCTCTTGCCGCTGGCCCCCTCGATTTTTTTTCAAATTCGCCATTTTGTTTTCCTATCGGTGTTATTTGAATTTAGAATCCGTGTGAGCAACAAAAAAAAAGCGAACCAAAAAAAATGTGGTGAGTTTTCTTTTGACAGAAGTCGATTGACAAATGTCAAAATATGTTTACACAATTTTATTTTTGCTGCAACAAATTGAAAAAATGTAAGTTTTCGTGTATTTTAAGTGTTTAAATTAATAAATAAATACATTATATGTCTTACAGATTTATCCAATCTGCAGGAGAATACACGCCAACAAGAGTTTATGGCCAAATTCATGGAATACGAAGCACAAAGTGAACAGGCGAACGTTGAACAAAAGCGTATCGATAACAAAAAGCGTAGGAAGACCGTGATTGTAAGTTGATTTTAATTTACATGAACCTGACAACGAATTGATAACCATTTTGTATCCACTTCTAGGAAGATACCAAGCAACAGTAGCATCGTGTCCAATTGGCAAGGCGCCGGCCGCTATGAAGATCAATTGTCGCAGCAGCAACGTGTCCAGGAGGACAATCTCGAAAAGTAAGTATGTACAATTGTACATAGTAAAAGTTGTGTAAATTGATTCCTGAACCTTTAACACTAGGCAAGAGGAAAGTTTCGCACGCCAGCAGCCAATGCGCCGGCAAACCATCGAACTACTAGAGCACGAGATGAGAACCAAAGGCAAGGTAGACTGGGAGAATCATGACATCAACCTAAAACAGATTCGTCTAAAGGCAGAAGAAAATTGCATCACTGTCATCATCAGCATAAAGACTGCTGGCACAGTCATTGGTACTGGATTCAAAGCAATGCTCACTGATTGGGACAACGTTTTTACTGCTGCTCATGGTCTCTCAGTGTGTGTACTCTTCCAAGGGAGCAACTGGTGTTGTTTCTCGATACATTGAGGCTCGTATTGGAATCCCCTGCAATACCTCAAACGAATGAAATCCAAAACCAAATCTTTTCAAAGGGATGGGACCTTTAAAGTAAGTTGTTGGATGCTGCATCTTATAAAGAGTTTGTCTTAATAGTTTGCTTTTCTTATATCATTATAAAACATTCGCAGCCCAAAATGACACCAAGTGAGACGAGAGCTGTTATCAGGTGCATGTCGTGATGTGGAAGTGATGGAAAGTGAAACCGCACACAGGGCTGTGCCCATGGAGCAGTATACAGACGCAGATGTAGACTTCTCATAAACGTGTTATTATTAATCACATCTATCACAGAATCCGTCGTATTCGGAATTTTACTACGTATTTCGTAGTAGGGGAAATTGTTTGCTACGAACTTCGAAATTCATAGCAAACATTTCCTCTCGGAAACCATTGAATCCAATTGAAGTCAAAAACTGGGATTATTCTCGCCGCAACAACTCTCACCAAATTGATTCAGTAAATTTAGAGCAAAGGATCGATATAAGGTTTGATATCTTACGCAACCCCCTAAGGACTAATACTTAATTTAGCTTGATTATATGTTATTTGCAGGAGTAACTATCTTGAAACCCGCCCTAATTTACAAAACTTCGTTGTACATGCACTTGTCACACTCTTGGCAAAAGAAACCAAATAAAGATGGTTCGATACGAACAAGAACGAGTATAAATTATAATATTGTCGAAGATGTAAAGAAGTTTCTTCAGGTTTGTTTATCGAATTTCAAATTGGCTTTTCATTCGAATGTTTTATTTTATGCTTTCAGCCAGGCTCGGCTGAGCAATGTACCTACTGTGGAAATTCTATTCATTGTAGATGCAGATGTGAATTTGTCTTTCTCGAAGAATCGCCACATCCTTTCGCGACGAACAGTCGTACGACAATTTTCTATTGTCTTCGCTGCTAGTAACAGCAAGAGACAATAACAAGAGTCTTAAATTGATGGATGAATCACAACAGGCGTATGTTGATTTTAAATGTTAGTTATAAGCAGTTTGAGTATTGAAATTCTTGTTGTTTATTTCAGTCTTACATACCTATATTATCACAACGAAAAGGAGATGTAGCAGAAGATGCTGGGTCAAGCCAACAAATTGGAACAAAAGAGTGAGCAGCCATAGCAAAGACACCCCAGAGTTGTTTTAAATTATTTCAAAATTAACATATGTATCTGTGAATGTATATGTAAAAGAAATGGTGCCTATTTATTTGGGTGGCAGGCAAATACTAGGTCTGTTCCCTTACAATAATGCATTCGAATACATTAGTCAAACTTTGTTCTCCTCTAACCAACTTTTGCGTAAGGGAACGAAGTTTGACTGGTGTATTCGAATGCATTATCGTAAGGGAACAGACCTACTGTCTTGTGTAGCTAGTAACAATCAATAAATCCTGCAGCAAATTTGCGAAGCGACTGTATGTGAGTTTTCTTCGATTTGTAATTTTTTAGAAAGCGTTCCTTGTTGCAGAACTAAGAAGTAGAAGAGTTCTACGTACCACCAAATGGAAAAACACCCCCGAACAGTAATCCACAACAAGGCGTTCATATATATCTCCAAATGCTCGGTGGCAAAGGAGAATTTGGATCCATTCTTCGTTCGGTGCCCAAATCGAAAAGACTACAAACCATGATGCTTGCCGTGACCTCAGTGGCGGGACACTTCGCGATATCAACGAAGAGAAATGCCTTAAAGCATACACATACGGTAAATACAATGAAGAGCCATTGACATCCAAAAAAGAAAGTCCATCCATTTGAGTTAAATAAAATTAACAAATCTTTATTTACTTTATATAAACTTATAATACACAAGTAAGGTTAGGTAAACCGAATAAAATGATCCTATATCCAAATATGGTAATCACTGTGTCGTAAATTGAGATGAGACCCATGCCAGGCGCCGTTTTAATTTAGTGAGTAAAAACTTAAAAGCTTTGGTCCACTGCTCATCCGAGTTAAATTGTGTATTGTATTCTGGAAATAGACAATTATTGTTTTGACTGCATATTCAAAACCACAGGTGCATAACACTTACTTGATTGAGTACGAGTTTCCCGTTGATGGGTCAATGATCATTCCCTTCTCCACTTTGCAGGGCAAGCAAAACTCTGTGTCTCAGTTTTTCACCTATTGCTGGAACTGTATGAAGCACTCTAGGAAGGCAAACATTGCCGCATCGAACTTCGATCAAAACCACTTTCGTTAGGATCGATATCTAAATTACGGCATTTTATTGTGAAATATCATTTAGCTAAAACTCATTCAATGTACTTACGCGTTATTCTGCCATTGCTTGCTCATTAATACTGCCCAAACTCCCATCTAGTATGAGTAGATTTTGGCATCTTTGGCAGGCAAAGCTGACCGACACTCTATCATCAGTCATAGTCTTTCGGTGATGGTGATAACCTAGCGAATGTGTAATATCAGCTTGAGGCAACCTTTTCAGTATCAGAAGTTGCAACTTGCATTGCTCCAAGTTGTTCTCTGTTTGGTTCACAGCAAAAGAATCTTGTGCAGCACATCATCCGAGACGTGTTGTAGCATTTTTACATAAAAACGTAGTGCAGCAGTAAAGGACTATTCACATGAGAGCGAGCGAACGAATTGCTGAAATGCGAACAAACCACTTTTGATGCATTTATGAACAGAAAATTGTACATTTTACTATTCCAAGAGGAGGATAGTTAATTATCCCATCAAAATGTATTAAGAAAACATGTTAATAAACAGTTAAAATAACGAAATTTCGAATTGCAAACTTTTTGCCGCGAACGAATACACCCTTGGCGCGAATTGTCAAAGTTTATTCACAATCCACATCATTCAATTCGCGTTCCACAAACTAACGAAGAAAGCATTCGTTCGAACTTAACCTCAAACTCAAAATGTTATAGAGGCAAATAACGGCGACGGTCATTGGATTCGCGGGTTTCTGCGACCATATTAAATGTATCATGTGAATGGACAGTCAAAACTTGCGAATATTCGTTCGTTCGTAGGTAGTTGGTCGCTCTCATGTGAATGATCCTTAAGTTCAGCAACCTCGTTCCACAGGTCAACACTTTGATTCTGAAATGTAAGCGTTCTTTTGTTTTAATGAGGAATTGTGTTTTATATACGAAACTTACATGTAACTAAACCGATTGGCAGCTTCCTCATAGTCGTTGTATTCTTTTTCCAGCTTATACGCTTCAAACTAGATAATTTGAAAGTAATTTGTAGAATGGGATTCATTCTCTCTCCGTAGAGACGTAGTACCTGGACATCAAAGTTGTTGGGAAGTTGAGTTTTTGCGGTTATAAACCGTGCATTTGCTGCACGAGGATCGGTGGAACGTGCTTTCTGGACTTGAGCTATGATGTAGTTTTCTCCAGTACTTAAATCCATTGCACAAACTTTTGATAAATTCACGAAAACGAAAACTAAATGACAACAAATATACAAGTGTCAAGTCAAATGGAAATGAGCTTGACAAGAGTGGTGAATCTGTTGTGTCAGTGTCAGTTTCAACCGTGGTGGGCTGTGACAATCGTGACTGTGTTCAGACGCACAGCTTTTTTTTTAAAGAATTGCAACTCAAATTTGGTGAATAAGTATATTCTTATCTCAGTACATTTTCATCAATTTTCATATTAGTTGTTTCATTCACGTTATCGTTCCATTATAATATCAAAAGATACGACCTATAAATATATTAATGTATTCTTTGAAATACGAGACATGTAAAAATAAAACCAATACAAATACGTATGCTCTATTTTAAAAAATTTAAACTAACGGAGAAACTTATAATTTATACTTAATAACAGCAACGTCATAAATCTTTGTATTTATAAATTATAACTAAACTTCAGAAGTATACTAAGCGACATTAGCCGTGTTTTTTTGAGCTTCGATCTCAGCAAAGCAAAGTAAAGTAGAATTTTCAGCACGCTAATTACAACAACTAAGTATAAATCCTACTTTACTTTGCTTTGCTGAGTTCGAAGCTCAAAAAAACTGGCCTATTGTGATAAGCGTATTCTACCCGATTTATGTTAACTGCCTCACGAATGTGCGCTAAAAATGTTTTTATTTGTTTATTATTCTTCAGAACTGTTCATCTTTCTTTTATGTCAAATAAATATACAATTATTTTTGAAAATTGATCACTGTCCACACAAAATTTTGTTGTAATAATTATTTTCAAATTTAACGGATAAAATTGTGTGAACGCAGCCAGCAGATTTGCCCACACCGGAAGCCAGATTTTAAGCAGCGGAAGTTGTTACGTTTTTTTGAGGGTGTATTGGTGAGCCGGATTTTTTGAAGTTTCGTGACATTAGTCAATACGAATTTCTATGTATCAATACTAGCGCAAAAATTTGTCACAAGCCCATGGTAATATAGCTTGTAGGCAAGTAACGGAAAATCGGCCGGAGTTGGGGGTCTCAGTATTGTCTCTGGTTCAGACTTTTAAATGTGAAACTAGAGCAGTACGAAGTATATTATACTACGAAATATATTACTACGAAAATTCCCGATAGGCACCTAATTAATGTAAAGTTGTCAAAAAAAAATTCATTGAAAATATATTTAACTAACATTTTTAAGGTGTTTAATTGTTTTGTGTTGCGTATTGAAATCGTTTTGTTTTTGTGGTTGCTTTGATTGAATTGAAAAAAATTGTAAAATACACAATAGAAAATACCTAATTTTCGCATTAAGGGCCATTCACATGAGCACGAACCGCAAATAGGCGAACTGCGAACAAATCAATTTATCCGTATTTATGAATTGAAAATTGCTATTTGTTTTACAAAAGCATTAAATTCAATTAATGTAACACCTAACCTAAAAAAACCGAGACTTGATTGATTAAAATACCGAAATTTACAATTACAGCAATTCTCCCGCGAATTGAAAATTCTTGCCGCAAACTGTCACACTTTATTCACAATCCACATAAAACAGTTGCGATCCACAAACCTGCGAATGAAAAATGCTCGTACTTAACCTTCAACCTTCAACAATACAAATGAGTATCTGCGACTTAAAAAAAGTTTTCATGTAAATGAAGTGTCAGAATCTACGAATATTCGCCAGTTCGTGGTTCGCAATTCGCTCTCATGTGAATGGTCCTTAAAAGTCCAATTCATGAACTCACATTATCCTATAATAGATATGAGCAAGTGTGTGTGACTTCATGATTTTTTTCTGGAAAACAGATTGTAGTCAACCGCTTTTCCACTGGAAAGTTATATAACTCTGTATTCCATTAACTACTGGAAGAAATATCAAAGTCTGTTTTGTGTTGTTCCTGGGACTGGGTTTTGTTATTATTACTTTTGTTGTTCTTTGCATGCAGTTTAAATTTTAAGAAAATATTACTTTTTATTATATTACAATTACAGTCAAAATTATTAAAGGGTTTTAAATGGTTAATGAAATGTTTGCGCATTCAAAACACAGAGGAAAAGTAACTCGGCCGAAACCCGTATATTTATGGACTTCAGCTGATGTACAAATATGGTACCGACGGCATTGCAGTGAATATCTTGCCTATATTGACAATTTCTCAAAGGTGAGTACCTAACTAATAAGTTCTATTGCAACACTGCAGTAAATGAAATATGTGTTTCAAATGATTTAATCGAGGAGAGTCAATTAGGTTTCTTCGTAATATGTACCTAATATTGTTTTGTGCAACCTTTTCTAGTCTGATACTCGGATGCTTCTTTAGATCTCAGATCACTGTTACTGAAAGATCACTGTTCTTTATTACCAAAACGAATACATTAGCAAAATAAACGCAAGAGAAACCAATAATTCCGAGAAGTTTGGCCAAATATTTAATTTTGCTATAGTTTTCATAGCAAACATATTCTTTACTTCGAAGAAGCTTAACTGTCTGGTAACGAGTTCATCTTACTATACAATATAAAGCTCAATAAGCGTTAAATATTTTGGTTTCAAATTCGACACTTGAAGCAAGTTGTAAAGTATTTGTTGTCATCTTCCCTACATGGGAATCATAGAGTGGGTACAAATGTTGAACTGATGACCCTGTTCCATCCGGGATCTTGTTGATCTTGACGCGAAAGTATAGTCTGACGCAGTGATACGAGATCGTTTCAAAATAAGCTAAGAGGGCGAAAAATGTTAGCATTCAGAACAATAAAAAATAGCGTATTTTGTTATTTTTTAGCGCCGAAATGGGCAAAAAGGGTATTTGTGGTAATCGCCGTGGGCATTTCAGCCCGAAAAGTCTGGTATCACCTAATCATATTTGATCAATGCACTATTAACATCTATCTTTTCAATGAAAGAAATATACTTAATGATTTCAATTTTTTTAATACAGAATGAAATTACGGGGAGAGCATTACTGCGTATAACCGATCACTCACTTCTGCGTATGGGCATTTCAAACTACCGTGATCGAGAAGCAATTTGGCGTGAAATCGTAAAACAGCGTTTGAAGACAGATTTTATGGAAATACGAGATATGGAACGTATGGACAGCACCTACGCATAAATCGATTTTCTTAGTTATTTGTAACATGTAAAAAATGTATTTAAATATAAGTATTTCAAGTTCGAAAATCCTCTCTTTTGACACCTCATTTTCTAGAACTGCTTTCGTGTGAGAAGGCGTGTTTTCTTGAGCTTCGTATTAAACTGTATTTACACCATCATGCACGCGCAATTTTGCATGAAACGGGACAGAGAAATTCGTTTATCCACAGTCAATACTATTAAAGGCGTAAGAATGAGATCACAAATCAGACGCATAAAGTGTCATGGATGTTCTACCCATAATTATAGATACGTAGAACGGCAATAGACACAGGTTCCGCTCACCAACATTTCTGCAATTGCTTGAAAACATTAATATTTCTGATTTGGAACATGTGAAATGAGATTGGTTATTAGTTTCAGTAAAATAAACCAACAATTCATCAATCAGTTACACGAAAAAAATAAATAATTGTCCGTTCATCATTTCCGGAAGCCATATTGTTTTATAGGAATGCGGAATTTCTTTCGTCATCGCTATAAAAATATCAACATGCGGAACTTTCCTATAATTCCTATCGCGGAAACAAGATGGCCGACCGAAATACGTGTCACGTTTTTTTTTTTTTGCGTGTTAGGTAATGCTGTCCCTTTCGGTCACACGGCGACTTAGTATTTAGCATCCCTTTAATTTTGCGTGATAGGAATGTGTGACTGTGTAAACGCAGCATTAAGGCATAAAAATTAGTCGTTTTCCATTGGGAAAGAAAAAAAACTTTTTTCGGATCAGAAAATTTTTTTTTGTCGAAATTAGCTGGCTGTCAGAATTCATGTTCCATTGGCCTCAAAAAAAGACAACATTTTTTTGGAGTCAGAGCAATTTTGCGAATCTGGATATCTGAGCGAGTATCACCAAAATATTTGTCATTATTTTTCAAACTATAAAGTGTGACTAATTACGTGCTTACAACACAAATCTGTGAAAAATAGAGAAAAATTTACATTGTGCCTTACCAATGGATAATAACATAAATTGGGTGGATTTTTATAAGCATAAATTACAATTTAAGAACAGCTGAGAGCAAAATCTGAAAACCCCAATGGAAATCGACTATTTTTATTAATTTTGCTGAGTTCACTTCGATGAACATATCTAACGAAACCAAAGCGATTATTCTCCGCGCTATCTCAGTCTAGATGCACTCATTACATATTAGGTGCGTTTCGCCAGCAAAATCACTATTCTTTCGTAAGTGTGCGTGAAATAAATCGCTTTTCCTTGGGTAACGAACACACTTGCATCCGGAATGAGGTTCTTCTGCGTAAATACACAAAAAACGGGTATGCACCCCAATGGGTAGTTGCTGTGCTGGTGTATAGGCCAATAAAAAATCGGTCCCCTATAATTGACAGGTTTTTTTTTCTGTTTATTTTGTGGTTTTTGAAGGCTGCGAGGGATAAACAAAAAATTACTTAAGAATTTTCTTCTAGAAGATGCATTATAAATTAATAAATTAAATGAAATAGTAAAATAAAACTCAGTTTAAGTGCAATATGGATGAGATAATTAATGATTCGCATGAAATGGATATCCCAACAACCGAAACGTGTGAAGTGTTTGACTCTGGTATCTGTGAAATTCAGAGCCATGACGGAAGTAGTGAAATTTTTAACTTGGAAAAAAATACCGATTCAATAGAAAAACCGAAAGTGAAAATTCAAGAACCACCTATTGTCGAGTTGAATGAAATTATTCCTAATGAAGTCGCTCCGCAAGCCTTGATTATGCCCGAAAAAGTTAAAACACCCGAAATTGATAAAGTAGTGGAACCGGTAACTACTGAAAGTACTCCTCCTGTCGAATGTAGTCCAGCTTCAAAGAAACCCAATGCTTCTACCAATAAACGAAAATCGGAAAGTAATATCGAAAGTAGCATCGAGGAAAAAAAGAACTATAGTATGCGCAAAAATCTTCGAGGTGTTATAAATGAGAATAACTTCGACACGATTACAATAAATGCACAGCGAGAAGAATCGGAGAGGTTGGCACGAGTGCAGGAGCTCAAGAAGTCGGTCAAACAGAGGTATGTGCACACTACATTGGAGGCAATGTTGCAAGATCTCCCCTACGAGGGTGGACCTCGCCGTGAGAAATACCCGCCGTCATCATGTGAAACGCAAACTCTGTCACAGCTGAACAAAAGATCTACTTTTGATTTGGTCGAAAATAAACTTCAGCGAGTGGATGTGGCAAAAAGTGAAAAAAAGCTTTGGAATCAGTGGTTTTCTGCGGAACGCTCAACTGCACTGCCAGAGGATAAAGGCGAGGTTGTCACCATTGACAGTAGTTCTTCGGAAGACGAGTGTATTGTTCTATCGGACAGTGATGATAGCATGGATGATCATCCTGAGGATGACCATCACAACAGTGGACTGCATGTGCGAGATGTTCTCAACATTCCAAATGAACATGGCAAGGTGCTGGTGAACGTGGGGCATGTTGAAGGCGAACCCGATATTTTTGTTGCACCGCAAATCGCAAAAGTCATCAAACCCCATCAGATCGGAGGCGTTCGATTCCTGTTCGATAACATCATTGAGTCGACTAAACGGTTTAACAATTCCTCAGGTTTTGGATGCATTCTAGCGCACTCGATGGGTCTGGGAAAGACGCTTCAGGTTGTGTGCTTCTCTGATATTTTCCTACGCCACACCGACGCGAAAACCATTCTTTGTGTTATGCCCATCAACACGATACAGAATTGGGTGAAGGAATTCAACATTTGGATACCCGAGGAGTCGCTCAACCATGACGAGGTTCGACCCAGACAGTTCAAAGTATTCGCCCTCAATGACCAACACAAAACGATGAGTGCCAGGGCTAATGTTATATTCCGATGGTACACCCAAGGTGGGGTGCTTCTCATCGGCTACGAACTGTTTCGCGTTCTTGGTCTGAAGATAATGAAGCGGAGAGAGGGAAAGAAAACTCTTGGTGAAAATAGTGAGCATAAACGACTTATGGATCAGATGCATATGGCACTTGTAAAGCCCGGGCCAGATCTGGTGATTTGCGATGAAGGTCATCGTATTAAGAACGCCAACGCAGGTATATCCATCGCATTGAAGCAGATTCGCTCACGTCGACGAATCGTTTTGACTGGCTACCCTCTACAGAACAATCTGCTGGAGTACTGGTGCATGGTTGATTTTGTGCGACCAAATTATCTCGGCTCAAAAACAGAGTTTTGCAATATGTTCGAAAGACCCATACAAAACGGCCAATGCGTTGACTCAACGCCAGAGGATATCAAGTTGATGCGCTACCGGGCGCATGTACTGCACTCGCTTTTATTGGGCTTCGTGCAAAGAAGATCAGATTCTGTCTTGCAAAGTTCCCTCCCTCAGAAGCTGGAATATGTTATACTTACCAAAATGACCACCTTACAGAGAAACCTATACGATGCGTTCATGAATGAAGTTGTCCGCAAAAAGAAGGTGCCCAACCCCCTGAAGGCATTCGCAGTCTGTTGCAAAATATGGAATCATCCCGACGTTCTGTACAATTTCTTAAAGAAGCGCGAGTCCGAATGCGACTTGGAGATCGACGAGCCGTGCACCCCCAACGATAAGTCCACTAAAGACGAAGTTCCTCCCAAAGAGTATGCCAGCACCGCCGACAACACCTTAGCTAATGACACGATACCCGTTAACACGAGCTGTTCTGATCCCTCGACAGTCACTGCACAGCCACCTAAAACAGATACTGCCGGAGCACCGGCACTAGCTTCACCAATTATTGACTTGGATACCAAAGACGTTCAATTTATTCAATCCGACGTAATTACGGATGTAGACGGAGGCAGCACACCGAGCGCTAGTAATTTTAAGCCAGCTAAATTAGATGTAGACAGCAATTTAAATAACATGAAGATGGGCAAGAATCTGCCGAACGACAATATTTCGTACGATTGGGCGTTGAATCTGGTGAAAAATTACGAACCTGGATTGGTAAGCAGCTCCCCGAAAATGGAAGTGTTCCTGTATATCCTGCAAGAGAGCGTGAAGTTGGGTGACCGCGTGCTGCTGTTCAGTCAAAGTTTGCTGACCCTGAATTTGATGGAATTATTTCTGCAAAGATCCGTCATTCCGGACTCGCAGAATAATTGGAAGAAGAACGTTTCATATTTCCGTAAGTAGCTTTGTTGTCTGCTTTCAGGCGACGCTGTTAATTGTCTGCTTTTTGTTTCATTTAAGGACTTGACGGTTCGACTAGTGCCTTGGAGAGGGAAAAACTTGTCAACGAGTTCAACAACAACAGAGACGTGAAACTTTTCTTGATTTCAACGCGAGCCGGTTCGCTGGGAATTAACCTGACCGGAGCGAATCGGGTCGTTGTTTTTGACGCCAGTTGGAATCCGTGTCATGACACCCAGGCGGTTCATCGAGTCTATCGGTAAGTTAAGCAGGGAATAGTAGTTCAGAGACAGAGGACGTTCCAAATTTGGTTATTGGGAAAATCGCGTGCGCAATGCACCACTGCGTTCGCTTCGATAAAAGAAATGCTCGTTGACTTAAACACCAATCTCAAAGATATTTCCCCTTCTCACTCGTTTCAGATACGGCCAAAGGAAGTCATGTTTCGTCTACAGAATCGTCATGGACAGTTGCTTGGAGAAGAATATTTACGACCGACAAGTTAAAAAGCAAGGCATGTCGGACCGAGTCGTGGACGAATGCAATCCCGACGCCCACTTATCAATCAGAGAATTGACCAATCTATGCTACGATCGCGTGGAAGAGAGTCAAACTGATGAATTCAAACAACCAATTGATAACTTCTCCGACAGTGTTATGCGCCAAGTGATCACAAATTACAAGTCGATTCTGTCAAAAGAACCCTTCTACCACGAGAGTCTGCTAATCGATCGCAAAGAAAAGAAACTTTCTCAAACGGAAAAGAAATTGGCTAAACGAGGCTATGAAATCGAAAAGAAAGCCTCAATCAAACCCAGCTTTATGGCGCATAATACTGACTACAAAGTCATGCAGAATAGGGATTGCATGCTAAGTCAGGTGATTCCTCGGGTAATGCTCTTAGTTGTTTGAGCCCTTTGCCAATACTCTATCTTGTCTTGTATGTTTATTAAGGTTCCGCCATTTAAGAAGACTATCAGAGAACCATTGAGAAATCCCGGAATGAAACTGACCCGTTGGATTCCCGCTGAAGTGTGGCAACGACAGGGCATGTCGTCACAGGAAATGAAGCTGCCCATAGGTATGGTACTAGGGTTATATGTCTGTCTATTATGTAACATTTTAATTCTTGATCTTGTAGATGTTGCGATTCCAACGAGCTCAAGTGAATCATCTAGTATTGTTGTTAAGGCCGGCGAAAAGGTTATGGTCCTCAAATCGCCAAAGGGCGTCTACATGCAACTGGAGAGCGGAAAGATTATCGCCATTAAAACTTCATCTGAGGCAGCACAAGAAAGGGAGAAAATGAAGGCAAAGAAAATTAGCTTGTCCGAGATAATTGACAAGAAATCGATTAACCCATTGGAACGCATTGAATTGAAAGAAGGTAATAGTTTTTATTATTTTTTTTTTTTCTATCTCCAAACTTGTGAGTAATATATTTAAAAGAAAGTGCGACGATTGTTCAGTTAAAAGGAGAACGGATTTAGTTTTTAATATTTCGACGCTATGCTATATGCGCAGAAAAGAGAAAACACTGGTTTTGGTACAGTCATGTCTCATGTCTGCTGGCAGTGTAATTTCTCTCTACGCAGGCCTGTGAGCGGTAGTAGGCAGTACGCAGTAGGCGTTTTTTTTTACCATTGTGTCGATTATTGAACATTGAAGGGGTTTTATATTTTTTGTTATCCGAATAAGAAAACTTTGTCAATACCAGACTGGGTGGGGCCGCGGCGTGGTGGTTCGTTGAGGGCTCTGTCTCTTCTTAGACAGAGAGACACACAGAATTTCTCTATTTTTTTATTATACTAGAACAAATGGTAAGAACTGTGACGTACAACCTGTTTTCAGACCTTAGGCCACCTATGGCTTTATCATCTGGTGGATTGCACTTGAAAATGCTATTCACCCTTCTCGGATGTGAGATGCTTCACTCCGTAGATCGAACCAACTGGCTCGTTTCAAGAAAAACAACCTTTATGAACGTGACCGGTTCCCTTATTCTTCCCAGGACTCTTAGCTTGCTTGATTTTTAACCAGATTTGTAGCAATATGAGCATGGGAATACAGTAGTAGATTCACAGTCGGTGCTGAGGATTTGGAAAGAACACTTCTGCAGACTGTTAAACGGCGGAGACAGCCAACAACCCGCTTTCAGGCAGAATGATCTGTTCAGCTTTCACGATGATAGCCAAAACTTCCGTCCACCCGACCTACACGAAGTGAGGATAGCGATATCCAAACTTAAGTCCAACAAAGCTGCTGGAGCGGATGGTCTTCCGGCCGAGCTTTTCATAGCAGCGGGAGATGGCTTGGTAAGGACCATGCACCAAATCATCTGTAAAATATGGTCGGATGAAAGCATGCCCGATGAATGGAACCTCAGCATCGTGTGCCCCATCCACAAGAAAGGAGATACTCTGAACTGCGCCAACTACAGAGGAATAAGTCTCCTGAATGTCGCGTATAAGATCCTGTCAGCTGTACTGTGTGAACGCCTAAAACCTTTTGCCAACAATCTGATCGGCCCATATCAGTGTGGTCTTAGGCCAGGAAAGTCAACCATCGACCAAATTTTCACACTCCGACAGATCTTAGAAAAAACCCAGGAATTTCAGATCGATACACACCATCTATTTATCGACTTTAAAGTCGCCTATGATAGCGTATATAGGGACGAACTATACAAAGCCATGTCAAGTTTTGGCATCCCCGCCAAACTCGTCCGTTTGTGCAGGATGACGATGGAGAAATCTCGCTGCTCCGTCAAAGTCGGCAAGAACACCACCGATTCATTTGATGTCGAACAAGGTCTGAGACAAGGCGACGCGCTATCATGTACTTTCTTTAACATCGTTCTTGAAGCAATTGTACGAAACTCACAAGCCAACACCAGAGGTACAATTTTTCAAAAGTCCGTTCAACTACTTGCCTATGCTGATGACATTGACATCATTGGGAGAACGCGGCGAGCTGTCAGTGGCGCTTTTGCAAGTATCGAAACGGAGGCGGCGAAGATGGGTCTGGCTGTTAATGAGGACAAAACGAAGTATATGCTATCAACGAGAAAGGACTCTCAACATCGGCGACTCGGACAAAACGTCACGATGGACAGATACAACTTCGAAGTAGTTAAAGACTTTGTATACCTGGGCTCCACTATCACTTCGCAAAATGACATCGGCGCAGAGATCAAGCGAAGAATCACTCTTGCCAATCGCTGTTTCTTCGGGCTAAGAAGGCATCTAAGAAGTAAAGCCCTCTCTCATAGAACCAAGGAGGTACTATATAAGACCTTAATCATCCCGGTCCTGCTGTATGGTGCAGAAGCATGGACCTTGTCAAAAGCGGACGAAAACCTTCTGGGATGCTTTGAGAGAAAGATTCTTCGAGTGATATTCGGTCCAGTTTGTGACGATGGAGTGTGGAGAAGAAGATTCAACGACGAACTATACGGGCTATACAGCGACGCTGACCTAGTCAAAAAGCTGAAAATACAACGGCTGAGATGGCTGGGGCACGTGGAGCGTATGGACAACAACGCACCAGCCCGACGAGTCTTCGAATCCACCCCTGAGGGACAACGCAGCAAAAAAGACTGCTACAATATTTCGTAGCGAATGGCATCACAGACAAGGTCCAGCTAAAGGCAATTCTATTAACTATGCTGTCTGAGGAAACCTATTCACTGCTCGCGAATAAATGTTTCCCAACTGAGCCAGAAGAGTCATCGTACGAGGAAATCGTTACAACCATGAGGATGCACTTCAAACCAATCACTTCGAGTTACATGAACAAGGAAAAATTTTATTCGGCACACATGGACACCACGGAGGCTGTCCTAGACTGGGCAAGGAGAGTTAAGAAGCTATCCATCGCATGCAAATTCGGCTCTAGCTTAGAAGCTATAATTTCAGACAAATTTATTATGGGAATTGCGGATCGGCGGGTTAAAGAGAAATTGTTTGCCCAGCACAATTTAACCTTTGAACAGGCCGTAATGTTAGCGTTGAAGACCGAAGCAGCAAGGGACACAGATCGTGGAGTGTTGGCACCGTGCAAAACAAAACGGGCTAACAATGTCAACAGGAGAAGCTATTCTACGGGGGGTTACTGCCAAGGATTACTGCCATCTGGCTGTAAGTAAAGGAGTTTCAATTTAAGTTTCGTCTTAAAAAATGTATTAAATGTAATACAAAATTTTATCGAACTGGAATTAGACAGGGTTATAATACCTAAGGGACAACCTTTTCCCCAATAGGCATAAGAATGTGCCAGTATTGACCTGAGTGTGGCACGGGGTACGCCTACCCACAAACCTAACCTAACCTACTGAACTGGAAGCGAATGAAGAACAATTGTTAGCGGAAAGTTTTTGCCAAACTGTAGCTGGGGTATCTAGTAAAAATGTTTAAGGCTCCTAATTCGGCACTGTTATTTTTACTGGTTCACTGTGAGGCTGCTAATGAGTCAGATAAAAATAATCATTTTTAACCTCCAAACTTAATATTTTCTTAAAAACAATCACAATATTTTCTAGGTCACAAAATGTAATTTTGAATGGAAAATTTCACAATTGTGAGTTCGAAAACTTTAACCTGGACACTAGAAATGATTATCACACCTATCGGGAATAATATTTCCCCGGGAATGTTCCCTTGTCAGCAATGTAAATTAGATGTGTATTAGTATCACTGAATGTCAATGTGCAGGCGTTCCACTGATGCACAAAAAGACTGATTATATTAAAACCTCGCACTAACTTGTCTCATTCCAATTTCAGCTGATCGCCCAAATCGTTGCCCTGTCAGAGTGGAGCGATCCTCAACGGAATCGGACAAGGATGACGTTATTGTGATAAGTGATAGTATTAACGACACCGTGGAAACTCCATTTGATTCGTCGTATTTAAAACAGAAAAGCCGAACGGTCGACCTAGGACCCAGCAAAGCCGAATCAAGAGCAGCACTCTTTCGAAATAGAAAAATCAGCAGTAATATGACGACGGCAACAACCACAGCAAAAGCAGCTGCAGAAACTTCATTCGACCTGTCCTATTCGAAGCACAAAAATCGACCAGATCAAAGTCCAAGCAAAGAGGACAGTGCACGTCAACATTTTCGAAATAATAATGAATTCGCATCCACTGAACTCCGTAAAGAGAAACAAGTCGCGCCTGCAGTACAAGCACATCAGAAGTATGTACAGCTGCCTGAAACTGAATCTTCGTCTGGAAATTACCAACTAGAACAGCCCCCACACAATGACTTTTTCGGAAACACACCGAATAGTTTAAATTTTGGGAACATTCCCCCACACAATATACAAACTCCACAATATTCGATACCGACAATTCAAACAAATCGATGGAAGACCAAATCTCCAGACGCATTCAAGCAAAAGTTTAAGATCAGTAACATCCCTGCACCATATCCGTCGACTGCGATTTTCGATAAAAACGAAACGCCTCAAACGCAGCCAGTGAATGAGGTTATGAATGGTAAGTGAGCATTCTATGCATGTGTCAGATTTGTCCTCTCATTTTGAATGTATTTCTCTGTTACAGTAGATCACTACAGCTCATCGTTTACCCAATCGTGTAAAGAGTCTGAAGAATACGCTTACCATCCCACACACAATTTGAACATGAACTCGAACTACTTTAACAGCTCGTCGTTACCAACAGCGCCTTGCGTCGAAGATAGTGGATCATATAATGCGCTGTATCAGTACAGCAATAAGAATGAAAGCACTTACACCGAAACTATGTATGGCACCTCAAACACGTCCCATTCTAACTATCACGAACATATGTCGAAGTATTCCTATGGCTATTATCAGCCTGAATATCTCGCAAATTATAATGATAAGATGTACGAAAGCAACGCATACTCGTCCCAATATTACATGAAGAGGCCGTCAAACTATCCCACAAACGCCACAAATGCCGTTGATGTGGGCTTAAACTATGCCGAACCTCAAGGCTGGGTAAAGAATCATCTACCTGACTAGTTTACGTAGTACGGGTAGAGTTTGTGCTTATTTAAGGTTACAATTAAACAGAAATGTATAGTTAATAATACAATTATTATTATTATGATTATGATTATATATTTAGCTTCTAACTTATACGATCATGATGATGATGACAGCAAAACCGAATTCTAGATAATTGACTTTTTGTCGCAACACATTTATACCGTTTCCATTCGCAGGACACGAATGGAGGCTTGGACTTTTTATTACATATTTTTAAATTTTTATTTTTTTTTGTAGAAAATAAATGAGAAATTCGGTAAGAAAGCACAGAGACTAAAGTCTTGTAATCACTTCTTGTTTTCATTATTGTAGTACAAGACAAAAGTGAGATCTAACTTAGATATCAAAACTTAATTTATTGTAAATGTATGTACGAGTGTATCAAGATAATGTTGAGTAAATTTTAAACTTTAAGTAAAGTGAAAAGTTGTTTTCTTTCTTTCAAATGCCAGAGGATGTGCCCTCAAGTGTGGTCCTCAAACAATTATGAGCGAAAGCAGTACTATTCCAAGAGGATATGTGGGTATTTAATTCGCCCAAGAAACACTTCTTGTTGTGTTGATGTTTTAATGTCTAACCACATACTGAACTCGGTAAAAATGCTTATTCGTATTCGTGCACTCTTTTTGACCACCCACTAAAGCAAAAGAGAGCTACTCGAGGCAAAAAAAGATTAACTTCGAAAACAGGTTTAATTTGAAAATATTTTTACCGAACCTACCTATAACTAACAACGAACACGTTTAATTCGCAGTTAAATTGATCGGACTATCTGCAGAGGATTAAAAAGAAAATTTTTCATTAGGACGGGTATGGTATGTTTTCTCAAAAATCGAAATGGCTTCCGGAAGTAATGACAAAAAGAAAAACATTTGTTTACTTTGCTGAAAATCGTTATTACTGCTGTTGGTTACGGTTTAATCATTTCCGGAATTATGTCTTGACTTTTAGTTAGAAGATTTTTGTTACACCTCTGTTTGCAGTTCAGAAAATCAGTATCATTTAATCAAACCCCAGAAAAAAAGACGCTGCTCTCACTTGCTCAACAAGAAAGATTTTATTCCCAACCAACAAATAATTTTTTAACCCCACGCAAGCATATTATTATGGTTCCGCTTCCGCTACGCTGTTATAGCACAGTGATATACACAGTGTGACCAGAGCAGTCGCTAAATCAATAAGAGCCTAGGTAATCAAAATCAAGGCCAACAACCAACTATCATCGAATTGTACTAAAAGTATTATGGGTAAATGGACGAACGTGTTCATAGAGGTGAATGTGTTCTTGTCGTTTTTATTTTAAACAAAAGTGTGAAAAGGTGCTTTGTGCTGGTTTCGTATTTTGATATTTTGTTTTTCTCTCATTTTAAAAATTATTGTGACAACAAAAAGCACATTATTATTTAGGCCCGATTGCTTAAAATTTTATGTGACTGTTTATGACATAGAAAAAGTAGCCCATAAGGTATTTAAGTAGAACTTAAATAGCTATGAGTAGTACCATTAAACGCGCCTCATGGTCTTAAGGACCATTCACATGCGAACCACGAACTGGCGAATATTCGTAGATTCTGACACTTCATTTACATGAAAACTTTTTTAGTCGCATGTACCCGCGAATCATTTGTATTGTTGTAGGTTAAGTTCGAGCGCATTTTTCATTCGCAGGTTTGTGGATCGCGACTGTTTTATGTGGATTGTGAATAAAGTGTGATAGTTCGCGGCAAGAATTTTCAATTCGCGGGAGAATTGCTGTAATTGTAAATTTCGTTATTTTAATCAATCAAGTCTCGGTTTTTTTTTTAGATTAGGTGTTATATTAATTGAATATATAATGCTTTTGTGGTAAGACAAATAGCAATTTTCAATTCATAAATACCGATAAATTGATTTGTTCGCAGTTCGCCTATTCGCGGTTCGCGCTCATGTGAATGGTCCTTAACACCAGCCGCAAAGTTGATTATTAACAGTTGTTTAAGTCTGTCTGATAATTTAACTTGGCTTTTTCATCGCATGTTGTTCTAAACCAACGATTAAATAAATTTTATTGTTTATTGGAAGTATAAATCAGCCATAAATAATGTTGGTTACAAAATTACAAAAGTGTTTGGCAAAGCAGGTTTAAAATTAAAAAAAAACATGACAGCAGGTAGTAGTGCTTTGTTCAAATATCAATAAACAGCCCAAAATCCATAACAGCATAAAATATTTCATATTTTATAAATAGATAGATACTCGTAGGTCAAATTCGAATTCTGAAAAGTGTATTTTTTAGTATTTTTAGTGTCCCGAACATTTTTTCACAAAGCTATGCTCCTGCCATACAAAATCTGTCACTTGATTTTTTGTTCTTCTCTTTATTTGACACTAACGTTGATGGGAACAGAGACAATACTAAAATTTCCTATAACAAAATATGAACTGGAACTTATGTGGTATTCGTTTGGGCTTCTTCAGATTTGCCCTCAGATTTCAGATTTCGTGTGCCTAATCGAACATAAAAACGTCACTTGCTCTTTTTTGTGTTGATATTTGTGCGATTTGAATATGTGTAATCTTTTGGACACTTTTCTAAGCGATTTCCATTCACTAGTTAAATTTTGTATTAAAACATTAGAAATATCCGTCCCGATTGATTTCTAAATATTTATACTTAAATAATTCACAAAAATAGATTCACCCGATGCAATGCCTTTCTTTGCTGGAGAAAAAATTCACTAAAAATGTAAACAAACTCCATCAGTTGTCAAACCCAAACGCACTTGTATTGGTAAATCTGAGAAAATATCTAGATTCGCAAAAGTGCTCTGAAATCTGAAAAAGATTGCTTTTTCCTGTACCAAACGAACATAAAAATTGCTCTGAGAGCAAAAAAAAGTGCTCTGAGAGCGCCCAATCGAATACCACATTATATTCCATTCCAGTACATACCTGCCATAAATTATTGATTTCTCCATGTCGATATGGCAACGCTGGCATCCATACCAAACCCAGTCCCCAATCCGAAAAACTCCTCAAAATCACGCCACTAGTTTTGTTTGAGAAAACCAAGAACGGCGGTTGTCGATATACATTTTCCGAGGGTTGCGTGTGCTCACTGCTCAGCTTTGTTAAAGGGGAAACGAACACACCTATACAGATACTGAAGTTTGTGCAACTCGAGAAATGAGAACGGACTACTACGAAGTCACCTCATCAAATAGTTGATCTCTGGTTTGGTTTTCATATCTGTAAAATAAGTTGCAAGTACCAAGTGCCGAGTGCCGAGAGTTCAAGGTCAATTAGAAAATTTACAAATTGTGCATTAAATAGGTCGATAAAATAGTTTAAAACTATACAAATGTACAAAGTACATTGCGTTAAGTGGTAAAGTGTTGTGAAAGTTCACTCGAACAAAATCAGATTCAATTCATTTGACTGAACCAAGTGTTTCGTAAGATACGCGGTCGCGAGTGTTTTCCTGCTATCAAGTTCTTATTTTCTGTGTGCTGAAAAATTGTTAAATTCTCCTACAAGAAAGTGCAAAAATAAATGCAGGTATGTTGTTGAAAGTGGCACACTATCTACCTCTATGTATCAAAGTTAATCCAATCAATTTTCAAATGAAAAAAAAAGAAGAAAAATTAAATGAAAATGCGTACAAATTTATTTCAATGAGAACAAGAAGACCGTGCACCTGTCAAAGTTGTTCTAAAATTTCGGTATACACGGTGCCTTGGAGAAATTTGTGGGGAAAATCCATTATATTGTCAAAAGTTTCCAACAGAATGTGTGCTGGGAATACATTTTCTTTCCATTTTCATTAGATTAGTTCAAAGTTGATGGCTTTGTGAGTGGCACATTATCAATTCTAAATTTTGCATCAGTTAAAAGTCGCAAAAGTGTAGTGTAACTAGTGAAGATTTGCTTGGATTTGATTACACGTATCGGTACGTTAGCAATTGATTTTTGTGCTAAACTCTTTTGTGAGAGCCTTCAACTTGTGATATTTATAGGTAAATTGTTATGCTCAGTAATTTTTAGCTCTGTATCATACTTGAAAAAAGTACATAACATAGGTTGATTTTATATTCTATGTAGGTATACTTGACGTTTACAATGTGCCGATTTGGACTTGGTCCGACTACAATAATTGAAGGCTAAACTGAGAACGAAAACCTACTAATAGTATGATTACACAATAGAAGTGCTAAATAATACCTGCCTAGCCAAGTACAGTATTATCTTCAATATATCATATGACTTGGAAAGTTAAATGAGAAACAAAACAAGTGAATCTGACAGTAGTCCGATTCGGAGAAAGCAGGGATGTTCTGTTTAATTTACTTATGAAATGATTTTCAGTTGGGTTAATCTAGCAAACTGGAAAAACCCATTTGACTAAAA
The DNA here is from genome assembly GCA_949126925.1 of Cheilosia vernalis. Classification (NCBI taxonomy): domain Eukaryota; kingdom Metazoa; phylum Arthropoda; class Insecta; order Diptera; family Syrphidae; genus Cheilosia; species Cheilosia vernalis. The sequence goes on along the minus strand of OX421362.1, from coordinate 19,412,172 downwards.
TTCAGATAAACATTACAAAAAGCTTGACATATCCCCCAACCCCCACCCCCTTTCGCTAGGGTTTTGTTCTCGGAATAAGAAAACGTGAACGATGCGATAATGGAAGAAAAAAACATGCGATAAACCCACGTGCAACAGAGCTGTAACTACTATGCACATTGCAGTCTCTAATGGAATGATATGAAGTCGGAACTGCACTACTTTGGTACCATGGTTCAAAGATCGAAATTTATGGGGGTATGCACTATATCTTGATGTAAATGAGTGCCTATAGTGGAGGTCTGTAATAAAGCAAATGAACATTTTTGTTTCTTCAGCCAAAGATTAACTAATTTAATTCTGTAGGTATAGCATCAAACCGAGGTGCTGTTTCTCGATGACATTTAGGTATTTGATTTCGAATTAGACGTGTTAAATGGATGTATTTCAATATACCACTGATCAAAAGCTGTTCTATTGTAGGTTAGTGCCATCGTCTTTTTCTTTTCTCTTGTTTTATGTGGGTAGATCTGAAGTTGTTTCTTTGAACCTGAAGTGCGTCGACAAAGAGCTGAATGGAGTGCTTGCTACCTTTCTACATTTTTTTTTTTTTAGTTTTTTTGTCTGCCGGTGAAAATATTGTCTGCAAGTACTGATGGAACTCTGTTCATTCAATTTTATTGGATACTAGCTGATCCGGCGAACTTCGTTCCGCCCAAATTCGTTAGGTAATGTAATGAAAGTAATAATTTCCAGCATGCAAAATGCACATGCTACCTTATGTAGACGCTTAAATACCTCTTTCGTTGGGACAAAATTGCAAAAATTCCGCGACAACGAAATCAATCCATTAGATGCGTCGACAGGAACATGACCATTACCAATACTTAGTTGATTGGAGAACACTTCGGTTGATGGATCATTTAGCAAACACGCGATGTCGTCAGCTGAAGTTTCTTCAAAGCATTGATCTCATCGGCAGCGGTCGATCGTGGTATTACTGGTAGCGTTTGCCGAAAATCGCTTGAGAGTAAAATCAATGCACCCCCAAAACATCTTGCGTCATTATAAGATCTTTCATATTGCGATTCAGAGCTTCTAACGCACGCTTATGCGACATTGTGCATTCGTCCCAGATAATAATTTTGCTTGCTACCAAAACTTTGGTCATTGCTGAATGTTTCGCTATGTATATTGGTTCTTCAACCGCTTGAATGTTTAATGGCAATTTCAATGCCGAATGAGCGGTTCGGTAACCTTCCAGCAGCGTAGCCGCTATTCCAGAAGATACCATCGTTGCCAGTGATGGTCTCATTAGTCAAATTTCGTGGATAACGCCCAAATTCGTTAATGTAATGAAAGTAATAATTTCGAGCATGCACATGCACAATGCACATGCTATTTTATGTAGACACTTAAATACCAATGGCAAGTCGTTCTGAATAAGCGGAGTCCGCTTAGGTTTGCAAAGTGCTTTATTTGGACAATGTCCATTATAATTTTAATTATGTAACTTTAGAAATAGCGCTTGATTTTATTTTTGAATGGGAGATGCCGCAAATCGTTTTCCTATACCACTTATGTTTTGCAAAGTACCACCTATAGTGTGCTATCCTATTTTTCAGCACCACCTATCGGGTCCAGAACTCAAGTAGAAATTGGTGGCTATAGTGTAAGCGCTGTTCCTACATTTCAGACATATTTCCGTAACAGTAAAAGTGTGTATAATGTATTTGGGAATGACTTGTAACCGAAATGTTATCGAATTTTGGTGAGCTTTTAAATTGGTTTTCATGTGTTTGTAAGTTGGTTCCCACCGAACAGAAAATGTGAAATAAAAATACTGATACCATTTTCAAACCTTCCCATGAATCATGTTTGTAATTATGACATCATAGGTTTGGATCGGTTTCGGGATCTGGAACCTCGGCACATATGATGTCATCAACTTGGTATGGTTGCAATCTTTCGACTAACCAAATGAGAATGGGCAAATGACATGAGGCAAGCCTCTTTTGTGCCATTCAATCGAATACATCCAACATCGAGTATAACCAAAGTTACGATGCTTAACAATATAGTCCATCAGCGACCGACGAAATATTTGTAACTTTAACAGCCATGAAGAAAACTAACCGCACCTATCAACTTGGTTGGTAAATGGTAAGGCTTTTCCCTTCTCTCTTTACATCGGTACCGAAGGTGTTATGTTATGGTACCTTTGAGTTGCGCTCCCCATAACCCTATTCACTAATGAGCAGAATACGACGATTGTTACTCGCTCATTTTTCGTAACAACCCTTACGTGCAAGCTCAAAACGCTCCACAACTCCTGTTGCCTGTCATCATTGTCCACGTCATCTTCACCCCTTCTTTTCAACTTACTCACACATACTTATGCAAGGATCCTGAAAATACATGTCAAACAAAAATGATGGATTCAAAAACCATGAAATAAATCAAAGTATCTACTCCATTTTAAAAATTTACTTAATGTAACATAGTAAACATAAACAAACTTATTAGGTAAAAAAATTTAAAAAAAAAATTTCAAAATTGTTGACAACAACAATTTGCTTGGAAAATAATTAAAATAACTGACAACAACAATTGCTTTGAAAATTTAAAATATTTTTTTTTCGTATTTGAAGTGTCACTACTCGATTTCTATCGAGTTTATTTTTTTTTTCAAAGTGCTTTTCCCCATGAAAAACGAAATGTGTGCCTACAACGCCATCGGTTGAGAATTTTCCGACTTTTCTTTTTTCATAAACCATCCTTGATTTAATACGAATAAAACACAACAAAAATCATTGAAATCGGTTGAGCCGTTCGTGAGTTATAAAGTCACAACGCACTTGCAACAATTTTATATATAGAAGAGAAGATTTATGTTTTTGTTTTTAATAAAAGGTAGGTAGGTCTCTTTTTTGAAAGTTTTTCGTCGAGCGTTAGGATTATTCTATAGTCGATAAATGTATTCAAGTTTTGGGAGCGCTCCGGAAGTTTAATAACGATTGTTCCACGTAGAAATATTCTTAAATCCTTCAAAGATCAGTATTAATTTAATGCTACAATGTTGGGGTAATACGTTTCTGATGGATACGGCATTGGATCTATTATGGCAGCGACTCCATATTTCCGCGATCGCCTGTTTCAGTTCTGTTTTCGTTTTGGAACAGCTGATTACTAGCTGCTCTCCTCTATCCGTGCAGGGTCGCTTCGAAAGAGATGTTGTTTGCACATTGGTAGATAATAACTAATCAACAATTGAAACATCATTGCGAAAGAATTCAGCCTTGAAATGTCACGTTCTGTATAGAGGAAATGCGAAACGTGACATTTGAGAAAGATTTGTGAAAAATCAACGTATTTGCCCTTGAAAGTAGTTATTCGATAGCAGTTCGAGCACGTCGACCATCCTCTAGAGGTAAGTGCAACGGATGCGACCAAGTCTATAAAATGGTGATCTCACGCTAGCCCCAATTCGCAACTCTCTCGTTTTAAAAATCCAAAACATCCAAGGTGCAGAAAGTGCCAAAGAAACAGGTTGTTGCACTCAATTTCGCTGCAGCACAAACGTGTAGAATTTTCAGTATATTTCTTGTTTTTTTTTAACCACCATGCACATAAATGTGAGCTGATCTAAAGCGTGCAGATAACACAGCAAAACATTCTCTGCTAATAACAACAGGAATATCAGAAAAATTTGTGCCCACTGAACACATAAAAGAGCTCATTATATTTGTTTGACAACCGGCGTTTGTGACATCATCGGTAAACAGAAATCACCTGATGCGAATAGTGTTGACTTTCGGCCCATTTAACTGGAACTGGAGCAAAGTATATGTACGTACTTGTAAACAACATACTTATATTTTGATATCAGCATGAAATCAAAGTGATTACCTACCTGCTTGGAAACATCATGAAATCACAGATTAGTTTAAAATGTTGATACTGACATTTCCCCCAGTATAGACCAAAATTATACGCAAACTTGTATCGAAAAGACTGTTATCTCTTAAAACCACTTTGTTCTAACTGACAAAGTCCAATGATGAGGCAGATTGGAAACGAATCCATTAGGTATTGGGGGTTATATCATTGAGCGTAACGCATTAAGGTGATTATGGATTGTACTCATACATCATACTCTGTGATTTGTTGGCTCGGAAGCACATTGAAGGCGATTTTGCTGGCGATCTGATATTTGATTAAGTTGACTGATATGAAGAGTTGAAAATGAAATTAAATGTTTGGAAATGTAAAAACACACTTGTATAGATATTGTTGTTGAAATTGAATCAAAATTTGCTATTCACTTTCTTCTTTAGAACTCTTTTTTCTCTCACTCTGTTGAACTGTCATTTAAACGGTTTGCAAGGTTTAAGAGCTTATTGCATGTTACAGGAAACAAATATTTTTAACGAAAGGAGTATTCCTTACTCAGTATGAAACTACTCTTTATTTTGTGTTATAGGTTCCTGCTAGTCTACTAACTAAACTGAACCTGTTATTGCACAGCTTTTCGCGTTGTCGAGATGATTAGCTCCATATTTTCTGAACTAATCTACGATAGACTAATCACCGCGAAAGGAAACGTTTTTTGACTTCTTTTAAAAGCTGCCAAAAGTCACAAATCCTTTATTCTAAACCCACTTAACGAACTCATAATTGACATTTGAACGTCACGTATTGTGTAAATATTGTAAATGTACGTCTTCCTCGAAATTCTCGACTAGATTTGTCGATCAATCAAAACTCAGACACATCCATCAGTTAGTTAGCTAGCTGTCAGACTTACAAAACGATATCGACACTTATGTGTTATTCAATTGGGCTTCTTCAGATTCGCCTTCAGATTTCGTATGTCAAATCGAATCGAACGTCACTTGATCTCCTTTGTTTTGATGTTCGTGCGATTCGAATATGTGTAGCCTTCGAAACTTTTCAAATTGTTTTCCATATTGAAACATTCGAAATTTGCGTCCCGATTGAAGATCTAAATATTTATACATAAATAATTTACAAAAATAGATTCACCCGATGCAATGCCTTTCTTTGCAGTAGAAAAACTTCACGAAAACGTAAACAAAATTCACCAGTTGTCAAAACTCAAAGGCAATTGTATTGGTAATCTGAAGCAACTCTGAGAAAAAATCCAGATTCCCAAAACTGCTCTAAAATCTCAAAAACATTTCATAAAAAGTCCTCTGAAAGGAAAAAAAATGCTCTGAGAGCGCCCAGTCGAATACTACATTAAACGTATTCAGTCAAAAAGTCAGCGGCGTGAACAAAAACCGCTCTGTCCTGTCAATTGGTTTAGGCCCTAGTTATAGCCATACGTAAAATGCAACAGAAAAAGTTGCAACAGTATGAAAATTATTTTTTTTTTTCGTTTTGGCGGTCAGAAAAATGTGTCCCTAGGAAAACAATTATTACAACAAATGAACCACCACTGATTGGATTGGATTCCAGAAAAAAATTCCTGACAGATGGAACAGTAAAGAAATGAATTATTTCAGTGGAATGATCTAGTTTCTTGTTGTGGAATTGACTGAGAAGTAGATCGTAAAAAGTTTTTGAATAAATTAAATTTGTTTATTGTTTTTTGATAGACTAACTTTATAATTCATAAGCAACATTTTGAGACCAAGATTGAGTTTAACCATTAGGATTAAGTGGTTTAAAAAAGCAAAAGAAAATGTTTACGGTTTCGTTTTACGTATGGCTATAACTAGGGCCTTACAAATTCAATTTTCGCGATGCTCTCCGTCATCGTGTAAATTTTGCTTAAGCAGTAGGACAGTCCAATTTTTCTCCGGACTTGCGGATGGTATATGAATGTATTAAAAAAAACTGACCATTAGTCCCTAACGCAATTTGCTAGATCATCATTATTGTCTCAATTTGGATACATATTGTGTCTTCGGAGCAAAAACGTATAAATTTGTTAAGAGCCCTTGTAAATTGTTTTTGCTGATTAGTATCTGACGTATATAGGATCATGCAACTTGCGCACTTAAAAGCCGAACAATTTACCACTACACGTCACATCAACAATATATGCGTACATTTATACTGTTACTTAAATGGATCGCACCAATTTCATTCACTGGTGGACTTTGGTACTCAAGTATAACATCAATCTAAGCGACCTCTGCGAAACGTTAATCAATTAACGTATACTCTTTTGGCACACGCATGCATATAGTTTTATTTTTGTGCGCATATTCGTTACAAGCACATAAATTCATTCTATTACTTTAGTCATTTTCTTTTCCCTCTACGCTCTTGTTAATGAGATCACTTGTTTTATTTTAAATGTTATCTATTCATAACCTCACAAACTGATTTAAATTCGTTATCACGTATCGATCAATAACGTTCGACGAATTCGCACTTTGAACTGTTGTTCTCACAATTTGTTTTACAAAACATCTTTGGCTTTTGTTGTGTTTATTTTTTTACTGATATGGCGTGTTGCATATTCATTTTGAGCCCATTTAACCAATCAATATTTTATTTATGTCATCTGGGTCTTTCTAAAGTGATTAATTGAATGCACAACTCTTCAATCGAATCGTTTACTTTAACAGGAAATATTGGTTCCATACGATTGTAATGATAGTAGCCAGTGCCAATGTAAACCGATTGGTGACTGTGTTGTGTTGTACACATTTCTCGTATAATGTGTAGTCATTATAATTGAATAGAAACTATGTAAATTTCGATTTATGCTTCAAGATGTGGCTGAGTCGTGACGGGGTCTTTCTAAAAGTCGTGATCGAGATAAGTTCATATTGTAATTGATCTATGAATCTTTGAACGCATGGGTTTTCGCATGACATCTTTCTGTGGGATTTTTCTACAATAAATCCAGCATAAATGCATAGTAAATTTGTTTGCAAAGAATTATTTGAATTGTGTTGTCAGTCTTGAAAAAAATATTGAAAATTGCTTTAGTATTACGGGAAATGTATAGCTATTCCAATCGCCACTATTCATATTGTGGCTTGCAAAATTTAAGCAAAGTTAAGCCCTAACCACATGAGGCGAAATATTAAGAACAACAACAAAAAAAAAAAAACAAGGATTTCCTCGCTTCAAAACTAAACTACTCCGTATCGTTGGCAGTTGGCTCAGTTTGTATTGCCCTATATTGGGGGACATTTTTTGTCTGTTGACGTTTATCGAGTTATAGCGGACAAAAAATATAGTCAAGAAATTCGTGACTGAGTTGTAAGTTGACAGTTCGCATATGTGGCTGACGTAGGAAGTGACAATGCCGTTTTTGCGTTTAGAATTTTATTTGTCATTAAAATTGGGTGCACGGTTATTAGTTTCTGCCTAAAACCAACGCCCAATGAAAATAATTGAACATTTCTGAAAATTCTTAACCTTCTTCTAACCGCAATCAGCGTGACCATTCTGCGACTAAAGTTGAAATTTAGCACTTTTTTTGTTGAGAGCCTGCCACATTTTGTTTTCTTTGCTATTTTTGTCTTTTTTTTTAGTTGGAGAAGTTTCTTTAAAAAGTTTTCAAACTCTCCGCATGTATTTTAATCAACAAAGTTTTGTAGATAGTTTTACAAATTTTTAAATGATATTTTGGATAGATTCGTAACTCTCGAAGACGTACTGGATGCTCCAACGATGGAAAGTTCAGGATCGGATGGAATTACCTCTGAAGTTTACAAATACGTGGGACAGGGCAGCTATTCCACTTATAAAACGAAATGTATTCTAAGCTTTTTGTGGTCTTCAATGTATCTAAAAAAAAATTGTTTTTCAAATCCTCATACAAATAATGAATCCCACAACACCTACTTTATTTCTGCGTCTTAACATTTCTTTCCAATTTATTCCGCTCTGAACCAAGAGCGCTAGCGCTAATGTTGGAACGCGAAGTTGGCTATACTAGCAGTCCATTATAACAAGTATAAATGTTTTGTTGAATATACGATCAATTTGAATTGGGGTGAATAACAATGTCGCAGGAATGAAAATGCCACATAAAGAGAAACAAAGTTGGCATCCGTAAGTAAGAGCTGCAATTGTCGTAAATTTTTTTTTGTCAAATAAAATAGATGCACACGAAATACAGGCGAATCGTTTCGAGTATAGACTGACTTGGTTCTCATAGCATGCGGATAATTTCCCTGTAACGCAAGTGGATTTGTACATGCAGCTTGAAATTAATCCAACATATAGACACAATTGTGTGGTGTTAGAGGGGGTTTATGAATTCATCTCATATCTACTTTGGGTATTCCGTATTCGCGATGATGAGAGCGGCTGAATGGACGTTCTATTGAAAAACGTGTCATATTTTGGTGTACGTACTCTTTTTCTTAACACAATACGTTGAGCGTATTAATTTTTGGAACCAGACTGAAAGGCACCTGCATTTTTAAACCGCACACTATAACCTAGCTATAACGCTGATAAAAGTCTTCTCACACGTTTGCCCGTTTGAGGTGGTCATGAACGCGTTTTATTCATAGTCGTGTTTAACTGAGACTTGCGCTGCCTGGTTAATATCAAAGGGTGCTTCTCAGCAGATGCCTTTGTGTGTGCCTCCATATAGCTTTAGACAAAAGTCTCCTTCTTATTATATGAAACTATCATCGGGGCATCTGAAAATTCGACATCAAAATCCCGCTGTGGGACCAGTGTACAATTATTCCAAATATCTCTCCGGTGCAAAGCTTTCCTTAAAAAGGGATTTAATATTTTTGAGCCCCCATTGGTTTATAGGACAATGACTAAAGTGCACCAAAAGTTGCAACTATCCTTTGTGGGATTTGAAAAGACTCCCTCACAGTCACAGAGTCAGCGTCATCTGTCGCTTTGTTACATCAACTCCAAGGTCGCAATACATCACAAAGCTCAAGTTCAAAAGGTTACTAATTAGTGCCTAGTGCAAAGTCTGTTCAACGAGTTTTGTGTTTCAAACCCGTCAACATGCTGACATTGCATGTATCGATCACATGTGAGAGTTGATCGATCAACGGTCAAGTTATTGTGTGAATATTCTGATAAGCGAATTGCTTCGCAAACTTCAGGCTTCATGTCTTATTTTATTGATAATAATTTGCATTATCTGTTTCTGAAGAAACATTCGATTCAACGGAACAGATGAGTGCACCTTAATACACATCAAATACATAATGGAACTTGTTTATTTCATTTATACACAAAGTATCACAATCCACCATAAGTCCCGCTCCCGATTAACGCGATTTTAGAAGAGTGACGTTTCAGATACGAGAGGTCTAATGTCATCACGCTCGAAGAAGAACACACTTGAGGACGGACGGAAATGTAAATACATGCAGATCTTACAAGCAAAACAACAAGTGCAATATTGGTTCGACCTTCCTTACATGTAATTATGTTCAATTGCTGATAGGGAGTCGACAGCTCAGTTGTTTACACATGATTAACTGTAATGTTAAGGAATTTCCAGCAAAACTACATGATCGAGCTACGAGTACATCTAGATGATGACGTGTAGTGTATAACAATTGTCTCACTGTCGTCCGCTTAAAGTGGCACGTGTGTTGTATTCCCGGCCACACTAGTTAATGTTGTTATTCACCTGGAATTAGAAATATACACACACATACACCCGACTAAGTGGATACTTTTGCGAAGTAAGCGTGACAGACTTTCACCCAAGCGAACTTGTACGCTTGGATATGCGTTGCAATTAATATCCATAACCTTAGCGCTGATAACCGGTTTTATTTCAGACAAGTTTGAAAAGAACGATCGTTGCCGGTTGCTACTGATTCATAGGGGGGCAATAATCTCGAGTGCATTCCAAATTTATATATATGGTCTCATATCTTCTGTGTATATTTAGTTTTGTTGTAAACTTGTGTAAACTGCACCTGCCAACCAATAACCTCTCTAAAAGTGGAACGTATTTTCCAAATGGAACTGCCAACCCTTCACGCGCTTGCGAGCGAATAAAAATACTTATCTAATCAGTTATAACCCCAATTTAATCTTCGCCGTTTAAGGAACAAGGCAAAACGATATTCGTTCTGTGCGTTGATATCAGCTGCGAGTCTAGACTATAAGACGAATGAGACATAATTTCTTCACGCAACTGCGTTAAATTACATTACTCATTCGTTATCTTGAGGGGGGAGGGGAGGAGTAATTTTTATGATTTCTACGAATTCTCCAAGTTTTAATACACGGACTTTAGACAAATTAATCACTTCTAGTGTGCGACTGGTTGTTGTTGTTGGTATTGCTTTAAGAAATTAATGAAATCAATTGAAATTAACTTAATGTAGGTAATTCCATTTGAATACATGTTTTAATTTTAACCCTGGGACATGTGAAACAATGATCTTGACGGTGATTTCAATGGAGCATGACCGTTGTACTTTGTGTACATTGTATTCAAACTTGCGAATGTGTAATGTGTTTGAAAAGAAGTCAGTTAAATTTGGCTTTGTGCTTGAATTTTATCTTTTTTACTTTTTGCCTATTAGTAATTATTTTATTTGTTAATGGTCACACGTTAAGTTCGTTTATTTAATCTGCCTCAAAATAGATATTTATTATACATTAAAAGGGTTCCACGCATTTGTTTATAATGAACCGTTTTCAATAGTTTCACTGTGGCAGCTAAATAATGATTGGCAGTCTTAATCCCAAGCTGTAATTAAATTATTAATTACCGACTAGCCTGCGCTGTTATTGTGTACCTTGAAAAATAAAAAAAACGTGTGATATTCATTGTTTCAACCTATTATCATCTCGATTTAATTGGTAGGTACTATTCATTCATTTAAACCCGAAAGTCGAACAAAAATCGCAATGTAACTGTCCTTAATAGAAACGGCGTAAAGTTGTACATATATTTTTCAATTTCAGACCGGTTTTTCTGCTCTCGAAGTCAGCTGGCTGTCAGATTTCATGTTGCATTGGCCGCAAAAAAACTGAGCTAGAACAATTTTGCGAATCTCGATTTCTGAGCGACATTCACACCTACTTAAGGCACCAAGTGACACCAACACATTTGTCAAACTTTAGAAGTGTTTTATTTTACGTTTTTAGAAACTACAAGTCTGACAAGTCTGTGAAAAATATAGAAAAATTTACATTTGGCCCCTGCAAAGATATCAACACAAATTGAATGAATTTTTATAAACGCAATTTACAAATAAAGAATAGCTGACTTTTGAAACACGCACCACCACAAATGCGAAGAACGAAAAATCTCGTTTTATGTTCCATTGAGCACGAAAAATCCGATATTCGAGAATAAATAAATAAAAATAATTAATTAACTTTGCTGTCTCCAAATAATTTCAATTAAGGTGCGCTTGAATTTTAAGTATGACGTTGCCAGACTTTCTCCTACCTACAAAATTGTGACATTTTATTTGAAAATAAGAAGTAGTGTTTTACAACTTTTTGACTCAAGCTAATATGGACAATAATTGTCCAGAAAAATTTCGATTTGAAAATTCGCCGTTTGCGTGTTATGAAATTCAATGTGTTGCAATTTTCCTTGCTTTTCCGAGGCGTCAAGAAGGACCTAATATTTTTTGAGGACTTTATTTGTTTATAATTCTCGCTCCATTCTTGAATGAAACTATTATCCACCGGGCAGTAACGAAAGTTCTATAATTCTCGGGAATCCTCTACTTTTCGAGAAAAATAGAGTTGCCTTTTGCCAAATTTGATATTTAATATTTTTAATTTACTTGAATTGTAATGTAGAGCTTGAGTTTAGCTAAAAGCTGAGTCTTACAAAAATCTATTACATTTTTCTTGTCAAAAATGTTTTTTTTTCGGATTAAAATTGTTGTTTTATGTGTCGCACTGATGATTTACCAAAGTTAGGAAAAGAAATGTATATGGTCTATTTTTAAATGCGCCATATTTTGATATTTGAATTTCATTTTTAATCAATATAGTAAAAACTGTACCAGCATAGCATCCGGCAGTATTGTGCACCAAAATAGATTCTGAGCAGTTTGCAGCACCGATGAGCATTTATTTGACGTTTCCTTCTCAGCGGCCCTTGTCAATGAAAGCCTTTCTTATTTCCTTGTTTTGAACTACTGTTTTGTTTTAAATCAATCATTTGTAATAAAGCTAAGTGTAGTAAAAACTACTACTGTGAGTGTAAACTTTTCAATAGTAAAATACGGTATACGCTTCATGCAGTGAAAGTGTTGCCATCTATAGGTATTGATAATAATATGAACCAACAACAAGAGTGTTTTTTTCGTATTTCTCAATTTTAAAAAATAAAAGCAAAAATTGAAACAAACGTATTTTCATCACGCGCAAATCGCAAGAAGAACATTAATATTCCTTTGTACAATTTGCAAATTAATCGCATACATTTCTCGCAAATCTGTCCATAAAAGTCATAACCTCAGTTGAACGTAGTTGGTAATGCAAATATAAATAAATATATACAACCAAACTTATGCATTCAACGTTTGAAGTGATATTTTCTAAAATACAAATACACATACAAACTTACTGATAAAAAATTCTAACAACTTTCTCTTATCCGGGATTTCTAACAGTGCGATATGCCAAGCAATAGATGAACGTATGGAGTAGGTACGTTAAAACATATTTGTCGACTTTGAGCTCCAGATCGGACTGACAGAAAGCCTATTTCTTATATCAGAATTAAAACAAATTAATTCTTTTCAGTCAGCAAAAATTTAATAGCTTCATAAATTTGTTGATTCTTATTTAAACAGGCGAATTGAAAATTAAAGAATTCTTAATATATTGCTGCAGAATTGCTCCCTAGTTGTGTTATAACTTCTATAAGACTACGTTTTGCACGAATGCTAACAGCTACGCAGTTCTATGTGGATTCTGACGAAAATCCCGAGTTTATTGCTTTCACTATACCAAAGGGAGCTAAAAATAAGTAGTATAGATACATAGAATAATAAAATAGCTGTCAATTAAAAAAAAAAGAAGTACGTAGCCGTAGGTATGTATCAATTAGAATCTTATGTAGATGTAGAACTGGTTCTTAATGCAGTCAGGTACATGAAAGTAAAATATCGATTAAGGTTATACAATATACACGCGCATAAGAATCAATAAGGTAGTGTAAACCAATTGTAAACACACCCAGTCGGATGACGTTTATTGTGCGTAAAAAGAAGATGGCGTCGTTCTAAGGAGATTACGAGGAGAGATTGTTTCGACGAGAAAGATAATGAAAGTTTAAAATAAAACGGTGGTTTGTTGAAATTACTTTGAAGTTACTGGTTCATTTTCAATAACTAATGCCCTTATGCGCCTTGCATTAGTCATAACATCACTTTGTATACAAGTGGAGTCGCATGTATGAAATATTGGCTCTCCGGCTTACCGCACTTATTCAACACAAAATGTGACACTTGTTGTTTTTCTTGCGTAGTGTTTTAAATCGGAATTCTCTTATCGCAAACCTTATCTTCAAGAGTACATTTTTGCAAGTGTGCTCAATTTTTGTTAACTTGATTATGCACATCTCTATCAAAGTAAAATTCGACAATTGATCAAATTGTACGAAATTGAATTCATCAGAACCGAAAACGAGTGCAAAACCAAACGATATTCAATTAAGTTGTCAAAAACGTTTCATTTTAAGCCTGCGAGCTGGTATTTCATTATTGTGGGCAAAAAAATTATACAAGCGCAACAGATTGCGGACGTTCAAGTTTAGTAAGTCTGACAGCTGTCTGACTTAATGTGTGTCCGATTGGCCGAGATCGTTTATATGAACAGCTTCTTTCACTTGAGTTTTACGGAGGGGCAGCCGTCAAATCTAGTCAAAAAATTCATGACTGGCACTACGTTGACAGTTCGCATATATGTGGCTGACGTAGAACAAGTGATGTTACCGACCAATCTAGTTTTTGCGTTCATGGTACATCTCGTCCAGTTCAATCTTGTCGACTTAAGATTTTTGAATACGCCCATTGAGTTGAAACTTAAAAATAATTATCTAGAAGATGTAAAGGTTTATGTAATAGTTATGCACAAAACGGGGCGTGGCAACAGAGCCACTTAAAATGCTATTTCTTGATATTTATGGCGGTTTTATTTTTTGAATTTGTGTATTTTAAGCATTAAACGTATTGCAGCTGCTGAAAAGATTTTGCTTAATATGGGCGGGCTTGAAAAACGGCCAAGGTAACTTTTATACAACAAAAAACAAAAGTGTATCAAATATCACTTTGCAAAATGTGACTACTGCCGCTGTCAAAAAGGAAAATCATTTCTTATAAACTTGCGTAGAATCGAGAACTGAGGACAATTGCTTTCGATGTTCTCATTTGATTGTATTAATTACGGTTCTGGCTATACCTTAGTTCCTAAAACGTTCAAAGTAATTATCTAAACGAATGCACTATGGCGGTCAAAAAACAGCCTTTGACAACTCTCCGCTGAGCAAAATTTCGGCTTTTTGCCCGAAAAATTTTACATATATTACCCACTCTTCAAGTTGCTGGGTGAGGGTAAGATTTAATTTCTCACTCGGGCTTTGGCCTTAAATGGCACCGTTCCAAAAAGTATCCAAAACATCAGTCATTGCAGCAATAGCTTCTTTCATTAATTAACTGCAATTAATTTATTGGCCGGCTTTGGGGCGCGTAATAATTTTACTAACAACGAACAACACCATGCTAAAGTGAGCAAACAGAATTCCTTCTTCTTATCGTAATGAAGAACTCCGGTACCTTTTGATTTGTTGCGCCGAATTGTTTTGACATCTTAACCGAGTAAAACATTTGACTGACAAGCTACTTGAGGCGATAACAATGTTATAATATAAAATTAAACAATTTTTGGCTTCTTTGCTTACTTTTTTATCAGTGACTTTAAACGTCAAGATAACTCTGTAAGTACGCTAATGCTTAATTTTTCCAAATGCTTAACAAATTTGTCAATGACAATTTGAACATTCGAGTCACATTTGTAGGTTTTGGGAAATATGAGTCCCACTAGTTGCAAAGAGACTTTCATCTTGCAAAAAGTATTTATTTAGGTATCTAAATATTTGTTTAAATGTATTTTGACAAAGAAAATGATAAGCGGCATTACCTATAATCATTTTTAATACTCGCGGTAAGTATTTTGTAGGTCACAATGGGTAATTTTGTGTGGAAAATATCAACATTGTGAGTTCATAAAATATAGCCGAGGGCAATAAATATAATTATTAGTATCGCGCAATGTTTTTAAGAAAAAAAACTAGAAAACTTTGTTTATCTATTTCAAATATCTCTTAGAAGCCTTATGGCCTTTATTTGCAAAACGTTCCGCTATAATAATAATGATAATAAATTAGTTTCAAAATTTTTTTTAACCCACAATGCCTAAATTTTTCACACAAAAATTGCATATTGTGACCTTAAAAAATATATGAGGTGAAGGTAAAAAATGGTTATTAGTAAGGCGCGCTGTGTTTTATACAATGAAATGAGTTTACTGTTTTAAAAATATGAACCTATTTTCTCACACCCTTTGAGCGCAATTAATCTAATCAAACATTTTCCCAACTCATATGCTGGTGCAATATTATTTGTTCAAAGCCAAGTGAGTATCATAACCAACCGAAGCAAACCGTCTCACCTAATTAGTTTACACCAGCTTATAATACTAGAGATTACAGTTTTATAATGCACTTTTTCATCGCAGTCATGTGTATGAGAGCTCTTCACAAGCTCGTGCTCACATAAATCTAGATCGTAAATTTAGGCAAATTTGTTATCTCACTCGTATCAACTAATAAGAGTTGTAAACATTTACAACATACTTGTGTAGAGAAATAAACTTAGCAATTGTTTTGTGGCCAAGGCGGTATTGGGCATTTTAATGCATAAAATACTGGCGACCCATTGGAAAAGGTAGAACGGGAAAGCGATAGAAATAAGTGACATGCTTAAGAACGACACCAGGCACAAACTTTGGCCACAAGACTTTCTGCGATAAATATGAAGGTGCGAGGGGATGTGTTGGTCATACGCTTTTTGATTGTAAGCACTTTTTCAAGCCGCTCTCACTCTAATGTTTTTTTGGATTCAGTTCGTTTAAATTTTGGCCATTCAAAAAATACTTTCAGTAGTCCAATATATTAAACGTTGTGCGCCCATACAATTCAATCAGCATCAAATTACGTTTAAATTTTGTGACTTCAAAAACTCCGAATACTTTAGTCTTCGAAGTACGCGCTAGTGCTATAAAAAACCTTTAATATTTTGAACACAACTATAGAATATACTGTAAAAAATCACTGTGAACGAAATAAGGTACAGAACAAGCTCAGTTCGTGAACCTTTTCTGTATTGATTTTATTGTATAAAACAGTTTTAGTAGGAAATTGTAATAGATCTTGCTCGACTTAACAAAGTCTGCACGGCAGTTGCATAAAATAAACAGTTGGTTCTTTAGAAGTTTTCATTTTTCAACATGTCCCACCAGTTATTACAAATAGCAGCACAGTGGATTGAGGATCACTTCAAACAAGCTAATCGAAAATGTCTGTCTAGTAGAAGACATTCAGTCACATTTGGTTGGATAGACTACAAATTAAAGAAAATTTATGTAGAAAATGCATCTATTGTGACTGTGAGCTTTCACAACTAAAGTTGAAACTTAAAATGGTTATAAATAATTAACAAAATGTTGACATTAGTTCATGTGCCGTAACAGTTTTTTTATGTCCAAGTTTAATTTTATAAGCTCACAATGGAAAAATGTTCCATAATAGTAAAATTTTCTATTGTGACCTACAAAATATTTTTGAGTTTAAGTTTAAAAATGGCCTTTAATGCATAAACTATAAAACCCTTCTATACTTGAAATGATTTATTGAATGCAATTTGGTTTCTTTATTTACAGGATGGAGAATTTTTGGGTACAAGGTGCAATTGGGGCCATTAATGTGATCACGTTTGTCTACGACATAGTTACATTACCAGTGTACCTAGTATTGCAAAGGCCATGGAAACGGAGACAAGAGGCCAGGAGGGTTAAGGTGAGTTACAAACTAAAAGTTATTTTATGTTTATTTTTTTCATAAGAAATTAACATCGATAAATATACTCGTTCAAGGACTATTACTGACGTCTCTGATTCGCACCTAGGACCTCGTATTCCAGGAATACATTTTATTTTTTAGTTATCCATTTCAAGGAAGGCTTATTTTGCGTTTCTTTGCCAAATCCGTTCGTCAATTGCGATAAATCGTTGTCCTTGGTTTATTTGTTGACACTGGACATTCAAAAACCTAGTTATCTCAAGTCGTCTAAATTGTCCTGGACTAGAACTGTAACCTGAACGCAGAAACTAGATTGTTCGGGAAGCTTACTTTTCCTGCGGCAGCTACATACGCGAACTGTCAACTTAGTACTCAGTCACGAATTTCTTGAATCGGACAGCTGTCAGACTTACTTAAGTAGATACTTGAACGTGTCACTATCGTGAAAAGCTTGCTGTCAACTACTGCGGCGGGAACTAGATAAAAAATTGTCGTTAGCAATTTTTAGACATATTCCATTTTGCTTGGAATTTTCAAGACACGGTTTAAATTGTACTCAAATATTTGTATATGTGTAACCTCTCCGGAATCGAACCCTGATTCCCCGTTACCCGTTACTGTTTTTCAACGCTGGCATAAAATGTCACCAGTTTATACCAGGATACTTATTTAAAACAATTATTGTCACACATGTTTTTATTCCGCACAACGTGATCTGCATATGTTCCACTTTGACCTTTTAAAATCCATACCTGCAATACGAATACGTGTTTATGTCTAGTTTTCTAGTATTCTTATGGGGAGTGAACACAATTGGTCAGTTTTACCATTATGCATAAACATGTGAAAGGCCAAATAGTAGTAGGAAAAAATTCAGGTGGTAAATGAATATAACTGTCGAACGTGCTCGTATAAAACCATACCTCTTTGCTTTTAATGTTTTTGGGGGATAAAGGTGTCTGGTTATTTTTGAGAACAACGCATTTCCTGTAAATGACCAACTTCAAGTTGCAACAATTCAAACGCCAACTACACTGTATTTGGATGCATTTTTGGTCTCGAATTTAAACCACAATAAAGATTGATAGTTAATTTTCTATTCCAAATCAGAGCTCAATTTGAGGCGCTCACCAAGAGCCTAGGTAAAGTTTTTGTGTAGGTGAATTGTGTCCTTGTCAATCTGGATATTCGATTTGAATTCCCCAATAAACTACAGTTGAACACAAAAAAAAAAAAACCGGCCAAGTGCGAGTGTCACTCGCGCACCGAAGGTTCCGTATTTGGCTAAAATCTAACACATCAGATATTATTTGAAATCTATAATATCATTCAAACTTCCCCTCTTCATGAATTCATTACAATTTAGTTTAATTTAATTACTTAATATTTTTACTCTCAAAAATTACTCGCACATGAATCTCATTTTCTAATTATTACCTAGTACCCAACCCACGCCAATTTTCCATTCTGTATGCGATCTGTCCCAATTAAAAACTACATATTGACTAAAAATATATTACTTTTATTTTGTTCTGTACTCCCCAAAAAAATGTATTATACTCCCCAAAGAAATTAGCAAGCGGGAACCCTGGTGGTATACCACCAGTGACTCTCTTCTGTCTTTGATGGGTCAATTGTGCACAACTGCGTAGTAGAGATTAAAACTTATGAGAGCAACGTATTTTACATGGTAAAATTATCTTTTTTGAAAATATCTTGTAAACTATTAACTTTTCGGCAAAACAGTATTCAGCACATATATTGCTAAGAATATGATCTACAAAAAAGGAATTTATGTATTTTTTTGTGAATCAAGAAATAAACCGTTTTTTGGGCGAATGAAAATATTTTTTTCACCAGATTACTAATTAATCGAAAACCAATCGATGTATTCCTTCCATTGGTATTTGTCGTTTAACTAGAGGTTATACCGGATGTTGTGTGTAAATTTTAGCCTCCTATGTCAATCGGTTCTTGAGATAGACCTGGTAACAAAATTGGCTTAGTGGGTTCGGACAGACAGACAGACAGACAGACAGACGGAGAGACATCCGAGCGAAACTAATAAGGTAACGTTTTTTCCCTTTGGGTACGGAACCTTAAAAAGAGTTCAAAAGGGAAACAAATTGAACAGCTCGGTGAAAACTTGCAGCACGGTTCCCTAGCTAAATGTGACAGATGTTGCTCTCTACCCTATTCTTTGTGGATCCACAAACCACAAGCAAATAAATATTTTTCTCTCCCTATTTGACAGGCAAAAATTGTGAAAAAAGATGACACTCAAGTAACGTACCGTACAATTGAGCCACCCCGTGAAGTGCACGTTAAAATGTTGCAGGCCAACATTGGCACTCTGGAGAGCATGCTCAACTATGTGACGAAGCTGCACTCGACAAAGCGTTGCCTGGGAACACGTCAAATTCTCAGCGAAGAAGATGAGGTCCAACCAAATGGTCGGGTTTTCAAAAAGTACAATATGGGTGAATATAAATGGAAAAATTTCATCGAAGTTGAACGCCTGGCCGCATCGTTTGGACGTGGCCTACGCGAATACGGACAACAGCCCGCAACTAATATTGTGATATTCGCTGAAACCAGAGCTGAATGGATGATTGCTGCTCACGGATGCTTCAAACAGAACATGAGAATTGTCACTGTTTATGCAACACTGGGTGACGAAGGCGTTGCGCACTGTACGTTCTGGCTGAGTTTGGTTGCACATTTAGTTGATTAATGTACCTATGCATTTATTTGCAGGCATCAATGAAACCGAGGTTTCTGCTGTCATTACATCGCATGATTTGCTACCCAAATTCAAATCACTTTTGGGTAAAACTCCAAATGTTCGTACTATCATTTACATGGATGATCAACTGCGTAAGACGGATACTACTGGATTTAAGGAGGACGTAACATTAATACCATTCTCTCAAGTCATTCGTATTGGATCTGAGAGCAAATATGGTAGGTTCTGTTTTTGGAAGTGCAAAATGCAATTATTAAAGAAAGTCGCAGCAGTTTCAAGCAACCCCTTGAATCACTTTTAAAAATCGTATTTTTTCTTGCAGAGGGTGTGCCGCCAACTACAAATGACATCGCTATTATTATGTACACTTCCGGATCAACTGGTACACCGAAAGGTGTATTGCTCTCACATAACAATCTGATTGCAACGATGAAGGGCTTCTGTGATATGGTACCTATTTATCCAGATGATGTTCTTATAGGGTAAGTAAACTATTTTATCGAGTTTTCTAACCGTGCATGGTAACTGACGATATAGTGTCCGTCATATCGACCTGTCTACTTAACTGAAATATGTTTGCGAATTGCGGATTTAATATTCATCAGGAGTACGCCTATATCTTCCTACATAGTTCATCAACTCTCTCGTTTGCTTTACACCTTCATTTCACGGCGCTTTTTTTTAAGGGATAATTTATTTATAATCGACAGTATATTTAGTTCATTGTTACACTGCCTAACCAAGAAACATTTATAGTAACTTTCCCGTAAATATGAAATCTTTTTTAGATTCCTCCCACTCGCGCATGTCTTTGAACTTCTAGCCGAAAGTGTTTGTCTCCTAACCGGGGTTCCAATTGGATACTCTACTCCATTGACGCTAATTGACACGAGTAGTAAGATAATGAAGGGCAGCAAGGGCGATGCCACAGTTCTGAGACCAACGTGTATGACAACTGTGCCGGTATGCAAAAGAATCATATTCTAAAGCGATTCAACTTATTTCAAACACTATGTTGTCATTTCAGCTGATTTTAGACCGAATTGCTAAGGGCATCAACGACAAGATCAATTCTGGTTCAGCTTTCAAGAAGTCGTTGTTTAAGTTTTTATATAATTACAAAGTAAAATGGACGTCAAAAGGATACACTACACCAATTGTTGATAGGTAAGCCAATTCAATATATACCGTACTTAAAAATACTTACGAATGAAATGCATTTTTAGGATAGTTTTTAAGAAAGTGGCTGAATTAATGGGAGGACGGGTACGGATAATGATGTCTGGTGGTGCACCGCTATCAGCTGATACGCACGAACAAATAAAAACATGTCTGTGCGTAGACATGGTACAGGGCTATGGATTGACAGAGACAACGTCCGGGGCAACTGTTTTGGACTGTAAGTAACGCCTTTAGTACTACTGATTGCTTGTTTATCACTTTATTTTGAGTAACTATGATTTACAAATAATCTAGTAAGGCAATTTGTTTGGTAAACAAAAACGATAAATATCAGGTGATCAGGTGATATCCAGCATGCTAATAAACGCAGAAAAAGCAATTAACTTGTCAAGTGAAAATGGACGATAAGACCTCTGCCTTAGTTGCAGTGTTAGAGTAGAACTTCAACATCACACTTTTTGCCAAGAAGTATCAACAGCTTAACTTCCAGGGAAAGAACTATTGAGACGTTTTCTTTCAAAATGTCGTTTACCTTGCGATTCTTCTGAATTTGTATTTTCTATTGATTCCTTGCTTTTGAGTTCTAATCTAGCCAGTCTTTTAATTTGCACTTATTCACTTTGTATCACTCGCGTGTCGGGGATGTAGTACCGTCGATAACATACAAATTAGAAATTAGCAGTTTAATACATTTTTTTTTTGTAATTTTGCGATATTCTCCTCGGCTTACGTAGACAATGTGAATAATTTCCAACAAAGTAATTTTAATACTAAGTGGCTTGTCATTCCGATGTACTGGTTAACTCCACTGTAATTACAACAACGAATACACTGTACACGTTAAGCCACTTGCTCGCTTGATAGTGATGTAGTTAACCAGTGTCAAGATTAACCATTAAAAATGCACTTTTAAGAGGTAGAATAATAACTAATTTCACGACGTAATCCCTTTCAAGTTTCTGAATTTCCGTGCATGCATTTCCGATGCACAACCAACGAATTGAAAATAGATTCATACATTTTGTAACCCTTAAAATCAATTTCAGACCGAGATATGACATTTGGCCGTGTTGGAGCTCCATTAACGATGTGCGACATTCGGTTAGTCAATTGGGAGGAAGGAAACTATAGAGTTACAAACAAACCATATCCACAGGTACACTCATTTTAATATTTTAAAGTCAAGAGCGTCACTGATGTAACTTTATCTTAGGGAGAAATTGTAATTGGCGGTGATAGCGTCTCTCTGGGTTACTACAAACTTCCGTCAAAAACAAAGGATGAGTTTTTCGAAGAAGATGGCAAACGGTGGTTCCAAACTGGAGACATCGGTGAAGTCCATGCCGACGGTGTACTTAAAATCATTGGTACAATTTAACGACAACCTTAACGCAGGTGAACAAGTGTGACATAAGACTAATATTATTTATTCCATTTCTGTAGATAGGAAGAAGGACTTAGTCAAATTGCAGGCAGGAGAGTATGTGTCGCTTGGAAAGGTCGAATCTGAACTTAAAACTTGCCCCGCCGTAGAGAATATCTGTGTGATCGGTGATCCATCTAAGCAATTTACAGTCGCATTGATTGTGCCCAATCAAAAGCACATGGAACAGTTGGCTGCTAAATATGGAATTGCAACGAGAACTTTTGAGGAACTATGTACATCACCAATTTTGGAGAAGGCTGTAATAAAAGAAATCGAGGAACACGCAAAGAAATGTAAGTACCAATAGCGGTATACATTTATCGTTGTTAATCTAAATCCCCATTCACAGGCAAACTACAAAAGTTCGAGATTCCTGCCGCGATAACATTGTGCAAAGAAGTGTGGTCACCGGACATGGGACTGGTGACAGCCGCCTTCAAACTCAAACGAAAGGAAATTGAAGACAAATACCAACATGATATAAATAGAATGTATGCCTCATGAAAATTACTAAAAAAATAAGTAATAAAAACCTAAAAATACCCCAAAAGTATGTTTTTGTAAAAAGGAATTATTAGACAAAAGCGATAAGCAACAAGTTTGTTAGTTTGCACACTGTATTTGCATCGGTTATTTAAAAAAAAAAGATAGCATAAATTAATAAAACTGTTTAATATAAAAATAGGCTTAGTTATAAGAATAGCTCTGACTTTTATTGCTTTTGTTTTCAGGACGACACCAAAAGACAAGTAAACTCGTGATTGTCAATAAACCATGTCGAATTTGATGGTTTGACATTGGTAAGCTATGGCGGAGTATGTTCTTACCTGAGGTTAGCAGAGATCATTTAGAGACAACTAATGCTCGTACTTTTTTGGACCGAAATTGGATAAACTGCTCATTTACTGGCCAAGTGTTCAAATACGTGAACGTTTTGAACCAAATATTTTCAAATTGTTCCTTGACCGAAAATATGAAATGTTGCCAATAAATCTGTCATTTTTAGCTACTTTTCAGGAGTGCAGGTTAAAGGTTTGACTTCAAAAATATGGAATGGCGTCTTATGCATTTTAACTGATCCATAACACAGCAGCCAAAAGACGTATTTGAATGAAAAAAATATAATCACCCTTATTGTACGTGGCGTTTATATTAAACGACAATTGGCGGTTTTTGAAATCATGTGGCGTGTTTCTAGGCGTTTTATGTCGTTTAATGACATGTGGCGCTTAAGTAGTGTGGAACACAAGTTCTACAAACGTCAAAACAGTTTGTCGCATTCTGGCAGTCGCTTTAGTGGCATAAAACGACTCATAAAACGCCGATTACTGTCGATTACAATTTCTTTAACGACTAGGTGGCAAATTTATATAAAAATGTGTGACTTTTGGTAACTGTTGTCTATTTGCAGTGATTTTATAATTCTCTTATGATAAAGGGTGAAAATAACAAACCCTGATCAAATGAAACGTTTGCTAGATATTATAGAACTAAAAATATCGTTGGCAACACTTTTTACAAGAGGTGTTCCACAGAGCGATGATGTACAAAAATGGACGGGAGTCGGTAGCTTTGACACTCAACTATTTAGGACAACCTGTAAGAACAGAAAAAGAAATGTTAGCATTTTACTAAGGGTTGGTGAGGCAAGACCCAAATTAAAATCATTCCCTACATCCTTTTGGTAGCTCTGACAAAGAACTCCCCGCGGCAGGAAGTTTATCTTTCACTTCATTTAACAAGTAGACAAAGTCTTCTTTGCTAAGTCTAAAGTACATTTTGAATCTGAAAATTATTGGCATTAATTTCTACCTCAAACAATTTTTTACTTAAATGTATTTACTTACTATGAATCTGGTAGATCCAAAGGATCTGACAAATACAACACAAAACATAATTTCCTACCTACCTGTCAATTTCCAAATGTTGGTGTGTAACCTCATGTGGAATGTACATAAAGTCAATGAGAGTGGAGACGTTTAAGGAATAGAATACCGATACTGAAGCGACTCGACACAAAAAACGCCAGCTGAATTTAAACGGCACGCGGAGTACGGGTGAATATAATAGAACAGGGTACAATGTACCCGATCGCAACATTTACCCCATTTTGACATAAATCGACTTATACTATTCTTCCTTTTTGCCAATTCGTCATGTACTACAGACACGCCCGAACAAATCGTCCTCCACACTGCAATAGGATTATTGTACTTTGATTTCCGTCGTCATAATTAATGCTATGTCTATACACACGAAAATGGAAAATTAATTTTTTAAACTTAGGTATTTATTTTACGTAAATTAACCAGTATGTACAATCTATAAATATGTTGCGTTTGCTTTTAATAGCTTGTGTTCCAAGAGCTAATAATTATAGTCTCTATTTCGTCGCCACCTTTTTTAGTAAAAACTTTCTTGTTCTTCTGGTTTCAACGTGCAATTTAACATAGTCTATCATAAGTTCCATGTTACCCTTCTCGTCTCCATCAAGAGCAATACCACGAACAAGCAGTGAATTTGCACAATTTAATGCAGTTAGAATCATGTATGAAATTACAACTAATGCATAGCAAATCTTCAATAGGTTATCTAGAAATGAAAGCAAAAGTTAGTAAGTCTAGATTGGTGAAAAAGACGAAATCTAAAGACGTAGTTGTTTAATTTTTTTTAATGACATCATTATTTGCTACAACTTTAAAACACCAATTTATAGAAATTCATATAAGACAGCTTTTTAAGGAATAATTCAATATTTTGGACAACGCCTGCCGGGAAAGAACGTAGGTAGTCCAAATGTCGAGAGCATTCGGAACAGCTATTTATCACAAAAATTACCTTCCTTTGCTTGCTTCTGTGAGAAAAATACCGATTTAAACTTTAGTATTCGAGGTTATAGTCGATTTTTTCCACTAGAAAACATTTTTCGTTTGTGGTACACCAGGTCGTATACGTAATATTTTTTTTCTTTTGCTTTAGTGAGCTTCTTATTCTGTGTTCGTCCCATGTCATGACTTCAGTATTGTTCCTATCGTTCAATACGTTAAAGTTATACGTACGGTAACGAACACGACTTTGTCCATTGCAAAACTGCAGTGATATAAATCAAACGGACCTTATAGCAGCTTTAAAAATTTTGAATTTAGCTGTTTGGTATACACAATTACACAAGTGCACAGAAAGGACAAAAAACATTGATTTCCTCTTTCCCACTTTTGCATTTAATTCAAAGACCAGTGGTAAGAATTTTAAGCTTATTGCTTGAGTGTGCCATATTTTTAGGTTGGAAAAGTACCAGCAATGGACATTATTAAATAGTTAACCCATCAATAACTGTGTATAAATAATGAATGTAGAGGTGGCATTTGTGAATAAATATGAATTCGTGATACACATAAATATCTGTTTTTATTTATAGTTGTATACCTTGAAATAAGTAACTGTCCAAAATCATCCAAAATCCGCGCCATATGGCCACTGCTGACATGCAAGTTATCAAATAGTATGAATCTCCTACGATCAGTATAAATGTAGCATTTACATTTCTGCATATTCGTTTCAACGCTGGTTGGAGAGCAAACGCAATGCATTCAATTGAATATCCAATAATCTGTGAATGCAATTTTTTGACAGAAGTTTATCATTTGAAAGTTGTAGGAATAACTAAGGACACAAAGAGACCAAAGGCTTTTACATCATCATAACCGAATTGCTTTTCTTTTAAATATATATAATACGTAATCTCTCCAAATCCTTTTTCTTGTTCCGCTCCAACGGAGAAACGACACATAGTGGTTGTGTGTTCTTTTGACGTGTTGAAACGAAATATTACTGTGTACACGACAACGTTCTCACGCAAACTCTTAAACGTCAGTACTTTCGTACTGCTGAAAAACAAATTAAAGTAAATCTTACTAAAGATCCAACAGCTGAATAAAAGACATTATCCGGATATAGGGTAAGATCTAGAGTTGCCCAAACTCCACGCCAAACAATTATAATTACTGTGCCCACAATGATTATTGAGAAAAACGTATCCCAAAAGTATAAAAGAGGACGATGATATTGCTGGAAAAGAAAAAGACGGCATTGCAATAACAATTTATTAACTACAATACTTATTTTTACTTAAATTAAAACGAGTTCAGTAATAATGAATTGCTATTTGTATTTAAGAACTCCAAACGTTATTCCGATTAATATAAACTGGAAACATTACATCAATTGAAAGTAGTCTATACGCATGCCCAGGGGGCTATAATAACCTTCACTTCGCTCCAAAAATTAGACTCCCACAACAAGTTAGTGTTTACACTAAACGCCAATTCGATGCATTTCACACAAACCCGACGAATCCACCTCCAACTCAGGTTTTACAAAACCTAAACAATTAATCGAAATTGTCTTAGACGTCAATTTAACTTAGGTTTCAGATTTCATGTCAAAAAAATGAAATTAAATTAAATTATTTACGTTAACGTGCTTTTGCGAAGGTTGTAAACAGTACTGAAGGTTTGTGATGGGTATCATTAAGTGGGATGGAATTATTTACATTTAATTATTAAAGATAATCTCACGTTATCCATTATAAGTCATTAATGTTATAATTGTAGGGGCAGCATTCCATAAACTCCTACAATTGCAATATAATATGATTCGCAAATTATGTAATCGATTAGCAGCAAAGTAAATATAGATGAGATATGGGAGTAAGTGAGTGCCCATTTCATTAACAAGGTCACCTACACCCTACACTACACTATAACCAATTATGTAGACAGTGCTCCTCTTACTAATAATCATTTTTAACCATGACACTACATATTTTGCAGGTCCTATTTCACAAGGGATAATTTTATATTGAAAATTGTGAGTTCTTAATATCTAGCTTGGCCCTCACTTTCAGCTGGCGGTCTATTGAATTGTAATCTAGATTTGCATCACGACATTTACCGGCGCAAAATAATTGTTCGCACTAAAAAAAGAGTTACTTAAGATAATTACAATTACAGCTTTAGAAATATCAAGGCATATCGTGTTTTATTGCTTTTGTACTTGAATGTATAAATATGCGAAGTTACACCAAATTTTTATATGTTATGTGACATTTACTAGCTAACTAACTTGTGGAATTTTTGTATTATTACAAGGGTAAATGTGTAGCAATTATAAATTGGAAATCTTTATGATGACATTAATTCGCTATTTCTCATTACAGTAATAGCTGTGCATAAGCCCGTTGTTTACTGTAAAGTAAATGCATTATCGCCAAACAAAATCGATAAGGTTTATTTACATTAAAACGGACAGAAAAGATTCAACCCATTTGATATTAATAAATAGTTCCATAGGTAGCTTGAAACAACGATTCAGTTGCGATTTTTTTCTTAATTGATAGATTTCTTTCATTATCTTGACAATTGAAAACGGAAAGTGCCAGTATAATCCATGCATCATGCTGCTTCAAATACATAATTGAAATAGTTCCCTATGTTGCATAGAATACAAAACTAAAGATATACCGCGTATTGATTACTTGAACTGATTTTATGTTTTCGTCTTTTGGATTCAATTATTCCCAGTATTTTTCCAATATTCCAGTCATTTGCGTCAAGGTCTGATACCTATATTTCGTAAAATTGTCTGACATTTCATGCATTGAGTTTGAATACTGATAACTTCAACAGTACTCACATTGCATCGGGTGAATCTATTTTGTGTAAATTATTTATGTATAAATATTTAGTAATCAATCCAAATTTCGAATGTTTCAATATAAAATTTAACTATTGAATGGAAAATGTTTTGAAAAGTTTCGAAGGCTACCCATATTCGACTCATAGGATTATCAACACAAAAAAGAGCTTGTGACGTTTTTTATATTCGAATATACCACACGAAATCTGAACGAAATCTGTGAGCGGATCTGAAAAAGCCCAATTGAATACCCCATAACTTTGAGTCAGCACTTTTTAACTAGCCTTTACATTGTACTAACCTGGTACTAACCTTAGGGCGGATCCACAGGAATTGCTAATATCAAAAATGCACATTTTCAACTTTGTACGAAATTATAACAATAAATGTGGGATAATTAGGAAAGCACTAATGTTAGTATTTATTTTTACACTTTTTCTTTTTATAATGTCACAACAGATGACATTGATGACATTGTTCCCTTTGATACTCACTTTTGTATTAAACATTGTTGTTATTTTAAAGTACATTTTCGAATGATCAACGTATACGAAGAACGGTGGAGCGGTAAGGTTTCGTGTTGTTTTCGTTAAAGCCAAAACAATGACTGCAAATAAGGTCGTTATCAGAATTACTGGCAGCGAGGTTTTACCGATCAAATAATCACAAAGGTTAAATGACCCGCGCCACATATGCACTGTTACTATTGCATATACGGCTGTATAAATGCGGGACACAATGTAAAATGTTAACAACCGCTTATCGGGGTCAAACCATTCTGTAAAACTATCTTGATATAAAGTAAATAATATGCTACCCAAACAACCAAATGCATATGAGATTATGGAAGATGTCAAACTATTTTGTGGCAATAGTAAAGTGTCAGCGAGCTGCCATGCACCTCTCCAAAATGCAATGACGCATGGTGTGATTATTGTTGAGGATATACAAAAGTCTATACATTTCAAAAGCAGTAAGTAGTTGTTGTTAAATTCGTCCGGGATTGATGTTATGTCAGTTTTGGCTTGCATTTCCAGTATAGGTGTATTTGATTAAGAAATCACTTTAGTTAACAAAATTACGCGAGTAACATTGTATTGTATTGTAAATAAATAAATAGCAAAATTGTTCGTAATGAAACACAAATACAAATGGGTATAACTTTGCGCACATTCGCGGTGACAGTACAAAATTTAATGAGCTTGAATATAATCTCGATTCGCTGCTTTACAACGATTTCCCCGAGCTTGCTTGTGTTTATAGTTTCAAGTAAGGTGCACTAATAAAAATAGCAATCTCAGAAATAACCTTCGTCACTCGTATATTTTACGTATTATTATTTCACGTACTGCTTGTCATCACGAACATGCAGCTGTTTTATGCTGCGAACAAAAAATAATTATAATAGTGACGTTTTCAGAAATGTAAACATCAACGAGCTTCATGATCATTGTCTCAAGTCCTACAGCTAATCAAAGACTTTGGCTGTAGCTAATTCGCAATTATCTCACTGTATGCAATGCGATGGAAATCCGACAAATTGCATTTCACTAGCAAAAGGTTTGCATGCTTGATATAGAAAACATTTTTGTCATTTCTTACAGCAAGGTGATAGACGTGCTTTTATTGGCTATATGTTCGTTTGGGCTGCGAAAGCGAAACACATGATGATCTTTGCGTATAGACTTATAACAACAATAGGTGAGGGTAGATTCTTAAACTGTATGCTACACACAGGGTTACCACGGTTTTTATAAAAAAAATCTGCATTTCACTCTTGCACGTCAAACAATCATTGGTATAGAAATGAATAGATTCGATTCACCAACGAATAGTCAAGTAGTCAACGTCAACCATTTTACACAAACTAGTGTTACGTTTCCACCGGACACTAATTGCGAGATTTTTGGCAAGAGATTACAAATAAATCCTGAAGTGTTTCCAACAAAAAAAACAAGATTGATTTGACGTTTCACCAGACGTTGTCAATTGACTGATTGTTTTCGTTTTATCCCAAATTTATTAAAAATCTAGTTCCCTCAGAAATAAATTCCGATATATTCTTTTTATGACACAATGTCTATACAGCTCTGTTTGTTTGGCATTTTTGACATCTCTGTTCATAAACGGGAATCTACATGGAAACCTGGTTAATAATCGAGATTTATGTCTTATATCTCCCTTTTCATGAGATTAATGTCGTTTTCGATTTGGCAAAAAATCAATTTTTTTTTTGATCGAGATTGCTTTCCATGTTCTATTTGCCACAAAAATCAATCTTTTTTTTGATCTCAGATCACTTTTGAGAAATCTCAATTTTTCCTCAAATTTTACACATACTTTCACTAACACCAATGTTTATGACACACAGGGTCGGTTACGAATTGTTTATCGTTGGAACGATTGCTTTTTTAACTGAATTATTTATTAAACGCGTATGGGATCGAGTTTTTATATTAAATTATTTCGAAATGCAGTACTATAAATGTGTGAAAATCAATTGAAATGGATTTCGAGTGCAAGTGTATATATGTTTTTTTTTTGCCGCCAACTCAATACACACACATACCAATATAATTCAGATTTTATGTTCGATTTGCCAGCAGAAATCTGAAATCTCAGATCAAAATCTGAAAAGCCAAATCGAAAACGACATAACTTTTGCATGATAAATCCCGAGATTTATTCGGGATTTACGGAAATTTTTCTAAATCTCGCCGATAATCCCCTTTTGAAACAGCATAGACTGCCGCAGATGAATTTACAGGCGAATGCAAAACAAATTCATGCAAGGCTTCAAAATACGTTTTCCTTGTTATTCTTGACGAATGATGACTCTGCTATACAAAATATTATATTTCGGAAAGGCCGTATTTTGGTCAGAATTGGTTTGCATTAACGATTGTAAAAACGAATGTTACACTGCCATTTTTGTAAATAAAATGAACAGTGGGTTCAGTTGGTAGAAACAATTAAAAAGAATACAGGCACTTTTGGCTTTATGGTTGAAACTAGTATAGTTACATGGAATTTGCATGAAAACTCTTTGTTTTTGGATAAGTTAATTTAATGTGCTGAATTATGTTATGCAAATCTGTACTAAAAAAAAATAGTTGGCGCAACAGGTCTGTATTGACCCTGGGCCTAGCTTCTCACAACCATTCGTTTTGTGTGAGTTTTTTATTTTTGGAACGAATGGGAGGGATCTACAATTTTATGCCGATTCCAAACGGCTGATTGAGAAGCTCTTTTCAAGACAATTATACTCTCGGATGTTTGTCAGACGTTCGCGAGAGGTGGCGCAGTGAAAAAAACCCTGAGATGGAATTTGGGTCTTTGCGGGATTCGAACCTGGACCCCTCGCATAGTAGTCCAACACACTAACCACTAAGCCACTGCGACACATGCAAATCTGTACTGGACATTCGAAATTAACCCGGTAAACGGGTTAATGTCCAGTACGAAATTAACCCGTTTACTGTTGCCGTCAGAAATTACCCTTCCTTCGCGCATTTCCTTACCGGATTTCTGTCTATCGTACGATGGTGAAAATGGTATTAAAAAATAGACATAGGGCACTGTTGTTTCGCTGTCAAAGTTTATAGATTGTTATATTTTTTTCGTTTAAAATTTATTTTCCAATAGCAGAAAAAAATATTGTTATACACGAGTAACGAGAACATCATAAGTCTGATCTTGGTGAATATATTTAACTATACGACTTAGTTAAGCATTTGCGCACTTGACATTTCTCAAATTGGCGTAGTTTGGTATGCTATAATTTAAGCTACACCTATCTTGGAAAATTTCGCATCTTATTAGACTAGATATTAATATATTACTCATACATACATATACACATTTTCTATATACATGCATTCATACATATATTATAAATTTCGTGATTGCATTAGTAGCTGTTGTTCCTTAAGTTTCTTATCTCCGATTTTTCTATTTATTTCGATATATTTTCGTCTTCTTTTGGATTGCATGTGCAGTTTAATATAAGCTATTGAGAATTCGACGCAACTGTCATCTTCTTCTTCCCCATCGATGGCAATACCACGAACAAGTATCGAGTTAGCGCAGTTGAGGACAGTAAGTATTACATATGATATGGCATGCGATACATAATAACTCTTCAGTTGATTTTCTAGAAATAAAAGAAGGAAACAAACAAAAATGTAATTTGAATATACATATATAGGTATAAATCGTTTCAGATTGACAGTTAAACAAAAATGACTGCCGTGAAGTTGTGGCGTTGTAACTGAAGTAACAATGAACTTTATGAGAATTATTAATGAACGTGGGTTTCATTCTGACACTAAAGCTTAAGGTTTTTAATATATAAGCAAAATAGGAGGAAAGACTGAAGATATTTCTTGCAATTTTCTAATAATAAAGGTTAATGACATATTTACATTATGTATAGGTACTAGTGTCCCCATGCGAGAACTTGTTCATTTAGTAAAATAAAAATGTTATTATAGGCATGCTTCAGCGAAACTTATTTCTTTTGACACTTCATTTGTAGAGATTGGTTGAGTATGCGAACGCCAAAAGTGATCTCTAGACTATACCTACTATGAATTGTGATAAACTTTTAAAACTATTAGTACCTGGATATAAGTAAACGTCCAACAGTATCCAAAATCCGCGCCACACATTGACTGCTCCAAAGAAACTTATCAAGTAATACGAATCAGCCAAAACCAGTTTTAATGTTCCACTCACGTGGTTGCATATTCGCTTCCAGATTGGTTGCAGAGCAAACGTTACGCCTACTATTCCATATCCAATAATCTGTTAACGTTAATCTTTGACAGAAATTAAACATTGTTGACATATTGTTGATAAAACGATATTTAAAACAAAATATATAATATAGTCCATATAAAAAAACACCAAATCTTCAAGCCAACTTAATCTGAATATTTTCAGTTGTTTAATGCTGCGCTTAATTTGCATATTTGCTTAAAAAGTGAAAGACGAATTTGTCACATTTTAAAGTGTAAATCTGTCACGCTTCAAATGCGTTGACAGGAAGGAGAGCAGTGTTGGGAAATAGGTTTATATCTGGGAAGCGAATTCCAAAATTTTACTGTCTTCCAAGGAGTTTCGCGTCTCCTTCGTGGTTTTTGCTAATGCATATAGGTATTTATTCAGAAACCATGGTTTCATTATTCTAATAACAAGATTTGAATAAGCAAATAATCAAATAAGGAATGGCTTAGAGAAAATCGAACCATACATTTGCTTTAAAGAACACAGGTCACCATCAGTCGAAGTGCGGACATTGTTTCTTTATTGGAAATCCGTCAAAAATATGGTGAAATTTTAACATCACCAAATATAAATATAAAGTAAATGCTGAAGTCGTAAATCATCTAAATAAACACTGCAAATGGTAAAACCAAATTATAAGTCCACGAAAGAGCATCTGACACTTCTAGGACCGTTTGCTGATACTATACTTATAGCGATTTGAGTTCTACTTAACCACCTTATGGGCTACTTTTTCTATGTCATAAACTGTCACATAAGATCTTAAGTGAAACTTACTATGAGTAGTATCAGCCAACGGGCCTTACGACTAGTCTTCCTATATGCGTTCGCATTGCCTCTTAGCAAAGTTTTTATAATTTAACGTCTCCAATTTTAGCTATTGTTTTTATATATCAGTATCAAATATTTTGTATATATATTGCACATTTTACAAAAATAATAAACAAAGTAATAATGTAAATTACAAGAAAATCTTACTAAAGAGCCGACTGCAGACTTGTACTCATTATCGCGATAAAATGTTAGATCCAGAGATTGCCAAACTCCTCTCCAAGCAATAACAACTAATGTTCCAACAACAATTACAGAGAAAAACGTGTCCAGAAGGTATAAGAATGGACGTCGATATTTCTGAAAAAGAAAAATTGAAGGAAATATTACTCCAGGACCAGATATTTATCCGAAGTAGAATGACAGTATATTCTTTAAATATTTTCTTGACACTGCTAGTGCACAGCATTTAGAGCACTAATTTCAGCTCAGACAAGGCAAAAGTCCAGATACACAACAAATTGCAATATTTTATACCACCTTAATACAAATGTCACTATAAATACTGTTTTATGCAACATTTGTCTACTTTACTTTGCTAAGCTTTACTTTCCTGGATTGCTGTTCAGTGAAACAGGCCTAATAGAATTAAATCGTAATTTATGTATTTATATAAGCCAACTGCCAGTAGTTCTAAATAAAAGTTTGACACTTCCCTAACTCCCGAGTGTAAAGCCCGTATGACACTACAATTTTTTCAACATTTTTCAGACTTTAAAAATGAAATAAAAATGAGGAAAAAATGAGAGAAAAATGTAGTGTCAAACGGGCTTAACCAATTTAAAAATAATTAGGCTTCGACGAGAGAGCAATATCTTTTTGAAACACGTAAAGGGCAACAAAAAAATTAAACACAAAAAGAATGTAAATCTTGAATCATTTCTCAACTGACAGAGGTTCTGTCATTTTCCTTTAATTTTTTTTAAGTGCAAATTATCAAGCGGTTGACTTACTTTCTCAATGGCACTTTTTTACAAGCGATTCGCGTTAAAAAACGGCTTCAGGCAACAACTAGTCAAATGGCTACAAGTCATCTGGAAAATTTGTTGAACTGTCGCCAAATTATCTTGTTTTAGGAGCTAAGTAATTGTGGAGTCTCATATACGCTATCCCGTCTTAAACTAAGCCCCTTTACAACAAAAATTTATCAAAGATAAAAATAAGCAAAGAAGTTAAGCGAAGTGCGATTCTTAATTTGTTTCATTTACCTTGATTTTGACGGATCAAAAAAATTTCTGTGTCCAAGTCAAGGAAAATAGAAACAAAATTACTTAAGGCACCAAGTGACAAAGAACAAAGAACTGAAACTGTAGTAAATTCTGGTTCTGTTTACGTTGTTCGCTCAGCTACACAAAACTGAAATAAATCCACAAAAACATGGCTGCCGCCTATTCTTTGACTTCAACGAAAAAATGGAACAGATTTTGGAAATGTTTAGTGAAGACGATTTTGAATAAGATGAAGCTAATTATTGTTGAATTGCCGCGTATAATTTGTAATTCATGCGTGGTCATCACATACAATAGTAACGGGTGATTTTTTAGCTGGTTTGGTTTTGGCAACACTGATTTTGACAGCTGACGTGTGTTTAGTACCTTGTGTCACTGTCAAACAGCTTCAGTTTGGTTTGCAATTTAACCATGGATCGTCTTACAAATGAACAACGCTTGCAAATTATTGAATTTTACTATCAAAATTCGTGCTCGGTTCGAAATGTTCATCGCGCTTTTTTATCGAAAAATTGTGTTCAGCGATGAGGCTCATTTTTGGTTGAATGGGTACGTAAATAAGCAAAATTGCCGCATTTGGAGTGAAGATCAGCCAGAAGCATTGCAACAGCTACCAATGCATCCCGAAAAAGCCACTGTTTGGTGCGGTTTATGGGCCGGCGGCATTATTGGGCCATATTTCTTCAAAGATAATGCGAATCGCAGCGTTACTGTCAATGGTGAACGCTACCGAGCGATGATAACAAACTTTTTTTGCCCGAAATGGAAGTTCTTGACTTGCATGATATGTGGTTTCAACAAGACGGTGCCACATGCCCCACAGCACGCGAAACAATGGCGCAATTGCGAGGCGAGTTTGGTGAACAGTTAATTTCACGTTTCGGGCCGGTCAATTGGCCGCCTAGATCGTGCGATTTGACACCATTAGATTATTTTTTGTGGGGGTATGTCAAGGCTAATGTGTATAGGGACAAGCCCGCTTCGATTGACGCACTGGAAGCCAACATCCATGCATTCATTCGTGAGATACCGGCCGATATGTGTGAAAGAGTATGCCAAAATTGGACTCAGCGGATGGGCTACCTGAGACGCATGAAATTATCTTTAAACATTAAATTGCAAGGTTCAAACTATCGATTCAAATAAATATTTCATTCATTTTTTCGAATTTTTTGTGTTTTTTTTTTTAAAAAAAGTTCTAAACCTCTTAAAAAATCACCCGTTAGATGCGACACAAACAGCCAGAAAAATCCAACCAAATCTTTTTTTGTTGCTAAATTCTGTTGCTGGTAAAAATGTTCTGTTCCGATTTCCGAATTTAGTTTCTGTTGCAAATGTATGGGATTCTGTTTCTGTTCTTTGTCACTTGGTGCCTTTAATGAAGAATGTTAAAGAAATAAGACTGAAAAAGGTGAACTGAATCTAGTAAATTTCGCTAGAGAAATATTGGATGGATGCTTACATGTGGAACAGGTGTAACTCTTTTTTAATTAAAGCCTTACGCTGCTCGAGCTAAACTAAATTTTAATTGCTCTTTAACTTTTCAATCCAAACTACACATTTCAAAAACAGCATCCAGAGTGCGCTGTGAATAAGTGTCACAGAGAATACTGTGGCCACAAGCAAAAACCACTTTATACCATGTTCCCAACAACATGTTCCAAGCTCATGTGATTTATAAATCACGAAAGGCGTCTCCACCGAACTTTACGTGTTTTAGTTTAACATCCAGGAGCAAGAGTTCATACCCTTCGGACCAGTTAGTTTTTTTTTTTGTGTAGTAGGTAGGTACTTAATAAAAATACCAAAACTCACGGAAACACGAAGAATATTGATTTAAAATAATTTTTTTGACATTTGTTTAGTTTTTTTTTTTGTTGTTGAATAAAATTGATTTGAATTGAACTAAATTGAAACAATAACATGTATGTTCGATTTTATTTTGTGTGGATTTGCGATGACAGATAGGTAATTAAAAATTAAACACGTCTAAATCACGTAATTAATAATCACGAAAATGTATGGTAAATCACGTAATTTATGAGATGATTTAGCTAAATCACGTTGGTGGGAACATGGTATAAGTCTGAAAATTAATCTATCGGGAAAAAAAGTTGATACTTAATTTGAAGTTTGGAATACAACTGACACATTTTTAATTTCTTTATTTTATTTTATTTATTTTAAAAGCATTATTACAATTTTGTCTTAAGTCGACTTAAGCGGTTTTCGCTGGTAGCCACAGTAGTTCTTTGAAAATGCCTTCATTGATTAAAACTCAAAACATAAAAGCAGGGAGATCACAACGATATTTTAAAATTTAGCTTGAGAAAATGTGACTACCCTTAAATGGGTGCGCTAGATTTTTTCAGATAGGTAAATAAAGTATATTCTGAAATAAAATTTTGAATTTTAGACTAGAGCAGCGTACCTCTCGGCTAAAGGGATTCGATTAAATTTAGCTAAATTTTTCAGAAAAGTTTCTAGCTTTGGAGCTGAAAATTAACACGACCTAAAGCTGGAGGTAGACTTTATAAATATCATAAAATTATATGCTTGAAATTCCCAAACAGAGTCCGGTTTTTGTTCTGTTTCCACAGTTTCGTAAGAGCACTATTAAATATATTACTGTATGAAGTTCGAGTACTTCATTTGGCCTCAAATTTGCATTTTTGAAATTCTGTGTTACCTTTTTTAATTTTGAATATGAAACAGGAGTCTATTTGCTCATTGTGCCGAAAAGGTAAAACATCTTATGTCAATTTTGTACACTTTTCAGGAGAGCAATCCTAAATTCTAAAGGATGCACTACAGTATATGGCACAAGCTATTTTGAAACAGTCATAACTTCCTTACTATTTCAAATTTTTTCACCTGGTTTGGCTTAAAAAATAGAGTAAGGAAAACAATATTCAAAAAACGTTAAATAGCTAAAACAACTTAAGTCGACTTAAGATGTTTTACATTTTAGGCACAGTTATTCTATTAACATTTGTCCAATTCTTCGTAGGTACAGCATTTTCGGAATATATTCGCATTTAAAATAAAATTTGATTTTTGAATAACCGTTCGGCCAAAATTGATTGAATAAGACTCGAATTTGATTTAAAAGAAATCAAGCTAGAAGTCCATGTTGATTACGCAGTCAAATCTATAAGATTATGCTTACTGATTCTGATAAAGGCCTCGATAATGCTTTCAAAATAGAAAGAAGCTATTACCCGACATGGAAACCAGCTTCAACTTGATTGTCGCATATACTCACTTTTGTGTTAAACATTGTTGTTATTTCAAAGTACATTTTCGAATGGTCAACCGTGACGGCAAACGGAGCAGCTGTTAGATTTCGAGTCGTTCTAATCACAACCAAGGCAATCAGTGCCAATAAAGTGGTCAACATAATTATTTCCAAAGAAGTTTTGCTTGTCAAATAATCGCACAGATTCCAAGCGCCGCGCCACATATTCACACAAACAATTCCAAATACGGCTGTATAACAGCGAGACGCAAAATAATATGTCAATCTTTTCTTGTCGGGATCGAACAATTTCTTAAAACTATCTTGGCACAGCGTAAAGAAGAGGTGACCGAAACTGCCAAGTGCGAACGAGATAAGGGCAGATTTCCCACTGTCCTGTGGCAGCAATAAAAGCTCAAAAAGTTGCCATGTACCTCGCCAATAGGCAATCACACATGGCGCGATCACTATTGAGGACACCAAGATGTCCAACAATTTTAAAATCATCAAATAGTTACTGCTCGAAAACTTGTACTCTTCTTCCGGTGCACACGATTTTTCGTTATCTTTCTGCATTTTTAATATTTTATTTAAGCTTAGCACTTAATTTATACAGCTGTGTATGTACACATTTATTTAAGAGATCACTTCACTCAACAAATTGGCATGTATCTTGTTTTTTTTAAGTAAATAAATTTTTACGATATTGACAGAAAAAGGAACACAAATCGCGTTTTCATCATAATCAGCTAATTTAAGATATATATTATGTTCTATTTATTATAAAAAGTAGGTAACTACTAGGTGGTTAATTTGTGTGTACATTTCGCGATGACAGCAAATAGCTTAATCAGCAAAAATATGTCACTTTTGTACGTTTAGTAACATTTTCCGCGAGCGCTTCTTTATAACAATCAGTAGTTTCGATGCTCATAAAAAAATATTTACGAAGAAAATAATCACAGAAATTACCTCCGTAGTCTCCTTATTCCACTTCACAGCTTGCAATTAGGCATCGTTACGTACAAATGTATTATGGTGCAATTAAAAAAAATTATCGTAATGACATTTAGCTGAAAGGCAAATATTAACTACATAAAAATATGTAAACTAATATAATATAAAACGGAAGAGCACAGCGGCACTGCGGCAGGCGCACACCGCAGAGAACTTTTCTCTGTGGATGTGACACTGAGATGAGCTCGCTCGATAATATAAGTCGCTCCCCAACCAAACTGATATCCGCCACAGAATTTTCAAACCAGAATAGCATTGATAACACAAGTACAAAGAGGCAATTTGATTACGGCTCTTGTACAATAAAATAATAAAGAATTGAGATACTTGGCTATTGTTCCCTTTATCTCGCTCGATTGTAGGTATGGTTCCGAACAGGTCAGCTGATGAATAAAAGTACATGTACGCAAAAAATGGAAAAAAAAGCAAATCTTCACTTAGAGATAGACACATGGTCAAGTTCGTTTTCGTTGACTTTTTTAGTTAGGACAAAGCGATACACTTTGATTGAGTCAAATTTTCGATTGTTAAAGACATTATTTTTCAAACAAAAAAAACCTTGTAGCGGTATTAAGATATTCTTTTCACGGTGAAATAGAAAGAATCAAGATCACTCTATTCGATGTTTTATTTCAAGGAGCTCACAGGTTTAAATAGTACTGAAAACATATTCAACTATTTTATTTTATTCAATCTTGGAGTCGTAACGTATCTCAACTGCAAGTTACTTAAAGTGGCAATAGAAAAATAAATAGAGATAAAAGGTTCCCGTGTGGGTTTTATTGAATCTAGCGGCCATATTATTGACTCCGGTTTATAGCTAAATTTACACCCGATCATTTTATCCGCATTTTTTAAACCCATTTATCGGGCTCAACAATCAAGTCTATATTTATAAATATTCATTTAAAAACATAGACACATAAAACGCGCTGGATGAATATGCATTTAAACGCATAGTTTATATCGACTTTGGCCCGATTTAAGGCTTTGTCAAACAGAACGCGTTTTTAACGCCACGGTGAGATTATTTTACGCGGCGATAAGATTACTTGACTGCGACGTTCTAACCGCCGCGTTAGAGGACGTCAAACAGAATTCTAGCTGCCCATGCTGTCATCACTTTTTGCAAAATGTCAAGCAGCTCGGAATATTTTTAATTGCCGTGCTACGTAATTCACGGAAAAGAAAAAGAATTTGGGTGCACGAACTTATCAAAAAGAGAAATGAAGTCGGAGAATACCACCTTTTGAAGCAAACCTACCGCTGCTGCGTTTCAAATGAGGGACAAATTTGTATCTTATTTTAACAATAAGGGTATTCACTTAATCTCATAATTTTATGCAGTTCGTAAATTCATAAATTTCTGCGGTGCTTTAAGTGAACACCCCTCTCGGAAATGAGTAATTCGCTGCAAATAACGATAAAGCAATATAATAACTATCTATTTCATAAAATTTTTACCGTCATTGCTACCGCTTGTCACAGTTTAACATTTGTAAATTTGCGTAACCTTCCGCAGTCGATTTCCGAGCCTAATTGGTCGGGGAAAATTATGAGGCCTGCGTAAACTATTCTCCATGCAAAATCTGACAGTTCATTTACGAGTTGGTAAATTTCTGCAGTTTACGCAGTTTATGCGGGTTTTACGCGTTTAAGTGAATACCCTTAATTAGTTTGTAAATAAGTAAATATGGAAATAAATTAAGAAAATTAATCGTGAAAATCCTGTATTCAAAGTTTGTATGGGAAGTTTCAATTCGATCGTTTTCTACGATGGTGTTTACCGCATTCACTTTACCTACTGGTGAATCTTTCACTTCGAATGTATTCTACGATGGCAAGTATTGAATTTGAGTGAAACGTTCCCTCTGCGTATTCCACGATAGGGGTGGATTCGTGGATAGACATGGGTAATTTCGCAAACATTCAATTAATTTTTCCATTATGACACACCGCGCCAATGAAAATAATCTGTAATTTACCACAACACCGTATTCACCACGGCGGTGAATTTCAAGCTACGTTCAAAACGCGCTCTGTGTGACAGGGGATGTGTATTGCAGTATATTACATTACAACTGTCAAACGCGGCGATGAAACGCACCGGTAAAACGCGCTCTGTTTGGCTAAGCCTTTAAGCCTACATAATGTCAAATTCCACATAAGCTGACATTTATTTAATTTTGTCGCTTGTCACTTTGAAATTCTTTTGATTTGCTTAGTGCTGATTTTCCTATCTATTGCACTAATTATGAATTTATTACGAATTTATTATGTTCCGAAAATCCATAACGCAAGCGGGTGTGATAAATTCGTTTTCTGACGACCATCAAAATTTCATGTACTTCACAAATGAAATAATTTTTTGTAGCTTCTTGCTACTTCTTATGTTCAGTTTAACTATACTTATGGCTCCTGCGAACTAAGAAACTTCCATATTATGAAATTGGGTTTTCAACCCTAGTTAAAATACCTAAACTTGCCTCCGGAGTTCAGTTTACATTGAATCGGACTAAACGCCGACAACTTAAAAAAAAACTAGTTCATGTTCGAATGGACGTGTTCTCAGTATTACAGACTTGGACTTAAGTTTTGGAGTGAATAATACGGCCGTAAGTGAAATAACTTCATACATGTGTTATTTATTTAAAAAAATCAAAATAGTACAAATAGTTCTCAAAATTGAGAAGTGGTACTTGCGTAACCAGGAAAGTCAAATAGTATGCTGAAATTTGTACAATATTAAGCCTTTTTTTCAACAGTGATTATGGATAAATAAAAAGGTAAAAAAATAAAGTAGGTTATTCTGAGCACTTGTCTGTATCTCTCTATATCCCACTGTTTAAATCACAGTTTGAAATATTTCAAATCATACACTTCAACCCCTGATCTGTCCCCATGTTCCCCAGCGACTCCAGTTTTATGTTTCCCACAGTGCAGCCTATCTAAAATATAAAATATGTTTAATATATTATGTAATAAATATCGATTTAGGATATGGAATTTTTTCCTTCCACAGAATTAGCAACAAATTGAATTTTATTTTACAGCAATAAACCAGAACATTGGGTTAGGTTTCCATTTATTTTAAAATATAGACATTACAGTTTATAACATTTAAATAAATTTATTTTGGACGATTTACGATACATAATATATTTGTTTTAGTAAACTTTTTAATAACTACAAAAAATAAATTGTTTACAACTTTCTAGTATAAAAAAACATCTTCATGCGTAACAAATTGTTCATAAAATCTGTAATTAAATAGAAAGCTCTCTTTATAAATTCCAATGCCATCTCAATATCACCAGTAGTCCATGACTTGAATAAAATAATCATACTTGGGAAAATGAACTTTCAGCATTACCTCAAGGATCTCTTTTATATTTTCAAAGTTTTTTTTTTTTATTAAGAGAAAGCAATGATGGCGACATCTAGTGAAGTAATACTGAAACAATCATGTTTCTTCTACGGGGCTCACTCATAATCATTTTTAGTTATCCCCTTAAATGGACACATAAAATGATTATTAGAACCACGATCTACTTCCATCAGTTTAGTGTCGGTTCAGAAAATGGAGCACGTAATGTAGTACGAGGTCGTAGCAATATTTGTATTCCGTCTAAAATGGAATAGAAAATACTTTAACCAATATAAGACAGTTTATAACAGTCTTACCATATTTTCAATCAACTGAGGCCTATGTCGGCGAACGGTCTTAACCGCTTGGAAAACATCAACTTCTCCGTGCTGAATAACCTGTTCTATACAGGCGTTCGCTGCGCAATATACTCCCGCACGGCTTCTTCCATCACTACAAATAAAAAGTTTTAAATTGGTAACATGGTAATATTGATTTATCTGTACCGGAAAAGTCGGGAAATTAGAAAAAAATCGAAAATTATTGTTTGTATGGAAAATGTTGAAAATTTTGTGTACAATTGTTTCAGAATATGGCCACTCGAATGGAAAAAATATATTTGATTTCGTTGGTCTCCCTTTGTGTCTTAAGAGGATTTTACGCAGTCAATGAAACGCGACCGTGATATATTTATTATACGCACCTAAGCAAATAAATCTACTTACGGTGTAACCAGACAGACTGGACCGTAGTCTGCTTTCCTCCTCCAGCTTTCGACCATATTCATTAAGTAAACCAATGAATTGGTGGAGCTTGGCACCTGTATAAACATAAAAACAATTATATAAGGTTGTTAATTACATCCAGATTCCTTACCTTATGGCCCATGGGCCAACAACACAATTGGAACAACTGAACTGTTCGTGTAGGGGCCTTAACACCTGCCATCATTTCAGTCAAAGACACAATCTACGAAACATTTATTTTAATAATAAAAAAAACAATAATATGGTATTGAGGGAGACATTATA
Source organism: Cheilosia vernalis (assembly GCA_949126925.1). Taxonomy (NCBI): domain Eukaryota; kingdom Metazoa; phylum Arthropoda; class Insecta; order Diptera; family Syrphidae; genus Cheilosia; species Cheilosia vernalis. The sequence continues at coordinate 19,368,597 of OX421362.1, read as the reverse complement.
AGAGATTAACAGCCCTATTGCGGTTGACCATAGTTTGCTATTCAATTGCAGACGAGATTTGTCATAGTGAAAGTGATACAAGACTTGCTGTACCTTTTTCAACACAAAAAAAAATCACAAGTAATTTAGTTCCATAGTGAAAATTCAAACTTTTAACAAAAAATTAATGATATGAACAGACGTCGTGTTTCGTGATAATTAATTTGGACATTTTCTTCTGATCATTTAAAATGGCGCCCAGTGGCAAGGCTACATAGTTTTTCAATCAGCGAATACGATTTTGGTGGAAGCCCCAAACACCTGCAAATCTATTAGAAAACTACAGGCGCCCAACAATTCAATAGACCTATATAATCTGAATGGTTATTTAAAGTCTCCACTGACTTGCAAATAACATTTTTGCAGCGATAATGAAATTTGTGGTCGTACAGTGTGCTGTGTAAAAAATCCTGCTATATCTTTTAGTGAACAAAGTGAGGTGCTCAGCTGACTTCTACCGAAGGTGCTAATTTGATTGAGTGCATTTTATTTTTAATAATCTTTACCAATAAACATTTTTAGTCTCGACTTTAAATTTTAGTAGTAGTTCACAGTGGGTGTATATTTCCATACAAATTTCGCAATTGTGAGCTTGCTCGAATTTTTAGTCGATACTTAAATTTTTTATTAGTGCGGCACAATGCATTTTTACAGAACATATCTCGATAGTTACGAGTCATGTGTAATGTCTGTGTTTGGTGTTAAATTTGTGGAAAATCCTACTTGAAATGAAATAACAATTTGTTAACTTATTTTTTGATGTGTCCGCTTCAAATCCGTTATTTGTTCTTCTCCAAAAAATTGCTATACATAAAATCCACGCTCCATTCAATTGCTGTTTTGCAAAACAATTCAAATTGATATTTTCGTTTTGTTCATGTGCATTAGTTTTTTTGAATTTCTTTGAAATTTTTAATAAAAATTTAATATACACTGACCTTTTTGTTAATTTTGTATTCCCATTGCTTTATGTTTAAATACTTTCTTGACATTACATAATGAACAGAGAAGACCGGGCCGTATTTTTCCATTTTTGATTGAAATGGCCAGAACGATGGGTATTGCTGTGAAGTTATTGGTGGTTGGCACAGCACCACCACTGTTGAACATTCGTGGTCGTATACCAATGACCAAAATTCTCCCAATGTGTGTTTCATCGGCCACTCTGTGACAATATATTCCCTTGGCTTAGTGTAACCCTGAAAGTAGAGTTAGATTGAGATTTTTCTTTTGTTTATGAAGAGAACGAACGTTTATTTTGTATATTTAATTCGTCGATATTTAATTTCTGCTCCGTCTTAGTTAATACTGCTTTCCAGTGGAATATGGCAGATCTACCACATCCACTGCAGTGCGGTTAGGAGATCAAACCGAAACTGATCCGTTTCATTAATAATGATTACAGCAGACATTTTGCAAATACTTACATCAACGAAAACGGCGTTTATGTAATCAGTAAAAGCATTTCCTTGAAATGATGTTAAATACGGCCGGAAATTATCAGCTGGGAATATAAGAACACATAAAAAATATTTATTTTCAAAAAAATGCTGAGAAATAGGTAGGGGTCACTATAATTGATTCTTTTTATTTATTAAATTCCTTTATATCTTACAATTACGTCGTTTTCCGTTGGGATTTTCAGATATTGCTCTCAGATTTCAGATTTTTCATGACCAATGGAACATAAAATGAGATTATTCTTTTCTGCATTTGTGTTGGTTATTGATTTAATAGTTATTTGTTCTTAAGTTTAATTTAATTTATGTAGGTATCCACTGTAGCTGGCAGATGAAAATTTGTCTCTACTTTTCACAGACTTGCGGTCGTCTCAAAACGTATTTAATAACACAATCTAAAGTTTGACAAGTGTCAAATGTTTTGGTGTTAGTAAGTAGGTGTCTTGCTTAGAAATATCGAGATTCACAAAATTCATCTGACTTTGACAAAAGTGCTTTTTCTGTTCCCATGAAAAACGACATTTAGTCCCAAGGGTTTCAAGAGGTTATGGCAAAAATTAAGTTTTTTTTTTACATAGCAAAAATATGTATAGGAAAACAGGCAATCAGTTGAAATCCTTGGGATGCATTGCTTATAAAATAATAGTTATTAAGTCTGTACGTACGTGGTACACATAAGACATCTCTATTTTTCTCCCTGTTATCAGCTCTATGTCCGCCAGCACAGTCACCAATCGAAAATCTTGGAAAAAAAAGAAGAAATATGCAGGAATATTATACAAAATAATTTAAAGGAACTATCCAACTAATGGAATGTATGAATAACATTAATAAATGTTTGAATAAACATTAAGTTGAGAAATAAATACGTATGTCTCATTATTTTTAGTAAGCCAATACTATCGGTGATTTTCCAATTCGTGGAAAATGGATGTAACGTTTATAATTTGAGTTTAGTTTGATACTATCGCAGTCACCTGTGGCTGATACCGTCGCCAGATATCTGCAGATTATTTCGGGAAATTAAGTTTGCTTGCCATAAAAAGGAGCTTCCACACCGGATGGAACAAAACGCCTTAGACAAACAAATCTGTATTTCTGTGTGTTTTTTGGAGTTTAAATACCCACATTTTAATACGCGCGCCCACACTAAATAAGGCAAAACAAAACGAGAAAAGCAGTTTTGTTTGTCTGTTTCATCCGGTGTGGAAGCACCGGTAATTTAGATAAACACCGAAATAACTGTATAATTAAGTTTGTTACTCCATTAACAATGTTTAGGTTAAGTTTCCAATCAATAAGTTTGAATTTTTGTTCCATTATGTTCCATTATGGAAAGTACATCCAAAACTGTAGGCAAGGTTTTAGATTTTTGCTTAAAAATATTTTATATTTATCGCAAATTATTGTGTAAACACAATATATTTGTCTAACCACAGTGAAATTCGTTAATATCAAATTTGGAAGAGTGCAAAACATTTCCTTTGAAACACTCAAAATTGTTAAAGAGCAAGAAAACGCTTTGAGTTATAAGAGAGTTTGTACTGTCTATCGTGTCGTGATATGCGGATGCGTCAACAAATCCTTAGACAAATAATTGCTTTATAAGGGGATATAAATTGTATTTTATTTTACCTCGGAGTTTGCTTACAAATCAAGAGGTATTCCCTCTGGTATTCGTTTACTCTACTGATGGGATCCTTAACAGATTTAGCCTTGAGTCGTTCAGAAAGTTCACTTACAGGGAACCAAGTATTTCCACAAATTAGGTGTTCTTCTAAGGTATCGTACACAAATTTGTATTGGTCCTGAAAAAAATAAATAAGGAAATTAATTTTATTTCAAAGTTCAAGAACTATAGAAGAGGTTTAAAGGGGATTGCAATTATATGACGAACATTGAATGACATTTGACAGTTCACAGAACCGAAATATTGGATTCAGGCAACGCCTGTGTATCAAATGTTTAAGAAGACTGAGCCTATTAATTATAGAGTAATATAACTCCTCGCAAACCCAAACAGATCCATTGGAAATATGGCTGTTGAAACCGACATTCTTCTCCAGTGTTAAGTGGTTCAACATAGCCGAACAACTTCAACGACTTTGGCACTTCATTTATATATGAAATGTTTTGTTTCTTGTTGAATTATTTAACTATGTTCTTAATTTAGAAATTCTGATTTGAAAAAAAAGGAACACTGCAGTCGAAAACGAAATCAATATATCCGTAGACTGTCACATATTCCATCAAAAAGCACACGATTTTAAACCAACTTGGTAAAAGAAACTTCGTGTCCTGTCGAATATAAATAGGCGCCCAACGTCGGCGTCTTGATCGAGGTCGAAAAATCAAGAAAATCGTCTCTAACCCTAAACTAACATGAAATTAGTTTGTGAAATTATGTATGATTGCCATTTTTAAGTTTTCTTTCCTATCGGTATTGATATCTTACAGCGATTTTATATTCATCGTATACTTGCCATATTTTCGATTAATCCCTTTCTAGACTGTCGCATCTTTTTTAAGTAGCCAAACACGTGAAACGACTCTTCTTCCTCAGCTAACTCCAGGTTTGAATCAATGGACAAGTAGACGCCGGATCGTCCACCGCCATCACTAAAATAAAAAATGGTTGTCGACTAAGTGATGGGTGCTTTTCATAAAAATCAGTACGTTATCTTACCTGCAATGGACTAACATCGGGCCTCTTATGTCACTCGCCTTGATTATACTGCCAACAACTGATCGAACTCGACGCCTAAACTCCAGTACTGCATTGGAGAACGGGCATGAATGCGAATACCATTCAGTATAATGAAATTGATAAATAACCCGTTCCTCGATTACCTCGTCATTCTAAAAAACGAAAAAGAAATTAAGTCGTGACTAAAAATATACACAATAATTATTGGAACCTCGTTTTTTCGATAAAGCCGAAAAGTCCTTATGTGAAAATTAGCCAGTTGTTCCTCTTTTAAAATGTTAATGTGTATATCGCCATATGTTTCGTGAGTATCCATGTTCGGGGGCCAGTATTGAACGCACATAACCTTTAAAATTTGAACAGGGAAACGGAAACAATTTAATTTAATAGATTGAGTGGACAAGTAAGAAATTAAAAACGGATGAAATTAAAGAGGTTTCAATAGAGTCAATAAAACATCAACTGTCCATGTACTGAGAATGAAGTGAATCATAAAGTTGGAGCAAAAACTGTACGCACTCGCTTTGCTTATGCGCGCACCTTCAAACAAGTTCGTCCATAACTCTGAAGATCTTTTGAAGATCTTTGATTCTCACGCGAATGCTCTTAGCCATTTCAAATGTCGAATAAACAGTTTTTTCGTTAAGTTTATGTCACTGTAAAGATTGTTTGTTTGTAATTTGTATGCACATTGTGAACTTTTGCAGTCACATTCACATGACAGCTAGTTTTCTTTATTTCACACATAAATCAAATCGCATTCAGAGGATCGATTGTACGTTTAAGTTGTTCAAGAACTCCTTCTCAGGCATCAAAGGTTATTACCAAACTTGATTTAGCACCGAACTGCTCGATTGCCAAAACTAGGCATAGCTCTCCATAGCTATAAAGATGCTTAAAATGGTTTGCTTGAACATCTAAGTGAGACCCGTTTACTTGTTTAATCAAATTACCTTTGTGAAATCAAACGTCTTTGTAAGCATTATCATTACGATGACGTTTTCTTGCCACACCATTTTCCAAAATGCGTTGACGGTTTCTTCAGTTGGACCTTGAGTTACAATATAGGCATTTGGCTTTAACAGACTCTGTTAAAGAAAAAAATAAGTATGCCGATTACGAATGGCTAAACTGTGCGCGCAACAGGTACTCAAATGAGTCGTCCGATTATAGCAGGTGTATGCATCAACATTATTTAACAAAACTTACATCAACATAGGAAGCATTTACGTAATCCGATTGCGGTGAGCCTTCGTCTTTTTTTAAAACGACACGATTGTAATCATATGGAATACATCGCATGTTTTGGTTCTTGATTTGATTGTGCTTCTTTGTTGCATGCCTGCACGTGTTCCCTTCAACCTTGATCGCAGTCTGAAAAACGAAATTCAAAAAGCACGTGTCAGACATCTTTGGAGCTATTTTTTATCGATTTAGCGAAGTATAGATTATCTATTTACAAGACTCCCTATAAATTTGACCTTTTTCAGTTCAACACTTTGCATGAGAAACGTTACAAACTTAAACAAATCATATCACATTTTTGTTATAGCAAACTCACCATAAATTCGAGTTTATGAAGAACAGGAAATTTCCTTCGTTGCTCACACAGCCTTAAGAACTTTTTAAGGCTCACCGGTGTGCTTGGCATCGCTCGAGATAGTGAATTCGCCTCATCTGAAATTAATCTTTCTGCTTGTAAGAACTGTATATTGTGAACAAAGTTTATGAATCTTACTTCGAACCTCTAGCCTGATTTTATCTGGAAACAGAAAAACATAATTAAATAACTGATTGTATGTATATATTAAAATTTTTCAACTGTTTCACTCTGTTGGGATAAAGACGTTCAATAAAACACGCCATCTGCAGTTGCAATGAAATCTAGCAAATATCCGAGGAACTATTTTTTTAAATAGAAAAAAACTTACCGAATGACAACAGGCCACTATTAAGCATGCTCAGCTTAATGGCACTAGGGAAGGACACTAGCCTTGACGAATCAGAATTCTTGCGCTTTTTTTCGAGATCCGTGTAAGTTGACGAAGACCTAAAATTAGAAACACGGTAAGATGCGTTTTGAGTTGAATATATTTTTTACATGTTTTAATATTGACGCAAGATAATGAATATTAAATTTTGTGAGTCTCGAAGTGTCAAGTATAGCGTAGATGTTGTAATGAGCGTGCTGAAAATACTTCTTTAATTTGCTTTTGCTGAGATCGAAGTTCAAAAAAACACGGCTTATTACAGCTTTCAGTCAAACGATATAAGGGCGGAAAATCAGTTTCTGCAAAAGTAATCTGACATTACTGACCAGTTTACCAATATTTAATTATAGTTAAAGAGCTTTACGCTGTTTTCGTAATTTTACGACGTCAAATTGTTTTTTTTTGTTTTCAAACGGATGATTTTTAGGCCTAAAAGTACTACTTTTTCTTATAATTATATTTAAGTTTGTTCAAAAAACCCTCCCTAAAGGCAAGTGCGTACTGGGTATTGAATTAGCTAATTAGTAAGAGATTCTAATATAGAACTTATGACATCAGACAGACTTTATGGCACCCAAGTAGGTATACATACAAAATAAAATAGACACATGATTGCATACTTCAATTCCATATTGTAGGTGGTTAATCCCAGTGGATCATCATTCAGAATCATACCACAAAAATGTGTACATACCTACACGTCATTCTGTTGTCCTAAGCGAATGTAAATCTATTTAACATGAATACAAATAGGTAGATTCAGGATCACAAAGTATATTAGTATGTATGCAACGAATGTGGGTACATCAAAGCTGAGTGTGCAATTTACGTGTTCATATCAGATACTACAATCTGACAGAGAGTGATTGGCAGTTGTTGCCCCTTTCATATATGTGTGGTCTACATCCGCCCAAAGGGAGAATCCTTATCCGGTCCATCTATCGCCCCAACCTTTCCATATTGGATTCTTATTTCTTTCGCATCATATGCTGACATCATATGTTTACAACTAACAATTTATATTCAAAACAGTCGATAAAAATGTGTTGACATTCCAATACAAAAAATGCGTATACGAGTGTATATAAATAAGTAACATTTCTGTTTTTGTGTTTTTAACTCGACAGATTTTGCTCAATACAATTGAATTTGAAAAAAAAAATGCCACATACCTGGATCTATGTTTTCTTAGGGCTTTGCTCTGACGAGCCCCTCCTTTGGCAGCCACTTCATCCATTTCAAGATGTGTTGCGTACCTTTCACCAAATAATTTACTGTCAAATAATATTCAAGTAGAACATATCGCCAGAAAAGTACCTGTAATTTTATATTTGTAAATAAGAAATATGTTTATTATAAATTAATTTGTTTTCTTACTTCGATAACGACACTCAGCAAGAGCAATCTAAAAGGAATGTCATATCTTAAATATGAAAACACAGTACAAGGATTAACTCAATGAAAACTTCATCTACATGAAAATGACGCGAGTACATGACATGCGCCTCCGATCCAAAAATAGGATACAGAGAGTTAAATATTCGTTTGTATAAATCAAGATGGATAAAAATAACATAGGTAGAGAAGAATATTTCATTTACACGAGTTCAAATCTTTAGGTAGATACTATAAAAGAAAATGTAAACAAAGTGTGAGTATAGAGTACTAAGGTATGCGCCACTTTTTGGGACAGTGTTTACAGTTCTTAAAGCAATGTTGGATTGCTGATTTAAAGCATGTCATATGAGATTGTTGCTTTTAGTAAATTAAACGAAACATACAAATTTATTATCCGTTCGCCACTTCCGGACGCCATTTTGTTTTGTAGGAAAGCGAAATTTCGTCATCGTTGTAAAAATGTTTGTATGCAGAAATTTCCCATAATTCGTTTCGTATTATGTAAGCAAGGTAACCGACCGAAAAACGAGTACATGATGAAGTTTTAATGAATTGTTGGTTAAATTTACTGAAACTAGTTACCAATTTCAATAAGGACGGGTCGATGTTCAAAATAGAATGAAACAAGCTGTGTGTGCGGTGTTGACGAAAATCCGTTTTTATTTGAAAGGCACTTTTGAGTCACGAGCAGTTAGAATAGAAGTTGCACTTAAGACAAAAACCATCACTCTTACAACTCTTACAGACTAGAGAGTGCTCGTCTTTTGCTAAGCGCTTGTTTATAAATCTGAAAATCTGTTGGGAATGGGATAGACTTAAGTCAATCTTGATTTGGATTTCAAATCACTTTTGAGAAATCTAATTTTTTTCTCAGATTTACACATACTTTCACTAACACCAATGTTTATGGCACACAGCTGGCGGTTACGAATTGTTTATCGTTGGAAGGACAGATTTTTTAGCTGAATTATTTATTTTACGCGTATGGGATCAAGCTCTTTTTTATTAAAATAGCGAACCCACTGCAGCGCCATCTGCCGGGCTGATTTGTAAATCTAAACCATCCAGGACGCCACCCAAACGCAGACTAAAATGAAAAGGAGGTTCGGTCTTCCTTATCTTCTCGAACCTGGGGGCTGGGATTCGAAGATCCTCATAGCTGGAGCATTATTGTCCATTCGCTCGATGTGGCCGAGCCAATGTAGTCGACGTATTTTGGCTTTTTGGACTACATCCACATCTTGATACAGCTCATAGAGCTCGCGGTTGTATCTTCTCCTCCATTCACCCTCCTGGCACACAAGACCAAAAATCCGCAGAAGAATTTTTTTTTTTTCGAAAGTTTTAGCTCTCCCTTCCTGCTTATCGTCCAGCACTCGGCGCCGTAATGCAGAGCTGGCAGTATAAGGGTTTTGTAAAGCAAACATTTCGTCCCTCGAGTTAGGAGTTTATAACCCAATTGTTTTGCCAAACCGAAGTAGCAGCGGTTTCCTAAGGTAATTCTCCGCCGGATCTACAGTCTACACTAGGATGTCATTCGTAGAGTTCATGTTTACTCCGAGGTAGATGAACTCCTTAACTACCTCGAAATTGTTGCTATCAATAGTGACGTTTTGTCCTAGGCGGTGGACAGATGTTTGTTTGTTTGTTTGTTGATAGCATGTACTCATACACACGTACAGTAGAATTATATATATTAAGACTAACGGACTCCTACTTGCAATTTTCTATTTTGCCACTCGAAAAGCCATTCCGGAACAATTGCACCCAAAATTTTCAATATTTTTCATATAAAAATCCATTTTCGATTTTTCCGTAGGTTTTCCAGCTGCTCAAATGGAAATTGCGAACGATGTCCTTTTCAACACAGCAATAAAGCAACGATTACATGTGTCATTAGGTCTTTTCCTTTACTTTTTGGTTCAATTTTGGCAATATGTCACATTTCTCTCATTGCAAGAGAATTCGCTCACCGAAATGAAATATAACAAAAAAGAAAAGGAACGCGTTGAACCACAAATTTGAAAAATGTGAATTTATTTAGAGCGGGAATATTGAAATAACAGTAGAAAAAAACACAAATTTATATTTAAGACCACAACTTGAATTGCTTTGAATGCACAAATTAAAAGCATCAATTGTTTCGCGTCTTACATATATTTTAATGCTACAGTCAGTTACAAATAAGCATTTGAACGATTTGACAACCATCTGTCAGCAATAACCAACTAGCCCAAAGAAATTTCTTGGGCTACTATTTGCAAGTTTTTTATGAAGGGGAAATGTTTTGTTCTCTCTTTTTGGCTCTCTTATGCCCAACTTTTGCGTAAAGGAACGAAGTTTGACTAAATTTGGCTAATGGGTTCGAACGCATTATCGTAAGGGAACAGACCTATTTTAGGTGGCAAATTTTGACAGGCTGGCGGCACGAAAATTCAGTCATTCGGTGGTCACTCATGTGTCTTTCGTGAGAGGAGTGACAATTCGAGGACAAATGTTTACGTCAAAATTTGTCATGAAAATTGGCATGCGCAATCGTAGGGTATGCTAATGCGGAACGATTCTGACAGCTGCACGATTGTGCTTAAAATTGCGCCATAAACAAATAATTACTCATTTCATTATTTGATGATTTGTCCATGATTGCACAATGAAGAAAACTCGACTACAGTTATGAGTTCCCTGCTTACCAGTGATGCCAAGTCATGTATTTTTGATCTCTCTACGCAAAACTTTGCATTTGCATTTATGAATGGGCTCCTTGTTTGCCACCCGCTCAGGCCGAATTACTACTTTTCGAATGAGAACAACAAAATCCAAATAATAATGCATAGATAACTTTAACTTTTATTTTTTTTTTTTATTTACACTTTTTGATTGTTAATGTATTCTTTGTTGCTTTTTATTTTGTTTTGTTGTAACGTATTATCTTTAATTCGTACTGAAATTTACGTACCTATTCAATGAGAAAGAAACAAAAGCATATTTGTAAGTTTTAAACATACATAAGAAATGATTTTTTTTTGTATTTACATTTTGATTATACGTCATTATTTTTTGTTGTATTTTATAATGAAATACTTATGAATGAAATAATAATAATAAAACAAAAGAAACAATATGTCGTATTTAAAAGGAAATTATTATACTGGGTAAATTTAACATTTGTATTCTCGTTCTTATTGTTATTTGCGATGTTAAATACTTTATTCTAGAATTAAGAGATATCGAAAACAAAACAAGTGTTTCGAGCTAAATTCAAGACATAACTGAGACAGATGCATATAATATTTTAAAGTCGTGTGATAAATTAGTCCATAAATATATGTATAAAAACGTTAACCAATTTCTAGGAATAGGTAATAAACAACAGTGTTTTTAATTTATTTACATATCAACATACATATTACTGAAAATACAATTTCTATAATTTTTTTTCTTGTCGGTTTTTCTTTTTACGAGGACGTGTTACGAAGCTGTTTACAACTAGACTTCTCAGTTATATCCCTTTTTAATGTACTTTGTTCTTTCTGAATAATCGATTGAATTACCACAGTTTAATAGCTCATGACCATCCGTCTGTAAGCATGAATCGATGCGCTCAAGAGGTGATTGATCAAGTTGAACAAAGGGAGAAGGTAAATATATAAACATATGAAATTGGCTCTTGAATGTTGTGTACGGTGGATAACTAATCAGTATAGGTCCACATAAAGTTTTTGTTTTTCATCTGAAACACCCATTTAGTTGTAGGTATAAACATGAAATGTAACTTGGCGGAGAGCCTCCACTGAACGGTTCACTAATGAGCAGCTGCAATTCACAAAGAGATGAAGAACTTTCATTAGGATTCGTATGCCGCCAGTAAAGTGAGTTCTTAACAAGTTGTCAAGGTGTCGTGTTAATTAAGCTATGTCCTATCTTTACATTACTTGTCCCGATCCTTAACAACTTTTCTATCCTATCTTCTCATGGTGCCGTTAAGCGGTATGTATGGACTGTAGGTTGGGTACATGCTGCCCTGTTGGGCAGCCCTTTGAATAGCACTCGCGTCTTGGTATTGCGACTGCATATTCATGACGCCCATTTGTACGGGAATTTGTGTCGCGGGGCTGTTGATGAAGCTGGTAGCGGTTGCGGTGTTGGTAATGTAGCCAGCGGTTTGTTGCGTTGTCATCCGATAGCCATTGAGCGCGCCGTAGGGAGACATCAGGTTCGGATTGAGCGCCACGCCCGACGACCGGCCACCTGCAGACATGTGTTGCACAGGCGCTGATGCGGCGTTGCGCAACGGACGCGATGAGTTTTCTGCCGCAAGCGATGTGATTGTTGGCGCCCCATTCATATTGCCCGGATAGTATTTGTGGTACTGCAGGGGTGATATTTGGGCCTGCAACGAGGCTGGCGGCGTTGTCAGATTCCTATTCTGATTCACTAGATGGGGTGGTGGTGGTGTCATTGTGCTGTGGGGATGGTGGTTCGGTGGTGGAGTCAGGTTGACCTGTCCCGCTGGAGATGTATTGCTTGTTTGAACTTCCAAATCATTGGTTAGCTGTTGTAATTTAGAAAGACTAGACAAATTACCAACTAATAACGATGCACCTCCGGATGCTGAGGCAACGGCTGCATTTCCTTGTCCTTGGGCTGGCTGTCCGACCGATGCAATACTTTGTACTGTACCAGGTGTAGTGGTTGATGTATTTATTTGCATAGCCGAGGCGGATGACGACATGGGAGTGGGCGTTGGCATCGGACCTGGTGTCTGTGAGGCGGAATTGCCGCCTGCGTAGAAATTGTTCACAGACGATGAGACTGCACAAGAAGATGGCGATGGTCCGAGGCGTTGATGCGGACTTGACAGCGCATGCTGTACAGACAGATTGCTATGGCTGCCAGCCATTCTGTGCTGTATGACTGTCGGCATCGAAACTGGATTGTATGCGTTCGGGGAATTGCCAGCATAGTTCTGACCCATCTGGGGCAGCGTCAAGTATTCAGCCGATTGATGCATTCCCTGATGGTGATGCACATGCGGCACTATGGAACCAGTTAAATGACCATACTGCTGCATGTGTTGCAGATTTTGATGGTTTTGCTGTTGCTGGCTTATTTGTTGCATGGGTTGGTTCGGACTGGAGAGCTGCTGTTGCACAGCATTATTAGCAGTCGACGCAGTACTGATTCGGGGTGGAGTACTTCTGCTGGTTTGCCTCTGGTGATTATTGGCATTGTTGCCGGAGCGGCTTATCTTGGGTGTAGATGACCGCTGGCCGCCGGCATTTGCGCCACGAACCTGCAAGAAGAAATATACACAAGTGTTAGGAATGACGGAGAGGGAACACCAACAGAGAATACCACTAGACCCAGAACGTCGGAAGCTGTTTCCTTGAATGCTTCCAAAAAATACACAACACACACAAAAAAGAAAAAGAAAAGGAAAAGGAAAGCAAACAAAAGTAAACAAACCTGCTGGGAGATCTTCCGATTTTGATTCTGCTGCGATTGCTGCTGCTGCTGCTGCTGCTGATTGGCCATGTTTCCAGATATGCCCATCAGACTTATATTCTGCGGCGGACTCGAAGTCGACATGTTCATGTTGTTTTGCTGCTGACTCGTCTGATGTATCGCCATATGGATTGCCGACGAATTCGTCTGCGTTTGCTGCATGGAACAATCGGAAAACTGTTGATGCTGTATTTGCACACTGGGTGGACGGACATTTTCTACAGAGTTCTGCGATGTTATATCACTAGCAATGCTCGCAGGCGACTCCAGGCCCAACTGCGCCGCCACATCAATGTCACACTGGTCGTAATGATGCAAGGCGTGCACTGAATTATTGGCCGAGTCCGGAGTGTACACAACCATTGACGATATCTCAGTCGAGGCAGAGCCCTGTTTCATATTATCCAGATTTGGCGTTGAGTTACCAGTCAAATCCTGATCATGGCTTTGTGCTTTTTGAGCTAGGTGCTGCTGTTGTTGTTGCTGTTGCTGTTGTTGTTGCTGCTGCTGCTGCTGTTGCTGCTGCTGCTGCTGCTGTTGCTGGTTCATCAAACTCAACGTGCTCTGGTTGTGGGCGCTCGCAGATGTGTTATGCTGCTGTTGCTGCTGTTGTATGGCAACACCTTGTTGTTGGGATATGTTTGCGGGGTGTTTGTGCGAAGAATGATCCAGCGACTTCATATTGTTCTTGTTGTTCACACTGCCGTTGGATATTTTCGCCTGTTGCTGCTGATTCTGATTGTATTGCTGGCTGTTGTCGAAGCTGTTCTGCTGCTGTTGTTGCTGTTTGTTGAGACTGCAGCTGCTGGCGGCATCCTTGGCCAGTTTATCTTCCTTTTTTGTATTGCTGCTGTGGCTGGAGGTGTTCGATAATTGCTTGTCGGTGTTCGAACTGCTGTTCTTCCGGTCGACTCGTTGCTTTTCTTTTTGCACAGCAATTGCCTGGTGCATTTGATGGTTCTGCTGTTGCTGCTGCATGGCCAGGGTGTTTTGGTAGAGATTCTGGGTAAAGCTATGCCCGTACGCCATTGAGGTGGCCAGATCCTTGTGATACTTGTTTTGAGTCTTCTGAACAGCACTTGCGTCCAGGTGGGAGAGGTTATATCCTGGGTAGTAGTCCCACTGCCAGTACTGCGGAGAGGCATGATAGTTGGGCAGTTGATTCATCGCAAATTGCGGGCCAATTTTGTTCAAGTCCACCGTTGTGTGCGTTTGCTTCTGTTCAAGACTCTTCGCAGCTGGGAACTTGTCGTGTTGCGACGGCGAGCATGACATTGACGAGAGCGTCAATGAGGACTGGGCGGCTGTGAATGGTATGTGCATGCCACTGTAGGCGTTCGCCTCCTGCTTCACCGTGGTAGTGCACCTCGCCAAGTTCGGATTGGGGTTCTTGTTGCTGGAACTGTTGATGTTTTTGCTCGTCTGTGTAGCGAAATTGGAGTTCCAAGTTGTCGCACAACCAGGCGACACAGAAGAGGCCTGTTGGGGCTGCTTTTCTGTCTTGATTTGATCAACTTGCTTCTTGGTTTCCATCTTTATACGTTCCACGCTGCTCTTCTTGTCAACGTCAACCACATCTGCAGACTCGGTTGTCGAATGGGTGTTGTCGCTCCGCATTGAGTCGTTATGCTGCGTAGTAGTAGACTGCTTCTGTTTAACGGTGGGCTTATGAGCACACTGCAACTGAAAATTTGTTGTGCGGCGGCTATCGTCCCGATCGGAGGCTTTTTGTTGTTGACTTTCAGCCGGCTTGGTTGAGGTTAGGTCGATTTGTGGAACAATTTCCTGCCGTTTGGGCGGTGCTGCTTCAGCCAGCTGTTGCGGTCCCTGTGGGACAGTTTTCAGCGAGCAGAAATTGTTTTGCTGCTGCTGTTGGTGTTGGATTTGCGTGGGCGGCTGAGGAGGTGCTGCCTGATTCATTTGTTGTTGTTGCTGCGGGTAGTTACGTTCTTGGTGTTGTTGTTGTGGCGGCTCAGCAGCTTTGTTCGACTTTTCTACTGCTGGAGGGCTATTGCTAGCCGGCTGCTGTTGCACTTGATGTTTCTGAACAGCTTTGGGAGTGTTTCCACTCTGTGTTGACTCATTTTTTTCTGTTTCTGCCGTCCTTGCAATTACTGACGGTGGTGTTGTTTGGACAACACTTGATTCGCTCTTGATTTCCGCTGGAGGACTCACAATTACCTTTTCATTGATGGAAGGGTCGATTTTTGTGATTTTCTCCGGTGCTGGCGCCTGCAGTTTGACTGTTATTTCTGCTTCCTTTGGACTACTGCTTTCGGGAACGGGAACGGCAACGGGAGCACTCTCGGTGAGAATTTCTTTGATCTCTATTTTATTATCGACAATGATTTGTGGTCTTTGGGGAGCGACGTCGCCACCATCATTTAAGGCTGGTTTCACTTTCGGTACGTCAGCCGGCACAGCAGCAGAAGTCGTCGTCTCCTTCTCGCAAACTGTGTTAGCTTGGACAGCTTCGAATTTCTTTTCCACTACAGTGTCCGCTTCAAATGCAACACTCGAAAGTACAGTTTCTAGGTTATGCAAGCGTTCTACGCTGCCGTTCTTAATTATACTCTCGTTCTCCTGCACACACTTAGTTTCTACTGATTTGATGGCTTTCTCCTCTTGTTCCTTCTTGGGGGACACTGCTGTCGGTGTACTCGATTGTACGAGAGCACAGCTTTTTTCCGGGGGTAAACAGCTTGCAGTGCTGCGAAAAGCTTCTGAGGGCAACGTCTTTTTAGTCTTTTTGGCGACGGCTTCCAGTACCTTCTCTTCGTCCTCGTTCGGGACTTTCGCCGAAGGCAAAGTCTGACTAAAAGCTGTTGCTTCCGCGTTTGCCAAGACTGCGACTTGATCCGTCTTCGCTGCATCGTCCTTCGCAATCTTCTTGCTGTCGTCGCTTTTGCTATCGTCTGTTGTGCAGCTGTCCGAGCAAATGGACACATCGTTTCGCTGTTGTGTCCCGTTCCTCTTTCCCCTTAGCTTGGGTGCCACGTTTATGGTTTTGTTTGTCTCCTGCGCTGAAACGTCGTTTGTAATTGAAACCGTCGGGTCTTTTACGTTTTGCACAGCAGTCTTTACGGGTGAGCTCAATACTTTGTCACTAGATTCTTCCTCGCATTTCTCCATATCAATGGACGAGGCAACACCCAAGGCCACGCTATCACTTTGTTTCGATCGGTTTGGTTCATCGCTGCTGCACGCACCATCCATATTCACTGACGTGTTTGCGTTCTTTTTCTTATTGAAGCGCTTTCTTCGACTTACATTCGGCGTTGTCGCAGGATCGGCTTTGACCCTGCCTGTGTCTGACACAGGCGTGTCCATTGAGTCCGTATTCTGGTCACTGATGACTTCGGTGACATCATTCGCTACATGTCTTTTAATTACGTTTGAGGCCTTCGGCAGCGGTATTGGGGTTTTTCTATTCGCTAACCGCAACGACCTGCTCGACTGGATAACGCTATTCGCCTCGGTTCTCCATCTTTTCTTTCGGGTCGCCGAGACGAGGCGGTCATGCCGCCTTCGCAGCAACGTCGAGCCAAACTTTTGGTTCTTATCCGCCGTCTCCACTTTGGATCGTAGACTAAGACGGCTCCTCTTTGGCTCAACTATAACCGTAGATGAGTTGTCGTTATCATTGTCATTATCACTATCGGTTTTAGTCTTGCTCCGTTTTCGCTTCATGGTAGCAGTGGCGACCTTCAGATTTCCATCAAGCAATGCATTTCGTAAGCTGTTCCGCTTTACATTTTCTACCTTCGAATGTTTTCTCACCTCGCCGAATGTCGTTTCGAAGAACTTCATGGGACGAGCTCGTCTCCTGCCGGAAGACGTCATTTCGAGAGTATCCTCGAAACTTGTTTCATTCCGCGCAGGAGACAGCGGCTCGGGTGTCGCATTCTTCGCCACAATTTTCTTGCGCTTTATCGAATTCAATTTTTCCTTCACATCACTTGGGCGTTCCAATTCTTCGTCATTTTTTATATCAACTTGCTTATTATCTTCCACTTGCTTCGGAATGGCTTTTATCGGTTTCATGTAGGCCTGGTTGTTAGCTGCAACCTTACGTATGCGGTACATTTCTGGGCTACCCCGTTCGTGTTTGTTGATTGGCAAGTTTCTTCCCGTTAATCGAGGCGATCCAGCCACACCCGGCGCACCCACTTCTTCGTCTGAGGGGGCATTGTTAAACTTTGTCATACCCAAGGACACCGGTATGTTTGACAAAAGTGGCGTCCATCGTAGGCACTCCGATTCGATCGGGATTCTGGTTTTCGACTTCATCACCCTCTCGTTGTGCATCAGTACTTTCGACCAATTTATCTTGATGTAGATCTTGTAACGTATGTCTCCCTTCTTACGACCTAGTTTCACAAAGTTCAGCAGCTGAAAGGCCAAAGCAATGTCCGGCAGAAACAGGCCCGTTTCATTAGCCAGAGCTCTGAATGTTATCTTGTCGCTGTTACGGTGCTCATAGAGATACTCCAAGACCACCGACTTCCAATACGCGTGATACGACACCCGACCCAGGTCCGACAGCGGTTTCTCCGGCGTTCCCAGCTGACCCTCTTCGCGGCTTAATAGGTAACTGAAATCAATTAGAAATCGTCCAAAACCCTGCCGCTGATACTGTGGCATAGTCATTATGCACGAGACATTATACTTCTGCGTGCAATGCTTCTCCTTGGAGAAATACCCAATCAGATGACAGCCTTTCTTATCGTTTTTGGTGAGGATGTAGAACAGAAAAGGTTCCACGTCGTAGTACAGGGTCTTATGGTCCAAGAACAACTTCGCCAACAAACATAAATTTTGACAGTAGATTTTATTGATGTTGCCATCGACCTCGAACACGGAAATGCCATCGTTTCGGTAGATTTCCGTACCGGGTGGATGCCGCCAGTAGCACTTGTCCTGGTGGCGTGCCAGCACAGCCTTACTCTTTGTATATTTCAAGCAAAATTCGCAGAGGAACAGTTTGGGTAGCCTGGAATTTTTCGATATTTTGTAAAGAAATGGTTTATTGGTGAAAAAGTTGGCATATTCACCTAGCATACTCCTGCGGAAATGGACTGGAGTACCATGTCTGGATTTCCCATTTGCCAAATTCAATAGCCGCCGGACAGCGTTGCTGTGCGGCAAGTGCAAGTGAAGGCGGGCTCAGCAATGTTGGATTCAGACCGGGAATCGCCAAGTTCAATCTGGAACTCGGATTCTCTACTTCGGCTACTGCTTTTGCGGATTTCTCCCGAATTTCCTTATACATCTTCACATCTTTCTCCGTAATGCCGGGTGGCAGTTGATTTTCTGAAGTAATAAAAAAGAAATAAAAACTCATTAGGTAGGTGTTGCAAACAGAGGGGGTGCTTATATAAAATTGTGAAGGGTAAAATAAATTTGAGTTCGAGATCAAACCAATTTTCCTGACTAAATCTAGGTTAGGTACGTGTTGCAATGTTGATAATGGAAATAAAGACATGTGTTACAACAATGTCTGAGATACCACCTGTGTAACAAGAGCTTGTTGCAGCACGAAGGGTTTCGCACTTGTGGAAAGGTATTGCAAACAGTATTCTAAAATTGAAACTGCACCCGCGGGTTCGATTTCGATTTATGTTTGGATCAAATTTCTTTTGCGTTGGGCAACCACAGAGATGATATCCAAGTGAGCTGTAAGTAGGAATGTCATACCACGCGAAAAACGAAGTAGCAACCGTGATCGTTAGTACTGCAAAATGTCAGTCCATTGAATGGAAGTCAAGGAGGTTCCGCTTGGAGGAACCCTGAACACAGTAGAAGGCAACTGCCAATCTACGTGCTGATCCTTCAGAAGGGTGCCGTACTCAAATTATTATTATTATTATATAAGGAGGACTGCATTCGGAACTCGCTTGTCATGGTCGCTGTTGTTCGGTTAATTTAAATCAAAACACATGGTGACGAACGGACGCGTTAGAACTGGCAACTAGTTTCCACCGTGAGTCTAAAACGCTTTAAAACAACTACCAGTAAACAAAAAAACTACAAGCGGCAGGCTCAGAGTGCGAAAACACATCAACTCTGCTGATGAAGTTTTGCAAGACTTTGCATAACCTCAAAAAATAAATAATCCGTAATTCTGTGATAATATTTCCACTTTCTGTATCAGCACATGAATCTGCGCTTAGTGCTCAATTTAATCAAAGGAACAACGCTGTCCAAGCATTGTTTCTCTGTCTCAAGAACGTAAACTAGGAGCGAGTCCCTCTTCGCCAACCAAC
Organism: Cheilosia vernalis; assembly: GCA_949126925.1. Lineage (NCBI taxonomy): Eukaryota > Metazoa > Arthropoda > Insecta > Diptera > Syrphidae > Cheilosia > Cheilosia vernalis. The sequence goes on along the minus strand of OX421362.1, from coordinate 19,349,231 downwards.
TAGCAGACTTGAACAACAAAACAAAACAAATTGAAGGTAGCTACGCCAACAGTTGTACCCTTTGTTGTTCCAACATAAATATTGATTTGAAGTGCTTTGGCGTCTCCCTTTTCAAATCCTCCTAAACCCACCCACGTAGTCAAGAACAGACTGCTGGTTCTAAGAAAACCGCGTAATCCCAGCACGAATCAATCCACGTGCACAACAACTGTTGCCAACGCAAACAACCGATGACGAAAGTCATTTATATCTCTCAATATAAGAAAAAAAAAAAAAACAAACAAAACAAAATGGCAATCATTAGTTGTTCTTACCCAATTGTGGAAGACAATATGGATTGACTAAGTCACTCGTTTCAGCATTGTCGAATATATTACATTGATAGCTCCTTTGCCGCAGCTGGGCAAAGTCCAGTTGGTTTTTGTCCTCGAACAAGCCATTTCCGAACTCGGAGTCTTCCTCATTGTTGTAACATTTTGCGGCATTCAAGACTGTCTTCGAAGTGAGGTAGGGCACCTCTTCGCTAATTGCATTCGATGAGAATATGTTCTTCTTCTCCAGCGGCATTGACACAAGTGTTGTAATACGTTTCTTGTGGTGATTGTTGCCGCTGCTGCTACTGCTGCTGTTGTTGTTCCTAGTTAACATGCTGTCGTTCGCCTCTACAGCAGGATTCGATGTTGCCGAGAACAGAGATCCGCACGTTTTGACACTGGTCGTTGAGTCCTCATTGACCGTCGACATTGACAAAGACGAGGAGTTATGATTGGGTAGGTAGTGAGTTGTTTTGTCCTGCACGTCCGGATTAAAGTGGTTGTGTTTCTGGTGTTCGTTTCGGAAGGTTCGTCTGGTTTCTTTTAGAGCCTTGGCCGAGTTGTCAACCAGAAATCCCTCTGTGGGGCTGTCTGTTTCCACGTCTTTGCCTTTTAGGCTAGTGCGCGAGTAATTCGACGTTGTAAAGATGTGCGACAAACCATCAAACAGTCCCTTGAGCTGAGTATTTTTCTTCTTGATTTCTCTAGAGGACGAACTGTTGCTGTTGGCCTTGGAGAAGATATCCACTTCCTTCTTGGCGACAGCCGCAAACCCCCATATGTTCTCATCCTTCACACCTGGGTTGTCGTTTTGAAACGGATTACACTTTAACTCGTTCAGCCGATCCGTGGTATTTGACGCGCTTTTCTTACTGTTTCTGGAGAGAGTCATTTCCGATTTGTCGCTCTTCTCTGTATCGTCATCACCATCGTCGTCATCGTCGTCATCACCGGATGAAGAACTTTCACAGCTGCTGCCACTGGAATACGTGGCCGAGCTGCTCGACGAGCTGGAGTCTGAGGAGCTGCTGTCACCCTCCTCATCGTCGTCGTCTTCGTTGTCGCTCGACGAACAAGAGGTAGACGTCTCGGAAAGTTTTCGTTGCCGTTCACCACCACAGTCGGCCATGCCGCTTTTATGATCCGATCCATGCATGGGACTGTTCGCGGATAACTTCTGAATCTTGTTCGCTTTGAGCGAACCCGGCAGATTCATTGCAGCTTTGACCACTCGTTCGCTGTTGAACGCCGAATGCCTGAAGAATTTCTGCTTTTCCTTCGACATTTTGTCGTTCTTCTTAATGTCTTGACATTGAAACGACGTCGAGGTGGATGGCTTGCTCTTCATGTCGCCAAACAAGGATTGTACATGCTTCCTTTTGGTGCCAGATTCCATTACTGGTTTTCTGTCGACTTGCTCATACACATCATCGTTGTCGTCATCTTGATTCGAATCAAAGTCACTGCCGCACTCCTCGGACAAGTACTTGTCCTTTGTCTGCGACCTCCTACCCTGCGCAGTCCTTCCTTCAGGCGATTTCAAAAGGCCTCTACGCGACGACATCGACTCGTCCAAAATATTCCGATTCGAGGATCTTTTCTTTGCGCTTAGGCCGTGCTCCGAGCAGTAGTTGCACCTGAAAATAATTTCTCCAGTTACCTAGAAGAGATTCACTCACAAGTTCAATTACCTCCATGGACTTTTCGGCTTTTTATCGGACGCGGGATTCAAACAAGTCAAGTGAAAACTCTTCTGGCATATGTAGCAGTCCAGCAGACACGGTCCTTTAAGGCGATCACTACACAAATCACAATCCTTGCACTTGAAGCAATGCCACTTGTTGCCACGCGTCGACAATATATACAGCAGGACTTGGGATTGCGACTTACATTTACCGGCAATGTTGGCACACGTCGTATGCAGCGACATTCCGCAATTATCACATGAGCTGAGGGGTTCGGGTATGCCGCTGCCATTTCGCTCGGCTGTGCCACAACATTGAGAACACATCGGATCGCCCTGCAAAGAGATAGATAAGTAAATGCTGTTTAGATTTTGGTGGATGGACTCACTCTGTTAATTCTGTCCGTTGAGCTTTCGGCAGTGTTTGCAGATTTGCGCGGTGTTGTCAACGAGCGTCCCTTCTTGTAGAGTTTGCCATCTTGAATTAGAAAGCCGGCGTCTATTGCTTTTTTAATCGAATTCTTGATGACAACCTTCAAGTCGGTGTCGGTGCCCAGTTCAATGTTATTGAACTTTTGCACATAGTTCTCTATGCTTTTGAAGGTGGAGCCCTCACACTCGCCCAAGTCGTGCACAGCTTTAGCTACGACTTTGCACAGATTTGTATTCTTTTCGATTGAGATTTTTCTCTTTGCCATGGGAGCTTTGTACGAGTGCAAGCCCTTGTTATAGACTTTGATCACAGCCCCGGAGTCGACGGCTTCCTCGAGTTTCTCGGCTACAATGTCCTCATGGAACTTGTGGTGGCTGCCAATGGCTTGGCATATTCTTTGAACGCTCGGCCTTTGCTTTTGCGAACGAATTTTTGCGATGGCGTCTAGTATCCATTGATGCCACACATCCAGACCGATTTCTTGAGCTGATTCACGCATTTTTAGTACTTATTTATCTGAAAACATTCTCACTTGAATTAACAGGAATTGATTCAATACGACTAACTTGGTTTGGGTGCAGTCGGTGGGATAGTTGATAGATGATTTTGGTTAGGATGTGGATGGTTGATTGATGTGATCTTTGTTAAGGGAAAGCAACAATTTAGCAGTAAATAGGTACGCCCAAAGCACTTCATGGAATTTATTAGTCTGCTCAACTTTTGCAACAATACACTTAACCTCAAACTCAAATAAACGATTGTAATATTATGTTTTTATGAAGAAATACGTGAAGAAGGTATTAGATTTTGAGGAAATAGCCACACCAATTGATCGATCAACAGGACACGGTTTTTTTATGCTAGGGAAGTGGAAGGAGAACTAATTGTAAGCGATCTTCCCGTTACCCAGATTGTACTTAATTTATTTACGCAAGTAGATATCTCAATATGGTTAATTATTGCAATGAAAGAGAAAACTGTCAAAAAAAGTCATAGCCGAAAAGCGCAGCCGTGTATTATATCACACGGCATTCGGCCTGATCTGTCAGATATTGAAATGTGAAGAATTAAAACTAGATTGAGGTTACATAGAAACTATTTTATTTTCGCATTTTAGTATAATTTACAATTGACGTTCACAGACCTCTACTGCAAGAAACAAGTTCAGCTTTCATTTGTTTTGGGATTTTCGGATTAAAGAAAGACTTCGCACGGTTCCGTAATAATCGCTTGAAATACTCATCGGTTTAAAACTATGAGAACCATTGCACAGGAAAGAGTTAGCTTGTTGAGAAGACGCATGATAAATACGAAGTACGATGTCATTAGGGCGTCAAAACCTCCATAAACGGTTGATTCCGAACCGACCGACACTCTCCAAATCATACAATATTGTAAAGCAAATTCATAGGACGGCGACTGTCTCACAAGCAATGACAGATGCTTAAGACAAGAGATTAAGGCCCATTTTATTCACTCGAAGTAGAACACAACTTGGGCATTTTAATATGGAAAACTCCCCGAGTTGTGTTCAACTTCCAGTGAATAAAATGGGCCTAATTGCACCATTGGTTTATCGACAAGTTATAGAGCCACTTGTCACTTTGTACGTTCGGTGTGCCATGATGTCTAAACACGACTTAGCCAAGGAGTTGTCATGTGAATTATTCAACAACATCCTTGAGACAATTCTACGAAACTTGCTTAATTCTACGAAATACTTGCATACGCTGATAACATGGTTGACATCATTGACAGAAGAGTCAAACAAAACATAGACGAATTGATCACAAGACCATATCAGAGGGAATTATGGTAGTTAGTTAGTTAGTTATAAAATCTAAAAAATAATAATATCAGAGAGTCAAGCGAACAGTTCAGACGCTGATTCATTTGGCTAAATATGAAATTGCGTAGTGAGCCAGTTGCGAGGTTCTATAAAAGACCCTCATCATAAGCAGACTAGCAAGGACAGATAAAGATGAAATCACTCGGTTTAACACGAATTGTCTCATCTCTGTGACGATATCCAGCGGAAGAATGTTATTTAAAGAACACCGAAGAAGAAACGTTATTAAAAAGAACACCGCAACTAACAAACCCAACGGAGTTCCGCCAAGCCACTCGATCTTCGAATAAAAATATCTCCGCTTGCGTCGGTCTGAGAATAGTTTGCGGAATGTGAACCGCGGTAAGGATGTTTAAGGATACCTTTCCGCAACGAGTAAAGCTACGTTGTCCGAAAAGTGTTGTGGTTTTAAATGCTAGCAAGAACGCTGTTGGTGTGTTTTAGATAAACCTTTTAGGAGAAATTTAAATAACAATTAAGGAACGGAGCTTTTACCATTCCGGTGAACAAATTACTGACAACACGAGGCTATGTAAAATGAACAAGTCGGGCAAATGAGCAATTTTAGTTTTTCCAATTTGCTGCGTCACTGCGAACTGTACATAACCAAAAATGGGAAGAAAAGCACCCAATTCCATAGCAATTGCAAACTGGTTGCTGGCTGTAACTAGCTAAAACTTGCGTATGCCGAAATAACTCAAGCCAGCTGTCAGTAATGTTCGTGAGTAGTAACGCCAAAGCCACAGAGATGGATCTAGGAAAATATCAAACGAAAAACAACTTTCCAATCGATTTTTCCAACGGCTAAGAAGGTAATTCTGTGTGTTTCATAAAAATGTTTAAACAACATAATTATTTTGCTCTCAGCAATTTATAATAAATAAGGAACTCCAATTTTGAAGAGCTCCTCCTCACACCAAGCGAGAATAGTTGACACCAATTTAAAGAAGATTCACCATGTTTATCATGCATCAAAGATGTTTGTTGTAGGTATCTAGTTCTACATGTAAGCAAACGGAAATTCGTTTATAAATGAGGTAACAGCATTGATTGAAATGTTTCAATAGATGCACAACACATTTTTCCCAGTTCATAATTAAATTATCTTCCGATTTTGTGGGTTTTCTCTAAATACTCATCTACCCTGGGGATACTAAAGGAGTCAACGTTACCGGTTTGTTTGATTCGTGAACGACTGTATGAATCATAAAAGATGGAAAAGAATTTTCTATTTAGACGGACAAAGATGTAGAAAGGTTTGTTGTGACCAAACCGAAACGTTAGCTGTGCTAAAATCGATTATGCGAACTTATCGAAAATTGTTTGCACTATACGTCATCCACACAAATGTGTTAATCGCGTAAAAAGAGGACTCAAGACAGCGCCTTAGGCCACACCTGTTAGTGCGAGAAGGGTAAATAAATTTCCTTTTTTTACGCCAAAATGTGGTAGAAAACTGCAAATTGTTTATTTCGTTTCATAATACATACATACACACTTATGATTGGAGTCCTTAATACTACTGCTGTTTAGAAAAAATGTTAAATGATGCACAGGACAGCAGCAGAAGGTGGTCGTATTGGAAACTAAAGTGGGCCAAACAGCGCTGCTAGGTGCGGTGCGTCTTGAGGCGCTGCTTTTTGGAGGCCTTTTCAAATAAAACACAAGCAAATTACAAACGCAAAGGATTTAAGATGAATAGACACTTTGAATCATGATGACGTATGATATAATTGCGATGCAAAGGTGAACTTTATTGACGTTTATTGAGTCTACCTCATACAAAAAATGACACCGAACTGCGCAGTTTTGTACTGCATTTTTTCCCTTCGTTTCGTCGAAGCTTCTACCATTAATGGAAAATGTCTATTTAATTTATAAATTAAATGAAAACGTTTCTTAGACTAAAGGGGAACCATTTAAAATGTTTGCAATATAATACACAAAAAAATGAAAACAATCTATAAAAACCATACATACTTGCATTCATGTAGTCTTTAGAATTTTGAACGTCCAATTCACTTGTGAAAAATCAAAAAAATTTGCACTTGAATTTCACAACTACATCCATTTATACATAAATTATAAAAAAAAAAAACTAATTATGGTCTCATCCAAAGAAATAGTTTTGATCACACTCAATTTATTCCGCCATTTTGTTCCTTCATCCAAGAAAAAAAAAAAAAACTCAACAAAGAAATGGCAGGAAAAAATTATAAAATATCGCTGATATCTTCTCGCGTGTTGCAATTAAATTAATTCCCGAATGCTGGATTAAACGTTTAGCATTATATTTTCTACCCCAGAATGTTTTTACAATTTATCTGCAGTATTCTTAGGAAATTTTACAAAGCTTCCAGTTTAGCATTGTTTTTATGAACTGTTTTTAATTGGCAAATGACATTTTCACAAAACATCACTACACTTTTAAAATCTGTTGACCCGATATAATTATGTACCTATTTGCGCTATTTTATCGTTTTAAGACTGCAATACGCGGCAATTCACACATTTAATAAATTAATTGATGGTGGAAATTAAATCTTTTGTTCAAACAAGCTAAAACCGATAAATTTTAACAACTCACAAAATTTATGAATTAGAATGTATATAAGCAGTGAATTTTTTCAGATGTACATATCGGTTTTCTTTCCAAATACCGCATCGCCATGAATTTATCTAATTGCGTTTATTCATGTAAGAAAAGGCGCTTAATTATTACGCTACAGTTGGACGCAATTTTTTGGTCAACTGATTGCTAGCGCTGAGTTGTTGCATTGGGCAAATTAAAATTGGCACCGTTTCTATTGCAACCCATTCCGCTGTAACTATTTAAACGTTACTAGATATATGAAACTAGCGGAAATATAATGTCGTTTTTATTGGGATTTTCGGATTTTGCTTTCAGATTTCAGTTTTTTCGTGCCCATTGAAACAATAAACGAGATTTTTTTTGCATTTGTAGTAGTGCATGTTTTAAAAGTCGGCTGTTCTTAAATTGTAATTTATGCTGCATTTACACGGTCACAAATTCCTATCACGGAAAATTAAAGGGATGCTAATGCTGCATTTACACGGTCACACATTCCTATCACGCAAAATTAAAGGGATACTAAATAGCCGTGTGACCCAAAGGGACAGCATTACCTAACACGCCAATAAACGTAACGCGTTTTTAGGCTGGCCATATTGTTTACGTGATAAAAATTATAGGAAAGCTCCGCATGTTGATATTTTTATAGCGATGGCTAAAGAAATTCCGCGTTCCTATAAAACAATATGACTTCCGTAAATGATGAACGGGCAATTATTTCTTTTTTTGGTGTAACTGATTGATGAACTGTTGGTTTAATTTACTGAAACTGATTACCACTCTCATTTAAAGTGTTTCAAATCAGAAATAGAAATGTTTTCAAGAAATTGCAGAAATGTTGGTGGGCGGAACCTGTGTCTATTTCCGTTTTACGTATCTATAATTATGGGTAGAACATCCATGGCACTTTAGACGTCTGATTTGTGGTCTCATTCTTACGCATTTAATAGCATTGGCTGTGGATAAACGGATATCTCTGTCACGTTTCATGCAAAAACGCACATGCTTGATGGTGTAAATCCAGTTTTATGCTTATAAAAATCCACTCAATTATGTTGATACACATTGCTGTAGCCAAATGTATTTTTTTCTCTATTTTTTACAGACTTGTCTTCTAAATATCTAATTAATAATACACTTTAAAGTTTGACAAAAGGCAAATGTTTAGTTGGTGTGGATCTCTCGATATCTGAGATATCGAGATTCGCAAAATTGCTCTGAGTCCGAAAAAAGTTTTTTTTTTCTGTCGCAATGGAAAACGACATAAATCCATAGGTGTATATCCAAGTCTGGATTTAGACGTTCGGTTTTAGTCATACGTCTATGATTTTCATGGTGGTTCAATGTTTTTGACAGAGATGAATGAATAAAATAGATGGTTATCTTTCGTACGTCTATCCCCTTGTTTACATTGTGGTTTTTGTAATTTCAACCCCCGTCTGTGAATACGTGTGACCAACAACAAAGCATACTGCTAATGGACGACCGCGAATCATCTTGCTTCGGTGTTTAATTATTTTGTGTTTTATTTTGAATTTGTTTGGTTTTTGTGGAGGGGTTGATTAAACTGAAAAAGATAGTGAAATACACATTAGAGAATACCGAATTCTTGCATTAAAGTCCAATTCATGAACTCACATATACTATAATAGAAATAAGCAGGTGTGTGTGACTTCATGATTTTTTATGGAAAACAGCTTGTAGGCAGCCGCCCTTCCACTGGAAAGTTATATATCTCTGTATTCCATTATCTTTGGTTTTTGACTTTGAGATATATATAACCTTCCAGTGGAAAGATGTTTTCCAGAAAAATTCATGAAGTCACACAAACTTCATATAAAATTTAATCAGTGTGTGGAAACCGCTTTGAAAATCGCTCGAATAACAATTATCAATACAAAAAAGTGCGACTTGACGGACCACACGAAATCTGAAATCCGTAAGCGAATCTTAAGATGACCAATCGGATACCTGAATTTAGCCTCGAATTATTCTGAGCGCTGTACTTCAGTGAACGCATTCAGAGCGCGAATTTTTTTTTTTTTTATTCAAAGGATATTTTTTATGCATATACATAAGCGTACCTTTTGAAGTAGGAATAGTAAGAGTAACTAAACTAAAGTTTAACTTTGATTAAAACATCCACAGTGATAGGGAACATAAAATTTATTTCTATTACACACAACAATGGAGGAAATAGAATATTTGGAGGAATATGAAGATTTCATTCTACCAAGTAAGTACGGAACATGCATCCAAAGGAATTAAGAATCTCATCGATATTACCCTGTGGATAGTGCAAGTGCTTTTATTTAGTTATGAAGATATTGGTTAATATATAGCAATTGCTTTGTTAACTTACAAAATGATATAGTAATAATAATAATGTTTTCATTAGGCAATTGTTTGGAAACGCATAAATACCAAGTGTATAAATAGATATCGCATACCAATGCGCCGCGCTGCAGTGATTTGAGTTGGTGGTCGGCAAAAGTTGTGCTATATACTAGCGGATGGGGCACTGTACCTACTTAATCATTCCTGAACTACTACATGTGCTGCTAAAATTGGTTTCAGTTACCAGCAGCTACTTGCTATTCCTCTGTTTTGTGGAATTTTCTTACTTTTGATAGCTCGTCGGTTTGTCCTCATCAACCTATTCGGATTATGTACATTTAATAGTTATGATCGATCAGTAGAATGAAAGTTTCAACAGATCCGTTTATGTTGTGATTTAATCCAATGAAAGAAATCTGTTAAGAGGAAACTGTGGATAGATTTTGCAGCCAAAGGCGCACATAATAAAGTCACGTAATTTTTCTCGTCCCCGTAGGGATAACTAATTCAATCAGTGGCTGTGGTAAAGAAACAAAATCAGCAAATGTCTGAATTTGACGTCTAGATGAACTGCACTTCGACTTAAATGTTCAATAACAGAAATATTTCTGGACTGCTGCTAGTCAACTCTAAGTTAATCATATTTATTTTTTTAAATTGCTAGCTTTTTGGAGCCACTTTAATATAACCTTTTCAAGGCACATCAGACTCCGCAGTGTTTCTCACGAGTTCAGTGTCATCTCTAAAACTTGACCGAAGATGAAGTAAGCTTTATTCGGTCTCGATGTGAATTTGATCTACAGTTGAAGTGCAGACACTTTGAATATTAAAACCAAAGACCAACAAAAGCCAAACAGTTTTCTTTTAACATTTCCGTTGCATTCTTTTTTGTTTCAGGTGGCAATATTTGTACATCCCGGCTTTCTGCTGACAGAACGTCAATGGATTCATTGGATGGCATATATAAGGAATTAAGTGGGTTCTATTTCAATTACATCTATTAATTAAACTTTGTTAATTGGAATTTTTTTCTTTCAGTTGCCGATCCAACACTGGCTATCCCAGAAGAACCAATGTCACAGTTCTCTGTCAAACCAAATTCAATTGAAGATATAATCTCTCCCATTAGTAAGGTGAGTAGGTTCCGAATTGGTGCGCTTAATACATCGGCTATCAATAACTCATGCAATTGTTGTAGCCACTTATATCTATATATATATATATATAAATATACTCGGGGTGTTGTTTGCATTGCCGAACACTTAATGATACTTGTATCCCTTCGATGTGAACTTAGGGCACTAGCGGGGCTTCTTGTTTTGTCACGACTCACAGTTGGGGATATTTTACTTTTTCTGATGGGCTTGACTTTTTCATGGGCCACCTTTCGATTGTCTTATGAAATATGTGTTCTATTTGACGTTCAAAAATGGTGTCCACTCATCTGGGATGGTGTGTGAATCACATCCACAAATAATTTCAAGTATTCAAATCTGCTGATTTACTTTTGTAATCAATTCCAAAAACGACCAAACTTCACAGCGAGTACAGTTTTTAGTAGTCGATAATTAGCGTACTTTTGAACTCTAACCAACAGCTAGGACATTTTTTTTTTCTTCTTATTTACATAGCTAAGCGGCGGGCAATTACAAAATTCGCTTCACTCTCCAAGGAGCACCTCAGGTAAATCAACTAGCTCCATCTATCCAATGCATTATTAACAAGATTTCTTTTACTCCAGCTACCACCACTTATTTGACCACAATAACAACAATAGAACCACCAAAAACACCAGCATACAAACTATCAACATTCAATCGCAATAATTCGTCTGTCCTCCAAAGATCCGACAAACTAAAAAGTGTTGCAACAGTTAAACCGACACTCCAGCGTATTGTACGTTTTATTCACACTTTCCCTGAACATGTTTTAATTTTGACGTTTCCAGACTAATCCTCCGAAGCAAACTATCCGAAGTAACACGCCGCCCTTGAAGAACAACACCATGGGACAGCCATTTCAAACTTCCACACTCGTGTCTTCAACTGCTCAAACTGTAGTCGGAAGTGTTCCAAAAAACAGCACACAACAGAGTAAAACCCTCAATGCCACAGTAAACCCATTTCATGGCACAGGCGTGGATCCGTTGAGTGCGTTGTCGTGTCTACTTGTTTAAGTAGTCATCATTTAAACGTTTTATATTCACAGGTCTAGATGACGATGGGTTCTTGAACTTTGATGTGGACAAACATGGTTTGGTGGACGACTTTGAATTTGATTCGGATTTAGACAATTCAATCATTGGGGGAATCTCAGACCTTGACTCTGTTGATTGTAAGTCACAGCAAATGACAAATAACTTGAAGCCAAACTTTTACGTGATCACGTTTTAGTTTCAGATGAATTCAGCGAGGGTAATTTTGACTTGGACTCCGACCTGTCGGACAGTTCGGATAGTAAAAAGCGAGTCAAAAAGAAAAGACCACAGGACACGAGCACGAAAAATCATAAAAACAAGTCTGCAGCCAGTACTGCTAAGCAAGAGCAAGCTAAAGGTTGGAAGTGCTTTTTTAAAAATGTGTCAATATTCGTTTTACTTAATATATTTTTTCGTTTACTTGAAATAGATCAAGCGAGCTCCAGCCAAAACAAACGTCCGCAGCAGGTCAAAGTCGGCGCTCAAAAACTAAGTCTCTCGCAAATAATCGCTACGGACAAAAGGGCGGATCAACAGGACATTCCAATTAACTCACCTGTGCCTAAAAGTGATCAGCCAGTATTAAATGACAAAATGGCCCGGTTGCAACCTCAACAACTAAGCAATCCATCGCACATTGTGCTGAGCTCTAATGTGACTTCTGTTTTGACAAATTTAGCCACTGCAACCAAAGACACAGGCGACACTGACAGTCCTACTCCAAAAGATGATCTGCATTTTCTGGATCCAGACTATGCCCCGTACGTAAAGCGGGATAACGACAAGACGTATGTAAATAAAAAAAGGTTATCCAATAACGAAGACGCGGCAAAAACAAGCGACTCAACTCATGAGCCAGCCTCGTTAAAATCACCAACACCACAGCATAGTGCTGAGCATGCAATTAGTAGAGGTGGTGGAACACCAGACAAAAATGTTCGAATCAAATTCGGATCGATGTGTTTGAAGTCCATAAAGCCACCTCTTTGTAAAGATTTGATTGTGAAGAAGATACCAGACAAGGATTTTGTGCCGGCTATTCCAAGAATATCTCAACTTCAAGCCGACGCATCCATTGCACCGGAGCAATCAGCAATCACAATTACGCGAACACCCGTCGATGCAATGACACCACTTTCATTTGAAAGGAGTGCACCCCCGGAGGACCCAATTATAGTCTTGCCGCGATCGGATTTAGTTTTGAAAAAAATAACCGTGAGGGACACATCCACTGTTCCGCCGCCACGTCCGGATTTTGTTCTAAATGAAACACCTAACAGTGACCTACTTATTTTGCCGGATCTTCCCCATTTGATTATTACGAAAATACCACCGAAGGACACATCTTCCGTACCTCCGAAATCAGATTTGATTGCAAAGAAAGCGCCCCCGAAGGACGCGCCTACGTTGGTAGAACAAAGAACAAATCTGTCTTGTGCATCGCCAACGAGTAGGGAGCTGTTAGCAACTACAGAAATGAGTTTGCTAAATGATACCATTCTCCAGCTTAACACTTCCCCACCATGTACAGAGAATGAAATTCTGTTTGCGGTTGATTCTAAATCGGATGCACCGGACAAGGACTGTTCGACACAAAAATCAACCGTGCAACAGGAAGACAACAAAGCGGCTGAGACTAAAGAGTTGGAATCAAGCGAGAAGTCAACCACACAACCGTTAAAAGAAGTCCCAGCCGAGAGTGATGGCAATAAACTGGGGTCCAGAGGTGCTCCAAATCCAAGCGAGACCCTAAAAGACAGCGAACGAGTAGTGTTTAGCACAGTTGCCTTGCCGCAGACGCGATTTAGAAGATTCAATAAAGTAAACAACCGCTGGAAGGATAGTGTTCAAAAGATCAACCAGAAGGAAACGAAGGTAAGCATATTTATTTCAAAAATTGAATTTGTGTAAGGTAGGTTAGTTTCTCGTGAGGTTTAAAAAAAAAAATGTGCGACTGTATCCAACAAAATATGTATGTGTAAACACCGTGCGTGCGGTATGTGTGTGGCTCGATACACGTCATTGAGAAAAGAGGGAATTGTAATCGTATTCTTAATATATCTTTGACGTTAGGCAAAAAGGTCTTAAGTCGAAAAAATTCCATTTTGGGTTTTGTATTGGGTTTAACTCAATTTTTTTTTCTCTTTCGTTTAGTATTAACTAGCATGACTGCTTCCCATCGTAATAGTTTAGTCTTTAGGCCGTAAGTCAGAAAAACGCATATTCAGGTTGGTAGTAACGTATTAAGTTTAATTAAGTCTTTGTGACCGATGTCTCTGAAAAACATTTAAAATTCTTCCAAGGATTTAAGTCAACTTAAGTCTTTTTTACCGAACAAAATAATCAAAAAGGATTATAGCGTAAATATACTTATGTATATTTTGATTTTTTTTGTTACAACGCATTTAGAAAAACATTACAAAAACGAAATATGAGAAGAAAAAAAAAACAGTTATTGCATCACCTGTCTTATATGGTTACCCAGCGCTTTTTTTTTTAATGAGTTTCAATTGAATAATATCGCAGTTTGTACTAAATTTTTGGTTCCTATTTAAACTTGCGCATTATATACGACGTATGCAAAGAAGGACGAGAGAATTTTGCTGGTCGTTCAATTTATCAGAGGAAATTTCATAAATTAAAACTCGCCTTTAAAAAGCTAAAAGTGGAAACCTGCTACAAATGCGACACCCTTCACATGCACGTTCAAGTTGCTGCTAATCAGGAAGAAAAACAGGAAGTAGAAAACGATCTATAATCCCACCAGGAGCAGGCTAATGCAGCATATGATGCCAAAAAAATCTGATAAGCTAGCAGCACAAAACAGCGCTTCAGCTTCTATCTTCCACAATGCTTGCCAACACCGTTTGTTGGATCTTCGGTAGCATTTTAATAAAGGCAGATTATGACCTATAACGATAATGCTACCGGATATTCAACACGCTACATTATGTGGTATGAAGCTCTAGCTGCTAGAATGGAAATGAAATAGGTTCCTGCCTATATGCTCATATGAAGAAGCTGTTTGATTGCATTTCTGAGGTGATTTTTGCTCTCTTTTAAGTTTAGTGCCACCTGTGTTTCACGAGTTTTTCAAAAAATTACGAACTTCTAACCACTTACGCAATAAATGATTATCCAGACTTGAAGAAGTAGAAGGAACATATTTTTATTTATTTTTTGTTATTAACTTAATATTTTTTTATAATTTTGATTAATATAACAATTTCCTGTTTTGCATATAACTTCTTTTGTGGCAATAAGTTGAAGTAGCTTATGTCGACATAAGCCAAATTCGATTTTTTACATTACAAAGCTCTCATTTTCCTTAGCTTTCATTCAGTTCCAGTCCTATTAATCTACAACCATTAGAAATCGTTATAGTTATAAGATAAATTTGTTTTGCTCTCACTGAATACACAAAACTTTTGCAAATAATACAAAATAAGAGGGTCCTAAGAACTTAAGTCATCGAAAAACAGTAAATACTGATGAATTTGGAAAAATGTATTAACATATTATATAGATCTTCATTTCAGAACTTATTTACCATAATTTTTTTTCCAAACAAATGTAATCCCGATTTGCAAATAATTAAACAATTTTTAATTTGGTTTTACGAAAAACTGCAGTTTCTGACTTAAGACCGTTTTGCCTAACGTCAAAGATATTATGAAATAACACAATATCGACAACAGCGCCACCTATCGGGTCCAAAACTATCCTATCTTTCTAGCTGCATACAACCATGCACACGTACAAAGTTTCATTGGGATCGGTGACGGTAACAGTGACGCGAGTTTATTGGTTTCTTCCACTGCAAAGTGCCCAACGCGCCGCGCCTAAAGAAGTATTAACTTCAAAAACATGCTTTATTTCAGCTCATAAATGTATGCAATGATAAAAACGTATGCAATGATAAAATATATATATATGCAATGGCGCATTTCCGTCACAGCTAGTTGAATGTTTGGAATTACTCCACCAGATTCCAACAACGCGCAATGTATTCAATGATAAAACACAATGATGCATTTCCGTCACACATATCCGTTGCATTAAGTTCTATGTTTGGAATTACTCCACCAGATTCCAACAACGCGCGCTTAGATGTTTACACATCAAAAAACACACATCACTACAACATATTTAGGGCTATCGCAAATAAGTTCCGATGGAAAAATGTTTCCCTTGTCAGCAATGTAAATAAGATTGCTGAATAGGAAACATTCCGGGGGAAATATTATTCCCGTCAACGAACCAGAAACATGCCCAAACACTCAACCAGTCTACGCCAAACTTCTTGGCTTGGTTTTTTCAATCAATTTCGAAACATAAATTAGTCCATTTCAAAATATATGTCCAAGAAAAACGCAGCCCACTGAGAAATCCTTTTCCTTCATAACATAACCTATATCTCAATTTCTAAATCAAACATTTCCTTTTATTTAGATAGACAACAAGAATACCTCCTTATTGTCGAATAAGTTTAAGGCTTGTTCTTTTAAAATTCGATTGAATAAACACGTTGTCGCTCAGTTTTTACGGTCTTCAGAAGTTGTTTTAAAATCCAAAGCGTGGACAAATTTGATGCCTCCCAAACAGGATACAGACGGCAAATCAAAGCCGTTGGACTTGGTAAATCCCATTACTTTGACAACAACTGAACCACCAGCAAGGGGAGTGGAAAAAATATCACCCACCGAATTGGGCACAACAGAAAAAGACTCTGACAAACCATCAACAATTGTGAAAGAACAGAAAGAAACTCAAACGAAGGAGGCAGCGACAGAGGCACTACGCCCCTCGTCCAGGAAACGAAAGAAGACATTTAAAGCAAACGGGCGAGCGAAAACTTTGCGCCGCAGTGCAAAGGATTTGTTCGTAACACCGGATACCACAAAGGACGATGTCTCAAAAGATCGCACTGCCGAAATCGAGTTGAATGTGCCGGATAAAGAAGAGGCTGTCAAACAAACGCTTTCAACTGATGCAGTAATCAGTTCAGCAATTTCAAATGTAGAAACTACTGAAACTGAGCAAAGACCAACCGCTTGTAGCACCACCAACGAATCGAATGTCGGAGATGCAGATAAAACGGCTGAGCAATTGCCTTCAAATGGTGCTATTAGTTCTGCAAAACCAACAGTTTCTCCGATTGTTACAAGTGCAGGTGCAGAACAAACGGAAACACTTCACCGTGGACCGATTGTTGGCAGCACCACCAAAGATTCGGAAGTCGGTGCTGGAAAGTCCGATAACCATTTACCTTCAACTGATGGAACCAGTCCTGCAAAGGCAATAGTTTGTCCTGAAACTGAGCAAATGGAATCACTTCACCGTAGTCCGAACGCTGGCAGCGCTATCAACGAGTCGATTATTGAAGATACAGAAATACCTGCAAAACAATCGCCTGCAAATGGCGCAATTAGATCGGCGAAACAAGCAAATAATGTATCATGTACAGAAACTGAGCAAATGGAAATTCATCACCACAAACCGAATGCTCGTAGCACTACCAACGAGTCGAATGTCGATACTACAGGAAGACTCCTTGATCAATTGCCCCCAGCGGATGCAATCAGTTCAGGGAAACCAACAGACCCACCTGAGACAGCCACTGTAGAAATTAGACAAATGGAAGTACGTCCACGTAGACTCAACGCGCGAAGCACTGCAAATGTAGCCAATATATCAAATAAAGCACAATCGTCTTCGAATGATGTTAAAAGTCCTGCCCAAGTGGCGGCGAATGGAGTTAAACATATGGAAACACGTCAACGTAGACCCAATACCCGTACCGCTCTTAATGATGTGAGTGTCGGAGATAAAGAAAAATCGCGTTCGACTGATGTAATAAAACCTGTGAGGGTGTCAGATAGACATAAGGAAGGCGCTATAAAAGTACGACAGATGGAAGTTCGTTCACGTAGACGTGCAGCTCTTGATTCGCCGTTAACAGATTTGAGTAGTTCTGGAAGTGGTAGACCAATGACAAGAAGAACTCTTAAAGAGAAACTGGCCTCGACTGGTAAATCCAAAAAGGAGAGACCATTTAAAAGGATTTCCCCCCGACCGGCAGCAGTGGCCCCAAAGGTTGCCATCAGCTTGAACCGGAAACCAGGTTAGTACATTGTTCATTGATTTCAAGTGTCAACCTTTAACTATAATGCTGAGACCCCCACCCTCGGGGGTTTATTTTATAAACTTTCATTGCTAGACTTTTTATATTAATAATTACAAACAATTTTTATCTAGACACCGTACTGCCTGACCCAACACCACCAGTATCAACAAACGATGTGTCAGTCAATGAATATCCGACTTCCGCGAGTACATCGCGCACCGAATCAGTTATTGATCCCGAACTGGATATTGTTCGACTAAAAACTGAGCTGCAAGATAATCCCGGCATTGGGCATGGTCAGCAGGAATCGCCAAGTGATGTACATCTTAAGAACACGTTGTGGAACAGCGCCAGCGAACCGCAAGTATCCATATTTGAGCTGCCATCATTTATTGTAATGAAAACGAAAATAATCACAAGACGAGACCTTCGTAGTGGTAAAGCTTACATACCGCCATTGGTTAAACAAAAATTCAACAAGCTGGCTGAGGAAAGAAATGTAAGGCCTGTCATTAAAACAGAACGCACCGACTTCAACGAAGTGTGCATGGAAATAAACACCCTGCTCGATCGAAACGCCAACTATCTGAGTTTCGCTACTGTTGCTGAGAGACAGACCAGAATGAACCAAGTGTTATCTGACTCATCGCTGTCGGTGGAAGATGCGGAGTGTGCATTGAAATTCTTACGATCCTACTTGTTACCGCCTAGTACGAAAGAAGGCCGAGCTAAATCGAAAAACCACCTGTATGTTCCTATATATGATAGCCAGAGAAAAATCATTGGCTATCGCAAAAGAATAAGTAAATCGAAAAAGTCGATTGATTCTAACAGTAGGCCAGCATCGCAAAGGGTGGCGAATTCAAGTACACGCACTTCCTCTGCGTTGACAAATGTTGACAGCAACAAAACTCCCAATGTACCTGCGCCATGTGAAACCGAAGTTTTTCAAAGAGTGATACAATTCACCGCGAAAAAGGAACCGCATGTAATGGATGGTAATGAAGAGATTATTGTACCAGATGCGGCTCCTTCCACTGAACAATGTATTAAAAAGGAAGTTGATAGCATTTTAAGTTGAATAATTCATTAGATATCCAAAACTCATTTATCTTTTTAGCATATATTTAGATGAACTATATTGTTTTACATAATTAATGTGTATGTTAAGTATCTTTGATAGAAATACTAGCCTTAAATATACAAACTGAAATAAATATGAAAACTAACTATAAATGGTTCGAAACTGTTCAGAAAAATAACGTCTCTTGTATGAAATGGTATCCAAAAATAAATATTCCTCTGGATTGTATTGGCAGGTAGTGACTAGCGGAACCTCTGTAGAAAAGGGCCTTAAATATGTTTATTTTTGGAATGGACGGAAACGCATCTATCTGCACGATTTATCAGAGAAAAAGGATGTTTTGCTGTCATTTATATTCTGCTTATGACGTTTATTTGGCAAACAGATCAATTTTTTTTATCGAAATTGCTTTTCATTTTATTGTTTCACATGAAGCCGACAGTTACGAATTTTTTATCGTGGAAGGATTGCTTTTTTAGCTGACATTCATTTATCGCTTAAGGGATTGAGTTTTTATACTAAATTTTTTTTATATATAGATTATTTCGAAATGCATTATTTTGAATGTGTGAAAATCAATTGAAATGGATTTCCAGTGCATGTGAAATTTTTTTTTTTGTGGCAAACTCAATACACACAAAAACCAATAATTTTCGGATTTCGATTTCATGAAATGGGCTGCAATTTCTGTTTCTGTGCAGTCTGGCCAGAGATGAATGATTAAAAGAGATGGATATCTTTCGTACGTCTATCCCCCCAAAACCCATTTGTTTACAATTTTGTTTTTGTAATTTCAACCCCCGTCTGTGAATAGGTACGTGTGACCAAGAAAAAATCATGCTGCTAATGGCCGACCGCGAATCATTTTGCTTTTATGAGCATCGCGGTGTTTAATTGTTTTGTGTTTCATATTATTTTTCTGTGATTTTTGTAGAGGTTTTGATTGAATTGAAAAAATAGTGAAATAAACACCAGAGAATACCGAATTGTTGCATTAAAATCCAATTCACGAACTCATAAATACTATAATAGGCATGAGCAGGTGTGTGTGTGTGATTAATGAATTTTTCTGGAAAACAGCTTGTACGCAGCCGCCCTTCCACTGGAAATTTATATATCTCTGTATTCCATTGGGGACGTTCGGATTCGTAGTTTAGTAAGTCTGACAGCTGTCTGACTAGATGCGTCTCAGTTTTTATTGGCCCAGAGTGTTCACGTGTATAGTTTTTGCAGTTGACGTTTATGGAGGGGAAGCCGACCAATCTAGTCAAGAAAATCCTGCCTGCGTACTCAGTTGACATTTCGAAGAGTCAAATTTAAAATAAACAGAGTGGCCGTTGCAGAATTCTGAGGAGTCGAAAAAAGGCGCGAAAAGAGAAAAAGGTGTGGTTTCTAAGGCCACTCTGGTAATTTAGAATTTTCACATGATATTTAACAACCATTAGTTCGCATAACACTATAATAGTGTAGTGATTGTCAGCCGTGTTACATTTTAAATGTACTTTTTTGAAAATAGCAATTTATTAAAAATTTATGAAGGGGATTTTCCAAATATAAAATCGCAAATTCAAACAAAGGTAACGCTGGCCGCGAGAATACAAAAACAATTCAACTTGCTTAGTCAACGCGTTCGGATTCATAGTCACGACCAATCTAGTTGACGTTTTACATAAACTAGGTATCCGAACGTCCCCATTATCTTTGCTACGTATTGGAATAAAAGAGACAAGTATAGTCAGACAACAATATGGTAGATGGGGAAAAGAGAAACGATTTCATGGCCTAATGCAAGAACGCAACGATGTGCTCTGCTCAGCGACATTTCAACATTTTATAATTCTTTGCATACTGGTCCTGGTCGTTCTTGCAATGCAATCAAATTTGACAGATTGCTGAAAGAAAAATTGCACGTGGAGACACCGTGTTTGATTCCGTTTTATCGTAGGCTCGAGGTGTCAAGTATAGCGTAGTTGTTGTAATAATTGCGTGCCGAAAATCCTACTTTATGTCGTTTTTCATTGGGACAAAAAAAGCAGTTTGAGAGTCAGATCAGTTTTTCTACTCTTGAAATCAGCTGGCTGTCAGATTTCATGTTCCATTGACCGCAAAAAAAGAAAACTTTTGTCAAACTTTAAAGTGTGTTATTAATGGCCGCGTTCCACTGCCCGCTAGATAAGCAGCGGCATGTCAAACTCCATATAAAAAAATGGACATTTTACCATTTGCGCTAGTCGTCTAGCACTTTTTGTGAAATATCCCTTTCAGGGAAATTTCTCAATCTAGCGCAAAACTACCCGCTGCTTTGAGAGAAAAAAAAAAACAAAAAAACAGCTGTCAATGGAAATCGTTCAAACGTCTACAAAATAAAAACAAAAATACGAAGCCGAGCTGCAATTGTGATGAAATTGGTAATAAGGTAAGTAAAATAGCAATTCCGATATTATTATGGTTTCTATAACATGTACCATTTCTTTTTAAATGCAGTTTGGAAATAATTATGCGACACGAAATTATTTATGAAGGAAAGTCATATGTTTTTGATGCCAACAAGTCAAATGTCATTTTGCCGCTGCCGCTGCCCGAGCGTTCCTTCATCAGGGATATTTTGTGCTAGAAGACTAGCGGGCAGAGGAACGCGGCCATTTACGTATTTAGAAGACAAGTCTTTGAAAAATAGAGAAAAAAATATCAACATAAATTGAGTGGATTTTCATAAGCAAAAATTACAATTTAAGAACAGCTGACTTTTTAAACACGCACTACAACAAATGCGAAGGAAGAAAAATCTCGTTTTATGTTCCATTGGGCACGAAAAATCTGAAATCTGAGAGCAAAATCCGAAAATCCCAATGGAAAACGACATTACTTTGCTGAGATCCAAGCCACCAAAAACAAGTCGTAACATCAGATTTTTAAATGTGAGTTTCTGTTTTTTTCACCACCTTTCGTGGTGAAAATCGGAGTACTCATACGTCAACTGCTGCGCTGCAAAACAATACTTCCATCTTCCTCTGTGGTTTTGGAACATGCGAGAAGTTGAGTTTTTATTGGCAAACATTTCCCTTATTTTTTTGCGCTTCACACTGGTAAAAAATACACCGCATTCGCATTTGCTGCAAAATATATTTAGAATGTAAAAAAAAATTAAAGTTGTTCGTTAATATATGTCTAGCAAACTGTTCCATAATTAGCTTAATAGAAAAGCGTAATACAGTAAAAAAGGAAACTAGATCTAGCGCTTACCATTTAGGAACAATGCGACTAGCCTTCTAAACGCGTCATAACTTTACAAGTTAACACCAGAGATTAATGAATAAAAGAGATGGTTATCTTTCGTACGTCCATCCCCCCAAAACCCATTTGTTTACATTGTTGTTTTTGTAATTTCAACCCCCGTCTGTGAATACGTGTGACCAACAAAAAAGCATGTTGCTAATGGCCGACTGCGAATCATCTTGTTTTTATGAGCATCGCGGTTTTTAATTGTTTTGTGTTTCGTTTTCGATTTGTTTAGTTTTTGTGGAGGTGTGGATTAAAATGAAAAAAATAGTGAAATACACAATAGAGAATACCTAATTCTTGCATCAAAGTCCAATTCATGAACTCACATATACTATAATAGAAATGAGCAGGTGTGTGTGACTTCATGAATTTTTCTGGAAAACAGCTTGTAGGCAGCCGCCCTTCCACTGGAAAGATATATATCTCTGTATTCCATTATCTTTGGTTAACACACTAGGTAGCGAGTTGTACATGAAATGAGAGTGTGTGCGTGCCAGAAATGTCGCTTTCCAAAACAAAACCAATCCATTCACAATTCCTAGCTATGAGAAACCACCCCGAAACCACGTATCTCGTACTTGATCTTTGACATATGGAGATTAAGGAGAGGAAAAGAAAAATATTGTGATAAGTGACAGCGCTTAGCTACTAATCCTCAAATTATATTTTCTAAAGAAGAAAAATTGTTTATACAATTGAAGTAGGTACTTCGAAATAGTTTACCCGGCTGAAATGGAGGATCAACGTAGCGATAGAGTTTATGGCGGTTGCGAGGGGCCCGATGCCATGTATGTGAAATTAATATCTTCGGATGGTCATGAATTTATCGTAAAACGGGAACATGCACTCACATCGGGAACAATCAAAGCAATGCTCTCCGGACCTGGTCAATTTGCCGAAAATGAAGCCAATGAAGTTCACTTCCGAGAAATACCGTAAGTTAAAAATATAAATATGTGAATATTACTTCACACTGGCGAGTAATTTCATTAATTTTTGTCTACTTCAGTTCCCATGTTCTCCAAAAAGTTTGTATGTATTTTACATATAAAGTGCGGTACACAAATAGCTCAACAGAAATACCCGAGTTTCCTATAGCACCCGAGATTGCTTTGGAACTATTGATGGCTGCTAATTTTTTGGACTGCTAAGAAACCCGAACTGTGAATTTAAATCAATGAACAAGAAGTGGTAGTCATGAAATATGACAAAATGATTACGAAATAAATATTTATTCTTACGCACTTTGGAATTGAATTGTAACTACCTATATATTATGATCATCTCTGTAAATACGAAGTTTTTACATTCATCAGTGACAGTGTCACTGCAAATATCAACGATTTTTCTTTTTCTAAAATCAAACGATTCGAGATTAGAAGTTAAAAGAGGTACTGAGTGTGCTGTGTTACCGGCGCGCCTTAAAGTAAATGGCCATGGTTGCATATGTTTTACTAAAGCATTCTTGGTCTTCGCGGTGAGAGCAGATCCTAGCTTTGACAAAGTTATTGTTAGCAAAGCAGCAAGAGCTGTGGTCTGTATCCAGTAGAGCTTTTGATAGCATAAAGGCCATTGACTATCACTGCATCCACTCTGTATTAATGTGTACCAACGGCTTACACTAATGTTAAAAAAAAAAACAGAATTGCTATCCTGGTATCAACAAGTTTGTTGAATCTATTTTTGAATATCGAACTCTTCTTTCGTTTATTGCTTAACATCTTGAGTAAAAAGTCGTCAGTCCAAAGGTCACAAAAAAAACTAGAATTGTCAGTCATGGTTGCCGTTACGTACAATGACTCGTAACATTTTCAAACAGAAAAATTTGTTAGTGAGATCCGAGAAGCTTAATGTTTTTGAGGAAATTATAGAAGTCCATATCGTCAATGGGGTTGTTTTTAATCTAAAAATGTATCAAATCTCCTCACTTGCGGATCGACGTGGAGATGATTGCAAGACGGAATGATGTCAAACATAAAGTAGTTCAGAGTGGCAATCAGTAATACATTCGTGGCGTAAACAAAGTAGGTGTATGCTTGTTATTATACCAGTAAGCTTTGTTTTAAGAAGCGATAGTGCCAACAATCTTATCCAGTGGGAAAATCTTTCTTGTAGCGTCTAAGCCTTAACTGAAATGAATTGCGTCTTGGTTAAAAGAAAGTTCCAACACCTGTGTCAGGAAGGAGTCAAGTGTGCTAGTATTTCGTTTGCTATTAAGACTGTAGACTTTTGTCCTCTAAGGAACAATAATTGATTTGAGCAGTGCTGGTTCATGGCGCCGAGTGCTGAGCGATAAACAGAACATTCAATACAAGATAACCACCATTTGTACATTATTTATTATTATTTAACATTTTCATTCTTGCATCGTGCTCTTCCTGCATGCAGCGCAGTTTAAGGTCCCTCTCCATTTCTAAGCTCTTCATTCTCGCCTCGTGCAATTCATGCATACATTGGAGCTCCTTTTCTTTTACTTGTTTGGCCAAAAAGAATAGCTCTTTATTGTAGTACTCGTCTTTAGACTTTACCTTGGTTGCAAAAAAAAAAGACAACAAATTAACTAAATTGTAAAGTTGTTCACTGGCGACTTACGTATTTATTCTTTGTTATCCTTTTCGGTATCGCTTCAGCTGTTGGAACTTGCAGAGTGCTCAAATTACTAGACTCGCCGTCAGAGCTCGCTTCAATGGGTTCATTTTTTACCGGTACAATATTTTCAAAACATTTCGCTTCAATGGGTATATCCGACTGCAATTATAAATATCACGTATACCCACAATTCGTATGAACTATTTTTTTACTTACCCGTTCGTCTGGAACATAATGTTTGTAGATATCACACTCTGTGGCTTCAAACTCCTCGTTTGGTATTATTAACTCGGCTTCTTGTTCCGTCGGAATCGAACTCTTTGAAACGACTTGTGTACGGTAAAGTCTATGCTCTATGCTGTATCCTTGCGCTTTGAGGCGAAGTTTGGCATTCCTCCATTGGAACTGGATTTGGCTAAGGTCACGCTTTATTTTATTAGCCGAGTTAAATCTGAAATAAGTAAGTAGATTTTTTTTCACTCAACGCTGTGCTACCTACTGACCTTTTTAAAACTCGTGCCCAAGCTATTCGCTTTCTCTGCGAATTATGAGTGTCCGTTCGTTTGTCTTCAATAATTTCAATATATTCCCCTATAAGTTGTTGAAGGAGCATCTAAAAATTGAGAAATTCAACTAAACACAGTTTGACAACATTTGCTTTACCTTTTCATCGGTTTCCCAGTTTTGAGAACGCTTTCGTTTAGTTCGGAAACGTTCCATTGCTTCCGTGTTACTGATTGACATTTTGTCCGCGGGTTATAAATAACGTGTAAACCCCAATTAAGCACAACCTAAACTGCTTTAGTTTTCTTGGGCACACCTGCTATAATCTTTCGTTCTACACAAATTTAAGGCTAGTTTTTCTTTAACTCAAATGTCAACTTGACTTGCAATTGAAACTATTAACTTAATTGAAGAAAAAAATACAAGAATCAAATGAAACACTTCTTAAATTACACTAGTTGTTCACTCTAGTTGCGCGTTCGCTGACAACAATTATTATTGATATCTATTTGTTTCTGTATTGTAAAAATAATCATTTCTCTCAAGTTGACAACAGAGAACTACCTACTTAATTAACCTTTAAACACCGAATAAGTATGGCAAACACATGTCTAGATGTTTGTTGAATAATCGATATATAATTTATTCTCAACGAAGGTAGTCTCAAGGAATGCAGGGAAAGTGCTAATACAGCTTTAATTAGCAAACATATTTTAATAATTGTTGTAGGCACTGAAACCAGGAATTTTTGTTCGAACTAACATAAAATATAGAAGCACCGCGAATAAATAAATTTGTTTATCACCGTTTATTTAGAATGTCTGTATCTGACAGTGTGCCCATAGCGTTATAAATTCATTCCTATGTATATTAATAAACGCCAAGTAGCATCGAGGTAGCACTGCTAAAGTGGCATTCGACTGGGATTTTGGATTTTTTATTTTCTGCTTTCAGATTTTTTATTTTCTTTTTCTATTAAACATAACATAGCAAATTGCACTATTTATTGGTGGTATTTGAGTCGACACTAATTTACGTGTGTTTTATATTAATATAAAAACATTGTTTTATGCCCATTTGTATATTACATAACAAAAATGGATGTTGCCGATGTAATTTGTTCCTTTGCAGTTGAAGGAAATGTAAACAAACTCCGCTAGTTCAAACGCACTTCCATGGGTAAATATCGGAAAAGTGATCTCGAGTCCAAAAACATAGAAACATAGAAAATAAAAAGTGAACTAGAGCACACAAAGTTCTTCAGGGTAATGCCGCATTTACACGATCACACATTCCTAACACGGAAGATTAAAGGGATGTTAAATACTACATAAATAACCGTGTGACTGAAAGAGACAGCATTACATAGCAAGCAAAAATACCTGACACGTATTTCGGTCAGCCATCTTGTTTACGTGGTAGCAAATATAGGAAAGCTACACAAATGTTGATATTTTTATGGCTAAGGAAATTCCGAGTTCCTATAAAAGAATATGGCTTCCGAAAGTGATGAACAAACAATTATTTATTTATTTCGTATAACTGACTGATAAATTGTTGGTTTAATTTACTGAAAATATTTACCACTCTCATTTCACATGTCTTTAATCAATAGAAATGTTTTCAAGTAATCGCCGTTGGTTGCCGGAACTTGTGCTTATTTCCGTTTTACGTATCAGAGACAATACAATATTGCCTCTGCCTGCTATAATTACGGGTAGAACACCATTCTTACACCTTTATTAGCATTGGCTGCGGACAAACGGATCTCTTTGTCCAGTCTCGTGCAAAAATGCGTATGCGTGATGGTTTGATGGATGCAGTTTAAAAGGTTCAACAATGACCTTCAGTATAAGTACTTGCTAAAATAAGATCTTAAATAGGTTTTAATCTTCAACTCTTATACCTTGATCACTGTGTTAAACGCGGTTTAATTTTGAGCAAGTAGGCATTGATTTTAAATATTACTCATTGCAAATATATAGGTACCTACTCATGTCCCCTTCATACCATAATACAGTCATCATAATGGAAATTTTGCGTACAAAACGAAAGCGATCTGAAAACTGGGAAAGCGATGAAAAGGTTTGTGGATACATAAATTAGGTTAAAGTTAATCACTGTTTTAACAACAAAAACTTTTCATATTGCTTTTTGAAAACGTGTTCAGCTACTTTTACAAAAATTAATTGCGGAATATATCGAAATCATAGAGGACAAGAGGACAGACAGCCTTCATTCGCAGAGAAAACGAGAAGCTTGGGCACATATTTTGAAAAGGTACCTAAGTACTGTTTAATAAATTGGTCTTTAGTTTTCCATTGAGTTCTTGTTTTAGATTTAATGCGGTTAACAAGCGAAAGCGTGGACTCAATCAACTCCATTTTCAATGGAGAAATACCAAGTTTCGTCTCAAAGCAAAGGGCTTTCATTTGCAGTATAAACTGTGCAGAGACATAAATGGCACAAGGCCAGCACCTGCAAATGAAAGTTCTGACGTCATAACCACCAAAGAAGAGTTTGAAGCGGCAGAGTATGATGTCTGTGAGAATGATTTTCAGGATAAACAGGTATATTCTAAATTTCAGTCGGGTTTTGTTGAGGTCACGAAAAAAGAACACCTAGTCTGCAAAATGTGAGGTAATGGAATTACCTACTTGGTCTTAGATTACCCAAAATCCACAAGTTCAATAAAATGCTTAAGATGGGATACAAATTTTAGTCTGCTTGCTAGTTACCTCAGCAAAACACACCTAATATCAACCTTAAGATCCTAGATTATTGAAAATATTCGCTCTACAGGCGCCAGTTGTTGGCGTTACTTCCTCAAAAGAATTGAATCGCTCAAAGAACACTCTTATAAAAAACGAACCCATTCTTGTGAACTCAGATGGAGACGGAGAGTCAGACAGTCTACAAATATCAGAGGTTTGCCCAACCAAATCGATCTCGGCATTGAAAACTAGATCTAAATACGTAAATTGAAAAGAAATATTATGTTATGTTGCTTATTATTTTGGTCTCACTTTTTAGAACAAAACGAAAGATGAACTTAATAAGAATAAACTGTTTCTTCTTAGTAAGAAGCTGAAAGAAAATGAGCTACGTTACATGGGGGAACTGCATGCGGCAAAGATAACGAGCATAGAAATGGAGCGACAGTTAAAGCTGCACTGCATGCAGGAAGAACACAATGCCAAAATTAAAATGTTGAATAGATGTAAATACCTTTTGTAATAGATGTCGTAGTATTAAAATGTTCGAATAAAAATATGCTGTTTATATATATGTATACCTTAGATTCGTTAGTAATCTACTCCGATAAATATCGGTGCGGTTTATCTGAGCTGTTTTTCGACGAATTTGTTGCGTCGTATTTCGGACTTTTTTATGGGGGGTTTTTTGAAATATTTTTCGAGGCGACTAAGCGCTCTAAGGCCCATTTTATTCACTCGAAGTTGAACACAACTTGGGGATTTTTATATGGGAAACTTCCCAAGTTGTGTTCAACTTCGAGTGAATAAAACGGGCCTAAGTCGCCTAAGCGCTCTAAGTCGCCTCCAAAAATATTTTGGTGTAATTTTGGAGAGCTCATTTTTGAACACCTACATAATATTTCCTTTGTTTTAATTTAATAACCATTAGTTTGTCAATTGTTTTTTGGCTAATTTGCGAGAAGTTTTCTTGGGAGAATTTCGGACTATAATATCCACGGGCAGGATTTCTGAAAACGTTCATTAACTGATTCGTTTTGGCTTTTCCCTGACAAGCATTTATTCTCGTAACAATTTTAGTTGTCATAATCTTGGTCAACAAAACATTTCTAAATTGAACATGAATTTCGGTGTTCGTGTCGGTTTTTGCAGATGCAATAGAAATGCTAAAATTACGAAAGACACTCGATAGAATGGGAGGATTTGAATTTGAAATAAAACATACAAGATACTACAAATGCCAAACGATAATCTTATTACTTAAATTTATGAACACAATGTACTCTGGGCGTATGTATAGACATCGCGAAATACATCCTAGTTGTCCGATGTGGTTACTCCGGCAGTCAAAACCATGTTCATGAGATTTTAAAACATAAAACCGTTAATCATGGCAAAGTGACAAAATTTCTATAGTTCGCAGACAAGATGGCGTCATCTGTCGTCAACTGTCTGAGAGTTGCCATGTTAAAAATAATATCTTATACATATTGGGCCTTACCAATCATCATTTTTAGCCTTCACACTAAATATTTCCTAGGTCACAATGTGCAATTTTGTATGGAAAATTTAGCCATTGTGAGTTCGAAAAACTTAGCCTGGACACTAATGTGGTATTCGATTGGGTGCTCTCAGAGCACTTTTTTTGCTCTCAGAGCAATTTTTATGTTCGTTTGGTACAGGAAAAAGCAATCTTTTTCAGATTTCAGAGCACTTTTGCGAATCTAGATATTTTCTCAGATTTACCAATACAAGTGCGTTTGAGTTTGACAACTGATGGAGTTTGTTTACATTTTTAGTGATTTTTTTCTCCAGCAAAGAAAGGCATTGCATTGGGTGAATCAATTTTTGTAAATTATTTATGTATAAATATTTAGAAATCAATCGGTACAGATATTTCTAATGTTTTAATACAAAATTTAACCAGTTAATGGAAATCGCTTAGAAAAGTGTCGAAGACTACACATATTCAAATCACACAAATATCAACACAAAAAAGAGCAAGTGACGTTTTTAGGTTCGATTAGGCACACGAAATCTGAAATCTGAGGGCAAATCTGAAGAAGCCCAAACGAATACCACATTAAAATGATTATTGGTATCGCGGTATCGCTTAAAGGCAGTAATAACTTTCCATCTATCAACAGGATAGCCACTACTCCACAGTCTCAGACCTATGAAAAACTGTTATTTTGACATAGTCACAGGATTGACGCTGATCCACCCCAAAATGTAAATTTGCCTTATATCAAGACTAAACACGAAATCTGTGCAAACATTTTAAATATTCAAACGCAAATTTTGAAACAAAATTCAAATACGTATCTAACATTGTCTTCATAATGTACAAAGGGAACTCCTTCATTGCCGAGGGATATTTAAGATACCTTCACATGATGTATAAAACTTTCATGATTAAAAGATTTCTTCAAATAAAATGAATCGGGGTTGATGGTGTGTTTGTGTGTACCGTGCTGTGCCAGTAAGAGAACAATATTCGGTGCGTAAAGGATATCTGGTGTACAAACATTTTCGGTGTACAAAAGCGACGCGTATCTTTTCGATGAGTGATATAAAAACGTGTGCATAAAATAATATAGTGTAGCTATTTAAAATTAGAATTATAAATAAACCAAAATATACACTTCGGTATTGATGTGTTTATTTTAAAAGTAAGTGAATTAGAAAGTTTGTTATTCTCAAGCAAACACTGAAAATCTCGACTTCTATAGTGGAGTAGTGCGCATGTCCCTAGGTACTATACAGTTTTTTTTTTTTTTTATAAATATACCTACATGTGACGTTGTTCGTTCTTTTGGTATTCGAAAATATTAAATAATAATCTAAATGATTAAGTTCTTCCGTATACATAATTCCCGCAGAAAGATATTCTCGGCATCGAATGTTAACGGACCAATTACAGGGGAATACATTTTGATTGCACTTTAGTAAGTAAGGCGATTTGCAACAAGTTAACAAACAAGGGAAGATGGTCAATATAATTTTGTGTACATATGGGTGGAATATAGTGTACAGTTTTTGAGCATATTTAATGTGAAGGTGCTCAACATGCGAGTGTATAAAAATGTTTAAATATGTCTATAAATAAATGTACACAATTTATGTGACCGCACAGTGTGGCTAAGAACATTTCTCTATACATTTATTTAACACACTTAAGAT
The DNA here is from genome assembly GCA_949126925.1 of Cheilosia vernalis. Taxonomy (NCBI): domain Eukaryota; kingdom Metazoa; phylum Arthropoda; class Insecta; order Diptera; family Syrphidae; genus Cheilosia; species Cheilosia vernalis. The sequence continues at coordinate 19,318,341 of OX421362.1, read as the reverse complement.
TTATGTATGCGTTTCATTGGGTGTCACAATACATTTTGTTCCCCGAAATATTGTATTGAATTAGTTGTCCGTAAAATTGTATACCCACATCAGTGAGTTGTTTTCAAGGAAATCGTACTGAAAATCACTTGAAACCGCCAGCGGGTCTGCGTATCATTAAATTTGTGCTTGATATTAATTTTTAATCAAATGCTTTTGAGCCCGAGTTATTGATTCTTGGGGAGTTGTAACGCCCCTTGCATATCTGCCTTGTACACTATTAGACCACTACCATGATTATAGGTTGGTTGAAACGGTGTAAAAAGAGGACTGGAGCACTCAACTACATTAACTCATTATTTCTTTTTGTGGGTTTACGAACTAACTAACTAGATTATATGTGTATTTTGCAGAGTTGTTCAAAGTAGGTAGGCTAGGTCGTGGGGCCTTCAGATGTCATACTAAACTTTTGCGGAATGGCTTCAATGAAGAGGGTGTTGCAGTTGCTCGCAGTTGATACTGACTTTCCAGAAGTAGGTAAACGCAAAACAAATTTCTATTTTACCACATTTAGCATGTCGGCGGGATCGTTAAATCATTTTTAACTTTCTCCATTACGTAGTAAGAGAAAGATATTGTTTTCGTATAAAATTTCGAACTCGAGATATTAATCAATTCTGATATAACGATGATAGAGGAACTCACAAGAGTGGGTCACAAATTTCTGTCCGGTCTGTCCGTCCTTCCACAGGCCTACAGCCTAAACGGCTTCCCGGATTACGTTCAAACCTCGGATTTACAGTTCGGGAGGGGTTTTTTTTTTTTGCAAGGTATTAATGGCACTTCCCATATAAACTTTTCGTACCAATTTGATTTGATAGAATATGGCTCCAATGATTTCAACCAAAATTGATATTTAAGCTTAAGTAGGTGAGGTTACCATGACTGCGTACCCAGTTTTTGGCAAAAATTCGAACAACGGTAGGTACTTTTGAAATTTCGACACATCTCGAAAACGGCCTATACGATTGTAACAAAAATTCATTTCTGAGGTAATGTGGGCATTTATAACTTAATAGCAAACTCAGGTTTTTTCGTACAATGGATTTTTGAAAGAAGTAATTTTTTTTTAAATTATGTTTTTTTAAGTTTACCGAAAAACGGCGATAACGATTTTGACCAAAATGCAAACTTGGAGTCAAATGGATGTTTTCAAAACTATTGTGTCCTCAATTTTCGATTTGCTGAAGACTCTGAAAGTCAGTCAGACTCGCACTAAACAAGAAAGTTTCATGCGACCCAGTCGTGCACTTTATTTCTGAGTACGTAAATTGGTAATCATAATATAATTGCGAGGAACTAATCAGGCTAAAGCAAGCTAATGTAATACCTATAGTGAAATAATTCTAGACTTTGGGCCTTAGCAATAAACATTTTAAGTTTCGACTCTAAATTTAAGTAGCTTATACATTACAGTGGCTATATTTTCCATACAAATTTCGCAATTGTGAGCTTCCGTAAGTTTAAAGTCGAGACTAAAAATGGTTATTGCTATTATCGACTTATTTATAGCGTTTCTCTGCTCAAAAGCCAATTTTCGTGACAATGATGTGAAGTCAGTTGACGCAAAGCCTTTAATAAGTACATCCGGTTATAGAAGCATATAAAAACGTATGTGTAAGATAGCAGTTCCTACTTTTTTTTAATAAGACGCTTTCTTTAAAAAATAAGATTAAAGCCTGTGTAAGTGTACTTATTTTATGAAAAAAATATTTTCCTGTACAGTCCATAGCTGAGAGTGGTCGTAAATTTTGTTATGTCAGTTTTTTGTTTTTATTTAAATTTAAATATTTTAAATATGACTGATTGTTATCTGAATCTTTAGCAAGTCCGTTAGTGTATACGTCAGTAAACAAAGTAGGTATTATACAAACCTTCGCTCAGTGCGACTTCGATGTTTTTTATCGTTTGATTCTTTTTAATATCCTCCTGGGAGTAATGAACACTTTTGGAATAAATAATGGCACAAAAGTAATAGGATTTATTGGGCCTAATCCAGCTGGGTGCGAGATTACATTAAATTGCCATGTCTCGATCGTAATACAATTAATGAAACAACTTCAATGGTTGACATAAATGTCTCCAATTTCTTTATGTGTGACTCCTGTTTAAATATTTGATATACTTTGCAGGTAATTATTATATTATTATTATGGCCACTCGTTTATTGGTTGAATGAGTACCAAAATGTCTCGCTTAAACTATATTGCCGAGCCTGACAACTGAGATATCTTTACTGAGCTTTTATTTAATATGTTGCGAGCAAGAAGCTGTTGCAAAGACTTAAGTTGGAATCATATGTTTCACTTACTCAATATTAACCAACAACTTTTTTTAATTTCACAAGGACAGAGATAATGGGAAATATTTGCAGCACATCTCAAAAAAACTGCAAAGATGCTGAATCAGAGATTTCGGAAGGGTAAGATATTTTGTTGTATTTCTGACTCATATGTTCTGAAACAAATTCTTCGTTTTCAGTGCTGATAATGGCTGTCAAGATATTGAACGCAAGTCACAAACGCCGGAGGAAGATGGCGACAAACATGCTATTCCTGACACTGGAAACATGAATTCACCTGAAGTCAATAAAGCTGCTAGCAATATTGGTAAGACGTTCGATTTATTTAATGAGAGAAGAGAAATGTGGGAGCGAGATAAGCTATTTTGCAAACAATAACCAAACTATACGATTGGGCTGTCAACCACTCTGTTGCATAAAAGAATTGGTCGCAAGTTATTTTTGCGGTGTTCGATGGGACCTTCTTCAGTTTCGCTCTCAGATTCTAGAGTTCGTGTGTCTAATCGAACATAAAAAAAAGTCACTTGCTCTCGTGCGATCAGAATGCGCCGTACTTATAACAATTTGTTATTAATTTTCGTCTCGACTTGCGAATGCTCACAATAGCGATATTTGTATGGAAAATATTGCCACTGTGAACTACTGAAATTTAGATTCGAAACTAAAAATGGTTATTGGTCAGCCTTTGACTCTTTTCGCCCCTTTTCCATTCACTATGGTTAAACTTTAAATTAATTCACCCAAAACTTGCGTCCCGATTGATTTCTAAACTAACAAAAAAGAATCACCCGATGCAATGCATTTCCTTGCATAAGAAAAATTTCACGAAATCTTAACCTCCAACATTTGTCCAACTCAGTCGCATTGGTAAATCTGGAGCAACTCTGAAAAAAAATCCAGATTCGGAACAGTGCTCTGAAATCGGAAAAAAATATTTTTTTTGTACCATGCGAGTATAAAACATCAAACCGAAAGTCTAGTCAAACAGCAAAGTATATATAGCGGTTTATACCAGTATTATCAATTATGACACTTTTGTCTGTTTGATTGGGCTTTCTATAGTTAACTTTGCTTCACTTTGCCGAGTTAGGTGTATAGGGCAACAAACCAATTACAACTTATTAAAACAACATTTCATTGTCTATTTTCAGAATCCAGTACAGCTGCTCCCCAATCAGACAGCGACGAAACAGAAGAAAGAAACAATACTAGCTTGTATTCCAAAATATGCGGCAGCCCGATTTCAAGTAGAAAAACTGAGCGAACTCGCAAGATTGTCGTTTACATACTTATGAGCAACAAATGTGATTATAATCAGCAACTAGAAGCAATCTCCAAACTGTTTCCAAGTATTTGGACACATTGTAAAATTAAGGGCTTCGAATTGACCAAATCGTTCACGCATCACGAGATTTTAAGTAGAAATGAAAACAGTTCTTCAATCCAAGATACCTTAATCGATAATGCATTGGAAATCAGAGCTGCCCATGAAGAGGTTGCAAATTATTTGGCCGAAATCGCCAGACACTCACAGTCGTATATCATACCCATCTTGTTTCTGGGATCGTCACTTGGCAAACCATATATTCCAATAAGTATAGAGAAGCAGGATTTCACTTCCCTACTAGCAACAGCCACAAGGGAACAAAGTGACCTTTTGCAAAAATTTTACAAAATAGATAATCACTCTCAACCGGCTTGCTATAGCTTGGTAACCGATTCAACGCTACAAAAGGAATATACCGAAGAAATTCTCGTGACCTTAATACAGTTGATGTCAATCGACCTAAAGAATTCTTACTTAGCTACTGTGGTCGAACAGGAAATAACCAGCGCAATAATAAAGACAAAGGAATTGGCTAAGCGGTGCATATGGATTCAGGGCGATTATGTTGCCACCCCAACTGCTGTCAATCCGGTAATAGAAACGGAAATGTCTAGAAGGTTGTCAGTTATTCAATCACAACTAAGGGATGAAATAGATGTGCGGAACACGATACCGTCGATTGATAACCCAGAAGAGTTACACGAGCTATTGGGAGACGCTTTGAAATCAAGTGTTGATGCTATAATGCACGAGTACCAAGTCAACTACCATCATTCGCGCAACACTCTGGGAATGTGCAAGCAAGTACTTGCTGAAATTGGAGCAGTTAAAGCACACTCTATCGCAATAGGCGAAAACTGCACAAACGGTTGTGCGACTGAGGCTATTACGAGGTATGTTTAGTTGAGGAGATATTTTTTTTCTTTTGTTTAAAGCTTATTATTTCATTGGTAGAAAAAGAACATGAAAGGCTTAAAACTGTCGGCCTTATCAATAAACATTATTTTCCTTTCTTGAGTTTTCTTTTTTAGAAATAGGTGAACTTTATTCACATGATGGTTACGGCAATTGACTTAAATATTTTACTACAATCTATTATTTTTCCAGATACATCCGAGGCGATTCCCTACACCCGTTGGTTGTTTCTGGCAGGCCTGGCGAAGGAAAAAGTACTTTGGCCGCGGAGATTGCATTGAAATCTGACAAATGGATGGCTAATTCGCATCTTATATTAAGGTAAGGTTTTTTGGTTGCCCAGCATTTAAATTATATTAAGAAAAAAACAAAGAAGGAGAGACAGACGACTGGTTGTGAGACATTTCATTTCACATAAGATGACGTCAGCGAGGATACAAGTAAAGGTTGCTCATGCTTTAAAAGCTTTACAAGCCTGGGAAACGAGATGTTAGCCGAAAACAAGAGAAATCACAGATTGCGGGTTAGTCCATTTCTTCGAGAGCTTCACAATTTAGAAGTACGAATTTTAGAATTAACGTATCAGATTTGCGAAAGCCGAAAATCTGCCATACTCGAATCCTCGCACTTATATTCCCGAGAATTGTCGAAACAAATGAGCTTTTGCTGTCAAACGCTAGTCTAGACTTCATATGTCAAATTTAAGATGAAATATATGTCCGCAGCAAAGGTTTGGTGGCTAGCACTAGTGCGCACTGAGAAGTGTCCTAATTTTCACCCTTGTCAAAAACCCTGCACAACCCTGAAAATTCGGCTATCATATCGAACGCAAAATATGCTGCCCTGAATTCTGTCAGTTTTTGAAATTGGAAAATACTTATCTTTTGGTGAAAACTTTTTTCTCTTTATTGTTAAAAATGAGTGAACTCAATTCTGATCTTGTGCTTGCCCTAATACAAACAAGTTGATAAAACTGTTTGCAATATTGGCGATGCATTTAAAAATGTATTCAGCTTCGATTCCAGATTTTTTTCATTCCATTTACCTATAATATAAAGTTTTAGTTCATAAACGTTGTTGTTTTCAAATAATTGCCAACTAGGGCGCCCTAGAAGTCATGTCAAACACAGGTTATTAGCCCAGGGCGAGCTAAGTGCTATATCGAACACATTAGGGTTAACCCAGTGCGCACTAGGGCCCACTAGGGCCCACGTCAAACAAACCGAAAGTCTAGATTTGTGTCATGTTCATAAAATCGCGCTCTACACTAGACATAGATATTGGAGACATGACTTAAGTCTTGACTGAGATTATGTATCGTGGGACTCGGTAATAGACCTTGGGTTTCATAGGGTTTCATTTTCATTTTAAATTCATTTTTATTTTGATCATTCATTAAACTTACATCGTAGACAAAAACAATTAAAACTAATTTAAAGCTAACATTTATCTTACTTACTGGCTCTTAGCGAGCGCTCTAAACTTAGCTAAATCCTTAAAATTATTGCCTTTCGGCCTTAAATCTATCTATATTTAATTTGCTTTGTTTTATATTCTTTAAGAAACTTTATAAAAACTTGAATTCTTTATTTGGGTTTCATAGGGTGCTTTATGCGAAGTGCAAAGTTGTCATAATACAAATTTCGATATTTTATTATGTTAACACTGCATTACCCGTGAACCATCAATTAGTAATAATACTTTAGTAGTTATTACATATATAAAATCGACTAATTCCGTGAATTAGTTTACAACAACATTAATGCAATTCCCCTTTTCAGATATGCGAATTTGACCGAGTTGTCGTCGGAAATATCGTCGCTGTTAGCATCTATTACTGAGCAGCTGTCAATATTGATAGCTGGTGAGCGAAGTGCCACACAACATGTAAGTTTATGCCGCGCCATTCAGCAACATTTCCTAATGTCTGCCTATTTTGTTACCAACAGGAAATACTCGACTACAAACGCACCATTGAGCGGTTACTCGACATCACCAAACTATATATCATAATCGTTATTGACTCAGTTGACAAAGTGGTTGGTGCAACTGATTTCAGCTGGCTACCGAAAATTTCCAAAAGCAACATTAAAATTATCTTAACAATAACTGACAATGATGACAATCAAGAAAATATGGTGCTGAATCAACTAACTAAGATTGGAATTCCAAAAGAAAATGTACTGCCACTGCATGGTAAGCCTGTGAATTCCTCTTCGAATGGAATCAGACAGCAAGACCACATATTTGAGAGGAACCCATTTCAAGCTAAAGTTATTTCGAAGTTGACCTTACTTGGAGTAAACGTAAAAGATATCGATACAGACAAGTTGATAGAGAAACTGTTTATTGCGCTTGAATCCAAAATCGATACAAAGTTCTTAGAAATTTTATTAGTTATTATATCAATTTCTACTTACGGCATTTATGAGACTGACTGTGTAAATATATTTCGAGAAGAAACCAAAACTGATAAAATCAATTCACTAATAGTTTGGTCAAAGTTCTGTTGGATTGTGGGGCCAATGCTCCTGCATACAGACAAAATTAAAATAATGGATAAAACATTTCAAGAAGCGATATTAAAGAGATACTCGGGGAGCATCATTGGCATGCAGAAGAGTGCAAAACGATATTATGAAAATCTGTCGGATTCATTTGTTGATGTGGAGAAAAATCTTATGTGGTAAGTTTATAGCTTTCGACTTGTGTTTTTGTCAAACTTCTATTTACTCTCCTTTCAATAATGGCTTGGAGACCGGGCGCATTAAAAAATCTAGTTATTTTAAGTCGACTAGATTGGTCTGGAGTCTGGACTAGATGTAGCCTGAACGCTAAAATATGATTGTATTGGTCACTTTTCTTGCTTTAGCCACATATGCGAACTGTCAACTTAGTACCCCTACTCATACTCAGTCACGAATTTCTTGGCTCCGCATGTTGATATTTTTATAGCGATGGCTAGAGAAATTCCGCTCTCCTATAAAACAATATGGCTCCCGGAAGTCATGAACGGACAAATACTTCATACTAATTGATGAAATGTTGGTTTAATTTACTGAAACAAGCTACCACTCTCATTTCACATGTATTAAATAAGAAATAGAAATGTTTTCAAGTAATTGCAGAAACATTTGTAGCCGGAAAGTTTGTTTATTTCCGTTTTACGTATCTATAATTATGGGTAGAACACTTTAGGCGTTTGATTTGTGATCTCATTCTTACGGTTTTAACAGTATTGACTGTGGATAAACGGATCTCTCTGTCCCGTTTCATGCAAAAATACGCGTGACTGATGGTATAAATGGAGTGTAATGCTACACATTTATGGCTGTCCGTTTACTTTTTGGGGATTTTCTTAAATTTCTATATCACAATGGCTTGTTTTATAGGAACTCTTTTGCCGCAGTGGATTTTTAAAACTCAAGTCGATTATTAGAACCGAGTGTTCACACTGCCGTTTTGCTGTTCCAATTATTTGAAAGATTCTTCGAAGCACTAAACAAACCCTCGCTTTGATATTTCCATATGTTGCCAGGTAACGTACGAAGCACAGCAATACGTATAAGAACATTCCTTACTACGTATTTTGTTAACTCAGATTCGCCTTTGTCACGTTTAGGATAGAAATTTTTATATGTTTTTTTTATTCATAACACTCCATCTTTTATTTGCAGCGTCAACGCGGAAAAATATTTGAAAGTGTCTCTTTTGGATTTGGCAATATCCGCAGAAGGTGACAACAAATCTGTACTAGAAGACTACTTCAGCAAGTACTACTTTAGGGACTTGTCATGGATGCTGAATAAAATCCATTCAACGGGATGTTTCCAGTACTTAAACGACATACTCATACCAGAAGGATTACACAAAACACCCACGACTGACATGAAACATATAACAATTTTGAAGCAATTTCTAACGCTCCACATGACACAACTAAACTGTGATGGAAGCCAGTTCTACACGTTATTTAAGCGATTTGTGGAAAACTGCATTTCGAAAGATCCTACCTTAGAATCTAACAATTATATAAAAGAATGGACAGCCACAATAGACCAACTAAAAGTAACATACCTGGAATGTTTAAATTCGGACAGTTCTGAAGCTAACCATAATGCAATTGAGTCTTACAATGATGTGGTAAGCTTAAAAGGTGGCGGGTATTTCGTTGCCGCGATTAATACCGAGGGTGACGAAATCAGTGTGTGGGACGTGCCTAATTGTAAACGAGTTCGAATACTGAAAAGTGTGCCTCAGCCGAGTTTGCTCTGTTCCATAACTGATTTCGAAGCTGCTGTTTTGTGCAAACGAGAGATAAAGGTTATCGATCTTAAGGAAGGACAGTATAAGGTAATCAATTTAACGTAAGTGGAATTTTTCTGAGAATAACTGACTTTTTATTTTTCAGTCGACTTTAAAAGGAGTCATGAACCAAAAAGTGCCCTATTTCGGCCTTCACGATGACAGTCATCTCGTGTGCCTCTCACGGAATAGAATGTACGTTAACCTTATGAATCTGCAAAGCGGAGATTGTGTTACTTCTTTCAAGGCTGGAGAGGATAGATTTCTTAACTCGTTAATCGTTTCTGGGAACGGAAGGTTTGTAGAATTTTTATTGTGTCGAAAGACAGGTTACAAGTGTACCTATTTAAATTGGCGCCCAACGCTAGTTTTTTTTCTTAAATTGTAAATTAAATTGTACTCCTTGGAATGAAAATTCCTACACACAGCTTGGTTTTAAAGTTCACTTACTCAACATTTGGACAAAAAAGAGACAAGCGTTGTAGGATGCAGTAAAAAGTTGAACAGGGTCCCGTGTTGGGCGCCAGTGCTATGTTTTATTCTTATAGCAACATATAGTGCTTACGAAACGGCAAATTGAGAATTAGTACCGGAGAAGATATATTTGCTAAACTACTAAAACTGTTCTTTATGTTAATATAATGAACCGAAAAGAATTGTTTAGTTGATATCGAACTTTAAAGTGTCGACATAGTTGATGATCTGCGTATTATCTTAATTGCAGAATCCTAGTTTGCGGAGATGAATCACAAAAGCCATTCTCATTACTAGTTTGGCATTTATCACAGCGTCGGTTGTTGTACGATCTTCGGATACCACATCATGATTTGTTTACCTCTCTTTCGGCTATCACGTATGAAGGTTCTTATGTCAGCGTTGTAGCAAAAGAAATACGAGAGTCGGGGCCAAACTTCATTGTTGTCTATGATTTACAAAGTGGAACTTTATTTCAAAAACTTAAACCAATATGTAATACGGTGGCTATTGCTATATCGCAGGCTAATGGCTGTGTGATAGCAGGACTAGAAAATGCCGAAATATTAATCTGGGACTTGGTGACAGGAAATTGCCGACACACGCTTATAGGACACAATGCTCCGGTAACTCTCTTAAAGTTGGATCCATTAGGAAGCTGTTTGCTGTCAGGTGACAAGAATGGACGTGATTTGTCCTTACGCTTATGGGAACTAGGAACAGGTACGTTCTTCCGTTTTTAATTATAAGATTTACTTAATGAATAAAAAGCAATGTTGCTGAAGCGAGAGTTTGCAAGACCAAAAAGTGTATAAGCAGTACCTATGTTAATGGGGGTGTTAACTTGATTGAATTAAAATGAATTTCGTCATATGTTCCATCTTAAATGGAAATCTGAAGTTCCGAATGTCAAATAGGACGTCATTTATTTTTTATCTAGCTGTCTAAAGAACTCGGCCGTTGTATTTCAGGATCCGTATGATTTTTTTGATATTGAACGTGACTGTATCTGCTTACTATTATGATGGCGTTCTTTAGTATGAAGAACAAATAATGCCCTCTCCATCAAAAGTAATTTTAGGAATTTGTTCTTGTGTTTGTAACACCACTGTGAAAACACGATGAAGGGCTCGAATGAAACCAATGAAGACCTAAGCGAATAAAATGACAATATATGTAAGAGTACACGTACTTGCTTGGTCAATTGTTGTCGCCACTTCGCTCTTATGATTAAAATGCTTAAATTGCAGTGTAACCCAAAACTCAGTGCGGCCTAAATTAAAAATTATGCGTAATATCTCAAATAAGTTGTTCCCTTCAAAAAAAACTATTTCCCCGTTTTACTTAAAGCAAATAATGACATGCAAATTATTAGAAACAATAAAATTGTTTTATTTTTACTTTCAGGAAATTCGTTAGCCGTATTTTCACCGCCGCACAAGACTTCTTCATGTGAGATACTCGACAATGGAATTTTCATAATCTTAGCACTCGAAAATGTTCCCGATGTTTTAATTCTACGTCTAAGAAACTACAACAAAGCACAAATACAATCAGAGCAATGTTCGAATGAAATTAGTGACTGTAAATTTTTTAATTTAAATGAAGATTAGGGATGATGTATCCAAAGACTTTAATAATGTATCACTTATATTTTATGGGATATCCTGTTTGTGTAATCAACCAACTTCTTCATCAATCATTTTGAATTGCGTTCAATTTAAATACGCGATAACATTTTTAGTGAATTGACATTACTATAAATTAGACAACTCAGAAAACCAAATCGATAAAAACAAACCATAACCCTCGTATGTTGTGAGGGATATTTATATTTGTTGTATGCGAGTCATTAACATTAAAAACATTTCCGAACATATTTCATCCAATCATTAGTAGATTTAAGCAGCATTTACAGTTGTTCTTTTTGTAAATGACTATTTAAAATTTGAGTTGAAATTTTCTTGTTTCTTGCTATAATTCGGACTTTACTCAATTTTATATAGTTACATTTTATCGCTTGTCTCCGTTGTGCCAAAGTAGTATTATGATTTTATTATTTCTGAAATAACAGATTTATCATTGAATTTATTTAGCAAGTAGAACCAAAAATACTTTCATATAACCTCACAGAGGCCCGTTTGCTGATACTAATCATAGCGATTTAAGTTCAACTTAAAACATTACGTGACAATTTATGACATAGATAAAGTAGCCCATAAGGTATATAAGTAGAGCTTAAATAGCTATGAGTAGTATCAACAAACGGGCCTAAATGTCACTTACATAGGTGGCGCTACAGTCCGGGGTGGATATGGGTCATTATAAGTCAGACAATGAATGAACCAACTGCGAACATGTAGATGTAAAATATGCAAACATGTCGAACAAGAATACGAAAACATCCTGAACAGGAAATAAACTTTGGAATATTCCCACGCTACGTTTTTATTCATATTTTTCTTAAAGAAATGATTACAAATTAATTTGTCATTTCGAGTCCGTGAGAAGCAAAAACTGAAGTGAGTAGGTATTGATCTGTTAATCAAAATTATTAGATGCAAGTAACTGGTATTATATACCTACATTGTCGCTGGTCAATAAAACAGTTATACTTGCATATATGCAGAAAAAAGTAGTGCTAATTTTTTTTATTAAGCTCTTTCCCTTATTTGACGTGTAGACTTTTATAATCTCCTAAAAATTTTGATTATGTTAAGATCTATTTTTAAAATTAGCATATTCCTGCATAAATAAATTATAATAATATAGGTGTTTGAAATTGTCACATTAAGGGTACCCTAAGAAATAATTTTTTTAAAGCCGAACTTACATCCAAGTGTAAACTTAAATTCTACGTCACAATAATTAAAACAATTAATAACAATTTTGTATTTATCATCCTACTTTTTCTAATTGAAATTTAAATACCCTGTATATACCTGTATATGTATATATTTATTTTAAAATAATGAATTACGCTTAAGAGGCAGCTTTTTACAATTATGCACAATGTACTTATTTACCTATTTACAAGTTTCTTTAGAACATACATAATTCTGTAAGTACGATTTACTTTATAGTTCTCTATTTAATTGTTTAATGTAGATGCATCTTGCAAATGTAAATGTAGGTAATTCAAAATGAAAAATGAAGAACATGTCTTGATTTAGATTTTCTCGTATATACAATAATATGCAAACAAAAAGTAGTATATATGTAGGTACAACCTTTGTATATACAAAGGTATAACTAGAAAAGAAATTAATAAATATAGAAACGATATGTTCGAAAAATAAACTTGAGCTTTTTTATTTTCCGGATTGAGGTAGGTACTTTTCAGAATCGCCTGCTAATTATATTTGTCGGTAGTTTTCCTCGAAGTTCTTAGTGCGAATTACAATATGCCTTTTACAGAAAAATAAAAGGTAGAACGGAGAACCTACATATCTTAGAAAAACAAAAAAGAGTAAAAGCGGCCACTGTGGCGTATACGTTACATTTACGAGTACAAGCAAAAGTAAAAGGGATGCTTTTCTTTAAGCTTCAAAGTACAGATTCCGAACATTTCAAAGGTTACGATTTATGGAAAAGTACAAATGTTCATCTGACTCAGGGGAATTGACGAATGAATTTCTAAGAGCATATTTGGACAGCAAAATTGCAAAACTTGCTTCTACCATCGACAGTCGATTTGTGATTTTGATTTTTTTTTGTATAGATCATGATTGACATTTGTAGATTTGCAACGAATAAATTACAGTGAACTCCGGATATAAAGAACATTTGATCGTGACTGTTGGTTTGTTTGACGTGGGCCCTAGTACGCACTAGTGCGCATAGTGTGTTTGATAGTACATTATCTACCTCCAATTCGAATGCGCTTGATTGTTTTTGTATTAACCACTCTGTTGTAAATTGTGATGGCTTCACTGTTATACACCAAAATATTCGTAGTTTAAGGAAAAATCCGGCTTCTCTTGCCCATCTTCCTGATTATATTTTTATCGGAGATATGGATTTATGACTCTGAAACATCACTTTTTAAGATTCCTAACTATCTGTTTAATGCTAACTGTAATAACTCATACGTCGCCGGTGGTGTTGCAGTGTTTTACCGAAGTGACTTAGCCTGCGTTGTAAACGGAGTTACTCTGAAAAGTGCGGATTTACTTTGTGTTGATCTTGAAATCAATAATTTGCAATATATAGGTTGCACAATAGTAGTGTTACTGTTTTTTATGGATGATTTTTGTGATTTTTTAAGAAGTAATAACTCAAAGAATATGGCCCTTTTAGGTGATTTTTATATTAATATTTTAGTGGACTCTTCCGTTGCTGATAAGTTTGTGTCTTCCCTATCTGCTTTTGGTTTTTGTTCTTTGTTATCTGAACCAACTCGTGTTACTGAAATGACCAGTACGTGCTTAGACCAAATTTTATTACGTTTGTATAGAAACAACACGGTCAATTTTCAAACAGCAGTATATGACTTGAGGTTAACTGACCATTCCTTGATTTGTATTCAGTTCGATCACAATATTAAAAAGCTTAATTCTGTGGTTTTCTCCGAGTCGAAGACAGTGGATTATTCTGCTCTGAGATATGCCCTGACATTTGAACTCTGGGATGAAGTTTATGATGCTATCCGTCAACTGCGTTTGATTTATTTCTAACAGGCTCATATTTCAAAATGCACTCGAACTGTGAATGCTAAATCTAATAATTTTAAGCGCCTTAAACCATAGATGTCATTGCAGCTTTTAATTAAAATAAAAAAGAAAAACCGTCTTCGTTTTCCAGTTGTTAAACACCCTAATAACATAAGACTTAAAAACTATTATCTTCGCATATGTTGAGTTGAAAACCGATATACCCAAATGCAGAGATGATTATTATACTCGTAATTTGGCGGACAACCATTGGGAATGCTAAAAAGGAATGGAGACTCGTGAACAAAATCCTGAATCGAAATGTGTCAGAAGTTAAGCCTAAAATTAAAAAAGACAAACAAATTAATTCTATGTCCCATGACCTCATTTCAAGTCACCTGCTTCGAAATATCTCATTTTAATTTCAGATATCTTATGTTACATCTTTAACCTTAGTGTTAGAATGGGTGTGTTTCCCGATTCATTGAAAACAGCAATAGTAATCCCATTGCATAAAAAAGGAGATTCTATGTTAGCTGACACTTTTCAGTTTGCACTAGTGCTAGCCACGTCAAACAAACCTTGTATCTGTTTGTTCTTTACTAGTAGATAGGTACATACACATGTCGTATTAACAGTTTTATTATTCTGACAGACAGATAGAATTTAGAAGAAACCAAGGGAAATCTTTTTTGCAGACATGTCGTTATAGGCGAGATCGCCGCTATAGATGAATTGCACTGTAGTTTGTTTAAAGCTTTACAAGTTTAATGCCGTTTCTGTCACGTTTTCCATTTGGTTACACAATACCCACCAATCATCAACGAGCACAATTAGGATTTATAAAAGTCAATGGCTAATCGTCAATCACCTAGCGGCATATATGCCAACAGAGCCTCTCTATCAAGATTGTGTGTTATACACTCGGGGGGTCGTTGTATCGATAACAGACCGGTTGTTGTTTAAGTCGTTCCGTTCTTCTTTACAGATATGAAACATACATTTTCAGACAAAACCAAACACTAGGCACAGCATGTAACCACCAAGAAATCTGTCTTTAACAAGTAATACATATATTTGTAACAATTTTCTTTTATTCAATATCAACACCCTTTTGCTCAGGTTTCTGTTTTGTTTCCACTGGCGAAGAGGGTGCAACCTCGTCAACTGGATTAACACTATTTGCTAAGTTATTCCTCTTCATAACTGTATCGTAAATACTAAATGCTTGGAAAATCATCGAAGATACATCACTAGAATTCGATGGCAGTATCATTGTGTTGTTAGTTTTAGCTAAATTACTGAACGCTGAAATGTATTGTTCGGCCAATGTTAGAGATGCAGCGTTTTTGCCGTCCTGTAAGTAAATATTTTATGATTTAATTGATTTGAAGTACTTTTGACAGTTGTTTCGGTTGGGCAGCTTACCTGAGTAATAACTGATTTGGCTATTGTTTGCAGTCCTCGTGCTCGGGCGTCGGCAATAGCTAGTATAGCGGCAGCTTCTCCGTTAGCTTTGTTTATATTTTCTTGACGTTCGGCCTCTGTAATTGAGAAAATCATAAGGCTGTATTATTTTGTGCGTTTCTTTAGATATCAAAGAAATCATCAAATATTAGGAACCGTATAAAAACACAGATAAGTTTGACCAAGTCTATGTAGCCTCGAAACACTACCCGACCTAGATAAAAAAGAAAAACAGCCATCAGTTTCGCAAAGGAAAACTCTTTACCAATACGCAACATGCTTTGAGTGTGTCACAAGATCAACTTGATCTGTTGAGGACTGGTATAAAATCCGTGACGATGAAGTTTTTATCGCATGCTCCATAGGATCATCATTTATGTGGCGTTTATCTCAACAAATCTTACAAAAGCAAAACAATTTAATCAACTTTCTTCTTAATTATTTGCTTGATTTTTGATAACGATTAATATTGTAAATATAAGAAGACAGCTATTTGAAACAAAATTCTTCCGAACTTACCAGAAGCCAATATTCTCGACTTCCTTTTGCCTTCTGCGATATTAATTTCTGCTTCACGAACACCCTCCGACTCCAAGATAGCAGCTCTCTTTCTCCGCTCAGCCTCCACCTGCATTTGCATAGCGTCGTGAACACGATTGGGTAGCTAAACATGAACCAAATGAATCAAAGTCGACGGTTACAATAAGGTATGTTATTTACTCGTATATCGCGGATTTCATAACGCAAGCAGGCAATTCCCCATGCTTCACTGGCCTTATTTATAGAGTCGACTATGCTGACGTTAAGAGATTCCCTTTCACGAAATACCTTATCCAAAGACATCTTTCCCAATTCAGATCGCATCGTTGTTTGAGCCAATTGCGTAATAGCGAATTCAGGATCCTCAACTCCGTAAGAAGCTAAATAAAAGAATGCGTTTAGAATAAGTCAACCTTATTGAACATGGCAAAAATACCGCGGTACGGGTCTACAATACGCAAATACAAAACACCATCTATGCTAAGCGTAACGTTGTCTAATGAAATCGCACTTTGCTTCGGTACATCTATTGCAATTTCCTTCAAACTTTGAACATATTTGATTTTGTCAACAAATGGAAACAAAACGTTGAGACCGGGCTCCATGATTTTATGAAAGCGACCCATTCTTTCGACTATCCATGCCTAAAAACAAAATCTGGCTATAGTTTAATTCTCATTTAATATGTTGGTATTGAAAACCAAACCTCTTGTTGTGGAACAAACATAACAATTGTATTTATCGGAGAGTACGACTTTAACCGCACCGGTTGCAGAGTGAGCCTTTGATTCGATAGCAAACCCTGTAATATTAAGAAGGAGAATAGATGTTTCACAATTTGCACATTTTCAAAGAACACGTACCTTATTAACGACTCGGTACAACAAGTTACTATTTCTTAGCATTTTGAGGTAATTTTATAGCTGAATTTAATAACCTACACCGAGTTGTTCTTTAACAGATGACAAGGGCGTTAAGATATAAATTGTAAAGAGATGAAGAACTTTACAGTTTTTCTTGACTTGTACGACTTGATAAAAAGAAGAACGAGCTTCTGGCTATACTCCCCAACTCACCACACTTGTTCTCTACGGTAATAAGTAATAACCATAGGTTATAATTATAGCCAGAGACAATAGTATCGTTTGTCTATGATTATAGCCTTACAACTTGAACTGTTTTTTTATTTTAGAAATTCTACTGTCACATGGATGAAGGACTGTGCTATAAAGATGGGTAAATAGCCGTAAATGTATAGGCACATGCATTTTTATGGGAATTCTCTTGATGCCTGTGTTTCTACAGTTGTCTTATAACCATTTCGGCAGCAGTATATCTATATACTCTCGTGAAATGGAGTCACAAATTTGTGTCAATTCTGAAATGGGGAGTTTATCAAAACCTATGTTAATAGAATACAGGGAAATAATACTTTCCAGTGGAAGGGCGGGTGCCTACAAGCTGTTTTCCCGCGACATTCATGAAATCACACATCCGGGGGTTGAAATAACAAAAACAACAAATGGGTTTTGGGCGGATAGACGTACGAAAGAAATCCATCTCTTTTAATCATTCACCTCTGCTCGAAATCATAAACTAATGTCGTTTCCGATTTGGCAAACAGATCATTCTTTTTAAGAAAAAAACATTTTTTTTAATCGAGATTGCCTTTCTCGATTAATTTGCCACAAAAATCAATGTTTTGTTTTGATCTCAAATCACTTTTGAGAATTCTCATGTCGTTTTCCATTGGGACCGCCAGAAATCTTTTTTCAGATCTCAGATTATACGGGGCAAATGGAACATGCAACGAAGTAGATCTGCTTTTATAAATGTATTAGTGCGTTATTTGGCAGCAATATCAGCTGTTCACATTTGCATTGGTTTTTGCAAAAATCACAAATGTAGACGACTTGAAAAATGTTTCCCCTATTTTACATACAAATAGAGTATTTTTGGGGACTTGTAGTCTTTATATGACGAGGAAAACTATGAAGATAATAGTTCCTCTTAAATTATATCCATGGCTATTAAATATATTTCGTTATTTTGGTTTTCACGAAACTACCCCCATTTGTCTTCAAAGCAAACTTCTTAAAATGACGTCAAACAGCTGCGCGAGGTATGTTGGTATTGTGAGTGTGTTTAGATCTGAAAAAATATCGAGATCTGCAAAAAGTGCTCCGAATCGAAAAAAAGATTAATTTTTTGTCCCAATGGAACATGAAAAGTGATTTAGATCAAACAAAAGATTGATTTTTGTTCCCAATGGAAAACGACATCAATATTTTCTCAGATTTTACACATACTTGTACTAATACCAATGTTTATGACACACAGCGTTGGTTCCGAAGTGTTTATCTTTGGAAGGACTACTTTTTTTGCTAAAGTATTAATTTCACGCGTGTGGGAACGAGTTTTTCTATTCACCCCTATCGGGAATAATATTTCCACCGGAATGTTTTCTATTAAGCAATCTAATTTACATTGCTGACTAGGGAAACACTTCCTTCGGAACTTATTTGCGATTGCCCTGATTATATTATTTCGAAATGTGTTATTACAAATGTGTCTAAAATCAATTGAAAATGATTTCCAGTGCAGTTGAAAAAGTTTTTTTGTTTTTTGCTGCCAATTAATACAAGAGCCCATAAAATTGAAATTGTAAACGACATTTAGTTAATGCTTGAAACAGAGTTATCAATCATTAATCACTCGCTTATGTACATAATCACCCCTATCAGGAATAATATTTCCCCCGGAATATTTTCTATTCAGCAATCTTATTTACATTGCTGACAAGGGAAACATTTACATCGGAACTTATTTGCGATAGCCCTAAATATGAACTTCATTCAACACAGCCGCGTGTACATAATTATAGAGACATATTTTGGGGTTGTCATGTGTTTTTCGCCATAATAGAGGCATCAAATTATTCCAATAATAATAAATCCCATAATTCACACGACCTAAAATCGGGGAATGCTGGAATGTCGCTAGAAAACGTAGGTTGTACCATTGGAAATCCAGCGATAAGTGAGTTCTACTTTTCCTAGATTGTTGGAAATCTCTGATATCGAAAATCCGTGTGGGGAATTTTGACGTTTATTACAATAGACAAAATAAAGTTTTGCATTCATTTGGTCGGTGTATTGTTTTTTATTAGTTTGGTATTAGAGCAATTTTGAGTAGGCACAGCAATGGAACCAGATAAAGTTGCTGACGTGATATTTGTTATTGAAGGAACAGCTATAAATGGAGCATACATAAATGACTTAAAAATTAATTACATTGTGCCAACTTTGGAATATTTCTCTCAGGGGCCTCTTGATGACCGCGAATATCTTATATCTGATCGCAACTCGGCCTTGTATGGAATCGTGGTATATAGAACAGCACAATGTATGCCAAATAAATCGGTGGAAACATTTGGCCCAATCACTAGTCCACTCAAAGTTTTGGAGACAATCGAGCGGCTGGATTTCACCGGCGGTCAGAGCGAATCGAATGCTAATCTAGCCGAGGGCTTTGCCACCGCCAGGGTATGCTTTGAAGATATGAAAGAGATTCGCGGCGAGGCCAACTTAAACGTTCAACGGCATTGTATATTGATATGCAACAGTGCACCTTATTCGATGCCAGTGCAGGAGTGTTATCAGTACGACAACAAGACCATAGAGCAATTGGCCCCCATGTTTGTGGAGAAAAAGATTCACCTCTCAATTATAGCTCCACGCAAAATACCGATCTTATTCAAACTATTTTCCAAGGCTGATGCCGATCTTCCTTTAGCTACTAAAAATTACTGCAGGGACATCCGCCATCTGATTCTCCTCAAAGGCTTCCATCTTAAGGAAAGACCCGTCAGTCCTAATGTTAACCATGCAATTAACGCCCCAAGTCCAATGAATAATGTGCAGAATCCTATCTTAGTCGAAAACCAGCAACAACAAGTCTTACAATCTCAGCAGCAAGCTCAGAAACAACAACAGCAGCAACAACAGCAACAACAGCAACAACAGCAGCAGCAACAACAACAACAACAGCAACAGCAGCAACAACAACAGCAGCAACAACAGCCAGCCACTTTAGTAAGTCAGTCGTTTGTTAACAACCCTTCTAACCCCATTCAGTTGTCGTATAACAACAACGTAACCCAAGTCAATCGCTGGCTATTTCCAAACCAACAGCAGAGACCAGCGTTCTTGTCCGGTTCGAATTCGCAAATGGGAATCGGGGCGCATAATCCGAACTCTGCTCTTATTTCACAACTCTCCACACCACCGAGTCAGATAGGGGTCAACTCGATGCTACAACACCAGCAAGCTCTCCGAATGCAAATGATGTCTCAACAAACACAGGCGCAAATGAATCAAATGCCTGCACCCCAACAGGCACCGTCTATGCAACCACACGCAAGTGATGGTGGTGGCATACGTGAGAAGATTTGGTCCGGACTCTTGGAATGGATCGAGAAAACAAAACCAGATCAAACTAAAATCACGCGTCAAGTACCGTGCCACGTGACAACAAACATAAAAGACGGGGAACCAGAGATTAGGGCTGAAAATTGGCCGCCAAAACTCCTGATGCAGTTGATGCCCAAACATTTGGTGGGCAATATTGGTGGCCAGTACCTAAAGGACTCCAAAATGGTAATTTTCCGGCCAAATCCATGCGAAGCACTTGAAACACTCTCAAAGGTAATGACAACGGGTTTCGCCGGATGTGTTCACTTCTCCACTCCATCGACGATGCCCTCCTGTGAAATCAAAGTCCTCATCCTGCTCTACACCGCGGAGAAGAACGCCTTCTTGGGATTCATTCCCAACAATCAGACGATGTTTGTTGATCGCCTGCGTAAAGTAATCCAACAAAAACAGAATATGGGCCAGCAGGGACCAGCAGTTAATATGCAGCAGCAGGGACACCCATCGCAGCAACAGCAAAGCCCGCACACTGGTCCTATGGCTGCAAATAACATACAAGCTTCGAATCCACTCCAACAGCAAGTTGTACAGCAGCATCAAGCCAATCAGCAGAAAGCAATGGAGGTGCAAATGCACGACCAACAACAGCAGCAGCAGCAACAGCAGCACTATAGTCAGTATGCACAGATGCCCGTACAAATGCAAGACAATCTAGGCAGCGGAGTTCAGCACAACATGGGAATAGTTCAGCAGCAGCAGCAGCAGCAACAACAACAACAGCAGCAACAACAACAACAGCAACAGCAGCAGCAACAACAACAACAACAGCAGCAGCAACAACAACAGCCACGTATGTCCGTCAGTATGAGTGTTCCCTCGCAGGTTGCACATGGAATGCAACAGCAACGAATGATTCGGCCCATGATAAGTAACAATCCTGGATTAAGACACCTACTACAACAGCAGTCAACGCCCGCCAATCATTTCAGACCGCAGTTGACAGCTATTAACAACCCGAACATGGGAGCGCCTCCTCACATACAAAACCGATCCAACCAGTATGAAGATCCCAATTTTGAGTTCTTGTAAATGTATCCGAATAAGTACATTGTCTTACCGTTAATATATTATTGTCCATGTAGTAGACTGCCGTTAAGATTACTTTTTGGTTTCGAAATAAATGTTAGTTCACTAAGGCTAAGACAAGAATTAAACAGATCGACAGAGTATTTCCGTTTATGAAGTTCGCTTTTTTAATTGTCTTCATATTAACTGATTTGTGACTGTCGAGGAGAATTAATCAGTCTCAAACGAGCTTTCAACCGATTGAATATGTTCCTAGGCCCTTAAGAGGCACTTATCTATTGAAAAGCATGTGGATCCTGGCAGCGTTAATGCACATATAACAAAAGAACCAATCAGGGCTATCGGCAATTCCGAGGGAAAGAAAATTCCCCCCGAAATTTTTTTGTTCCATGGAAAATATTCCTCGTATCGTGAATCATTCATTGCCGATACCTATTTTTGAAAAATGGGGAATATTCCGGGGGTAATTTTGTTCACGATAGCCCTGAATATCTCTATAGAGTTTGCGTCTGTGTGAAAGATATGTTAGGACTTGGAAGATAGCCACTATGCTCATGTAACTAAAACTCCAACACCCTCACTATCGACAAATGGAAAGTTCTAAACGTGCAATCCTACTCTGATCAAAGGTTGTTAGAATTCTTTGTAGGCAACTGTTGCAACCCTTCCCAGTCACACAGGAACCCTAAAAAAGCGGATGGGGCTCTTTTTAGCAATGAGATCGATAAAAGAAAAGATCTTTTACAAGAAGGCAATATAAATTGCCCGACCGATCAGATTAGATCAATTTCGTTGCATGTTCCATTCGCCACGTAAAATCTGAGATCTGAAAAAGATTTCTGGTGGTCCCAATGGAAAACGCCATAAGTTTCGCTTTCGAACTAGTCAGCCTGTCCTGTCTTCACCCACAAACTTGTTTTCTAAATGGTTCTGACCATGCTTACGTTGCTTTTAGCTGACAAAAGCATTTCCTCCTGCTGTAGACATTCCTCTAGGACTTAAGTAGGTAAGTCGTAAATTAAACTAAGAAGTGTAATGCTGGACTGTAAATCTATTAAAATTAACAAGATTCACAAGTACTCAAAAAGGGTTATGTTTCAAATTCGTCATCCTTTATAGTTTACTTATAAATTAATCATTTATATATTTACATTTAAATATGTACATTGGCTTAAAAAAAATGTTTACTCATTTTTGCATGTATCACATTGTTTACCATTGCAACGGTTTTGAGAATATTCCATCAAATGCATGTTGAAAAGGTTAATCCATTTTTTCAAGCTTAGGCGTAAGCAACTGAAATCCATTACATTCATCGATAATCACCGGTGGTTGTAGTTTTTCCTCTATTCTCACACTGCCAGCACTGGGCTTTGGAATATCTCCATTTTCCGACGCTTGTACTTTAGTTAATGAAGAAAGTGCGGCTAATAGTTTATCGGCTATGGATTTTTCGAACTCCAGCCGCTGACGTTCGACCTCCAAGCGCTGTCTTTGAATTTCATTGTTTTCAGTTTGCATCAATATCAGCTTGTTGAATAAGAGTTCCATGCCTAAAAGAATAAAAAGCTTTGTTTAAGAAAATTGTGACATGTTTGTGACAAACAAGGACGGCCGTTGGGCGCCATTTGCTTGTCGTGATCAGGTGTAGGTGAAACTTTAACACGCGGATTCAATTGAATAATTGCAGACGTGTAAGTTATTTCCAAATTTATTCATTCTAAACGAAATCACTTAATCTAATTAAATCAAATAAATTCGTTATTACCTGGATCTTTGTTGGTAGTGCCTTCTTCTGTTCTCGTAGGCTTAGGTGCTTCTGGTACATTATTTTTTAATACCGCCGAGTCTAAAGTGTTCGCCTTAATTGTATTACTATTTGCAACCAGGTTAGAGCTTGTGAATGGACTCTCTTTGCCAGCAACAGAATGCGTTGTCTTTCCATTTTGAAAGGCATTCACAAGGAGAACCTTCATTCTTCCATCTGCGGTAGAAGTAACGATCCCGGTTTGTGGTTGAGTATTCGACTGAGTACAAATGATTCTCTGCTGAGGTGTTTGCCGAAGTTGTATTTGCTGCGGCATTCCTTTATTCTGATGCATTAAAAAATTTGTCGGTACTATAGATATCTTTCCCTGACCTGGCATCGGATTCGGCTGCTTGGCAAATACAATCGATTGAGTCATTCCAGGGGAGGTTAGTGAGGTCGATGTCTGCAGAATGGTGTTGTGGTTGCCATTGACTAGTGTACGAGGTAATGCATTTGTGTTGCCGTTCGATATTTGAACATAATCAGCTAGTTTCGGTGTCATACTTTCTGGAATCGTCTTTCTATAAATTAGGAAGGAAAAATTCAAAAAGTTAATCGGATTGTTCGCATTTATATTCGTTTTAGAGTAAATATCATTTCACAATACAATATCAACGTCACTTTGATATTTCTCTGTCTAACAGAATCGACGTAAACCCCTTTTTTCGTGAATTTGTGAAACCTTCAAATGAAAATCATGAAATGGGAGCGTCATCACTCTACTCACAAGTGGCACACTCACAAACGCCTAAGTCAGTCAACAATTGTTCCGCAAATTCGAAAAAAAAACAGACAAATCTAGGTCTGTTTTATTGAACAGCAAAAGGGAACTTGACAGCAGCTGCCTATCTTAAAAATTTATTGAGATGGTTTTATG
This sequence comes from Cheilosia vernalis, assembly GCA_949126925.1. Lineage (NCBI taxonomy): Eukaryota > Metazoa > Arthropoda > Insecta > Diptera > Syrphidae > Cheilosia > Cheilosia vernalis. The sequence continues at coordinate 19,294,114 of OX421362.1, read as the reverse complement.
AACTAGGTGGAAAACAATTTTCGCCATTCAGTTTTATTTAGTCAAACTAAAAGTCGAGACACGTACCTAATAAAATATAAGATACACCAGTGACTGGGACAGTTTTATTTCGCATCTGTTAATTTATTTTGTTTTTCTATCCATTGCCTAAATAGGTGTTCAATAAAACGCGTGTTGTGATAAAAATCAATAAACACTGCAAAAACAAAAGCGTTTTCTATTAAAATTTCATTGAAACTACTCTATCAACTGTCACAAATGAGAATAAACTGTTAAATTGTCAGAGATGGGCCGATTAGATTCAGAACCTTCAAGCCATATACCTATATACTAAAACTGGCTTTTATGCAGATTACTATTGGGTGTTTTAAGACCAACTGAAAGTATTTATAAACATTTTTGAAATAACGACTAACAAAAATAGATCTATTCGCGCCGACGCAGAATTGCGAGAAAACGATAAAATTCCGTTAGTTGTCAAACTCAAACGTTGGATTGGTAAATGTTAGCAACTCCGAAAATAAATCCAGTTTCGGAATAAGTTATCTCGATTTCGTAATAGTGCCAATTGAACATAAAGATCTAAAATGAAAAGATCTATTGTAAAGAGAAGTGTTATGTGGCATTCGTCATCATTCAATTCGCTCTCAGATTTCAGGACCCGAACTTTTAAATTCCGCATATGATAGTTCGTATACGAGGAAATCCGCCTAAGATTTTCGCACAACGAAAAAATTGGTATTCTCAAAGTTTGACGCTTTTTTTCACCTTTGCGAAAATTATATTCACCTCTCGAATGAGGTAGAATTTTAAAACCATTTTTACAGGTTGTGAAAAAAAAATATTCAAATTTAAATTGGTTGGGAATTGTAGTTCCACATTAGTAACCTATAGAAGCTCAAAATTGACTAACAGCAGTCTTTTAGTCTTCGCGGCTGCCCTAAGTCTGTCTCTGTAATAAAATTAATAGTAACATAAAGTTCACGTCCTTCGGTAGTTGCAAAAAGGAATCGTCGACAAACAACCGCATAAATTATCTACGATAGGAACACACTGATTTGCAAGAAGCCAGGTGAATAGATTTTTGTTTACCTACAGTTTCAATTTTTGTAACCTTTGCAAAACACCCCCAAACACACACGTATACAAAAATCACAAACTCACTAAAGGTAAAAATCTATTTTAATACTCCTTAAAGCTATGAAATGTTAATGGCCCTATTTCCTTCTAAAATTTGACCTTCGATAAACACAATTCACACTGTTCGCTTACGTGTCATCATCAGGGGTGAGAATCTGCACGTCATCATCGTCATCATCATACAAAGGTTCCTCCTTTGGAAAAACAAAAGGAATTTCTTCGATATCAGTATTCCTGCTGTCTGAGCACTCTTCTTCCTTGATTTTTAGGGGATTGTCCTCATTTTCCGACAGCTGCTCATCACAATGCGCGCTCTCGTCAATTACCATTTCATCGTCGGAGCCATTGCTGGACTCACTAACAGTCTCCTCTGAGTGTGGAGCACTTGCATTGGTTGATTTCGCGGCCGCCCTAAGTCTGTCTCTCTCCTCTTGTTCAACTTCTAATTGATACTTCAATGAGGGTTTTGGTATCTCATTTGGACGAACACTGAATATCGAACGGGTCATAATCTCGTCCATTGCTGAGAAATGCTTCCACGTCGCACTTTTAATTATCCCCAATTCGATGTCCCTTTTCAAGCGATTGTAGAAACATTTCAAATTCTTTATGCGCGTGTTAATCTCCTCCGGAGATCTGCTATAACCATATTCGTTCATTTTCTCTGCCAGCTTAACAATGACTGTGTGTTTTCTGTGTGTGGTTATGAGAGTCCTTTGTACCGTGGGATCACCCCAAAGTGATATGAGCAATTTTGTCTCTTCCGTATCGAAATTGGGATGGCGGCCTGGGTCCTTCTTAGATGCACCCATCAATGCGCGACTGTTCGATATCCAGCGTTCACCTTTGCGTTTCAACTTGAGTCGTTTCATTGTTAATTTTTTTGCACTCCCAACAAAATGTGCGAATGACGAAGCAAAACGAGAGATTTATAAACAAAAGTAGATATTTGGAAAAATCGATATCAACTGCCACTTATTTCCACACAGTCATACACTTTCCGTTTTGGGAATGGAATACAGCGCAGGGTTGAAATGTACCCGCGGAGATTGTAAATGGCTTAAATGCAAATCGGTTTTGGTTTGTTTAGATTGTTAGTGTCAGACGAGTAACTGGTTTATCTAAGCGGTTTGTATTTTCGTTCGCGTTTTAATATTATCCGTTCACTGTCAAGTCTCAACGTACAATGAACACGTTTAAACAGCTAGACTATTATCCTTGCTGTGCGCATAGCATTTGAATGCACATGTGCGGTAGAGAGTTTCCAACTCAAACGCACTTAGGTATTTACTTTATGATGTATTACGGCGCATGCTTTTACTCTGGGTTGGGAAATCATTTGAGTTGAGCATATAACTAGTTATGTAGCTAGGCATACACAGCAGACAGCAGACACCCTCCGATTTATTTATTTTTTTCATGGCAAGCCGAAGGGTAGTTAGCTAATGCAGGGAGAACTATTTAATATTGTTGTAGAATGCGCAGGATTAGGTAGGCATTGAAGCGATTCGAATGCTGTCTCGTTGGTCGTTTTTCTAACTTTATTTGAAGCAGTAGTCAACTGTACGGAGGGTAAAATGGTATCGAATTATTTGCAGGCTATGTCTGAAGGGTTGAAGTAGAACTAGCTGGCAGATATGTCCAAATAAAAAGCATATTTGTATGCACAGGGTGTTTCTTGTAAGAAGAGGTCAATTCGCGAGGTGTTTGACCTCGGTTATTGATTGTGGGTCAACTTTGGATAAAATATTCGATAAAACTTCTACTACGTGCTACACAATGCGCATTCTTCAGGGGCGTAGTGAAATCAAATCAATGGCCGCGTTCCACTGCCCGCTAGATGAGCAGCGGCATGTCAAACTCCATATAAAAAAAATTGACATTTTACCATTTGCGCTAGTCGTCTAGCACTTTTTGTGAAATATCCCTTTCAGGGAAATTTCTCAATCTAGCGCAAAACTACCCGCTGCTTTGAGAGAAAAAAAACAAAAAAAACAGCTGTCAATGGAAATCGTTCAAACGTCTACAAAATAAAAACAAAAATACGAAGCCGAGCTGCAATTGTGATTAAATTGGTAATAAGGTAAGTAAAATAGCAATTCCGATATTATTATGGTTTCTATAACATGTACCATTTCCTTTTAAATGCAGTTTGGAAATAATTATGCGACACGAAATTATTTATGAAGGAAAGTCATATGTTTTTGATGCCAACAAGTCAAATGTCATTTTGCCGCTGCCGCTGCCGCTGCCCGAGCGTTCCTTCATCAGGGATATTTTGTGCTAGAAGACTAGCGGGCAGAGGAACGCGGCCAATATTCTTGTGGCTACAAATTCCTTTCGGTAGAAGCAAGGATTTTGTTGTTAAAGTTGAATAGAAAACCTGATTTAGGTTCTGACTGACAACAAAGTACGCGTTTGTTGAGATTTTAGAATTTTTTGAAGCTTCATTAAAGAGACTCGCTTCAGGTGCAAGTGTGTCACCGCAAATAATCAGTTGAATATCTGTACCATTTTGAAAAACACATTAAATAAACAAATATTCGAATCAAAATTTATAAAAGTCTGCGTGACTTGTAACTTCGCGGGAATTACCTACATATCTGAGGAGGTTAGACAAAGTAAGAAGCCAGTTAGGAGTATGATGCCAAAGTTGAACTCGACAACCAGTGGTCTGAGTAACGATGAGGCTGTCAAAAGCATATACAAAAGCATGGTTTGACTATGGTCAATAGCTACCCACCAATTTAGAGAAAATGCTCGAGGTATAATCATGACTATGTTCACTGTGTGTGTGGTTATACAGAACACCATAAAGAATCGTCGAGGGTACAAACTTAAGGAGATCAAAGATTCTTGCGATCAAAAAAACTGCTTTAAAAAAAGGATGATTAACTGCTCTTTTCTTTAAATGTAAATAATTTATTTACTGACAATTTCTTCAACTATGACAGATTTATTCAATCGGATCTAGTATTTTCTTTTTGAAATTGTTGTTTGACAAAAATCTGTGGGTTTGACAGTCGATTTAAGCCACCTACACTACACAATTATGTATCCCATCGGTGTTCACTTAATGCTGCATTTACAACAAAGCTATGACTTACGAAGTTTCGAGTTCCTATAAAACAAAATGGCGTCCGAGAGTAATAAGTGGAAAAACATTTTGTTATGTCGTAAAACTGATGGATGGATTTTTGGTTTAATTTACTGGAACAAATTACCAATTTCACATGTTTTAAATCAGAAATAGAAATGTTTTCAAAAGTAGTTGCAGAGATGTTGGTGGCCGGAACTTGCGTTTATTCCCGTTTTACGTATCCGTAAGTATGGGTAGAACATCCATGAACTTTATTCGTTTGATTTGTGATCATTCTTACTCCCTTATTAGAATTGACTAGACAAACGGATCGCGCGATGTTGTAAATGCAGTATAAAGCAAGATTTACAAGATTCGTAATTAAATTTGCAATAGATTAAGTAATTTTTCGTGTCCAGGCTAAATGGCGGAATTTTTCATATAAAATAACTCATCGTGACCTACAAAAATATTTATCCTTATTGCATCTCGGAGGCCCTGATACCACTCATAGCGATTTAAATTCTACTTAAATACCTTACAGGCGTTTTGAGAAAAATCCTAAACTTGCTTATATAATTAAAAAATATATATAAAAGTATACCAATCCGCCATACTCTAAAGTCTAAAGTATTCTTTAATATCTACCAGAATGTACTTAATATTTCGGATCACCCTGTTCATAAACCAAACAATCTCGATAGAGGTAATGGCAATTAGGAAAAATCGATACAACTTCCTACTAACTAGCAGTACTTATTTTATTTACTTACACATGCATATTATGTACTTTGCACATCGCATATTGTATGCATATCTAAATGTATGTCTATCACCTGTCCGATTTGGAAAAAATCATCCCTCTTATGCGCATTGTCATTTGGCGTACATGCGTTCTTTATATAGGGTTTCGACGCATGCGCTTTTTTTAGCCTTCGAATTGAGTAGATGTAGGAGTTAAACCACTACGATTTACGCCATACCCACCATCAATAAAAGCAATCTTATGTGTATTGTGGTGTGGAATGTATCGTGTAACCTAAAATGGTGAAGTGAAAACAACCCCTTAGTCACCAAACAAGTTCCACCCAAGTGTCACTTCCAATTGGAGACTGGAACCTGTCAAGTAAATGTATTTCACCACTGAACCTTGTTCTAGAACCACTTAGAATTAGCTAGAAAGTTCTCGTAGATGGCGGAGCGGGTATAAAAGGACAGCTTTTAGAAGAGGGCGAGACAGTTGATTTATAACAGTGATTGGTTAAAGTTCGAGATAGTAATAGTTTGTGAAGATAAATAAGTGAAAAGTAATAGAGTAAATAAAGTGATTGGTTTGAAACGTTGAAGAATTGTTTAAGTAATAGTGTTCTGGTACTTAATAAGTGAAATATTAGAATAGTCGATAAAAGTGTAATAAAAGTGAATTTTATTAGAGAAGTTAAACGGAATAGTGTTTTATCTTTACGAATCCCAGCCTGAATGTAACATTGGTGTCAGAAGTGGGATAAAACTTATTCTGTGCTAAGTGTCTGAGTGCAGCTAAAAAAAAAAAAAAAAAAAAAAGTGAATTTGTGATTTTCTAAACTACAAGAGACAAACAAAATGGGTCGTATATTACTACATCTAAGCATACCCCAATTGAAAAGTGAACTAGAAAAGCGGAATCTCTCCACAGCTGGAGGGAAAAGTGACCTCATACTTCGTCTGCAGGAAGCTGTCCAAAACGAGGGAGAAGATCCAAAAACCATGCTATTCGACGTGTCAGAAGAACAAGTAAGTACAGGCGTTGACATTAGCTCTATGATGGAATTACTTCTTGCCAAGATGGAAGAACAGAAGAATTCTCTAGAAGAACAGAAAAATTCTATGGAATCTAAGTTCGCAGAACAGAAGAATTCCATGGAATTGAAGTTCGCAGAACAGAAGAATTCTCTAGAAGAACAGAAAAATTCTCTAGAAGAACAAAAGAATTCTTTAGAAGAACAGAAAAATTCCATTGTCGCCGCACAAAAAGACGCCGTGGAAGAATTTAAGAATGTTCTAGATGTAAAAATCGACGCTATTGATGAGAAATTAAACCAGCATGAAACCAAGTTCGAGGAAATTAATGAAACGTTTCATAGACACGAGACAAACATCGAGAACGTAGCCAAAGAACTTGGAACAAACATCAAGAACATAGCCAGAGAGTTCGGCACAAACATCGAGAACATAACTAAAGAGCTCGAAAAAGTCAAGAAGCAGAAGGCTCGGGAATATTCTGCTGACTGCCCAAGAAGGAAGGAGATGCAACCACCCGTTTTTGATGGTCAAACATCATGGCCAATTTATAAGAGACAGTTCGAAGCAGCTGCAACGACCAATGGATGGGACGACGAGGAAAAGTCGATTGCATTAACGCTCGCATTACGAGGTACAGCTGCAGAATTGCTTCAAACTATCTCCGAAGAAAAACAACGCGACTACGTGGCTTTGGTGAAGGCTATTGAGATGCGATTTGGTGACGACCATATGCAGCAAGTATATAGAGTGCAACTTCGCAGTCGAATCCAGAAGAGGGGGGAAACACTCCAACAGTTGCAAGCGGATATCGAAAGGCTAGCGTACTTGTCTTATCCCAATGCCGGCGAAGATGTCATCAATGAAATGGCTATTGAGGCATTTACACAAGCCATAGAGGACAGACAACTACAGATGGCTTTACGAATGGCTGGAAAGAAAACTCTTCCTGAGGCACTGGCATTTGCCTTAACGATGAAAGCTGCTGACCAAGCATCTCAAGGGTTTCACCGCGTGAGAGAAATGACATCCGTTGAATGCTCGTGCCAGAGAACCGAAGTAGTAGACCGTAACAGTTCTCGAAGGGGACCGATCCGTTGCTGGAACTGCAACAAAATTGGACATCTTCAACGACAGTGCAGAGCCGAACGTAGACAGGGCAGTTGTCCACATTGCAGAACTAGAAACGAGGAGGCGTTTGAGCATTCGGCGGATGGAACGTCACAAAGCCATCAGTCGGGAAACGAGTAAGAACCAACTTCGCGGGGCAGAAGCTGGTTTCTGGAATCGACGCCCCCAGGACCACAATTCAGGTTTCCCAGACCAAACGATGTAATAGGAGCCTGACAGTGGAAGCCCATATCGGCCAGAAAAAGTATGTGGCTACAATCGATACAGGTGCCACCGCTTCCATAATCAGAAGGGACATCGTTCGCCAATCATGGCTGCACAACACCAGCAGCTACTGTCTGAAAACAGCAACTGGAGCAACAGCAAAGGTGTATGGTGAGGTACTCTTGACGATAAACCTTGCAGGAATAGTCTTCTCCCATGCATTCTTAGTGGCTGATATATGTGACGAATGCATCATCGGAATCGACTTTATGAAGACGCATGATATAGTGCTCGACATCGGTTCGCAAGTTATAAAGTACAAGAACGTCGAGATTCCGATGGTTTACGGGAACGAGAACGTCGCAGCTCTACGGACAGTTGTAAGTGAGGACGAAATATTACCACCTTCGTCAGAGACAGTTATTTGGACAAAGCTGGAAGGTGACCCTGGGAGCCACCGATTCTACCTAGTCGAGCCAGATCCAGAAAATTATTATCAGAGCTATATTGTCGGAAAGATGCTGGTTGAACCTAAAAACAGCTTGGTTCCCGTTCGTGTCCTCAATGTGGAAAACAAAAGCGTGAAACTAAAGCAAGGGGAAGTGATTGGAAAGTGCGTACCGATTACTGCGGTCACAAAGTTGTCCAATGCAAGTCCTGTGAAACCGGTTAGACCTACGGAGATATCGGAAATGAAAAAGAATATACTCGGAGAGTGCGAGCTGGATCAGGAGCAGCGATCCATGGCAGGGAGTCTAATCAATGAGTTTGCTGATATATTTGCTTCACAGAACGGCGAGTATGGCCGAACACATCTCGTACAACACCGAATCGACACCGGAGATGCGAGACCGATTCGTCAGCCTCCCCGACGACTACCATTGGCTAAGCAGACGGAGGTTGCAGAAATGGTATCGACGATGGAAAAGGAAGGACTGATTGAAAGCTCAAAAAGTCCGTGGGCATCGCCGGTCGTCCTGGTCAAGAAGAAAGACGGAAGTACGAGATTCTGCGTGGACTATCGCCAACTCAACAACGTCACCAAGAAGGATAGCTACCCCCTGCCAAGAATTGACGACACCCTGGACACACTATCCGGAGCCAAATGGTTTTCGACTCTTGATCTGAAGAGTGGCTACTGGCAAGTGCAGATCCATCCAGAAGACCGCGAGAAAACAGCATTCACAGCAGGAAACGGGCTTTGGCAGTTTACAGTAATGCCATTTGGACTGTGCAATGCTCCAGCAACCTTTGAGCGTCTAATGGAGCGCGTTTTGCTGGGACTAACGTGGAAAACCTGTTTGGTCTACCTGGACGATGTCATCGTAGTAGGAAAAACTTTTAACGAACATCGAGATAACCTTAAGGAGGTGTTCCAAAGGCTACGAAGTGCGCAACTAAAACTTAACCCGAAGAAGTGTTCCTTATTTAGACCAGAAGTGAAGTACCTCGGGCACATCATCTCTTCCAAAGGAGTCAAGACTGATCCGGAGAAGGTCGATGCAGTGAAAAACTGGCCGGTACCCAAAGACAAACATCAACTGAGAAGCTTCCTGGGACTTGCGACCTATTACAGACGATTTGTAAAGGACTTTGCCAGGATCGCAAAGAGCTTGCATCAACTGACAGAAAAAGGCAAACAATTCAAATGGTCGGATGAGTGCGAAAAGAGCTTCAAGGAACTTAAACAACAGTTGTGCAACGCCCCCATACTAGCGTACCCCACCCCTGGGAAAACATTTATTGTGGATGCAGACGCTAGTAATGTGGGAATTGGAGCCGTTCTTTCCCAGGTGCACGATGGCCAAGAGAAAGTAGTTTCCTACTTCAGCAAAGTTCTCTCAAAGCCAGAAAGGAACTACTGTGTTACCAGGCGCGAACTCCTTGCTTTGGTATTGGCAACAAAACATTTCCATAAGTACCTTTATGGGCGGAAATTCATCCTCCGCACAGACCATGCATCTTTAAAGTGGCTGCTGCACTTTAAGAATCCTGAAGGCCAAGTCGCAAGGTGGATCGAACGGCTGCAGATGTACGACTACGAAATACAACATCGAAAGGGAAGTCTTCACTCTAATGCAGACGCTCTCTCCCGTCGACCGTGCAAAGCAAATTGCAAACATTGCTTACGACACGAGGAAAAAGATGTCGCGTCCGTTCAAAGGGTGAGAGCTATGCCCATTGGTGGCTGGAGTGCGCGGGAAATACGGGAGGCTCAAAGGGAAGATCCGGATATCGAACCGATTATCGCCTGGAAGGAGCATGAGGGAAAACCAGACTGGCAGGAGATATCCAATAGGAGCCCCGAGCTGAAGGCATACTGGGCGCAGTGGGACTCCCTTCACGTACAAGACGGCATTCTAAAAAGAAGATGGGAAAGCCCGGATGGAAAGTCGTTCGTAATGCAGCTTGTTGTACCCAGGTCAAAGGTTATGGAAGTGCTCAGGGAATTGCATGATGGAGTGTCTGGAGGCCACTTGGGAATCAATAAAACGCTCGAAAAAGTGCGGGAACGCTTTTACTGGATTCATTCAAGGGATGACGTTGAAACTTGGTGCAGGAAATGCGTTGCATGTGCAGCCAGCAAAGGTCCGAGATTGAAAGTCCGTGGCAAAATGCATCAATACAATGTTGGAGCCCCTTTCGAAAGGATAGCAGTTGATATTGCGGGACCGTTTCCTGAAACAAATAATGGAAATCGTTACATCCTCGTTGTTATGGACTATTTCAGTAAGTGGCCTGAAGCATTTGCTATCCCAAATCAAGAAGCTAAAACCGTGGTGGAGCAAATCGTCAATAACTGGGTAAGCAGATTCGGTGTACCAATGGAACTGCATTCAGACCAAGGACGGAACTTCGAATCGAAGATTTTCCAAGGAGTGTGCCAGTTACTCGGGATTCACAAGACAAGGACAACCCCGCTTCATCCACAATCAGATGGGATGGTGGAGCGCTTCAACAGGACACTGAATGAACACCTCTCTAAGGTCGTTGGCGAAGACCAGAGAGACTGGGATAAGCAGATTCCCATGTTTTTATTGGCTTATCGAGGAGCAGTGCATAACACCACAGGACATACTCCATCTGAAATCTTATTTGGTCGAACAGTCCGCCTACCTAGCGAGTTGATGTTTGGATATCCATGCGAAGAGCCCAAGAATGAGGAGGAATACGTCACAGACCTCAGGGATATCATAAGGGACGTGCATCGAGACACTAGGGATAAGATTAAGATAGCCAGTGACCGCATGAAAACGAGGTACGATACTAAAACGACAACTACAGGATTCCAGGAAGGAGATTTGGTATGGCTATATAACCCTCATCGAAGGAAAGGTTTATCGCCTAAGCTACAACAAGACTGGGAAGGGCCCTACACAATCGTAAAGCGCATCAACGACGTTGTCTATCGCATCCAACGAGGAAGAGGCAAGCTGAAAGTCGTTCATGTGGATCGTCTTCATCGTTATAATGGTGAAAATGTTAACGAGTTTGTTCGGGACGAACAAGTTTAAGAGGGGGACATTGTGGTGTGGAATGTATCGTGTAACCTAAAATGGTGAAGTGAAAACAACCCCTTAGTCACCAAACAAGTTCCACCCAAGTGTCACTTCCAATTGGAGACTGGAACCTGTCAAGTAAATGTATTTCACCACTGAACCTTGTTCTAGAACCACTTAGAATTAGCTAGAAAGTTCTCGTAGATGGCGGAGCGGGTATAAAAGGACAGCTTTTAGAAGAGGGCGAGACAGTTGATTTATAACAGTGATTGGTTAAAGTTCGAGATAGTAATAGTTTGTGAAGATAAATAAGTGAAAAGTAATAGAGTAAATAAAGTGATTGGTTTGAAACGTTGAAGAATTGTTTAAGTAATAGTGTTCTGGTACTTAATAAGTGAAATATTAGAATAGTCGATAAAAGTGTAATAAAAGTGAATTTTATTAGAGAAGTTAAACGGAATAGTGTTTTATCTTTACGAATCCCAGCCTGAATGTAACAGTATTGTATTAACGGTGTTAAAAACGAGTGAATCAAATCCTACTTTAGACAATAAATATGGTCAGGGATGCGCAAAACGAAAAACTAACGTTGAAGCTCAAAAGCTAAATGCATGAATTGATGTGGCTTTACTTCATCGGCGACAGATTTTGCTTTTTAAGTAAGCTTTCCCATTGCATGCGGAAATTCTTCTCTCTTTCATGGAAGTAGTGCAAATTCAAGCTAAAGTCGTTATACATTACATTATGTATGACATAAGTGTGTGCATTACTTCATTTAGCAGGCCTTCTACACAATTTTTGAAACAGAAGTCACTAGTGTGCGCACCAACTTGTTATGTGCATGAGTTACTCGTATTGATGTCAACAAACTACGATTTCTCTCTCGTCATCCTAAGGCGCATGTCCTTCATTTAAAATGAGAGCAACGCGCTAGAAAATGTCAATATTGATTATTGAAACACAAAAACATCTTGCACTGCAATAAGTCATGAATTAATATTTTTTTTTTTATTTAGGCCACATTACTTTTGCACGTTCTTATGTATTTTACTTCGACGATAATATGTTACATTTGTGAGGATGTTTTTTTGGAATATATTATTAATACTCGTAGGTGCAAATTTAATTTATAAGTTCAAATGCACACAAAAAGTATGGATCCTAAAGAGCTGGGCAATAAATAGGATGACTACATATATGGCGACATTTGAAACAAACGTTCGCAGAAACTATATGTCCTCTAGGCACATTTTAAAATCTTGACTAGATGTAACCTGAACACAGAAACTAGATTGGTCGGAAACGTCACTTTTTTCTACGATATCCAGTAGCCACATATGGGAACTGTCAACTTATTACTCAGTCAGGAATGGGGGATTCCTAGGGCTGACAGCTGTCTGGCTAGATATGTTTCAGTTTTTTACTGGCCCAGAGTGGCCACTTGTATAGTTTTTGAAGTTGTCGTTTATGGAGGGGAAGCCGACAAATCTAGTCAAGAAAATCCTCAGCTTTTCAGTGAAAGTGAAGACGAATACAAAATGTTATTCGAGTCTAGTACTCTAGTTATGAAGAAGATATTCTCAGTGCTGCTGATTGACTTTTGAGCTTTCACTTTTAATTAAATTTTTTGAAAGTACAAAAGTCGAAATTCGGCGAGTAGAAAACTACGAAAGAATTAAAAGAGGGGAAATACATTTGTGAAGTAAACAGACAGACAGTAAACTTACGTGTCAAAAATACATACACACATGCAGAATATTTATGTAGATTTTTTTTTTGCGGAATTATTCGTCGGTGGTATTGGCGCAGATTTTCCGATAGTTAAATATTTATAATCTTCATATATCTATAGTTTAAGATCGTATATCTTTACGTTAAGAATTAATGTTAGTTTTAGATTGTATTAAGCGAAATATATGGGGGTATTGCCCCCACCAAAATTAGTTGTTCACTTTATTTTTTTTTAAATCTTCACTTTTTTGCTTACGTTACTATAGAAATCTAAACTTGACATTATCCCGTTTTGAGTACATATTTATATTCTAGTTGAAGACAAAGGATCTTTCCAAAAGCCAACCCGACGACGAATTTTCAGAACGGCACACATTTTCTAGGCTGACGGCTTTTGTGCCGTCAGATGACAGATGACAAATGTACTTCAGTTGTAGTTAGACTAAACTAATAAAAGCTAATAATCCACATCCTATTTTTTGCCCAAGTGTTGAGAAAGCAAAGCAATCCACCCTTCCTCACATAAATGCGAGCAATTTATACCTCAAAAATGCATCAACCGTCAACTTAACAAACGAGGCTAATTCCCAAAAAAATTATAAAAAAAATACCTGCATCACATAATGACAGAATTTAAAACCTTAACTCACACTTTATTAACAGTTGCATCCAGTTCGTCGTCGACGTCAACAGGCTCGTTCTTTGGAATTAGTAATGGAGTGTCCAGAATTTCAAAATCATCGTCATACTCTTCCTTAATCGTAGCTAGTGAATTGTCAGCGTTTTCCGCGCAATCCGCCACCACACTCACATTGTCATCGATATGCGCATCAATATTTTCAATCATATCTTCAATGTCAGCAGATGAGGACGACTCGTCTGCCTTTGAGAACGCTTCTGCCAATCTCTGTCGCTCCTCCTGCTCCAGTTCCAATTGGTATTTCAATGACGGCTTTGGCACCTCATTCGGACGCACACTAAACACAGACCTAGTCATGATTTCATCCATCACTTCGAAGTGTTTCCACGAGGTTTTGTTGCACACGCCCGTTTCGATGTCCTTTTTCAGACGATTATAAAAACATTTCAGATTCTTTATGCGAGTGTTGACCTCTTCCATGGATCTGCTGTATCCATATTCGCGCATTTTCTCTGCCAGTCTATTTATGACAACATTTTTCCTATGACTTGTTATGAGAGTCTTTTGAACCGTCGGATCACCCCAAAGTGATATGAGCAGCCTTGTCTCTTCTGTATCGAAATTGGGATTGCGACCGGGGTCTTTTCTGGACGGTCCCATTAGCACTCGACTATTTGACACCCATTTCTCGCGTCGTTGCTTTGCTTTTAAACGTCTCATCACTGTTTAGTTTTTTAAGCACCTACCTACCGCGACGAAAACAATATTTCCACTGAAATGCAAAAACGTTTGGAAAAATCGATAGCACTTCGGTGAAACACAAAAAACACAACTTTGTCGCACAGAAGCTAGTTTACGCGTTCGTATTAGGTATTAAATGGGGAAAAACAAATTCTAAGTTGAACCGCGAACGAGAAGATTAACATAGAAAAACCGTTTCTAAACTAACTAGCCAAGTACGATTATGACCTGAGTAAATGAGTTTTCACTTTCGGAAATGCATCCCCGTTATGTGCTGCGCAGAGCCTTCGAATACACATGCGCTCCTCCTAACGAAAAACTTAATCTATTCACTGCTGCACGCTATCGCGCATGTCTCTTGTCCTGACGATTTTGATTGAGTCTGAGAACGGGGACAGCGCACTACCATGTTGAGGTTATGGATTTGGGATGTTAGAATACCGGTTGGTTGTGCGTCGCAAATCGCAATAACAAATTAATTCAGAGCAAAATAAGGACATGCGCAAAACCAGCAAACTACGCAGTTTATCCAATTCCAATTCAATTAAAACTGTGTTCGTGGAGTGAAAAATGCCTGCCTTCATTAAGAAACATGTTTCAATGGTAGATATTATATTTGGCGGCAGATGTTGATGGTAGAGTTTTCTGTGCTATAAAACAGAGGTATAAAATGTTGAAGTAGGGGTAGGATTCGTAGTGCACAGGAAATACTACCCCTAATCTCGTTTGTCGTTTTACCTGCGCACTCAGTGAGGCAAAATGGTACTTGTATTTATTTGAACGTTATGGGAAAGGAGCAAAATTATCAACTGTGAGTTCGTTAATCGACCGAGGAAAAATTTAAAAACCAATCGAATATGCTATTTAGCTGGGTTGCGTCTTGGCCAATGGGGGAACTAAAATTGTTTAATAGGTTCGTTCGTGTGCTTTCAGCATAGACAAATTAAAAATGTCAAATCTTACAAATCGAGAGAGAAATCTCTTATGTCCAATGGAACAAGAAAACTACTTCTGATTGAATCCACAAGAGTATTGGTGAAATGCCAAAAAATAATCTAAGGCAGCTGTCAGTCGACTTGTATAAAATACACGAACTATACTTGTGTGAGTGCTTCTTGAGTGGATTCTGATTTCAAATCCAGAAGCGAAATTCCCTCCTCAGAATCACCAGAAGAGTATTTTTTGTGCCAATGGAACGGTTTCAGAAGTGATTTTTTTCGATTCCGGACTCTCCCGGACGCTTTTTTTTTGCCCAATGGAAAACGACATTAGTCTCAAGAGTAGTACATGACAAGTCTTTAAAAAAGTTTAAGAAGTGTCATTTTGACATTTGACAAGGTTCTCTTTAAGTGCAGCATCTACAAATAGCTCAATAGCGACTTGACAACTTCAAACTTTCAGTGTGAACAATTACCGAACTGTCGATGTAAAAATATTCAGTAAAATCAATATTTTTATCTTGGCGAGGTGCACGAAGGAACAACGTTTGCAAATAATTAAAATTTACTACACCGGTACTTTAAGAGCGTTTACGGCAATTTACAATTTTCAGCGGATGAAGTTCATTTTTGGTTAAACGGCTTCATCAATAAGCAAAGTAGGCACTACTAGACAAGTGAGAGTCCTTATGTGCTTCATGGAACAGCACTTCACGCCGCGATACTAATAATAATTTTTTCCGAACTAACTATGGCGAAATTTGCATTTGTGACATAGAATAAAAATTATTGTGAAGGTTACAAATAATGACTAAGGCCTACTGTTTGTCGCGGCTATAGTTCCAACAAGACGGTGCAACAATCGAGTTATTGAAGTCTCAGTTCGGAGAAACGGAACCGTCTATCGGGCGGAATGTGCTGCATACGTTCCCGTGGTGGACATATGAATGAAATCGAACTCTCTCACAAATATTTTGATAGTAATTCAAGCCAATACATTTTTTTGCTTCAGATATCTCACGTATGTAGTTTGTATTTTATTTAAAAAAAAAGTTGTCAGGTCCTTAATGACAGACATTTTAGAATTTAAAAAACGGCAGTTTGTTTTTGGACAGCCTCATTCTGCCGAGTGTTTTCGCACTTACACTTGGAAAAAATGTGCATGCAGAACCGGAATTTCGTTGTCATTTTACCCTAATATGTGGAAATACACCGTTAAAAAACCGTTGAAACTTACGATTTCTGGCGCAAAACCTTATTTGATTCGCTCTGCTTTTCAACTAGATCCTCATCGTGAGGATCGCCTCGTTTTTTAATAGTTTCCTATTTCTTGGATAATAGTTTAACAATTCATAACGAGGATTACGTGCTCAACGCTCAAATAACAAATGCTTCGAGCAAATATACGCATTTCGAACATTTATTTTTTCTTTACGACTGCACTTTTACACCCATAACTCTTGTTGGATTTTTTCTTCGGGGAAAAAAAAATATTTAAAATTTGCAATTTCATGTTTATTTGGTTTTAAGTGTCTACTGTTGCTCTTGAAACTGGATACCTACTGCACATCTAACCATTGTATTGAGGAACATTGATTGCAGCGACGTCAAAACAAAATCCCAACAACAGATTTAACTGAACAACTGTCAAATGGATAGTTGGATTTTGCCGACACCATGTGAGAGTAGGATATGCGTATGACGTATTATGATACTTTACATGGAACATTACT
The DNA here is from genome assembly GCA_949126925.1 of Cheilosia vernalis. NCBI lineage: Eukaryota > Metazoa > Arthropoda > Insecta > Diptera > Syrphidae > Cheilosia > Cheilosia vernalis. The sequence goes on along the minus strand of OX421362.1, from coordinate 19,277,498 downwards.
CATCGCCATTACTTACACATGCTGGAAAAGGTGCGTTTGATTGAACACCGGTTTCCAAAATCTAAGGCCAGCGAGAGCTAGTAGAACACTGAACAAAAAATGAATAACTCAATTTGTGGGTTCCAAGATGTTCGCTTGGAGGATCGTAGCGTTTCTCAACTTGTGTCACACGTGACAGTGCACTTGTGGAGAAAATGGCACTATGCACCGGTAAATTTTGTTGTGTGGCTCGAATTTTAGTTTAATTCATCGTTGAATACCAGTCGATGACAGTGAATGGCACTAAAAGCAGTTTACTAGCAGAATGATGATTACATCTCAAAAGAAGGCTCGAAAGGTTTTAAGCTGCTGCTGACAAGTCACTTTCACTAGTGTTAATTTCGAAAGTGTCAATTATTGTGCACAGAGATATTGATTCAACTTTACTTGTTTTACTGAGACAGATGTGCAATAGAACACACCTATCGTTCGTGGACATTAAATAACATAAAATAATGGTAACTGCCATAGGGTGTCGCACAATAAGATCCACGTGAATTGCAAAGCTTCTGTTTGTTTTCTTGTTCTCTTCTCTATTAGGTATATTTTGCGCATGACTCGAAAGTGTTTATGTCTTATACGATGTACACAAGACGTCAAATCGAAGAAATCAAATAAAAAAAAAATTATTTTGCCTATTTCGTTATTCAAGATGTTCTCATAGTAAAACGTATTAAATCAAAGAAATTAAGAAAATTGATTGTATACCGCAAAAGCATTGTAAAATGGATAAAGATTTGTAAGCCATAATGTTTAAATCGCTATCCACCATCTATCTTGTGAATTGTGATATGTAAATGTGAAATTTTCACAAGTATTTATTACTTGTCAAACTCTTAAACATTTTACGACAAGTGTTACATTACAACCTAACCAGTTAATATCCTTCTCTCTGAATAAGATATGCTATGCAACTTCATAAATCACCTACAGATGATGCAAGTACACCCTTCTGAAGATTTATTTTGATCAGGTAGGTTCGAAAACTAGATGATTTGAAAAGAACCACACAAATTTCTAAAGAAAACGGAACTACTACTTTTTTTTTGTAAATCCTTACACTAGCTAGTTTAAACAAATTTAATGGGTCGGTTGTTATGTCATTATATATAATAGAAAATTTTTTATAATGGTCTATTCGTGTATGAAAGCAACTGTCACACAAATATCAGCTGTGAAATAAAGAAAATAATTTATACAACGTCAGCATCCGTTTCATGTATGAAAATTGTGCCAATATATTGTGTGCATATCCCAAAGTTAAATCGTGTGTAGACGATTTGGCTACCTGGAGCTAAATGTTTAAACTGTTGGTGAGTGTCTAAACCTTTCTTGCATACTAAATCAAATTGTTTTAATTTCTTCTCAATGCTTGGGCAGTTTTTTTTGATCTTCAAAAAGCTGTGTAAGCAAGTAATTGCCTAATGAAAATTAAGCTAACCTACATAACCTAACCTTCTATTGGCCAGTTTGGTGTAGCTCACTATTGCAAAAATTGGTCCTCAGTTAACTGTCAAGTTAAAAATGGATAGTAGTTAATAGCTATTCCTGACATTATGACCTGATTACGACTCTGTTTACTTTGTTGATTATTTATGATTTCCACGGTAATGTCAAAAAAAAACTGATTGCTCCTTTCTTGGTCATAGACCCAATTTGACATTTAAATATTTTTACTATTACCCCAATCGTGGAATAAGGCGTACTTCACTTTGAACATCCTGAAATCCGCCGGGCGAGACTTCCTTTTCAACAGGTATTTTCATTCAAAGTTGATCGGCAAATCAGATGTTTTGCATTGAATGGCAGCAGCGATAGAGCAAAGCAATATAAAATGTATGTTACAGAAATCAAAATAAATGGATAGTTTGTAGGCTGCTATTTGAGTAGAGTATATTTAACAATGTGGAAAAAGCGTCCTACGATAGGAAAATGTGTGCATATTAAGAGGAACTTCAAAGGACATAATGGAACTCTCGGATTCGACGTGAGTCTTCTGAAATATACAGTTGTTATTCAAATCTATATATATAAAAGAAAGTGTCCGAAGCGATGTTAGCCCATAACTCGAGATTGGCCGAACCGATTTTGATGATTTATACTTTGTTGGAAAGTTATTTTTTCAGCACGGGTTTTAAAAGAAAAAAATTTCAAAAATTTCAAAATGTCTTATTTTGACCACCCAGCGTGTTACGACAGGTTTTTTTTCGATTTTTTTCCAATTTTTTTTTTCATTTTGTATTTATGTTTTTATTTTGGCACCAACCAGAAAAAGAATCAAATTTGAATGTAACATATCGTATCACAATTGAACTGTCAGATAGACACGCAACGTAACGCCATCTATTATCGATCAATCGAGAAGCCAATTTTGTTTCATGTGTGGTGGCGCTGTCCACGTTGACTGTGCCATTTGATTCAGTTGCGCAGTTTCTTCATTCGTTGCTGTTTCAGCGTCCATATTGCACTTTGCGAATTCGTGTTTTGTTCGTTCGAATAACGTTTGCCGGCCATTGCGCATTATAGATTCGGATTTCTTCATTGCGATTTTGTGAGTTTTTATAAATTAAAATTGATAATCTTATAAAGAAATTGGTGTAGTTCTGTTCGACTTAGAATGCATTTGACTGCCTGCCTTTAAATGCAAAAATTTTAGAAACTTCTTAATATATTTTGGTGCATTCTTCACAGGCCTATAGAGGATACCTAGGCCCACAATCTCCAATTTGTTTCAACATATATAACTAAATAAATTACGGAAAAAATGGACAAGAGTAATTTATTTTTTCGTTTCGTTTCGCTTTTTTCTTTGTCACGCTTTGTGTTCGAAAATAAATATAGTAAATGTCACCTTATAGAGGACATCTGCAGGTACAACATAGGATATCCAATAACTCGATAACTTAAATGGTATTTTAAATAAATACTAGGCGGAATTTGAGACATTTCTACGATTTTCACCGGGGTGAGTTTACTACATATTAACTAAGCTCATGATTTAAAAAAAAAAAAAATATGTTCCCTCCTTGGCCTTTAAATAAAATAAGTCGATATTTTGAAAACATTATTGGTGACATAATACTACGACCATAATAAAAAATGCATTGTTTTTGAAAACAAAGGATTTAGGCTTTTTAGTCCGCCTTATCACTATTATTTGTGAGTCCTTTTGTAAAAGAAAGCATTCAATTTTAAAGTTATGATATGCGTTTGTTAACAAATTCTTAGTTTCATTATTTCATTGAACATGTATTAACTGATATAATTGTATCCGCTTTTGGCGTGTAAGAATGTGGCGTGTGGGGCGTGGGATTGAAAGAGGTAGGGTGCGAAATGTATACGGGACTGAAAGAAAATGATTTAACATTTGAAAGGAATACCTGTTAAAATTACGGAAGGAAAACAAATTATTTTATGCAGTGGGCAGAAATATTCTGTTATTGGCCAACACAAGCGTTATGAGAATTAATATTTTTTGCGAAAAAAATGGCCCCCTACAAGATAGCAAATTTCTTAGATCTTTTTTCCATCAACTGTTCTGAAACCACATTTTGCACGGGCGAAGCCGGGGGGTACAGCTAGTTGTATATAAATTTTATTTGTCTCTCAGATTTAGGTACTGAGTTTAAATAAAGTAAAATTTTCATGTTTTTTTTTTATAGAAAATAACAACGAAACCGCACAACAAACGATTGGATACTTAATGAATTTGCTGCGTATTTTATATGTCAAAGTTTTTATGGGGAGTTTCACCTCGATCGTTTTCTACGATGGTGTAAAGTGCATTCTTCGAATCCATACCCGAGGGAAGGCGCAGTAGAGGAAGACCGCGACTCAGGTGGCGCACGCAAGTGGAAGGGGACCTTAACCGACTTAGCGTGCGAAACTGGAGACAGCTAGCTAAAGATCGCGCTAGCTGGAGACGCTTGTTGGTTGAGGCCCAGGTCCACCCCGGACTGTAGCGCCACCTTAAGTAAGTAAGTAAGTAAAGTGCATTCACTTTACCGACTGGTAAGTGAGTGAAACGTTACCTCGGCGTATTCCACGATTGAGGTGTATATGGTATATGTCTAAAAAAAACCGATACCTACATTTTCGTTTTCAGAATTGAAATCACAACTAAATGCGCTTGGCTAATAACAAAAACGGAAGCTCACATTTGCGAAATTTATATAAAAAACTCAGACATTTTGAGCTTCTTAAAATGAATGTCAAAACTAAAAACGGTTCCCAGAAAAGCCAAATGTTAGCTTAGTTACGTTTTATATTCGTATCGTAGGTTCGTAGGACCTCTTAATCATAAAAATCAATTTAATTCCTTATTTCATAGTGACACACCAATAGACGTCAACATGAATGCTTGCAGAAATTTATTACATCCCGTAGGCGTTAAAAAAGGTATAGCGGCCACCTGTGATATAGTTGGACAACTTATTTTTGGTTACTTTTGACAATACGAAAGGCAGAAGGGCTGTGGGAGGCAGACTTCTGATAACTCCATTTTAAAGGATTATGTGCTTATTTGGTGAGATCATTTAATTTTGTTTCTTTTCACGGAACTAATTGCTTGAGCTTGGAATTTATAATATATTTATTTTCACGGAGATTTTAATGCAAATAACTTACAATAAGTAAAATGGATACAAAGCGATTCGGATGAGAAATGGATTATAGATTCTTTTTCGTAGGCGTGTTTTTTTGAACAAATATATCAGCAAAGCAAAGTGAAGAAGAAGCTTCAGCATGCAATTACAACAATTTTACCATCGACATTCACACTAAGTAGAAGTGACTTGACAGCAGCAGTTCATGTTGACAGCAACAGTCCAAACTGGTAATTGAGAAGCTCTTTCTTAGCAGTCATACTCTCGGATATTTGTAAGACGTTCGCGTGAGGTACGGAAATTTGTGTTTTCTGGAGATCCAACCTGAGATCTTTCGCTTAATAGTCCAGCACACTAATGGAAACAATAGAAAGCCAGAGTTTGGACCTTGTAAGGAAAAGCCAAACTCTGCCATGTAAAGTAATTGTAACAATGCTTAAATATAAATTTACTTGCACTGTTTATTAAATACCTGCTATTTTTTTTTCTACAAGATTCTCTTTTCAGTGTACACTTTTACTTACAGGTATTAGTATTATAATTAATTGTTGTGATAATTCATTTTTGAAACTGGGAAATGGGAAACTGAAACTCTAACTAAATTTGCTTCCATTTATTTCTATAAAAAAAATAATTATACTATGAAATAATTAGGTTCAGTAATTAACCCTTCCTTACTATATACTTATTCTTCAGCACCTTGCGTCACGCACAGGCTTGAAAATGGAAAACTTTTACTAAATTCTTCAAACGGAGGCGGATCCCTGGTAATTTCATCAAACAAGGAAGTTAAATCAAATGAATACGTGACAGTAGAATGCGATAGCGGATTTAATATTCAGGTATGATTGAAACATCGGGCCAACTACTGACAAGTGTATACCAATTTACAACTTAAACAGGGTCCCTCGCACTTGCATTGCTGGCGTGGAAAATGGTCTGTGAATACTTCACCTCAGTGCATACCATCGCCATGCGTACTGCCGTACTCCGACATCATTGTTTACGAGGTTAAGCAATTGTCAAACACTTTAGAAAACATTTTTGAATGCATATTTCTTAATAGGGAGGATATCGTGCAGGCTTCACTATTGCACATGAAAGTGAAATCACTGCACACTGTGTGCTAAAAGCGAACAAATCCATTCTGGTGACTTGTTACAGAGGAACAATTTTGCCAAGCGTATTCAATTGTTCAAATAGATTAAAGAAATCTTCGGAAATGTATGCGAGCGCAGCTAAACCGGATGACAATGGAGACACACTGCATCAGGCAGTTGAACCTTTTGGTAAAAATAGTGCAAGGAAAAAAGAAAATCTAACGGACGTGCCTAAAAAACTGCACTGCGGCCCACCAAATAAACAAGAAGGCGCATTGGTGTACAAGTAAGTCGCAAGGTTGATAGTTTGATCATTGAAATTAAAAAGGTAGACCTTAATTCTAGGAACAGTGACAGTGTTGACGAAGATGAAGGTTATCCAAATGGCACAGAAATATATTTTAATTGCATTGCTAGTGTTTCCAGTGAGCGTAATACTTGGAAAATTATTTGCGAAAATGGCGAGTGGATAGGACGGTCTTACAGTTGCGGTAAGACAAATTTGAAAAAAAAAAGTTCAGGAAACCCACCCGCTGCAACGGAAAGAAGCACTTTTGCAAAATTTTTAAATCGTCTTTGAAAAGTTCTTAAAATCCTATCTTTTGTTTAATTCAACAGCAAATGGCACCTGTCTGTTCCACAACAATGAGAAAAATGTTGTGAGCTTTTACAACGATCTGGAAATTCGGGAAGACGTTGTTGAGTTTCCTCCTGGAGCAACTATAATATCAAGGTGGTATACTTAGCTTTTAGGTGCAATCTCTTTGTGTTTTACTTAATGAGCAGACACTTTTTACAAAATGTTCTTTAAAGTTAAGACTTGTCATTTCATAAGAAATTATTTGTTTATTTGACTTTTTTTTTTGATTAAAAGGTGCGCAGATATAGGCAAATATGCAATGGTTGGCAGTAATGAAAGAACTTGTATACACTCAGAATGGACAACAATGCAACCTACTTGCTTCGGCTTGAATCAGGAAAACGACTATGCAAGTATGAACTAGTAAAATTATAAATCCAATAATAGTTAGCAATAGAAATATAATCATATTCAAATTAATGTGTCCACCCTGTTAAGAATCAATCGATTTAAAGATACATTTTTATTTGAGCTAGCTTTTAGATTTGACAGATTTTCGAAAACGAATAAAGGAGCGCCACAAACAAGCGAATAAAAAAAAATTTGTTCGAACTTAACCTCAAAATCGAAACGGCACTGCAATTTAATTTATCTCTACCATATTGGATTCGCGAATCTGTGACGAAATAAAAAGGTCTGTTCCCTTACAATAATACATTCGAATACATTAGTCAAACTTCGTTCACTTCTAACCAACTTTTGCGTAAGGGAACGAAGTTTGACTGATGTATTCGAGTGCATTATCGTAAGGGAACAGACCTAAAATGGACAATGCGAATAAACTGTCAAAACTATCGAAGATGTGTTTATTCGAAGGGTTTTAGTCGCTTTCATATAAAATTATAAATATTCCTATTCGCCTATTCGTATTTCATTTCAGTCTTTCTTTTGAGAAAATTTGACACTTGTACTCAAGGTTGCCAGCTTTTATAAGAGAATGGAGGCAAATTTGAAAAGGTCTTGGAGGGAGAAATAGCCAAACTTAAAAGTGGGCATTTTTATCAGATTATATTGCTTTTAAAGACGATAATATATTAAATAAATAAAAAACAAAAACACATAGGTACTGGTAGTTGAAACCTTTTCTGTTTCCATTTTCCAATAGCAGCTGGTGGAACTCTGAACAAAATTGTTTTTCTCAGACGTTTCGCTATCCATTTATAGACCACCGGAAAATTTAATTCCGAAACAGCTTACGCAACTGGCTTTACTAGCAACTAACTTTGGGTTTCCTAAATCGAATACATATCTCAATACTACTTATGCGTTTGTCAGTTTGCGCTAAACGTTCTCGTATTTTACCACGTTTTCCTCTCAAACTGCTGCTGCTAAGTCACTTAAGGCTTTTTCGATCTTATACGAAAAGAGCAAATCTAGAACTGCTCTTTGTATAGGCGTTTTCCTTTTTTAGTTGAGAGCTGAGCACTGAACTGAGTTCGATCATGATGAGGAGCGTGCTACGACCGAGCGTGCTCAGGTCATTTTGATATTGTTTTGTTTTTCCTGTATTTTTGTTTGTCATATTATGTGACTGCAAGTGTGCATGTCTTCGTACATGTGTAGCAGCCTGCTCAGTCGATTTATTCTTAAGCTAAGTATACTGCTCGCGCTAAATTTTAGCGTCCCTAGTCTCCACTCCGTTTCTCCACAGCAAAGATAAATGGTAGCTAAATTTTTAAATATGATATAGATGGGACAAAAGCCATAAGTTCATGACAGAATGTCGGTAAACGTGATTCAAATTATACACGTTATTTTAAATTCAAACTTCAAAAGTAGAAGACAAAAATTTCCTTCGTGGCGCGTAAACAAATATTTGCAAAATAGAACAACAAAAGATTATTTGAAGCTAAGAAAACGAATTTTCGATAAACATTAATGTATTTATAATTCTTGGATTTAGCATCCAAACCTAGAAATTTTAAGGAGAACTTCCACATGTGTCCTGAAACTTTCCAGAATCTCTTTACCGTCGTGGAACAGTTATAATTACCTGAAAGACATTCGAGGTCAAATGAAAGCAGAAGTCCTCCTAAAAAAATCTTTATTCTGATATAACTAAATATCTCGATATCTCGCAAAACAATATCTCTGCTTTGGATTTACGTTTCCTTTTATTTCTCACGCAAATATTCTTTGCATTTACTATAAAAAAATAGCAAACACACAACAAACTTTTTATTCCGTTTCTTCTGTCAAAATTTATCTTCGATTTAATGTACCGGACATTTATTTCGCGAGATAAATGAGTGGAGACTTTTCATCGGCCCATCTATATAAAGTTAAGAATTTAGAATACTGCTTTGATAAACTGCCTCGCTAAATTTTATCCTTGCAGACATTTTTGTATGGGAGATAAAATTTAGCAAGAGCAGGATACTAGGCTTTAGATTTGAACATGCTCTGAACGAAAAAAGCTCTGATGTGTCATAGCTACAAAAAGAAACACAAACTTTTTGTATTACAGTTCAGGCTCTGCTCTGAACTAAAAACGAACAAGCTGCTAAAATGAGCATCTAAAAAAGTTTCAAATCGCAGTTTGAACTACAACTGTTTTGATACTCGAGGAATAAACTAAGATTACTCAGTACAAATTAATTACGAAAATAGTCGCTTATTCAAAGGCTACTCGTGTATAAAAACTCAATCAAATAGCCTGAGGATTTTATGTAAATTGTGTTTTCTATGATCAAAAAGCTTAATCAACGACATAATTCAAAAGTCTGAAATACTTTCGAGACTGCTTGTGGGGTTTTGAAAGACATGTCAGTAGTTCTCTTTATAGTTGGAAGGACAATTTAAATTTAAAGTATAAGAGCTGTTTGCTATGTCGTATACCTATGGCGTTTCGTCGTTTCGTCAAATTCCTTCGTTTAAAAGTCAGCGGTCTACTTTTAACAAAGTGAGTTTAATTGCTTGCTGATTATTTGCGGTTTGGTTGTCACTCCATTACTATATCTCTGGCGTAGAATTGAAGATAATCGTGGACCCCAGCATTAGTGTCCATATGCTCCTTAAATCGGGAGCCGTATTTTGTCAAATGCTCGACACATTGCCGAATGAAAAAAAAAAAAAAAAGTAGCTTCAAGGTTAGCACCTTAAATTGAACAAATTCTGTCCGAAATTCCGTGATTTCGCTTTCCCACTGCACCTCCTGATAAAAACAACTGAAACTTTCCTAGATCTAAACTTACTCACATATCTTTCAGTGGAAAAGGCGCCAACTATACTATTTCGTCATCAGAATGGCCCCATTGCGCAGAGCAATGACGGAAAACTGATTGTCTATCCCGGGACGACCTTGCACATGGAGTGCCTTTGGATGAGACGATTCGGCAACCCGAAGTGGAATGTCAGCAACACCTACAGGTATGAAACGCCACGATATTCATTAGAAAATAACTGATTTTCACACGCCCTTTGTATAGAACCTATCCCGAAGGCTGGGTCACGGAAGCGGACGAGGGTCGCGATGCTCAATTGGAGTACAGACTAAGCATTGTTGACGCAGAGGAAAGAGATTCCGGAATTTTCACATGCCAAACACCCGCTCGCCACGAACACTCGATTGAAGTCTTGGTCAGAGTAATAACGTGTCCAGTAATTCCGGTACGTCGTGGACTGATAATAAGTGTCAACGATACCAAACTAGGCTCCAAGGTGAATCTATCGTGTGCGAATGGCAACTCACTAATCGGTGCATCGGAAATTATTTGCCTTCCCAGTGGCAACTGGAGCGCCCCCCTTCCAGTTTGTGAAAGCATCGAGTGTGGGGATATCAACATGCACATCGAAAATCAAAGCTCACCTCGAGTAGCTGTATTGTCGCGAGAAGTCGGAGGCAGGGCGTCCTTTTCTTGCTCCTCTGGCTACGGCCTCAGGGGGCCCATGGAATCTGTTTGCTTGCCGACAGGCGAATGGGCTCTACCTTTTCCCACGTGCATTGAGGTGCAATGTGATGAGCCAGGTGCTCCAGAAAATGGATACGCCCAAGGATCGACCCCATACAGAGCTGGTGATGTCGTACAATTGAACTGTAATCCCGAATTTATGATGCAAGGACAGCCTATTATTGCCTGTCAAGACAATGCCCGATGGTCGGGTGTCTTACCCAAATGCGTGCAGGCATGCTCATACCCCGGCACTGTGATTAGTGGACGCATGTCATCCGTGAAGTTCTACTACACCATCGGCGAGAGCATCACGTTTTCCTGCGACGTTGGCCTGGAGCTGAGGGGCGCCACAATGGTCAAGTGCTTGAAAAACGGAAAGTGGTCTAATGCAATTCCCACTTGCATAAACCTCGAAACTGGCAACAAAGGCGGTTTGCTTATCAAAAACTAAGAGTATTCTCTACCATAATCAGAGAAGTACTCGTATATCTAGTTTCTTTTTTGTATTTATAATTTTCAAAGCTTAAAACGTTCAAACTAAAGTTCAATACAAGAAAGATCAATGTGCAAAGACACACAGACAGAGTCCCCTTGCAATTTATAAAATCGCCAACCGAATTATATACAAAATGGTGTCCATTTCTTAATTGCTGGCAATAAGTTACATACAACCAGCGTACATAAATAATATAAATCTTATCGTGAAGAAATCGAGTACATTGGGCCTTACCAATAATCATTTTTAACCTCCACACTAAATATTTCCTAGGTCACAATATGCAATTTTGTATGGAAAATTTCGCTATTGTGAGTCCGAAAAACTTAACCTGGACACTAAAAATGATTATTAGTACCGCGGATTGTCTATGGCAATGTTTTATGAAACGCTTATTAAAAAATAATAATAATAATTTATACCTCGGAAGGTGTTGACAGTTGTTGTAATTCCTTTTCTTGTTTCACATCTTATTCTCAAATTAGAGCATTTAAGTGCATGTACATATGTTGACTTCAAGGTATTCAACCTGAAAATAATAGATTTTAGTAAAAACAAGACGAAAATAAACGGATTCCATTAACTATAAGGAAAAGAAACAAATTTCATTTCGCAGGGAAATCGGCGGGAGTGGGTTCTTAAAATGGCTACTTGGATTGCAGACAGATTTTAGTTCAACACTTAAACTGTTGTGAGTATTGTAGTGCTCTGGAAATATACACCCAGGAAGTGTGTTCTAACCTAAGGCAAATGTGTTTTTTTTTTACAAAGCATTCGTATCATCTGCGAAAGTAATTTAGTAAAAATTACAGAAGCATTTGAAACGCAGTGGTTTCGTATCACTTGATATGCGTTTTTGAGACGTATCTCCTTATAGTTATAATCCACTTCTCAACTAGTTATTATTATTATTATAATTATTATATACCCACAAACCGCGTTAAAAGTTTATTACCTTATTAATTCGTTTCCATACAAAGTCGCATATTAAAATAATTATTCCATCACTTGCAGCCGAGGCACCCTGTTGATCTATTTCTCAGTGCACACACAAGATAAATACGCTTAACGAATAGATATTTTCCCCATACGCAGTTCTTATCTCGTTGAAATTCATCAGAAATTGCGCTGATCTTTGGATTTGCCCACCGATTAGTAGGGAACAGATGTAATACCAGTGAAGTAGGTACCTACCTACATCTTTCTATTAATTGCTTGTGTGTATGCATTGCACCTTCAATAATTCATTTTACAGAGGAAAGAAGTTTAAATCTGTATTAGCTACCTAAACACACCGGCATTAGAGTATTTTTAAAAGAAGTAACAGAAAAAAAGAAAGAAACATCAATGGCGGGAAAGACTGCTAAAGAATACTGTAGCCGGCACGAGCTCAATTTCTTCTTCTTTTCTTTTTACGAGACGCTGCTTCTGTGCGCAATTCTGATGCACTGGATATTTGTAGGTACTACATTACTAGTTAGAAGTGGTTAAAAGCAGGTTAGAAGCTGGTTAGAAGTATTCAGTCTTTTCTCTCACACAATTTTAAGAGTTTTTTGTTACAACTAAACACCAGTAGTAACCGTGTGAGAAATCGCATTTTAATATTTGAGGTACTACAGTTTTTACCGTACGTAATTTTCCTTTAGCACAACATTTTCGTGTATTGGTTGAGAAATGGATATACAACAGAAATAATAGCGGTAAAATTGAAAACTAAAAGGACAGTTATACTCTCGGATTATTGCCAAATGTCTCAAATCTGTTGCACCCACTATTTTATTTATTTATTCAGTATGCCATCACCTTCTAACTCATGTTGCAACATTTTCTTTCGTCGAATAACAGAGTTAAAATAAAATGTTGGCGCTAGTGTTGCAAAGCAATACATATAAATATTTATTCATTTCAAATAAAATAATAAATAAATATTTGTCACTGAATATGATTTGGGTAGATTTTTAATTCATTAAATGACAATTGCAGCTTTAACCCGCCAAGAATTTTTTTTCGCTGTCTTTTTGAACAGCTTTCGGTGTCCATTTTTGAGACAACAGGGAAATTTATTTTTCCAAGGTGGAAAAAAATAATAGAATCTACTACATTGCATTATTTTCACAAGAGTCAGAGCAATTTTGCGAATCTCGATTTCTGATCGAGATTCACACTGACGTACATGAACACCAAAACATGTGCCATTTGTCAAACTTTTAAGTGTGACAAGAGAGACAAGTCTGTGAAAAATCGAGAAAAATTGACATTTAGCCGCTACAATGCATAAAACAAACATAAAAAATTGACCGATACTCTCTCAGAGATCTGAAAAAATACCCCAAAGTACGTGGGTAGACTTCGAGCTACTTTGAGCCACTTACATCTTTAACATCTAATCCATATCACTATACCTTTTTGCAACATATGAAACGTTCTAGGAGAACCACCAATTTTTTTTCTTTGGTTGCACAGATTTTTTTTTCTTTGCCATTGAATTTAAAGACAGATTTTGAATTTGTTTCTTGTCAACTTTTTGCATTTATCAGTACTTGCCCGTTGAAATTCTCTGATCTGTTTCGAGCCACGAGATGAACTACTCGTTACTCGTTATTTTGCAAATTTTCTCTTTTTCTGTCATTTTTGATAAGAATGTGTATAGACATTTTGCGATTGCAATTGATTTATATCGATTGCGTTCGATTTAAACCGCGTACGCGAATGAACCTAACATATATTGAAATTTTCACGTAAAGTACTGCCAATCTGTGTCTGTCTGGGATCACTGGGCTCTACTACTCTCTTAATTTTCGAATGCAAGTTTCACTTTATGTTCTATATTCTTAGCAGTGCCATGCAAAATTTATTATCTCAAAACTAATAAATTTTTAGAGTCTACAGTTTAGCCGCACGTTAATCCAACCTGTCATTTGGTATTTCAGTGATTGAGTACCAAGCATTTAAATTTTATGCTTCCTATAAAGGCAAGGTTCATTTGAACTAATTCCGCACATGATTATTATAGGTGCCTTTAATTCAATTTAAAAGTTAATTAGTTTAAAAAAATATACCGATTTGTTTCACAGTTACTTTAATTTGACACTTGGGGGATAGGTTACCACACGTATTTGACATTCATAAGTCGCAACGGATTTATGGAAACCTAAAAAAAAACGAGCACAAAATAAATTCAGTTTAGAAAATCGGTGAACTAAAGAAACTTGTGAACTGAGTCAATAGCTAAAAAATATGTAAAAAGAAGGCCGTCTGCGGAATTGAGAGATCAAAGCCAAGCACACCCTCTGATTACCACAATCTGTAGTCTCCTGACAGCATTCAATGCGTAATATATGCACATTCACAGAGTCTAGATTGGCCGCAGATTTTTACATGTCCAAAACGAGTGACAACTAGATCCAGCAAATGATCAAGTCGATACTGACTCCATCAGTGCGATTTTGGTGATGACAAGACTGTAGCTTAGAATTGACAGATGAAGAAGATCAAGTTGATATGTCACGCAGTTGAAAAGGTCATCGTCGGCAAATCGACTATCGAGATTGAAATGCTGACAGCACCTTAGCCATAGCCAGCAACTTTTGCTCTAATAGTATTTTTAACGGTCTGCATTTATCCAATGAAAGACCATGGCAATGACAATGAATTTAGTTATCCGATCAACAGCAAACCAGTCGCAAATTAGAATTTGCCACTGTGGTAAAACTAGAAAATTCACTTTCATATTCTCACATGTGCGAAGTCATTAAAGATCAAAAGATTAATCGTTTGCTGATGGAGGCGATCAGCGCCCATTGCTACTTCGGTAGATGGCTTTTGTTCAATCGATTGGCGCCAGCGCAACAGCTGCAAATATATCTTCAAAGCTTTAAAGCCGGTCTGGTGATCTAACCCCAACCGAGTTATTGTAGAATTCGTAACTTGCCTCATTTGACTACCGATACTGCAGTGCTACTTTGTGTTGGAAAAATACCTGCTCAGTTTCATTGAAAAGTTGGCAAAGAAAGCATCTATTGACCAGCAATTTTATTTTTAAAACCTCGCGGATCTATTACATACAGTAGTTTTTAGACAGCTTGTTGACCACACGAAAAAAATTGTTCGGATCGACCATCAAATCGTGTAACGTTCGTAAATTCCTTCTAGGTCGACCGCTTTCTTTTTTTTTTGCTAGCTGTGAAATATTGAGACTGACGTTCATTCGCAATGAAAATATAAGGAGTATAGTAGATGAAGCACCTCGCACCTGTTTATCATGCTTCGCACCCATGCGTTCGATTGCGTGTGAAGTAGACATAAATGGACATGGGTATACGTTTTCGACTCAAGCGGTCACGTAATGAGGATCTCGTTACCGCGGGTTCCATATCGGCAGAAAGAATAAATTAGCTGGTTCTCAACCGGCGAGCGCGCAAAAACAACTTCAAACGAACGTCTGGCCGAAGAACAGAACATAATAAAACCTGTTAGCTAACCGCTTGTCGGCAAATAACGAGTATAGCCGTCCAGGCTTAGGAGCAGAACGCAATGCATCAATAAGGTAGTTATGTTGAGCGAAAAAAAAGGTGAACATTTATTTATTAGTAATCAATCGACAAGTGTACAAATCGAATCGATCCGGTCCGAGTTGTTTCAGTGATATTAGCGAAAATATATAAAAAAAAAAAGAAGTCTGCTTCTAGCAATGTCAAAGTGGAAATGCTTAACAGTGACAGTGCGAACTAGTATTATCAATCATATTTAACGAAAGTAACTAGTGGCCATTGCCACTTGGAGTGAAGGCAGTTTTTACACGTGAATTGATTATGTTATTCGTATTGCCTACGTGCGATCTAAATTTATGAGCATATGACGGTTATAGTGACACATAAATTTTGCATAAAATTCGTACAAATTAAATAGAAGAAGCAATATCAAACAGACTTAACGTAACCGAAAGGTGATCCCAAGTTATAGACAGTTTTGTGTCGTGTATACCTGCACACTGGAAGTGGTGGTGTTTATTAATTCGTGTATACGAAAATGTGGTTTTGTTTATAAATAACGAAACATGTTGTTATGTGCCGTGGAAACAAGTTGCTGTCTGCCGACTTTTTCATCTTATCAGTTACCTACATCTCTTTAGCTGTATGATTTAATTATTATTGGAATACATTGGAGCGAATTCATGAACGGTGTAAGTACATTTCAGGTTAGAGTGGAAAAATACTTTTTATGGTTTTCAGAAGTTATAAGAAAAATGTCTATCTGCAGCGTTGGCAATGCATATAATTTTTTATTCAATATATATAAACAAAAACATAACAATAGGGTTTTCCAGCTAGCGCGGCTTCTGGTTAACTGCCTCCAGTTGCGCAATTCATCTTGTATGAGTTTTTCTTCCAGTTGTGCGCTCCATAAAAGGCGATGTGTTTCTCCACTCCCCTCTACACTACTTCTAGACTTTAGGAAACAGCCAGTGCAAGTTAGATTTTGTCATTTTGTTGTTAAGGGCTCCATCTAGCTCGGATTAAATACAAGATCAACGTATGACGCACTAGTGATAGTAGAGACGAATAAAATTGGGACTCATCTATTACTTCGGCTAAGAAATTCTTTAATCGAAGCTCAAACTGCATGCTGCTTAGTGCTCCGCAGTTCTGCTTTCTAACACGCGGGACGGCAAGGAGTGACGTTGAGTCGATATTCAGTTCCAGTTCAGAAAGAACTGCTGATTTACGGCCCTCCTACAGATGGCGAAGTCATACGAGCGATTTTTATAGCAGAGACAATACTGAGACCCCCAACTCGCAATCCTCTTGTCGCTGACCCCCTCAATTTTTTTCAAATTGGCCATTTTATTTTCTTATCGGTGTTGTGTCAATTTATGTGGTATTCGTTTGGGCGCTCTCAGAACACTTTTTTTTAGTTTTCAGAGCACTTTTGCGAATCTCGATTTTTTTCTCAGATTTGCTTTACCAATGCAAGTGCATTTGAGTTTGACAACTGGTGGAGTTTGCTTAGGTTTCCGTGAATTTTTTCTACAATAAAGAAATTCATTTCATCGAGTGATCGTATTTATGCATAAATATTCAGAAATCAATCGGGACACAAATTTCAAATGTTTTCATATAACATTAAAGCAGTGAATGGAAAACGCTTTGAAAAGTGTCGAAGGCTACACATATTCGAATCGCACGAATATCTACACTAAAAAGAGCAAGTGGCGTTTTTATGTTCGATTAGTCACACGAAGTTCGAAATCTGAGAACAAATTTGAAGAAGCCCAATCGAATACCACATTAGAATCCGTGTGACATGAAAAAACTTACAAAAATTATCAAATAAGTGCTGCCAACCACTGTCAACCGTGCTGGAATGTGATATGATGAATGCTATTGGTTAGTTATTAATTATTTTACAATTTTAAAAGCCGAGTAATATAACTTGTTTGGTAAATAAAACTATCTAAATGAGATGTTTTATATACCAGAAACATATTAGGTCAAACATGGTTTTGTATTTTCCACTTTTGAATATAATTCACTTCGATTTCATGAGTAAATTTTTCTTAAATAACTGAAGAACAGTATTGCTCAAAATGTTTTTATTTTCCCTCAACCAATCTACAATGTTTATTTTTATACATATTTGAAGCAAAAGTGCACTGACTTCTACAAAAAACTACTACCCTCACGTAACGAATAATTTAAAAATGAACGGGCAAAATTCTATGAGCGCTGTCAGCAAAACTTGGCCCACAGCGGAAGTGGCTAATATTTGTTGTGTCTCTGTTTGAGAGCTGGAATTTGCAGTTAATAAAAATTTCAACATGCCGAAGCCGAACTTTCCCATAATTCCTACCACGCAAACAAGATTTCCGACCTAAGTACGTATAATTTTTGTTTTACGTGTTAGGTAATGCTGTTCCTCTTCTGTCAGACGAGTAGGTATTTATCAATGGGAATCCCTCTAATCTTCCGTGTTGTTGTGTGATGTTTTAAATGTTTTATGATGGACGATTTATGTACTCTTCATAAAACTTGATTGCCTCGGACAATTTCAAGGAAAAAAATGGTTCAATTATAGTCTTCGAATTAGTAACGAAGGAATTTGGCATAACTAAGTATAACTACTTCTAAATATGGTCTCCTTTGTTTTTTAAATGGCCTTCCTTGCTACTTTGATTCAAATGAAAAGACAAAATCGAAATTCCGTATTTATGTATGTTATACCCTATTCACACCGAACCGTGTTTTCGTCGCATCCACACCGACCACCAACTAGTTATTCATTTTAGTTGAAATGACAAAAAGAAGTCGATTCTCTTCGTTATACTTAAGTCGAGACCATACCCTTAAAATTACCTACAAAAACGACTTTAACTTGTATTCGTTATTCCTGCTCGGAACAATCTACTACAATATCGGTTATTCGAATGCGTGCACCTTTAAAAACAAATATCACATCAGTTGCAGGGGTTAGACATCAAAATCATGTCAAGAACTTTTATAAAATCGAAACATACTTCAGCAAAACTATTTTACATAAAACAATTTTCAATAAATAGCAAAACTTGGATAAACTTTTAAATTATTCACAACTATTAAAAGTTTCAAAGCTCATCGTGCAAATTATTTGTTTCAAAACTAAAAGAAAAATGCCAACACCCTGTGCACATTTTCTTGTATCAACCCTTCTGTATAGAAAACATACCAACACATTGCTCAAAGAGCATGCGCGCTAATGGGAAATTATTATTTGTCAGATAAAATGATTAACAGTCGAACACAAGAGGCGAATTAAAATGGTTACAGCAGACTTCATTTAGGGGAATTATGTTCCTTCATTCACAATTTCCTAAGTGATTTGTCACACATTTCCACAATTGCTCTTGAACAGATAATGAACTACCATGTTGTCTGACATTGCCGCAAATCAATTACCATGTATCAAAAACGATAAACAATTTAAATACCCCGAAAAGAAGCAGATTATTTCGCTTGTTATCTTCTATTTAAAATGCCACAATAAAGTTTCGTTTAAGTAAATGGTTTGGATATTCGAGCGAGCGAGTTTCATGCAATCCAATAAGTATGCGCACACATATTTGTGAAAGCATTTTGTTTTCTATGTGAACGTATTACTTTGACCGTTCTTTCATGTGTAAGTCGCAATGAAATATATTCAGGCCAATTTTTCGAAGAGTATGTTGTTTTTTTTTTTTTTTTGTTCCTTTCAGATTTCAATTAATTTTCATTCTTATTAGAAGTAATTCAGACCGCGTCTCTCCGGGGTATTGTTAACGCACTTCGTAAATAATATTCGTTTTTAAACATATCATTTTGTACGTTTTGTCAAAGTCGAGTCGAAGTTTTGTTGTTTTACTGGACGGTTTTGTTTGGTGCTACATCTATCCGATTATTGTCGGAATATCTATCGAAAAGTTAAATAAAAACCAATACATTGAAAGTGAATTGAATTGGAAAAAGAGATTCTGGACTCCCTTCGAAATCCCTGAGTACTAATAGTTTTGTTGATTTTTTCTTTCTTGTTTTTTAAATAATAAAAATTGGAAATGACATTTCCATCGTAGCGGAATAATAAGAAAACATTTGAGGTAAGCGTAGTCGTAGACCGTAGAGAAGATATTACCTGTTGATACAAGACGAGCATGAAGTCTTTATGGAAGATAAATTTATTTAATGTGCAAAGTGTTTCCGAGCCTATATTTAGATGGCGAATGTGAAACGGGTGACGCTGATGTTCGTCGTTTCGTTTTGGTACACTGGAGTCCGATGTTTTGTTCATTAGAGGCGACTCTATGCGAAATGTATTACTACGCGCGGTAGAACTTATTCTCAATGAGATCGCTTCAATCGAAAGATCTGGTTAAGACAGGATTCGGGTGCTTTTGGTGATTTTCTGTTTGCGGGCAGGATATCTTGGCAATTTTGAATAGTTGTGGGTTACTTTTTAAATTGCCTCATGCGGCAGTTACTCTGGAAAAATTGTTAAAGACCCTCACATGGTTGCGATATGTGCTATCTACGTTAACTATACCAGTGGCTTAATTTCATTCGAGGCTTAAGAGATTCCGAGTGGTGTCAGCTGATGGTATGTATGGATTTAGCTGGTTGATGGGTTGTGCCGCAGTTAATCGTAATTGAGAAAGGGTGTCTAAGTTGAATTAGGCTAAGTTGCCGATATCCTAAGGGGGACATCGACGGATATTGGCATGATCGAGTGAAATATTTCTACTGAGTCTGACAGATGATTTAGTTAAAAAGTCATTGGTCGTACTAAGTAGAACGTTTGTAATGCAAATGCAGAGGAATGATTACGAGTGTAATGGGATAGGTCAGGGTTGATATACATATTCTGATGAAATGACGCATCCGTTGCGATAAATTAAAATAAATGTTTGTATAAATTTTTCGGGGGTTGTTATATAACACATAAAACATTTTAAAGAACTCGAATTGTCACAGCACCTGGAACGAAAATTGCAGTTACCCCACCCTTAAATGGTTTTTATCACATCACTATGGACTAGTTAGTCTGCAGGAGGAAAAACAGGTTATATAAGCCTTTTCCGGTGTTTTTCTCTTTTTCCGGTTATCATTAAACGCCTGCAAATATAGAAATGTGGTAATAAATAGAAATACTAAAATTATTTCAACCAGAGAGTCAAAATCAAAAACGTGATGCAATTGCGTGATAATTGGACTGAAATTCGTTGCCAAAAAATATCACCCTGTCAAGTTTTTTCTAATAGAAACACCAGGAAAGTGTAAAAATTCAGTTCTCGCCAATTAATTTAAATTGATTTCCACTCGTAAGAAGCAGTGGCTGGACGATGGCTTAGTATGCAGAATTTCTTTCAAACTTACTCCAAAAGGGCGTATGTGGAAACCCTTAAATCCTCGTGGAAACTGGCGAAGCGAATTAGCCTGATTTCGTGTGCGTAATTATGAGGTAAAAGCCAATGAATAAACTTGTTTATTTTTTTTACAAATAATAACTCGACTGAATTTCTTAATACTCAATTTCAAAAAGTAACAGAAGTTGAAAACATTAGGGAAAATATGATCTTTCACTTTGAGTTTGCACACGTAGCCCCCGTAAAATTGTATATCGATCTCATCTCCATATGTATTTTATTTGTCAACCCATGGCGCATGGAAGTCTGTACTTTCATGGACACTGTAAGTAATTGAACTAGAATAGGATATCCCAGTAAACGCCATAAAAAAGGGACCCTTTTTATATAAAAAAAAAAACCGGCCAAGTGCGAGTATAACTCGCGCACCGAAGGTTCCTTATTTGGTTAAAGTCCAACACATCAGATATTATTTGAAATCTATAATATCATTCAATCTTTCCCCTCTTCATGAATTCATCACAATTTATTTTAATTTAATTACTTAATATTTTTACTCTCAAAAATTACTCGCACATTTTCATTTTCTAATTATTACGCCAATTTTCCATTCTGTATGCGACCTGTCCCAATTGAAAAACTATTGACTAAAAATATATTACTTTTATTTTGTTCTGTACTCCCCAAAAAAATGTATTATATTCCCCAACGAAATTAGCAGGCGGGAACCCTGGTGGGGTTCTGTCTTTGATGGGGTCAATTGTGCACAACTGCGTAGTAGAGATTAAAACTTATGAGAGCAACGTATTTTACATGGTAAAATTATCTTTTTTGAAAATATCTTGTAAACTATTAACTTTTCGGCAAAACAGTATTCAGCACATATATAGATAAGAACATGATCTACAAAAAAGGAATTTATGTATTTTTTTGTGAATCAAGAAATAAACCGTTTTTTGGGCGAATGAAAATATTTTTTTCACCAGATTACTAATTAATCCAAAACCAATCGATGCATTCCTTCCATTGGTATTTGTCGTTTAACTAGAGGTTATACCGGATGTTGTGTGTAAATTTTAGCCTCCTATGTCAATCGGTTCTTGAGATAGACCTGGTAACAAAATTGGCTTAGTGGGTTCGGACAGACAGACAGACAGACAGACAGACGGAGAGACATCCGAGCGAAACTAATAAGGTTACGTTTTTTCCCTTTGGGTGCGGAACCTTAATAGCAAAAATATATAAAAAAAAATGAAATTCAATAAAGAACAAAATCTTACTTAAACTGAAAAGGGGGCCAATAGTTTTTGAAAAGGAAGCGCGGGCCATAATACGATTTTGTTTGCCGTCGTCCGTCGAGCTCTTTAAAGAATCTTGAAGCGAACGAGATACGAATCGCCTGGTTTGGCTGGTTGGTCCAAACGATTTATGAATTGATTTATGAGTAATGGGGATAAGAAACTTTGAAATGAGCTATTTATGAGCTGTTTTTCATTGCGAAGTTAATAGCCAGTTCTTGACTTCAAATGCGCAGTTCTTGAGTCAAA
Source organism: Cheilosia vernalis (assembly GCA_949126925.1). NCBI lineage: Eukaryota > Metazoa > Arthropoda > Insecta > Diptera > Syrphidae > Cheilosia > Cheilosia vernalis. Next base: position 19,255,311 of record OX421362.1, on the reverse strand, counting down.
GTGTTCGTACGGCGATGTGGACTCAAAAATCCCTAAAAACCCGTCACGAATTCTGAAATCGAAAAGAAACCTAACGCGTCGCGAATAAACCTTAATTGAGAATATTCGCCAGTTGAAACACTCTTTTTATTAAAAGATCAAAGTAGATCACAATATTGTTTTAAAATATCAGTTTTTGAGAAGACTTCGTCAGTGGCCGGGTAGAAGTGGTAACTTCTTAGCTCGATGTGTCGATTGTTACATTTTTAAATACAATCCATTGAACGAGTGCCTTAAGAAATAGAAACAAAAACTTCAACCGACCGCTGACTTGATTTGATTTGACTTTTACCAAACAAAATCTCAGTGGCTAGTGGTTACTAAGCGAGGGGTCCCATGTTCAAATCCCGCAAAAACCCAATTTTTCACTGCGTCACCTCTCGCGAACATCTGACAAACATCCGAGAGTATGACTGTCTTGAAATAGCATTCTCAATCGGCCGTTGGAATCGGCATAAAATTGCAGATCCCTTCCATTCATTCCAAAAACGAAAAACTCACACAAAGCTAGTTGGGCCTAGTGTCCCTATAGACCTTTTTTTTTTTATTTATTTTGCTTAAACAAAATCTCAGGAACTTTAAGCAATCTCTAAATTGAAGTACAAATTTACCAATTTTATGGGAGAATTAAAATACATTTAGGCCCATTTTATTCACTCGAAGTTGAACACAACTCGGGGAGTTTTCCATATTAAAATCCCGAAGTTGTGTTTTCAGTAGGTACCTTGATTTCCAATGCCAACCACTGGCAACTACGATATTTGAAAAAATACTTACACTGAAAATACTGCATATGAATCTATAAAGCTATTTATAGACCACTATTGATTTAATGATTAATGTGCTGGAGTACTGAGCAAGGCGTCTTAGGTTTAATCACCGAAAACACAAATCACACCTTAAGGCAATTTTCACTCGCACATACGATTGACCAACACTGCAGAGTAAATCTGACCTGTAAAGCTTCCGTGTTCAGATGATTAGATATGGGTTAAAATAAAATTTAACGTTTCAAAAGTAAAAAAAAAAATAAGTGCATTGTGCGATGTTCATCAAACTCAATTTGAGCACAGCTCCCTCAGCTCTCGCTTTCATAGATTGTTTTATTGACCACTAGTTTCCAGCGAAATTTAGGAAATCCTCATTCTACTAATTATAGACGGGACTTTTATTAACCTCAAAATTTATTTCATGCTCTGTATAGATGGGACAAAAATTGTAAATAGAAAAATAGCTCCACATTAGACATTCAATTTTTAAAGGACTGAAAATTGAATTCTCGCTCGATGTACAACCAAGCAGAAACCGATTTTTGTGTAGTGGTGGGTAAACTTGACTACCTAGCAATCGCAAATATTAACCAAACACAATTTGTAAATGTTCCTAAGTACTACCACTGAAGTGACAATTGATTGACAAAATAACAAATAAATCATCCTAGTCCTTCGCCTAGCTTCTAGAATCGTTGGGTTGTTGAAACAAACACAACTTTTGCAATACTCAGCAAATTCAGCAGAACAACTGACCGAACAAATGTCACAACTCACAACTTAGAATCATTTTCCGCACTTAATTGATGGGCTAAATTATTTTTAATGGCTCTGAATTGATTTTATTTGTAAATTAATACGATCGAAATTTGTAACCAAAATAGTTTACAAAGAAGTTTCATGTCTAGTGTCTCACAGCTGACTGAAGCGTCAAACGAAAACTAGTTGGTATTCGGTGTAAAGGCATTGACGAGTTTTTGTTGAAAACACGGTTTTCGGTGCGGTGTGAATAGGGCATTACAGTTTGGTTGCTAAAAAAGCGATTTTTGTTATACCAAAAAAAAAAAAAAAAAAAACGGGTTACTTATTGTATGACATAAACTGTCACGTTCGATTTTATGTGGAACTTTAATCGCCATGAATTATATTACAAAAAGCAACATATACGATTATGTATTCATCCACCTTTGTGTAGAACTCTATTGTCAAAAGGAAAACCTTCTGTTTGCTCTGTACAAGGCACGGTGCATCAATTCGAGAAACACCAATTATACAAACTCCTTATTTGGTGCAACACTTCAACTCGTGTTACCTGAGATTGTAGCAGCCATTATATCGCACCAAACAATTCATTTCGACGTTCGACCGCTTGGTCTCGAATACATATGCAAATGGACCGTGTGAAGTTGTCAAATACCTTGACAGACCATAAGCGGAAGACTAAAAGCCGCCACAACTAATCTTCGTGTATACAATGTACCGAAATTCGAACACCCAAATAAAACAGATGACTTAGATTAGTACAAATACATTAATTGCTTTTTTATGAGCTCCCATGATCAATATTATATAGATCGCTTGTACGAGTAAGCACGAGACCTTGTTTTTATCTTGATCGTAAAATTAGCTCCAGCTATTTCCCATTAGGGATTTTTTTTTCTATTTGCTTGTGAGTCTTGGCTAGGTCAACACATCAGTGAGATCTTAAGTTGCTGTAATGGATGTTAATGAAGTATATGGCTCACGTGAAACATAGTAAAATTGAAACTGTCTCACTGTTATCGTAAAATGACAAACTGCTTGGTACTTTGACAGCAAACTTTTGTCGGAATGGGGACTAATTAACAATTATTGATCTTCACGGATGTGGCAAAATAAAAGCGGAAATTCTTCAAAACCACAATGTGGCTATCTGTTGGGATAGTGACATTTGAAATAGCAATATGGAGTGACAAGAAGTTTGATTGATTTGAACGGAATGACGGAATGTCATTATTTTATGAATATATAGGTAGTTGTAGACTCATTTGAGAACAATTTTTTTTTTGCTGAAACTTATGTCGTTTTCCATTGCGATTTCCAGATTTTGCTCTCAGATTTCAGATTTTTTTTTTCGTGTCCAACGGAGCGTAGGACGAAATTATTCTTTCTTAACATTTGCGGTGGTGAGTGATGTAAAAGTCATCTGTTTTTAAATTGCAATTTTTGTATATGCAAATTTATTCAATTTATGTTAATATCCATTTTTCACAGACTTGTCGTCTCTAAAAACATAAATAAGTTTTTTACTTTCTAGAATGGAATTAACACGATTTGTCTGTTAAGTGCAACATAATCTTATGAGCTAGCATTTATATTATGTTTTTCTTTAAGATTTACATTGCTATTCCTGCGGAGAATGATAGCAATTTTTCGGAATAAACTTTCTTGCCACATATGAAATTCATAGCCGGTACCTTGTTTTGCAAATGGGAAATATTTCGGTTGAAATTTTGTTCGTGATCGGACTAATGTCGGGATGATTATGGAACATTAATTTTTATGGGATTTTCAAGTTGTGATTTCGTAGTATTTTTTTTTCCTTAAAATATGTTATCCAAGTATAGTTACTACCGCGAAAAGATCAAATAATTGTTAATAGTTGTTATAAAGCTATTCTAACTCGCTATAAAAAATAAGGAAACGAAGCATAGGGTTTTCTTCTTTCTTTTTCTTCCCCAAACCTAGATTCCAAAAATGTTTTGTAGCATTTATAAACTTATGAAAATGTAGGACTTACCATAAATATCCAATCGATTAAACAAATATAAATACACATGCAGAATATAGAATTATAAATATCAAATATAGCTAGCCATTCTCAAAATTGTTTTAAATTGATACCGTGTCAAATTTGAAGTAAAAAAGTCGTTGATTCTTAACAGTAGACATATTATTCTAGGTATCATATCAACTAAGTTTAGTTTATGATGAATTTTTTACCCGCTTAGTTTATTTTCTTCATTGAAATGGTTTGGTTTTTTCTCGGAGGTTACTGTTTTAGTTCTTGAAAGAATCCATATATATACGACTTTTTGATTTCACGAGGTTTAAGACGCGAACGAAACGGCTGAAAAATAAGTCCACATGCCACTGCTGTCAGGAATAAATTACCGGCAGATTTTATCTAATCATGGACATTACTCATAATTGAGCATTTAATCGGCTTCTCTACCCGATAGCTACTTAGGCAAGACTGATTGTTTTAGCTATTGAAAAGTTCAATGACGCCACTTACGTTAGAGACTCCTCAGATTGGACAACTGCGAAGAATGCTTCGCCTTTCTTCGGAAGTGGGATAGATTCTATTATCTTTCGCCGGTTTTGTGATTTGCGATAACGATAAAGTGGAGGTTCCCAAAAGCCGATTTAAGTTTGAAGACAAGACGATTGAGAAACCTTCAAACAATTAAAGTTCTAAGTAACGGGATTAGATTCTAGTACAACATTAAAGCCGTAGGAACAAATAGGAACGGCTTCGAAAACTTATAGATACCCTTCCTGAAATTATGCGTCTTTTATGAGAACCATAATTAAACATACACAGGCAAAACAGTAGGTATTATGAGCATAAGCTATAACGACTTTTATCTTTACATTTAGAGAACATTTTTATGTAGCATGACAAATGAAGATCGACAGTTTAATACCGCAAAGCCGCAAATGTGAGAATTTAAACTGTATAAGTGAATTTGACGCCTATAAAACATTGACAATAAATTAAACCTGTTACTCACCTGTCAAAGAATAGACTTAGCTATTCGAACACTTAAAGTATAAATCTGTCAGTCGATGACAGCTGTTTTAAAGACAAATAATTATGACTACAACAAATTGTATACAAAGGTGAGCAGTTTCAGTGATTCACCCCACAACCGTTCGGCGAGATCAGTTGATAACATAACTGCAAGGTACTTACAATACACTGGCACTTGGAAAAGATGAGTAGAGCAATCTTGTTTAAATACGTTGTTGTGTATGGACTAAGCAGTGTGTGTACTTGAGGAGCAAAGTACCAGTGAATGGCAGGTACTCCAGAGCACTTGCGATTTTCAAGTCTTTTGGGAACCGTGTTGAGTTTGAAGAACGGTGTACGTGATTGTTATAGCATAGGATTTTCTTAGATAATGGTTTTATAACATCGTTGGAGTTTTAAAGGTAGATAAATTCACTTTGAATGATATATCTTCGAATTTAATTACCCGAATTGACAGATCAAAAGTACACTATTTTTGAACGTTCGACAAACGGAACTCGAGTGACAAAAACACGTTTTTAAGATTGTTTTTGGTTTATTGCTTTTGTTATTTGACGGAACACAAAAGCAGCAGAATTAAAGGAAAATATTTTCAAATACGGCCGCAGTAAGCTGTCAAAATTTTATGATGGCTTCAGACATCACGACCGCTAAACAGAACTTATTGAGTTAAAATTGTAATTACATTTCACGATTTATTAGAGATATCCACTAGTGACAGTAGCTTGCATCTCGAAAAAGAAGCAGTTAAATGATGGGGCACTTAAGCTTTGAGTTTAGAAAATCTGACAGATGACTGACTTGATGTGTCTCGGTGAACAGTTTTTGTCAGTTTCCGTTTATGGATAGGTGGCCAAAAAATCTAGTCAAGAATTTCGTGACTGTGCTCTGTGCACTATTGGTCGTTTTCATTAGTATGTTGGATTTACAACATTACTCATTTCTAACACTAAAGATTAAAGGGATGCCCAAAAATAAATACGAAATAGACGTCTGGCTAAAAATGTTTATGTGGTAGGAATTATTGGAAACTTTAGCACCTTGAAATTTTTATAGCTATGGCTTACGAAATTTAGCTTCCAATAAAACACAATGGCTTCCAGAAGTGTCGAACGGACAATTATTTATATATTTTCTATAACTGATTGATGAAATGTAGGTTTAATTTACTGACACCAATTACAAGTCTCATTTGACACCTGATTTGTGATCTCATTTTCACGGATCTCTCACTCTCTATACCGTCTACCTCTAATGTAAAAATGCGCGTGGGTGGCAATGTAAATGCAGTATTAGAACGGACCGAGAGAGAAGAAGTAAATTTTTCTTAGTGAATACTAAGTGGTTGCTTATTTGGATTAACCTCTTTAACCTAAACCTACTCAGTTAAATGAACTCCGCATAAGCTAAATATCACGTCAAGGCCGCGGCTACTATGCTAGTTGAAAACAATATTCTACCTACCTATAGGTATCACAATTTAGATTTCAATTTCCTAAATACTCCGATTTATTTTTGATCTAACTGAGCATTGCTTACAGAGGCCAGAAATTATATTTATTTATTTATATTTATTTACCTAAAGTTACAAAATGCTGTTTTTTTTTTTCAAAATTTGTTCGGCAAATCTTTGGTTGCATTGGCATCTTGTATTTCCACATGTTGCGCTAAACAGGCACAAACATGAAAAATATTAAACCACTCTATAGATAAGAGAACGGTATCTCTGGTTGTATGATTCCATCAAATAATTTGACGTACACCCATTTAGATAAGAGACTACTTTCAATTATCATATAACCTATATCAATTAAAACATCATCATTGTAATTGAACTCGTCTAACCCCTTTAAACTGGACTATTATCAGTTATTTCGTAACGCCAAATAATTAGCAATAATTTGTCGATAAACATTTTCGTATACCAACGTCATATATTTCGAAATATTGACATTTAATAAAGATCGGACGCCAGAAGTTCAATTATTGAATAATAGCTCTGTTCGAAGTTGGCCACACTGATTAGTGACAGCTGTCAGTGCGTGCAAATTTTTTACCTTACCAATAAAAATTACTGATTGCCTATCTTCAAATGAGGTACTCCAGATTCTCGATTAGGTCAACATGGGAACGAATGACGACGAAATAATTTATCGGTTGATATTATGTTATCGCATAAACAACATTTTTGTGAGCCGATTAACCCTGAAAATCGTCAGTCGTTTTATTTATTTAAAAAATGTGAAGTCGTTATCTATAGAAGCAAGAAAACGTAGTATAGATAATATTTGGTGTTCTCGTATCGTTTTTGTCATATTCATGTCATGCAAAAATCATATTTTGTCGATTAAATATATAGTTCGAGGGCAAATAAAAATCTTAAGCTCATTTTTTGGAAAAGAGACACCAAAAATGACAGTTTCTTCTGAACGCAAAAAAATGGTAAGCTTAAAAATACTTTTTTTAACTCTACACGCCTCGAAATTGAAAATGGCGAAACCTAGATCATTTCAAGTTATGAATTAGAGCCTTGAAAAAGGCACAGAGATGTTTCATCCATTCATCAGTAGTCGAATATAGCAATGGCGAACTATTATCTTCTACACGCTTCTAGATCTATCAGTTTATCCTGGAAGCCTTTCTGTGTCTTTCCTGCAATCCGTTCCGAATTTAGGAACATTTTCCACCGAGTTCCATTCCAACTTATCTTCCATGTTTCTCAAACTCAAGCTGCTTAGTTCGAAGAGTTTTTCCCTAGTTTTTCCCTAGTTCTTGAGAAACTAAAAATACTCATTATCCACTCGGAGTCTCGAAACTGATGTCATACGTGCGAGAACATAAACTTCCGAGGCCGAGGGTAACGTCTGTATACCTGTTTCGTCAACCCTTTATTGATTTAATCTTGAACACGCGACGCCTAGTTTAAAGCAGCATACATATTTCATAGATTAAAAATTGCCTATTTAAAAAGAAAAAAGTACCGTCAATACTCTATTTTTCTTAAATCATACTTTTCCATTCAGTTTGGCTAGAACTATGTAAATATGTATTTTCGTAGCAATTTCAGCCGTACCCTGTCGACTAAGAGTTAATCAGAAAAACAAAAACTCTCTGTGATAAATTTGTGTATGTACAACAATATATTATCAGATGGATCGGCATATGTATAAACAACCGTTGCAGTAAAAATAAATCAACAATATGTAATAAAGTTTCCATCGTAGAAAAAAAAACAAGAAAACATTGTACATCATAAATGTCAACAGCTCCGATTCCTTAACTCAAAATACCTTCGTAGCTATTATCTGTATAGACTTTTGAAAGTCACGATATTAAAGATTTTAAAGAAAACTAACCAAATTAACGTGGTTATTGGGGTAGGTAGTAAAATTTATAACTGGCGGCAGAAAAAATAAGGTTTCCTTGCCATGTGATTTGAAATATTCCACTACAGTTCACAGTTTTAGTGCTTACAAAACAAGTCTATTGTGCTGATAGGGTTTTTCGGTGAACAGAGTATACATTTTTTTTTTTGAGATTGAAAATATCGTTCAATGCTTGTTCTCAAAAATCAAAGATTGTGCAGTTTTGCATTCCTTTCGTTGTGACGATTTTGTTAAAGTTTTAGTTATTAAAAGAAATTGTTTATAGCTCTGGGCGGCCAGCAGAGATAAAGTGAATCGCAATTGAAAGGTAAACACAAGTGCAATCTGACATCTGTAATTCTAAAATCGATTATACAAAAACTAATCAGACGGAAAGTTATTTGCAAATTTTTGACTTCTACTTTCGTCTAAAGAATATCAAGATGTTGATAAGAATTGTGTGATTATATTTTTCGAAAATAGCTTTAAACCATTTGAAGGATTCTTTAAATAGCTTTATACTGTGTTAAATAAAAAAAAAACAGTTTAGTCATGAACAACTGTAAAGATAAAAAGTCACGGCCGATCTAATAAAAAAATGATTCGTAGACACAACGCTGTCAATTATAAAAATCCGTTATCCCCTATAGGCTGAAACATATCGTTTTCTTTCTAAACAAATTGCAAACATGGACAGTAACTGTTTCAAGGGGGAAAATATAATTTAAGAGTGTTCAATCATATGAACATGAAACCACAAACCTTTTAGAACTAGAAAATTTTACGTTTTCCTATACTAAGAGTGGGCTAATTATTTAATCCATTGAAATGCATTGAAAAAACAAGGTCGAAAAGAGCTGCAAAGTTTATTAAAAATCCATACAAAAACGAGTTTCCCAAAAAAGCGAATAAAAAATTCCCTCGAACTTAACCTCAAATTCGAAATGACACTGCAATTTTTTCATATTCATTAGATTTGCGGTTACGTGTGACTAAATAAAATTTAAAATGTGAATAGAATGTCAAACTTTGCGATTACTCATTTGTGGGTAGTTGTACCTTGTACCATCTTTAGCGCACAATTACCAATTACATGTGTATCCAAAATCGGCCACAACGTAACGTTTTAGATGTACTGGTAAAGGGCAACCCATAGAATCCGTTGCTTTTGTCGCATCATCCGCGGATCCGTCAATATTGAATCAGTGGTATTCGGTGACAGCCGAAGACAGTTTCTCTCATGTCGATTTCCATTGGGACAGAAAAAGCACTTTTTTTCAGAGTCAGAACAGTTTTTCTGCTCTCGAAATCAGCTGGCTGTCAGATTTCATGTTCCATTGCCCGCAAAAAAAAAAAAAAACGAGATTAACATCTACTTGCACTACCACCAAAACATTTGTCAAACTTTAAAGTGGGTTATTTTACGTTTTTAGAGACGACAAGCCTGTGAAACATAGAGAAAAATTTTCATTTGCCCGCTGCAATTCATATAAATATAGGTACATTGAATAGATTTTTATAAACACAAATTACATTTTAACAGCTCACTTTAAAAACACACACGAGCACGACCAAAAATGAAACGAGAGAAAAATCTCGTTTTATGTTCTCATGGGCACGAAAAATCTGAAATCTGAGAGCTAAATCTGAAAATCCCAATGGAAAACGACATAAAAATCTGTCAAACTCAAAAAATTTAGAGAAACTTTCTCAGAGAGAACAGTAAATATACTTAAAAGTACGTGGATAGATTTCAAGCTACTTTGAGCCAGTTTCGTCTTTGACATCTAATCCATATCACAAATAAATATATAACATAGCTTTTTGCAACATATGAAATGTTCTAGAAGAACGTTCGACCATTCGGACATTGGAATTTATTTTTCTGTGCAATTGATTTTTAAGTCAGATTTTGAATTTGTTTCTTGTCAACTTGCACGTTGAAATTCGTTGTACTGTTTCGAACCAAGAGAGGTTACTCGTTATTTTGTTTATTTTCTCTTTTTCTGTCATTTTTATATTGATATAATCGATTGCGTTCGATTTAAATCGATTGCGTTCGATTTAAACCGAGTATGCGAATGAACCTACTGTGTTTCAAAAAGCAAATTAGATAGCTAATGTCCTAATAAAAATGTCAATTGTATTTCTTCTCCTCCATTACAAGCCTCAACTCTCCTTGTCGTTCAACAAACATACATCATTTGACACTCGACTTGAGACTTTCTTCAGCCATGCAGCCACAGAACATAGCTAACCTCTTCATCCACAATTTCTCCTCGTCGGGTCGAATTGATGTTATCATAAAAAGCTGGATATCGAACTGGGTCATACAAGTATAATGACATCTCCGGTTTATAAACTAAGTTGCCAAGCAAACGTTACACTCAGAGATCCTCCATTATCGGAATTCCTGATTCAGAAACATATTCCAATTTGAAACAGAAGAAAGAGAAAATACTAATTTGGTTTTCATCTACACAAATGTAAAAATGAGTGACACAATTTGAAATGTCTGTGTGACCTATTTGTACGCTCAATTCTTTCAGCTGTTTAGTCCCTGTCACCCGTCATGACAGGTATAGAGATGCGAAAATGCATCTCTTAACAGCGAAAACGTGTCTAACAGGTACCAACATTTTACTGAAAGACTGACATGCTTTCCTGACCATCTCATATTTTGCTGCACTGACAGCACCATCCCGATTGTCAAAGGGAGAGCAAATCTGCGCGCTTTTGTCAGTAGTGCACACAACAGATTTTACTTTATCCAGGCACCCATTTTTCTCCTTTTTTCCACCTGTCCTGGCCAAATCAAATATTCTCAAGGGCAAATATTATTTCAAAAACGTGCACCCAATTCCGTGTGTGAATATCCAAGGGAAACACATTTTCTGGTCCACTTGGAGTTTCTCTCCCCGGATAGAGTAGCTCTCAGCAGCACCAGACCAGTCCAGTCGAACCGGGGAGTTTCTCTCCCCGGATAGAGTATATCTCCTCAGAATGGAGTTTCTCTGCCCCTATTGTAGGAGGCGTACCCTGGGCAAACCTCTACGAAAGCTTTTTCACTCCATAGGCCTTTTCCCGGAATTCAGAAGCTTGCGCACTTCTGTACTTATTTCCAAAAAAAATGAACTATCCCTCTCTTGACAATCTGCTTAAAGCTTCAGCTTCAGCTTCAGTGTTTCCAAGGTCATGAAGAGCATTACCAATTTGCCACCACATAAATATAAATTTGCCTCAACTCAATTCGATTGCGATTCAATTTATTTTCGAATATTTTTCGTATGCACACTAGGTCGTTTACGGTACCCATATTTAGTTGTGCTACAAATTTAAGATGAATACAAATTGCAATATTCGTGGCCAAAGGTGTACCGAAACAGAAGCTTTTCTTTCCGGTGGGTGTTGGGGTGTTGGGTATGTTGGGCAGTCTGCTAAAACTGTTATTTGGGGAATGGGATTTGATAGCTTTCTTCAGTTTTTACTTGCGTCTGGCATTTCTATGTTTATCTGCAATTTGTGTGCAGCCTTTTTTATAGTAGGTAGTTTTTTCAAATGACCTTTTAAAACAATTCCAAGAATTGTTCTTCTCCTTCAAAGAAGGAACGTGCAGAATAATTAAAAAAAGAAAGATTTTAAGAACTTGATGAGAATGAAACTTCTTGGTGAAAGGCAAATAAGAAAACTCTCAGCATCTAAACAAGAAATTGAAAAGAGGTTTTGATTAAAAAGAACTTTACAAAAGTTGCATCCACGACTCGCTAAACAATTTCTTAAATCAGGCTTGTGCCGTTTCTTAGTTTGAAAAGAGTAGGAAATCAGCGATACGAAGATTGTCATTGCAATGGCTATTCAAATACATTTTTTGAAAACGTTAACATCCCAAGTTGGTTCAAAATCCATTCCAACGTTTGAAGCGGTCACTCAAAAGGTTTCGCAGTGGAGCGCGTAAATACGTCAGAATCTTTCTATCAACGAAATTATTGCTAACGTAAAAAAAATATACAGCTGCCAATTGTTAACTCCTTGAGTGCTATCAGCTAAAGCCATCAAAACTGTTTTGCAATTTTCTATGCAGCGATAAATCATATTTAGTGTCCACGAAAAAAAAAAAAAAATTTAACATTGTGACCTACAAAACACATATTTTGAGTTAAGATTAAAAATGATTATTAAGCTACGTTTGCACATGCCACTTTACATGTCAAATTTTGACAAGCCGGCATTATGACGTCACTACGTGTGATCGCCTGTCAAGCACGAACGAAAGACATACGATTGATCACCGAATGGCCGAATTTTTGTTACGTCGACATGACAAAATTTGCCACCAAAATTGACGCGTGTTATCGAAGCTGTAGTAAAGAACAATCCGCGGTACTAATAATCATTTTTAGTGTCCAGGCTAAATTTTTCGATCTCACAATGGCGAAAATTTCCATACAAAATTGCATATTGTGACCTAAGAAATATTTAGTGTGAAGGTTAAAAATGATTATTGGTAAGGCCCAATGTCTTCAAATTGCTAATAACTTACATTGTAGTAGCCAAAATGTATCACATCAAATAGAAAAGCGTTCAGAGACACATGTCTGTTATGGAGTAATCAGTTGTTTTTCTGAGGTGACTCTGAGAGCTGTGACGTATATTACCAAACCAAAAACACTTGCAGTATATACTAGTAAATTTCTATAAGTTGAATGAAGTATAGTCAAGAGGAGGGCACATTTTTCAAAGCACTTTTTCAGGAGTATACAAATTCTCGATTTGTTTTAATAAAGAAAGTAAGTTTCTATATCAGTGCAAGATCGCCTATAACTAAAATGTCATTATATTAGCTGACGGAAAAATCTAAGAAATTGTTTAACCTATGATTAAAATTTAAAATTTATATTTACTAATAATCATTTTTAACCTTGACACTAAATATTTTCTATGTCACAATATGCAATTTTGTATGGAAAATTTCGTCATTGTGAGTTCGAAAAATTTTGCCTGGACATTAAAAACGTTTATTAGTACCGCGGAATTTTTATATTTTCTGCTTTAAAAACATCAAATGTTAAACTACCTAAACAAATAAAAACAAAAAATACCTTGCGAGTTTATTATTAATTTATTTAATTTTTTTTTCTTTGTTTGCAGACTGCACATTAACATTATTAAGGTAGACAACTTAAACGGACATAATGCCCGATAGATTTAAAGTGACTAAGGCACCGTCAGATATTACGCAGAATGATATAGAAGATGACACAGTCACGGGCGGCCTTCTGTCATACGATCACGGTAAGTCGAAACATTGATATTTATCTAAAATTTAACATTAAAATAAAAACGAAACAAATTATCTGCTGGGAAGCAAGGCAAAAGTTATACATATAACTTGGGTTAAGTGTACCGTGATTTGCTCAATTGAGGTAAAGAATGCATTCAAACAGTGTCACCAATAATAATTTGTAAACGTCAAACTAAATATTTTGTGTGACAATGGGTAATTTTTTAGTGGAAAATTTCGCCATTGTGAGCTCGTAAAATCTAGCCTGGACATAGCATTAAGCGATGCTATCGAGTACCAAATACACAAACCCAGCAACCGCTGTATACATTTCGTTTGTTAAAATCCGCTGTGAACAACTAATTAATGAAGATGATGACAAATGAAAGTTGATCATCTGCACCTAAAACGAAGTAAACACAAAACAACATGTGACATGTGTGAATATGGTCAGAATTTTGGAAACGATTTATTCTCTGTTCAATTTCCAAAAGATTCACTTACTCAAATAATGAAATGAGCTTGTTCTGTCAGCTTGTGTTGCTTTATATCCTGTACTAATTGCAAGTTCATCTTGATGTACACTTACACAGGGCTTTCCATATCAGTAAACCATCTAATATTCAAGCACTTTTTGACGTGCACGTATTTATTTGTTAATCAGATTTACAGGTACACGCCCGATTCATAAATGACATAAGAAACCGAAAGAAGATTATTTTGATTGGACAAGATAGGTCACGTGCACACGATTTTCAGGTGACCTTCTTCTAAGGAGGGTGGCAGATAAATCCAAGCAAATGTTTCGGTCACGGATGTCATTTTGACTCATTTGTCTCTCATTGTAATCTATTTCAGAGTTGAATTCGTTTTTCGTGTTATTTTTGTAATTGTACCAGCTTCTGTGTTCTGTCTCCTCCGTTGATGGAGTTGTGGAAGACATGTTTATTTATTATTTATTATTTGAAATCAATTCACTTATGAACAAGTAAAATACCTTAGTTCATATAATGAGTGTTTGGCTGCTCCCAGTTCTTATTGGGGACGTTCGGATACTTAGTTTATGTAAGACGTCAACTAGATTGGTCGGGACTATGAATCCGAACGCGTTTGACTAAGCAAATTGAATTGTTTTTGCATTCTCGCGGTAGGCGTTACCTTTGTTTGATTTTGCCCTTTTTTTTTGGAAAAGGCCCTTCATAAATCTTTAAGAAATTGTTATTTTCAAATAAGTACATTTAAAATGTAACACGGCTGGCAATCACTCCACTATTATAGTGTTTTGCAAACCAATGGTTGTTAAATATCGTGTGAAAATTCTAAATTACCAGAGTGGCCTTAGAAATCACACCTTTTTCTCTCATCGCGCCTTTTTTCGACTCCTCAGAATTCTGCAACGGCCACTCTGTTTATTTTAAATTTGATTTTCTTGACTAGATTGGTCGGCTTCCCCTCCATAAACGTCAACTGCAAAAACTATACACGTGAACACTCTGGACCAATAAAAACTGAGACGCATCTAGTCAGACAGCTGTCAGACTTACTAAACTACGAATCCGAACGTCCCATTTATATAATTATTGTTGTTTTGTTGTGCCAACTCAACGTCATATTTCTGCACAAAACTAGGCATAGTTTTTGTAAATTTAAAATGGGATGGTGGCGGGGTGCACTTTTTGTATTTATTACTGTTTGCCTTAATTTTAAAAATTTTAAGAGGGAGTAAAATATATAAACATTACTTGACGTCTCTTTATATTTGAAAACAAATAAAAACGACGTCCGCTACTCACTCATTAGTATCACGTTTTGCAAACAAAATTGAAAACAATTTCCTTCTTCAAGGATGCTACTCATGCAGGCAAACAGCTACCTACAACTGCACCAGCCTTATCTGTTGTTTCTCCGAAAACGCTTGCGAATGAATTTGGGTGCCAAAAAAAAATCACTAGCTCCAATGTTCGCATTATATCTGATTTCCCTATATCTGTGAGGTCGGACAACTCACATGATTTTATAGAAAACCCCAAGTCGTTTCGAGTGCTATCACATAGCACCATGCGATAAGTAATCTAAGTGACTGTGGAGGGTGTGCTTTTAATCGTTGACGTCACTAGGCAGACTCACAAGCCACGTGGTGCTGGGATTACCTCTATCGGGTATCCTATCCCGATCAGGATTACAATGTGCCATCCATCTGTGGACAGTTCATAGACCTATTCGATGCAATTGAAATAAATGAATTATTCAGCCATCTTGAGTCGATGATGTTCGAACTAATCGAAACTTGGGATGCCCAAAAGCAGGCAAGATTAACAAACTTCACAGCCACCCATCTGCACGAAATGTCTCAGAGGATACATTGCACAATCGTACACGACAACATCTGTCAGAAAGGCATCAGCTGCGAAATCGGTTCTCTCCCTGCACCCTCCTCTGCATTGGCGAACTAGTCCGGGCTTGCTCTATTTTCATTATATTTGAACTAGATTCTTCCCCCTCCCCCACTCCCAAACACACCATTCGATAATGTCAGCCCAAGAACTTAAGAACCAAACCTAATGTACGTAGTGTAACCAATTTCTTTTTTTGGCTTCTAAATCCCACCCAGATTACATAAGTTTTGCGACTTTCTAGTTGTTGGGATTTCTGTTTTTCTCGTTGGATCATCTTTCTTGATGTTTATTCTGAGCTTGAAAATCTGCCAGAACCTTATTTCCTTAAACGAGGACCTCTATCTCGTCCATTTCTCATCGCCTGGCTGATGATGCGTAAAATCCTCAATAAGATAGAGCGCTTTCGGGTAGGTACCAGTATTTCCAACCCTGGTAAAGCTTTCTGCGAAAATCCCCCCCCCCCCCCCCCCCCCCCCAAATTCTGTTGGAGTATTTATGTTAATGCTTTGTGAAGTGGGAATGCTTTTACGGGAGAGCATAAATTCACTCTACTCAGGGATGCATGGGAATAGGTTAGGGACGTTCGCCTGTGATATTTGGCAAAGAGTTTATTTCTCTAATAACACATTTCACACTTGTGCCAGTTGCCAGTACAACTCCTGCATCACGCTGACAGTTGTTATGTGATTGTAATCCTTTTGTTGACATAGGTATTTCATTGTTGCGGTTGGCTCACTGTTCTCTTACGAAAGTTCGGTGCCTGCAGATAGATAAAGTGCCGCAAAACACTGACACTGACGGGGGTAGATTTCGGATGTTCAACATTTTATCAGGGATGCCCAGTGACCATAAGTATCCAATAAAGTAATAAGTGGTGCTCTCTTAAAAGTTGCTGTGCAGCCCGGATATATACGATTTTGTGAGAGAACCAAGAGGGCTTTTAACCTATACACTTTGCTGGCTGGTGGCCCAGGTCTTTTGTATGCGAAAGGGAAAGTATGCTGTTGTTAGCAGATGATGGATTTTAATTACTTGATTTATTGCACTTTGATTGGTGATAACGGATGTCAGTCGGATCTCTCAAATTCTGCCAAAGCGAATTGTGGCAGGAAATATATAGCTAGGTGGCATTTTAACGACTTGTTTCCTACCTATGCGGTTGAGGAGCTACGTCTTTTTTGGTCCATAGTCGATTTGATTTTAATTTGAAATTAGTGACGATCGGATTTACGGGTGTGTAAACGATATTGAGGAGTCGCCATATGCCCCTAGTGGATGAGCATGATTGACTCCAGACCTGAAAAATAAGGATGGGGATTCGAACCCAGTAACTGTGGTAACCAGATTTTAAATATTAGTTATTTTCCAAGAACTCACTTGCTGCAGTTTTGAAAAGCTCTTAGCTTCACTGCAATTGGCTATCGAAATAAATCGTTTGGAAATGGTTATCTTCGATTCGGTGTGATCAGAATGACGAAATTCTTGTATGAATTCCGAATAGAGTTCTTACTCTCTGACAGGGGGATTAAAGAGCCGAGTGCCGACTGCTAATTTTCATTTTCTGTTTTGAACTTAAATTGTGGAGAAACATCTTCTTCTGAGGTAGATGCACTACCACTATTGTCACGAATTATATCTGTTTTTTTTTTTTTTTGAGAGTATGTCTGTGGTCTTGCGTACTTAAAGATCAGTCAGCCTTTCTTCGAATGTCCAGCTACTTCCAAATTGAGCCATCGATAAGCACAGCACCAATTTGTTTGGCGTTTTGATCATCTGAGCAGATTTATGTTGCTTGATTTGCTAACCACCTTGCTTTAAAATTTGACAGGGAAGTTATCTGTTTGCGTTTCGTTGATTTTTAGGCAAATAACAAATATAAGTAAATTTTCGATTTTAGTTGAAGTCACATCTTCAACTCATAAAACTTTTTCCTGATGGAATTTTTAGCATTTTGTGGTTTGTTGCTTTGATGCCAATCGATACTTTTTGACAGTTGTAATAAATGTAGCAGGGACCGAGAATCATACATCTATAGTCAAGGTGGAGTTTCATTCGGAAGTCTTCTGAAATGACAATTTAAACTGACCACAAATTCGTTGTCCACTATCAAATTGGTTGTCACTGGGTAAAGTGCTGCCAATTGCAATAACAAAAATCTAAAAACAAAAATCATTTGGAATATTATACATGTACCTGTTTTCTTACGCTTCGATCTCAGCAAATCGAAGTAAAACAGGATTTTCAGCACGCAATTATAACAGCTACGCTCTACTTAACACTTCGATTTTACACAGTAGTTGTTGTAATTATAATAATAATAATAATTGGCGCAACAGGTCTGTAGGGACCCAGGGCCTAGCTCCTCGCAACCATTCGTTTTGTGTAAGTTTTTAATTTTTGGAACGAATGGAAGGGATCTACAATTTTAAGCCGGTTCCAAACGGGCCGATTGAGAAGCTCTTTCATGACAGCTATACTCTCGGATGTTTGTCAGACGTTCGCAAGAGGTGGTGCAGTGAAAAAACCCTGAGTTGGAATTTGGGTTTTTGCGGGATTCGAACCTGGACCCCTCGCTTAGTAGTCCAACACACTAACCACTAAGCCACTTGTTGTAATTGCGTGCTGAAAATTATACTTTTGCTTTGCTGAGATCGAAGCCCAAAAAAGCACTCATATTATTGTAGTTGACTAAGGGGCGGTCTGATCACACCTGGTTAAATCCGCGGTTACATTACCTAACCTGTGTGTAACCATATGATCGTTACTTCACGATAACCAACTAGTGTTTGTGGAGCTATTTTTCACTTCGGTCGCAAAACCATAGCTTTGCAACAAATTGTTCCATTTTTCCAGTTTATTTGTCAATTCAGTGATTGACCGAATCCATGGCTAAATATTAATAATTAGGAATTAGTGATTGAACTTATTTTCAATAATCTTAGTAAACACGAATAAGAACGTTGTCATCAAATACTACAGGAGATTTTTTAAGAACTGAAGAATGAAACTTTGATTTTGAGAGACAATAAGCAATTTTCTGAGAACTAAACCGAAAAAAAGCCACAACCAATAAAATTTGATACAAATTAATGGACCTCATGTTAAATTATGTTCAACGACCATCCCATTTTTTTTCGATTGCAGTTTTCAGCACAGCTAGTCAAGTTTGTTTACGTTTTCGTGACATTTTTCAACTGCAAAGAAACGCATTGCATTGGGTAGATATAAGTTTTTTAATGTTTTATGTACAAATGTTTAGAAATCAATTTGTTTTAATATAAAATTCAACAAATAAAAAGAGCAAGTGAGGTTTCTAAGAGTTCGCACAGTGGTAGAAATTCTACCATTTTATTAACCTGGCTTATAGACGAAATATTGGAATATGTTCAAATTACACGCAGCATTGCATCACTGCACAATCTTGGCAAACAAAAATCAAGCGAATATGTTGATTAGTAAAAGTAGTTCTTAACAATTTGCCTTCGGCTATACATAATAATATTTGATTTTTTTTTTTTTTAACAATATTGTACAAAAAGTTGTTTTGTATAGCCGATACGTCAAAATGAATACACGAAGTCCTTAAAAAATCTTGAACAAACGAAAGTTAAGTTAAGTTTCGCTAACCGCTCAAAATCAGTTGCTTATGGATTTCCCAGGGTTATATTTGGCTGAACACATTCGATGGCGGCTACCAGCTGAAATAATCGTTGATTATAGATAACCAAGATTGAACAATCGGGCCTTAAGAGGGATTCTAAACGTCATTCTCATCTTTGTCGCCAATATTCTCATTATCATCATTTTTGGACTTTAAATTGCATGCACTAACCAGGACTTATGTAGTTGAAAAATTATCACAAAATGTATTCTTAAAATGAACACACTCTGACTCTCTTTTTTTCCCATTTTTTGTATTAAGATTCTCCGAGAAATAAAACTTTATGAGAAACTAGTTGTATAAGTAGAAACTCTTGTCTTTGCTTTTCGTCACTATAGCAAACTTCAAAGTTGATGTCATTTTGCTATTGCTCTCCGTCGCTGCACGCAAAAGTAGTCGTCGTTTGTTTTCAACAGATTGGCAATAGGTCAACGCAGCTACTAGAATCTACCTACACCTTGCTGATTTCAGGAATCTAGTTATCTTAAGTGGACTAGATTGGTCTGGATTACATGTAACCTGAACGCAAAAACTAGATTGGTCGGGAACGTCACTTTCTCTACATCAGCCACATACACGAACTGTCAACTTAGTACTCAGTCGTCGGCTACCCCTCCATAAACGTCAACTGAAACAGCTGTTCATATGACCTATTTCAGCCAATCAAAACATAGATACATCTAGTCAGACAGCTGTCAGATTGAGGTACTAAACTAGATACTTGAACGTCCCCAATATCAAATATCACCTTTGTGGTAGTTTCTATACCAAAGAAATACCACAAGCTTACCACAATTGGTTTTTATGTTAATCGAGTTACAATCTCAAGCGTACGTCGAACATAGACAGCAAAATATATGACAGCTTACACTTTCCACTTTCAGGCTATCTGCATCCTGGTTGGAAACAACTTATCATCTATATTTTTATTGGGGATCTGTCTGTTATTTTGATGTCCTGCATTTTATTTATTTGAACATTCAGAGGGACTTTGAGTCATTCAATATTCAGAATACATACGTCAGCACATTTATAAGCAACAGCAAGAGACTGGGTCTTAGCGGTAGGGAACTCTCAGAATCCAACTCACATAAAGGAACGTTCTTTCTACACTATACCAGAAACTACTGACGGATTATTTTCCTTGCTCAGCATAGTAACAGATTTTTGCTGTTAGTCATGTATTTCTCTGGCACGTTCCATTGAAAGGCACATCTCTGTAAGATTTCAGTAATTTCGCAAGCAAACACCCATCACAGCGACCTAATTACGAAGCCCTTATCCCCGAACAACTCAAAGTTTTCACGATTAGGATAATTTGCGTCAAAACTAAGAACGCATCCCTGTCGCCCATAATTATCCTCATTACTGGTACAGAGTAGGCACCTATGCCCTACATACATACTCGTACGTTACGTATGTGCACAAGAACAAACAAGATCTACCAACCTAACAGAAATAATGTACTCGCACTTTACTTTGACTGTATGAGCCTTAAAGTCACATTCAAGCGCTGGATTTAAATTTCTTACTTCGCGGGCCACAAAGAACGATGATTTGAAATTATCACCGCAAAGCTATGCAAAGCTTCTATGAAACAAATTTAGAGCATCCCAATGGGTGCAATCAACATCATGATGATTGTCATCTTTAAAGAACTTTCCGCCGCTGAAAGTGTGTAACTCGACTTTAATGCTTTTCTTTTGCTCCTTTTTTTGTGGGTTTTTATTGTTTTCAGGACAAAATTATTGTGCAGGAGAGCTTTTGCGTTTTCCTTTCGCCAAGTCGTGTGCTTTGCAACAGGGAGTGGCTAACCATACAGTAACTCTCTATCGAGGTGATGCCCTAGCGCCTAGCTTATGTGGCCAAAAGAGAACTTCCCTTCGTTTACGCAAGCTCGATTCCCGTATATGGGTTAAAGAGAAACTATACGTAGTTCATGCGAGGGTTTCATCCCAAAAACTCTTCGGTTGAGCTAGTGGTTTTTTTGTGCAAGGTAGCAATAGTCGTACTTTTTCCTGTTTGTAAATACCTAAAATTATTTTTGCACATTTCTTTGAATTTAAATATAAATAAATTGCTAGAGTGTTGAAAATAAATTGCCAAAGTTTAAATAATTCTATATTGTGCCAAATTTGTATAGTTGAACATGTTTTAAAGGACGAACAAAAAATTATATTTACTGAAATGAAATCGACCTGTCCCAATGGTGAAGATATTGGAGGATGTGAAGATTTTTTTCTCAAATTTATTCTTGCCTCAGATGAGCATCATTTGATTGTATTTTTAAAACAAATGTAAAATCGAGGGGTTTTTTATTTAAAAAAAGTGTCCTGGAGGAATTTCGGTGTGCTTTATTAGTATTTTTTATGTATCCCGTACAGAGATAAAGATTTTATTTTACATCTTAAAATGGATAGAGATTTTTCTCAATTTGTTTAAAATTACATTTATATGATTTAAATGCTAAAACAGTCAGGTCCTCGAATACGAAAAATCGATTACCAGCAGATGCTTCAGAGATCCACTCAGGAGATTTAAAACTCATTTTCATCTCGCAAAATGACTGAGGCTTACCCGTGTATGCATACATATTATTTTGAACTAGTCAAACATATTTATATAGCCTGTCTTATTTTGGTCCACGAAGGCTGTATCTGGTTTAATTTACACGAAACCAGGTTAATAATACGAACAAACTGACACCGAAATACGCGCAGGAGTGTGGGACAAAAAAAAAGCCACTACCTATTCTATTGCAGAAAAAAAAAATTCCCCAGATATCCGTTCAGACAGAGATTTTCCTCTATTATAGTCCCAATTTAATTGTGCAGATTTTAAGGACCTATACCAAGCCTATTTCATGTCGAGGGTTTTTTTTTTTTTGTAATCAAAATTTCGGCAAAATACTTTGCAGCATCGAGAGGCGCTCCCCTGTAATACCTACATACGAGTATATTGATGGAGATGTATTCTGTATCCTTACAGTGGAGAAACGAAAATACACAGCCACCACAACATCAAGTGCTGAGCAAATACACACAGCTCTGCGGCTCTGCCGTACCCATATAAGAAACTATTATTATACGAGTATGTGGCAAGCAAAGGTGAACATTTTAAATGAGGGTGATTTAAAGTTATCGCGACAAGTCAATCGCAATTAAATAGAAAATGTTTTGTGATAAGTTTCGCGTGAAAATATAACACAGTTCGAGTGCGGTGCAAGGATGGTCCTCATAAATCAATAGAAAAAAAAAATTATACATTTGCTATCGTTGTAGAAGAGTTGAGTTTAAGGATAGTGACATAGTGGAATTTGAATTCCTCGTTCAAGTGCGAGAATGTATCCCGCAATACTCACACGTGTCGCTAGGGGTGGTCAGCTATATTTAGCAGCTTTTGGGTGTGCTTGTAAATCAAATTGAAAATCGTTCATTATGGATTTTCATTGATAGGTTTTAAATTAAATTTGTTTACAATTGAATGCACAAATTTGTGTTTATTGAGATGGCAGCCTCTTCTTTCCAGTTCGCACCAGTTTTCGATGGTATTATTGTGTGTGTCAGATGTGCTGGCATACTTAATGCGATTCGGGAGAAAATCGTCAGTTACGAGTATATGTCGTTGGAAGTTGGAAATCTCACATTCTAGTCGTTTTCGTTCGGCTGAATCATTGGACCCATTTAATTGGTAGGGGACTTGCTTGCGGTTTGTGCGATGCTATTTCTTTGAAATGCTGGATGATTCTGTTAGTGAGACGGTTTTCCTTAGAAAAATGTGCTTGACAAGAGTCAACATAAGTTGCGTAAGGAATTTGTCAAGATTGTAGTTCTGTTGACATCCTTTATTCGAGTAAAACTTGTTAGTTAACCGTTGGATGAGTGGGGGAAGATTTTCTCTGTGAGAAAGTATAATTATAAACAAAAAATACGGGAACGGTTGCGGGGTTCTCATTCTCAGTTTGTTGTAAATTAGTGAACAGAATTTTTTTAAAGATCTTTTTCCCTGTTTTGTCTCTTGCTCAAGGGAACAGAATTGATATCAATTCAATTTATTTATAAAGGAAAGTACAAATAAGAACATAGTCTGTTATAGCACTTTTTTTTTGGGAGAGTAAACAAAAACTTATATTAAACTTACATAAAACTACTCGTATATTTGCTAAAATTTTGTAAAGTCTATTTTTATTTGTAATTTGATCATATATGTTGAAATTTATCACCATCAGTCATTTAACCTCACTAACTAACTTTACCTTGAAAAATTGTCACCGAATATACAGTCGAGCCCGGGTAAAATAACAAAGCTAAATAGCAAAAATCTTTTAGTTACACAATGACAGTTTTTTTTTCCTGGAAACTTTACTGGGAAAATACCTTTTATAAGTACGGAACTTAAAACCATGTCTCGTTTCAAATCGCCGAAAAGAACATTATGAAAAAAATTCAGACGAATTTATGCAGGTCTTTCTATTTTACGTACTTTATTTGAAAATTTTGCCTATTGGGTCCCACCCTGTGTTACCTAGAGAAGTTACTAGACGTTTGCTCTGCATAAATTATTGCTATTATTTTTCTGTGTTTTCTTAGTTTTTACTTTTTGTGAATGTACTTTTTTATGTTGTGCATATAATGTAACATAATCCAGACTCAACTGTACTTACATTTCGTTCTCCCGTGAGAGGGTTCTTCTACTAAATTTATTTCTTAGTGCGGTGGCATATTTTGCCTTTTAAAAACTGCAGCATCAACACTTTAAATTGAGGTTATCAACGAAGTCAAACTCTAAATTTTTCAGATAGTCAGAGTAGTAAGGTGATTATGTTGGCTTAAGCCATCGACGAGAATGAGTGAAAATTCACTTAGGTTCTGTTGAACTCTGAAATGTAACACTAATGCTATTGCTATTGCTATATCTATTCACCTACTCGGCTTAAATCGAACGCTATCGACATCCAAAATAATTCGTATTAGAGTTGTTCCCCACAGCGTCAGTGTCAAATGAGGAGTAGAAAAAAACTCATGACAGCTAAAAACGACAGTATCCATTTTATATTTTGGTTTGTTGAAAAATTGTTCATAAATTTAAAATAAAAACTCAAATACAAAAAGAAAACATTGCAGATTTGAAATTTTGGGCTTGTCAAAAGTATTTGTAAAAGCTGATAAGTCAAACAATTGGTGAGGGTGGGGGTCCGTTTAACCGCTATAAAACAAAACAGTGTTCTTGTTTTCTACCTTCAAACTTTCTACGATAATAAACAGAAAAAAGGTAGCCCCTTTCTTTTGGGCAAAAGCAATACCAAGTTTACACAAACGCAAACAGGAAAAGATAAATATTAACAAAATAACGAGTAACGACTAAAATGATATGATGATGCGGCCATTATTCGTGCGCTTTAGTTTGTTTTCATTGAAACCACTGAACTGTTCAAATGAGCGAACATTTTTGGTGAGAAAATCCAGCTGCCATCAGTGTCCATAAAAAGTAATACTGTAACTTGTGTCACATTGCAAATATTTGACAGAACCTTGGTGTATTTTCGTGACATTCACTGCAAGAGAGGAAATTTGTAAAAATACTCTCTTAACGTAGCCACCTCAACATGAACTGCGTAATTTGGTAGTAGCCGTCTCTATCCAGCCATAAATGGTGGATATAAATGTTCTTCGAACCTAAAAGCGATGCATCTCGTTACCGAAAACCTCCATGGGGACCATACTCTGTGGGAAACCGCTTTTCATCGGGATTGCTGATGGCA
Source organism: Cheilosia vernalis (assembly GCA_949126925.1). Classification (NCBI taxonomy): domain Eukaryota; kingdom Metazoa; phylum Arthropoda; class Insecta; order Diptera; family Syrphidae; genus Cheilosia; species Cheilosia vernalis. Next base: position 19,230,242 of record OX421362.1, on the reverse strand, counting down.
GGAAGGACAAGCATTTGCAATTTGTAGTCATATGACAAAAAACGACAAAACAGAGAAAACCCACAACAAGAGTCACAAATTTTCTTATTTTATTTGATATACAGAATTTTTATTCTTTTGAATTTCATCAGAACAATGAATGCATTTCCGTTGTCGGAAAATATCGCCGGCTATGCCTCAAGCTGAATGTATATTTTTAATTTCGCCGAGAAGTTTAAATATTGCAAGCAAATATTGTGTTGGGAAGAAAAACCCCTCCTCAACTACGGCAGACTGACAACTGGTTATGGTTACGCTTTGTTCCGGTCTCACTGGATATGGGCTGCAAATTTATGCAACCTTGTTTTGTTATATAAAATCGATGGGTTGAGTTGAAACATAAAAGCATGAATAACTAGTTTATAGTGGCATCCTTCTTCTCGCTCGGATGACATAATCTAATTGTAGTGAAAAGCCGTAGGATATTCCAATGTCTGTTGCTGACAGATTGCAACTTTCCAAAAGGTGAAGTAACATTCTTCGATGTGAATACACTTTGTACGAATATAGTGTCAATAAAAATTGATTGATAGGCCTACTTCACATGTGCATATTAATTCAGTATCCTATGCTTTTACGAAAAATTGTTAGGGTATGTTTTGTTGTGGGCATCTCATCGATTACGTTTGTAAAATACTTTCGACATCATTGAAAGACGTTTTAAAATGAACCCACCATCAGGTGCAATGTTTTTAAATTGCTCTCTGAAACTGACAACCACTTGAAGGATATTCACTCCTTTAGAGGTAAAGTCAAGTACTTCCCAATGCCAATTTCGCTAAAAGCAGCTTAATGGGTCCCAAATTGACTAATCGGGTGTACGTTCCATTTGATTCGCCACTTTGACTCGTATTTGAACAGACCCACAAGTGCACTATTCGAACGAGTGCCAGATATACAAGCCTATCAACAATGCTTTACCGGTTTTATTATCGAACGGAGTGTTTCGTTGTTAAAGTCACGTTTGGACCATCATTTTGCGAAAACAAAACATGAAATAAACAAACGGAATAGAGGGTGCGTTCTTCTTTTTCAACATTGCTTAAACTGTCAACAAATTGTTTCTATTTCCCTTTTATCTCTGACACATCAAAGCCTTAAATTTGTATGATATTTTTTTCGTTCAGAACATGATTAGAGTGCACTTTATGAAAACACAATCATTAAAAAAGACAGTTGGGGTAAATTACAGTCAATTTTGACAGATATCTATACGATTCTTGACAAGGGAACGCAAATGGTGGCACACGAAGTTAAGTTAATATTCCCTAAAACGAACGTCAACTATTAAAGTTTATTGATAAGTTCGTGTAAAACATTCAAAATAAATATGGCACACTATAGAGCTGTCACTTTGTATCACTGAGCTTCAAAACTTAATGTCACTATTAGTTAATATATAATTTTAACAAATAAACTCCAAAGAACATCTAGGACTTGAAAAGGACACACGTGTTATGATATGGCGTACATACATGTAGGTTGACTTAGCCGGCAGTCACAGTCGACAGTTTGTATCAAAATCTAACCACCACCATTGCCGATTATCCGATTTACTAATCACAAAAGAACAATATGCAATCAAACTAATAACAATATGGAATAGTAATTCCTAATAAGTGCTAAATAAAAATATTATGAAACATAATAGTTTGTAGCCCAAAAGAGGAAGTGTTTGTCGAAACGGTAAAAGTTAATTAGCTCATTTCAAGATGAGTTCTGGAGGTGGAACCGAAATAGCCAACGGAATGGATGAGAACAATAAAGCAGCCTCAGAGTCTCCCAAGAAAACAGCTGAGGGTAAGTAAATCACTTGTTTGACCTTTACTTGCAAAATCAAACAAAAACCGAATACGTTAACAAATAAAAATAAACATAATTATAAAGTCAATGCGTTTGGTCGGTAAGAAAAATTTAAAAATAAATTCAAAATAAATTGTGTATTGTTTACTACTTTAAATTAATAATCGCCTAGCAAAAGGCAAGTGGTTTTCTTGTATAACAGAGCGGTTTCTCTTTTAAATCTTAAAATTACTTAACAAAATGTCTGGGGAGCTCTTCAGTTTATAGCTACCGAAATATATAAATTTGTTACTAATAGAGCTGTATTGAGGCAAGTCGTATGTATCTCTACACCTGTGTTCTTAATGTCAACGCAACAATTGGTGTAGATGGGCGATAGCGATATACTCGTACAATAGAGAAAAGTGTGTGAAAACATACAGAGACGTTTATGACGTGGGGACGCGCCTGTTCAATTTACAAATGTTGTTATATTTTCAAGACCAAAATATCACACACTCAAAGCAAGAAGCGTTTTTTGCAAAGACAAGCTGTGGCGTAAGACATCAAAAGAACATTTTGCTGTATTTTCCAATTTGTTTTTTGAAAATGTACTGATCAATCACTTACTTGAAGTCAAGGTCGGAGGGCTTCGGGCGTGAAAGCAAAATAAATTGTCAAGTGAATTCGGAAGTTTTTTTTAAATTATCAGAATTTTAGGGAAATGAAAGTTGTTCGAAAAAAAAGATCACAATAAGTTATTAGATTTTGTTTTCAGAGATTTGACTTTAAACCGTTGAATGCATAAAAATAAGCCTCCAATAAAAGTGTTTAAAAAATAAATCACGACGCAGCGCGATCCGCTAAAATCAAGTAAATTAGTACACGTATTCATCGACATTTTAAAAAGAAAATTAAATTACAAAGCCCAATCAAAATTCCCTATTTTACAAAAACAAAATTAAATGTAGGTACCTACTAATCGGAGACAAAAGCAGATGTGGCCACCAAATCCGAGAACAACAATATTCAAACAACACCCCACCAAATGAAGTTTTAAAAATATAGCGGTTTGAAATAATTTAACAATAAGAAAACAATATATCCATAAATGGCCGAAAGATATGAAATTACGTATATTTGATCCACAAATATACGTAATTTCATTTTCAATTACCACCCGAAAGATTAGAGAAACAAGATGGCGGCTTTATCCATAGGAGTACGTGTACGCCTGTACGGTGGTTTATTGTAAATCGATATAAAAATATTTCTTCCGGCCAAAATATGTCACACACATTGTTACCGTCAACCGTCAGTTGATTAATTAGTATTGAACGGCACAGGTCCCACTCATCTTACATGTCAGTTTTGTGTGACAATTTTTTTCAGTGACGCAAATAAAGAGTATCAGAAAAGACGTCTGACCAAAGTGCTAAGATTAACAAATTGGGGCACATCGACATGGCGGAGTTGTTTATTGTTTTTAAAATGGGAAAAAAAAAGATTAACAACTTTTCTCTCTTAACCTGCTGCTAGTCCCAATTTATCACAATATTGTCCGGATTTTTCGGAAACGTAGTTAAATGAACTCTGTTCTACTTTCGGAACAAAAAATTGAGATATGACAAAAAATATTTTGAGATAAATTGTACTTGTTTGGCAAAAGTCAGTGCACTTATTTAAGAAGGCATTATGAAAAGATAAAGAGAAAGGCTACTACCCATACAGGCATTAAACATTTGACATTTAACTAATTGCAGTATTCCTTGGGTCGATACGAGACGAATGAAATGTTCTGTCAAATTTTAAAACATATTTTCTTTTGGACTTTTGCTGACAAATATGAGTCTGTCATAGGAATTATGAATTTAAGATTGTTCATTGACTTGTCGGCAATAGGTTAGTTCGCAAACATACATAGGTTTTTAAAACCTTGCGCACCTTGGTTTTTCCTTCTTTGGACTTATAAAAATATATATATATATATATATATATATAAAAGCATTTATTTCCTAAAGTTTAGTACGCATCTCAAGTTGAACTAAATTGTTCTCCACCATTTCTCTCCAAACTTTACGTAAAATTCTATGTAAATTCAGACAAAGAGTGCGCTGTGGATACGCTTCACAGAAAGTAGCTGTTAAATAAATGAATAACCAGTTAAGGCACCAAGTGACAAAGAACAGGAAGAGCAACAGAAACAGATCCATAAAAACATTGCTGCTGCCTATTTCATCCAAATATTTAATTTGTAATTCATACATTGTCATCAGCATCACAATATAAAATAGTACGATGCGAAACAAACAGCCAGATGACAGATGCAGAAAAATCCAAATTCGTAAATTTCTACTCACCGAATTTTAATTTAAGACTGACAACTAAGTGACAGCTCAAAAGTTTGACAAGTAAGACTCTATGCTAAAAATTCTACCTCACTTTGTTTTGCTGAGATCGAAGCTCTCCTATTAAATTTCGCAATTGTGAGCTTCCGTATTTAAAGTCGAGACTCTTAATTATTAGTGAGACGCATTTGTGTTTATTTTTTCTGACAGTTGTAACACATTACACCGGACTCCATCAGCAGACGTTTCGTCCATAAAACATATCTCTATTTGAGTTGCATAATAACACATTAGAGAAAGTTTTAAAACTACTTCAGTCTCTTTCAGCCAAACTTCAGTTTTGTGTATAAAACCGTGTGTTTTGTGCCGATAAAACGAGAACTGCAGACGGAATATAGAGGACAGAAAATCGATCCGATTTTATAGGACATGTGGAATACTACTAGTGCCTAATGGATTGTATAGTTTTTCTATGTAATTTCTTTGATATTTTCTGTCAAATGTGTACTGTCAAAGTGTGTATTGAAACAATTTTCTTCAAAATTTAGAGATTCCTGCCTAGACATTTTTGATTTATCACTTTTCTATCCTGAATATGCGTAAACTGAACTACTTTAAATGATTTTCTACACATCGTGAAAAACGAACAGACCTAACTGACGTTGGCAGCTCGCAGCTGAATGAATTCGTTTTGTTGTGGGTTTACAGAAAAAAAAATGTATTCAGTTTAGAAATAATTAAGAAATAGCGGAGCAAGTAGTGTCGATTTTTAGAACGCATTTGAAGAAAGACTGTTTTTTATCAACTCAATTGGAACAGTTTTGAGTGCTAGAAGTTCACCACAATTCCCTTTAGATAGGACAGAATGATTTAGTTTTGAACACTTCCTTATCGATGAAAACGATAGCATTCATTAGATCATTTCTCATAATATTTGAAACTTAGTAAAATGTATGCAGGTATTTTTTCCTATCATAAATGTCAACGATTGTCAACTACTCGCAGATTCAACTTGTCTGCTTGTTGGATGATCAATCGTCGTTATCAACAACAGTGTTGACGTGAAGTTAGGCATTCATATAAAATGCTTTTTATGGTTTTAATCGGATGGTAGGCATGAAAGCTGTTGACTTTTTCTGTAATGAGAAATGTGTCGATCATTTATTATGATTACGCTGACAATTTTAGCAAAACACGACACCTCTATTTTTCTTTTCATTCGTATAAACGGGGTAAACTGAAACGATTGATGTCGGTATTAATGAAATATTAATGTCAACATTGAAACAAGAAAACGAGTGTCCCCATGACGGTGCATATGTCTATACGCCCAGCGCTCTACTTTAAACAATTTATTGCCAGCTTAGGCCACTACAAATCCTCAATGCTTGTTGTGCCATTGCACAAAATGTTGAAGTTAATCGTCTACCCTTGACTCTAATATCACAAACGAGTACGAGAAAAATGTGGGGGTACATCCATCCGCACGCAGTCACAGACAAGTAAATAGAAGTGAAATCTTAAGAAGCGAATTATATCGAAAAGTTAAATTGCTACTGGCAAACGACTTTTATAATCTTCTTATTTTTTAAATCGAATTGTTCACAGAGTCGATTTGTTAGTTACATAAAATGCTCGATGTTATCTGCTGTGGGTGGTGCGGAATTTTTGAATTCTATGGGTGGGCGGATGACGTATTTTGTGTGGGAGCACCTCTTCCTTTGTTGAATAGAGAGTTGAGAATATGTGGTTTGCTGAATACTGCTCATAGAACCGCAATTTCAGGCACGAAAAACAAACAAATTATTCCTTTTACACACGATTCCACGCAGATGATTTACGAAGGGTTTCCAGCTGGGTTAAGCTTTTATTGTTTCCAATTCTGCAGTTCGAATTTGTCTAAATGTATTTAAAAACCAGGAGCTGGACTACTGAATGGTGGAGATTTCGAGAGCAAAATAATGCAAAATGGGACTTGTAATTTGTTCAACTATCCGGAAAAGTCTTCTCAATTCAGTTTTCCAATTGGGCTTCCGAAGTTCGGAAGCTGGTGAAAAATTTTACTAAACTTTGTGTCCTGTATTTACCCGTTGCGATTTATTTAAGATGTGTGAATTTAATTTCTACCTATATGCGATTCTTAAAAACAACTTTATCTAAGTACATTAAAATATGGAAAATACCCAAACATGTCATAAATAAATATTCAAACAATTCAGCAAATAAAAAACTAAATTTTTCTAATTCTCATTACAGATGAAAGAGAAAACACGAACGTAGAAGAAACTAAGGATAGATTAGATGCAAATTTGTACTTATACGATGACGAATTGGATGCCAGGCCACACGTTTCAACGTTCATTTCATCGCTTGCGAACTATGAAAACACCATACCTGCCGCAACAGATCCTGATGCGAAACAAGCTCCACCTGTAGCGCGGATGGGTGAGTTTTACTTTAGTAAAAATATCAAATAAAGTGAAACCATTCATGTTTGGGGCCATGACATAACTAGTGATAGTGATATGCGATTAAGTAAGAGAAGAACATTGACCCAATGCAAACAACAAAACAAAACCTATGGGAAAAGCTTAAAATAAAAATGCCCATGCAGAGAACAGAAAGTCCCTCAATCGCTGGATATGTTTAGTTGCAACCCTATTTCGAAAATGGAAAAGACCGCGAGCTCTTTCACATACACTGGGAAGAAAACATTGAAATGCCAACAATTTTCGTTGGTTTGAACCCGGATTGTTGATTTGAGAATGAAATTTTTGGCAATGATGTAGGCAATGTAAGAAAATAGTTATGGAGTGTGTGCTTTTCCTACGCTGAATAGTTGATTCTTGAAAAACTAAAAACGAGTTATTTTTTATCAAAAAAAAAAAGTTTTTGATCCAACTCAAAATTCTTCTCTTAAAATTTTTTTTTCTGAGTGTATAATTAAATGTTTATTGATTTTTTTATCATATCTGCACAAGTAGCTATTCTTCCACAACATTTAGGAATATTTTTATAAATTTCAAAAATTGGGATAAGTCTGTCAAAAAAGTGCCAAAATTTTTTGTGAAGAGCATGTATTTGGATAAGCACCCAATCTGCTTAGAATAAAATACGAATATTTGGTAGGTAGCTTTGAATGCTACGGACAGTCAAAAGCCAGCTTCAGAAATGTTTAATTCAGACAGAGAATATTTGAAGAAACATAATTTACCGCAAAACTTGAATTTTCACAAATGCTTTCAAATCATTTTCAACTGGTTGAAACACCAACCACTGTGAGCTACTTGGGCTACGGTTACGAAATGTTGAACGTCATCTTCAAAAATTATTATAATACGTGAACCGTACACCGCTTTTGGTATTTATAATGAAACTAGCTAGTCCGGCGAACTTCGTTTTGCAAAAATTCGTTAATGTAGTTAAAGAAATTAATAATTCCGAGCTTTCGCTTCCGGTCAATTTAAATTCTTTATTCAAAATTTATATTAAAATAAATACAATTGCAATAACCGCAGCGATTCACTTGTCGGCCAACCTACCGCTTTTTCACTGAAGTGCTTTATGGTACATTGCATATTTCGTAACATTTACGGGAGCAAGATGTTTGCCGACACGTGAGCACGCCACATACAATTGACCATGTGAGAAACATGGAACGCTATGCTGATGACGATTGTGTTGTTGTCTATCTCGGTCTCCAGTATGGACGACTGCATGATATTCTTTCCCGAAGTTCCGACATATTTTCTCGATTGATAATATTCCGATCTGACTGTTCGTTCTTATTTTCTGCGACGTGAAACGTTTGACCTTCTCACTGGCGGCATGATCCCCTATATCATCCTGTCAAAGTTTTGTTTTCGAGACATAAAGTAGCCTACGGCCTTCCTCGGGCCCAATCGAAACCATATCAAGCTCAAAATATTTAAAAACTAACCATCCTGTCTCGAGTTATGCGCGTAAGAACCAAAACGCTCAACAACTCCTAAGACTGGAGCTTCTTAATGTAAAATAGTAAAATAAGCAAATTTCAAAATTGTTGACAACAAAAATTTGCTTGACAACAACAATTGCTTTTAAAATTAAAAATATATTTTTTTTTGTATTTGAAGTATCACTACTCGATTTCTACCCCGTTTATTTTTTTTTCGAAGTACTTTTCCCTATAGAAACTTTCATAACCTCTTTCATCCCCTTAAAGTTTTGTTTTCGCGACAAAAAGTAGCCTATGTCCTTCCTTGGTCCAAAACGAAACCGTCAAGCCCAAAATCGTTGAAATCCAGCAATCCGTTATCGAGTTATGCGCGCACACACGGACTTCATTGCCTTTTATATATATAGATAGAAGATGAGTGGAATGAAACTTCTATCAATCGAAAGTGTAAGCCCATGATGTGAGAGAGACTTCTCTATCGATTTTAGAGATTTGACGGTACACTAACGGACCTAATACGTCTGAGGTCTGACCCACTTGGCGAGCTGCATTGTACAGACCTATAATAATACCTTTGATCAGGAGGGATTTCCCTGTTCAATGAAGCTAACCTACATTATAGGGTTACAAAAGGTACTGTTTTATAGATGTGCACAAAATAAATCTTGGGTATCTGTCGACTGATAAAATGAAGTTAAGAATTTGCCATGGTTATCAGTAAATTAATTATACTCAATTTGTCGCCGCTATATTTGCCAATTGACAATGTAACGTATTACACGATATATCATCTTAAAATAGAACCTATTTCAGAACAATTGCAATTTACCTACACCTAAAAGTAAGCAACTGTATACCTAATTTTAATTCAGGGGCATATCTGCGATGGGTTGATGGTAGGTTTCAATGATTTTACTGTGGAGACAAACATTTTTCGCCATACACTTTTTGCATGTTAATCATGAGTAAAAGTAATTTTCAAATGACCACATTTTTTCGATATCTAGATGTCGCTTTTTGCTTATAAAAAAAAAAACTTAAATATCAAAAACTGTGGTTCGTTGTTAGGTCTTAACAAGCATTGAACGGGTTACATTTTCACGAGTTAAGCGGCTATGCGTTTAACCTTTTTAACACGCCAGTTTTTAACAACAAATGCTCGTTTATTTTCTACAGAGACTTAGTTAGTTTTAACCCATTTTGTTTAACCAAGAACAAATCGCACTAGGTTAAGGGCAAAGTTTCAGGGTGTCCTGTCCATATTCGTAAAAGGTAGGGTCGATTTACGACCAAACGCGAAATTAGTATTTATTATTATTTTTAAATATTTTGGACATTAGGTAAAGTGAACAAAAGTGAGTATTAAAACGTAACTTTTTTAATTGTTTAATTTCAGGAACGCTAATCGGCGTCTTCTTACCATGCATTCAAAATATTTTCGGAGTCATTCTCTTCATCCGCTTAACATGGGTTGTCGGTACAGCTGGAGCTATATGTGGATTTCTTATTGTACTTACATGTTGTTGTGTGGTAAGTTGAATTTATTTAGTTGATTGTAATGATATTGCAAAAAATGGTCGGTCGAGCTAAAAGAAAGTGGGTCTCGCAAATCGTTATATCCGTTCTGTTTGAGTTTGTGGCTAAACTGAACTGATTTGCTTCAAAATTTTGTTACAGCTCGGAACCATCTTGTATTTCTATTTTGTATTTTAGATGGTAGGTACTTTCAGTGTAAAGGTCTTGTGAAATTTTTAAGCCTTCTAGGAACTACAAACACATCTCGGGAAATTTTGTTTGCCTTATGGAAAATGTCATTCATTACTCACTTTTTCAAATGAGGACGAAAAAGAAGTAGGTACCTACTTATGAAAAACTATAACCCAATACCAACATTATTTTGAAAACTATTCAATTCAGCTCAGTTCAGTTGACAGATGGTGGTTTTTTCTTTCACACGGTTTTATAAGTGGAAGATCGACCATCGGTTTGGTTCAATTCAATAATTGCTGTCTCAAAATATTCGAAGAAAGTCTTCAAGTAGATTGTGTTTATATACCGATTTTAAAAAGCCATTGATTAAGTAGATATAGCACATCGTTATTTTAATTGAACTCAGAGTTGTTGGATTTTATGCTAAGAATTTTAAATCGATTCTTCCAGTAACTTGACCGAAAACAGTTTATGCAAACTTGATTTTAGGTGTACCCGAAGGGAGTCGTATCGGGCATGTTTTCCTTCTTATATTTATCAATGATCCGCCCTCATTCTAGTTAAGCTCAAAATAACTCTTAAGTGCTAACAACATAAAAATCTTCCAAATAAGAGACTAACTCCGAGATTAAGATGAATTTCTGTTAACCTTGTACAGAATTATAATGCAAATTTTATTTTAATCGTCACAAGCATAAAATTAATCTCGACAATCAACCAGGTTTGCATGTGGAGTCTGGTTTATGAATACCTACACTCTCCACAGATCAAGATCACAAAAATACAGAATAAACCGAGCTTAATATTTTTTTCTTAACGAATTTTTCAATAGCTTAAATAAATTTTCATATTTGTTTGGTTAATGGAATGATGAGCTAATCTTGTTATTGCTATCAATTTCGAGATTAGTTAATTTATTAATTTGTCACAATTTCTTACTGATTTGGCAGCCAATGGCAACTAGTTTTAAACATTATTACTTAAATATTGGGTTTAAGTGTCCGATGGAAGCAAAGGACTACCGTTGCAGAGCGATTTGAAATGAAATAATGACAGAGGATTTTTTAACAGACTTAATTTAAACATTAAAATGTTCGGTACTCAATTTTGATTTTGTAGGGAGACGCAAAATACACCATGACAAAGGGTTTCCGACCCGACCAGCAAAATTTACAAGTCATCGTTGGAGCCAACCTAAACCTCTAATAGCATGATTTAATTAAATGCTTGGCTTTTCTATTTTATACCCGTAAATATATTAAAACTTATTTTTTCTTAGTTGCCTAACAACTTATCCGCGGAACCCAAGCAATACGGGACTGGGACTCTCGAAAGTATATAAACAATTGGCACTTCTCTATAGCTAGTAGTCAGAACACGCGCCATATTCTGAAGATGTATTAGCGATTCTCGCAATTTTCAGAGCACTTTCGAAATTGACAGAAACACACAAGACGATAGACGGAGGATTCACATCAGCCGAAAGTATTCATACATAAGTGTGTGAATATTTAATGGTTTATAAATGGCACCGAAGCTGTGAATTTGTTTCCCAGGGGCTATATGCAATTTTAATGAACTGAAGAGATGTATAGTAAGTAGTCAGGGGAAGGAAAAAAAAAACGAAACAGAGCAACATTGACTTAGACGAAGAGTCAGGTAAACCACACACGCAAACCCATTACCAGAGCGGCAACTGCATCCAGGGCCCGAGCATGACTTCGTACACAATAAAAAGTATAATAAGCGTTTATAAAAGACTTGGTTAGAGTTGGAAAAAGTGTATTTTGAGATAATTAGCTCATCTTCTGTGATGGGGATGACCGCAGTCTACTGTAAATGAGGTTGGTGTTCCCATTCCACCTGTTACACTGACAAAAGGTGACCTTTTCAGATCATTCATTGCTGAATAATGTGGACAAGTCCACACTTCGAGGTCTGTTGAAATATGCATCACATCTTGAGGGCTGGGTATTACAATGCTTACTTGTTGAACGCACCCATTACCTAAACATTCTCTGTGCGAACAACCTTATTTGACTTTTTCCTTTTAATACGAATTGAAGTTTTTCGTTTCAATAAAATCGACTGCATTTAGACGATCACACATTCCTAACACGGAAGATTGAAGTGGTGCTAAATACTAAATAGCCGCGTGTCTGAAAGGGACAGCATTACTTAGCACGAAAACAAACCTTACACGTATTTTGGTCGGTCATCTTGTCTACGTGGTAGGATATTCTTCTCAGTGGTTAACAAAATTCCACCTTCCTATAAAAAGAAATGGCTTGCGGTAGTTTTAAATCAGAAATGGAAATGTTTTAAAGTCAATGCCGAACTTGTGTTTATTTCCGTTTTACATTTATCTATAATTATGGGCACAACATCCATGACACTTTCGGCGTATGATTTGTGATCTCATTCTTACGCCTTTATTAGCATTGCCTGCTGTTCCGTCTCATGCTACAATTCGTGTTTTAAATGCAGTTTTAAACATTATAGAAAACAGCCCATTGAACGTCTACGTAAGTATTTTTTGTGCATCTGAATGCATTCATTAGTTTTGATATTATGGCTAAGAGAAAAGTTAATTATTGTATTATATATTTATTTTAAGCTTATTAATAAAAACGGTAGTATTTTTAAATTGGTTCATATGACAACAAGTGCAAATTTCATTTAGTGGAAAATAAGGGTTTTTTTGAATTGAGAAGAAAACAACTGCTTTTACTGATAAAAAAAGAAAGGGAAAAAGAGTCTTCAAAGTCTGGGAACACTATGCAGATTTGTTATTTTTATCCAGCTGCAATTTTTAAAATTTCCACATTTACTCGTATATTTCCAGACGATGCTTACGGCTATATCGATGTCAGCTATTGCAACGAATGGCGTGGTGCCGGCGGGAGGCAGCTACTTCATGATATCAAGGTAAGATTACGCAATGACAGAAATTATCCGTTGACCATTACCGTGAATATTTGCAAAGGCAAAAACACAAAGTACTCAAATTGAAATATCCTTCATTTTATGAGCGAAATGTTCGCCCAGCGAAATAATGTGCTTAAATGTCGAACCCCACTGAGAACGCCATTACTTCAAGCGCCTTACTTACTGTGTGTTGACGGCTGATAAATGCGGAGTGTTGAAAGCGATTCGAGTAGGTCCAGACTTGCATTAAAAAAAATGTATAAGCTGTCAAAAGAGGACAAATAAAAGAAGACGGAACAGAAGCACTTGTCGTCGGTTATTTGATAAGAAAACCACTCGCAGGGATATTTTTATTATGCAATTTCATCAAATAATTTCAGAAATCCTTGAAGTATTACGATGGCAAATAAGCAACGCTGGAAATACGAGCGAAGCCGATCGATTTAAGTGGATAAATTGGGCATTAAAAAAGTGAAGATTACATACATCGACAACAACATGAAGGTCGCTTAGATTTGAACGTACATATATATTTATGCTCTACTAAGCCGTCGAAGGATATAATTGAATTTTGTTTTTCACATTTAAGACATTAAGTTGGATACTTAATGGCATATTATGTGGGGGGCATATTAAACAAAGAAAATAATAATAATAATGGTCTTTATGTACCTACTTACGGTGGGTGTTCGATTAAAATAGGTTCCACAATGGTGAGCAGATATTTTCCTGTTTGCGGTCCAAGTTATAGCCGACTAAAGTATGAAACCTTCGATTTACGAAAATGGTTTGCGAAAGTGCGAACTTTCATATGAGGCATTTTCGGTTATGTGAGATTGTAATAACGACAAAGGAAATAATACCTTCAGTTCAAACATGAGGCAAATGCATGGAACAACATTTCGTACCTGCTCCACTCTTCTTGTCACTCTCTGTGTTTATTGTTTACGTGATAATTGCTTCAGAGCTTAAAAGAAGCCGCAGTGACGGTTAGAATTATTTTTGAAATTCTGCATCACATTCAAAAATTTGTAGGGTGGTATAAAACAGCGCGAAAGCGTTTTCACTCGTCAAATGACGACTTTATACTGTTGGCAAAGTTGACAAGAATTAATCGCTTTTACTACAAAAAAAAGTTACGTATACGCCTGAGTACCCGTTTGCAATGAATCTCAAATTGCGCCCAGTGACGTCGTTGGCTGAAAACGTAAATATGAGTTACGACTTATGTACCTTGTAGATGGACTGCACCATTCTAGAACTGAGTGCTTACATTTCAACGTTCAAAGTAGAACAAGTTGGGTACACTTAAAAAGTGGGTACTTATCGGATTCTTGATTACTATTTACTACCTTATAGTTGTGCATTATTAAATAACACCCTGCTCATGCCACAGCTAATCATTAGGAGTAACTTTTACCCAAGTCACGCCCTCTTCACCTGTAAAATTCCGAACCTCGACCACAGCTAAAAAGGTTTAGCCTCTATTCTGTTACCGCCTATTCTTTGATAAACATAAAAACCGAATGACAAATGACCAATAAAATGAAAATACATTCCTTTCGCTTAGATCTCTTGGGCCAGAGTTTGGAGGAGCTGTTGGTATGCTCTTCTATACCGGGACAACGTTGGCAGCTGCTATGTACATCGTCGGTGCGGTGGAAATAGTACTTGTAAGTTACAAAAAAACTGAAACAAAAGATCGTCCTTTTACAACATTTAATGCGTTCGTTTGGCAGACATACATGGCGCCGTGGCTTTCTATATTTGGAGACTTTACCAAAGACGCCGATGCAATGTACAATAATTTCCGAGTTTACGGCTCGTGCCTCCTTGTTTTAATGGGTAAGACCACGATCGATGGTTTGCGACCTTGTTGTCATTCATTTGTAATTTTTCATTCATTTTGTGCATTTTAGGACTTATTGTATTTCTGGGTGTCAAGTTTGTCAACAAGTTTGCCACAATTGCTCTGGCCTGTGTTATACTGTCCATTGTAGCAGTTTATGTTGGAATATTCGACAATTTAAATGGAAATGACAAACTTTAGTAAGTTTTTGTGAGACTTTAGCAAATGGTATAACTCGACTAATTAATTTTTAAAGCATGTGCGTTCTTGGCAAGAGATTACTTAAGGATATTCCACTGGATAACTGCACAAAGGACGACAATGGCATTTTATATAATTTATTCTGCACTAACGGGGAGTGCGATCCTTATTATTTAGGTAAGAAAATTGACATCGACGGTGTCTGTTTAAAGTTTGTATTTATTTTGGAGAATTTTTCAGCTCACAATGTATCAAAAATTCGCGGAATCAAGGGTTTATCGAGCGGCGTATTTTACGATAACATCTTCCCCTCATTTTTGGAAGTAAGTAACTTTATTTGTTTTCCTTTGTATAAAATGTAAAATAGGTACGTGAAAATATTTGTGGCCCCAAACAAAGTTAGAAAAGGTTTTATTTTTTTATGAAGTCAACTTAAGTGTACACAATTTTCGAAAGTTCACCAATAAACAATTTAACCTTAACCTTTGAATAGGAGCTCCTCTGCATAGTTTGGGGCCATGATATGCGATTCATTTACCACAATTCCTTTTGATTAGTGGATTCGGGATAAGTCAAGACACGTTTAGATGCTTAGACCAAAGTTATAGATGTAATCGGCAATTTTTTTCTTTTTCAAGGAATGTTTGGCATATTTATCAATTTTCACAATAAACTTACGGACGAATTTGATTCAATTTTTTTAATAATTTATTTGTTATGAAAATCATGACTGGCCTTGTACTGCATTTACAACATTACACATTTCTAACACGGTAGATTAAACTAATGCCAAATACTAAAAGGGACAGCATTACCTAACACACTAAAATACTGGTAGGAATTCTGAGAAATTTCACCATCTTGATATTTTTATAGCTATATGACTTACGAAATTTTGCTTTCCTACAGAACAATAACATGGCTTCCGGAAGTGATGAGCGAACAAATATTTATATAACTGATTGATGAGTGGTTAGTTTACTGACACTAGTTATCACTCTCATTTCACATGTTTTAAGTCAGAAATGGAAATGTTTTTAAGTGACGGCAGAAATGTTGATTGTATCTAGAAATATGGCTAGAACACCCATGACACTTTAGGCGTCAGATTTATGATCTCATTCTTATGTCTTTATATCATTGACTACGGACAAACGGATCTCTGCCCCGTTTCGTTCAAAAATGCTCGTGCGTGATATTGCAAATGCTGTATTATTTTACACAAAATAAAATTATGGAATTTTAGTTCTGCAATGACAGCAAATGTAATACAATCTATCCCACAGAAGGATATAGTTCAGAGAAGAGAAGAATATAGTTCAGAAGGATATAGTTCAGAGAAGAGCTTGAACTGTCATAAAAAAGACACATCAGAGCTCTGAGTTTTCTAATTGATGATGAGTTCTAATTGCATATTGGTAAAATTTCAATAATGATATGTACATGCTGGAAAGTTGACCTATATTCGAAATTAGTTGTAAATTAAACCATAAACTAATTTTATGACAAATATCCCAAATAACACTGTTTTCATATTTTTGTTCTTCCCTTTTTCGCTCTGCAGAAAGGTCAATTCATAGCTTACGGCGATAACGGTAATGATATTGGTGTTGTGGGTGACGCCTCATATAACCAAATCATGGCCGATATTACCACCTCGTTTACATTATTAATAGGAATCTTCTTCCCATCTGTCACTGGTTTGTATTGCAACAATCACAATTATTAGTAAACATACGATATTTATTCGACAACACTATTTCAGGTATCATGGCCGGCTCAAACCGATCCGGTGATCTTGCCGACGCTCAAAAAAGTATACCAGTCGGAACAATTTGCGCAATTTTGACAACCAGCACAGTGTATCTGTCATGTGTGATGCTTTTTGCTGGCACAGTAGACAATTTACTCTTACGTGACAAGTAGATATTTGACAAGAAATTTACCCTCCACAGACCATATTCAATTGGTAACATTTCAGATTCGGACAGTCAATAGGCGGAAAACTTGTCGTGGCAAATATCGCATGGCCCAATCAGTGGGTCATCCTGATTGGATCGTTTTTGTCCACATTGGGCGCAGGCCTACAGAGTTTAACAGGAGCTCCTCGTCTATTACAGGCCATAGCCAAGGATCAAATTATACCATTCTTGGCACCGTTTGCCAAGTCCTCATCAAGAGGAGAACCAACAAGAGCCCTTCTCCTAACCATATGCATTTGCCAATGTGGAATATTGCTGGGTAAGTACATAGAATGCCCTTGTGTTTGTGATGAGTGGCAAAAAGTCTCATTTGAAATTAACAGGTAATGTGGACTTGCTGGCCCCTCTACTCTCAATGTTCTTCCTGATGTGTTACGGTTTTGTGAATCTGGCCTGTGCTGTTCAGACACTTTTGCGGACGCCCAATTGGAGGCCACGTTTCAAGTACTACCATTGGTCGCTGTCGTTGATCGGTCTCACACTCTGCATTTCGGTGATGTTCATGACATCGTGGTACTTTGCACTAATTGCAATGGGAATGGCCATCGTCATCTATAAGTATATCGAGTACAGAGGGTAAGCATTTACACACACTTGTCCATCAAATGCGCAGTTATTTGCAAGAACTCTGTGCTCCATAGGGCTGAAAAGGAATGGGGTGACGGCATCCGAGGTATGGCTCTTACTGCCGCACGCTACTCACTTCTGCGACTCGAAGAAGGTCCACCGCATACCAAGAACTGGCGTCCACAAATTTTAGTACTGGCTAAGTTGAATGACAACCTAATGCCAAAATATAGGAAAATATTTTCGTTTGCAACACAACTTAAGGCCGGCAAAGGTCTTACCATATGTGTTTCTGTGATACCAGGCGATTACAATAAAATTAGTTCACACACATCACAGGTTAAGAGTGGACTTCGTAAATTGATGGACGATGAGAAAGTCAAAGGCTTCTGTGATATACTGGTAGCTCGTGAAGTTGAAGAAGGCATTAGTTCTGTGTATGTGACATCTGTTATTAATGATTGCATTTGATTCTTCAATTAAAATTGTTCATCTCAATAGGATACAAACTATTGGATTAGGTGGTATGAAACCAAATACAGTCATCGTTGGATGGCCATACAGTTGGCGTAACGACGCCAAGCAGAGTTGGAGAACATTTATTCAGACTGTTCGAACAGCTGCAGCATGCCAAATGGCATTGCTGGTACCGAAAGGTATCAACTTTTATCCGGAATCTACTCATAAGGTAAGTTTTGCAGATGCGTATTCACCATCCCACTACACGGGATCTTGAACACAAAAAAGTATTATAAACAGCAAAAACAGAAACATGACTGTAATAGAATTTTACGAAAATAATGTGGCTTAAGTCAGGAGTGGGAACACATTTGAAATGTTTGTGCGTGTTACAAAATCCCCTTCAAATCTGTCAAATGCTTCATGGTCGTTGACAGAATTGAGTGGATTTTCTTAAATATTTCTTACAAACTTGGGTGAATCTTCTAACATATTTGACAATTGCGTAAGCCCATGTAATTATATAAGGTTGAAAAAGTAAGCAAGAGCAAGTGACAGTATGTTGGCAACTTGTTGACCATAAACATAAAAAATTGACTACAGACTGCTACACTTATTGTCGATTTACTACAAATTTTAACAATCTACTTCCTTTTACCACCCGTATTCGCAATTCTGGTCAGCAATAATATTATCAGCTGTCAAAATATAAAGTGCTCAGATTTTTACTCAGAACGCTTACTCAATTTATTCTGAGCTCAGAGAGGGCTGTGATCAGGCTCGGAACGAAAAAAAAAACACAAAGTGCGCATTCAAAAACCTGGTTATCTTAAGTCGACTAAATTGGTCTGGACTAGATGTAAACTGAACCTGGACACAAATTCTAGATTGGTCGGGAACGTCACTACGTGAACTGTCAACTTAGTACTCCGTCACGAATTTCTTGGCAAGATTCGTCGGCCACCCGTCCATAAAATTCAGATGAAACAGTTCATATTGACTGATCTTAGCCAATCAAAACTGATATACATCAAGTCAGACTGACAGCTGTCTGAATGACTAAAGTGAATAATACTTGAACTTCCCAAATCCAAATTCCAAAGCTCTGATAATATGGCTGAGTAAAAATAGAAAGGCAAAATCTTTTTTGACACTTCTAACTAAAACTAAAAACTCATTTAGATTGATATAGATCGAATGTGATACAGAATATCAAATATCGATGCACTCCCTTACCTCCAAATCCATATGATTATTTTTACGGTATTGGCATCACTGTATAAAGTTTCGTAAAGGCAGCCATCTTGCTTCCGGATGTTTTTTGGTCTGAAGACGGCCTAAGCGAGCGAACGTGCCACTTATAAAATCTACTTAAACCAAAAAAATCTTTTTCATCTCCACCGCCACACTCTGCTTCGATTTATTAAAGATGGTCACGAAATAATTTTGATTGCCACCCAAACAATTCAAATGACAAAAGCTATGGAAATCGCCTCATTATATTATATAGAAAATTATTTAATCAATCGAATTTCTCAATAGATTTGCGGAAATATTGACATTTGGTGGATAGTCCATGACGGCGGACTATTGATGTTACTTCCGTTCTTGCTGAAACAACACCGAACATGGAAAAATTGTAAATTACGAATTTTCACTGTCGCACAAATGGAAGATAACTCAATCCAAATGAAAAAGGATCTAAAGACGTTCCTCTATCATTTACGTATCGAAGCCGATGTTGAAGTTGTTGAAATGGTAACACAATCTCCGAAAGGAATAAATACTCCCCACACTACACGTAGAACTTTAAAATTGTTACTTCCAGATGACCAGTGATATATCTGCGTACACTTATGAACGAACCCTAATGATGGAACAGCGTAATCAAATGTTACGCGAACTGCGACTCAACAAGAAAGACAATTTCAAAGTTGTAAGTTATTTTCTATTTTATGAACAAATTCGTCTCAAGTCCCACATAAAGTTAAATAAATAAATTTCAACTAAATATCACGCTCATGCATCAACCCATAAATCATAAATAAAATAAATGAAAAATCTAAAATCAATACATATATATAAACAAACAAAAAATAAAAAATAGCTGCAGACATTTAACTAATAATTGTTATTAAAAAAATATAACTTTCTTTCCTTTAACAAAAAATAAAGGCACAAACATTGGTGGACATTAACGAGAGCACAGGGGAGGATAAATTCCCTCTGGTAATAATAAGAATTTAACAAAAAAAAAAGAAAAACAAATTTTTGTTTTATGAATGTAAAAAATTCTTTTTTTGGGCATTCTTTTCTCCTGAGCTTTGCCTATTTTGGTTTTCACATTTTATTCCTTAGTTATTGTCGTTGTGACAATAAACAGTTGTTCAACCATCTCATGTTCACACTTTTGCATAAATTTTGTTCGAATGATTTTTCTGTTAATTTTTTCTCATTGAACCATCAAAAATACTGCATATTTTTAATATGAATTCTTTTATTTCATATTCTGATTTAACTAAGTAAGTAAAGTTATAAAGATGTGTTACACAAGTAAAATAATCTACAAAGTGTTTCAGAAGAAAAAAAAAAGCAAATCTCACAAATTACGCGGAACTTTTCCCGGAAACGACTTAAAACTGCGTTAGCTATCAAACAAAGTGATTCATGTTGTTTTGAGGCAAGTTTTTCGAAACCGCTCAACATTACAAGATGGCGATACAAGTTGGCATGATTAGGGTTACCGTCTTTTTAGATATTACTTTTTAAAGAAAATAAAGTGTTTAATTATTTTCTGAAGATTCTACCGATTCTAGTGTTGTGCTAGTTTAAACAACTATCAAATAGAAAAATGGAAATACGTATTTTATAGGATGTAAAATTATGTTAAGTGTTGAAATTATAGACCAAATTCCAACTCAGGGTTTTTTTCACTGCGCCACCTCTCGCGAACGTCTGACAAACATCCGAGAGTATAACTGTCTTGAAAGAGCTTTTCAATTAGCCGTTTGGAATCGGCATAAAATTGTAGATCCCTTCCAATCGTTCCAAAAATGAAAAAAAAAAAAAAAAAAAAAAAACTCACAAAACGAATGGTTGTAAGAAGCTAGGCCCAGGGTCCCTACAGACCTGTTGCGCCAACTATTATTATTATAAACCGATTTTGAATAACAGAACAGAAGGTACTAAAATTTGGCAAAATCTAGTAAGCTGCACAACTACAACACGTTCGTACTGCGGAATGACAGACAAGCCGACACGAAACCAAAATATTGAGGTTATTCCGAAACGCATTGTTGTGGCCATTTTTTTAGCTGGGGCATAGTGTAATCGTATTCGCTTCATCGCATACCGTTCATATTTCATAATTATGCATGCAAACTATTAAATTTTATAGCAAATCTCACAGTGCACTTTTTTTTAAACACAAATCTCGTACAGATTTCATATTTTCGAACACAAAAGCCGAGATTGCACACGTGCACGCAACTTTGGCACAATTATACCCTTTTGCAAGTGTACCCCTGCTGCTCATTGTCTTCGATAAAGTACTCTATTAGACTAGCTAGCTGCGCCCTGTTTGCGCGTGTAAAAAAGAAAGTTATATAGTGCGGCATCTTTCCCGTGGGAATACATTTTATTTGTTTTATTTGTCTGTGCCATGAACACAGCACAACCTGTACTAAACATTCCGAGTTTAATATAGCTCTCTCCACCCGCTATAAGAGATAGGTATTATGTTGTTATGATGTGTTTGGGAAAATGTATACAAGAGATAAGGAGATTAATGTTAGCAATTATTATAACACCCTTTTAAAAGCACGAATCGCAATGCCATGGATTTCAGCTTGAAACACAAGGACCGCTTTCCACAAAAATATCAAAACTTTCATACACGGTCTAAAATTAAAAAAAAAATCTACTTAACGTGTCTATTAATCTTTCACCAAAGGCAGTGAGACGTCAAGATTTGCCAGTTGTCTTCTGTTAATGAGAAGTAAGGGAGCTGTCAGATTTACTAAATTAGATACTTTCATTCATCATCCAGACTAAAAGCTCTGGTTGGGTATTTTGCTATGCAAAATATTACAAGTACATAATTATAGCATAACAGTTCCATTTTAGACAACGAGCGAATGCTTCGCTGAACTTTTGCACATCTGTGCACATCATTTAACAAATACTATTGAAAGCTTTAATAAACTTACTTGGAACACTAATCCGATTATTAAACGAACTTCCAAGAAAAAATGTCTTTACTCGTACCTATTCTAAAAAATTAATAACACTTCATAGAAGCTTCCGGGCAATAACAGACAACTAGAAATAGATATTAAAAATATTGTCCACAGGTTAATAAATAAATAGTGGTGTTAATGATTTAGGTTTATCTATTTTCCTTTATATTAATATACAAATTGTGTAAAGTTCTCTGAATGGCGAGCAGAACTGACGTCTATCAAAAGGTTGCTACAAATTTAAGAAAAGTCGCAGCTTTTGCCAAATTTGGGGTTATATACGAATTACTTTTTCAATTTGTAGATAGTGACTCTATTTTGTGGATTGTGAATTCGGACGGTTAGTGGCAAGAATGTTAACAATTTTCCTGTCTTCAATTTCTTTAGTACCTAAAAGCAATTTTGACCGATTTTTTTTTCAATCGGTTTTGGTTTGATTTACACATACACATATCCATTATAAACAATACCTACCACAAATTCATCAGCAGAATTCGTTTAAGTCTGCTTTTCTATGATTGCTAAATTGGTTTGCTGCACGACAATTTTTGGCAGATAAAATTTGACATTAAGTTGACGTTGCAGTAGTCGCTTAGTGGTCAATGAAACGCGGACATTATTAGTTTGAAAACTTTCAAACGTCCCAAACCTATCTGTGGCATGATTGTACCTAGTTCACCCGTTTTATTTTTGTTAATGCAATTCTCAAACTTGGTGTTTATTTATTTAAATTATAAATAACTACGATTGATGTATGGAGTCGTTTAACTAATGTAGTAGTTGAAAAAATGCTGTCAAAAATGATTTACGATTGGATGCTTCAAGCTGCAGACGCAAAGCTAATTACAGTGAAGCCTTTTTCATTCGCTAAGCCCTACACACAAAGCGAGAACTTCTCAAAGCTCCGGGACATACGATCAGATTTTTTGTAAAACTTTTTTTTTTTGTTTTTGAAATGTTCAAATATCCTTTTTTTTTAGCATGCCGCAACTTTTTGTCGTATCGTGAATCTATGTATATTACGAATGCGTGCTTGGAAAAATACAATTTTGATATCCAAGCCATTTCCTATTCAGTATAAACAATTACTAGTTAAGATACCAAAGCTAATTGAAGTCACAAAAGTTCTGAACTACTGTCAATTTAATCGCAAACGTCACCTTTTTCGTAAAAGCTCAGCTCGGCATCTGAATGTCGTTGCTCGTATGTCCCGGCCTTAACTTTTTTTGCCGTGAGTTAGATTATACTGATTTCATATAGATTTTTGTTGTCTAGATATAAATTTAGGTACCTATATATTAGAGAAATAAAAAAAAATATTGGTGTTCATATTCTGTAATTTAATAACATAACTAACGAAACAAAACAAAATATATTTTAGGTTCAAGCAATAGTAGATCATCACCATGATACTACCAGAACGAGTGCTGCAAAGGTTAGATTTACTGAACCTACTGAAACCTTTGAGGATAATAGTGAAAAAAATGTAAGGACAATCTAAAGGATTGCACGATCGTCTTCATGTGATGATGAAACATGTTTTTTTTTCCTTTTTCTTACAGCATGTAGAATATTATAAGGACGATGATGATAAACAAAAAAGTAATTCATCTAACACAGATGGTGATTCAAAAGAATTAGTTCTAAGAACGAATAAGGGAATAGAGAATAGTGAACCCTATGAAGAAAAGCCAGAGAAAACTTCTCCACACAAGGAAATGAAGTCAAGACCGTAATTTGTTTTTATTTTTTTATTAAACATTTCACAATGTTGACATAAATAATTTTCTCCTTTATTTAGGCATGAATTAAATGTTCGAAGAATGCATACGGCTGTGAAATTAAACGAAGTCATTGTAAATAAGTCAGTAGATGCACAATTGGTAATAATGAATTTACCAGGACCACCAAAGGACTTACAAGTTGGGCGAGAGAGCAACTGCATCCTTTTTCAAACAATTTCTTTTACATTTCAGATCAACCTTGTTTTGCGGCATGAGTGTGCCTTCATCAAAGCTTTTGACATACATTTGTTTACCGATTGTGACAGTTTTGGCAGCTGTCAAACACAAATCAATCAAATTTTGAGAAAGTAGATTTTGATCACTGATTTGGTACTTTAAGGAACACTTTTGAGTAGTTGCAACAAAAGTGCTAGCTTGGTTTGTCAACGGGGAGTTATGGGAACGCACTTGTTCTGTCAGTTT
Organism: Cheilosia vernalis; assembly: GCA_949126925.1. Taxonomy (NCBI): domain Eukaryota; kingdom Metazoa; phylum Arthropoda; class Insecta; order Diptera; family Syrphidae; genus Cheilosia; species Cheilosia vernalis. Next base: position 19,205,995 of record OX421362.1, on the reverse strand, counting down.
GCATTCATATTTATAATCTCTTTTCCGAACAAACTCGCTATAAGGGGTATAGTGAATAAACCCCGACGGAAATATTTCCCTTTTCAGCTATGTGGTATGTGGATTAGATTGCGCAATTCACAATATCCCGGGTAAATCCTGTTCCCGATAGGGGTGTTTAATTTTTACGGCCACTGTTTTCCTAACAAAATGGAAAACAAGCTTTTACCTTGTCAAAAGTTGTTTCAACATTTTCGGCAATTGTTACAATTCTTTTTATGCAGGTTTAGAGTTTTTGTAGGCGCAGTGGCTTAGTGGTTAGTGTGTTGGGCTACTAAGCGAGGGGTCCCAGGTTCGAATCCCGCAAAAGCCCAAATTCCAACTCAGGGTTTTTTCACTGCGCCACCTCTCACGAACGTCTGACAAACATCCGAGAGTATAACTGTCTTGAAAGAGCTTCTCAATTAGCCGTTTGGAATCGGCATAAAATTGTAGATCCCTTCCATTCGTTCCAAAAATGAAAAACTCACACAAAACGAATGGTTGCGAGAAGCTAGGCCCAGGGTCCCTACAGACCTGTTGCGCCAACTATTATTATTATTATTATTATTATTAGAGTTGCCAAAACATTATGCTAACATTATAACAAATTTAAACAACTTTCTTTACAAAGCAACACTGTTACAATCCTTAACCTAACTTATTATAGATATGGAGTTCTTGGAAGTATTAACGGAAGGTCTGGAGAAAGTGTTAATGGTTCGTGGAGGAGGACGCGAAGTTATAACGATATATTCTTAAGAAGAAAATAACAACATTCATTTTGTCACTAGTTCATTAAAATTAATGAAAAGCCGGGCGATACACACATATAATTGTTAACATTTAGTTTGTAAGTCTGCTACCGATGATGGGTAACAAAAAGGCGAACTTAACTTTTGCTAGGTTAACTGAATGTAGTCAATTTTGAATGGTTTAAAAATAAAGGGAAATTTACAATAAATCGATTGTTATTCGAGTTTTATTTATTTGTAATTGGACTATGTGGCCATAATTTTGTTTAATGGTTGAACTGGTAAGTCAGTATGGATATGGAGTGGTAACGATTTATCAAGTGAGAATCATAAGCAACCATCAGTGTTTATTGCTGATAGGATTCCACGACACAACCTTCGTAGATTATCTATCATCAGTTCGATTGATTTTGGCGTTAGTGCAAGTGGCATCCTTAAGGGAAATTGGTTGTTCCTGGATCTGATCAGCAAGACGTCAGTAATGATATATACAAAAGCCAGGTGTTTGATCCTTCTAACCGCATAACATCGACATAATTTACTTAACGTAATTTTATTTAACGTAATCAAAGAACAATAATTGTTGAATTATAGAAGATGATATTTAACACAATTATTATGAAGGCTTTCGGAGTAAAATTTGGTCCTTCGCACCCCGTAAAGTAAACAATTGAATTATCTGTTAAATGCTTGCGGCTCTGTCACGAATATAAAAAGTAATGTTCATACTTTACGGCAATAAACTTGTAATAAATTACCTAATAAAAGCGGTTAGCATCATCTGAACTTATCGCTTATCTCTTATTTCGAACGACGTTGGTGCTCCGGCAGGCCTTGCTATTGCTATAACAAAAAATACATCTAAGTAGTAAGTAGTCGCTTATCTTGATATCGCTTCTAAAAGGAATCATTGAAGTTATTACTTCTTTAGGCGCGTTGGGCACTTTTAGATGGGAAGAAATTAATGAATTCGGGTTACTTTTAAAACGACACCGCGTCATCGACACAGAGATATCGACACCGAGAAACCGACACCCGATAGGTGGCGCTGTTGTCGATTTTTTTGAGAAACTCAGCCGATCTCAATGAAACTTTGTATGTGTGCATGGTTGGATGCAGCTAGAAAGATAGGATAGTTTTGGGCCCGATAGGTGGCGCTGTTGTCGATTTTTTTGAGAAACTCAATCGATCTCAATGAAACTTTGTATGTGTGGATGGTTGTATGCAGCTAGAAAGATAGGATAGTTTTGGACCCGATAGGTGGCGCTGTTGTCGATTTTTTTGAGATAGGTATTTCACTTACAAATTAAATAGAAATTGTAATTTTTGTAGATGAAAATTCATAAATTTCATTGGTATTTATTTCAAAGAATACCAATTGATTATTAAATTCAATATTTCATGTATGCCTACATATTTGGAAATGTACGTTTTAACTTTTAAGCAATAGATTGCAATATTTTTATGTAAAATAATATGCACTATTTTTCATGCACAATAGCGCTTTAAATGAAAGTGAAAATTGTAATATAATATTATTTGTAGAAGTAGTTTATAATAATCAATAAAGAAACACTTCATTTAATAGTATTTCTTGACGATTCGAAAAATGCACACGTACGAGTAATTGTTCAAGTAATAACTTCTGTCGGCACTCCCGGAGTGCCTGTCTTTTTTTTCATAGCATAGTTAATTAAAGACTTACCTTACTTTCTATTCAAATCACTGTTCGTCTTTTTTCAGATGTTTAGCTTTGTGTATACTTTAGTAATATTAATCATTAGGCTTTTAAGATACATACAAATACATATATCGTAACATATCTTTTTAGTCAGCTGTAACCTCACACAAGCGAGGGGCCCTAAAATTTAAATAGAGATTTAATTTTTGCTATTGTGCAAAATCTTGGCTTACCTAAATGTTTCGCATGCATAAGCGTGGCACTATGTAGCCTTGGTTCTTGGTAGTACCACTTTCTAACCCAATTCCAGATAGAGGACTGAATTCAAACGAGCGGCTGGCAAATGATGAGTTCGAATCATCGTCACATCTTCGAACGGAATTAAGTAGATTTTGCATACGAACCAAAAACAGATTCCGTCACGTATAGGCCATTATTCCTGGAAGCGAATAGGCCAGTTTTGCAGCTAGGCGTCATCCCACATACAGTGTGGAAAGGAGGCAGATGCCTTATGGTCTTGACAATAATCGTGTGGAGAATATCGCTTTTGCAACTTTGATGATAGCAAGTTATATTCTGCTCGGCTTTTTAACACCATCCTCATCCTCAGCCTTCATTATATTTGTGGAAAATCAACTGGATTAAGCTCTAGAACTAATAATTTTTGTACTTACGAAGTCGCTAGTTTTGGAAGTCTATCGTTTCGTCTTTTTTATCTAAAACACAGATCGTGCCAAAATATAATAGAAAGAATATTTTTACCACTGACAGTTGAAGATAATAGGCGTTTTCCTTTTTTAGTTCAGAGGTGAGCAGTTGAGCACTGAACTGAGCTCGAGCATTATGAGAGCGCTCTGAACCGAGCGTACTCAGAACGTTCTGATGTTTTTTTTTTTGTCAAATGTGACTAGAAGTTGTATGGATGTGGTGGTCAGCTTTTAACTCAGCCTGCTCAGTCAATTTATTCTGAGCTCAAAGAGCACGCTCTGATCATGCTCTGAACGAAAAAAGAAACAGAAGAAAACGCTGAATATTTCAAATGGTATGTTTGTTTCAACAACCCAACGATTGGAAGTCGTTTTCGTGGTGTTTTCGTGAAAAACGACTTCAAACGACTCGTCTTGGAAACGGAAATATTATGTATGATTGTTTTCGGCTCGGTGTGAATAGGGTATCAAGTTGTTCATCTTTTGGATAGTATAAATATCTGTATTCATCTCAATACCGTACTCACAAACTTGCTTCATCCGGAGTATGTCTATTCAAAACTGCAAAATTCAAGCGCTGAACAATAAACCCCACCCACTCTGACGTTTGATAAAACATTTCGACTTTCTGTGTTTTTTTTTTTGTTTGTTTATTATAGAGTTCACGTAACATAAAATCAAGTTCAAAACTATTTCATCTAGTCAGCCGTTTTTCTTATGGTATTTAGTAAGTTAGTAGCTGTTAGTGCGTCGGGGAACAATGTATGATAGTTGATGAGTGGTACATATGCAGCAGTGATAACTCTACCCGCAAACCATCGTCCATGCAGTGCGTTAACAGCCAATACCGCTGTTGTTATGCTAGGACACTTGGCATAAACGTTCCCGGCGGACGACTCCTTATCGACATAAATGTGCAAAATGCCACCATGTTTTCTGCACTCCTCTATTACATCGTCCCGTATTTCGGTGTCCCAGAATGGATTGGTCTCCTTTTTCGGATCAAACATATTGGCCAGCATGAAGCACTGTGTCGCTATTGCTGGACTCTGTGTCTGCTGTTGCTGTACGGAAACCGGTTGAGGGGCAGTTGCTAGCAACGCATTGGCAGCAGCTTGTGGCACAGCTAGACCAGCACCTTCTGCCAGCTTGAACATAAGCTGCAATCTTCCCGTTGCTCCTAGATCGATGCCACTGCGATCCATTTCATCTGTGTCGAGAGCTGTTGTGTTCATGTCCAGACGTTCTGTGACGTTTCCTACTTTCATCGGACGGCCGGCCAATTCGAATCCATTTAGTTGTTCGAGCGCTTTCTTTGCATCTTCGGCGTTGTGGTACTAGAATAGTAATCGAGTGTTATTTAAACAAGTATGGAAAACGAGTGAATGGCTTATATTTACCGTAATGAATCCGTATCCCTTTGAGCGCCCTGTTTCTGTGTCGGAAATCAGTTGGATCGAATCGATTTTCCCAAATGGCTCGAAGATTCCTCGCAGCATGTCTTCGGTTATGTTGAAATGCAAAGAGCCAACATACAGTCGCATGGGTCCTGTGTGATTTTTTGGCGTAAATGTTGGTATAGCATTGGCAATACGATTTTTCTCCGCTTGTGTGTGCTGCACACATATCGGTATGCCCAATAGCCTTTGGCCAGATAGGCCTAGCGCTAACGCAACCGATTCGGGGTCTTTGAACTCGATGTAGGCGATACCCTTGAATCGTTTCGTCTTGTTGCATGTGATTAGTCTAACGTCACGCACCTTGCCGACACTCGAAAAAAATTCCTCCAAATCTCTGGCGCGAATACGTTGTGACAGCTGCATACAAAAAACTGTGCGGGCATCTCTCTCCTCTGGACTCAAATCGGCTCGGGGCGACTGTTCACCAAGTCCATTCGGTGGCGTGCGACCCCGCTTGAAAGGTTTCGGCGAATAGCTACGGCGCCTGAATAAAAAACGAAATGTTTTATTAATATTCATTAGAATTGGCCAGTGCGGTTCAAGTTTTATTGACTAGTTTTGATATTTATTTAACTATGTAACAAGCCTCGATCTAAATAAAAGCCGCCCTCTATTTCCCTGTGATTTCCACTGATATATAAATACACATATAAAGACACAGCCCCAAACTTTGGAAGGGCACAAAGCCAACTTGTTTGCAGAGTGCGAAGTGGCATGCTTACTAGTCAGGCAGAGGAGGCTGCAACAGTTGAAAGGATCCCCAAGAGCTGAAAGGCAGCCCTAGCGATAACTTTGACGACTCTTTAAATTCTGACAGAATGGTCTGTAGGAGTTCGTAGCCGACGACGTCAACCTACTTTAGGCTGGCTCAAGGAATCTCTGTAGCATCGCTTGTAGGAACTTCGCTTGAAGAAGATACAGAAGCAAACTTCGGACGGCTCTTACTCAGATTAGCTAGTGATTTATTTTGACTAACGTGCGAAAAATTATCTAAACACCGTGCACAACAATACATACCTTTTATCTCTTGGATTGGGAATTGCTTTAGACCGACTCGGCTTCTCTCGGATCGGACTGAGTCTTCTCTCTTTGGACCGGCTTCGTCGATCGCCGGATCTACTCCGCCGACGATCGCGACCGCGATTCGTCTTGCGATCACCAGAACGACTCCTTCTACGATCACGTGACTTGCTGCCTCTTTTTTCGCGGGAACGACGCCGTTCGCGCTCTCGCGACCGATCCATTGAACGATGGCGTTCTTTCTCTGGTTCTCTTGAATAATTGTATTTGCTCTTGTCATCAGTTGTACGACTCCTTGACGGGCTTCTAAATTAAAAATTCAATTTCAAATACAACCGCCAACACTCAGTTAAACTACTGTTAGCTACTCACCTCGACGAATACCTCGACTTGGAGCTGTCATCCTTGCGGCCATTGCTCTGATTGTGGTTAGATGGTTGTCCAGTTTTTATCTGTTAATACTCAGTAAAGGTACAGCAAAGACGTTCAAAAATACGTCAACAATTTTTTGGTTGGATGAAGCAAATCGAAGAGTTTAAATTAGTAAAAGATCATAATGATTTTTGATTTTGTTTTATATGTAGGTACTGTTGATTAATACAAACACAACACAAAATTCTTTGAATAAGTGCTGTTGCTCTATTGACTCTTTTTATAGCGTAAACTTGAAACGCTATCGTAAAAAAAAATTTACTCTTTGGAGTTAGCATTTTTAATCCTCCCCTTGTATGCTGCCCGGACGAAATTTGTCAGGTATATCTGAAAATCAGTGGCATTTTGAAAAATGATGGGTACAAAGGATTCAACATTTTGTTTCCGAAAGTGTATAATAAAATATTTTGTTTTTTTTTTTTATTTATTTTTTTTTTATTTTTTTTTTTTTATATTCGTTATCGAACATTCACAAGTATTTATAACTTACCGAAAATTCCGGCTCATGTGTAAGTATTTAGAATGACCAATACAATCAATAGCAAATTGAGCTTAAAGGATTTCTGTAAAAAATATTTGTACCCTTGAGAAATGTTGATAGATTGTTTGATGTTATTCTGGTTCGAGAATAGATCAGACTAGGCATACACTTTGTTTTGTTATTGCAGAAAGTCAGAGCAGCAAAATTTAGAAAAAAAAACTCAAATGCTTATAAAACGTGAAAAAAAAAATACAACTAAAAGAAGAAAACAATGAAACAACCCCCACGCGGTATAGTTGCCAATTATTGTAAGGGAAGAGTTGGGAAACGAGAAAGTAAACACACAATCATTAGTGCGGAAAATTTAAGTACGAACGAAAAATGTAGTTGGAAATATACAAAGTTGGGTATTGCCAATAAAAAAGAGTTGAAAATGAGAGATTGATGTATGATTTTACGGAAAGTAGAATCTCATCTGAACTTGGTTGGCAAATGTACGCGCGGTACAAAGAACGAACTAATTCGTTTTCCATTAAGCAAAAAGAAGCGTCCGGGAGAGTCCGGAATCGCAAAAAATTACTTCCGAAAACGTTCCATTGGCATAATAAATACTCTTGTGGTGATTCTGAGGAGAGAATTTCGCTTCTCGATTTGAAGACAGAATCCACTCAAGAAGCACTCACACAAGTGTAGTTTGTGTATTTTATACAAGCCAGCTGGCAGCTGCCGAAGATTTCACGAACACTCTTGTGGATTCAATCAGAAGCAGTTTCATTGTTCCATTGGACTACAGAATGAGTGGATCCCCGAGTGAAACCAATGGAAAACGACATTAATTGAACAAACAAATATTTATTAAACTGTCAATGGTGCACGAATTGCGAACGCTTTGGGCTTTGTTCTTGATACATGTGTAAGTATTGGCCACAAACATTCGTTTGACAGGTATACAAAAATTATGCCGCATCGAAAGTCGTAAGTAAAGGTGTTTCTCTAGGTAATTTCTGGAATGTTTTTCAAAAGTTGCCAACGCATGAGGCAGTGGAAAAAAGGCGCGAAAAGCGGTCGCGAAATACGAGGGCAGTTTGATAAGTCGGTGACTTTTTGAATTTGTTGCTCAGTAACTGTAAATTTTTAGGCCCATTTTATTCACTCGAAGTTGAACACAACTCGGGGAGTTTTCCATTTTACTATCGTCAACTGTCATCTCTTGTTAGACTACTATTTTGAATAGCCGACGTTATTAACTTTCTCTTTGACAGCTATTTAAAGCTTAAACCTATACAATTTTAATAAAAATGGAAAAAAGTGAATTTCGTGTGCTGATTAAGCATTATTTTTTACGTAAAAAAAAAACCATCACCGAAACCAAGGAAAGGCTTCATAAATACTGTGGGGTATCTGCACTATCAATTTACTGAGTTTCGCTGTGCACATTTACTGAGTTTCGCCAGCACAAATGACGCCGAACGTTCAGGGGCCCTACTATGAAACTCGATTCTACTATTGATTCTATTCGAAAGATATTTGCGATTCTACTTTTAAATGGTACTCTCTATGGAAGTAGAATCGAATGCCGGTAATGCCAAACTATTTGCCCACAAATTTGCGATTTTCGAACGATTCTCGCATTATGGTTGACATAACCCAAACGAGTCTAGCAGTTTGTTTGGAATATCCCAAAAAAAGATCGTGAAACAATAAAATAATAATAAATAAACATGGACAGTGTCGCAATTTCGTTGGAGTCCGAAGGAAATCAGGAAAAAATCAACAAGTTGAACGAAGGCTAAGCGAAAAAAGGTTTTTCTATTGAGTATTTATTTCAAGACATTTTGAATCGAATAAAATAACTTTATTTCAGCTTTTTTTTTTTTAAACTACCTACCGCCTTTCGAAAGATGCCTTCATGTACTTGTCGAAAAATAAAATAAATAAATTTGTCAGTGTTGAAACTTTGTTTTGTTTATCTTTTTCCATCCCGCTGCACCATGCTGAGGTGACCTTCAGCATTCAAATCTTTGGACAAATTAGTCCACATATTTTCGGATTTTTGAAATCAATAACAATGAAATGATTCCCTGGTACAAAAAAAAACAAACATTATACATACATGTTACTATGTTTATAAAATATTCATGAGTTATTAATTTATATCTTTTATTTACTCACATTCTAAGAAAAAAAATCTTCTTAAATCGATCTCTCGCAAACACATTTGATGTAGAATGGTTATTTACGAATTCTAACAAATTTGACATGATCTTTCGGAAAAGGTAGTACCAATTTTGTACCAAGAAAACAAAAATATGGTTGGCAGTACTAGAGATGCTCGATTTTCGTTTTCATAACTTACTTATAGAATTACAGAGTAGCGATTTTCCGAATTCGAACAGTTTCACTTTAGATTCGAGTTACATAGTAGGGCCCCAGGACCCAAAGAGGTCGTTACGCCAGAAATTGTCGATAAAATAAATGGAATGATATTGGACGATCGATATCCGCGCAATGGGTGCCGCGCAACCGAATGGTTATTTCAAAAGATTGTTTAACGATGTTTAGCCGTTATCCCGAGGAGTTTTTGACCCGTTTGGTAATCGTTGACGAAACATGGATCCACCACAACACACCCGAGACCAAGGAACAATCAAAACAGTGGCTTTCTACAGGCGAATGTGCACCATAAAGTGGGTATTTCTTGGAAAAATGCTGGGCTAAGTGGCTCGAGCTAAAAGGTGATTATGTTGAGAAATAAACAACCTTTTGGCCAAAAAAATATGTATGTATTATCCAAAAAGTCACTGACTTATCAAACAACCCTCGTACATCAAAAATTCCACGCTACTATCGTTGAGTCACAAAATCTAAGTGAAACTGATTTTATTTAGCAATAGATCAAATTTTGACAGATAATCCCGATGCAATCCATTGCACAATGGTCCACAAGTACCTAAAGTTGGGGAAGTATAGGCTGATCCTAACCGTGTTGAAGAATTATAGTTAACTATCCAAGGACGGTTGCTTGACAAATGGGTTTTTAAATACCAAAAATAAAGTAACACGATGTGGATGTCCACAGTTTCTTCGTCATCGCCCAGAACTTTGCTATACCAGAAATATAAAGGCGCAACACGTCCGTACAGAAAAACAAGAACCAAGCCAAAGCTTTAGTTAGTGTTTTTTTTTTGCCGAAATAGAAGGGACGCACAATTTTGTGCTGAATTGAAAAACTTCCTCTCGGATATCTGTTAGACGGTGAGTAGAGGTGGGTCCCATTAATTCAGACCAAGAAAGCTTAACTTTACAGTTACAGTTACTGTTCTAATTCCTAGAGTAAGAATAGTAAGTAGAACCTGAGCCAATGTTCTGTAACCGTAACGCATGCGATAAATTTTCGCATCGAAAACATAGGAACAATTTTTATAATTTGTATTTCAAAAATAGTTATATATCGATATTGACAGATGTATGTACCTCTTTTTGCTGGCCGGGAAAATTAGGTAAACATTTTTTAGTTCCATTGGCAGAAAAACTCTTGCAGTTATTCGTTTTCTTTATGTGAATTGGCAATGCCTCTCGTGTATACCTCGAAACTCGAACCTTGAACCCACGCCTCTCTTGTCACAAACAAACAATCGAACTACTACACGATAGTCACCGCCAATAAAATTGCCAGTTTATAATTGATAGTTCATATTGGCGGTGACATGTACGCAATACATCAAAAATATGGCGAGTATTATATTCTACCCGAGTTCACGAAAGAGTTTCATTTTTTTTATCAAGTAGACCTGATTTAGGTGCACATTCGATATTACTGGTCCTACATCATCAACCTAACACATATGACTAATACCTAGCTCTTCCAAATCCAGTCCAAAGACAAACAAAGTGCACTAAGAATTGTATTGATTTGACACAGTTTATCCGTACGCAGCTGGAACATTTTGTGTTGGATCGTATGACTCTTCGTGGAGAACCGTCAGCTCCCCTTCTGTAATGGGTGTAGTCCCAGTGTTTATCGCCAGAGTATTTTTTAAATTAGTAGATAAATCCCTTTTTGCTTTAACCATAAAAGAACACTGACAAGAATGCAAATCCTACTTTCAAATTTAACATAAGAAATATGCCTGAATCACAGAATGTATGTATGTAGTTCGATTTATAAGATTTCATTAAAATAGTGGGAATCATACGCAATGGCAAGCAATGGAGTGTGAACACACAAATAAAAAATTAAACCGAAAAATCTGCACATTGCATAATTCGTAATGTAAGAAATACCAATAAAGAGAACAATTTGGACTTTTATTCGGATGCATGCGAGAAATCTGACAGCAAATGAGAGAATCCCATATACGTATGGGAAAGGGTTAAAAATACAGTGCAATGATTTCATGTTTTCAGAAACAGAAGTCACACAGGTCCAGTAGCATTTTAAAAGCCTTAATCAGTTTTATAAAACCGCGCATATAATGACGAAAAAATAAAGATTTTTGTCTTTTCATTAGATTACTAATTTACTCACTGTATAATCATTCTGTTTCATTTTTGTCAGATTAAATTAATTGCAAAGCTCCAAGAATCCAAACACCAAGAATTAAGGATATAATCTGCCCAACAGATGGCTCTGGAGGTAAGCGATATTGGGGAAACAACCCTTTTTGGGGATGACGTTTTGTCACTGCAGCTTTAAAAAAAAAGCTACGCCAACAGCCAGTAAGTTAACGAAACGTGGCGTCAAAGAAGCAATTTCAATTCTCAAGAATTTAACTTTAACTATGAGGAATGGTAGCGGCCCATATCTGCGGCTTTCTTATCCAGAAATCTATCGCTTGCCTAGTGGCGACAAGTGGTTCAAACGACACGTGTCAAACATCAAACATTGTAGATATTCATAATTCCATTTGAGGAAAAAACTATGATTTCACTTGAATGGAGACATTAACATTTTTATTTGACATACATAGCTTTGGCAGTGCAAATCAGCCCCCGGGTGCTGATGGTCTTTTGTGCCCTTGGTCTTTTATCATTAAGGTTGCGTTAAATTTCTGGTCTCTACCAAAAGTCCAGCAATAATTACATATCAATTCTCACTCTTATCGCTTGCCGATTGGTAAAACGGACTGTACCCAGGTGGACTTATTTAAGTCGCTTGGTAGGGACTAGCAGGACCCCAAATACGGGCATACATTTAAATTTTGTGTGACATAATAGATACCTTTCTCAGATTACAGTGGTCATTTGTCAAATTCTTGAACAAATTTAAATTGGTTGTATTATTTATAGAATTCCAAAAAGCCTACTGTATAAATATGCGTTGAATATGTGAAATAAGTATAAAATGTCGCCCGATGGCACATTTATTCAGCGCAGACGACATTGCGCTTTTCAGATTTGTAAAATGAAAAACTAAAAATAAATTAATTTGCATTTGCATGCCCTTTCTGTAGCAGTAGTTTTATTTAAATATTTTCTTTAACACACAAATAGATACTCCTTAATTTCATTGGAATCATGTTTAAACTAGACTAGGGTGGAGCGTAAGGAGCAGTAAAGTTAAAAATGCATCATCACCGAAATGGTTGTTTGAATTTATTTGGGATTTGGGTGAATCAACATCTAAAACGCTCCACCCTAGTGCACAATTTAAGATGAAGCTGCGAGCTTGTTGCTTAAATTTACGAGTGATTTTGGAAAGTTTCGACAAGTAAAGAAGTTGAACACCTGGTGTAATTGTTCGCCCTATTTGGAGATTGGGAGGAAAGGTTTACCAGCGCCGAGCAGCTACACATTGTCCAAAACATTTCGGATTTTTCTGCCAGATTAATAACGCAATAACGTCAACTGCAACCGGGTAAATAAGATTGTTTTTGGACTTGCAGTGCTAAAGAATGTGTTGTTCCAATGATTCACATGTAAAAGGAACATTGTAGAAAAACGATCATGAAAATCCCTCAGCATCCACCTGTGAAATGGTTCAAGAAAATCGGAAACAATTTTTTTTTGCTTTCTATGTTGTTTGGCAGCACTTTGCACGTCTTTCATTTTTGGTGTACATTTGAACGTGTCATTTAAAACATGAAACTAGAAAATCACAAAGAAATAATCGCGTGCTTTGAAGGACTAGGAATGAAAACAATTAAGCCCAAGGCCAGCTGCACTCGAAATCGAATCTAGTACGTTAATAAATAAGCTATTTCGTATCGCAGTAAACCGACGGCATAATTATCCGAAATGTTTTGCACAATACCCAAGATTGGTTGACGACATAAAGAACGAACGCAATACAGCCATATCTGCTTAATCCGGAGCGTGCGTTCCCCGCGACGGTAGAATGTATCTAAATTAGATGCCTGAAAAGAAATAAACTGCCTGATAAAAGGAAAATCTAGCGAACTCGTTTCTTACCTAGTTTGTAAACAACGGGTTGACATGGCGGAGCAATTCGTACGAGTCTAGAATTCAGTGGAAAGTTAACATGAACTATAAACTGAACTGAAGACTTAGAACAATATATTTATATTTAAATTATGTGTAAAAGTAAATTGGGATGTAGATAATAAAATTGCTCCAAAAGAATAAACGTTAGGTATGTAAAACAAATTGTCGTTGCCGGGGGCATCAAGTAAGGTACATCTTGACATTTATATTGTCAATAATACTATGCCCATGATTTCGTACTCGTTTCTGAAGAAGGCATTTGTCAGAAAATGCAATGTTCTTTGCAGTTTTCAACAAACTTTATGCCAAAAAAAAAACAAGCAGATACCAACACGTGTATCAAAATGTTGACACAATTAACAAGAGCGGTAATAAAGACAGCGTATAAGCAATTGTAAGTAGAAAACACTTGTATTGATTTACAATTATGTTTATAATGAAGAAATTACCGAAAAAAAACAATGCTATTGTTGCAGCAGTATTTGAAAACTCATTGCGATTCAATTTCGCAAGGTTTTTTAATAATTAAACCAAAAAACATTATATTTTGTTAAATGTTTTATATAACAAATGAATAGTCAGTGTTGCGACCAAGTGCCCTGTATCCATTTCCTGGTAACTGCACATATCTGACGCACAAAAAACATCAGTACATTGCAACGTCAATACAAATTTATTAAAATTGATCCACTCCACTTACGCCTTTTTGATATGGTTCTTCCAACATGGCTTCTATATCAAAGTCATCAGCCATTTTAAGTTTTATTTAAATAATCCGCTTCTCATACAATTATTCGATGAAATAAGACACCACTTTGTCCGTGGATTGCTGTCTATAATTTATAAAAACCAAATTATAAACTACAAGAAATATTTTACACTCGGAACACACGGCAATTGAAAAAAACGTATTTCGGTGAAACAACAGAAAATAATGCTGGAAGTGAAATTTTATGTCGTAGAAAATTTATGTAGAAGGTTTAGTACAAAGATAATGGAATACAGAGATATATATCTTTCCAGTGGAAAGGCGGCTGCCTACAAGCTGTTTTCCAGAAAAATTCATGAAGTCACACACACCTGCTCATTTCTATTATAGTATATGTGAGTTCATGAATTGGACTTTACTGCAAGAATAAAGTATTTTCTAATGTGTATTTCACTATTTTTTTTAGTTTAATCAACACCTCCACAAAATCCAAACAAATACAATATGAAACACAAAACAATTAAGCACCGCGATACTCGTAAAAGAAAGATGATTCGCGGTCGGTCATGAGCAACATGCTTTTTTGTTCGTCACACGTATTCACAGACGGGGGTTGAAATTACAAAAACAACAATGTAAACAAATGGGTTTTGGGGGGATAGACGTACGAAAGATAGCCATCTCTTTTATTCATTCATCTCTGGTTTAGTATGAGTAGCAACATATTTTCATACTTTCCAATAATTTAGCTATTTGGATGGACAATTTGTTGTGAAATGGAAATACGACTAGTACTTCCAGGGGTGTCACATGACCGCGAAAATTTGTAGCCATCTTTCCAGTGAGAAACAATTCACCACAAACTAATTTCACCAGAGTTGGGTTTGTTTTCTTAACTTTCTCAATCCGTGCGTCAAGTAATAAGCTTTTCACACCAAGCCCAAAACCGGGTTTTCGCCAAAACACACGAAAACTTCATCGAAAACAGAAGTTTTCCCATACATATTTCAGTTTTCAAAACGAGTCGTTTGCACTCGTTTTCCGCGAAAACACCACGAAAACGACTTCCAATCGTTGGGTTGTAGGAACAAACACACCTTTTGCAATGTTCAGAAAAATGGCTGACCGAAAAAATGTCACAATTCACATCTTAAAATCATTTCCACAATTAATTGATGGGCTAATATTGTTTTTAAATGCACTAAATTAATTTTGTGTGTTAATTAATGCGATCGAAACTTGTAACCACAAAAGTTTGCACCGAAGTTTAACGACTAGAAGTGTCTCACAGCTGATTGAAATGTCAAACGAAAACGAGTTGGTGGTCGGTGTGAATGCATCGACGAGTTTTCGAGGAAAACCCGGTTTTGGGCTTGGTGTGAAAAGCATATAAGAAAGAATCAAATTTGCATTTAAGCTTTTTAGGCTGTTTTTCAATTGCGTTAAATTATTATCTTCGGCTAATTGTCTGATATAATATCTGTAAGTGATGAAGGAGAAGCTTCAATTTTAAAACAGAGCTATCCCCAATCACGAATTTTCATGTGAAAATTTAGGTTTCGCTTATTCTTAAACGTTACTAAATCCGGAGCAAAAGTAAACGTAAAAAAATTAGCCCCATGATATTTCATTTTCTTACTCTCGAAACAGGATACTTTTTTAACAAAAAAAAAATAATTTTTCATAACGAAGGCGTTTGCACATTATTAATAATTATGAAGCACAATTGACACACGGCCTAAGAAGTTATAGGCTGACAATTCGGGGAAAGAGATATACCTTTACTTTTTTTGCTGTCCAGTTCAAGTCCGATTTCTCATTATTACGCCTCTAATAACATCGACTACCGACAAACGGATTTTTCTGTCCTTTCTTACACGGTCACACATTCCTATCACGCAAAATTAAAGGGATGCTAAATACTAAATAGCCGTGTGACCGAAAGGGACAGCATTACCTAACACGCAAAAAAACGTGACACGTATTTAGGTCGGCCATCTTGTTTGCGTGATAGGAATTATAGGAAAGCTCTGCTTGTTGATATTTTTATAGCGATGACTAAAGAAATTCCGCATTCCTATAAAACAATATATGGCTTCCGGAAATGATGATCGGACAATTATTTATTTTTTTCGTGTAACTGATTGATGAATTGTTGGTTTATTTTACTGAAACTAATAACCAATCACATTTCACATGTTCCAAATCAGAATGATTAATGTTTTCAAGCAATTGCAGAAATGTTGGTGAGCGGAACCTGTATCATTTCCGTTTTACGTATCTATATGTAATCTATCTACAATTATGGGTAGAGCACCCATGACACCTTTTATAGTATAAACGGATCTCTCTTTTCGGTTTTGTTGCAAAGTTGCGCGTGCGTGATGGTGTAAATGCGGTTTAATGATGTACCTAAATGCAGTTTTATTGTATAGTTTCAAAATCAATTTGTGTACTGAAAAAAAACTCAAGTGCTCGCAAGACTTCGCCAAATTAAAGTCGGCAAGGGCTTCAGTTCTTGAGAATATACTTGACATATAATGGTTCTCGCTCACACTCTGTGAGACCGCAGCAATATTTATGGCAAACATAATGGAATACAGAGTTATCTAACTTTCCAATGGAAGGACGGCCTAGCTGTTTTCCAAAAAAATTCATGAAGTCGCATACACTTGCTCATTTCTATTCTAGGATATGTGAGTTCGTGAATTGGAATTTAATGCAATAATTCGGTATTCTCTACTTTGTATTTCACAATATTTTTCAATTTAATCAAAACCTCCACAAAAACCAAGCAAATTCAATACAAAACATAAAAAAAATTAAACACCGCCATGCTCATAAAAGAAATATGTTTCGCGGGCGGCCAAGAGCAACATGCTTTTTTGTTGCTCACACGTATAAAAATTACAAAAACAACAATGTAAACAAATCGGAAGATATCCACCTCTTTTAACCACATTCATCTCTGATATATGGACATTTGTATATTAACCATAATAATATTAAATATTTCACTTTCATACTCTCTTCGAAAAACCAAAATCAATACAGAATTTGTGAAAGTTACTTCTTTCCCTCATTTAACCAAATGCCTTTTTAATTTTTTACCTTTTTTTTAAGAAATGTCATGCTCTCGCATTATATTTTAATAGTAAATACATAGTTGTGGAGCTAGGCAATGAGCCTGTATTTATATGCAATTTCAATATAATTAAATGAACTGCACAAATTTAACATTAAAATAAAAAAAATACCTAGATGATAGTACAGAACAGGGAACAGATATTTTTATGTTATTTTTGTTAAGTTTTCCATATATTTCCAACTGTTTTTTATAGGATTAATATATTTAACTTTTTATAGAAACCAAATTGAAAAAAAAAAATGCCATTCCACGAATAATACTAAATTTAGTCTAAAAATTATGAACCTTCTGTTTGACCTAATATATCGTCCATTATTTAAGTAAAATGATAAAGATTAACCAAATAGACCTAAGTGTGCAAATGTCAAAAACAACTACAATTGCCGACCTTATGCGACTACTTAACTCTTTTAGTTATTGTGTGCACAAGAGAGCCAGCAGATGTATCAATACCAATAATGTTTCTCCTATCAAATCCAGGAATGACATATCGTCTTTTATTTTTGACACACACATTCAAGTCGCTAGATCTAAGCAAACTGTCCGATTCGCTAAGCGAATCGAATCGCTGGTAGATACACCTACCCAGGTAGATACATATTTTCAATGGAAAAATTTTGCATCTGAACGATTCTTTTACCAACCATACAAATCTAGTACAAGTAACCAGATCCTTTAATCAGTATAAAAATAATCAGCCATATTGGGCTTAAATTTTTCTCCTTGGGATTCGTTTAGTGCTTAGTATTGGCATTCGGGAATAAAAAGTTAGTGCAGAAGAAAAATAAATAATAAAACAGAAGTGACGGTTGAGAAAAAAGTAATTATCTTGTGCGGATTAACAAATTTAATTTATGTTGTTGAAAATTTGGTGGTAGTGTATGTGGCTTTCCCAGTGGTAAAAGAAACAAAGTCACAAAGTAAACATATCTGAAGTATTGACCGATTGGAACCTTTCATGGTTTTGCCAAATATATTTTTTATGGAGTATACGTGCATCTAAACTATGAAAATTTTTTCGAATGAATACACAGATTCATCAGCTGTGTTAAAAAATTACAATTATTGCATATGATATCAACAGATATTCATTAAATAGATTATTCCAAGCTTGAATATAAACATTTGCTAGATATAGAAGTGATAATTTTTCGATATATTTTTTTTTTCTCCAATTTTATTTTGGCAAAACAAAAGTAAGTAAAGTTTTTAACATGTGCCATTAAACAATCGGATTAAAGGGGAAAAATAAACTATTTCCAACTATTATTTGTTTATAAATTGTGTTCTTATAGCCGGTTTCAACTATTTTAATCTGGCAAATTCTGTGCGATTTTTTTTTTCATACGGCAGTGATTTTCAATAATTTTTTTTTTTTACCATATATGTTCGAAAGATGGCAGTTTTGCGGATAAAAATAATTCCAATTTTGCATAAATTGGAACAGGTTATAGGAAGTAATCGATTATTTTGAAGTAATAATACTATCGGGTGGATGATAAAAAAAAAATCGTGTACTTTTTTTTTTAAGTATCTATTTTGATTATTTTTTTCTTGTGTTGGTTTCTGTTCTGATGCGCATCAGATGGTTTAGACCACCGGCTATCTAGCTGCTTGCTTCGATAGATATTTTTAACTTAAGTCATCATGTGAAGAACCGGACGGTAGAATTGAGCACATGCGTGACAAATTTGTTATTGAATTTCACCAAGGGCTTGGTTCACTCTTGAACTTGAAATTATACCTAAACTGTTTGGTTTTAGCGAAAGCTTCAATCAGTGATAAGAAAGTCGAATAGAACGACACATTTGGGTTAACAACAGCTGTCGGAACAGGTTAGATAAGCAAGGTGCAGCAACATTGTCTTCAGCGAATGCCCTGGTCCAACGTGTTTTCGTTTTTAGGGTGTGGAATTGTCAAAGAAAAAATTCTTTAGAATGTTTTATTCCTCATGTGATTTAATATGATCTGGATGAACTTGAATATTGATGCTTATTATGGTTTTAAGGTTATTCCCTGAAGCAATAAGTCGGAAACCCCTCTTCGGTATTGGGTGTACGACAGTATATATTTATTTATGAATGAGTATGAGTACTGTGTGTGTGCTGTGAACAGATTTGCTACACCTTTGTTGTCCCGCGAACAGGTGCAACAGCCAAAACAAGAAGAAAGGAGTAAAATCCAGTTCCGGACAATTCGGAATTCGGAATTTCCATGGGGGATACGTATACTAAAAGACGAATGGCAAGCGTTTACTTAGACACTTCACTGATCTTTTTAAACAAATTTGAAGGTTTAATGTATAGTTTGAATGTGTGCTCATATATATTTTAAACCTTGTGATGGGCGTTGTCAATAGCCGTCAATCTTAAACATGTCGATCCAACATACTGGAGAGAACATAAGAATGGTAAATTCAGGAACTAACACAGCTCTCATGAGATGACTGCCACTTGATACCTCATTTTAGTGAAAACTC
This sequence comes from Cheilosia vernalis, assembly GCA_949126925.1. Taxonomy (NCBI): domain Eukaryota; kingdom Metazoa; phylum Arthropoda; class Insecta; order Diptera; family Syrphidae; genus Cheilosia; species Cheilosia vernalis. The sequence goes on along the minus strand of OX421362.1, from coordinate 19,186,661 downwards.
GTGGTCATGTCTTTGCATGCCGTAGCATATAATAAGAGGAAACAACAATTAAACTGTTAGAATATGATCTGTAAACTTTCATAATCTAAACAATAATGTAATGTTCTCACTGTTAGTTGCTACTTGCATGTACGATTCGTTTTTCTAACTATAATTCCCTTCCTTAATGCCATGGAAGGGAATATATACATTTATTAATTTTTTGTTATTTTATTAACTTGCAACAAAACGATCCTTCATTCTTAAAACACCATCTTGGAAAAAATACAGCACGATTGTCATGTCCAAAGGAAGAATCCTACAATACCGACCAGAAGTAAATATCATTAAACCGATGTTCCAATAAAAATCATAGGGACAGGCCAAAAACTGACTGATGCAAACAACACCAGCATTGCCAACTTAATGCTCTGCCGTGCGCATTTTCTAAGACGGTAGGCGTGTCAGATCCATAGGTGTTAGGAAGTACCTAAAGTAGGAGAGTTGTGATCGCAGTCGGGATCGTTATCGTTAGCAACAGTAATTGACAGTAAAAGCTAAGTTACAGAAGCAGTTGTACGTTCTGATACTCCCTTACACGTTACTCGCAGTTAACCAACAGGCACTGCAATGGAAATAAAATAGTTAACATTGTAACATATTTACTACTAGGTATCTCTGGTAAATATGCTTTCATAATACCGGGTGAGACCACATTACTATGCTGGAAGTGCAAGTTACTAAAGCAAGCTCCCACGGCACTGCAAACACAGCGCCTAAGGAATTTATTTATCAAGAGTGTTTGCGAAGTCCTTCCTTTCACAGATGGGCTATCTCTTTGCTTTAAACTTCAAAAATAAATAATAAATCCCAATTCAACGAACTCGTCAAACACCGATGACAACAAAATAATTCTTGTTCCATCAAAAATGCCAGCAATGCCATAACGAAATTTCAATAAAGTGCATATGGGCATATAATGATTTATGATGGCATTCGTGCTTATTGTCCCATTACACTATATGCTATTTGGTCATTTTTATCTGTCAAAATCAGACTGGTCATATGTGGCATTCAGGGCGTTAGGGCAAATGTGATATGCCCATTACATTGTATGACCATATTTTGACAGGAGAATTGTCAGAAATCCTAGTCTAATCCTACCTTGAGACCAACACCAACTTCGGCGGATTTCCCGTTGATACAAGCTGTTTTTTTTTTTTGTTTGGATTTTTCTGCATCAGTCATCTGACTGTTTGTTTCGCTTCTTACTGTTTTATATTGTGATGACCACGTGTGAGTTACAAATTATACGCCGCAATTCGACAATGAGCTTCATATTAATCGTCTTCACTAAACATTTCCAAAATCTGTTCCATTTTTTTCCGTTGAAGTAAAAGCAAAAATGTAATCAAACGAAGCACAGCTTGACAGAATAGGCGGCAGCCATGTTTTTGTGGCTCTGTTTCTGTTTCAGTTTTGTGTACCTACCCTCAAAAACAGAATTTAGTACAGAAAGAAAAAACTTTTTATGTTTCATGTCGTTTTCCATTGGGACCAAAAATCAATCTTTTTTTTTTTTTGATTTAAATCACTTTTCATGTTCCATTGGGACCAAAAATCAATTTTTTTTTCGATTCGGAGCACTTTTTGCAGATCTCGATATTTTTTTAGATCTACACACACTCACAATACCAACATACCTCGCGCAGCTGTTTTATGTCATTTTTAAGAAGTTTGTTTTCAAGGCAAATGGGCGAAGTTTCGTGAAAACCAAAATAAGGAAATAACATTAATAGCCATGGATATAATTTAGGAGGAACTATTCTCTTCATAGTGGCTTAGTGGTTAGTGTGTTGGACTTCTAAGCAAGGGGTCCCAGGTTTGAATCCCGCAAAAACCCAAATTCCAACTCAGGGTTTATTTTCACTGCGCCACCTCTCGTGAACGTCTGAGAGTTTATCTTGAAAGAGCTTCTCAATTTTCTTTCATGAAATCTGTCAAATTTGATCGCGTTGCAAGAACGACAATATGAAACGAAATGTAGTGTGGGAATTTCATATCATGAAATTTCATTCGTTGAAATGTCGTTGAGCAGAGCACATCGTTGCGTTCTCGCATTAAATGCCATGAAGGAGTTAGAAGAATTGCGGAAACGAGCTGAGAAAAGAAAAAGTAGGTTTTGGGTAAATCCATTTCTGGAAAAAGGGAAATTTAGAGGAACATTTATTGAAAGAAGAACATTTATTGTGGGAAGATGACGAGTTTCGCAATTTTTTCTCCACAACGTAGGCTGTTCGAAGGTTTCTCATTTCTTTTTTAGCTCTTCGGTGTCCTTGCCACTTTCCATGGACAATTGCAACCATGCATTTCTTTTAAGGTCCAACCTTTTGTAGTCTTTACTTTTATAGTTCCATAAACACTCGAATTTTTCATAATTGTTTATAAATTGAAGCACTTCTTCTACTCGCCACTCAGCCATCGCGGGAAAAAAACAAGAAATAATAACCAACTATTTCCACTATTATTTAAATTTCAATACCTATTCATTGTTAGCAAATAAGATCTGTCTTGATCGACATGCAAAACTATAATGCCCATGTGACTACATCCTACCTACATCCATTCTCTATTCCCACTTACCATATCCTTGTAAATGACTATACTTGTCTCGTTTTTAATCAAATACCTAGTTTCAGCGCTAGAACCTACAAGCGACCATTCGCCACTCAGCCATCGTGAAAATGTAAAACAAGTGTCAAACTGCACAGAAATTGCAGCCCATTTCATGAAATCAATTCCAAGAAATGAGCTGTGAAATACTTTTCATGAAATTGGTTTTTTCATGAAATTTGTGGTCTCCACGTGCAATCTGTCATTTCATGAAAAATATCAGGCAAAGGAAATTGCAGGTGAAGACACCGTGTTATATTTTTTGAAGTGGATGGATGGATGAATGAAGCTGAAGTCGATGTGGGTGTACCTACAATGATTTTTCTTTGATGTGGATGACTTCGGAGTTAAACCAATTTGTGCACCACCCAAGACTTTTCCTTTCGGACTTATCATTTTTTCGTAGCTAAGAAGATTTGAAACAACTTCTTCCAAATTTGACAAATACTTTTGTTTGAATGAGCCTCCTCCAGACCTTCACACTCCTTCTTGTTGTGAAGAAGTTTTGTTTTGACTTTGAATTTAATCTGGGCTATCACAGAATCCGTCGTATTCGGAATTTTGCTACGAACCCCGAAAGAACTATCATAGAATCCGTAGTAGGGGAAAATTTTTGCTACGAATTTAGTCGTAGGGGAAATTGATGGATATGAATTTCGAAATTCCAGCAAACATTTACTTTACGACGGATTCTATGATAGTTCTTACGGGGTTCGTAGCAAAATTCCGAATACGACTGATTCTGTGATAGACGTGAATATCAGACCTAACCTGTGAAATATGTGCATTAAGCTAATTAAATTTGTATAGTATTAAGTTATAGACTTAATTTTTGCCACTCTTTTCCATCTCTTGATTTTGGTCCTAAGCTATTAAGGTTTAGAGCAATAGAGTCCCATTCAACTTTTGTATCAACATTTAAGACTTTGAAGTCCCTTGGCCAGCGAAGGTTTTTTTTCCATTATTTCAACTAAAGTCTTAAATTTTCAAAACATATAATACACTAACTAATAGGTTCTCTTTTTGGTTCAAACGTCAAAAAAACGTGTGGGATAATAATGTCGGCTGATAGTGGCCAGAGTACTGTCTTGTTCAAATATTATTAAAAAGCGCACAATTCCCATCATTTAACTACTCAGCTTTTACCAAATACGAAATTGTGTAAAACACCATTTTAAAATTCTAAAATGTTTTTATCCTGTTTTTCTGCACTTTATTATACACTTTTCAATATTTTCTTAACATAATTTTGCTGCAGCCGTAAAAAATCTGTTTACAAATGTTTTAGCTGTCACTTGGTTGTCGAATTTTTTTTTTTTTCCTTCAAGTTGCCAATTTTTTTTTTGTATGTTTTCGCATGTTACATGGATTATAATTGACATAACACCCATAGGAAAACAAAATGGCGGAATTTAAAAAAAAAATCGGGGGAGGTCAGCGGCAAGAGGATTGCGAGTTGGGGATCTCGGTATGATTTGTCTAAGATGCTGGCTGTAATGAATGATCATCTATGAACTCTTGAAATTGTGTTGCCTAATTGTTTGTTGTTTTACCCCCGCGTTAATAAAAAAATGTTATCCGCTCTCTAACACGTGTTTTAGCTGGCAGACGGATAGTGACCCTATCCGTTTGTTAACTTTTCTTATTAATAAACATATTCCATCTACATATTAGCTATTCGCTCTTTATCACTTAACGCACGACAGCACTACACGGAATTGTACATCTGTCATATTTCGTTTTCCAAGCGGTTGTTGCGCTCAGAAATTCACCGATTCTCTCTCAGATTCTCTCTTGTAGGATGTTCAGATTTCACGCGTCATTCGAATATTGATGGCTTGTCATTTGCAAATTATTTATGTTCCGAGTATATATTTTATATTTAATTATTGTTCGAAATGTGGACTCAAATTTATCTACACAAATTTCCAAACCTAATATAAACAAAAACCTTAACTTTTGGTATTCGTAACACCGAAAAGGATTCGAGATTTTGTAAAGTCCCTCACCCTCTCTGAGTTAAAAAGTTATCCGCTCTCTCTCTATACGCCGAGTTCGGCGAGTTAAGTTATCCGCTCGTTATTACATGTCAGTGAAACCAAACACACGTTTATTAATAGGAATTTGAAGCTAACGTGTGTGCTAGGGCTAACTCGCGGCTCCAGGAATTTTTTGGGGATTTATTTCATGTGAAATTTCATGTGAAATAAATCCCCACCTCCATACAAATTTTGGGGGGCTATTTCATTTTCTATTTGGGGGGGTTATTTCCTGGAGCCCTAACTCGCCGCTGCTCGTCGTTTATTAATACGGGGGTTAATTTCTTACTTTTTTTTTTAAATTCACTCCAAGTCATAAATAAATTCCTTATGAAGCTGTCAAAAAACATTCCGTAAATGCCTTAAAAATGTACCATTCCAATGGATACCTCGCTAGGGCGATTATCAGTTAATCCTGCAGAATCTGGTTGCTGGACGGTGAAGCTATGTATATAGTAATTTTAAATCTCCTGACTTGCTGTAACAACAAACATTTTATTCAACGAATACGTCCAAGTATAACTCTCGACTTGAGTAGAATGGTTCTCAGATGTAGTGCCTTCTCAATAAAAAAATGTACAAACATTTTGTTAAAAAAGAAATAAAATTCTGACCAATCGATATTAAATCCACTAGAATCTTTGCAATTAGTTGGCTCCCTCGCTATCAGTTTTTGAGCTGTTCTGATAGATATTCTGCGCCCCATCTTGGTAACTTAGTGGTTATAGTGAACAGCTGACAAGCTTGGGGGTGAAGGCCTGCAATGCTTATGCGAATGATGTTGCTTTTGACGTTTAAAAAAACACCTTAAAAAAACTCAAATGTCGTTTTCCATTGGGACAGAAAAAACACTTTTTTTCAGATTCCGAGCAGTTTTCCTTTCTGCTCTCGAAATCAGCTGGCTGTCAGATTTCATGTTCCATTGGCCGTCAAAAAAGCACGGTTTTTCAGAGTCATTTCATCTACCAACTGTTCACATTAAAATAACCTCATCACGGTGACAGAACAGCAAACTTATTTTCATTGAAGATCCGGGAGAATTGCCTCCGAAATTCAGAATTGCTCTTTTCAATGAAATTCGTTCTAGCCCTTTTGTACTTTAATAATTGAAATAAAACATTCAATGAGTTCAACGCAATTCCTTAAAAATATCCCGGAAACTTCTGTCGTGTTAAGAATTGGCCTGAAAGTGTCATTTTTTCCTCAATGAAACATAGAAAACACAGAAAGAGCACTTCTAGATTTGATCTTTCGATAGAACGGCAAACGCCACTAGACTGTCGCCCTCTCTTAGGGACAATAAAAAATATTCTTCAATGCCCCAAGAATGGCTACTTGGTCAAAAAGCTTTACTTATTTGTAGATATGTATATGAGTCTTTGCCAAATACAACCACAGTTAAAATTTGCCACAATTAAGTTAGGTTATGTCTCGAAAGTTAGTCACTTTACACTTTTGTTTTAATATATTGGTTTTTGTTAACAGACTGGCTCGGTATAGTGACACCAGAGGAGCGGAGTCTCCCGAAAGTGTACAAGACAGTGGAGGTATTTGTTGGTGGACTCCCTGGAATACTATGGGTTGTTTTGGTTCTCCTGGCTCGAAGCAAGCGGATGCCAATCCTGATGATTCAAAAAGTCAAAAACGCCGCAGCGACGCAATATCTAAGCAATTACAAAAAGATAAACAGTTATATAGAGCAACTCATAGATTGTTGCTGTTGGGGGCTGGCGAATCTGGCAAATCAACAATAGTAAAACAAATGCGTATACTTCACGTAAATGGATTTTCCGAACGAGAAAAGAAACAAAAAGTCGATGATATTAAGAAGAATATACGAGATGCAATTTTGGTAAGTTGTCGGTTCGAGTACCTAGTTTGTTATATTTTCATATTTGTTCAAAGGTTGCTTTGTTTATGTTTTATGTGGTGTCTTTTTTTTTTTTTTTTTAATTACAGACTATAACCGGGGCTATGAGCACATTGAATCCACCTGTAGCTTTGGAAAAGAAGGAAAACGAGTCTAGAGTTGAATATCTCCAAGATTGTGCTTCAAGTAAGTTTATGCCGAGTGGTATCATTTTGGCTCTTCTACATAATACTCTAAACTCTAAAGCAACATCACTTCTTTTGTAAAACTGTCGAACCCCATCTATCAACTCATCCGTTTTTTTTTTTTCCTCTGCCAGGATTTGTAAGTTTTGCTTTTGTCCTCGTTATCTTCCAAATATTGAAGAGTTTATTTTTCTCTAGCTTATATCGATCTTTAATAAATTTTATTATGAACTCACACTTTTTATTGTACCAGCATTGCGATCCAATTACATTTGCCCATAAAGGGGTCCGATCGGCATGAAACACAAGGCTTTTCTTTTAGATTTAGGCCGGCATTCTGTACCTGATAATTTATTTTGACAAATTTATTTTTGTATTCTTTCTTTAAATGACAACTTGCATATATTTATATTTCTAGGTTCCGACTTCAACTATCCATTAGAGTTTTATGAATGCACTGAAGAACTTTGGAAAGACCGTGGTGTCCAGCAAACTTTTGAGAGGTCAAATGAGTACCAATTAATCGATTGTGCGAAATAGTAAGTAAAATCTGACATTAGTTACTTATTTTGTGTTATATGTCAGTTAAATAAATTTAGCTTGTATGTATTTGTTATTTAATTGTAACAGTTGTTCCAATGGTAGAGTATTTCGTTTTACCAAAAATTTACGAGTTCAAATTACAAGCGCCAATGTTCTGGACGCTTCACTTCAAGCAGACGAAACAGGAACGAGTTCCAAATTTTCCTTGTTGTTTGCTGGTTAAATAATAATAAATTTCGGATTCTCCTGTCTTATCTGTCCCCATTTCCGCAATTCATTATAACCCTCGTGTTTATAAACAAATGTGCACAAGGGAGATAGCTAGTACACGTCAGATAGCATATGAAAATTTGACGCAACTGCTAAGTAAAGAGTTGAAAACTTTTTTGCAGGGGCTAAAAGTAGTCCCAAGTCATGACCTCTTTAGCTCGTGCCCCTGCTCATCATAAAGAAATAAATTACAAAAAGTAAAAACGCCTTTGAATTGTTTAACTTTTAATTGTTAATACATTCTACCGCCCTAAAGATTGTACGCCCCACTGCACCCACACAGATCAAGTATGTACGTGCACACAATGCACAAGTGTTTTGGGCATAAAGTATGACAGTAGAAACGAAAAAGAGTACCAAGTTCCCAAAGTAACTGAATGAACAATTTATTGCTAATTTCGTTAACAATAGACAACTGAAGGTTGGCCCCCGATTAGCAGAACTAAATTTTCATCGGTTCCTGTCAATGTGGACAAAACTCGTTAGAAAGAAATATAATTCTTTCTGTCAGTGGTTTGTATGTGTCAAGCGTCAGCAGCTAAATTAAAAAAATCAATGCTGCCAATTGCATTTGTTTAAATTCACTGCGCACTGGATCTATAAAAAAAAATAGTCACTTGTTGTTGCTCATGTGTGTGTTTGGGAATCAGGTTTTTTCTATTACACACATTAAAAAATTCTACCAAAAAGTTTTCAAGAACTTTTCGATGAAATCCCACCGAACACCAAAGTTTTAATACGCAAAATTTTTCTAAACTTACTCACATGCGAACTGCGAACAAGCGAATATTCTTATATTTTGACACTTCATTCACATAAACACTATTTTTAGTGGCAGATACCAGCGATTAATACCATGTTCCCACCAAACTGAAATCGCGAAGTTTCGATGAACTTTTACCGAAGCCTTGTAATACCATGTTCCCACCAAACTGAAATCGCGAGATTTCGATGAACTTTTACCGAAACCTTGTAAGTCGTTCCCACCGAGTTGAAGTGATTTCATAAGTCAAAAACTGTCAAATTTAAAGTGGCTGTCAAAACAGCTGTTTGTTGACGCAAAATAATAATACCAAAAATGAGTTCTGAACAAATTAAGGAAATAATTGCAGCATTTATAGGCGATTTCGCAGTACAAAGAAATCAACTCAGGACAATGCTAAATGTACAAGTTCTTAGACTCTTACAATTTCGATTCTTCTTTTATATTTTTTTTGATTGTTGTGGCGTTTCATATTTTGACATCTGCAAATGAACACAAAATAAACCAAAGTTCACTATAAAGGCTTGTTCGATTTGATAACCTCTCACGGATGGATGAACTCAGAGGGATTTCAAATAGATTTCGCTGAAATCGCGAGATTTCGGTATCTCAAAAATATATGGCGAAATCTCGGAGATTTGGAAAGATTTTACGAAACCTCGGGGTTTCGTTTGGTGGGAACATGGTATAAGTCGCTCCTATTGAGCTGAAGTGAGTTAAAAAGTCATAAACTGTCAAATTTAAAGTGTCTGCCAAAACAGCTGTTTTTTGACGCAAAGTAATAATACCAAAAATGAGTTTTGCACAAATTAAGGAAATAGTTGCAGCATTTATAGGTGATTTCGCAGTACAAAGAAATCAATTCATTACAATGATAAATGCACAAGTTCTTAAACTCTTACATCTAATAAGAAAACGGAAAAAAGCTCAAAATCGGAAGATATAAAGAATTTTTTTGGATTGCTGTGGCGTTTAATATTTTGACATCTACAAATGAACACAAATAAACCAAAGTTCACTCTTTTTGATAACCTCTCACGGATGGATGAACTCGGAGGGGTTTCAAATAGGTTTCGCTGAAAACCCGAGGTTTCGACACCTCAAAAATGTATGGCAAAACCTCGGAGGTTTGGAAACATTTTACGAAACCTCTGCTGTAATTGTAAATTTTTTATTTAAACAAATATATAGATTTTCAATTCACATACAGTTAAATTGATTTGGTCGGAATTCGCTATCATTTGAACAGTCCTTGAGTTTTAAATGCGACCGCACGTACACAGGTTTTTGAACCATACAAATATAGCGGGATATCATTCAGCATTATCATTTTTGATGTTAATATTAGTATGCAACTACCCAACTATCAAGCATGGTGTAGACCTATTTTGGGCTGAGTTCTGAGTTTAATCAAATTAAACACATTGTTATACTGACCCCACCGATACCGAGTTTAGAATTAGGAGTGCGAATTGGACATTGCTTTGAGCAAAAATAAATAAAATAAATAAAAATATACGTCGTATAAAAGGATTATCAATAAATTTTAAACTGAAGTTTAATGCACTCTAAACGCTGGCTTAAGCCAACATAATCATAATAACGATAGACGATTTTACTGTGGCCAGGAAAGTTCTCCGCTACATGGTCTGGAGTGAAAATTTCCCTTGAAGAACTTGGGCTTCTAGCGACACCTACCCGACAAACTCCGACTCCTCCGAAATGCAGTCGTCAACCTGATCGATCATTATCAGTGTTCCACAGTCAGTAGATCCCGACCTTTGCAAATCAGTACCTTGCACCATTTCAACGATTTAAAGAGGTAAATGTTTGCATAAACGCTTTGCCCCATTGGTGGTGAAAAGGGCAAGATAGCAACATAATGCTTCAAGTCAAGACCACAATGGGGCAAGAAGCAAACTCATGGCGATTAAATTTTTTTCGCATTAAAGAAAAGAAAAAAAAAACCAAGCGGAATCCACATAAGATCGCGTTCATCGATTCACCTCAACTCATTTGAGTTTGGAGTTATTGGTTAAGGCCCATGTCCAGGCTGGGCTGTAGAGTCATCTGAAGTAAAGTATGTAATCCTACATTTTAACTGCAACACGTTCCCTATAATTTTGAAACATATTTTTGACAAGAGGGTTTTAAGTTCTCGTTCTCACCTAACAACTTTCCATACATACACTGTAATGAAATTCGTTCAAATTTGAATTAATGCCTCATCCCAATAGTTCGCGTTCGCGTAAAAATAACTTTAAAAGACAGTAGAAATAGGTTATACCGATGTCGAAGGGACCTTGTTGTAACCGCTTCATCGTTATATCCGGCTTCCTTTGTGTGGTTGTATTTAACCGATTGCAAATTACTTTGAGTTAATCAGAGTTTAGCCAATACTTTGAAAATATCGGTTCATCGCTATATCAGCTATTGTTATAACCTATTTCTACTGTATGCTATTTGTTTGAACTAAGATGTACAGCATTGAAAGAGAAAAATTGCAAAATTAAATTGATTTAACAAATCGAACGAAGCTCATTCTTGACTTTTAATGATACACTTTGAAACTATCTTAAGAAAGCAACAGTGTACATTCAAAACGCTAACATATTCTACTTGTTTTTTTTTTTTATAGTTTTTTAGACCGCGTTGGAAAGATAAAGCAACCAAATTATACACCAAGTGAACAAGACATTCTAAGATGTCGAGTATTAACATCAGGAATATTCGAAACGCGATTTCAAGTTGATAAAGTTAATTTTCAGTAAGATTTCCATTCATTATTTTGATTTGAACTTATGGTGACATTTAGAAATATTAATCTTAACAAACTTTCCCAATAGTATGTTTGATGTAGGAGGGCAACGAGATGAAAGGCGTAAGTGGATCCAGTGCTTTAACGATGTTACTGCAATTATTTTTGTTACTGCCTGCTCCAGTTATAATATGGTTTTACGTGAAGATCCTACACAAAACCGCCTTAGGGAGTCGCTTGATCTTTTTAAAAGCATTTGGAACAACAGGTAAGTTTTTTGTTAATTTATGATTATGTATACAAAATTTGAGTCTTCAAATAAATGTAGGCGTATCTGTAAAAAGTCTAGTAAATATTTAAAACTCGACAATCAGAGGCACTTTCTCAATTTTTTTTCCTTCTCGTTCGCTCAACCCAAATGTCCTTTTCCATTGGGACAGAACAAGCAATTTTTTCAGATTCAGAGAAATTTTACGAATCTCGATTTCTGAGCGAGATTCACACCTACTTTCACTACCTCCAAAACATTTGTCATTTGTCGAACTTCAAAGTGTGCTATAGATATCATCATAATTAAATTGAATAGATTTTTATGAACACAAATTACAATTTAAGAACAACTGACTTTTAAAACACACACCACCACAAATGAAAAGAGAGGAAAAGTCTGGAAGCTGAGAGCAAAATCTGAAAATCGCAATGGAAACGACATGAGTAAAAATCCGACGACATTGATCTGGACCCCAATTCTCGAAAATTTTCGCATACGTTTATCAGTCAAAATCTACGATGCTATGCGAAAAACTGAAATTTGCAATTCTCGAAATCCGCATACGAGAATTTCTCTTCGAATTGTACTCGTCTGCATTTTCCATGCAGATTTGCGCCTCGCATACGGAATTGTGAGTTTGACACTTCAATACTTCAAATTACGGTATGTGTTTTGAATTATGTATATTTCCATTGCGCCTAACTGCTCCATTGCCAAATCAACAAATATTAAGCCCAATTCACCCAAAGAATCCATCGCAAAAACACATAAATGTTCACTAAACGTACAAGTATTTTACTATATTTCTTGTTTTTGTCAATCAAAAATATTAGTACGAAACCAATTTAAATTTTAATATTGCTCTTTGAATTGATTTTTTTCACAACCTGTCAAAAATCGGTTACTTGACGTACTCAAAAATTCTACCTCATTCGAGAGGTGAATATAATTTTCGCATAGGTGGAAAAGAAAGCCGAACAGCTTTGAGAATACCAATTTTTTCCGTATGCGAAAATTTCAGGCGGATTTGCTCGTATACGAATTATGCTATGCGGAATTCGAGAATTGGGGTCCAGGAGTGTGAAAGTAGATTGCAGAAAATCGTAGTAGATCGACAAAAAGTGAAACAGGAAACACAACAAGTACTTTATTTTTATAGTCACAGCTAAATTGCTCGAATGTGTTTGATAAATAAATCAGATCGCTGTGAACACGCCCTGTTCAGAGGATGATCGTCTGAGCTCTGTTCAATGATCTTCAGTATAGTGCGCTGATCATCCAAGATGTGTTCCATGACAGAGCATTCCATACAAAATTAAGCTCGATAACCGAGCATGCCTCCATCTTAAAATTGCCTTTTTGTTTTAAAGTGGTAAACACAATATACGACGCAAGATAGATCGAAGGAGTTTTCTCTTTGACATAAGAAGTCACGGTTTTAAAAAAAAAAAAATGATCTACAGTCTTCTTTCATTTAAACGATAATAATTATTGTCTCCTCAAATAACTGTCTGTGTTTGTCACTTTTTATTTTCCAGGTGGCTACGCACAATTTCTGTTATTCTTTTCTTAAACAAGCAGGATTTGTTGGCAGAGAAAATCAAGGCTGGTAAAAGTAAACTATCTGATTATTTTGCAGAATTTCTCAGATATGTAACGCCAAGTAAATATATCTATTTCTTATTAGTTTGAGTTTTCAAATAAAAATATAAATCATTTCAGGTGACGCAATATTTGATGCTGGTGAAAACCCCGAAGTTGTAAGAGCAAAATATTTCATCCGAGATGAATTCCTGGTATGTGTTTGCTTTATTTTTTTTTAGTTGTTTCAGAAGATATGGTGAAACAAATGAGAAGAGGTTAACCGGGGGACATCTATTTGAAAAAATATACTGTTACATAAGTATGTTGATAGTCGTTTAGCATTTGCTTCGTCCAATGGACGTTTCCCTATAAGTTTGGGTATTTCTCTGGCTGTTAAAAAGCATTTTGGTTGTTGCTGTTCTTATAGCCTTTTCACACCAAGTCCAAGACCGCGTTTTCCTCGAAAACTCCTCGATGCATTCACACCGACCACCAACTCATTTTTCGTTTGACGTTTCAATCAGCTGTGACACATATTTCGATCGCATTGATTAACAAACAAAATGAATTTAGTGCATTTCAAAATTATATAAGCCCATCAATTAATTGTGGAAAATGATTTTAAGTTATGAGTTGTGACATTCGTTCGGTCAGCCATTTTGCTGAATTTGTTGAATATTGAAAAAGATGTGTTTGTTTGAACAATCCAACGATTGGAAGTCGTTTTCGTGAAGAACGACTTTAAAAAGCTTTGAAAACTAAAATATGAATGGGAAAACTTATGCTTTGGAGTGTTTTCGCGAAAAACCGGTTTTCGGCTCGGTGTGAAAAGGCTATAAGTATGCAAATGCTTAAGAGAAAAACAAATTACTGCATTTCAATTGAAAACTTACAATAATCGACTACGTCTACCTTAAGAAAGGGCGTATGTGGTTAGAGCGCTACAGTTCGTGATGTACCTAATCATCCACCAATATGGTTGCTCAGTTAGGGCGATCTTTGGCTAAAATCCTCCAGTTGTGCAGTCCAAGTTGGTTGAGGTCACCTTCCATTTGATTTCGCTTCCTAAAGTTAAGTCTATTTGTGGGCTGTAGTCGAAGACTTTTCGAACCAGAAAGGTCCATTCGCTCTAAAGGCTTAAGCTATTTTCGACAACTGGCTCGAACTATTGTGACCAGTGGAGTTATCCCCAAAAGCGGAGAACAGATAGCTAATTGCATTTAAAAAAAGCGTCGGCTGAGTGTAAAATCGGGAAATTTTGCGAGCTGCCTGGTGCGCATATAATTTTTAAATATTTGCGTTCGTGCCTAAGAAAGAAGCGTGCTGCCATTGTACCTGTCGCCTTATTTTGTTTGAAAAGCAACACAAGTTTTCGAAATCGAAGCTGAAGTTTGTTTCGCAAAGTAGTTTTGAACTTTTATAATTCTTTACACGATTATGCTTTTTTTTATTATTATCCTTTCTAAGGACCTTGTGTTATCTTTCTAGTCTGATTATTTTTTGCTGAATTGATCGAATGTATTTTATTGGAAAATATTTCAAGCTACAATACAGATATTCGAACTCAAATCGAAGTTCGTCGTATGCGCTTCAAATTGTGTTAAGGTAAATAAATAGTGCGAACAAGTAGCACTATTTCAAATTCCCCTGTATGTATTGGGTTTTGGTAGAAATTTATTCTAAGCTAGCGTTCTCATATTATTGCTAAAATAAAAAAAAATTGTTCTATTGGTCTAGTCAATGTGGTTGTAAAATTAACCGTCCACGTCGTTTTGATTGTTAGCAGCGATTTTAAGAAATATTTCTCTGAAGTGGCGCCCAGCGTTAGTCCACTGTCAGTCTGTCACCTGACGTTGGGCGCCACTTCTATCTTACCCATTGACTTGGCTAATGACAAGGTAAACAATTTAGCTTCAGTACTCAGTTTAGAAATCAAAAAAAGAAATACTCTATAGAAATAATTAAGGTAGACAACATTTGGGCGAATATGTAGCACAATTCAATTCGTATTTCGTCCAGTATCGAAGTAGGTTAGTTAAAAAAAATAAAATGCTAGTACTGTAAGAAAAATTTTTCTCTTTTTTTTATAAACAACAACTTTACTTACTTCCATGTGTCAATTTCAGCGCATTTCCACTGCAAGCGGAGACGGCAAGCACTACTGTTATCCACACTTTACATGTGCAGTTGATACTGAAAACATAAAAAGAGTGTTCAACGATTGTCGGGATATAATACAAAGAATGCATCTGCGTCAGTATGAACTTTTATAGGTTAATAAGAAAAATGAAAACAAAAAAAAACTGAAAAATAATAGAGAAAAGGTAAAACAATGTAATACAATGTTGCAGATGATCATCACAAAACTAGATATCGATGGTACAATATTGCTATGTTGCGTATTACTACCATTTGAACACGCCATAAAAATATTAAAAAAAAAATATTAATTATTTATTGAAACTAACTCATAATATTCAACCATTGAATCATAGGACAATTATTGTAACTTTAGAAAAATGTGAATATCATACAAATTATATAAATATAATATACAAAAGAAAAACTGTTTATACTACATAAGATAAATTGAAAACATACAAACAAAAAAAAATATGTAAAGCTTTCCGCTATAAATAGGGTAACCTTAAAATGAATCGTGTTAATTGTTTTTTCTAACATTCTTTCTGTAAACAGGTTATACATATATTATTTCTACATTTTATTATTATTCGATTCTATTGTACTGCAAAAAAAAAGAAGCAAAAATCCGTTAATTATCGCAATCCGAGGTAACGTCAATGTAACTGCCACGTTGGAAAGGTGAAAATCTCTCAGTTTTTGCTGATCACGTCAGCAGATTATATCAATAAATGTTTTAACAAAATAATTTACAATGTATATATATTCCGTATATATTCATTGTATTTCAGTTCTATCCGATTCACACTATGAAAGAGGTTGGTAATAGGTTCCCAAAAAGAATTCTATTCCACTGCCTCTCGAGAAATTATGGCCAATTGTGTATTTTTGTTTACTTAAGTGACCCACATTTTATAAATATCCCAACCGGCAGTAATTTTTTTCGACTCATTTCACAAAAAAATTCAAAATAAATAAATAAAATAAACGATAAAACTCATAATAGAAGGTTACAAAACTATGGCCATTTTGGTGGGTAAAATCTATTGTAAAACTTAACAAAAGGCTATGTACGATTACTTTCGAAAACAAAACAAAAAGAATAACTAAAAAAAAAACAAAAATTGTTAAGTCAAACGGTAGTTTCGGCTTTGCAACAACAGTCGGGTAGTTTTTATTTTGCAGTCATAAAAAATCTACGACCATCTTGAAAAAGTGGCGCCCAACACTGGACTTTTTGCAATACATGCTCGTCAGCAGTTCATGGGATTGTATATAACATGTTTCTTGTAAAAAGCAAAATTCTGTAAAACTTGTCGGCAAATGTTTGAAAATCAAAAACTGTACGAGGCAAAGTTTTGGGCGCCATTTTATTTATTTTTTTCTAATTTAAAGTGTCAAACCCTTTAAGGGAAATATTACAAAATCAAAACTACCAAACATCTTGCAAGGCAAACTTCTATGTTCGAAACCGTTGACTGGACTTATATTGATGATTAATAGTGAGATTTACTTTGAAAAGTCTAATAGCACATAAACGGTAAGATTAACATTGACAGCTTTACAGCGTTAATACATCACCTTCCAAAGATTGATAGGAAAAATTCGAGAAACCCTGTGCATATATGTACACTAAAAATCGTAATAAATACTTGTAATTACTATAATAATTGAGAAATGTTTTTTTTTTGTATGGTGATCTTTGCATAAGCGACGTCGTGAATGAGTACATACATCTTTTTACTTGGCTGCCACATATTTGGCAATTTTGGATTGACAGGAAAACGAAACGAAAAAAGATGTAAAGTTATTTTATAATGGCGCCCAACGAGAGGATGACGAAAGTAAGCTATCTGTTTTGCATAAACTCAACCTTTTAACTGCGCAAGAGTCGAAGTTTCCTCAAATCATAGGTGACAGGGTGAGCGCCCATCGCCACGATATTCGCTTGAAACTATGAGAAGGTACAGCGAGAAATGGATTCCTAAAGGACTAACACCGGACAATCGGCCGTACAATTAACATATATAAATACAAAAGGATATCGGTTTTCCAAATTCGACATGTAAAAAACATCCAGCTGACTTTGTAAATGTAGAGACCTATAGAAATGCAAATCCCATTTTCGCATATCCGTCTAGGCACAGAAAACCAAACAAAGCTATACGCCATTATAATAGCCGTGTTTTTTTGAGCTTCGATCTCAGCAAAGCAAAGCAAAGTAGGATTTTCAGCACGCAGTTACAACAACTTCATTCCAATTGACCCTTCGGGACTCGCAATAGTTGTTGTAATTAGCGTGCTGAAAATCCTACTTTACTTTGCTTTGCTGAGATCGAAGCTCAAAAAAACTCGGCTACTCTTGCGGAATCAGATCAAGCCCGTGTACACTTTTTATTCGGGTACACAAGAAAACTCACTCTTGCGGAATTGGGCTCCAGGGCACGGTTTTGATTTGTTCAGAAAACACAAATGAGCCCTATAGCTGTCATATGACTATAAAATTACGCAATATTTTTTCATCTGTTTCTTTGCTTTCTCTTTCTGCATAAGGTATTCGTATTGGCATTCTTAACACGTTCGCGCTTATTACGGCTACAGCCATCATATTTTGAGAAACAAACAAACAAATGACGGCTATCACCGTCGTTTGTGTTTTGTGTCCTACGTAATAAGCTTTTCACACCAAGCCCAAAACCGGGTTTTCGCCAAAACACACGAAAACTTCATCGAAAACAGAAGTTTTCCCATACATATTTCAGTTTTCAAAACGAGTCGTTTGCACTCGTTTTCCGCGAAAACACCACGAAAACGACTTCCAATCGTTGGGTTGTAGGAACAAACACACCTTTTGCAATGTTCAGAAAAATGGCTGACCGAACAATTGTCACAATTCACATCTTAAAATCATTTCCACAATTAATTGATGGGCTAATATTGTTTTTAAATGCACTAAATTAATTTTGTGTGTTAATTAATGCGATCGAAATTTGTAACCACAAAAGTTTGCACCGAAGTTTAACGACTAGAAGTGTCTCACAGCTGATTGAAATGTCAAACGAAAACGAGTTGGTGGTCGGTGTGAATGCATCGACGAGTTTTCGAGGAAAACCCGGTTTTGGGCTTGGTGTGAAAAGCATATAACCATTTTTATAATTTACACTACCGAGTACGATACCATATGATATGGCAACACTTTTCGCGTTTAAGTTCTGTTCGAATGTGTTGCGTTTTGCTTTTGAAATGGGGAATCCCCGCTATATCCAACGGAAATTTAAAGTTGAAGTTCGTTGAAGGAAATGACTGCATTAGCCGTCATATTCTTCATTTGAAGTAGTGCATGTTGGAAAAAAGTGTGCTTTTAGCTGTCAGACGGCCATACCCGTCATTTGCACGACAAATCAGTAGTCGCATTTGAGTGGCACAAATGACAGCTATAGCAGTCATTTAAACACACCCTTTTTATTATTCCAGTCGATTTAGATTTCAATTTCAGACATTTCTGCATACTTGACAGACCTCAAATGGTATTTCTACCATGACTACCAAAAGTACATATCCGAGCAACTCCACGCATTTAAAAGTGAGCGCGAACGTGTTAATAAGCAATCATCAATAAACACAATTTCAGAGAGACTGTACTAAAAAAGAAACACGAACTTTCTTTTGACAGTTCTGGCTCTACTCTCATCTAAATAAGAAAAACGTCTCACGGCATTTCGTGCATCTCACCTTATTTAACAAACGTGACACTTAAAGGGCCCAGCCCATAGAATCCGTCGCGTCCGTTGCGTCGACGGATTGCCGTATTTGACGGAACGAACTGTCCCATAGAATCCGTCGCATGCGCTAAGTGACAGTGTTTTAGTACTCTATACCTATTTGTCCCAAGAAACGTGGGAATTTTTCCCTTTCCAACGTAGTCAAATTCCCTTGATAGGTATTTTTTTGTGAAAAAAAATTAACTTTTAAAAGTAAAAGTTATATTATACGGATAAATAATCACATTAAATAACCTTTGGTATAAAAATCGCATTTTTTTAATATCATAATGACTTCTTTTTGGTACTAGAAAATTTTGATATTAAAAATCTTGCTGAAAGGTGATTTAAAAAAGTTATTTTTTATGTACATACATGTGTTGATTATCATGGTGAAATCTAGATACTTATTTTGATGAAATTTAGAAAAAAAAAATTTTTTTTCAATGTTTTTTTAGATTTTTCTTTTTCCCACTTAAGGCTTTTCGGACATCGAAATTCCCCAAAAAAGGAAGAAATCCCACAATATAAGAGCACTAGTGAGAGCCGATGACAGCCTCTCTCACGCGCTCAATATTTCCACCAATGAAAAGGAATCTTCTCACGATGTGCCAATTGTCAACGGAGGCGACGGACAGAAAAGTAGAAAGTAAACTTACTTTATCCGTCGTTCCGGCACGTGCGCTGCTTATGGGACACCCTCCATAAGAGAGTGTGTATTCTATCAACCTGTCAGTCGAAAACTTTGCCGCAACGGACGCGACGGATTCTATGGGTTGGGCCCTTAACACTTTGGCCGACAAAAAAGATGTTTCCAAAGCTGGAAACATAATTGGTGAACATTTGCATCATTTTGACATATAAATAATTTTGTGTGTGTGGGATGACATTGACAATAATAATACAAATCCAGTCAGAAAGAGAGCAATAGTGCCGAAGTTATGGAAATAGAATAGGTACCTACGAAAGCGAATGCCCTACTATCTAGTTTGCTGGCATTTGTTAAACACATGCACATTTTTAATAATTCCTATATTTATGTGACAGCTCACTGGAAAACACTTTTTTCTGCCATTGGAAAGTTGACTACAAAGAATAATTATTGTTCTCTGGCTCTAGTTGTGCCAGTGTGTGTATTGAAAATTAGTTTGTTTTTTTTTCGTGACAAAAAATGAAGAGTGGAAATTATTAATGTTTTAATTATTTTAATGTTTCGCATATAAATCAAAAGAAAATAATCGGAATGTCGTTTGTACCAATAAACGCATCGCAAGCTGAATCCGTCCATAAGTTCTTGGAGGCTCTTCGGTCTGACTTTCGGAGTTTATCAACTGAAACGAAGAAGAAATATCCCCACATCAAGGAGGTATGTACGATGTACCTGCCTTTCTACCTACGTAATTACATTATTTTCAAGTAGATTTTTGTTTTTTACTTAAAGTTGCCATACGTTGTCGAGATAAAAGTTTCACTAATTTGTTAAATAAATTCTTTGGAGTGTCGTGTTCATCCAGCTACTAGTGACACATCATTAAAATGACTTCAGTTACACCGCATACACATAGGTGTGACATCCACGGTACCTAGTAGTTTATCATCGGTTTTATCTAACTAGTCAGCTTAAATGTTTAATTTTCAGACAGCAATTGAAATCACTTCAAGGCTTTGGTTGAATTTCGTTTGAAGACTTTTTTTTGAAGTACCTACCTACCCATCATCTTAATGTATTTTTCCAAGTGGGGTCATTGACGTTGACTTACTTACCTATTTGAAGATGGGGTGCAATCGATTGACGAAGTACTTGCCTACATCTCGGAAATGTGAATTGTTTCTTTGATCTTCCTCGGTTCATGATAAAGCCTATTTTGTATGCGGTCATGCATACAGAAATTGCTTCTTTAGCCATTAGAAGCTTCAACATAAACAGCATTTTGACACGAACTAGATAATGTAGTTAGTTACTTATAGATTTGAATGATTTAATAAAGAACATAGCCATTAGATCTTATTTCATAATCAATCTGCGGATAGTACACTCCTCTTAGTGGTAACTACAAGAGAATGTTACATTCTTTCATCGATTATCCAATAGCATTGTATAGGTAGGTACCTACGTCCTACATCTCTCTTATTTTTTGGTAAGGGGACTGACTATTGATTTCCTTTTCGTGCCTTGTCATAATTTTCGCAGCCTATCGTGTTGTAAGGATGACATTATGTAGATACTATCTATACAAAGGTACTATTCAAACAATTCGAAGGAGTTTTGTGTCTCATCGTTTTCTTTATCATTGACAAACATAACTATCGCATTGTTGATAATCCCCAAAATTAATATATATGTATATTATTGGCGAAAAGCCAAAACTCTAATCCTGCAAAAGGCACAAGGAAACAGCAATTTTAGGAGTCAGTTTGCTCTCGTAGTTGTACCTACCCAATATCCTTTTGGAATACAATTCCAGGTCTATCATTATCCACGGTTACTCCCGTTTATTTTTTTCTGCGAACCTTTTTTTGTTAGTGAAACCGACAATCGCATCTAGTCCCAATCTATATATTTTTTCAATGATTTAGCATTTAGCTAGCCAGGGTTTTCCAGTTGCTGCTGTTGTAAAATTTATTTGATTGTTTCTTCTGCGAATTACGTTTTGGAAGGAAATATGTGTTCCATTGTTAGTAAATGCATTTCTAGAGATGGCAAGTGCGGTTAAGGTAAACGCAGCTCAGAGTGAAATGTGTACAATAGGTTAGGTTGAGTGGGGTTGTTTCATCGTCACAAAAGCCACTCACCATAGCGGGCTCATCGTGAATTTAATTTTTGAAAACCAATTTCATAGTGGCGTGTTCGCACCTATTTGATACTTTCTACACTGATCCTGTGCATATATTTAGAAGTTCTTATATATTCAGTCATTAGAACGGTCAAATACCAAATTGTACAACTATTTCTCATTTTTGTGCAGTCATGTGATGAAGCTGTTACCAAATTGAACGCTGTGGGTAACGATGAACACAACTCCGTTTACTGCACCATCAATCAGATATTATATCCACTCGTGCAAGGATGCGAAACAAAGGACCAAAAGATAATCAAGGTAGTAAACTGCAAGGTACATGCTAAATAAATTCTCGCTAATTATCTGATTCTTTTAGTATTGCCTGGGAATGATGCAACGTCTGATCACACAGCAGGTTGTAGATCAGAAAGGTGCCCGATACATAACCGACGCCCTGTGGATGCTTATGGAAAACAACATCGATGAGGTTAAAGTGCTTCAAACGATAACCTTGCTTCTGACAACGAATACAATTGTCTATGGTGAGACATTAGCGAAATCGATTGTTTTGTGTTTTCGCTTACACAACTCGAAAAATGCGACAATTGTCAATACGGCTGGGGCCACCGTCCGTCAGTTGGTCGCATTAGTGTTCGAACGCGTTTTCTTGGAAAGAAGTGGTGACCAGCAGCAGGCCAATGCAAATACAAATGGTGCGGCAGATCGTGTTAATGAAAGTGTACCACACGGCAAAGTATCGATAACGAACAGTGAACTGCATCCCTTGGCGGCGGACGCTTTTATGCTGTTTCAAGTAAATATATTTTTATATTCGATACCATTGAAATTTGTGTGTATATTGTATTAGTTTGATTTATAAAATGCGATTTTGACATTTACGGTAAGATGTGTCCGATGAGCGCGTGGTTTACGTGGAAATCACTCTTAACAAACGGACAAGTGGTTATGCCTCTTCATACCGTGTTTGGGGGAAGCGTTCTTATCGTTGAATGCATCACGTAGGTTTTGGGTGAAAAAAAAAACAACCTATAACGGTTTGGAAAGAGTCCTACTATCATTGGCAATTGCTGGGGAAGAGCACCGTAGCACGTATGCTAAGGCTTTGGTGTTACGAGTGTCCACTGCTTTGTCAATGATGATACATTTTTGGCTTTCGCTTTTTGGGTTTTCGTTACAAGTCAATAAAATCGTTTCCTTTTCTTTTACCAGGATCTCGTGCAACTTGTAAACTCGGACCAGCCGTACTGGCTTTTTGGAATAACCGAAATGAGCAGAGCATTTGGCCTCGAGCTTCTAGAAACCATTCTCACAAATTTCAGCACAGTATTCCACGATGTAAGAACGATTTCCGCTTACAAATTTACTGATTGTAATTAGTTTTTCCCAGTATGTAGAGTTCACAGTGCTCCTAAAGGAACGTGTGTGCGCCCTCGTCATAAAACTTTTCTCACCCAACATAAAACATCGACAGGCTCCAGCAACTACAACTTCGAATGTTCCTCAAGACAGGCCGTACTTTCCCATTAGCATGCGCCTACTAAGATTAGTCTCAATTCTCATAGATAAATACCACACCGTACTGGTAAGCAACGCATCAGAAAGTTTACCCGAACTTTCATTCACTTGATTCTGCTTTAGGTAACGGAATGTGAAATATTTCTCTCGTTAATTATTAAATTTCTGGATCCCGACAAACCGAACTGGCAGCGTGCCTTAGCTCTCGAAGTTATACACAAAATGGTAACAAAGCCGAATTTAATTTCGTTCTTCTGCATGTCGTACGACCTGAAGAATCATGCAACAAACATAGTAAAGGATATGATAACAGCACTGGGAACGTATGTGCGTCATTCGTTTATTCACGTTTCATCGGGTATTACGAGTGGATAACATTTTCGAAATCAGTTCTGTACAAATCTCCTCGTTTCAGTATTCAACGGGCATGCAATAAGCGTTGGCAATGGACAAAGCGCGACCACTGGCGGCAATGCATTGCAACAGTCTGGTTTTATGTTTAGAGGTTACTTTTTGCCCTTGGCTGCAAAGTTCGAACCCAACATGCCGAAATCAGTGTAGTAAGTACTCTCATTCGTATTGAATGCAGTGTACACAGTTACTTTTGTGTTTCAGCTTGGAAATGCTGGACAAGGTAGAACCGCCAAACATTCGGGACGGTTATGGCATTTCTGTGGCGTACGCCATTCTGTTGGATGTCACTAGATCCATTTCTATCATCATTAAAGAGTGCCCAGAGGTAAATACGTGTACAAATGATTGACGATCGTGTAGGAAGAAAACGTATCATTGCAGATTCACCACGACGACTCTAACCCCGATTTCGTATCAGAGGATATAGACAACTCCCTGTATGTGCAGCTGGTGAACTCCAGTTGGTCGGGATTGCTGTCAGCATTTGTTCCACTTGTAGACGCCGCTGTCGATGACTGCACCACAGACAACATTCTGAGATCGATGCAGGAGTATGCGGCGCTTTGTGGAATGCTTAACTTGCTGAACGCTCGAGATGCATTTATAATGTCGATTTGTAGGTCCTCCTTCCCGCCGCACTATGCTCTGTCGATATTCAACGGGGCTCAGCTGGACGTCGACCTGAGATGTAAGCCAGTGTCTAGATTATTTCAAGCTATCGATTGAGACTGTCGCACTTCTAGGTCACTCGAGAAACAAAAGTCAGGACTTGAACAACCACATACTGGGCACGTGCAACGAGAATGATTTCCGTCAGCAGATCGTTGCTGTTGGTACACCGCTGCCGAGCGCGTCCCTACCGCAGAGCGTTATGCAAGCCCCTGTTATGCTAACTTCGAAGAATCTGCAATGCATGCGCGCTATACTATACCTTGCACATAACCACGGCGGAATTCTTGGCACTTCTTGGCAGATAATCCTCGCAACCTTGCAGCATTTGGTGTGGATTCTCGGCTTGAAACCATCGACAGGAGGCAGTTTACAAGTGCGATGAAGAAAGTTTTGAAATTATTTCAAACTAATGGTTTTTTTTTCGCAACTAGGCCTTTCCAAAACCCGCCGTGGAGAATGTTGGCATCCAGACAGCTGTAATGGCTGACCTACCAGTGCTGTCGCAGATGCTAAGCGAACTCTTCGAATCGAGTCAAAATTTGGATGATGTTGCGTTGCATCACTTGATAGATGCGCTCTGTAAGCTCTCGCAGGAGGCTATGGAACTTGCCTACACGAATAGGGTGGGTAATGTCTTTCGCTTGGCATACATTTGCATAACTTTTGTTTCAGGAACCCTCTCTGTTTGCCGTGGCGAAACTCTTGGAAACCGGTTTAGTCAACATGAGTCGGATAGAAGTGCTCTGGCGCCCGTTGAGCAATCACCTTCTAGAGGTTTGCCAACATAGGCACATCCGAATGAGGGAATGGGGCGTCGAAGCGATTACGTATTTAGTGAAGGCTGCATTGCAGTACAAGCACGACGTGCCGTTGAAGGAAAACAAAGTAATTACTCTCCGGCAACAATTGTGACGCGTGTTTAAATATATTTTCGGTTTCTGCAGGTTCTTCAAACGATGCTATTAACTCCGCTGTCAGAGTTGTCCACAGTCCCGCACGCAGATGTCCGTCAAAGACAGCTAGACTGCGTGTTGCAGATCCTCAATGGGTCCGGCGATATCCTCTCATTTGGTTGGCCAACGATTATTCAAATCATCGGCGCGGTTAATGATCGTCATGGGTGAGTTGATTCTTCAAACGACCTGCACTCTCATCTAACCAACGCTCGCTTTCAGGGAGCAATTGATTCGAACAGCGTTTCAGTGTTTGCAACTGGTCATAACAGATTTCCTGCCCATAATTCCATGGCGGTGTCTACCGCTCTGTATAAGCACAGCATCAAAATTCGGCTCGCAAACACAGGAGCTGAACATTTCCTTGACTGCCATCGGGCTAATGGTGAATTGATGAATGGTTTCACTGTGCAAATTGCTAACTGCTTGCCTTCTTTACAGTGGAATATCTCGGACTTCTTCAATCAAAACCAGGACAAGCTCATGTCTATTGAGATAGACAAAGCATTTATACTACCCGACTTCCCCGGAGCCTTTCGAATGCCGCAATGTGATAAGCTGTGGATGTGCCTCTATGCAAAGCTGGGTAAGCCGATAACCTATCAACTCGACAAGATTCTAATGTCGATTGTAATTGCAGGTGAACTTTGTGTTGATTTAAGGCCAGCAGTACGAAAATCAGCTGGCCAGACGTTATTCTCTACGATATCGGCTCACGGCAGTCTCATAAATGGTCCAACGTGGCAAGCCCTTGTCTGGCAAGTGCTCTTCCCATTGCTGGATAACGTTCGCACGCTGTCCAACTCGGCTAGCAATGAGAAAGTCGATCTAAGCAGTAATATTTTGATTCATCATTCGAGAAACACAGCCCAAAAGCAGTGGGCCGAGACGCAGGTCTTGACGCTCTCTGGCGTTTGCAGGGTAAGATATACTTTTGAGTGTTTGTTATACTATTATTGGGCTGCAAGCTCCGTCAAAAGGGCCCAGTATCGGGTCTCCAAAGAGACATTTTAACATCTGTCTGTCGGTACGACCACACGATGTCTTTGTGGATTATTCTTCAGCAGGCAGCATCAGAAACCAAGTTCGGCTTCTGTTGTGCATTTCGAGAAGTTGTTGTCGCGTTGCTTAAATGTGTGGGAAGCTTTGTTCAGTTGATGGCGAAACAGGCAGAAAAAAAGACACCAATGAGTTGGCACAGAGCAATGACTGGTCCGTCACAATGACTGATCAACAGAAGACGAGTTGAAGCAACTTTGCGTCTCTGTATAGACAGAGAGTTTGCTGCAATATTTATGCGTGTGCATATTTATAATCATCATAATAGTCCATTTCAACTTGCAGGTGTTTAATAGCAAACGCGAACTGCTTCAGATGTTGGGGGATTTCGATCGAGCGTGGTCGCTCATATTGGAGTTCATTCAAAATACAGCTTTAAGCAAGAACGGCGAGGTCTCCCTTGCTGCGCTGAAATCGCTTCAGGAAATCATGTATCATAACTCAGAAAAGCAAACCAAATCGAATGAGACAACTGTACAGTTACCAGACGAACTGTGGAATGTAAGTCCCTGAGACATTCACTTTCATTTTCTATTAAACCACTCAACACTTACTAGATTGCATGGAAAGTGTGGGTGAACATTGGCCTGGAGAGCACTAAACTTCCGCCGAAAACAAACGACTCAACCGAAGAGTTCTACATTCCCAATCAGGCGTTTCTCACCGCATTGGTGCAAATATTTCCAGCAGTTTTTCAGCACATTTACACGAGGTTTACCGAGTCGGACTTCGAAAAGCTGTGCGCCGTCATCAACAACATTGTTACAATACCAGTACAAAGCGATCTTCCCTACGTAATGTCGCCGATGTGTGATTCCCTGCAAACCTTGTTGCATGATGGGATACTGGAATGCATCGAGCTTGTGCAGAAAGTAAGTTCCCCCTGTTGGGTTGGGTTTTTTTTTTGTTCCTAATAAGTGTGTTCTTGCAGGAAGCTACATCTCCAAACACAACGATTCGGTGTATGATTCCAGCGATTTTCAAGCAACTTCTCTTGCTTAGCAAATTCGCGTGCGCGCCACCAGTTTGCCAAGGGCACGAAGAAAAGACATCAAAGTCACAGAACTCTTACTCTAATACGACATCTGTAGAGTTGGTCAGCATGAATTTTATTCCATTTGGGGAGAAGGCAATTAGTATATCGGTCAAGTTATATCAGTCGACGGCCACGGAGGATTGCGTTATCAAAGAGAACGTGCTCCATGAAATAATAAAGGTATGACGATTGCGTTGTGCGCTTGTTGTTATGTTGTATAAACTGTTGGTTTCATAGGCACTGCGAACACCGCTTGCCATGAAATATAAATGCTTAGCATCGAGTACGTGGAAGTTGGCAATATCCAGCTTGATCTCTGTGCTGCACACTGGGCTGAAAGTTGCAATATTGAAACCAAATCAATTCACCCGAATGTGGGATGATCTGGCGGACACACTGGATGAGTTCTTATTCCCACGGAGGTAAGTGAACAAAAGTCATTAAGATGAGGTTATAAGGCACAGCTCTTCAAAAGTTTTGGGTACTGCGCACATAACCAGTATTCACAACCAAGAATGAAGGTGTCCTTGGCCTTTCTCAGTCTGCGTGAGTACCTATCACCGCTAAAGTCAAATCCTACGAGGTTCGAAATATTTTGTTGGGCTGGTGTATACTTTTGAATGTTTGTCTGACGTTCACGAGAACCAAGGCAGTGGAAACAATTGGCATGAACTGTGTTTATTCTTCTGAGAGTTTCAGGTTAAGCAACTGGCTTAGCACTCAGACTTTTGTAAAACTTTAAGTTTAACTGGGATGCGACTCCTGAATTTACTTCTTACATGATTAACATTTTTCTGTAGTCAGCTAAAGTAAAATCTGTACCTTCTCCAAACACTGCTCATGAAGGCCGCAAGGTTTTTATATGAACTACCCAAAAGGAACCACAGGCGAAGATCTGTTTTGTCTTAACGGTGCGATCTGTGGACATAAATTCGGACCACTCTACCGTGTAGCCAATATTTCTGACGTGGCAAATTCGGTTTCGTTTGGAAATAAAGAAAGAAACTACGGTCTGTGAGAAGTGAAAAATCTGTTGTCAAATATGACAGGTAGACATACGGCTGGGTCTCAAAAATAGTCTCCGAATGCAACCAAGAAGGACAGGTCTTCTGCCCATTCGGTAACGCTGTTTACAATTCCTCTACCAGTGAAATGATATCCGCTTCGCAAGAAAGTCTGTCATCATCCACGTCCACGGCATTTACTGAACCGCATAAAACTTCTCCTGCTTTATACTTTCTAATTTTCGCAATAACTGAGCTCATAAATAGTTTTTCTTTTCTCTTGTAATTAAGTGTCTGCACAATAGAAGACCGAGGTCTAGAGGAGATAGTGGTAGACGAGACAATCGATTGTCAAGTTATAGAACTACTTCGAGACGAAGTCTTGCCATACTCCCACGTAATTCCCCATCAATTTATCATGAAAATAGTGGTCCTTCTCAACAAGGGGTCCATTCATTCAGCATCAGACTCAAACATCTGCTATGAATCCGATTGGAAAATACGAGAAATATTCGCAAAGACCTGCTTCGAAACGCTATTGCAGTTCTCGCTGTTGGACGGTTCGTGCAATAATAATCGAACCGTACCTGTTCCAGCTGGTGGCAAGGAATTCGCTGGTCGACTAGCAGTCACAGCGCTCTTACATCGATTTCAAGAGGTATTGAAACGCTTTAGTGATGACGAAAGGCAAAGTGGAAAGTGTCCACTTTCACGGTGAGTTTCTACAACAAATGTCAACTTTGTGTTTGATTTTTATATGTTTTTGTTTTCCGTTTTCCAGATTTCGCCTTTCCGAGGTGTCGTTTGTCTTGAAGGCAATTGCCACTTTGATTGTTTCCATGAAAAAGGCCCCGCCCAGTAAAGGTTAGTCCAAATGTCGACAATAATTATGGCGGACGGTGGACTGATTCTTTTTTTTTCAGTTAACAAGTCGGCTTGGGATCAGCTAATCGGCCTGTATCCATATCTTGTGGACTGCACAACGACAACGTCACCTGAAGTTTCGAGGTCTTTGCGGGAAGCGCTGCTACAGTATACCGAGTTGTTGCAACCGCCAAATTACTATCATGACTCAAAACTGATTGCCAGTGGAGAAGATAAAGACATACAAAATAAAAACTAATACTTATGAGTACATACAAATAAGTTGTGTTTCCAAAGTTAATTATACGACGATAATTTGGAGTCCGTACGAGATATCGTATAGTCTGTACATTTTTTGTAATGATAGGCTAAATAAAAACGTAATCGAAACTAGCAATTTTTTGTGAATTAAATTTTCCTTTCCATTTCGTTGGAAGTTTTGTCAACTGTGGACATAGTCCTGACACGACTTGATAAATGCGTAAGTGCTTCTTTTTGCATGGCACAAACTGTCACATGCGAGTTTATGCGGAACTGAAATGGCTGTGAATTGTCCCATAAACTTGGTAGTTAAACTGCCAGAACAAATGTTATCACAAAGGAAGTTATACCCGATATCATCGTCCTCAGACAAGCATCGCAGATGGTAGAAGCTCTCATTTCTTGGTGGTGGTTAGGAGGTCTTAAGCGCAACAGGGGAAACTGTGTTAATGCTCTTTCTTGACTGATCCCCAAAAATGCAAAGCCACACAGAGCTTATTCTTGTTTAACCTCTGACTAATTTTGCCAGTACATATCGACTACAATCAGCACCTGCCAGTATTGTCCTCGTTTTTAGTAATGATTGGGTCCACGGGGTAATATTCGTCTACATCTACATGATATTGTCCAGCTAAATTACGTATCCTTACAATATAAATACAGAAGCACCATCGATATCAATTAAAATGCATAGAGCGCAATCATTTCTGCTTTCTCCATCCTTTCAAAAAGAGTATTCAAAGCAGTCTCGCGGGGTACTCCGCGTGCTTGTTTTCAAATCAACTTTGTAATAATTTCTTCTTTCCAAGCCTCTCAGCAGCATAAAGAGCTTGATTGGTTTATAGATCTGAACTTGGCGAGGAAGAAGGCATCTTCACCGAATTCTAATATCAAAACTTTCAACAAATATTTGGTACATCCTGTACAAGGAAACTTTGAAAGCCTTCAAACATGCAACACCATAATTGTCAGCTGACATTTGAAACTATTGACATTCATATGTTAGCTAGGTTAGGTTCGGTTACACGCAGAGGTGTAAGGAACGAATCGTCACAAGACACTGGGCATCTTAGGTGGAGAGCGCGATCCCTCATTTAAAAGATAGAAGAACCTACGCACTTTAACTTCGCATGGTCGATAGCCCATAATATCTTGTATGATATGAAAGAACTAGTTTCCCAGAATTTTGTTTCTAGTGCGTGCCACGACATTCGCAGAGCAAGTGTTACAGAATCAAAACAGATCCGTGTCCGCAAGTCCCAGACTTTTGGGATACTTCCTGAGAAGACAGATTCCTATCGCTATTCTCAAGTTTGTCCTGCTTAGTTTAAATATTTGCTTAGCACGCTTGAGGTCTATTTCCGGCATCAAAGCCTTGGATACTTGGATACCATCAACAGGCAACAGTTATATAGCCAGCGCTGCCATTTTGAAATCGGCCTCCAGTAAGATTTGACTTGAATTTTAAAATGTATAGGTACTAAGTACTACGTATCCAGCTAAAGTACCAGCCGGCTAGATTTTACAAAATCATCCAGCTAAATGCGTATCAATCCAGTCAGAACTGACTGGAAAGCAGTCAAAATGGCGACGTTGGTTAAGCACTAAATAACCCAGGGAAATTTCGCGGACCGAAAATTTTCGAATGCATTGTGATACGGGAACAGAACTAACACATTACGTTTTGGGCATCTGTCAAAAAATCACGCCTTCCAATTAGAGGTGAGCTACAATAGGTCTGTTCCTTTACTTTTAAATCTTACGAATTTTTACTCATTGCCGTTCCCTAACTCGAAAAATTCGTAAATAGAGCATCACCGAGAGAGCAAGTTATTACCGCTCCTCTGAGAATCTTACGAATTTTTACCCAACAAATTTCTTGGGGTAAGAATTGGAAATTCTGTCAGTTACCTTACAATTAACAGCTGATTTGAAATGTGTTGCCCTATTTGGCAATAAATGCGTTCATTTGTTTTCATTTTTTGCGTACCTATTAAAATGGTATCAACAGGCGGCAAAATAAAATTGAATGTTCTCCTCATGATTCTTTTCGAAAGTGGCAACGAAATTCTTTCTAGCTGTGGCAAGGAGCAATCTCCACCATGTAATTCTTAATGCAGTGTTGCTTTTTCCTCTTCTCAAATGCTTGTAGTTCAATAAGTCAGATGTCAGACTCTTTCACATACTCGGATTCATCAAGAAGAAGTTCGATCAATTTCAGATCACTTTCATCACTACTTAGATGATTTAACTAATTTTCTTAGTAAATTAGGATAGTCCTCGAGTTTATCAGACATTTTAAAGACTTTTCGTACCACTTTTTTGAATATTTGCGTTATGTATCTGTCATTTTTCATAGATTGCTACAAAAGCGTTCCCCCACTTTTTCGTAAATTGGTCTATCTGTGAGAAAATTTATCCCCACCACTTCCATTTTGACAGTATTTTCCATTTTTACTACAAAACTACAGGAACATTCATTCCCATTGACAGAATAACGATTATTGGTTAATGACAGTTGCGCAAGATGCCTGTATGGCTTATATATAGGAAAACTGTACAAGTGCACTCTTTTCTCAATTTCTTCATATCCGTCCAAAGCCTGTTCAAAGACTTACGCTGTGTTTATCGGGCAGCGGAGGTAATAATGATACCAAAACCAGGTAAACCACCTAGCGAAGTAGCCTCATATCGCCCAATATCGATACTACCATTTCTTGATATAGCACAAGCTTTTGATAAAGTCTGGCACAAAGGACTGATACACAAACTACAAAAGCAACTGCCGAAGCAGTATTCGACCATTCTGGAGTCTTATGTGGTATTCGTTTGGGCTTCTTCAGATTTGCCCTCAGATTTCAGATTTCGTGTGCCTAATCGAACATAAAAACGTCACTTGCTCTTTTTTGTGTTGATATTTGTGCGATTTCAATATTTGTAGTCTTGGACACTTTTCTAAGCGATTTCCATTCACTAGTTAAATTTTGTATTAAAACATTAGAAATAGCTGTTCCGATTGATTTCTAAATATATATACATAAATAATTTACACAAATAGATTCACCCGATGCAATGCCTTTCTTTGCTGGAGAAAAAATTCACTAAAAATGTAAACAAACTCCATCAGTTGTCAAACTCAAACGCACTTGTATTGGTAAATCTGAGAAAATATCTAGATTCGCAAAAGTGCTCTGAAATCTGAAAAAGATTGCTTTTTCCTGTACCAAACGAACATAAAAATTGCTCTGAAGGCAAAAAAAGTGCTCTGAGAGCGCCCAATCGAATACCACATTATATATCAGATCGATTCTTCAGAATTAAGCAAGATACAGAGTGTTCGACATTAAGGCCCGTTTGCTGATACTGCTCATAGCGATCTAAGTTCTACTTAAATTCCTTATGGGCTGCTTTTTCCTTGTCATAAACTGTCACATAAGATTTTAAGTGGAACTTAAATCGCTATGAGTAGTATCAGAAAACGGGTCTAAGAGAGATTAAAGCTGGTGTACCGCAAGGCAGTGTGCTAGGTCCAGTTTTATACCTACTCTTCACTAGCGATTTGCCTGAAAGTGTAGAAACCACCATAGCTACTTTTGCAGATGACATAGCCGTCCTTGCTGTGGGAGCAACTACTGTCGAAATAGCAACAAAAAAGCTTCAGACGGCAATAAACAATATTTCAGAATGGACTAAGAAATGGCAGATTAGATTAAATGACCTTAAGTCAGTTCATATTAAATTTACGTATAAAAACGTACCACACATTCCAGTCTACACTAACAACAATGTAGTAGAATTTTCTAACACAGCTAAATATCTAGGCATGACTCTAGACGCTAAACTGCGTTGGAAAGCGTACGTTAAGAAAAAAAAAAAGATGAGTTGAACATGCGATACAGTAAATTGTATTGGCTTATTGGGAGATACTCATCCCTGTCCAACTACAATAAGTTATTGCTATACAAGCAAGTTCTAAAACCAGTATGGACCTACGGGCTCCAATTGTGGGCATGCACATGCCAAACAAACTTACAAAAAATTCAGGTTTTCCAAAATAAAGTACTAAGGAACATAGTTAATGCACCTTGGTACATACGCAACGCAGATCTGCATAGTGATCTAAATGTTGAAATGGTTGAAGATGAGGTTAAGAAGGTTGCTCAGAGGCATAGAAATCGGCTTCTCAGCCACGTAAACACAGAAATAACAGAACTTCTAAATAATGACAATGTAATCAGGAGATTGAGACGTATAAAACCTCTTGATCTGTACGATTTGGCTAGGGCTAAGAAATTAGGTATTGATTTCAAACAAAACAAATTTAAAAATCCGATAAACGGCGTATTTATCTCTTTAAATTCATTAAATAATTCAAAAATAAATTGCTGATGAGCGAATTCCCATCCCAACACAAATAAAGTGCACGACTGGGTCGCACGAAACTTTCTCGTTTAGTGCGAGTCTGACTGACTTTCAGAGTCTTCAGCAAATCGAAAATTGAGGACACAATAGTTTTGAAAACATCCATTTGACTCAAAGTTTGCATTTTGGTCAAAATCGTTATTGCCGTTTTCCGGTAAACTGAAAAAAAAAATAAAATTCCTTTTTTAAAAAATCCTTTGTAAGATAATGTAGAGAAAAACTGAGTTTGCTATTAAGTTATATATGACCACATTACCTTGGAAATTATTTTTTGTTACAATCGTATAGAGCGTTTTCGAGATATGTCGAAATTTCAAAAGTACCGTTGTTCGAATTTTTAGCCAAAAACTGGGTACGCAGTCCTGGTAACCTCACCTACTTAAGCTTAAATATCAATTTTGGTTGAAATCGTTAGAGCCGTTTTCGATCAAATCAAACTGGTACGAAAATGTTGTATGGGAAGTACCATTAATATTGAGGTTACCTTGCAAAAAAAAAACACCTCCCGAGCTGTAAGCCCAAAAACTCCAAATCCGAGGTTTGAACGTAATCCGGGAAGCCGTTTAGGCTGTGGCCCGTGGAAGGACGGACAGATCGGACATAATTTTGTGACCCACTTTTTTTAGTTCCTCTATCATCGTAATATCAGAATTGATTAAAATCGAAATTTTGTACGAAACCAATATCTTTCTCTTACTACGTAATGGAGAAAGTTAAAAAAAAAAAATTTCAGCGGGCTTTCAATTAAAAAGTTAGAATGACCATCGCATTCGAATTCTTTTAGAAAAAACAAAATAATATTGAAAACCAATACCTGTTACATTTTTCTCGTTTATTTTCAGTTATAATCGTTAAGTAGATGTGTTTTTTTTTTCTAGTTTTGGACTTAAATTTGATTAAAAAAAATACGTGTCAATTTTTTTTTGTGTATTTTACAATGTTTCACTAAAATCCTATGTATATTTAAGATATGTCTTTACGCATTCGTACATACTCAATACAATATAAAAAATAAATAAGGGCTAAGGATATAAAGTGTTTTTTAAGAATGCTATTCAAGAGGAGCTCTCGAAAGCACAATCAAAAAACACTTAAAAGTCTGCGATTTAATAAAATTAAATCTTCTACCCTTGAGGATTTTCTTAAATATAAGATCAGGCTTAGGTTGAACCTATACATTTACTCGTATATAGCTTACGTTTAAAAATAATGAAAAAATGAAAATCCGCTTTAAATTAAATTTAGGAAGCTAGTGCTGCTTGTGTGGTGGTTTTCGTTTTTCAATTTAAATACTTGTGTTTCGGTTTTCAAAGGCCGTATTGACTCTGGTATTGTATTGGCTCCATAGATGAATCCATGGCTTTGTGAGACTCATCAGCACCGCTTGCAACTAAAGAAGAAGACGATTCACCAAGAACTCGCATGGCATTCGAATAGTCTGAATCGATTTGCGGAACTTGTTTCTCGTTCGGATGAAGTGTACGAATTAGATCGGTTAGTGAGAGGAAACTCTGACGTTCGATGCCGTCGTTGTCGTCATTGAAATGACTATTGCTCTCCGCACTGGCATCCTTTTCAGTATCGTCGGTGAACTGTGTTAAATGCAGTTCAACTGCTGGACTAACATTGTCAGTGGATGCAGGTGCCTTGGCTAAGTCTTCAGATTGTTCAGTATCGACTATGTGGGCGTTTTCGTATTCTTCGTCATCCTTGTTTTCGACTGTATCGACATCTTCATTGGTTGCGGACTCAGATACCTCAAGTTTATCACTGGGCAAGGCTGTTTCTAAGGGTTTTTCATTCACAATTGGATCAGTTAGGCTGCGGCCTTGATCTTCCACTTCCTCGTCATCGTCGATCAGTTCTTCTGAGTCCAAAACATCTTCGTGATCTAGCTTAAGCGATGCAAGCGATGGTTCGGAGAGTTCCTTTTGAAGTTTTCTTTCGGATACGTATGTTGGAATCAGTGGCATTGGTGTGGTCGATGTGAATTCTTCTGCAGTTGGTGGGGGTGTTGTGAACCTTATAGGGCGGCTGTATTATTAAAAATTAAAAAAATTATTTTAAATAAATAAATTTAAATAATAAATTAAGCAAATCTTATTAAATTAGTTAGTTATTGTTATTGTTTTAGTAATGGATTATTCTAGTGCTTAAATTGCTCTTGAAACTCAATTTTTTTTAAGTGGAAATAAGCGAGAGCTAACTTGCTAGGAGTATATATTCATTCACCTAATACAATTTATAAACAATTTTCGAATCGGCAGGTGCTAAACTTTTTTGATTGGACGGTTTTAGGCTTAGTTTTCATAGCTATCCATTCGAGACTCGAACGATAGAAACACATGGATCATTATTTGTAGGGAGAACTGACAAATAAGTGACACAGCACAGTTAAAGCAAGTGGGTTGAAGAGTTGAAGAAAAATGAGGCATATGTAGGTACAGAACGCAGAATACAAAAGTCAGTCATTCGTTTTGCCAATACATTAAGTACATAGTTTGCAATGCAGGCAATAACTAGTGTACTAAAAGAACTGTGTTTCGATTTCTTAGTCGATATGTGTTTTTTTTTTAGTTTCGACTTGCAATAGTTGTTGGTATTGCGGTCTAAAAATCCTACTTTACTTTACAAGTAGTATTTAGGTAAAATTTATGAGAGTCATTAATCATTTCGCCTTTCGAGTGTTATCAAATTTCATTTTTCATCTGGTGGCAATTTTGTTTTTGACATCTCAACATAATTTGAAAATAAATTCGTTTGGAAAGTTGCGGTTGCTTTGCAAACAATTGCTACCACCTTCGTAATACACTTTTTATCTCTCTTACACGAAGGTGAGGTGACTTTTCGACGTGAATTAATGTGACAAAAATGAAGAAAGAGAGGGAGAAAAATATAGTGTCATACGGGCTTTAATATGTTGTGTGACTTTATATTTGATTCTACGTTTTAACAGTACCCGTTGATGAAATCGAATTTTGTTCAAAGAAGTTTACAAGCCATAAAAACATAAGACATCACCGGAAAGGTGTCAACGTATACATAGTAATTCCAAGGATAGTTATCTATGTAGTTAAAATCTCAGAAGTGTCAAGTAGAGTATGTACCTATAGTTGTTGTGATTGCGTCTTAAAGATTCCACTGTTCTTTGGTTTACTTTACTTTACGTAGGAAATTTTTCATTGAAACAGGCATGTAGTCAACTTTAAGCCGACTGGGACTACGAATAAATGTCTATTACCGCAATACTTCTATCGTTACATTAACATCTTAAAAAAGTGCTGACAGGTAGTTTAATTTTTTTTTTCATTGGCGGAAGCCTGCAGCGTGTGTAGTAAATTAATGAGTCGGAAATTCGTAGTGGGCTTAGTATTAAGCGTATACAGTATACTATAGAACTAGATTAATAGGAAATAATGATTATAGAAAAAAATGCGTAACCCAACAAGACAAATTGACACAAAAGCTAACCCCCAACCACCAAGCTTTAAGACCGGTATATACCTGCAAACATATATTATATCCAAAATGGAACATTTTATTCAAAAATAGTCAAAAAGTCAAATCGAAATATTGACAAATCATGAGAGCAGCATGGAAGAAGAGTTACATTTCTTTGCATGTGTATACCGAGCTTTACAAAAAAAATTGTACATTATTTTAATGAATTTGGTTATATTTATAGCATAATCTTTTTCATAAGGTTTTGTTTTAGTTTAAAGAAAAATGTAGCATAACATAAAGGTAAAGCTAAGTATGTGGTTATGGACTAAATACATACGTGTACATTATTATTTATAAGAAGAGCATACAATTTCTCGTTCTTATTTTTGTTGGGGGTTTAGCTCACTTAGGTCTGGTTACAACTTGCTTGCTTTTTACAATAATGCTTTACAAACTATACACAATTCTTGTGAATACTTTTTTGTTTAAGTCGTTGAAATGTTTTTTGCTTTGTTTTTCTTTTTTTTTTGTTGTGTATTTATTTATTTTGTGCGCGGAAGCAGTAGATTTGTTCAATAGTAGTAGTGATAGTAGTAGAAGAATGGTTTATTTAACTGATTGATTTTTTTATTTTATTTTTTTGTAATTATTTTAAAAATGTTTCTCGATTGGTGAATGATATACGATTGGCACTTAGCGATGCCTTACCCCTGTGCCGATGAGACTGGAATGCTGCCGTAATTGTAGTAGTAACATCTAGTTTGTTCACATATAAAATCTTTAACGGTAGAACAATCCTCTGGCATCCATTTAAGGGTAGGTTGTTTCAGAATGACACAACCCTTTTCGGAACCGCTACTACTGTAATAGAATTAGTGTTTGAATACATAATGCACGCATATACATCGACTTGGGATGAATTTATTACCTATCGCGAGCTGTTCTCTGTGGTGAAGTGTTGCTGTTGTGATCGACGGGATCCAAGAGACCAGCTTGAATACCATCGGCAGAGTTTTCGAAAAAGTCGAATGTTGCATTGAATGGTAGACCGGTGCTCATCCATAGGAACATGCCGGTACCTAATCTATTGCCAGATGTCCAGAAGTCGTAGTTGCCGTAGCCAGCGTTCCTAAGGTATGAGGTCATAGATTGTGCCTTTTCTTTTGTCTCGAAAGAAGCCAATTGTAGTCCCAACGAACGACAATACTGATATGCGAGGAAATAATTTAACTCGGGCGAGTATGGATTCATTCGGCTAATGAAGTATTGTACTCCATCTAAATGGATTGTTGTAATGCGTTGGCCTGTGGAGAGAACGAAGAAATCTTAATTAAAACGTGTGATTACAAGTAGAAGCCGAAGATCATTATACGTTCAGCATGGCTCTTATATTTTAAGCCATGAGAAGACGCAATGATATCGTCGAGTCAATGACCGGATTCGAATGTGGTTATTTGTCGTTCATAGGGGATTCAAAGCTATTAATCACCTTGGCGCAGAATCATTAAAATTAATTAGCTTTTCTGACGCGTATAAAATGTTTTAATGTCATTGCACTTGGATGGGGGTGAAGCACCGGATTGTGTTCTCATTAGGTTTTTTTGTTTTCTTCTTTTATCCCACTGCGGGAAGCTACGTATATCTAGCTATACTTACAAATAGTTGATAATTAAAACGTTCTAAGAAGTCATTTAGACTTTCGTGTGAACTTTGTTATTCGATTGTGTGGCTGGGTATAAACGCTTATACGCTAAAACGCACAGAATGATTTTCGAAGAAAAAAACATTAAAAAATAAATAGAAGGTTAAAGAAATAAATGAGTTCGAATAATGGGATGATACGCATTGCAAATTGTGGGTGTAAACCGTCTCCTTGACCTTAGAGTGCGCCTTACAATAAATATTTTTTAGTTTCGACTCAAAATTTAAGTAGTTCACAATGGCTATATTGTCCATACAAATTTCGCGATTGTGAGCTTCCGTAAAGTTTAAGTCGAGACAAAAATTTTTAAATTAAAATTATTAGTACCGCGCATTAAGTATAAACCAACCAAATTTAGTAAGAAGCGGGAACATACGCTTTACCCTAATAGGCTTTTCACACCAAGCCCTAAACCGGATTTTCGCCAAAACACACGAAAACTTAATCGAAAACAGAAGTTTTCCCATACATATTTCAGTTTTTAAAACGATTCGTTTTCCTCGAAAACACCTCGAAAACGACTTCCAATCGTTGGGTTGTTGGAACAAACACACCTTTTGCAATATCCAGCAAATTCAGCAAAATGGCTGACCGAACAAATGTCAAGACTCACAAATTAAAATCATTTTCCACAATTAATTGATGGGCTAATATTATTTTGAAATGCGATCGAAATTTTTAACAACAAAAGTTTGCACCGAAATATAACGACTATTGTCTCACAGCTAATTGACACGTCAAACGAAAGCGAGTTGGTTTTCTGTGTGAATGCAGCGACCAGTTTTCGAGGAAAACGCGGTCTTAGGCTTGCTGTGAAAAGCCTATTAGAGTGTCCCCTGGAAGATTCTCATTATGTACCTAACAAAAAATGGACTTGATGGCTTAGAAAGAATTTTTTTGATATAAACCAACCAAATTTAGTATGAACCGGGAGCGTAAGCTTATTTCTAAGTCTACAAAATTTGTACAATGAATAGATTTTTTTAAGAATAAAACTCAGCTCAACCTGCTTCGAAAAGAAACATCAACCGATCAAATTGCACTTAAAACTATTAAACTTGGACTGCCTCATTCAAAAACAAATGTTCATAGCAAACACGACGACTTAGCTAAAACACTGTCAAAAGTAGCGAATATTCGTTCGTTTGAAGGTTGTTGGTCGTTCTCCTATGCATAGGCATTAAGAGATTCGTAAAACTATTCTTAAAAGTTTATTATTGCAGATTTAGGAGTGCTCATAGGATCGAGTGATCCGCTGGTCTCAATTACTCCTAACTTAACAGCGATAATAAGTTGTCGTTAATAAAAAACCCATCAAACTATTGACATTGAATCGATAAACGTTAAAAAAAGTGACAGAAAATTACATCGACAACAACAGAACGTTGTTGTTTTCTGAATAAAAAGAGTTTGTTCTTTTGGAAGAGCAGCTGCGAGAAGACCGGAGAATTGCATACAAGAGAAAAATGCGAACTTTGCTGAGAAGAACGTCAAAC
The DNA here is from genome assembly GCA_949126925.1 of Cheilosia vernalis. Classification (NCBI taxonomy): domain Eukaryota; kingdom Metazoa; phylum Arthropoda; class Insecta; order Diptera; family Syrphidae; genus Cheilosia; species Cheilosia vernalis. The sequence goes on along the minus strand of OX421362.1, from coordinate 19,146,180 downwards.
AATAAAACGCATTCGACACTTGCTCATTACCTATACTCCCTGTCCCTATGGACCGTAATTCCTAAACTGTATAAATTTCGTGTGTTCATTGGGCCCCTTTGCCTAACCTTGAAATCTTTTCACTTAAATCAGCCATCTTAATTTATTCAGTAGTTCAGGTAATACTAATTTGTTGAATCTAATTATAAAAAATTGCTTCGTGGGCAATTCCTCGGATGTAGTTCCGGGGAATTGGAACTACATATACGCGTCACGTGTCAGTGTTTGCCTCTGTATAAAATCTACTCAGAAATAAAGAATTTATACATCACAGACCTCTCTCAATCACATACTGATGTAAGTGTTCTTAGAAGCAGGCACATTATGAAGGTACGCTGAGCACCGGACATGACCGCCCACCATGGTGAATAGAAGACTAACTACGAATGTTATGTACCGTACCGGAACAGTCTATCGAATTTGAAAAACTAGCAACAGCGCAAATGTCATCCCTAACAATCTACGTGCCGGAAACGATCGTTGCATAATAATAAGAATGAAACTCGTAAGGAATATTAACGGATGTTCCTGTGTACTCGTATACATGTAGAAAGGCAACAGAAGAATGCTATTTTGCGCCAAATAGGAGTGAGTGACTCCATAAATCGGTTATAATGATTATGACAAATATATTGAAATTAACAGAACATTTACAATCGAATTGTGTATGCACGGTTGTAAAGAGCGGTCAATCAACTTTTGCCGTAACCAAACTTATCTGCGTTAATAACTACTAATGGATGGCCGCTCCCAACTGTTTATGCTTGAAGTTAAAAGGAGGGGTTAATTTAGATGAAATCGACTGTCTTGTAAGGTATAGGAAATAAATTAAGTTTAAGAGTTTTTCACAATCATTCGCTTTGTAATAGTTGTTCTTATTTTTGGCCAATTTTGGACTCCTCAATTGGGACGATTTGGTATTCGATTGGGCTTCTTCAGATTAGCTCTCAGATTTTAAATTTCATGTGTCTAATCGAACATTAAAGTGTCAATTGGTCTTTTTTTTTGTAGATATTTTTGCGATTGGAATATGTGCAGCCTTCGACAATTTTCTATTCGTTTCCATTCACTTGTTAAACTTTCAAAATAAATCACTGCCCTGATTGACTCCACCAGTTGTCAAACGCACTTGTATTGGTAGATCTGAAACAAAATTGAGAAAAAATCCAGATTCGCAAAAATGCTCTGAAATCGGAAAAAAGTCTTCTTCTTTTTTGTACCAATTATATCTTAGTATGCTGTATCAAGTATCTGTCAAAATTCGTCGAATACCACATTAATATTTCGAACTAATTCGTGAACATATCCAACATTAAATTCTTTGAATTGGAACGTATTTCTAACAATTTGACAAAGGAAAAAACTAAAAACGAAACCGTTACTATTACACAACAAAGAAATTAAAATGATCCCACCTTGTCAAACGTCATGTCACTAGGAAGTGCGCTGCTTCCACTTTTCCTTTTGTATACCTAATTACTATATGTCTTCAGTAAAATATACTTTCTTATGATGTTGATCGCGTGCTTGATTTCATTTTTTGTTCTCTGTTCTTCGTTGCATTCTTCGTTGTCACGGTCAATGATTTATACCTTAGGCGTCTTACAACGGGTCTCGTTTCCGTTTTTGCTCTCACGACAAACATAAAATGTGCACACAAATAGGTTTCAGAGCCTAAAGAACTTATCATTACTGTCATTGTCATCACTCATCATCGTTACATCGTTTGTCGACATCGCTGATTAATGTGAGCAAATAAGTTTCTTCTGGGTATGTGAGTATTGAAGTGCAGAGGAGTAGTAGGGATGGATAAAACATAATTGAAGTGGAACATAACAAATACACTTGTTGTAATATAGCGAGTAGGAATGAATGAATGTTAAAAAAATGTTATATATTTTGGATTCGCTGTCAACACTCACAATAGACTGACGCTGGGCTTCTCTTCACCAGCTGTCAATCTTAACTCTAAAATTAGTAACAGACATTATCCCAGATTCTATAAAGTAACTTAATAGTGCATATACAATAATTATTCTCAAAGTTAATCTTGGAACCCAGCCAATAAAGTGATCTGTGAAAACAGTTTGATGCAGTTAAGACCCAAGATTATACTGGTACATTTTGCGGACAAAACAACGTCCGATCCTGTGTGCATTTGGTTAGCATTCAATGAATATTTAATTTACATTAATTTTACGTACCTCCATCTCAAAGCGAATACCCTTTCAAATTTTCCAGCTTAGGTACTAGTCCCGCTATGACATTAATCTCGTATATATATCTTTCTAAATTTGAATACCTAGCTTCCAATGAAATGAAGTAAAGATTTATCAAATGGTATGCAAGACCAAGAATGTGCATGTCATTTGAGTTCGTTCACGATGCGGGTCAAATGTCAACAGCTTCTTATGCACTACAAAACAGGATACATTTTCATCGAATTTGTGTACGAAGCAGTGATTACTAATTCAAAGGCACAGATTGTGTAGTATGTGACTTAAGGCATCACGACTTGGAACATTTAACAAAAATCCCTATGCGCTCATTCCGTGTAAAGGTAGAATCTACTTATTTATCAAGCTTTGAGATATTTACTGTGTATACTGTCAAGCATTAAAATGCAAATTAATTCAACAAATGCAAATGACATTTTGAGACCAACGAACGACCCAAGAAGGACTACAATCGTTTAATCACTGCCGGTATTTAGTGACTATGAAAGCAATATTTCATTCTTTACAGTAAGGAATTCCAAAGGTGAAATTAATGACATAAATTGAGTTTTTTTCCCGCCCTATCGAAATATACTCAGTCTATTCAACTCGGATTGTGTAACAAAAGAGGGGACATCGAAAATTTAAGGAATGTATCCGATGTATTCTTATTAACTTTTGGCCTTTCGTAATGTCGTCTTTTTCGGTTTTACATAATTCGTGTAAATATGAGACTCCCATGTTTCTCCCAGAGTCTAAAAAGTTGAAGGTTGTGCTGCTTTTACAATCGTACGTTTGTGAATTCGAATAGTGAAGCTATATTCGTGATAAATGGAAGAGACCTACATCCTACAATGTTATGCCGACTCCGAATGGCTGTCTTGTTATTTTTCAGCGAAGTTATACGAGTAGGTACATTTGGATATTGGATGTTTGTCCGAATTTCGCGAGAGGTGGCCATCTTCCGTGTTCTCTTAAAACAATATGGCTTCCGGATGTGATGAACGGACAATTATTGATTTATTTCGTGTAACTGATTGATGAATTGTTATAGTTTAATATACTGAAACTAGTAACCGCTCTCGTTTCACGTGTTTTCAATCAGAATTAGAAATGTTTTCAAGTAATCGCAGAAATGTTGGTAGCCGGGACTTGTGTTTATTTCCGGTTTACGTATCCATAATTATGAGTAAAACATCAATAACACTTTAGACGTATGATTTGTGATCTCATTCTTACGCCTTTATTAGCATTGGGCATACATTCAAGAATCTATTTATCGACTATAGATTGGTCTGGATAAGATTTAATCTGAACGCAAAAACTAGATGGTTCGGGAACGTCTTTTCCTACATCAGCCACACATGCGAACTGTCAACTTTATACTCTGTCACGAATTTCTTGACTAGATACGTCGGCTACCTCTCCATAAACGCCAACTGAAGCTGCTGCTCATATGACCGATTTCCAAAACCGAGATACATATAGTCAGACTTACTAAACTAATTCTTGGACGTCCCCATTGACAGCGGATAAAGGAATCTCTCTGTCCCGTCTCGGGCAAAAATGCGCCTTCGTTCTAATGCACTTTAAGAAAGAAAAGATTTTAGTGTTAAGAGTTGTATTTTCGTACTTGAAACACTGAATTTGTTTGTATTTGCTGCATCTACTTTTACCAAGAAGTGCAGTCTGACCTCTGAACTGTCAACAAATTTAGTAGTACTTAGGTATTTCCTTTTTAGCTCAGACTGACGTCTAAAGTTATGTTTCAAGTTCTGTTCACTGTCATTAGCCATTAACAAACAAGCATGGCGTATATGCGCAACTCTATCGTGTACTTAAAACAAAAGTCAGTGAACGAAATTCGATCATTTTGATCTAAAGGTTGATCATCAAAAATAAGAATGCCCCCATCAACGAGTACATCCATTTGCACAAATGGGCGCATTGTTTTTAGCTCATGTTTTGTTTAACGATTACCCTTAAATGAAATTACCCACTTCGCATTGTCAGTGCTGTTCTGTTCGGAATGTCTTTCTTCTACTGCACTTAAACGTTACTAGTACAATATAAGTACGATTTTAAATGTACTCGTATACATCCGATACGTGAGACGTGACTGCACACAGCAACGTATGCCATTATCCCAATGCGGTCACCCGATCATTCGATCGTGGATCTTTCTTACCCTCCCGTTCAGTAATGCGGTAATCCGGTCCCTGAACTTCCACAATCTTCATCCCATAAAAAACGACCAGAAAGAACACAAACAACTAAGGAACAAGTCAACACAAAAAATAACAACTCCCGCCTCACAGACACATTCAAACTATTCTATTCTGCTTCATCAGCAGTTTCATTGCAGTGCTAATGGAGGTTGTCATTTTTTTTTTTTCTAGTTTGAGGAAACTAATAATTACGCTTATTGTTGAGATTCAGGATAAAAGTAATGACAAATAGCATGCAATCATTGTTGATGAAGGCCATCAATTGACAAAAGAAATTTCATTCAAATTAGTTAAATATAATGACAGCATAGAAATTTAAAAGTCTGTGGACGTACCTTGACCAATTCGAAGTAAACATGGTTGTAAGCTTATCATTAAGAAAATTATATAGCCTATTCATCTTGTGGTAAGAAGCTTCTACGCCGTGTTTTTATTGAAAATCTATACAATCACCTACAAAGTTCAGAACTTCTGTAAAAAATGTGTTCGATGACAGTTGCATTAAAGTGCCTATACAGAATCAGAATACGTCGTGTCCATTGCGTTAGCGATTGTATATGTCAACCTTAATATATCAAACGGAACTAAGAGTTGCATATCCGTTGCACAGAATAACTTCCACATGTGACAGTTCGGTTATTTAATAATTGTCATCGCTTTAAAGTGCTCATTGTTTAATTTCGTTTTTTTATTTAACGTCCATGACAGTTTCTCTTATTCTCTTAACATTTTTAGCAAGGAACATGTAAAAACTAAACAAATTTTGATTGTCGTATCGCTTCCATAAGCTGGGGGCAGATTCCGTATATCAACGATTGTACGAACGATATCGTTTTTGAAACTTCCGCTCTAATTTTTTCGTCAGTTTTCACTATACATTTAAGGAAAATTAACTGGACTAATCCCTCTAACTTGTAATTTTAGCACTTGCTAGTTTTGGAGCTCTATCGTTTCGATCGTCTATCCATCTTTCAGTTGAATACGTTGGCTATGCCGCAACGAACAAAACGCAATCTATGGAGTGGCAGAGGAGTGAAGTCATCTCATATGCCGTCACTTTAATGTTAAGTTTCTACAGCGAATACAAGTATGAATCGTTTTAAGGGCTAAATTCAATTTATTTTCAACCAGCACAACACCCAGTGATGTGTCAGGATCCTTCTAAAATATATCACACTCTTATGTGTCAAGAATTGACATGAAATTGCGTCAATTACTTTTTATTTTTTACCTCAATAGGAGTGTACATCATCTGTTAAAATGTATAAAGTTCTATTAAGTTCTATTGATGCGATTATTTGCCGCCAGGTTTTTGTCTTTGTTAGTCAATGTCGTGTTTTTGGATTTTTGGACAGAAATGATTTTACTACTAATTGGCTAATTGGCAGCTTGCTTAGCTAAGTTCATTTTAATCACACCTTCTGTCTTTCCGCTTCTCTTCTGTTAAGGTTTTAGAAACGCATTGCAGAGCTGTACTGTAAGGTAAGCCTCGCGATAACAAAGTAGTAAGATGTTTTATTAATTTTGAGGGCTGAGACATGAGAAGTGTTTCACTGATTCCAAATGACAGTAAAGATACTGGGAACAATCAAAAATCTAGTTATCTTAAATCGACTAGATTAGACTAGATGTAACCTGAACGCAAATATTAGATTGGTAAGGAACGTCACTTTTTCTACGTCAGCCACGTAATATGCCAACTGTCAGTCACGAATTTTTTGACTAGATTCGTCGGCTACTCTCCGAAGACGTCAACTGAAATAGCTATTCTCATGTGACTGATCTAAGCCAGTCAAAACTATGAGATACATCCAGTCAGACAGCTGTCAGAATTAGTAAACTAGATAATTGAACGTCTCCATTTCGTTTTGTTAGTTGCAATCTCAAGCAGTTTTTATTAAAATCTTTTTTAGATTTTATCAATTCAGTCAGTGATTCCTTAAACGTTAAGTACAAAATCCACACGCTCTTTGTGTATTGTTAAACGCTCTACTAAACTAGAGACTATGGCTGTACCTTTTTTACATTCCAGACTCTGCGTAACGCTATCTATGTCAAAAGGCACGAACTAAAGCTGTGTTGAGATTCATAAGATTTCGTGTATTGTAAACAAAATATCCAAAGATGTGTAAACGACTGAACTGCGTGCAGTGGTTCAGGCGTAAACTATTTTTTAACATTTTTCAGATCACTGACCCAAACAATATCCATGTTTTTTAAGCTACGATCTCAGCAAAGCAAAGTAAAGTAGGATTTTCAGCACGCAATTACAACAACTACGCAATACTTGACACATCGTGACTCGCAGTAGTTGCTGTTGAGAACGAAGCTCAAAAAAGCACACCCAATATTAAGCTAGGAATATAATTCTATAGGCAAAAAGAGATGTTTGACAGATTCTACAAAAAAGTTAGTTACAATTTTGCCGTTTTGCCGATATAAGAACGCTGATTAAAATGATCTAGTTGTGGGGCTAGTTTTAGCGGATCTAGTTTGTTTTGAAACACGCGAAGATCTGTGCGAAGTTGAGAAGCAGTTGCACTTTTAAATGCTTGCTAGACGTTCGCAGGTGGCGTTATCTGTGATTTGTAGTCTAGCAAACTAACCCTTGGATAAAATAGTTTCTTCTTGAAAGAAAGGGAACACAAGTAACATTTCATTTGAAACGACTCAAGCCCCTACTCGCTTTTGGAACAGCTCCAGTTGTTACTTCACGGGGTCTTTCTTATAATCGTTTTTAACCTTCTTATATTTCTTAGGTCACAATATGCAATTTTGTATGGAAAATTTCATCATTGTGAGTTCGAAATCTAAGCCGGGACACTAAAAATGACTATATTAGTATGGCAGACTATCTTATTCGTATTAAAACCGACTAGCTCTATTTTTAAATTATTTTTTTCAATGAACGCGAGTGTCTATTTTGCGATTAGAAGATAGATCTGTTCAAAGCACGTCGAACTGTTGTTTCTATTGCGTCACAAATCCAGCTTTAAGTTTAATGTAGTTGGTTACATGAATATGCTCGAAAGCACCAAATCACCCGATGAGATTTGTAAACGCTGTCTTGCAGGTCTAGGGGATAATCTTTTCTCCCATCAAGCCCTACTCCGAATCAATTTCAAGTTCGCCGTTGAACTCTTTTGTTTTGCGCTGCGAAAAATGTTCTTTTCTTTTCTACCACCGTCGCAATTTAATTTATACTCTACGACTGCCCTCCTTTGAATCAAGCTGCCCATAAAATCAATTCAACAGGACAAAAGACTATCCATCATTCGCCAGCGGTAATAATGTAGAATCAATCTGATTCATATTTTTATTTTCGTCTTTCCCAAAGGAGTGTGTTCGACATTTAATTGACATGGATGAGTTGAGTATCCCGCTGACTCTACAACTATCCAGAACTCTCATAAAATCATGGTTCGTATAAATGCAACATTAATTCAACGGTTGGTTAGTCAACAATAAATACAAAAAAAAACACATATCAGCATTGTAAATCAAGTTATGAAAAACTCGTTCCACTCTAGGTATGAGCGCCTATACCACCGCCGAAAGAATACGAATCAAGTTGATGCGCCAAGTTATTATTTTTCTTTTGCTTTTGCCGCGTTCAATATTTCAAAATTGCAATTTCACGATTTTCTATTTTATCTTAAATCTGCCAGCTATGCTGGAAGAGGCTTATCCTCAGCCTCGGTCTCTCACCCTCGCCAACTAACCCAATCAACCAGCGACAGCGATGCATGTGTGCATATGGTATGTGTGTAGTCATAACAGCAATCAATTACAAAAATTTCGCAAAAACTGATCTGGGATATTTTCAGATCCTCTTGCACGGGGATTGGACGGACGTCTGTTTATGGCTATGTATAACAGAATACGATTATCGGAGTAAATATGTATAATTGGAGGCATTGGAGCTTAACACAGGGTTTTATATGGTGTAGACGTAGACGTCATATTGGAGTGGATGTTCTTACATAGGTGTGTGGACGAAGGATGGAGATTATTTTTAGCCTGCAACAATACCGACTTTGGTTTGAAGCTATTTTTAGTGAGAAGGTGGTGGGGGCAGAGTAAAAAAAAAAAAAAAAGATCTTTCGACAATTCAGTGAATCAGTGCTCGAATTTGCACCAGTTGCACTTAATAACTTCCACAGGAAGTTTCTTATTCTAGGCAAGGATATAAGCGTGGTTTGTTCTTTGCATATCTTGCGCCTAATCACCTGCAACTTTGGGAACACATTGCGCGGTCTAAGTCATTTTGAGATAGGAACTCCTTTCTTGTCCCCATTTGACATACAATTGCGAGGAGAATAATGGCAAAACGAATTCGCTCTTTCTCTATGTTTTTTTTTTTTTTGAAACAACTAAGTAAAAATAAATACAAAGGCGTTGCACACATCTCGGGGGAACGCGATTTGGTTGCCTAAACAGCGTTGATGTGTTCATTTCCATTAGAGAGATACGTGAACGGACATTTAATCGCCTGCTGCATATTTATAAGCCAACGATTTTAATTTATTCAATTAGCGTGCCAGCCTACCCAATTTCTTAGGATCTGATTCTTTTGATGCCGTCTGCACAGCGATACAATAGCGATTCAACAGTCAATTGTGGTCACATTTCATTAGCACACTTTTGAAATTTCAAATGTCAACGGACGTTTTACAACTAATTCAAAAAGTGAAAAGAGCGGGACATGAAAGTTCCCGTGTAATATAAGAGAATATAATACTTTTGAGTAAAACAATTACCTGATACACATGCCAAAACGCCCAGGACGCAGAATAATGTAATTTTAATCATCTTGTGTATCTTGAGTTAAATTTTATGCACTTTTGTAGATTGCTCACGATATTACGTTTATTTATTTTGTTTTTTAATTGTAATTTGCTCTTATCGCAACCGGCTTAAGAAGAACTATATCACTTGGAAGTTGGAACTTTATTCGACTGGAAGCGGCAAATTTATAGAAAATATAGAAATTCCTAGGCAAAGACTTGGATGGCACTTTCTTCACCAATGGGTTCATAGACTGTACTGACCAGTATAATCCGAATCAGTGTACTTTTGCCCTTAGCCAACAAACAAAACAACCAACAGCCAACAACCAAGAACAAGAAGAAGAAGCAACAAACATGTATACCTGTTACCATCGTATCCTAATGTAACCATGCACAGAGCCACAGAGGTGTATATCATCAGTATGCATGTTGTACATGCATATCACTTCTTTTTTTTTCTGTCTCTCTTTTTATATAAAATTAAAAAGGACAAAATGATAAAGATTTTTATATACGCATATGTATGGGGAATATTATACGCACTCGGACTCGGATGTTATTTTGTTATTTATGTATAAAAGTCAAGTTCAGTATAGCGAAATAACGAAAATAAATTCTTAAGCCATATTCTGGGTCTTAGCTTAAAAGGAGATCCCCCACCACATGATGATGATGGTGATGGTACATAGTTATGTACCAAATAAGCCTTATGATGAACGTGAAGAATCGCCAGACACGTTCCACTAGTCGTTTTTAGGTGTTTTTATTTCAAGTTTCCGTTTCGTATGTATAAGCATTTGAAAATTTTCTTATATGTAGCAAGTCTACATACCGTAGGTTTTTGCTCTTGGCGTTTGTGGACTTCTTTGTGCTGTCGCTTCTTTGTTTGTTTGTTTGATTTTATTTTTGCACAAAATAGAAGGAAAGAAGCAACAAATTGTTGCTATAATAGTCTGATAGTGGTAAATGTCTTTTGGTGATGTTTTCTTTCTTCTTCTTGTGGGTGTAGTTTTAGAACCGTCTTCAAGAGTTGGCGCATTGATTGCTAAAAAAAAATTTGGCGAGGGGGGGGGGGTTAAAAAAGTACTGGAAGTAGAGGTAACTTGAGGATCTATTTTAAAAATAGCCACAGAGGTTAAGAAATCAGAGGAACTTTGATAAATATGAAGAATACGTAAATGGGGATCTTGGCGTTTTGTCGGGTTAAACGAGATGGGATATAGCTGCAGGGGAATAGGTATATTGTACTAGGAGATTTGTTTGGCTTTGCCCGTGATACCCGTACATTTCTGACAGCCGATGTACTGCTGTGAAAAGTCAATTAGTCGCTATATTGTGTAGAAGTCTATAATTGGCCCGCTCAATTTTAGACACAATTTTTTTAATTATAGAGTAGAGGGTAATACAATTTTTTGGTACAAGAAATGTGGGAGAGGCCTGTTGCGAGCTGAATCCGGGTTCATAAATGGAAATGTCCTATCAACAATATTAGTTACTTAAAAAGCTTATTGGGGTCGACTGAGGTCAGATCTCAGTTGTTCTTCGCGGAAAAATGCCTGCATACTTCGCCAATCGACACGCAGGATTTTATGTGGTTTGGCACCCGTTTTAAAATGGAAAATTAAATGTAGTAGAGAGCTTATTTGGAATGGAAAATTATGTAATAGAAAATTTATTATATATTTGGATGCAATCCGTATTGAGGGCTAGATTTCGCGAATCTAGAATGGCGAAACATTCCATATAAAGTTACCAATTGTGATCTACAAAATTATTATAAGTGCGGAACAATGTCTTCAATTGTCAAAGTTGAAGCCTGTGGAGTGTTTGCTACGGCAATTTACTCTTCAAACTCTAATTATTGACGTGGTTTGTAACGCCACTGTAAATGTTCCGAGCAAGAAGTAGGTACATATAAATAGAAGAATATTCGACATTTGTTCAAAACGGTCGTTTTGCACTTGACCACCAAACTATGATAGAGAATTAAAAGAAAGTCCAGTCTAGACGATAGAAGTAAAACTTCGTGTACTTCGAAAAAGAGTTTAAATGGGGACGCCTTGCAGGCTTAAAGGCGAATTAACAAAGTCCTCAACGAGTAATAAGCTGTATTTTAAAGTCAGACTACAACTGGATGGTGATGTGTTCCTTTATAACGATTGGACACTAAGAGCTAAGCAGACTGGAAAGACTATAAAAAGCCGAAGTCACAGCGCGACCCACAGGATATATCATGAGTTGCTTACCGGCCCTGCGAAGTAATACCTAAAGGATGTTGAAGGGTGTGAATTAGTACTTAGACGCATTATCAATTGTTCGGGTCTGCGAATGGTGCATGTTGGTTGCATGGACGGACTTACCTCATCTATAAAAAAACATGCATGCTACTCCCACTTCTTTGTTCCGTACGCCCAATTTCTGTTGCCATGCATTCTGCCTGAGAAGATTCACCACCAGAGCTTTTCGTTCCGTTTCAAGTTGCTTTCTCGTTTCATTTGATTTTCGGACTTACTTCCTAACGACCAGTCGGTGTTCCGTTTCATCGTAGTTTGGAATCTTTAAACAAAGACACTTCAAAAAATTCGTATGTTTTTTAACCCGCTCTAGTTTTGTAAAAACAGTGACGTCTGTCATCGGAAAGGGCACTGTAGTATCGACAATATCTGCACTGTATTATTATAAAAATGGGTACGATCAATATGTCGAATAAGAATAATATGTTTGACATATTGCTAGAATTAACAGACTAGACTGTGAGCGAATAATAAAGACGTCTCCTATTATGAACTCTACAGGCACTATTAATGTCCATTGAATAATAGTGTTAAATTTGTTAAAGCGTTAATTATTTATTTGGTCTAGTGTTAGTGAGTGACCCTAAGCTCAACAGAAATGGACAGAAGAATGTACAAGATTTTGCGTCCCAGAGTGGAAATGTTCCGATGGGAAGAAAAGCAAATTGAGTTTATTTTGTCTGAAATAGAGTTGTCTTTTGCATAGAATACTTTTAGAATTATTACAATCAACCTGAGGCAATATTTCTAGCACTGCTAACTTCATTTGTGCTACTTTTCTTATTGGATAACTTATAGAAACGCACAATCTTATATTGCATTGCAACAGATGAATGAGTATAGAACACTTTATGTAATACAAAGTTGATCTGATAGTTTTCACTTTACTTGTGCTGCCCTTTTACGTATTCTAGGTCAAAGAATCGTCCATGTTTAGGTTTGCATAACTTTGATCATTTGTTTGCGATAACTGAATGATAGACAGGGGGGAAAGGTTCGCATTGATTGATCTGAAGCCCTATACTCTCTATTCCGTTCCGAAAGTCAATCGGTCAAATCCTAATCGAAATTGCCTTCCGCTCCGCTTTAAAGTGGTTTCTCTGTAATATGTACATTCGAAATACAAACAATAATTTCAAATAATATTAATTCCACTTTTGTAATTCCAAGTCCAAAAGAGGGAGTATAACATTTTTAATTAGGCTGGCTTTTACCGGCAGGCAATTCTACCTAACCTATAACCGATATGTCAACTTTATCTGACAACTAGCGAAAAAGTTTTTTTTTTGGTAGTGTGAATTGTGAACCTGTGAATTTTAATGTTGACGTTAATATTGACCACTTTAAATTTTCAAAGAAGTGTATTATTTAGGAGTAGGAAGGGCTGTGATTTGATTAAATTTAAATGTTAAGCTAGTTTCCTAATAAAAATAGGGTGGCAAATTTTAACCTGGTTTTGGGAAACTTTGACTGTCAATTGTTTATTAAAAATCATAATTTGGCTAGTTTCATTGAATTTCAATCCAATTTACTAGTTGATTATATTGAAGGAATATTTCAAATCTCTTAATCTCTTATGAAAAATAGCTTTCAGTTAAGAAATATAATATGAGCTGAATATTTTAGTTCGTACATTATTTATACTAAGAAATATTGTTATTTTATCAAAACAATTAAGGATAATTAGGGCTCATCAACACACATTTTTCTATTGAACACAGCATCGTTTAAACTTTAAAGCAATACTACATTCAAATTATTTTTCATAAGAGTTTGTAGCTCGGTACCCGCTATAACCCACTTCTACATACACTTGATTTGTAATTCGGATTTAGTTTGTGTGGAGCTAATAGTTCATAATAAAACTAAATAAATTGCAATTTCCTCCTTTTAAGTGAAGCGTTTTGGTCAATATACCAATTTCTTTGTTATTTTTCAACTTTATCATCTTCAACCTCCCTTTGGCGATTTTATAGAATTCTATGCCCACCTGCAACTTGAACTTGCTCTTGCTTGGTACTGTTCTTTGTCCCTTTTTTTATAATTTGATGATCTTTATTTCTAAAATAATGTTTATTAAATAGAATATAAACCTATAAAACGGCGAAAGTAGAAGTGGTCAATGTTACCCATTATATAGGTATGACTTTTTTTGAATGTCATCGGTCAAAGTTAGCAGTTGGCCCATAAATTTCGACCCAATTTTCAAATCCCCAAAGCAATTTTAAAATTGATATTAACAACTATGTATATATTTTCAATAGAAAACATCTCAAACTATATATTATATACCTAACACTTTAACGAAAAAGTGTTTTAATAACTCCGAAAAACTTAGTATGTTTCACATCAAAAGTGCAACAAAACGGACATTCACTGCATTAGCTGTCAGGTATGGAGAACTGCGTCTCTATTCTCTTTTAATCGACATGTGCGAAGAAACTTCACTCCTTATAAGCACTTAATTGTACCTAATCCTAACTTATACCAGATGCCGTTTACGTGAATGTAAAGAGTTTTATTACATATTTTTATTGATCAATGTTTTTTTTAATAACATGTTAAAAATACTTTCCACACGCTATGAGTAATTTAAAATTTAACGGATAAAATTCTACGAACAGCAACTTTGCCGAAAGCGGAAGTGTCTTGGGAGTCTGTTCGTTAGGCGGAATTTTTTAAGTAACGTGCCATTTGTCAAAACGAAATTCTATGCACCAGTACTAGTGCACCAAATCGTGACCCCTCCGTATATAATAACAGTCCTATTGTAGGCAAAGTAACAGGATATCGCACGAAGTTGGCGGTCTCAGTATTTGTTTGTATGTTCTTTTGCGAAGCTGAAGAAACCCAATCAAATATCACATTAGGCAAATGGGTCCATCACAAGTCATACATGCCAATTTCATAATGGCAGGCCGAAATTCTGAAAGAATTGCGATCTATTACAACTTAAGTTCGAAAGTCCTTGAAAAGGTTGCCGAGGTGCTAAACATCTTACTGGAAATATAGATAGTACCAGGAGAGTATTTTTTTGTGTGGTGGGTGTTTTTTGATAAGTACTTCAGTTATTTGTGTTGAGACGGCCTATGTTGTCAACTGATTGTCACCCGATGGCTTGGTTGAAATTTATAGCAATAAAAATTAAATGCCAAAGTTTAAATAAAGGATTAATGCACGAATTTGAATTTTTCAGACAAATGGAACAGAAAAACAATACGGGAATAATTTTGACATTAGGGCCTTTCTATTTTACCCAAATGATCTATAATAGATCATTGATTTTCATAGTTTACCAAAATAGAACGAGATCCAACAATTGTTGTAAATCATGCATATCAACGATATAGGTATATAGATCATGTTTGCTAAATAAAAAAACTCCCATTAGTTGCCTCTACAAGAGATTTTTATCTGGCAAAAGCGGCTTCGTTTTTAATGTCCAGGAACTCAAAACAATCAAAAAGAAAAATAACACTTGGGTATAGATTCGGGAATAATTGCTGGAGCAATTTCTGTTTCTTAAGGCGAAGATGGACATAGGTATCTATCACTTCGAGTGAGGGAGAATATACTCCCACTATGGAAAGGAAAGCTTAAAGTACCAAGGTACTTCAGCTCAGGTTTGACCCAGACTCGAATATTGTTCCGGTTGTCTATAGAGGGCGCGATTTATATCTAAACAAAATATACCAGCTGTGTTCATTCAATCAATTACCTTGCAAATCGGGCTTAGAACTTCGTCGGACTACTATACTTCTGCGTGGATATGAAAGGCTGATATCCATCTGTTTTAAAACTGGGACGAAGATAAACGTGAACGGTAAACAACTCTGACTGGATCGTCGTCTTCAAAGTCCCATTGAAACAGGTGGACAAGAAATTCAATCTCGGATTCTTATTCACGAGGCATGAAGGGGAAAAGGTTTTCCTGGAGAACTAACGGAACCACCCACAACTAATTGTCTGCTTTCCCTTCGCAATCTACTCCCTCTTTTTTTCATCCTACAACTGAAGACACACATTTAACTTTGCAGGGTTGCCCGCTTCGTACCCCCTCAAGGCCGTAAGAAGGCAATACATATTTAGATCTACCTTGGACAAGAGTCGGTTGCGCAACAGGCTACTCAGACTACGGGCAAATATATTTTTAGCACAACACCAGGCAGACACTTCTTCCCACAACAACGCTTACCTTTTCAATTGATTGCCAAACACCAAAAGCACAGAAACGCTCTCGAAATACAATTTAACACATTTAATTTCAGTTAAATTAAAAATGTAATTCCTAAGTAACTATTAACAGTGATTATTTTGCAATATTGTAAGACATTTCAAAAAGGAAAAACAAAAAGTTTATTACACGAAAGTTTGTACATTATGCCGTTATGAAAATAAATAATTCCCTACCTATAATATAAATTGGTTGTTTCTTGTTGTTTTCATTTTGTTTTTTTTTTTAGGGAAATATTAAATATTTTGTTTTATTAGATGTATCTATTTACGAGTGTCAAAGTAGTCGAACGCAAAGCTAAAGACTTGATCTTGATTTGTGAATTAGCGATTTTCTATTCGTCACTGTGATACCACTGGGCTTTTCTTATCGACATCGTTGTTGGAGGAATTGCCTTGCTGGACAGGAACACCACTTGGACTTGGTGGCACACCGCCAGTTCGCTCTAGATTCCATGGATTGCCGGCCATCGGTGAATCGGCGTGTCCAAATGCGGGATGATTCTCGTGGTCCAGTGCGACAGTCGCGTCGTATTGGGTATTCTCCAGTCGAGTTATCAGGCGTTCGTCTTCTTCGCCGAATTCGCCGCCCATAAGTGTGGGCTCACCAACCACCATCACGTCCTGTGACGCTAACGAGAAGTTCGGCCCCGACGGCGACCTCTTTTGACTTGTGACGGGCGGTGTGTTGCTGCCTGTGGCACCTCCAGAGTTGGAGCCTTTGCGTTTGCGTCGCTTGTTAGCGGGTCGCTGTGGGTCTTTCTTTCCCGGTGGTGCGACCATTCGTTGCCATTTTTGAAATAAAGTCGTTTTCAAGCAATCGCGAGGACTCAGCGCATATGCCTTGTGTCGTGACATAAGCTCTTGCATTGGCTCGAGAATAACGCACAGCCGAAGGTAGTTTAAGGTGGAATTCGTTATGCCCATTCGTGTGATATTTTTTGTTATTTGGTCCAGGACCATGGGATCTGGGGGAAGTGACGTGCCTATTACTGTCCGGGGAATCAGTTCGCGATGCCCTTTAATTGTCATATGCCAGGATTTGATCCGCATATAGTCGTCGTAAATAAACTCTAGAATTAGTCTTGCGTCGGCACACACTTTCGTGTAGAAAGGCTTGCCATGTTGTGTAGTTACTGTACACTGATCACAGTCCAGGGTAATTGAGGTGTTGTGAAAGGATTCCTTTGCGTGCTTAAGTTGAAAATAGAGATCAGATACACCGCCCTCGAATATGCTGCGGAAAAACCTGGGTATCAGAGTTCTGCCAATGGTATATCGCTTGGGTCCGTCTTCAAGACAGAAGAGTATAGTCAGTTTGGCGTCGTCCTCGAAGAATTCCGTGGTGAAAGAGTCCCACCAGCAGTTGTCACTCTCTTCTGTTCTTTGCTGCAGACGTTTGTTCAGCTCAAACATTCTGTGCTCCGTGTGACTAAAATACGAGTTGTGCCTTCGAAGGCCCGCATCCATTCGTTCCATTTGTTGACCTCCACCCATCATTGGGTGTCCGGGGCCGTGACCAAAAGGCGACCCCGTCGGCATGCCACCAAATTGACCCCCAAAGCCCACGGAAACGCCAGGCGATCCAAAATGTCCACCGGGGGCATTGGGTCCTCCACTAAAGGACGGACCAGAACTGCCTGGCCGTCCGAACTGAGGTGCACCTCCAGAAGATGGCGATCCAAAGGCTCCGCCTCCGCCAGCTGGACCGTTAAACGAACCTCCTCCGGCATTAGGCGGCTGTGAAAAGCTTACGGATCCAATATTTTGAGGTGGACCAGGACCAGGCGTCGATGAGCCAGAAGGTGCTGGTGACGCTGTATACTGTGGTGTATTGGAACCTGGTTGCGGGCCGCCTTGGTAGCCGCCCATCGATTGATTTCCCGCCGGCGATGACTGACCAGTTTGTGGAAATATCGGACCACCGCCACCATATGGACCTCCTTGGGAGAATCCTCCAGGCGTTACACCACCTTGACCGTCTGGATTGCCTCCAGGACCACCTGCACTTCCAATCATACTCTGATTATCGCCGGGCGTACCGGTCTTCCAGTTTCCCGGTGCATCATCCATGGCCGATGCTGCGTTAATTGGTGGACCAGAACCAACACCTCTTCGATTTATACCAATCATATTGTTCTTGATCCAAGACTTGCTTAAAACTCAATCCTTTCAGGCAATTCGATGGGGACTAGAGTGTCTCGGAATCCAATTGGCACTTCTCAAATCAACGGCTCTAGAAACAAAGAAAATGGAATTTAAAAAATTGCCAAACATGTTTAAAATTAAATTTCACACGCTAGCAAACATAAGGCTGCAGGAAGTTACACTCTCAAAGATAAAAATGATTTATTTTAAAACAGACATTACACTTTCTTTACAAATGTGTGCTAACTTAACTAGATATGTTTGACTGACGTACTTAATCATTTTCGAACTTGAAACTGATTTTTCAGACGACAAATTTTTAATTGCATTGCGCATTAACTTTTGCTTCTGGGTACGCAGCAGGCATCAGCGGTGTAATTGCAGTTCACAAAGCGGTGTCAGATCTTAAAAACAGCTTTATCAGAAATTATTTTGCCGGTGCTAAGGTAACCCGACAGTCAAGCTCAAAGACGTGTCCGATAAGAAAGCAAGTGACAGTTCGATTTTTCGTTCGTTTATTTAGAGATAATACAAAACCCAAACTTACGAACCAACTCATTTGACTGAAATCCCAATTCCCAATTGGTTTAAAATTTCCAATTTTGCTGTCAAACTCGAAAGTCGAGAACTGCTCTACTGTGTACCCCCTGCTGTTGTGAACTAGCTGGGATTATGCAGCATGCCCGCCCTAACAATTGCCACTCTTTAGAAAAAAAAATATATATTCCTGGCAAATTAATAATCTAATTTAGAAAGGAATAAAATAAATGTTACAAGTGCACCATAATGTGGCAGGTACACACATCCCAAGAATCAACAAATAACATGCCAACGCCATTTTGTACGCTGCTTTTGAAAGTAGGTACACCTTCCTTCAAGTCTAAGTGCAAGTGCCATCCGCTTTCGTAGGAGTAATGATACGGATAAGAAAAAATAACAATTCCATTTGATTCATAAGAATAAATATTTAGGAATACTTAAACCCTGATATTTTCCGCATACATATTACATTATGTACATACATAAAAGAAAAAAAAACGTTTAAATGGTGTATGCGCCAAGCAGACAGCATAAGAGGGTATAGCATTAAAAATGCCAGCGGTGATTTACAAAATCAATACTCTTCAAATGGAAAAATATTTCAGCAAAGCTACCAACTAATTATTTCCATTATTTGGACATATATTCGGCATCTAACAATATGCAAGGTAAAAACATTTAACAAGGTGATTGACAAATAAACAAACAAAATCCTCGATGTCCTCGAGCGAAACTCTTTCGATATTATCCGGTGAACTATTTTTTACTTCACCAATGTGAAACATTTAAGTTAACAGTTAAGAAAGGAAAATGTTACACACCTCTTTTATAAGTACAAATTGTTTATTTAAACTTTTCTTTTTGTCTACTTAAAATTTTCAATAAATTTTTCACAAAATTGCTTTTGACTGACACATACAAAAGCAGGTACCAAAGAGCATCAAACGTAGACGGGATACTGTCAAATTCTTTCCCAAAAGCTGCGATTCTTAAGCTGGTAACACATGCTGAGAACAGTCTCGTAGGTGGCAATTTTATCTAATGGACGTGACGTCTTAGCAAGATTAGTGACAGAAATGTCATATACGTAACACTGTCCCATCTCCCATGTATTAATAAACAAAAGTATGTATTTTAGGTAAAATACAATACAATAATTAAATGCTGTGCTGCTGACCAGTTAATAGTATTTTTGATGAGTGTTTTAAGGCTCCGTCAAACAGAATGCGATTTTTATTATAGAGATAGCTAAAGAAATTCCGCTCTCCCGGAAGCCATGAACGGACAAATACTTATTTATTATGTATAACTGATTAATGAATTGTTGGTTAAATTTACTGAAACTAATTACCACTCTCATTTCACGTGTTTTAAATCAGAAATAGGAATTTTTTCAAGTAATTCCATAGCTGTTGGTGGCCGGAAAGTTAAGTATCTATAATTATGGGTAGAATAACCATGACACTTTAAGGGCCGGTCTGTTCAAAGCTGGTTAAATCCTTGGTTTGGTTACCATAGATTTAGGTTAACCAATGATTCTAAATCCGTGATAACCAATTAGTGTTTGTTGAGAGTTTTTTCACTTCGGTCACCAAACCATAGCTTTCCAACAAATCGTTCCATTTTTCCAATATATTTGTCAGTTCAGTGATTGACGGAATCCTTGGTTAATTGTTTTTTTTTTGTTTTCGGGTCCTTTTGTTTTTAATAAATAATTTGTTTAGGTAGATTTTATGAATGTATTTAGTTTTAGTTATTTTATGTGGTTTTGCGATTGGACTTTCTCATAATTATTTGCTCTCAGGTTTCAGATTTCGTGTGCCTATCGAACATGAAAACCTGATGAAAATTTCACTTTCTCTTTTGTGTGTTGATATTCGTGCGATTTCAATATGTGAAGTCTTCGACACTCTTCTAAGCGATTTCTTTTAAATCCAAAACCAATACCCAATAAATTTTGTAACAATAATTCCTCTAATGCGTGTGCTTTGCTGGCTTAAAATGTTGAAAATAATCCTTATTCATCCATTTATTTGTTAGAAACCTATAACCTCACCTTCAATTGACTGGTTTGTAGTGTATATTCTATATATGCTGTGCCAGTTGCAAACGTCAACAAATCCGATGTAAGAAATTTTATGGGTTTTCTCCATCTTTTGCATTATACCTACATATATCTACATATTCGTTCATTCTATTATTTGTATTTTTCTTTTTGATTGCACAATACTGCACAGACATTTTTCTGTAGCATATACGTCAAAATTAATACCTACGTAGTCCCAAAAAAATCTTGAACAAACGAAATTACAGAAAATCAGTGGTCAAATCTCATTAACCGGCTAAAATCGGCTGGTTATAGATTTCTCTGGTTAACTAACCAAACCACTGATTCTCTGGTTAATATTTTCCTGAACAAATACATTCGCTGGTTATCAACTGGAATAACCTCCGATTTAAGATAACCAAGATTGAACAAACCGGGCCTAAGCGTCTGATTTGTGATCTCATGCTTACGCCTTTAATAGTATTGACTGCGGATAAACGGATCCATCTGTCCTGTTTCATGCAAAAATACGTGTACGTGATGGTGTAAATGCAGTTTAACTCTCCGGTAAGATTATTTGAACTAGACGTTCCAGCCGCTGCGAGGACGCCAAACAGAATTAGCTGTCATAATGAATTGAAGTAGTTGTATTAGAGCTTACTGGTCTATGTTTTCCGAATCAAAATAGAAATAAAACTATTTTATTCGCTGTCTTAATGTTCTACAAAATGTCAGGCAACTCGGAAAATAATAATTTGACGCCCTACGTACGCACGTATGTTGCGTTAACTCTATACAAATTCAACAGAACAAATACAAAAAAAAATATAATGCCTACCATTCTCATTCAATTCTTTTGAAATTGTTTCACATATTTCTCCATTCATAACAATGTTTTTGTACGTTTGACATCGGTAATTTCGTACACATTCAATCAATTTTCCATATCCAAATTTGATATTATGCATGTGTAGTATACGTGTGCTGCACTATCTACCACTCGCATAGGTTAAATTATCCATAATTCTTAATTAATGCGCTTAAATCTTATGAAAATGTTAACATCACAATGACAAGTAGAAAACGTTTTATATCTGGCAAAACTGCATAAATACCTCTTCACAACCCTATTGAAAATAATAATCCCGCCGTCACTGAAGATACGACTGCAGCGCTGTAGTTGCTACTGGTTGGTACTTCCGAACATGGTTTCACGCACTTCTAGTCCCCGGCAGATGGCGGTAATATATCCGGGCTTAAGTGAAAGGAAATCCGCTATTTATTCGTCGGTTTTCTTTGAATTATTTTTTTGTACTTACTATTTAAAGTGGGCTTCGTGACAACTATAGCAATATACCCTTTGCTGATGAATCAATTATAAATAAAATACAGAAAACAACCTCACTTTTGGTAAACATTTATTTGGATGCTGATTCAGAAAATGTAGGTACAATTTCACTTTAAAATGAGCCATTTTGGAATCGGCAATAAAAGGTTCCTGCTCTAACAAACGAATAGTTTTGAAAAACTGGTCCAAATGTCTATGTATATGTTTTTAATTTGATTTGTAAGAATTACTTTCATGCTATAACCCTTGGGTTGTATAATAAAACATGCATTCATTCATTGAACTTCTGATTTTATTTATTTCGAAAATTTAATGCAAAAATAACACAAATGCCAAAAGACAATGAATAGCTAAAAGTTCAGCACACATGCAGACTTTCCCCGCAAGGAACCGATTTCATAGAAACGAATAATTGTTTCGTAATTCACAATAGTGTCTGATTTGCAATAGATTTCTCCTCCAATGCCGATAAACATGATATTATCAAAAAGTAATTCCTAGCTCCATTAACTCAAAATAAATCAACACACGAATTCCTCTTTGTAGCCTGACTTCGTATCCTCCATTTCGGTTTTTATAAAACTTATGGCATAACATTCCAAGGGGTAAAGGTTCCGGCTTCAGGTTCATCAATCTGAGAAAATAAATTATATTTACAATTTCTCTAAACAGTTACGAAAATAATTCAAACTTACGAGCTGTGTAAACTTGTCTTGACACGCCATTCTAATACGAGCTGAGGTAGCTGGTGAAATTAGGGTAAAATGTTTTTCAACTCCATTTTGTTGTCGCGCAGCTGATATGGCGTCCTTGATTGCGAAGAAAACACTGCTACCAATAAAAAGTGGGGGCTCTCCAACAGCCTGGAATTTGTAAAGAAAAAATGGTAGAGAAAGGAAGCTACATGTAGGAAAATTGTGAAATGAAAGTCACAAATAAAAACTCCCTTTGGAAGAAATGTAAAATTGACATTTTGAACACTGCATGAACGCATCTTTCAGTTTATATTTTCAAAATGTGTCAGTGTGACACTACTATTTGGGAAATCATGTCGCAACTCATTTTATATGACAGTGACAGGCGAAGAAACTGGTGTTTGTGCAAATGCGACACTTGGCGAAACTTCTCCTTTAAACAGCACATGAGTGTGCACATTTCTTACTGTCAGACAACTGAAAACTGTAAAAATTGTATACAAAATTTATGAGTGCCATGGACGACCGACAATGATATCTATCCTCGGTCTAAAACCTTTTACTTTTCTATCGTTTCTCTCTCGGATGATTTAAGTTAAGAAAATACTAGCAAAAAAATAAACATACTAACCTTCGATGAAAATACTGCCCTGGGGTTGGGCGCTCCGGTTAACAAACTGACATTTATCTCTCCGGGAATGTCAGCGAATCCTGGCAACTTGTACATACCAGGGCCTCTTGAGTACAACATCCCACTTGGGGAGTACATCAACTCCTCCATAGTAAAGAGTCCATAACCCTGCATGAAGGCGCCCTCTATCTGCCCAATGTCGATAGCTGGATTCAAACTCGATCCAATATCCATTACTATGTCTGTTCTAAGAACTTGATGGTCGCCAGTAAGACAATCTATTTCCACGACTGAAACACCAACACCTGTGGTGAAGTAGTTATATATTTTGTTCTCGCCAGTAACAGGATTAAGTCCCAGGCCAGGAGTTCCATAATATCCAGTTGCCGACAGACTGACGCGATCCAAGTAAGCTTTATTAATCATCTCCTTCCACGACAGGTCAGGAAATTGTTCCCTGTAGATTTTCAAGCGCGAATTTATCTTTTCACAGGCCTCCAACACGGCCATGCCATTTAAGTCTGAACCAACACTGCCAGCAGTGGGTGATGTGTTTGGCACCTTGTCAGTGGATGTTTCGGAAATGTGAATCGTTTCCAGTGGAACTCCCAATGTTCGTGCAGCCACCTGAATCATTTTCGTGTGCAGTCCCTGGCCGATTTCAACTCCGCCGTGAGATAACAGAACAGATCCATCCAAGTAAATATTCACGAGAGCTCCAGCCTGGTTCAGATGAGGCACTCCGAACGCAATGCCATATTTCGTGGGGATTATGGAGATGCCACGCTTTCGCCACCTATGCTCGCTGTTGAACTTATCCACTTCGTCACGTTGTCTGAAGTAGCTCGACTGAGCAAGGCATTCATCGAAGCACCTATTGGGGTTGAAAATTATTGGGGATCCTTAGCGAACGTGCTTGCGTGATAGTTACCTCGTAATGGGGCAGATTTCCAACTTCTGGTTGTAAAATGTTTTATCGCCGTCTTTGTAGAAATTCAGCCGCATAATGTCTACGTAGTCTTTACCAGTGACTCTCGCCACTTCGCGAATCATATTCTCGGCAGCGAACATTCCCTGCGGTCCTCCAAATCCTCTAAATGCAGTATTCGACGGTAAATTCGTTTTGCACACCCAGCCGGTTACTTTGACATTGGGGATGTTGTAACAGTTTTCAAAGTGATACATTGCTCTGTCTAGGACCTACAAGCAAAAATGTCGTGCCGGAAAACATTTGTGTTAAGGGAAGAGAGGTCAGAATGGTCCACTTACCGAGAACGACAAGTCCATAGAGTGACCTCCATTGTTGTAGCACTCAATTTCACAGCCTGTCAGTCTGCCTTCATTCGTGCAAGCCACTTTGTATTTGAACAAAAACGGGTGTCTTGTTCCTGTGATCATCATGTCCTCGTCCCTGTTCAGCATGACGCGAACTGGCCTACGCAGCTTATATGCTGCCAACGCCGCTGGCACGGCTATTGAAAATGCTCGGGACTCCTTGCCTCCGAAACCACCGCCCAATCTTTTCGCTCTACACACCACGCGCGACGCAGGTATTGATAGCACATGAGCGGCAAGTTTCTGAACTTCCGTCGGATGCTGAGTTGAACTGAAGATCTCCATTTCATCACTATCGCGGGGCACCGCCAGAGCAGCATTAGTCTCTAAATAGAAGTGCTCTTGGCCGCCCATCCGGCAGGTGCCTTCTATGACATGATCTGCTATCTTGAATGCTTCCTCCACATCGCCCTGTGTGATGGTTTTTGGATAATCTGGGAAATATGATTTCATTTCAATGGCTTGCTCGATTGTAACTATTGTTGGTGAGATGTCCTTGTACTCGATTTTGACGAGTTTCGCTGCTCGTTGAGCAATGGTTTGATCGTCAGCTATAATGGCCCCTAAAATTAAACCCTGGCAGTAAACCTTCGACGCGAACACTTGCTCATCGTGAAAGACACTTCCGACCGAGTTTTGTTCCTCAGTGAGGTCTTTGTGGCAGTAGAACGCATGAACTCCAGCTTGCTTCAGTGCATCTGACGCATCAATGTTAACAATCTCCGCGTGACCTCTAGTACTTAAGACAAACGCCAGGTAGAGCTCGGTGTCCATCCGGGGGATATCGTCGCAGTAGATGGCCTCTCCTGTTGTCTGTTTTAAGCCGGATACATGAATTTTCGGACGACCAATTGGATCTGTTTGGGGCTGGCCCGGATTGACTTTCTCAAACAGTTGAGTGCTCTTCAGTGGCAGTGCCCCAAAGACGTCTGATCCACTCTTCTCTTCGGGTGGAATTGTGTCAGTGATAATCTTGTGTTTCACCAGATCGCTGCTTATAGCTAGGTAGGCCTTAAAGAAAAGACTCACTACCAGTGAGCGTCGGTATGCAATCATGCCACCGGGAGCACCAGGAGACAGAGGGAGTTCCTCACATAGGCTTTCAGTGACGATGCTCAATAATGACTCTTCCCATTTCTGATTGATCATAAGCGAGGAAGTTTTTGTAGCTAGTACTGTTGTGGGGGCCATGCCTCCAAATGCCATACTAATCTGCTCGATGATGTTCGTGTTTGGCCTGAAAGTGACATTGATGGCCGTGTTCACAATGGCAATATCATCTTCCCTCCGTCTGGCCTGTTTGAAGGCTTTCACGAACTGATTTGCACTTGTCCTGGGGAACTGGACACCCAGCAGAACTTCATTTGGCTCGATCTGATTCTTTCGATAGGATGTGAAGAACCCACCGCCCATTACAATATTTCTGGTATACATCGATCCCTTCTGGAGAGACCCCACAACCAGTTCAACTCCACCTGCTGCCAGTATCGGATTCATGTCGGATATGGGACTGGCTGTCATTATATTGCCTCCCAGGGATGCCACATTGCGAATTTGCTTTCCAGCGAAGTAGTGAAACATGTCGAGTGCGCATTTGAAAAACCTTGTCTCATGCTCTGGCTTCAATGCGATCTGCTCTCTTAGGACGTCTTCGATTTCTGAGAGGCTTACAGCTGCGCCAAAATATATCCCTCGCGAGTTCTCCTCAATCTTATTCAGCTCAGCGATCCTCGATGGGTTGATGAGAACCGGGTAGTGCAACATTTTGATCTTAATCTCAATGCCAACCTCAGTATTTCCAGCAACGATCTTCGCTTCAGGGTGCTTCGCCTTCAGGCTGATAATCTCCTCTAGGCTTGTCGGTCGATACCATTCAACTCTGTCATTGGAAAAATGCAGATTTTCCTTGTCGAGCTCATCACTCAATTGCAGTTCAGGTGGGAAGATTGGTTCTTGACTTGGATCGTAGGGTTGGAATTCGGACTTTTCAAAGAGAATAGAGTCGACATTTTCGTCAGAGCTGCCACAACCATTCGATCCGTTAGCTTTGCAGCACTTGTCTCCCATTCCGCAGCTAAATTCCTGGGTAAACGTCTTATATCCTTCAAGAATCGGTCGATAACCAGTGCAACGGCACAAGTTACCTTGGAAGGCGACTTCTAAATCATGCATCCTTGGCTGCGGGGAGTTCCTTAGGAGTGCATACATTGACATCACTATTCCCGGTGTACAGAAGCCGCATTGGGATCCGTGGGACTTAGCTATGCGCTCCTGCACTGGATGAAGTCGGGTTCGAGTACTCCCAATTCCCTCGACCGTGGTCACAGCTTGACCATGCACTGCGCAGACAGGTAACAGACACGCATTGGCCGCAACATTCACAATTTTCTTTGTTATGCGATCTACCCTTGATATCATAACTGTGCACGCTCCGCACCCGCCTTCTCCACATCCAAGTTTCGTTCCGCATAGATGGAGTTTTTCTCTCAGGTAACTAAGCAGAGTGCATTCGGGATCAGGATTGGGATCAGATACCTGAAAGTTGAACCAATTTGTGATCATATGAAAGTGGTGTTTGGAAAACAAAAAAGCCCTCTCCACCTGACCTTCTGACAATCGCTAAAAAGATATTAAAAGCGTCTGTTCCCGAACGATAATGTATTCGAACACATTAGCCAAATTTAGTCAAACTTCCTTCTCTTCAAAAGTTGGTTCTGTTCTGACCAACAGAGACAAAAAGAGAGAACAAAACATTTCCCCTCCATAAAAAACCTGCAAATATTAGCCCAAGAAATTTCTTTGGGCTAGTTGGTTATTGCTGACAGATGGTTGTCGTTCAAATCGTTCAAATGCTTATTTGTAACTGACTTTTTATTTGTTTTCATTTAAAGTTTGTGCTATAGTATAGAATTGAAATAGATGTAAGAAGCAAATGAATTGAAGTTTTCAGTTTCTGCAATAAAAGCCATACAAATCTTGGTCTTAAATATAAATTTGTGCTTTATTCTATTGTCATCTGAATATTCATGCTTAGAATAAATTCACATTTTTCACATTTTTGTGGTTCAACGAGTTCCTTTTCTTTTTGGTTATATTTCATTTCGGTGAGCGAATTCTCTCGCAATGAGAGGAATGTGACATATTGCTAAAATTGAACCATAAAGTAAGGGAACATACCTATTATATCGTCAGTTTTCATTATACATATTTGTTTAGAATAAACTGGATGAAGCTTTCAAGTACTTGTTTTTTTCACTGGTTGCTGGTTTTTGAAGTCTATTGTTTTGACGAGAGTCGTCTGAAAAGTTACGTGATCGGGGCCCTCAATTTAAATAGGTTCTACGTTATGGAAACTTTTCAAGTAAACTAACTTTGTTTGTAGAGGTATTAGTTGTTAAATAATCTTATTAAGGATTTCCATCCAGATAGCTTATGAATTTCGTGCGCTTTCTTGATCTTTTTTCAACTTATTTTATGAAACGCTTTTAGGTCGTGGTTTGTGAGTCTTTTTTTTTTCAGTTGTTTGACGCGTTTTCAGTGCAATTTTTAAGACATTTTAAATAATTTTTCGATAAATGTGTTTGTTGAAACGTCAATTCAAGTCAACTAAACTTGTTCACGGATTCACCTTTAAGACTAAGATACTCGTTGTCATTATCTGTTTGCCAATTATTGTTACAATGTAAAGTAGGTAGCTTCATTGAAGAGGGAAATCCCTCCGGCTCAAAAGTATAATAGTATTAGAATAGGACTGCACAATGCAGCTCGTCAAGTGATTCAGACGTATTGAGTTAAGATCGCAGTTCGTATCTGACTTTCATAAGGGCGCTTGACAAGTTCGCGCAGTGCAACATCAAGTTGTGTTTATACAATAATATAAACAAAAATAGGACCCGAAAGCAGTTCTGGCTTTCAGAATCTGAATCACTAGAAACTGCATTTTAGGCTGTTTTCAAAATTGACCTTCAACGAAAACGACTTTCAAAGCTTTTCTGCAAGCATAATGTATAATTTAAACAGTAGATTTGCCTCAATAATATGTTCGATTCTATAGACCAACTAAAGTCGGCACAGATGCATGTAATTTTTAAAACTTATGTAAAAAGCAAATTTGGGAATCGGAAACAACCTGCAATGAAAACATACCTACTTTGATTCTTTTTAAAAGTACTATAAAATTAGTCCTTAGTTTGTTAAACTACAAATATCGCTATTAGAATATATAACGCATTTAAAAGAAATGGACAAATGTATTTGCAATGAAGGAAATGAGCCCGAATGCAACCTTTCGTACTGCTTCTATTTTCAAAGGTGACTCTATCCTTAAAGTTACAATAGTAACTCGTTTCTCATCCCAGTTGCATATACTAACGACAAACTTACACATATATGCATCCACACAGTAAAATATATACGTATTCGTAACTTGTTGACGTTTTCTTAACATTATCTGTTTTTTTTTTTAATTTTCTTATCACCCTTGGAATACAGACCCCCTTGACTGTACTTAGACGTAAACGCGTCAGAAAAATATAAGGTTTTGTCAAAGTTGAAGAGCTGATATAGTTTCTAACATTTAATCGAGAAGCGACCGTTCTCAACGACTTTCTTCTTCCTCAATAAGTTAAACTGGAACTAGAGAATATCCGTCAAAAATGCGAGGAACTGCCGCCGCAAGTCCTGGCAAAAGTGATGAAAAATGCCATAAATCGGGCCCGAATGGTGATATCAATTCTGGCGGTGGCCACTCACGCAATATGATTTTCTCGACTCAATGGAAAATAATAAAAGACATCGAATAAACTGCCCAAAAGCAGAACCAAGGCTTTTCATTCATAAAAAAAACTACAGCCAAAGATTATCGGGTGTCTACTTTTGTGCCATAGTGAATGAAAGCAACTGAGATCGAAATTGAAAAGTGGCAACCCACTAAAAAAAATATTTATTTCCCCATATGTAAATAACAAATGCAAGTGGTTACAGTTAATTCAAAATGTTTTACCCCCACACAGAAACGGTCGTAAAAACAGTGTTTCCAATAAATGATAAGGTGCTTCTTATCTGAAAATATTCGAACTGCTAATCCATATGAACTTCTTTGCTCGATAAGGAAAGGTACAACATGAGAACACTGAGCAAATAGAATTCGGGAGTGTTTTTGAGTCTTGCTCGAATGTGAGTTTGGAGTACCTATTACTTATTCCCTGTATCGCATTTGAACAAACAAAATACGAGCACTTCTTGAACACATTGGACCCGACTGTTGTCCTATATGTATATGAAACAACTTTCACGACAGTACCCTTTCACCTTTCACTTAGACTTTCGGAAAAATTGTTTCAAATGGAATTAAACTTTACTTATGAACGAATTTCTGTCTATTACTGACAGCACAAAAAAAAAACAAATTACATCACCAGCTGTTGTTGCAATTGATTTATTAATTGTCGTACTAGAAATAAGTAACGTTGCTCATTTGCAGTCAGCCAATGCATCGAATGCTTGTGCACATCGTTGAGTGTATTTGTTTCGTCATCGGATTGACTTATTTTAGAAAACACCATGTGCCACTGAAACTATCAAGTTTTCTTTGACAACCGGCCACTAATCAACACTTGTCGGACAACTTTACCTTCTTGCCATTCACATAAAACACCAATGTTGTTTGTTTCTGTAATTCACTACAGGGATTTTCTTTCATCATTTCGTTGATCTATTAAACTGTAACAACGATTTCAATTATCAGCAAATGGAATGAAATTTTAAATGCGATTGAATGATTCCGTTAGTTAGTTGGACGGGTACTTAATACGCGAACGTGTGAATACCAACTAAAGAGAACTGAGAGACCAAGTGCTTGTCGCCACTAATATCAATAAGCAAAGATGGAATTAAACATGAATGCAGCGTCTATTTGAATTTGTTTGTTATCAATGGATCTATTTCGAATTCAACTTTGTACGATGTGCATACGCATAGAGAGACAGACAGATATGTTGGGAGGTTATACTGATAAAAGAGGTCGGCGTAAGAAAAATAAAACAATAAAAGTAGGATAATAGCAAAAACAAATACAACAGTGGTGAGAAAAAACAACAAAATGTTAACCACTTTGACAGGAGATAGATCTTTAACTCGAACAGTTGTAATTTAAAATATTTTTCTATGAAAGAGAAAGTTGACGCTTTATACGAAATTCGTTAAAAGATGAATCGAAATCAAAAATGACTTGAGTCGGTTGCAATAACTTGAGCCTTCCTAACTTTAAGTAAAGGGGTTTTCTCATTTGCCAGATGGCCCCAATAAATCCACTACAGTCTGATACTTAATGCAAAGACTCGCCAACACTTTTCAAAGTGCCTGTACCAACAGTGCCGTAGCCAAGATTTTGTTTCCGGGGGGGCTTACTTCCAAATCTTATGAGGAATTTTTTAAACAAAAAACTGTATATAATTATATTCCAATTCATTGATTTTTATTAGTTTTTAAATCGTATGTACTTAAACGAACATACTTAAATTATTTTCTTACACTCATTTGTTTTTAAAGCAGAAGATGTCTTATTTTTTTCACATGAGATCAATCAGCTTATCTGGATCCACATTAATATCCGAACGAACAGATTTCATAGCAAGTGAGCTTAATCTGACATTCCCCATTACGCTTCGGGACACTGTTTTAATGCTTTTCATAGTTGAAAAGCTTCTTTTTACACTAGCTGTAGTCACTGGAAGCTTGGCCAAAACCGACAGCAAAAATTTTATACCTCTAAAGTAAGTATCAAGCAATTTCAAAACTTTGGTAGAAGGATCGCTCGACGATATTTCTTCGCACCAAAGAACGTAGGTTCTGACACTGAAATTGCATTACCAAGCTAACATGTTAGCTTTTCTACTTCGTTCACTCGCTCAACTAACAACTACAGCAAAACTTGAGAACAGAGCTCAAAACGATGGTAGGACGTCTTCGTTGACCATGAATATGTTCGTAAGATTTCAGCCTATAGCAAGTTTTACAACTCGTTGACTTTGATGGGTCTCAGTTTTGATTGGCCTAGACCTAGATTGGTCATATATAATTCTTTTTCCTTCTTCAATTGACGTTTATGGCTTTTATTCTCTGAGGTATACATAAAGACGCTCCACAGATTTATTTATTTTTAGACAATTATAGTGTTGGAGACACAAAAAAAAAACGCAGTGTTTTTTGAATGTTGTACAAGTTGTAGTCTTACGGTAGATTAACACTCGATGAGTTTAACGAGTAATTAAATTCAAATGAAATTGACGATCGCAAAGTTAGTAATGAAAATAAAAAAAATAAAAATTTTAAACTTTCACGTGATATATAGATTTTAGATTAGAACCTATTGCGTGACTTTTTTAATCGTACAATTATTGTGTTTCCGCCGGCCGTAAAAATAAGAGCATTTTACATAAAATTATATAAGTAGGTATACTTACTATATTTTGTAGTTCAGCTATTAAAGTAACTATAGTAATCTTAATTAAAATGAGTGACAAAGACAGAAAAAGGCAAAAGAGCATAAGACCGGATATGCAATAACAGAGACAGAAAAAGAGGACGAGTCTCCCTAATCGAATCAATTATTGCAATAGGTAAACTTCTGATTAATCAGAAGAATGCTCCTGCTCTTACAGAATTTTAAACTATATGCGAGCTAAAATCAATGGATGTTGTTGTCCAAATGAGATCCCAAGAAAGAAAAACTGTTGAAGAAAACCGTAGAAAACTTAGGTGCAGGGAAATAAATTCCCTAGTGGGAATAATAAATTGCCAATGCTTCGGTTGGTTTAGGGACCTACATACGTATGAGGTGTGACGTGTGAGATAAGTAAGAACAATATACACACACATACATAAACATAAACAGTGGACGCAGTGGCTTAGTGGTTAGTGTGTTGGACTACTAAGCGAAGGGTTCAGGTTCGAATCCCGCAAAAACCCAAATTCCAACTTAGGGTTTTTTTCACTGCGCCACCTCTCGCGAACGTCTGACAAACATCCGCGAGTATAACTGTCTTGAAAGAGCTCCTCAATTAGCCGTTTGGATTCGGCATAAAATTGTAGATCCCTTCCATTCGTTCCAAAAATGAAAAACTCACACAAAACGAATGGTTGTGAGAAGCTAGGCCCAGGGTCCCTACAGACCTGTTGCGCCAACTATTTATTTATTTATTTTACATAAACATTTAAATTCCAATTGGTTTGGAAAGCTGTGCCCTTTATCCGTTTTCTCTCATAAGTGATGAGGGTGGTTTTTGTCAATTGAGTGAGTCTATAGGTAAATCGGTTTACCGTTTGAATGAACCGTACCCGTTCATAAAGTCGAGTTAGATATGATTATAGTTTTAATGTTGTTTTCCATTGGTTTCACTCGGGGATCCACTCATTCTGTAGTCCAATGGAACAAGAAAACTGCTTCTGGTTGAATCTACAAGAGTACCTATTGGTGAAATGCCAAAAAATAAAATAAAATAAAATACACAAACTACACTTGTGTGAGTGCTTCTTGAGTGGATTCTGACTTCAAATCCAGAAGCGAAATTCTCTCCTTAGAATCACCAGAAGAGTATTTTTTGTGCCAATGGAACGGTTTCAGAAGTGATTTTTTCGATTCCGGACTCTCCCGGACGCTTCTTTTTGTCCAATGGAAAACGACATAACTTAATACAAACCGAGCTAGCCCGAACCCAATCGAGTTGCAGAAACGGCAACCTGATTTAATTCATTATCTCCTGTTCGTTGTCTTTAATGTCGTTTTCCATTGGTTTCACTCGGGGATCCACTCATTCTGTAGTCCAATGGAACAAGAAAACTGCTTCTGATTGAATCCACAAGAGTATTGGTGAAATGCTAAAAAATAATCTACGGCAGCTGTCAGTTGCCTTGTATAAAATACACAAACTACACTTGTGTGAGTGCTTCTTGAGTGGATTCTGACTTCAAATCCAGAAGCGAAATTCTCTCCTCAGAATCACCAGAAGAGTATTTTTTGTGCCAATGGAACGGTTTCAGAAGTGATTTTTTCGATTCCGGACTCTCCC
Organism: Cheilosia vernalis; assembly: GCA_949126925.1. Taxonomy (NCBI): domain Eukaryota; kingdom Metazoa; phylum Arthropoda; class Insecta; order Diptera; family Syrphidae; genus Cheilosia; species Cheilosia vernalis. The sequence continues at coordinate 19,112,568 of OX421362.1, read as the reverse complement.
GGACGCTTCTTTTTGCCCAATGGAAAACGACATAAGTTGCAACTCGGTTTGCTTCAATTCTAAACCGGTTTAGCACCGGTTGAAAAATTATCGGTTTGCCACATCCATAATTGTGTGCCAACATTGCAACGCTCTGAATTTGAAAGGCGAAACACCCGGCCTTTGCTATGCGAGTGATAAAGTGAAATTAGATCCCCTACATGCACCTCCGAATACATTGCGCGATACCAATAATCATTTTTAGTGTCCAGACTAAGTTTTTCGAACTCACAATGGCGAAATTTTCCATACAAAATTGCATATTGTGACCTAGGAAATATTTAGTGTGAAGGTTAAAAATGATTATTGGTGTTAACCTGTAAAGTAGGTACAGCTTCATTGAACAGGGAAATCCCTCCTGCTCAAAGGTGTCGTAGTATTAGTATAGGACTGCACAATGCAGCTCGTCAAGTGAGTTAGACGTATTGAGTTAAGATCGCAGTTCGTATCTGACTTTCAAGGGCGCTTGACGAGTTCGCGCAGTGCAACGTAAATGTTGTTCACATCTTCAGAAGTGGGATTGCCCATTGGTCCTTCTTTTGTGTAGTGTTAGTGTAAATGTAATTCGCATGAGTGAGCGAACAGAAGACAAGAAAAACAAAAAAAAAAAAATTTGAAAAGTGTACAATATCTAGTGTAGTGGAGTGAATGTGAAAGAAAAAAAAAAAGGTATGAAAAATACCAAGTAGTTAAAGAACATATTCCGCGAGTTGAGATGCCTAAGGTCTGTTGCCGACCGATTGGCGGTAAAACAGGAAGAACGTGTGTGTAAACAGGATGAACGTGTGTGTATGAGAGGTTTTGGGAGAACCGTACATGTAGGTATGGATATCTGAGTGAGCTAAACCTCGGATTGGGTAAGCAATAATTCAAGATACTAAAATCACAGCTGACGAAAGATACCAGCGAGGGATTTTCTTCTATGGAGTACGGTATGCACTATACACGGGGTGCCTGGTTTGGGATGTGTGAACGCATAAAAAACTAGCAGAAGGCGGCAAAACGGGATTGCTTCTGGTATTTTTTTTGTTTTCCGTGCACACTGCATGCACATTGCACATGTCGTGCTGAGCTGGGGGTTGATTTTCGTTTCAGTGAAAAAACGGTATAATACGTAGATATGTAGATCATTCTTGCCAAATTTTCTGTCAGGCTTGGTGGGCGTAAATATTATGGTGTAATCTGGAAGATTTTCGCCGAATTCAATGTTCCCAGATGAAAAATTTCGAAAATCTTGTTTTTCCGGAAACCAAAAAAAAAAAAAAAAAACAAAACCTTCAATAGATAAAGTTGTTTTAATTTGTTAGATTTAATCTAAAATCTTGAAATTTATGAATTTTTGGCAAAAAGTTTTCTTGCAAAAAAAAAAAAAAATTATATCTTGTAATCTGGCATCAATGCTAGAATTATTTAAATTCTGCAAATACCGTCGAGTATATGAAGAATACGTGAACATTCAATGTTTCCGTAAATTTTTAACGGTATACATAGTATGAAATGAGGAGAATGAGACTTGTATCGTTCGAGGGGTGATGTGCAATAGAAGTACACAACCAAATAAAAAGCACGACTGGGTCGAACGAAACTTTCTCGTTAAGAGTATCCATATGGACATAGAACCCCTTATTTCTGAGTATGTTTAGCAGTTAATTTAATACGATGGACAATAGCAGGGCCATAGAACACCCCTCTGGGGGCAACTTTTGAGTTTTAACAGATCATTTTAAGAATACTTATATGTATATAGCTGGTGTTTGGTGTGAGTGCATCGGCGGATTTTCGACGTGAACATGGTTTTCGGTTCTGATGTTAGGTATATTTTACATGTGTTTTGGTCGGGATCGTTGGAGTGGTTTTTGCAAAATTTGCCAGGCAGGCGGAACGGTGCCAGGTATTGCAGTGTTTGCTTTGAAAGGTGCTATTGCGTTGCTGTTTGGTTGAGGACCGATTGTAAGTTATTGTTCGGGATGTAAGCATTGCTTCGTTTTTGAGGTTTTGTCGAAATCGGGGATGGAGCTTTCGAGATATGAGTAGTTTTTGGAATTGGCGTTTTCGGTGCTTCGAGTTGAGAATTGAGGACGCAGTCGTTTTGAGAGCATTCATTTGGCTCTGGGTCTGCATTTTAGTCAAAAACCGTTGAAGAAAGTTGAGAGAATTGGGAGCGTATGTCGCCATTGGGGCTGGTACGGTTGGATTGGGAATTTCTTGTCGCTCAGTGTTTATTGCAAGCCTTTTTGGTGGCGTTCAATTTGCCGCCACCATTGCTATAGTAACGTATTCAAATATGAAGGTATGTACATATGAATCATCTTATATTAGAATCTATTTTCGATGCGTCTTATTCAGTCCTATTCGGCTGAGTGCGAAACAAAAAAAAAAAGGGCTAATTGCCACGGCTGAGTGCGAAAAAAAAAAGGCTGAGTGCCACGGCTGAGTGCGAAAAAAAAAGGGCTGAGTGCCACGGCTGAGTGCGAAACAAAGGCTAATTGCCACGGCTGAGTGCGAAAAAAAGGGCTGTGTGCCACGGCTGAGTGCGAAAAAAAAAAGGCTAATTGCCACGGCTGTGTGCGAAAAAAAAAAAGGCTAATTGCCACGGCTGTGTGCGAAAAAAAAAAAGGCTGAGTGCCACGGCTGAGTGCGAAACAAAGGCTAATTGCCACGGCTGAGTGCGAAAAAAAAAAAAAAAAAAGGCTGAGTGCCACGGCTGAGTGCGAAACAAAAAAAAAAAAGGGCTAATTGCCACGGCTGAGTGCGAAAAAAAAAAGGCTGAGTGCCACGGCTGAGTGCGAAAAAAAAAGGGCTGAGTGCCACGGCTGAGTGCGAAACAAAGGCTAATTGCCACGGCTGAGTGCGAAAAAAAAGGGCTGTGTGCCACGGCTGAGTGCGAAAAAAAAAAAAGGCTAATTGCCACGGCTGTGTGCGAAAAAAAAAAAAGGTTAATTGCCACGGCTGTGTGCGAAAAAAAAAGGCTGAGTGCCACGGCTGAGTGCGAAACAAAGGCTAATTGCCACGGCTGAGTGCGAAAAAAAAAGGCTAATTGCCACGGCTGTGTGCGAAAAAAAAAAGGCTGAGTGCCACGGCTGAGTGCGAAACAAAGGCTAATTGCCACGGCTGAGTGCGAAAAAAAAAAAAAAAAAGGCTAATTGCCACGGCTGAGTGCGAAAAAAAAAGAGGCTAATTGCCACGGCTGTGTGCGAAAAAAAAAAGGCTAATTGCCACGGCTGAGTGCGAAAAAAAAAAAAAAAAAAAAAAGAATAGTTAGCTAGGTGCACTGAGGACAGTGCAATACAGGATGGCCGAGTTGTTAACCTGTAAAGTAGGTACAGCTTCATTGAACAGGGAAATCCCTCCTGCTCAAAGGTGTCGTAGTATTAGTATAGGACTGCACAATGCAGCTCGTCAAGTGAGTTAGACGTATTGAGTTAAGATCGCAGTTCGTATCTGACTTTCAAGGGCGCTTGACGAGTTCGCGCAGTGCAACGTAAATGTTGTTCACATTGGTAAGGCCCATTGAAATCAGAGACAATACTGAGACCCCTAACAAACGCCCCAACTTCGGCCGATTTTCAGTTACTTGCCTACAAGCTATATTTTTTTATGAGGTGGCAAATGCTAATTGCGTTGGTATTGTTACAAAGAAAATCGTATTGACAGATGTCACGTAAACTTCAAAAATTCCGGCTCACCAAAATACCCTCAAAAACTACGAACCACTTCCGCTGTGGGCAAAGTAGTTGCTGGCAGCGTTCATAGAATTACATTCGTTAAATTTGAAATCGTTTGTTTCGTGTGGATAGTTTTTTTTTTGTAGGAACATAGTGTACATTTGCTTAAAATATTAATGAAAAATTGTCAATGCATAATGGTCGTATGAAAATAAAAACATTTTTGACATAACTTTCATCAGTTATTTCAGAAAAATGCACACTTGAAATTTATGTTAATGACATCGAAAAGGTATAAATACATAAACATGCTTGTCCTGATATGTGTCTTGTATGTAAAGCATTTCCCGTAGATAGTTTTATTAACCAAACAAATCAAATTATTCGCCTTTTAACAATATAAATAATAACTAACCAATGGCATTTAGCAATGTAAACATTGCGGTACTCCCCGAACCCTATCACATTTCCCCACGGATGCTCGCGGTTGGCAGCATTTATTTCTTATTTTGTGTATTTGTATTCTAAATTGACATAGCACCGTAAGGAAAACGAAATGGCGAATTTGAAAAAAAAATTCGGGGGCCAGCTCCAATTGGATTGCGAATTGGTGGTTTCAGTATCCTTTGTCTCTGATATAAACGTTTTTATTAACATGAAAGAGTTTGTACTCACACAAAAAGGAATACTAATGTATTTCTTTGGGTAATATGAGCTCAGCACATGTTCGATTCTCAATGAAGCAGTAAGGCGAAATGCAAATATACCGAACTATCCGAGAGCCTCAAAACCGCTTTAAACGAATGACACTGTTTCCGAACATATCTATGTCAATTATTATAGTCACACACAAATCAAAAAAACAAAACTTATCAATTCCGTATACAAAATGAAAATCCGCATTCAAAACACAGACGAGTAACATTCGAAGAGAAATTCTTGTTTGTATGCGGATTTCAAGAATTGCAATTTTTTTTTCGCCTCGCATCGGCGATTTTGACAGATAAACGTATGCGAGATTTTTTAAGAATTGGGGTCCAGAACACTTCTTGTAAATCTGGATTTTTTTCTCAGAATTGCCCGCAATTAACCGCACAAGTGCACTTGAATTTGACAAGAGGACTTTGTTTACGTTTCGGTGAATTTTTTCAACTCCAAAGAAACGCTTTATTTATGCACACATGTTTAGAAATCATTCGGATCGCAAATTTTAAGTGATTCAATTTGAAGTTTAACAAGTAAATGGAAAACGCCGGTTGCTACACATATTCCAATCGCACGATTATCAACAAAAAAAAGAGCAAGTGACGTTTTAATATTCGATTAGACATACGAAATTTTAAGCCCAAACGAATATCTCATAAAAAACCATGAACCGCTAATATGTTGTTGTCATGCTCGTTACTCAAAAGTCAAATAACTATCAAAAATATTTATCAATCTATTTTGTTTGTATTAATTGCACCGTAGTAGTGTGAAGAGCCAAACTAGAGAAAGCTTTACAAATACCTACATATACATATACTTTCTCAGATACTATCCTTATTAATAGTAAGTTCGATAAAAATAGTGATAACAATATTTTATTGGCGTTGATGAGCTGACTTTATTTTGCTTTGCAATTTAAAGGTTTTAGTTGAAAGTTGTCTATCCGTTGATGTTGTTGTTCAATTGAAATCGAAATGACGGAATCAAACGGAATTAGTGAATTACCGAAACAAACCACATTGGTGTTTTACGTGAATGGAAAAAAGGTAAGAGCATAAAAATCACCATCTATTTGGTGAAATAATTATTTTAAATTTATAACAGTGACATGCAGTGGTGTTTTCAGTGAGTGTTGACTATAGTTTCTACCGTAGGAAGATAGTGTATTTTTAAGTTCCATTCCATGGTCCAGGACACTACGAGGACGTGATTGAAAACGATTCTATTTCTTAGTTTTTTTTTATAAGTTACACTCAATTCTGTTTTTACACGAATTTTTTTTTACACGTATTTTATTTAACACGAATCGAGGAAAAAATTGGATTCTCTTTTTACACGATTTGATTTGAAATAACACGAAAGTAACGGTAAAAAACTGAAATTTTGATTTTCAAATTTCCATTTGTAGGGGATTCTCACAATAGACACATACAAAATATTATTTGATCTTTTTTTACACGAATTATTTAGTACCGTATCTATCGTGTAAAAACAGAATTAAGTGAATACATATTTATTTACATATTTTTTTTTACTTCATGCAAAATTTAAATGGTCAGGTAATTAAAAAAAAATATACAAGGCTACCAAGACTTTGCTTACATAAGGACTTGGCCTGCCATAATAAATTATTTCTGTAAAAATGGTTTCGCAAGTAGCTTTTCAATTATGCTGCATTTACACGGTCAGATCAAGGAAGATTAAAGGGATAAACACCAAATAGCCGTGTGACTGAAAGGGATAGCATTACCTAACACGCAAAAAAAACGTGACACGTATTTAGGTCGGCCATCTTGATAACGTGGTAGGAATTTAGGAAAAGGAAAGGAAAAATAAAGGAAAAGAAAAGCTCCGCATGTAACATGTGGATATTTTTATAGCGATGGCTAAAGAAATTCCGCTTTCCTATAAAATAATGATGAACGGACAATTTTTTTTTTGTGTAACTGATTGACGAATTGTTGGTTTAATTTACTAAAACTAATTACCCCTCTCATTTCACGTGTTTCAAATCAGAAATAGTAATGTTTTCAAACAATTGTAGAAATGCTGGTGAGCGGAACCTGTGTCTGTTTCCGTTTTACGTATCTACAATTACGGGTAGAAAATCCATGACACTTTAAGCATCTTATTTGTGATCTCATTCTTACGCCTTTAATAGTATTGACTGCGGATAAACGGATTACTCTGTCCCGTTTCAAGCAGAAATGCGCGTGCGTGATTTTGTAAATGCAGTTTTATAGCAGTTGCAATTTCAAATATTGGAATTCATATTTTGTCAGTAGTATTGTTGTCACTCTGTGTAACCGACCTCTATATGAAATTCCATACATCTGTACACTAAAAGGACCAGAACGGAAATGAATAATTATTCATACCAGTTTGCATTTTAGCGAAAAGAACAATCCGATGGGTGAGTTTCATTTCCACCAAGCTACTTTGACTGTGGATTGGAATTATGGGTATACGGAGATTTATGGATTTGTGCTCGATATGATTTTTTTAACATCTTACTTTGATTCCAACTATTCAATTACAAATACTGATCAGTTAATACCTGTGTAAATTATTACAAGAAACATAAATGTGTTTCATAATTAACTTTAGTTAAGTGCATATAATGTTATAGATTTGGAGTAAACGTCATTGAGTTATAGTAATTGTTTTTGACGAATATGGAACGGCTAAGACTTATGGCGCACTTTTCAAGTAGCTCTTCCGAATTGCTCTGGTTGCTTTTTCCATCAGCTTCACTCCGAAATAAAATGCCTGCTATTGCGTTATGGTAAGCACTGTTTTCTTTTCTTTTTTCTGATGTCAGAATTGCATTTATCTGTGGGATTATATCTTAGAAGTCTTTGACGTATCGTTGTTGTTATGTTTTATCGAGATTGCATTTCATGTTCGATTTGCCGAAAAGATCAATATATGTATTTTTATTGATCGATCACTTTTGGGAAATCCGATTTTTTTCTAAGATTTACACATACTTTCACTAATACCAATGTTTATGGCACCCAGCTGGGGGGTTACAAAATGTTTATCGTTGAAAGGATGCTTTTTTTAGTCGAATTATTCATTGAGTTTTTATATTTAATGAAACCAATAGAATTCGGATTAAATTTTCGATTTGGCAGCAGAAATCTGAAATCTCAGATCAGAATCTGAAAGGTCAAATCGAAAACGACATAAAATAGTTGGTCCCAATTAGATTATATCAGTTTTTTCACAGTTGACTTACCTATAATCTTTCATTTATCTTGCACAGGTAAACTGAAATCGTCTTTCAAAATATTGTTGCGCAATACGGAAATAATCGAACATAGCTTGTCTAAATTTCGATAAGGCAATCTTAAAATAAGTTCAAGCAAGCTTACAATTATATCGAAAAAAAATAGAAGATAACGATTGATCGCCAGTCCAAATTAAACCCTTGAACATATTTTTTATAGCGGCTCAAGGTCAAAAGAAGAAAGTTACAACATTCCTATCTTATTTTGAAGTGTGACTGAGTGATGATCAGAAGCGCAAATTTTAAGAAGTTGTGGTGTCAGATTTTTGCAGTATTGATTGTCCACAAGGAACCATAATAACAGAGGTGCGACAAATTAAATATTTGTGTGTCGAATGGTAACATACATACATACTTTGAAATTTAATAGCTTTTTATATGTTTACACAATATTCTTTGAAGTGTATCCACTAGTCTGAGCTTGAGCTTGGAAAAATAACGCGCCATACCGATAATTAAATATTATGTATGTACTAGCGCGGCGAACTTCGTCTGATAATACAACACAAATAGGTAAAATTCCAGTGATTAATTTGAATCTTATCGAAATCAGTAGAGAGCGATATGATAAACAATGTTTTTCGATTTTTTTTTTCCGTCGCAAAAACAAACAAGAAGAGGTTTTCCCAACACGCGAACGCAGGCAACGTACAGCTGATCGTGCGAAAAACAGGGAAATTCAAGATTAGTCCCACAGACTTCCAACGATTGGCCTTGCGATTCATTAATTATTGTCATCGCAAAAGCCAATCGAACTGAAGACTAAGGCCCATTTTATTCACTCGAAGTTGAACACAACTTGGGGATTTTTATATGGAATAAAATGGGCCTAAATCTGCTTCAATTGGAATGGAAGATCAGTTGGAATAATCAGAATTCGTGGGATAAGGACTTCCTCTCCTTTGAATTTGCCCTTTGATCGTCGCTTAAATTACGTTGTTCTTCAGTTTCTCGTCGGACAACCGCGTACCGTTTCACAGTTTCGGATAATTCAGATTCCGCAACATGATTATGATCGATCCCTTCTTCAGCTGTTCATTTCAAATGATAATTCTCGCATCAATTTCGCTTTCGCCGAATTCTCGGTCATTGCGCACGTTGGCTTGTCAACTGTGAGAAGATTCATCGGCAGTTTCAAAGCGGAATGTCCAGTTCGGCCACCTTGCTACAATGTGGCGGAAATGGCAGAGGATGCAACAGCCAACGCATTTGAGACCTTGGCCGAAATGTTCCCCGAATCAACGAAATGACGGATGTCTTACCTGTCCCAGCTTGTGCTTGATCATCTTTTTTCTGCTCGGCAGTCAACAGCGGCATTATTTTTTTTCTCTTCAACTTCTGCACCAAAAATGCACGCAAAACGTATTTTATCACAATTATCCGAAATTTTCCAAGCTTCACGCCGAATTTTCCACCTTTACATGAAATCAATCGAAAAAAGAATTAAAACCCCTCGCGTTTCCGAGTTTTCCACTAAGAATTTTCTATTTTTCCACTTGAAAAGCCATTCCGGAACAATTGCACACAAAATTCCATACCTACACAAAAAATCAATTCATTGTTTATGTTTTGTTTTTACAAACTTGACAATTTTGCCATTGGCGAACAAAATATTCAAAAATATTCTTCAATATGTAATCATTACTTTATAGAATTAAAAAAAAAAACAAATTTCTTATAGGTCACCGAACCCAACCCTGATCCGGAATGTACTCTACTGAGTTACTTGAGAGAAAAGCTTCGCTTATCTGGAACGAAACTAGGATGTGGAGAAGGCGGGTGCGGAGCGTGCACAGTTATGATATCAAGGGTAGATCGCATAACAAAGAAAATTGTGAATGTTGCGGCAAATGCGTGTCTGTTACCTGTCTGCGCAGTGCATGGTCAAGCTGTGACCACGGTCGAGGGAATCGGAAGTACTCGAACCCGACTTCATCCTGTACAGGAGCGCATAGCTAAGTCTCACGGATCCCAATGCGGCTTCTGTACACCGGGAATAGTGATGTCAATGTATGCACTCCTAAGGAACTCCCCGCAGCCAAGGATGCATGATTTAGAAGTCGCCTTCCAAGGTAACTTGTGCCGTTGCACTGGTTATCGACCGATTCTTGAAGGATATAAGACGTTTACCCAGGAATTTAGCTGCGGAATGGGAGACAAGTGCTGCAAAGCTAACGGATCGAATGGTTGTGGCAGCTCTGACGAAAATGTCGACTCTATTCTCTTTGAAAAGTCCGAATTCCAACCCTACGATCCAAGTCAAGAACCAATCTTCCCACCTGAACTGCAATTGAGTGATGAGCTCGACAAGGAAAATCTGCATTTTTCCAATGACAGAGTTGAATGGTATCGACCGACAAGCCTAGAGGAGATTATCAGCCTGAAGGCGAAGCACCCTGAAGCGAAGATCGTTGCTGGAAATACTGAGGTTGGCATTGAGATTAAGATCAAAATGTTGCACTACCCGGTTCTCATCAACCCATCGAGGATCGCTGAGCTGAATAAGATTGAGGAGAACTCGCGAGGGATATATTTTGGCGCAGCTGTAAGCCTCTCAGAAATCGAAGACGTCCTAAGAGAGCAGATCGCATTGAAGCCAGAGCATGAGACAAGGTTTTTCAAATGCGCACTCGACATGTTTCACTACTTCGCTGGAAAGCAAATTCGCAATGTGGCATCCCTGGGAGGCAATATAATGACAGCCAGTCCCATATCCGACATGAATCCGATACTGGCAGCAGGTGGAGTTGAACTGGTTGTGGGGTCTCTCCAGAAGGGATCGATGTATACCAGAAATATTGTAATGGGCGGTGGGTTCTTCACATCCTATCGAAAGAATCAGATCGAGCCAAATGAAGTTCTGCTGGGTGTCCAGTTCCCCAGGACAAGTGCAAATCAGTTCGTGAAAGCCTTCAAACAGGCCAGACGGAGGGAAGATGATATTGCCATTGTGAACACGGCCATCAATGTCACTTTCAGGCCAAACACGAACATCATCGAGCAGATTAGTATGGCATTTGGAGGCATGGCCCCCACAACAGTACTAGCTACAAAAACTTCCTCGCTTATGATCAATCAGAAATGGGAAGAGTCATTATTGAGCATCGTCACTGAAAGCCTATGTGAGGAACTCCCTCTGTCTCCTGGTGCTCCCGGTGGCATGATTGCATACCGACGCTCACTGGTAGTGAGTCTTTTCTTTAAGGCCTACCTAGCTATAAGCAGCGATCTGGTGAAACACAAGATTATCACTGACACAATTCCACCCGAAGAGAAGAGTGGATCAGACGTCTTTGGGGCACTGCCACTGAAGAGCACTCAACTGTTTGAGAAAGTCAATCCGGGCCAGCCCCAAACAGATCCAATTGGTCGTCCGAAAATTCATGTAGCCGGCATAAAACAGACAACAGGAGAGGCCATCTACTGCGACGATATCCCCCCGATGGAAAATGAACTATACATGGCGTTTGTCTTAAGTACTAGAAGCCGTGCAGATATTGTTGATATAGATGCCACAGACGCCTTGAAGCAAGCTGGAGTTCATGCGTTTTACTGCCATAAAGACATCGCTGAAGAGCAAAACTCCATGGGAGTAGTCTTTCATGATGAACAAGTATTTGCATCCAAGGCTAACAGCCACGGCGTCGTCATAGGTGCCATTGTAGCGGAAACGCAAGCAATTGCTCGACGAGCAGTAACGCTTGTCAAAGTTGAGTACAAGGACATCGCATCGCCAATAATAACAATAGAGCAGGCAATAGAGATGAAATCGTTTTACCCGAACTTTCCAAAAATAATAGTGCAAGGTGATGTAGACGAAGCATTTAAAACTTCCGACTTTGTTTTTGAAGGTACCTGTCGGATGGGCGGCCAGGAGCATTTCTATTTAGAAACGAATTGTGCGTTGGCAATACCGCATGATAGTGATGAACTCGAAATTGTCAGTACAACGCAGCATCCATCTGAAGTTCAGGCAATGGTTGCTCGTGCACTCGCAATTCCGTTGTCTCATGTGGTCTCCAAAGTCAAAAGGTTAGGCGGTGGCTTCGGAGGAAAGGAGACACGCGCGGTTGTGCTCGCCGTACCAGCAGCATTTGCGGCGTATAAGCTGCGTCGACCAATTCGCGCTATGTTGAATAGGGATGAGGACATGATGATAACAGGAACGCGACACCCGTTTTTGTTCAAATATAAAGTGGGTTGTTCGAAAGATGGCAGAATAAAGGGATGTCAAATGGAGTGTTACAGTAATGCCGGATATGCCATGGATTTGTCATTTTCGGTAAGTGAAAAATCGTTACTTTTATATTAAACAAAATAATATTACGAGTACTAATATATTGTTAAGCTTAGTACGCTGCTAGACCTAAATTTTCGATCCCGTTCAAAATTCTCTCCAACATTTAGCTGAGCTAGATTTAAACGAACCCGTTTAGCTGAGTGGTACGCAGCTGTATCTTAAAAATCAAACTTTTGTTTCAGAATGTACGTCGTGTATCTGTTAAAATTTATGGTGCCCATTGAATGAGACGTCACATTGTCTCAAGTTAAATCTTGACAGATCGTTGTTCTGTTTTTTTTTTTTTTTTTTGTATCGTTTTTGAATTTGGAGAACGGTGGAAGTATACCTAAGCAAGGATGATTTTTTTTAATAAATTCCTCGACGAGGACGAGGAGTACCTAGATTTGGAAATGGTTTAAATTAGAGAGAGTTGAATTTTTGAAGTAAGTTATTTTTAAAGAACAGCTGTTTTTTTGTGACATTTATTCACTGCGCTCTTTATGTTTGAAGAGAAAAAGTGGAGACCAGATAAAATTTTGTTTAGCTCGAGCAGCGTACTAGAAAGTTCTGTCAGAAAAATGAAAAATAAAGAAGACAGTTACAACAAATCAACCACCACTGATTGGATTCCATAAATGTAGGAGAGTCAACAATGAAAAGCGAAATATTGTTTTGACAACCCTGTCTAGGGTTATTATTCGGACTGTCAAAAATGAACGAAAATCTAGTTAAGTTCGTTCAAACACACATTCACATGCAATTCAATTTTATTATAATCGCATATTGGCTTAATCTGGTGCGGGTTCATGCAATCCTTTTAAATGGGGTTTCAGATTAGCCTACCTTTAGGATTATGTCCGGATTACATATTTTGTATTTTTCAGGTGTTAGACAGAGCGATGAAACATATCGAAAACTGTTACAACATCCCCAATGTAAAAGTATCCGGTTGGGTTTGTAAAACAAATCTGCCGTCAAATGTGGCATTCAGAGGCTTTGGCGCACCCCAGAGTATGCTGGCTGCAGAGCTTATGATTCGCGATGTGGCTAGAGTTACTGGCATGGACTACATAGATGTTATGAAGCTGAACTTCTACAAGAACGGTGAAAGAACATTTTACAAACAGATGCTTAACGTCTGTCCCATATCAAGGTGAGTGCCAATATGGTACCTACAATTGTACTGAAAGATAAAATATGCATACTGATCCAAATAGGTGTTTCGAGGAATGCCTCTCTCAGTCGAAATATTTCAAGCAGCGTGACGAAGTCAATGCATTTAATAAGGAGCATCGTTGGCGAAAACGTGGAATTGCCATACTACCCACAAAATATGGCATCGGTTTTGGACTTCAGCATTTGCATCAGGCTGGTGCTCTAATAAACATATATATGGATGGTACAGTTCTTGTTACCCATGGCGGTGTTGAAATCGGACAAGGTCTGCATACGAAAATGATTCAAATCGCTTCGCGAGCTTTGGGAATTCCACAGGAATTCATTCACATAGCCGAAACATCAACTGACAAAGTGCCAAATACGTCACCCACTGCAGGTAGTGTCACTTCAGACTTGAATGGCATGGCTGTGTTGGAGGCCTGTGAAAAGATAAACTCCCGTTTGAAACCATACAAGGAGCAAATTCCGAAACTCTCGTGGAAAGAAATAGTCAACAAAGCGTATTTGGATCGTGTCGGTCTGTCGTCTACAGGGTATTTTTCAGCTTCCGAACTCCAAGTTGATGCTATTACGGGGGACTTCGAACCATACTTCTATTTTACCGTAGGAGTTGGTGTTTCAGTCGTGGAAATAGATTGCCTGACTGGCGACCATCAGGTTCTTAGTACTGACATTGTAATGGATGTTGGGTCGAGTTTGAATCCAGCTATCGACATTGGGCAGATAGAGGGCGCCTTCATGCAGGGTTATGGACTCTTTACTATGGAGGAGTTGATGTACTCTCCAAGTGGGATGCTGTACTCAAGAGGTCCTGGAATGTACAAGGTGCCTGCTTTCGGAAACATTCCCGGAGAGTTAAATGTCAGTTTGTTAACCGGTGCTGCCAATCCCAGAGCAGTGTACTCCTCAAAGGTTAGAAGTTGTGCTATTTAATCTTCGTACAATAATTTGTGCATGCCTTCATTTTCTAGGCCATTGGAGAGCCCCCACTTTTTATAGGGTGCAGCGTTTATTTTGCAATCAAAGATGCCATAGCAGCTGCACGAAAACAAAATGGAGTTGATGAGCATTTCAATCTTATTTCGCCCGCTACTTCAGCTCGTATAAGGATGGCGTGTCAAGACAAGTTCACAAAACTGGTAAGTTGAGCCAGTGTTTTGGAAGTATGTATTCGACTTTTGAAATTCCTTTTATCTTTTAGATTGATGAGCCTAAAGCGGGAACGTTTACCCCATGGAATGTGATGCCATAACCGAAAGCGGCTTTACTAAAATTAAATGTTTTTAAAATAATGTATGCATAAATAGATCAAATGTAATAACCACCTAAGCTTGCCTATTTTCTGTGAATGGCTATTAATGAAAGGTTTAAATAAAATAATGAGACAATATTCTTTAAAATCAAAAATAGAGAACAACTCACATTTGGCCGGAGCAATGGATATCAACATAAATTTAAAGGATTTTTATGAGAATAAATTACAATTTAAGAATAGCTGACTTTTAAAATAGTCGCTTTCTCAAATGCGAAGGAAGAAACATCTCGTTTTATGTTCCATTGGGTACGAAAAATCTTAAATCTGAGAGCAAAATCCGAAAATTCCAATGGAAAACGACATAACTCTTGTAAACTGAAAAAGACGCTTCATAGTTGAACGCAGCAAGAACTATGACTTGTTGTCGCTTTTATTTAAAACGCAGAAGAAGTGAAAAAAAACCAACGTGACAGCTAAAACAGTCATGTGTATAAATAACTTACACCATAAAGTACAATTGTGTTTGGATAAAATTGACACAGTCTTAACATGTTCCATACACACAAAATCACAAGATGGCAGACTGACTAGCAGTAACTTCGAGTGCTATAACAGTGCGGAGGCCCTACTCGATGGATGTTACGTTTTCAGTAAGTCAAAAAACTTTTTTTTAAATCCGTTCGCACGTAATTTTGTCTTTCAAGTTGTTTCATATGGTTTCCATTTGCCCCTTTATTTTTGTTAGGGATTTAAAGAATCTTAAATTTTTGAAACAAATTTCTTTTTCTTTAATGCTCGTACACGACTATAATCTACTGTCAAGTCGAAAGCGCTGCTCTACTGTCTACTGCCGTATAGGCATGTGGTACTTTATAACTTTATACATACGGAGCATCAGTTGTAACTTGTAAGGCACACGTGACGCTCTTGTAGCACATACATCAATGTGCGGCCACCCGAAAAATTGTGTCATCTTACTTTCACTTGTTTGTTGCATGACGCACTTACAAGCTTTCTTTGAAGCCTTATTTTTTTTGTCATAATTTGCGATGGTTGACAGATTATTATTACATATGACATCCCCTTTGGGGCACCACATCATAGTCAGGCTGGATGGTTCTGTTCTTGTCTCACATGTCGGAGTTGAAATCGGTCAAGGTCTACATACTGTGAAATGTAATGCCCCAAGCTATTTTTATTGCATATATAGAAATAAAGGAACAAAAAAAGAAAGTACCTAGTCATTTTAAAAACTTAATTTTGATTCGTTTTATTCGTTTGATTTGTTTACATATTACCGAGGGGGAAGTAATCAGGTGTATTCAAGGAACTTTTCTGTGCGTATTCGTGGTGAATCACAAGTGTATCACAGTGTATTCAAACGAATTCGCATGCAATCACAAGTAGAAAATCTGTAGTCAAGGACTACTCAAAAATATTGATTACTTCCCCCTCGCATATTACAAAGATGTTCATAACTCAAACTGACTTCTATATGACGGACATGGTTACCAGAGACAATACTCTCTGATGGTTTAATAAACTTAATAATTTCATTCTAATGTTTACGAGAAGAAACATAAGCCTCAATTTTTATTTTCGAACACCAGTGTAGCCTTAAACTTGCTTAAACTAAGATGAACACGCAGAGAAAAGCCGTTAAACTAAAATTTGGACTTGAATTTCAAAATTCACGTGCAGCCGGTATAGCCCAAAATTGGATATCCGCTTTGAACCTGCGAGCCATCTAGCGTTTAGTAGAAGCAGTCGAGTCATTATAAGTCCATACGTTCAATAGACTAAAGCGCTTCAGTGTTAGGCACTTTACGGGAATGAAATCCCTAAGCACATAGGGCACATTTAAAAATCAAGTTAAGTCGAATTGATTGGCCTGGAATTGATGTAACTCGAACGCAAAAATTACATTGGTCGGTAACGTCACTTTTAATACGTCAGCCTAATAGACGAGTTTTCAAGTTATGTCGCTTTCCATTGGGATTTTCGGATTTTGCTCTCAGATTTAAGATTTTTCTTTCTTCGCAATTGTGGTAGTGCGTGTTTTAAAAGTCAGCTGTTCTTTAATTGTAGGTAATTTATGCTCATAAAAATCCATTGCTCCGGCCAAATGTAAGTTGTTCTCTATTTTTGTCTTCGTCTTGAGGTGAAGATGAAGAATATTGTCTCATAATTTTATTTAAACCTTTCATTAACCTCACAAAATCAATCTCACCTCACCTTGTGATTGTTTTGTAACTGGTGAGGTATCAGTGAGGTTTGCCAGAATCGGGCTGTTATGCTTATAAAAAATCACTCAATATGTTGACATCCATTGCTTCGGCCAAATGTAAATTTTTCTGTTTTTTTGGGGCCAATGGAACATGCAATCTGACAGCCAGCCAGCTGATTTCGAGAGCAGAAAAACGTTTGCTTTTTCTGTCCCAATGGAAAACGACATTAGTACTTAACCACGAATTTCTTGAGTAGATTCGTCGGTTGCCCTACTTTTGCTCGTCGACCAAGTGCGTGTTTAGACAATACGTTCTCATTTTTACCTACGTGTGTAGTGTACATCGTTTACCTTCCACTTTAAGCGAAGTTGTGTAGTGAACCAGTCCAAATGATATCCGATGAATTTTTTTGACAGACAAGGCTGTCAATTATTTTTCCTCCCACGAAAAATAAACTTTTGACGTCACGGTTCACGAAACTGGGCGGATGAAGAAATTTAACATACCTCGTACAGTTTGTTATCCTCCTTTTCTATATTCTTTAGTGGAATTGTATCTATCAAGATAACATTAAAAATACATTTTTTATTTATACGTATTCTGACAGTAGTTTCCGCCTTTGTGGTTACTTTAACTAAGCATAATATTATGCCTATAAATGTGACCAAAATGTGATTTACTAAATAGTGCTCCAAAGAGTTTTTTTTTTTAATTGAACGCAATTCGTCGAGCTAGTGTCAGCTTTTTGATTGCACATAATGTATATCTTTTTTTTTCTATTTACTGCAACATGATGTTATCGATTCAAATAGTTGAAAGTGGAAATAAAAACAATAGAGCTAAAAAAAATTAAGAAAATTTCAAAATATATCGCGAGTATAAATAGTGCACTCTTTCTTTTAGGTAAGTGGTTCACAGTTTGGAGATATGAAATCATTTTCGTTGGAAAAGTATTTTTTTTCCATTTTTTAACCTATGTTTATGAGTTAATTAAATTCGACGAATCTAAATAATAAAAAAAAAGTAAGAGAATTGGTAAAGAGTTTTCTATGTAGGTATAGTGTTCAAATTAGTACGAATTTTCTGCCATCAGTCATCATTGAACATTTTTTTTGCAAATTTAAGTAGATAATACTTAATTTTTGGTCTATGCGGCACACCAATTTATGTGGATATACTTGACTGAATTTGATCTATAGGTAGATGTAGACAAATGGGCGAGTGGGTTTTCGCAATTTTGTAATTACTCGCGTTTAAATAAATTGTATATTATTGACTTTTCGAAAAGTAGGTATTGTTTATTTTCCATACAGTCGAGTGCAGTGAACTGTGAATGAAATATATACGTTCGTGTATACGAAGTAGCAAGCAGTTGGTACTTGTGTACTCTTATCATTTTACGTACCGGGTGGGCAGTCTTGGTGCGATAAGACAGACCTGCATCCTTGTTGATTTCAATTGCATTTCTTTCAGTTTCCAATGCCATTTCTTCGTAGATATACCTACACAATGGTTTTCAATAAAACAATGTAGGTATTTTGATTCAGTTGTACAGAACAAATTCAGTGTCCAATGCGGCATGGTCCAATGCCCACCCATAATCCAGTTGTTGTTGTGTACTCATTATGTATAAAGTCGTAACACTTGTTAAGGCGAAACGAACGTTGCAGCTAGTACGTATACAAATGTGCTACAAATAAACCTATAAACCTGAACTAGCAAATGAAAATATTTATACCTACAAGATGTTTGGAAGCTCAAAAGCAGTTTCTGCGCCCCTGTCTTCCCTGTATCTTCATTTTAGGAATGGGCGATAAATACATATTCGGATAATTAGCCATAGAGGAATATCCCTAAGATATCGATAAGAGGATAAAAACCAAATTAGATTGCATTCGTTAGATACAGAAACCATGATGACATTACGTTAAAAAAAAAGAATAATGAGATTAGAATTATGTTGTCGTGGACTTTGTACTTAAGTTTACCCCAAAAGCAGTTGTTAACTTTGATTGTAGGTTAGCTATAGATTTTAGGACTGCTGGTACTACATAAATAAGGCGCCTACGCGCTACCTTGTTCGGCCCACTCTTCTTGGTTTTGAGTTAGTGGGCTCCATTTGATGTGAATGCGCTTATGTAATATCAACAAAATCGCTCCACGATGGTTCAATCAACTTTTCGAACTCAAAATCTTAATGAAACTTGGTGTTACGTTGGTAGAAATGAAACTGAATGAATGAAGCCCAAAATAGTCCGATACGAACTACAATAAAAATATCACTCAGCTTAAAGCAGCTGAGTTTAACAAATATGTTTAAAATATATGGACGTTTTACCAGCTAAACTCTCGGACACTACTGAAGGTCGAAGGAGGTTATATTTACAGAACCTAGTATTTGAAAACAATTTTAAACGGGCAGCCACCAGTGCGCCAAGTTCTACATGTACGTGAATAATGATAGTGGCTATATTAGGTTAGGGTGAGTAGTGCGAGTGCTTAAAACATTAACAATACAAATTTGTATGCACTGAAAGCACCTGCAACTACTTATTCCCATGATAATTGTTTTTAAATAGAGAGAATTGTGATATATACATTGATCTTAGTACTTTCCCCAGTTTCACGGCCGGCACCCATTACAACGTTCATCGACCGTGCCGCAACGACTTATACAGTTTTTTTTCTTTGCTTTTGCCGTATCTGCAAACCTGGGGCCTGTTTCATAGATCATACATCACATACAACATACATTACAATTATTTTAATACATCACATACAATTTTCTGTTTCATAGATCACTGGAAGTAATGTATGAAGTAGTATTTTGTTGTATGTGATGTATTATTTCATAATTTTGCAAATTTTCTATCGGAAACTTACTCCGTCATAATATGAATCGTAGATTGGGACATTCCGAAGTAAAACGGATTATCTTTTGTCGGATTTTTCCTACGCTCATGCAGCGCCAATTGAAACAACAGTGAGCTATCCACACGATCCCGTCGCAAAGTACTTAAATAGAGCAATGCAATAGCGTAGTGGCAGTTTATCGCGTTAACTGTATACCTTAACCTCTGTTCGTATTAAAAAAAATTGCACAAGTGAATACAAAATTTAATCACTTACAATTCATTTGTATTTTTCCCGCGACTAAAGTTGGTTTGTAATTTCATCCATTTAGAATAAAGAATAACTGTCACAACTTGGCGCGCAATTGGACATTTGATTCCTACTAAACCAACGCTGTCATTCTACGGTTGCGCTGGCAATTTTACACCAATTCGGATACGGTTAATTTACTAGCAGAACATCTAAAAATCTCGAAATGACGGATTCAAGCCTCACCCGATGTCATTCTCCCCACTTCAGTCCGATACAGCATAACAGCAGTAAGTACTATCATGTGTTTTCGCACTACCAAGCTCTATATATTTATATTTTTGCAGGCCAAACAGATACCTTGCATGTATATTTACCAAATAAAGGCTTCCGCACAATCAAATTCAATGAATCTACCGACGATGTACGTAAAATTATTGAACGTAGTGTCCAAAACATTCTACCCGGACAAAAAGCAAACTCACAAAGCTATGCATTGCGTTTGTGCAATGTTATTACCAAAGAAGTTGTCTGGATATCCAGAGACACACCGATGAGTCAAGTAGCTGCGCGCATCTCAAATCCATCGTGTTCAAATACAGAATGTCCATACAATTCGAAAACGGCACCTACACGAAAAAAGGAACAACCACAAAAGCCAGACAATGCGGATACTCACATCAACAGCGTTTGGAGAGCAGAGCTTAGAGTTCGTTATATACCAAAGAGTATAAAAGAACTCTACGAAAAGGATAGAATAACCTGCCATTTTTATTTCGATCAAGTAACAACCGTTTGACTCACACGCCAAACAATGCACCTTATAACTCGTCTCTCGTCTCACATTTCTTGCAGGTTAAACAAGACTACATTAATTCTAACATAACAACAATTGACCTCGATGTAGCGATACAATTGTGCTGTTTAGGAATAAGGCATTACTTCAGGGATGTTATTAAAGCAGACGACAAAAAACACCACGTAGACTATATTGACAAAGAGATTGGATTTAAAACTTTTTTACCAAAAACTGTGATACATACCACTAAGCAAAAGAATCTTAAGAAGCTCATACAAACTGGCTACAAGAAAGTTTACAATTACTCTGATATTGAGTATATCCTCAAGTAGGTGTCATAGCTTTCATCTTTTTTTTTTATCGTGGATACGACTTGTGTGTGATTTTAGATTTTTCGAACTCGTGCAGACTCAGTACACGTGTGATCAGGAACAGTTTTCGGTTACACTCAGCTCTGCTTGGAATATTTCAGGAATATTGTACATCGGACCACATATTGGTGAGTTGAATGGAATGCACGATAAAATGAATCACATGTAGACATGGTTCTTGTCTTCGCCAGGAATCTCCTACCTAACTCATCCACAGGCAAAACTAACTAAAGTGGCCGATTTTCATAATATCGAAAAAATCGAAACTTGCATTTTACCAAAAGACAGTAATCAAATCGACGACACGGCACCGCAGACAACGGATCGATTGAAAAGCTCGCAGAAACCTTCAATCAATAGCTACAATGACAAGTCGTCGACCGAAAAGACAGAGAACTGCAACTGCAGGGACATTAGAACTCAATTAAAAATGAAAACCAGCAGCAATGATGAAGATTTGGTTATCAACTGCATCGGGCTCAATGTAAGTGAATATTTCAGGGAAACATACGTAGACAAGTGGATCATCTTTCTGTGATCATCCCGCGAAACCATCACATCTGTTTCTTAGAACATTCCATTCCATACAATTGTCGAGGCTTTCTTCAAACTTTATGCAACTCCCTCAAATTTATATGCTGAAAGGTGTCAAAGCGGGGTGGGCCTTAACTAATACGTATCTAGTTCCAGTTGTACACACCAAATTGGGGTTTTACACTTGTGCCAATCCGAAGTCTTGTTTAACTAAGTCGATGTCGCTCCATAGCTCATATAGTTCGCCGTCGAAGCTCTTCCTATAAACCCCGTCAACGCAAACGAGGCTGAAAATCACTCGAAGGGGTTGTTCTCTCTTGTGGATTTTGCTATTGATGCTGATGTCCCATTAATCGGTGATATCTCTATTGCAGATTCATAGGTGTATGCTCTAAACGTAATCGTCTTCGGGAATGTGAGAGCTGCCAATGGCCCATAAAATGATTCCCTCCTTTACAGCACCCGAACCATCTCCACTGACTGTAGTAGCTCACTGTATTCCAAACTAGTGACCTCCTCCGGCGAACGTCCTCCTTCTGAGCAGCTCTTATTTGACTTAGGCCCATTTTATTTCTATATAAAAATCCCCAACTTATGTTCAATTTCGAATGAATAAAATTGGCCTTACTTAACCAGTCAGTTCTCTTGAAACAACTACACATTTTTTCCGTTTCAGACTGCCGACAGCATTGCAGATTTAGTTGATGGATATTGTAGTCTAGTTAATAATAGTGAAATTTCTCTATGGGATCGATCAAACACAGCAAGAAGCAGCAGTGCTACGAACTCGTTAGACAAATCAAACAATAGTATCAATAAGTCAAAAGAAAAGAATGATAACTCTAGTTTTAAGACAAACAAAACAGTCACAAAGCAAAACGATCAACAGAACAATACTCCGAAATTGAGTGAGGACTATGCCGAAATCGGTCTAGTCGACGAAGAGGGCGACTACTCCACGCCAGCCGGTAAGCTATGCGACTTGATTTGACTTGTTTCAAGGCAAACACTAAACAAAAGGCGTTCTCTGTAATTTTAGTTCGAAACTATGAACTGGATAGAGCGCAGATAGTGCTTAACGATATAATCGGTGTGGGCCAGTTTGGAGACGTCCACATTGGAACCTATTTTATTAAAGACAAACCTGCGCAGAAAAAGAACTTCACAAACGGCGTTGACAGCGCTGACACTCTACCCAATAACGACAACAAGACTGGAGTCATACAAGTGGCTGTGAAAACATGCAAATCAGATGAAACCGAAAAATTTCTACAAGAAGCTTGTACGTCTGTATGCAGTTTGTTGAATTGGAAAAAAATATTTACATTGCGAACCCTTCTCTTGCAGATATAATGCAGAAGTTCGATCACCCTCACATTATTCGCCTGATTGGTATATGCAGCAGTGCGCCAATATGGATTGTCATGGAATTGGCAAGGCATGGAGAATTGCGTGCATTTCTCAAAGCAAACAGCGAGAAGTAAGTGTCACCTAAAACATGTGTGCGGATCTTGGTCCGCAATTCATTTTTGCTTCATGACAAAATGCTTTAAAAAAATAATGCGGTCCTGTTATGCTAGTTTGTGGCCTTGATTTGTTTTGTTTCCGTTTCAGACTGAAGAGAGGATACCTGCTGTTGTATTGCTACCAACTTTCGACGGCCTTGAGTTACTTAGAGTCCAAAAAATTTGTCCATCGCGACATAGCAGCAAGAAATGTTCTAGTCAGCACACCAACATGCATAAAGGTTCAAGCAATTGTTGTTTTTATTTTTTTTTTTTTTGCTATTCTAACCAAACTTTTGCAGCTTGCAGATTTCGGACTATCTCGTTGGGTTTCAGATCAATCCTACTACCACTCTAGCATGTATATGCTGCCGATCAAGTGGATGGCTCCAGAGTCCATCAACTTCAGGCGATTCACTACAGCCAGCGACGTTTGGATGTTTGGTAAATTTATTCACAGAAATTGTCAAAATGCAGCCGAAATGCAGTAAATATCTCCTACAGGTGTTTGTGTTTGGGAAATCCTTATGTTGGGAGTGAAGCCATTCCAAGGAATCAAAAACAATGATGTGATAATCAAACTAGACAACGGCGAGCGCTTGCCGCTACCAAACAACTGCCCGCCACGGTTGTACTCCCTTATGTCACAGTGTTGGTCCTATGAACCGCTCAAGAGGCCAAACTTTAAGAATATCAAAGAGATACTCTAGTAAGTATAGCAATGTCCCATCCAGCGTGTGATATTCAATAGTTTGTTTTTGTTTTAGTGACATTTTGGTTGAGGAAAAACTGAGCGATTCCGAAACGATGCGACGGGAAAACCGCAGAGTTGCAGCAATGTCGTGGGGTGCCAGTGATTGTGTACCACCTCCGAAGCCAACGCGCATTATTTCAGGTGGCAATGGTAAGACCAAACGTTCAATCGAATGGAAGAACATGGTTTTGTATTGAAATTGTCATTTCAGATACGTCTTTTCTGATGCCAACGGTTGAGGAGGGCCAGGGATCTCCGCTCACGTACATAGTTGCACAGAATTCAGCCGTCCTGGCTCGCCTAATGATGGAGAACGAGAACCGCAGCATCAATCCGTCTTGCTATACCACACCAGCCTCGGTATTTAATACTTTAGCCGTAGAAGTAGATCAAGCTAAGTCTAAAATTTCTAATAACATTAATCCGGCCGAAATGTCTCTGAAAACCACGAAAATCCCTGCTTCAGAGCTGCTCAAACTGGATCCAATAATCGACGATAACATATCGGTGGCGAAGGAGCAAAGTATGGGAATAGAAAATGCCCCCATCTTTAGGTCTAACACTCTTGACTCACACTTGTGCTCCTCTCCCCCACTAACAGCAGTTTGTGCATCCAATGTTAACCCGAATGACGCGGCCAATAGTCCAATTGACATCAAAAACCATTGCAACAGCGAAAAACAGTCCTCCATGGTCCAAGCGGCCAACAGTAGTTCAACTGTTTGTCAGCCCTTCTACGATCAGCAGTATATCCTTCATCAATATGCTGTAGACCAAAATCAGCAGCAACACTACAAGATGAAACCGCTGCAATCGTCAAAGATATGCTCGCTGATTCATCAAACCGGGCAAATGTCGTTCGAGTCGAGTAGTGTAAATGCAACAGAGAGCTGCGAAAGGCAGGGGCGTGCGTTTTACGGAAGCCTAGATCGAAACCAACAGGCGCAGGCACTCAAAACGGTACAGCAAGTCTGTATGCGGCCGAAGGGCGGCAGCCTAGAACGCAACCAGTCTATAGCCGACGTTAAGAACATGATTCGCAGCCGCACATTCCGTGGCGGAAGTCTTGAGAGAAATCAACAGATCGCCGGTCGTCGATCTGGCAGTCTGGAAGGCAATCCCAGCTATCAGGTGTACCGTTCGCCAATGAAGCCCACAATCGAATCGGAACAAGAAGGTATTTACGATTTTGGCGGAGCGAATGTGAAGAGCTGTGCTCAAATTATGGGCATGGGTACCGCAAAGGTGGCTCCATCATTCCATACGTCGCAGCACGATTACCTGCCACCCTCAGCTGTGCCGGTTTCTCAACACTCTGCGTCTTATATGCATCAACCGACACACCCACCTTACATGCACTATGTTAAAGGAGGCGGCACCATGAGCAACATGCAATGTTCGCAAAACACGCTATACACGCCTATGATTCCAGGTATCAGCTACTTGAGATCCTGTGAGAGCTACCAACAATCGTCACTACCTCAAACGCATTCGCTGCCCATTCTGCCCGAGCACATACAATTGAACAGCTCTGTACTAAGCCCACAGAGGGCAGCACAAATCATGCAATACCAGCAACACGAAATGTCTCGTCAGTATTTTGAAAACGATGTGCCCGATAAAGTGGCTTTCGAATCGGGATTTCAGCACTGTGAACCTTTTAGTCCGTCCGGCAATGATGAATGCATGCAGGTTTGCAGTTTGCCCATATCTTGCTGCTTGAGTACTTGAGATTTTCGGTTTTAGTTTGCGACTGCATTTTTCTTTTATATTTATTTCTCTTGTGGTATGCATTATTATATTGCTGTTTATTTGTATGTGTTGTATTAGTGGTAAGCATTTTTATTTATTAGTTTTTGAAGCTTCAACTTGTGAAGGCACACTTTAAACTGATCTGGGATCCACAAGCGTTATAGGTCCTTTGGAAATCACCGTGATTAGACCGCTGTCTTAGTCTGTCTCAGACTTTGGCGGCTTTCACCATTGACCTCAATTCAGTTTTGTTAACTCTTCTTGTAAGGTGTGTCCACAGATTGGTTCAGGTCATATGAAGGGTTTCCTTGTCCCTTGTCCGCTTCCTGGTTACCGATAATCCCTACGGGACTACATATCCATTAGACGGTTCTAATGTCTACTTGCCTTAGCGAAAGTCCAGACAATGCATTCAAGTATTAGAAAAGTTTAATGTAATGACACGTGAACATTTAGAAGCTCGTTAATGCTAGTATCACTTATGATGCACGCCACGGGGATATCGATAGGCAAAACAATGCGACACATCGACTCCTTTTTAGGCAAGGCGATCGTGTGTACAGTTCGATTGATACTCTGTACACCCATATAAAAAACAGCTCCTATTGCTATTACAATTTCTGTTGTTATGTTCAGGATTGATTGAAACGCACCTGTCCATTTACCCATGGAGTGGTACTCTGGGAGCAGTTCCTTATCAGTTCTCGATCCATAATCTGTATTTATTTTGGAGCGTTGTCGTGGTCAGTCTATGGATAGTCGATTCATTGCTCTTCTTATTGCTGAGCTAATTTTCTCAAAAACAACATGTAAAAACATGTTCCATTCCATTTTTGTTTTGTAATCTGCCATTGTTATTATAGTTTCGAAATCTTATGATAAACACAACAAATGCGCGTATTTTTTTACCAATTTTATATTGATTTTGTAAACTGTAAGTTGTTTTTTGTATTTATAATTTGTAGTTGGAATGTTTAAGAATTTTTATTTTAGTTTTAAATGTATAATAGTTTTAATTTCAATATTCTTCAACATCGATTGCGACATTTTCGTAACTGGGATTTCTTTGTAAACTTTTAGACACCTGCTCAAGGGGACATTAATAAGAAACATCATAGGCACCGACTCGAAAGTGATTCAGATAGTAACTGGCTTATACAAGACGAAAATATTTTGGTAAGTCGGTAGTTTTTCGAATTATTAAGGTGTTCCAAACGATCGAGTCAAATAAGAAAAGAAGACAGTCGCTACAAGTCCAACTATAACCTCATTTTTAAGGTTCCGTACCCAAAGGGAAAAAACGTAACCTTATTAGTTTCGCTCGGATGTCTTTCCGTCTGTCTGTCTGTCCGAACCCACTAAGCCAATTTTTATTATCTGTCAAACTTTCAAGTTGTGTTCTTCATTACGCTTTTAGACGAAAAGTCTGTGGAAAATAGAGAAAAATATACATTTTGGCGGCTGCAATGGATATCAACATAAATTATTGCATTTTTATAAACAAAAATTACATTTTAATAGCAGCTAACTTTTAAAACATGCACCACGCACAAATGCAAAGAAAGAAAAATCTCGTTTTATGTTCCATTGGTCACGAAAAATCTGAAATCTTAGAGCAAAATCTGAAAATCCCAATGGAAAACAACATTCACTTAGTTCGCTCGACTAATTTTGTAAAAAAAAAAAACATTTAATAATATTTACTTGTCTATCACCGTGCAAAGTTTCAAGTTAATACGACATAAGCTGAGGCTCAACTTGTTTCGACAGTTTTTATTTATTTTTTCTTATAATATCATATATCTAGATTTTTAAATTGAATTTTCCAGAAACCAACACAAGAGGATATTGAGGCGAAACTGCGCAAGCAGCAAATCGAAAGCGAGATCGACAGCAAATGGCTTATACAAGAGGAAAATGTGTTGGTAAGTACGCAAGTAGTTCTTGTAAAAATATATGTTTCCTAAACCAATCACCACTATTGGTATCGTGTTATCCGTTCGGAATACAACTCCGAAACGGTAGTTAAATCTTTTCGGAACGCAATAGCGCGGTCGGTTTCTCAACAATCATTGTTAATGGTTACGAAGTGACGTTCCAATGATAAATCTGCTCTCCGACGGGTATTATTATTCTTAACACACACATAGAAAACACGTACGTTATCAAACGGAAAACTAGCGGGCTGTATAGGTTGAAAATATTTTCAAATGTTATCGACTTTCATGAAATATTAGAAAAAGTTTGATTGCAACAGTTTTTGTTCGATTATTTGAGCAAATAACTTTTGTCGTTTTCCATTGGCACCTACAGATATATTTTTCGGATCTCAGATGGAAGATGCAACGAAATTGATCTGATTTTCTAAATGGATTATTGCGTTATTTGACAGCAATATCAGCTGTTCAAATTGCCTTCGTTTTTGGGAAAAATCTACTTGAAAGTTGTTGGAATAGTTTGTTACCTATTCACGAAACTTTGCGCATTTGTTTTGTAGGCGCAGTGGTTAGTGCGTTGGACTACTAAGCGAGGTTCGAATCCCGCAAAAAACCCAAATTCAAACTCAGGGTTTTTTCACTGCGCCACCTCACGCGAACGTCTGACAAACATCCGAGAGTATAACTGTCATGAAAGAGCTTCTCAATTAGCCGTTTGGAATGGGCATAAAATTGTAGATCCCTTCCATTCGTTCCAAAATTTAAAAACTCACACAAAACGAATGGTTGCGAGAAGCTAGGCCCAGGGTCCCTACAGACCTGTTGCGCCAACTATTATTAGGTATAATTAGGTCTGTTCCCTTACGATAATGCATTTGAATACATCAGTCAAACTTCGTTCCCTTACGCAAAATTTGGTTAGAAGTGAACGAAGTTTGACTAATGTATTCGAATGCATTATTGTAAGGGAACAGACCTATTATTGCGCATTTGTTTTGAAAGCAAACCTCTTAAAATGACGTAGAACAGATGTGCAAATTATGTCGGTCTTGTGGCAGTATGTGTAAATCTGAAAAAAAATATCGAGATCTGCAAAATGTGATCCGAATCAAAAAAGAAAGATTGATTTGTTTCCCCAATGGAAAATGAAAAATGATTAAAATCAAAAAAATTAAATTAATTTTTGTCAAAAGGGAACAGACCTGGACCCCAATTCTCGAAAATTCTCGCATACGTTTATTATGTGGTATTCGATTGGGCGCTCTCAGAGCACTTTTTTTGCTCTCAGGGCAATTTTTATGTTCGTTTGGTACAGGAAAAAGCAATCTTTTTCAGATTTCAGAGCACTTTTGCAAATCAGATTTACCAATACAAGTGCGTTTGAGTTTGACAACTGATGGAGTTTGTTTACATTTTTAGTGAATTTTTTCTCCAGCAAAGAAAGGCATTGCATCGGGTGAATCTATTTGTGTAAATTATTTATGTATATATATTTAGAAATCAATCGGAACAGCTATTTCTAATGTTTTAATACAAAATTTAACTAGTGAATGGAAATCGCTTAGAAAAGTGTCGAAGACTACACATATTCAAATCGCACGAATATCAACACAAAAAAGAGCAAGAGCAAGTTTTATGTTCGATTAGCCACACGAAATCTGGAATCTGAGAGCAAATCTGAAGAAGCCCAAACGAATACCACATTAGTCAAAATCTCCAATGCTATGCGAAAAACTGAAATTTGCAATTCTCGAAATCCGCATACGAGAATTTCTCTTCGAATTGTACTCGTCTGCATTTTCCATGCGGATTTGCGCCTCGCATACGGAATTGTGAGTTTGACACTTCAATACTTCAAATAACGCTTTGTGTTTTGAATTATGTATATTTCCATTGCGCCTAACTGCTCCATTGTCAAATCAACAAATGCTAAGCCCAGATCACCCAAAGAATGCAAAAACACATAAATGTTCACTAAACATACAAGTATTTTATTATATCTCTTGTTTTTGTCAATCAAAAATATTAATACGAAACCAATTTAAAAATTGGAATATTGCTCTTTGAATTGATAGGATTTTTTTCACAACCTGTCAAAAATCGGTTACTTGAAAATTCTACCTCATTCCAGAGGTGAATATAATTTTCGCATAGGTGGAAAAGAAAGCCGAACCACTTTAAGAATACCAATTTTTTCCGTATGCAAAAATTTCAGGCGGATTTGCTCGTATACGAATTATGCTATGCGGAATTCGAGAATTGGGGTCCTGGGGTGGAATCGGCTTATTGATATTGATAGTTGACAATCAAAATCAAAGCTTTACGTCTACGACAAGAGCTTTTTTGCTATCAATTTCACGTGACAGCTATTTAGGTGTCGCTTTTATACATTTGTTTCATTTTCATAGGTATGCTGTATGCTTCGACTCCAAATAAATTAAATACTTTCGTAAAAAAAGGATATGTTTGTTTTGGGTCTGCTTGATTTACCAGCTGGAGTAAGGCAAACGCATGTTCCACCCATCTCCAGTGATCGCTTTACGCAGAACAAAGAAGAGTTGATAATCGAAAACTACAATCAAAAAGCTAAAATCAACTATCACCTTTGCCGATTCCAGCCCTGGGGGGTTATTCCCAAATGCGCGGCGGATCGTATCAAAAGCGATACCTTAATTTCGCCCGTGTTCGCTTTTGCTTATTCTCAAATGCGAACGGGGCGTAAATTATCTTTCCAGTTATTTCCATTCTGACTTCCAATTTTCCATTTGTTTTTCCAAAAATTGTCCGTACCATCTTTATCAGTGGGCGCAACTTCCTAGCTCTAATTTACATCCGTATATTGTTACATTTGGCCCAAGGTGGCGATGTGAAATGTCCTTGCTTGTGGACGGCATATTTGTTTTCCTTTTTACCACCATTCCACCGGCTTCCTTTTTGTATTTTTCTTTTTGAATGACAAAACTGAAAAAGGTATGGCCCGTAATTTCTTTTCATTTCCGATTAGTTTAAAAATAAAGTATTTTTTATGGAAAACAGAACAAACCAGAAAAAAAAATAAAACAACTCCGCAAAAGTTACGAGTAGATCTCGAGTTTGCTGTAGTTAGTTGAATGCTTTGTAATAATTTCCAAAATAAGCTTGACCACCTTTTGATTATCTTGTAATGATTTTGCTTACAGAAAAAACGTCTTAGTCTTATAATATCAAATACCGATCCTGAGACCAATGCGCACACTGACGATAATCATTCTTCCCATCAGAATTCACGGAATCCACATGATTGGCCGCAAACCCCACACAGCATGGATGGGACGTCTCGACCTGATTCGCCTGGTTCCAATCCGGGTACTCAGAAATCGAATTCGTCATCAACGGAACGCATCGCAATGCTATCCTCATCCTCCGATGAGAAGTTTGAACAAAAAGCCAGAATGGCAGAGTTATCGAAAATGCAACGATCCCAACAAGTCCTAGATCGGACCAACGACGAGGTGTATGCAGCGACAACAAATGTTGTCCGGGCGATCATGGCACTGTCTCAAGGAGTTGAAAAGGCTATTGCTGTTGATTACTTGGATCTAGTTCGACAAGTCGGAATTGAGCTGAGGAATCTTCTTGTTTCCGTAGACAGATTGTCGACGCAATTTCCTCCACAAGTACATAAGTGAGTAAATCATAAGTTTAAATTATATGCGATGACTGAAAGTAATGTTACACTTGATTTGCAGAGAAGTGGAAATGGCGCATAAAGTGTTATCGAAAGACATGCATGAACTGGTGTCGGCAATGCGCCTGGCCCAGCAATACAGCGAAACGACGTTGGATGTGGAATACAGAAAGTAATTTATAGAAACATGTTTATTTGTTTAATCATTCAATACAGTTGTGGTATTGAAAGGTATAAATCACGGGGAACCAGTGCCACAATCGAAATGCACACACGAGAGTAAGGCGAGATCTTCCTCTACTGTGTGATTCTCTTCGTACAGCAGCACTGGCATTATACAGAGTCTCCTGTCGTATTCAGAAGGACTTGCTGCACAGTTGCTTTCTCAGCCTAAAGTGTTGGCAAGAGTTATTCTTCGTTTCATTTCGGATGAAATATGATACCAAAACCATGTTAGACAAAGTCCCTTACTACCTCAAAGTCTATTGTGACGTGCTGTCCGGTTTGTCGGTCTTTAGTCTAATTTCTTATGCACAGTAAACTGCCAAACCCATTACCTGCTTCCGTTTCAATAACAGGTCGCTGTGTTCTTCAATATCAAAGTCTTGTAGAAACCATCCTGTATTGAGAATTTTTTTTATTTCTTCTTCTTACAATTTCAAATGACAATCATTTCAGAAGCATGCTGTCAGCAGCCCATGTTCTAGCAATGGATGCCAAAAATTTACTCGATGTTGTAGATTCCATCCGAACGCGATACTCAATTGTCTGCCAGCGGCCTAAACAGCACCAACAATCTCAACCACCATCATCATTCCAGACTGCAGCCACGGGCTCAAAGGAATTGCTTAAGTCAAACACGAATAATGTAACCCAGACCGAAATTCATCAGCATTCATCAACTACGACAATGCCAGTTTCGAATATAAACGAAGAAGGTTACCAAATAATGTCGCACGAAGGATATGACAGTAAAAATGGTGCTATTAACCGGCAAGTCATACAGAATTCAAACGCATCACCTAAGGGTGTGTCTGGAATCTATGACAATGATTGCATTGTAAATGAACATAATATAGAAATCGACCCAAAGAAATCATCAATACCTATTGAGAGCAGTGGCAGGGAACCACGCGATGAAACACTCAGAATCGTTGAAGACAATACACATCTGTATTGCAATTTAGCGCGAACATCTGGAACGGAACAGCTCGTTCATAACTGATTTCAGTAATGCTTCGCTTAGAGGCGCAAATACAAATATTTAAATTTAATATATACACATGTACTGAGGGTCTGGTAGCTTTCCGGCGCAGAGCGTACTACACGTTTTGCCTTTTAACAAGCAATATTTTCATATACTCATAAGTGTTTTGTTTCGCAATTTTTTGCGGCTTGCATAATAAAAATTAACTTAACCGTGTGAGTCTAACTAAACATTCGGAAACTCTAAAAGTATGATTCGAATTTCGGAGTTCATTTTGTTTAGTTGTCGCAAGGGAATGGTGTAGTATAGCCCGCATCCGGTAAGCTACTGACATCATGTATGTTAGTAGAGATTGCATTACTAAAACTAACACTAGTAGCTGCGTTTGAGTAATATCCTTTCTGTATTACTAGCATTAAACCGGGTTTTGCTTATTGTTATTCAAACTGTCCCGCACACATATTACTTTGTGTGTACAATATGATACGAATCACATAAATTTTAAGAATGCTTTTGCAGCTGCATCAATTCTTCTTGCAGTAAAAATGGGAAACGGATTGAAAGCCGCTGTCCAAACCTATTTTTCTCATGTTGTTTTGGACCGGGCTGTTGTGGTGGCAATATTTTGCTAGACGATGATTCTCAGACGATGATTGCACGACATGTGCCCTTCATAGACGCGCCTTAATTGAGCAGGAAGATACTCAAAGTAAAGCAGTGTAAGAAAATATTTACCTGGATCTGAAGTTTGTCTATATTATTTCCTGTGCACGTGTTCTATCTTTCGAGTGACATCAATATTTGTAACCCGCTTTATTGGCACGTTTACATCAGAACACGCTTCACCTTCCAAATGCGCCGTGTTGGAGCTGTTCTCCGAGATATTCCGGCACTACACTACCCCGAATGCGGAATTGCTTCTGTACGTAGCTATTTTTGCCTCGTCAATAAATAATATTTGTTTGGTTATGTGAAACTACATAATAATTCTACCAACTCATACTGCTGAACAGCTTCTTCAATCAAACTCACGTCCGTTCCGTATTTCCTTGGCCTAAATATCATATTTTTCTCAGTGCGAGATTATGGGAACGTCCAGTCCAGTCCAACTTAAATGTTCCATCTTTGACAGTTCTACACAGCTCTGTATTAAAAAGCTGTCTCTTAAGTTTTGGATGCATTATCGTACGCGAGCTGACCTAATGGAAGATGAATGCTGCCATCAAAAGCGGTGCTCTGCATCAATCCATTTTAAATGGGAAAAGTCGTCTCTTGTCTCTGTTCTCCTTTTGCTGAATGTACCTATCATTATTGTACACAAAAAAAAAAATTCACATCGAAACGCAGCTATTATTGAATATCAAGTAATTTTTACGTTACTTAACAAGCATTTGTAATTTAGATATTTATAATATTTATGTATTATTTAAGTGGTAATCGTGATTTATATATATATTTTTTTTTTGTTTGTTACTATAATTTAGGCAAGTTTATTGTTCAACACTTATTTTTGTTTCTAATTTTATTTTACAAAAAGAAAATGAAAAACTACAAAAAAAAAAAAACATGAAATTATAATAATAATTAAAAATAATTAAGACGGCTTTTTTTATTGAGTATAAAACTCTAACCACAGTAGTATCTCGCTAATGTGCATGTTATAGGAAAAAATGCTCGCAGACCGAGAACAGTCAATTTTTGTTTGTAAAATAAGAGAAATGCAAAAAATATCTGGCAATGATTTTTTGCATGTCTTTTGTTGAGGTGCTATGAAATATTTACTTATTTATAAATTGCTATTAGTTAAGGTAAAGGCGTGTTCAGACTGGAAACTGAATGTTGTAGAGAGGATTGAAAGAGTTGGACAATCCGAAAAAAAAAAAAAAATCGATTAAGTCCGAGTTTGTTGCAATGTAAAAAGAAAAACATGTCGACAGTCCAGATTAGCGATCGTCCACATTACCAAGGTACTACTGTTTTACTATAAATATACACATTCGTATTCAATAAAAACAAAATAAAGAAAAATCAAAACAGAGCAGTAAGAAGTTGGATTTTTATTTTTATTTTGTATGAACAGCCTTACATCACTGTCGGAAGCAAGTTAACCCCAAGTATAGCCCACGCGACGAGGACAAGTGACAAGAGCAATAGTACAAATTTGATTTGCAATAATCAGTTTTCTATAAGACTGGAACCATGTGTGTAACGTTGGCCGGTCTTTTTGCGAACGTACCGCTTTACATTAAATCACTTTATTGTTGTTAACAGAATGCCTCTACTAACTTCATGTTTAGCCTAAAGCCCTGGCAGCTAGTGCTATATTCTATTGTTTATGTATGTAATTCATTTATGTAACAATAAAGTTGTAATAATAATAATAATAACAACTTCATGTATGTTCATGTTCAGTGTTCACGCCTGTCTTCATCCATGCTTGAATAGTTGTTTGCAGTTCCTGCAAACAGATTGATTAAACTCGTCAGGGCAGACCCCTCCCTACACCTGCAGTATAACAACAAGTACATACCTAAAATCCAGATTTTGCATCATGCGACTTGATGCCTTCTTCAAGTCTACAAAACCTATATTAATTAGACAACCCACTCGTTCTAAAAGTATAAATGACTTACTAACTTAAATGGTTCAATATATCTTCTTTATTTATGAGCTGCAAACGTAAATCGTTAATTCGCAAGCTTGTAAGTTACCTACCAAATAAATTCAAACAAACGTTCGCTTACCGGAAGTTCAAACGCTTAAATCAAATCCTATAGCTTCATAACTGTATTCAAAAATTGATTGTGGCGACATCTACTTAGCTCTAGGCGAACTGTAGTACTTCCTGTTTCTACATTACACCAGTGATACCAGTACTCCTTCATATTCGACGGAATTTTTATTTGTGTAAAAAATTTTCTGTTTAAGTGTTTTGTTTCACCGAAAGTCTCCACAAATAGCGAGCGCCATTTGATAATAATTGCTCTAGCTCATTTATTTCGAACTGAAATACGGTGGTGTGGTTTTTAAATTGGGTAATATGGATGCAAACATGGGAATTTACACAGAATTTCAAAACCTTCCGAAATGTTCGTTTACTTTTGAACGATCAAAAGAAAATGGAAACGAAACCTTCTAGAATGGGCTCTTATAATTTTCGTTTTGATATTTTTTTGTTTCGACCTACTGATGCTATAGAAAAACTTATTGTTCAATTATTTGGCCGCTTCAGATAGAATACTTGTGATTACGAGAGCTAAATAGAAAATTAGTCATTTTCGGAACCAGAAAGGTACCAATAACGCCAATAACAGTGGCGATTGTCAAACTGACAGTTTGTCAGAAAGAATGGCCGCGTTCCACTGCCCGCTAGATGAGCAGCGGCTTGTCAAACTCCATAAAAAAAAATTGACATCTTACCATTTGCGCTAGTCGTCTAGCACTTTTTGTGAAATATCCTTTTCAGGGAAATTTCTCAATCTAGCGCAAAACTATCCGCTGCTTAGAGAGAAAAAAAAACAGCTGTCAAAGGAAATCGTTCAAACGTCTACAAAATATAAACAAAAATACGAAGCCTAGCTGCAATTGTGATAAAATTGGTTATAAGTAAAATAGCAATTCCGATATTATTATGGTTTCTATAACATGTACCATTTCTTTTTAAATGTAGTTTGGAAATAATTATGCGACACGAAATTATTTTTGAAGGAAAGTCATTTGTTTTGGATGCCAACAAGTCAAATATCACTTTGCCGCTGCGCGAGCGTTCCTTCATCTGGGATATTTTGTGCTAGAAGACTAGCGGGCAGAGGAACGCGGCCAATGTGTACATTCAAGAATCTGGGGTCGACTAGATGGGTCTGGACTAGGACTAGATATAACGTGAATGCAAAAACTAGATTGGTCGGTAACGTCACTTTTTTTACGTCAGCCCCATTTATATAAACGTATGATAATGAAATTACAGAGATACATAGCTTTCCAGTGAAAAGTATGCTGCCGTTTTAAGTTTTCCCAAAAAAATCGTGAAGTCACGCACACTTGCTCATTTCTTTTCTAGGGTATGTGAGGATTTTACTTAATTGCAGAATTTGGTATTCTCTTATGTGTATTCCACTATTTTTATCAATTTTATCTTCACAAAAACACACACAACGGTGCCCATAAAACCAAGACGACTGGTGGTCGGCCATTAGCAACATTCTTTCTTGAAATTAAAATAATAATTAAAAGCACCTGGGCACTTTTGCACAGACTGGAGGTTGAAATTACAAAAACAACAATGTAAGCAAATGGGTTTTGTTGGATAGACGCACGAAAGATATCCATTTCTCTTGATTATTTCATCTCTGCTGTCAACAGACGAATTTTCGACGAATATGAACGAACGTCCATAAAAAATTTGAAACATTTTAGTTCACTTTGATCAAATTTGAAAAAAAATAATTTATTCACTTCGCTGCTCTCATAACTAGTCCTTTTCAATACATTTGAGGCGTGCCCACGTCTAGTCTAAACAAGGCACAAACACACTCAATAAAACGGTGATATCATTCTGCATGCACAAGTCGATGCCAACCAACACAACTGTACAAATGTTGATTATTTTGGTTTTCCTTTTCTAATCAGAAAAAAAAAACGCACCCCTTATGTTGGAAATCTTATTGAAGAAATTCTCTGGGCAAAGTTTGCCACTTGAAACCTCTTCGCTTTATATATTCGCAGATATATAATATATGTATAAATATTTGTAGCCATATATACTCATATACGAATAGATAAACAGGTATATGGCTGTTATTAAATATAAGTGCAAGTGAAGTAAAATCGCGGTGTATTTACGGGGCATGAAGGCGTAATCGGAAGGAAAAATTATCACTGCCTCTGCCATATTTACCAAATAAGCGGAAAACATTTATTGGGCGCTTTTTTCGCAACAGAATGACGGTATCTGCACAACTCTTAACTTCATAAATAGGGGTGTACGGCTAGGAGCAATTATAGACTTCAAAAGCTGAGGATATGCACTGTATGTATGTACATATATATTTTGTTTTGATAGCTTCATGTTCAGTTAAAACAAAATGCACTTATATAGGCTATGCCAAAAGAATCTTCTTTTTTTTAACAAAAAAAAATGCATGCATGCAAAACGCTGATTGATTTAAAAGAGTTTGATATATTAAATGGAATTGTATTCCCTCCTTAATTTCACATGATCACACCCATGTATATAGGTAGTCGACTCGCATTCGGGAGGCTCGTCTAGGTCTTGAAAAATTGCAAAGTATTAGAAATAATATTTTTGTTTACATTTGCTAAAGGTTTGAGACCGTATACCCTTTGAAAGCTATTGAACTCGTGTAACAAACAAAAATGTCAATTCATTCCTATTAGGGTAGTGTCGGAATACCACATACGTTTTGGCACAAACGCTGATAGCTGGGATTATCGATGCACGTAGGTATGCATTATGTGCGAAATTGTTCATTATATACAACACTGACGGTATATTGCAGTGATGGGCAAAATAAACCACTAAATTTAACTAGGGTTCAAGTACCTATAACGTTTGGGATTTGATAAATGCAGTAACAATTAATGATAAACACTCCAACCAAACCAATTTGCAATCAATTTATTCGATCTCAAAAAGTGCCAAATCGGTGGCATGTGACTAAAAAAAATGCTTGCAAAATGTGATGTGATGATGGTTGGAGTCATCTACATTGACCTCCAACTCCCCTTAGTGGTGATTTTAGAGGGGTCCATAACTACTAACTAAAAAGCGTGTTAAATTTCGGCAAATGGCCGAATATGCTCAAGTTTCGCCTCAAAAGTATAGTGGTATGCTAATACTATAATGTTCTTCATTAAATTTGATCTGAAGGTTTCGTTTCCAGTCAATCATGATCATGCTTTCACCATGAAGCGCCTCAGGTTCGGATTTTCCTGTACAATGTGCCGGGTATTCAGCGCAAATGTTAATCTTAAAATGAGGCATAACTTTTCTATTTGACTGATATCAGTTAAGTTATTTTAACCCATTCAAAATGTAGGATGAAAACCCAAACTTCTATCCACCCGAATGACACGGACTACCGGCCAAACTATATAAAGCAGCGAGAGACGACTTGGTGAAGTGCATTAACCAATTCATCTTCAAAGTTTTGGTCGTAAGAGAGTTGGCTTGATGAGAACGAAGACTCTGAGGAGAAGAAGATCCTGTTGGCTGAACTGAGAGCTGTGTAAAAGCTTAAAACCGTTCGTCAACGTACTGACTTATTGCATTCACAGACTCCTGCTATCACAAATCACACCACGCCTTAATTTGCGTGCGCACACATGTGAAACGGGAGGGACCTTAACTACTGATGGCAGTTAGCACGGGGTGGATGGGTATTCTTTGTTTGTGGGCACAACAAGTAAATCGAAAGTGTGACGATCCCCTTAAAATTAGTACATGTGAACACATATGCAATGCTTTAACTTAGACCTTACGATTTTTTCGTTTAATTAGCCAAAAACCGAAATTAGACTCAGCTGCGTTTTTTTTTCTGGTTCAGTATTATACGGAATACAAATAACTACTATTAAATAATGTAATATTAGTTCTGCATAACGAAGGCTTCTTCAGTACTCACATGTGGCAATGTTACAATAAAATGCACCTTGCAAAGGTGCAAGAACTCAATGGGCCTTACCAATAATAATTTTTAACCTTCACACTAAATATTTCCAAGGTCACAATATGCAATTTTGTATGGAAAATTTCACCATTGTGAGTTCGAAAAACTTAGCCTGGACACTAAACATGGTTATTGGTGTGGCGGAATAGGTATTGAAGCCATTAAAAAACGGATTTACCATCTGAAAACTGAAGATTTTAGTTGCCATTGTCACCGACATGTTCGCAAAAGAAAAAACCGAACTTGCCCCAAAGACAAGTCCATCTTTATTTATTTATTTAGAAAGTCTGATTAATGTTATTATTTTTGCAGATTTCACAACAATTGGTTAATTTGTGTTTGTTTCGCTTCTTTTTTTTTTTAGAAGATCAGCGGCTCTTCCAGTGATCTTAACTTGCATCTTGATGTATATGCATTTCGGGTAAATTTCATGAAAGAATGTAACAGACAGGAGTCAAAATTAGTTACCCAGCACATTGGGGGGTCGGGCGCATGCCCGTACCTCCTGCAACTGACTTATTGGCGACAATTAGCATGTTCGAACAACAAATCAAATCGGAGCCATTGACTTACTATTCTACGTGTCCCCCTCCTCCGCAAGAGGCCCATCAAATCCGAACTCAAAATTCACATCACGTTCAACAGCAACAACAACAGGGCCAGCAAACCAATCAACACCAACAGCGATCAGTTATAACAACAATTGACAATAAAAATAACGTGTTGCATTCGCAGATTTTGCTGGTAAGTCATTTAGATTCTATAATTTTGCAATTGAACGCAACTTTTTGGTCGTTGTACTTTGAAAACCAAGGTACTTTACATATTTATTTTGAAATCGTTTAGCTAGAGTTCAGTATCTGATATCCGAGAGTTAACTGTCCTGAGTAAGA
Source organism: Cheilosia vernalis (assembly GCA_949126925.1). Lineage (NCBI taxonomy): Eukaryota > Metazoa > Arthropoda > Insecta > Diptera > Syrphidae > Cheilosia > Cheilosia vernalis. Next base: position 19,072,710 of record OX421362.1, on the reverse strand, counting down.
CTTATTGTTAATTAAAAAACCGTGTACCTTTCTTGAATAAATTTTAGAACGCAATAAATGCAGCCATTTTATTTCATAAGTGACAAAAGAAGAAGGAAACAAAGAACACAAAAAATATAAGCAGAGCTGCCAGTAGAATTACATATTTCATTAATTTGACATATTCTTGATGTCATTACCAGATATAATATAGAATGATCTTCAACAAGACTTTCAATGGAGCTTTTTTAAATTGGCTTTTAATTGTACGTTCCATTTATCGAGATTAAAGTGTTTCGAACATATTGAGGTTATAATAAATAAAGTAAGAGATATTTTGAAGTGTAAATCATCCGTGTTTTGAAATAGCACTCGTGATCTAGGGTTACCAACTTCATTTTGCCTATTTATCTACAATCTATTTCATTTCTATCGCTGTTCTTGTTACGTTATAATTCCATGCATACTCGTAAATGATATGTTTGAACGGCTATTCTTATTCAATTTGCAGGCTCAACAATCAACAACGCCCTTATCTGATGTTTCCGATGGACTAAAACCCGAAATCATCCAACCAAATGTCATGTCAATATCATTATCATCTACAAACAGTACTGGATCAGGACAATCTAGAAGTAAGCCTCAAGTATGTAAAGTTTGTGGCAAAATGTTATCTTCAGCAAGCAGCTACTACGTACATATGAAGTTACACTCCGGAACAAAGCCATTTCAGTGCACAGTAAGATAACTTTTCTATGATGCAAGGTCAGTTAATAATATTTATTTCATTTGAAGGTGTGTGAAGCTGCGTTTTGCAGAAAGCCTTACCTTGAAGTGCACATGCGAACTCACACAGGCGAACGACCGTTTCAGTGTGAATTGTGCCTAAAGCGATTTAGCCAGAAATCTTCCCTAAACACTCACAAGCGTATACATACAGGTAGGACTTACTAAATGCTTCCAATTTCAAGAACAAAGAAACTAGTTTTGCTAAGAATTAAACGAAGGTAGTAGGTCTTGTACATTTTGGGACAAATGTTATATGGCACAGGGATATATGCAAATCAAGCATCCATCTCGAAGTGCTGTAGATTAGATTTTATGGCAACCGTTGTGAAGAGATGACGCAGTCATCGGCAAAAGCATTTTGCAATTCCCTCTTAACGCTACAGCTACATGATTGCATATTGTGTGGCCTATGCTACCGTGCATAAATGAGTTCATTTGAGTCCCATCGCTCGACTGGTCGGACCTATTTCTGGTTAAAGTGTGATTTTGCGACTGGCAAACTAAAGTTGACGAAATCATTTTCAAGGTTTGTTTGGCGAAAAATATACCAATATCTACATTCATTGTTTTGATTGAAGTATGGAGAAAACGACGGAGTTAAATATTGAAGATCGATCAGCTTTTGTCTCAAAGAACGATTCCAGTGTTTCTGTTAAAAAAAAAACAAGGGTTTGACGACGCAACTTAATATGATTTCTCTCTCATTTGTTTACCGCTATGGTTTATCTCTCATTTTGCCCACAATTAAAAAAAAAAAAAACAAGGGAATAATTTCATTTCTCGAGGTAAACTGTAAGTTTCCAAATCAATAAAAAGAAAAAAATAGTTGGCGCAACAGGTCTGTAGGGGCCTAGCTTCTCACAACCATTCGTTTTGTGTGAGTTTTTAATTTTTGAAACGAATGGTAGGGATCTACAATTTTATGCCGATTCCAAACGGCCGATTGAGAAGCTCTTTCAAGACAATTATACTCTCGGATGTTTGTCAGACGTTCGCGAGAGGTGGCGCAGTGAAAAAAACCCACAAATCCATACGCACCAAAAAACAAACTCAGTGCAAAGTTTACCTCGCACAGGCTAAAAAAAATGTTTTGCCCTAAGTTACACAAGCAAATTTCTTCGTGCACTCGAAAACTTTTGAACGTTTCGCCTTACAGAACCTGACCCCAGGTTAAACTCTTGAAAATCTTGAGTTGAAATGAAAAGATCGTATTAAAACCCCAATAAGCAAGAGGACAAAACTAGAGGCGCATTGCTGAATTTGATTTTTAGACATAAAGAAACAACGGCATTTAAGGAAAACTAAATCAAGTGGGTACAATTGGCCCAAGGGTATAGAAGTAAACGAAAGCTTTTGGAACCGAGTTTTATGGACGAACGAGAGTTCATTTGATTTTCATGGATTACCGAAAAAAAAATGCAAAAAACAACGAAACACGTTACAGTCATGGACCAGTAACCCGCTACCGTGGGTATGTAATCGTATTGTTCTGGGTTTGTATATCGTTCAACGATTGTGTAAATTTGTTCCCAAGTGAAGAAATAATGAATTAGGACAAACTTTAAGCAATCAGGCATTTTCATCTGACTGTGTGAAGAGGAAAGTGCATCACACTGAGACAGTTTAACGTACTACTCAACAAACAACCACTATTGGCCTTTCCTAGAGACGACATCATCAAAAGATTTGATTTTCAAAAGAACTTTGTTACTAATCTCAGCAATAAGAAGAACTGGAGCAATGAATCCACAATTCACAGACTGAGCAATCACACAACAAAGTGGTACACAGATGGGTCGAGAACTGATGAGGGAACTGGGGCGGGAGTATTTGGGCCCGGAACCAAATATTCTGAACCAATGGGCAAAAGTACCAGCATCTTTCAGGCTGAAATCTATGCCATAGACAGGTGTGTCCAAATCAACATCGACAGAAACAGAGTCAACTGTGATATAGCTATAGTGTCAGACAGCCAAGCTGCTATTATGGCACTTAATTCCTACATCATTAAATCCAAACTTGTTTGGGAATGCCTACAAAAACTTAATGAACTTGGTAGGAGAAACAAAATAACCCTCTGTTGGGTGCCTGGCCACGTAGGAATAGAGGGGAATGAAATGGCCGACTCCCTAGCAAGGAAGGGACCATCAGAAACTTTCATAGGTCCATGCGGAATAGGGGATCACACCCTCAAAGAAAAATTTAGGGAACTAGAGAAAAAAAAACAGGGCAAGAACCTGGCATAACACTCAGGGCATGAGGCAGGCCAAGAAACTTCTGGGACAATACAACCGGAAAAGATTACAGGGGGGTACAATAGACCAAAAGGTCGCAGTACAATAACCCCTCTCAAATAATAAAAATAATAATAATCTTCATCTGACGATATTTTTATTGCGCAGCTATTCTCCGCAACTTTTGCGGGATATTGAACTAGAAACAAGTAAACTTAAACCAGTTCCACCACCCAGTATAGAAAAACTTAGCTAAGCTATAAAAAAACCAAGGATTGAAAACGCCACAGGCTCTGATGCCTAACCAGAGTAGCTCTTTAAATACGGTGGCGGTGTTTTGGTAGGGAGTATGCACCACATCATCAACCAAATATGGGTGGAGAAAGCATACCCGATTACAGGAATTCCAGCTCCATATGCCCCATCTACAAAAAAAAGGCGATCCTATGTCATTCAAGAATTGCTTAATGTCGCGAATACTATTCTATCCAATGTGCTGTGTGAACGTCTGAAAACGTTCTGTAACACACTAATCAGCACTGTCACTGTAATAGCAACAATGACAGTTAAGAAGTTCACCTACCTCGGAGTAAACATGATCTCTACGAATGACACTCTTTGGAGATCGGACGAAGAATAACCCTAGGAAACCTACTTTGGCTTTGTAAAATCATTGGGTTCATAACTCCTAACTCGTAGGACGAAATGCATGCTTTACTAACTCCTCCATCATGCCACTTTAGCTTTATGCCGAGTGCTGGACGATAAGCAGGAAGGTAGAGCTAATAATGAGCTCCGGCGGGAATGTATAATAAAATACAACCGCCAACTCTATTACATATATGCTTCAGCTAAGATGATCTTCAAATCCCAGTCCTCAGATTCGAAAAGACAACGAAGACTGAACCTCCTTTTCAAAGACCAAGCCAGAGCGCTTGGTGTGGATAACTGCAATCAGCGTGCCGGAGATCGGAAAGGATGGACGGCTGCTGTGTCTCATGTAGAGCCGGTTCACGGGCCAAAAGCCCGTTAAGTAAGTAACAGAACTAGGAAAATTCAACCCCAAAGCTCAGATTTAAAAAAAAGGCCTTCCTTCATAAATGCTGAAAACACTCGTGGAATAACTTTGTAGACGATAACGGAACATTGTTGAGGTTAAGGACGGGTATATTTTTTATTAAATATGTAATTTTATTTTATTCCTTTTTATTTTTCAAATATCTTAAGAGAATAACAAACATTTTGTAAAAAAAAACAAAACAGCACCTATTTGTCAATTGTTAAACTAGAACTTGCTTGTGATAGATCTCAGGTAACTCTGCAACGAAATCGAATCGGGGTTCAGAAAACGTGAATGTTTGCTGTGTCAATAAACATAAAAAGTGGTGACCTAGATCTTATTTCCTCTGAGGTCGATGATATTAAAGTCCTACAAAAGTACGAACGTTTGGATTCGAACAGAATGCTAGCTGTATAATATTTTTTTAGTTCGTAAGATACCTTTGTTAAAATAAGAAAAATGTGCATTTGACGTTTTCTTATAGAGGGATTGGATTGATATAAAGAACAGAATTGTTGAGACTGCAACAAAGCTTAATAGGTGTACTTAGATAGGTAGAAAGCAGGTTGAGCTGAGAAACTCAACACCCTGAACAGAATTATAAAGGAACCACGATCTATAAGAGAACTCTTGAAAGAAAATATGGACTACAGCCTCGTTTCACATTCTTTTCAGCACCAGTCGGCTAACTGGTCAATCGTCTATGTACGATCTTCTTCCGCCTTCCTAAACACTGTAGAATGTTCATGGCGATAGTAAATGAGCCTTTCGTATCTGAGGTGAAGTGTAATAAACGAGGGATGAGCTATAGCCAAAACGCCGTTAAGTCCCCGAATTCGGCCACTTCACTTCTAAAACTGTCCTTGTCGCCGTTTATCTCTTCACGCCGTTTGCAACAAATCAAAATTCACCTTACAAAAAAGTACCGTTACGAGGCGCTTGGTTCGTTCGGGTACTTTTTTGCAAATGTAAAATAATTTAAAATTTGCTAAGAAACTGTGCGACTGCGATCACGTACTAAAAAAAAAATGCAAAAATAAGAGAGAAATCCCTTTCCCACCTTTTCGGAATTTTCTTTTTGGCGAATTTCGACTTACTGAAAAATAAAAACTGCCAACTAAGTGACAGCTCAACAGTTTGACAAGTAAAACTCTATTAATTTTCGTCTGCAACGATGTCGGAGGAAGAAGTTGTAATGGAATGTTCTCCTAAAACATGTCAGCGCATTAAAACTCGTAAGTTTAATAGGTATTTAGCTTATGAAAAAATAAATAGTAATAATAGCTTATTCGTCAATCGGGAAACTCCCGAAACTATACGTTCATAACAATGACTTACTCTGGTCTAAGGGTCCCTATTGCGATTGTCGACTCGGTAATTGTCAAATATGTTGATTCATTGAGACAGAAACATCAAATGCATTGATTAAATTAAATTTAAATCAGCGTCCACACTAAAAAAATCTATCACAAAAATGCGATCGACAATAAACGACGCGCAATACAAAATCAATATAGAGACTATCGATAAAAGCCGTCCGTCGATTAATAACCGACAATCAGAATAGGGGCCAAAGCGTGACTGCAATCGCTGTGGCCGGCCATCCGAACCTAACCTAACCTGAACTGGCCTTATCCCGAGTGTATAACGCTCAGCTTTATTGCTTTTAAAAGTTTTCACATTATTATTTATTTAATGGTTTAACTAATTAGTTATAGTACTACCCGTATATATGCAAAACCCTTTTAATAGCAACAAATTAGTCAGCGCTGGGATTAAAAAACGCCATCCTATGCATTACAAAAGGTCGCCGCTTAGAAAACATTTAAATGAAAACTCATCTGTAAGCACTATAATACTATACCCATGCGCATGTGCTTCTGTTCGGGAAAAACCTACTGTACATGTTTACAGTCTGACCAAATGACCTGACAATGCCGAAATTTTTCATATAAAGTTAACCACAAGCTATATTTTTAAAGAAGTGCGCTTTGATTTGGTGCTCTAGTATTGATGCATAGAAATTCGTATTGATAAATGTCACGAAACTTCCAAAATTCCGGCTCACCAACATAAGATTCGTTCGTTCGCAAATGCGACCACGAACTGATAAAATTAAAAAAAAATGAGAGAAAATCCCATTTCCCTCTTTTCATTTTTTCGTAATTTCTTACTCGCCGAATTTCGACTCACTGAAAAATGAAAACTGCCAAATGTCGTTTTCATTGGTTTCACTCGGTAATCCACTCATTCTGTAGTCCAATGGAACAAGAAAACTGCTTCTGATTGAATCCACAAGAGTATTGGTGAAATGCCAACAAAATATCTACGGCAGCTCAAAAGTTTGACAAGTAAAACTTTATTTTCGTCGTCAATGACGTCAGAGGAACAAGGTATAACTGAATGTTCTCCTAGAACATATCAGCGCATTCAAATGGAAAGTTTAATAGGTATTTAAAAAATTCAATTCCAACTCGACTTTAGATATTTGACATCTTTCATTTTTCTATGCTGAAAGTATACGAACGGACCTATACTCTCAAAAAATATGAACCACTTCCGACTTCCTGTGGGTTGGCAAAGTTGCTGATAGCATTCATATAATTTTATCGGTTAAACTTTAAATTACTCGTTTCATGTGGATTTTTTTTATAGCAATAATTGTACATTTGCTTTAAATATTAATGAAAAATTGTCAATGTAGAATGGTTGTATGAAAATAGAAACATTTTGACAAAACTTTCATCAGTTATTTAAGAAAAATGTAGGTAGGTACACTTGAAATCAATAGCCGTGTTTTATTATCAGCGTGATCTGATCCGAACCAGATCACGAAAATAAAACAATACGGATCATAGACGAGTTGTGGCAACAGTTGCTTTCAAAATACGACCATGCCACCAGCCGTGTTTTATTATCAGCCATGATCTATATAGATCATCGATTTACATGCACTTACAACAACAGCATATGATCCTGCTTCTCATCGAGATCATGAACCATGATCTGAAAATTATTTCTACTATTGCTCGCAGCGCTGTTTGGCGCTGTTTGTTTCTTTCTTGAATGTTGGTGTGCCTGTAAAAGATAGCCACACAGTCACGTTGCCAGACTAAAAAATTCAATACTCTTCATAGCACAAAAAATCAATAAGCATTTTTTTACATCCAATAAATTTCGCGCCCTTGGAGATTTTGCTTTTTAATTCTGTAAAGGTATGACAAGCCCAGCGAAATATTCCATAATTTTTTAAGTAAATGTTTAACAAAAAAATGTTTATGAAATGTGTCGCTGTCGCAGTTCGTAAATAATTATTCACCCTTATTCCGAGTGGCGTTTACGACGATTTATGAAACGCCAATTTGAATTTGGAATTACGAGAGGCGTTTTTGAGTCGTTGAACGCCATTTGTCACTGAACGTCATGTGGAACCTATTGGCGTACGACGAACATCATGTGAGAAACTTCACCGCTATTCTGTAAGGCGTTGAACGCCTCAAAACGACAAGAAAAACGACGGTACTTGTCGTTTGCAAGTTACTGAACGACAAGCAGTAAACGACGGCTAAAAATGTAATTATATTTTTAAATTGGCAGTTTATTCAGATGAATAGACTAAATTAGATTAATTTTAAGGGTAAAAGAAAAAAACCAAAAACAATTTAAGACTTTGGTTGAAATAATGGAAAAAAATACCTTCGCTGGAAAGGGATTTCAAAGGGGTGTCTTAAATGTTGATACCAAAGTTGAATGGGAATCTATTGCTCTAACCCTTAATAGCTTAGTACCACCATCAAGAGATGTAAAAGAGTGGCAAAAAGTAAATCTATAACTTAAAACTATTACAAATTTAATTGGCTTAATGCACATATTTCACAGGTTTGGTCTAATATTAAAGTAAAAAAAAAACTTCTTCACAACAAAAAAGAGCGTGAAGCAACTGGAGGACCTTCATTCAAACAAAAGTATCAGATTTGGCAGAAGTAATTTCAAATCTTCGTAGCTACGAAAAAATGATAAGTCCGAAAAGAAAAGTCTTGGGTGGTGCACAAATTGGTTTAACTCCGAAGACATCCACATAAAAGAAAAATCCTTGTACATCCACAACCACATCGACTTCAACTTCATTCGTCCATCCATCCACTTCAAAAATATAAATACCATAGACTGATAGGTACCGCATTTATCTGTCATTAGCGCATATCAGCTGGTGTGGATCGTATGTGGAATGTGAACTACTTACCGACGACGTTTTACCCTGTCGTGGAAGTTAGGGAATAAGGCTTCTAAAATGAAACGCCTCAAAATACGACAATCGTCGTGAAAGTAAAACGCCACTCGGAATAAGGGTGATTGTTTCACAAGTTTTCCGGCAGAAAGGTGATAGTTGTTTCTTGTTTTTACATAAAGTACAAATCAGGTACAAATGTCCAGAAAATCTCGGAATATCTAATGAAAAATGTAAACTAGCAGGCTGCATACATTTAAACTATTTTATAACTGCAACTGTTTTCGCCGAGTTTTTTGGACATACAGCTTTAAATTTACGTGAAGTTACGATTTTATTTTAACAATCAAACGTATTTTGTGTGTGTGCAGAGAGAGAATTATGGTATTATTATGAAAAGTATAATGCTTTGTCTAAGAATTATTCCAATCTAAGCGGACCAGATGTGTAAACTGCGGTTTTCATTATATTTCGAACTGATTCTAAACACTTTAAATAAGTTCTTAAAAAAATCTCACTTTCAAAAATTAAAAGTGATTAATTTGACTGATATGGCAACACCCCCTACAAGCAACTGAAATGTCGTTGTGCAGAATATTTGCAATATGGCTGGTAGCATGGTCGTCTTTTGAAAGCAACTGTTGCCACAACTCGTCTATGATCCGTATTGTTTTATTTTCGTGATCTGATTCGGATCAGATCACGCTGATAATAAAACACGGCTATTGCAAACATTCTGTACAACGACATTTCAGTTGCTTGTCGGGGGTGTTGCCATATCAATCAAATTAATAATTTTTAATTTTTGAAAGTGAGATTTTTTTTAAGAACTTATTTAAAGTGTTTACAATCAGTTCGAAATATAATGAAAACCGCAGTTTACACATCTGATCGCTTAGATTGGAATAATTCTGAGACAAAGCATTATGATTTTCATAATAATACCATAGTTCTCTCTCTGCACACAAACAAAATACGTTTGATTGTTAAAATAAAATCGTCACTTCACATAAATTTAAACCTATTTGTCCAAAAAACTCGGCGAAAACAGTTGCAGTTATAAAATAATTTAAATTTATGCAGCCTGCTAGTTTACATTTTTCATTAGATATTCCGAGATTTTCTGGACATTTGTACCTGATTTGTACTTTATGTAAAAACAAAAAAAAAACTCTTATCTACCTTTTTTTGAAGTAAAGCTTGTATGTATTGTCAGAGAGTATTGATAGTAGGGCTTCCCGTAATTGGCTTTGTAATGTTTTCTTTTCCTAAAAATATGAGCAAGTGCTGTTAGAGATGAAACTGTACGACAAGATCGCTTTTATTGAACATATTTCTCACTAAAGCAAATTAAACAGGACACTTTTGAGATAAGATATTCACAATAGTTGTTTTAGTGTTGTGAATCTAGAGTTGGGCGCTGTGATCGCCAGATCCATCAACGCCACCTCGAGAGCTGTACACTATTCTTTTTCAATCGAAATATGTTTGTGATTTTAAGTACTATATCTATGATGTTGAATTTTTTTTATGATTAAAACGACATTTTTTGCAAATGTAAAAATCCCGAAACTAGTGGTTCTCAAATCCGAGATTTTCAGTTTGTATTTCCTAGAGGGTGAGACTTCTGCTTGCTACTTTATGCACAAACACTCATCCAAAAGAATCTCTCCTAGTAATGTAATAAGTTGGGATTTTTTTTTCACCCGACATTTTTCTATAAGCAATTCGATTTCGATCGCCTCTTGCCTTTATTAGAATTTTTCAGGTACTAGTTCTTAGATCTTCTGTTCCTGTGCACTTCACGATACAAAGTACTTATCGAGAGCGTTTCTCAATGGCTACATGGCTAGAGATAGAGACGCGATGTTTTTTTTGTTTCAAAACATTGAATAAAATAATTTAAGTCATTCGTGCTCAGCTCAGTGTTCAGTGCTCACTGAATAGATAAACGAGTGAGAGAGAGAGGGATTGTTACAATTGGCTAATATTAATTCTTGTTTTGTATTTGTGCTTTTGTATATTAACATACCACTGTTTATTCTAGGTTATTGGAGCATTCATAAACCGTTCCAGTGCAGTCAGTGCAGTTCATCATTTTGTCGGAAACCATATTTAGATATCCACATGAGAACACACACTGGCGAAAAACCATTTCAATGTGATATATGTTTGAAACGTTTTACACAAAAATCCACTTTAAATATCCATAGGCGGACACATTCGGGTTAGTTTCCCTGACACAATTTTGTCAGTTTCTTTTTATATTTTGCTATAAAATACATTTACTTTTTTAACAAATGTCTACACCCTTTTCATGAAATTTACATAAATTCATAGGTACACATTTTTTAAATTAATGTTTTATTAATTAAAAAATAAGTCATTTATTTTTATATACCATTTTCGGAGTAAATGAAACTAAATGCTACTATTCGTTGTCTGTATTTCAAAAAAATGTTCAATAGACTGGTTTTATGATGGGTGTATCGTGTGCAAGATTAACCATTTGTCAACTTTGCAAAAAGGAAAATGGTGGACTGGAAGTTGTAATTATTCCTAAAAAATAAAAATAAAAGCTACTTTTGTGACAATCTGATTTATAGGGAATAGTCGATTTGAATAGTCGTTTTACGAGAATTCAGCGAGTTGGGACCTATGTGATCCGAGACTTTTTCAATTTCAACAATATTTCAATTTCAACATGACAAGTATGAAATAGGACGTCTGCTCAGACGACTAAAGAGAAACTGCCTACAAGCTGTTTTCCGTGTTACTATGTGTGGGGAAAATGTTTCATGGTAAAGTAAATTGCACATAGTAACCTTACACTTCATTCAGCTTTTTCGTTTGTTGCACTTCCCGCCATATAGAAGTTTTTTCGTATTTACAGAAAGGAAATTTAAGAGAGAATTTTATTTTCAAAATTTGCGGTGGGAATCGAGAGGTGCGCGGGAGCTAACGTTCTATTTAGTACTTCGTCTATGTTAATGATTGACTTGTGCGTTGTGACACACCGCTATCGAAATCGATATATAAAGTCGATAAAAGTGAAAAAGGTACTTACTCAAATTAAAAAGAAGAAAATGGAACAAAGAAAAGTACTAGAAACCTCTATTCAAGCTTTCTAGTTTATAATTTTACCGTCGGTGTCAACAAATTATACGAGAATAATAATTATTTAGCGCAATTGACATCCGGCCTTAGAATACATTAGGTCTGTTCCTTAACGATACCTTATAGGGTTTTTTTTTTTATTTTGACGACCTGCTCTTTATTTCCATGATTTCCATGGTTTACAATATTGGATCTCGTACTATTATTGTTTTAAACGATCAAATTCAATGATCTATGTAGATCATGTGGGCACAATAAAAAACGCCTAATACATTTGAGTACATTAGTCAAATTTAGTCAAATAGCGTTCCCTTCTACCGAACATTTGCGTAAGGAAACGAAGTTTGTCTAATGTCACCCCTATCGGGAATAATATTTCCCCCGGTATGTTTTCTATTCAGCAATCTAATTTACATTGCTGACAAGGGAAACACTTCCATCGGAACTTATTTGCGATTGCCCTGTGTATGTTCGATTGAATTATCGTTCGGGAACATACTTATTGGCACATGGCCTACGAATGTGAGTTTTTCTCAACACACTTGTAATGAATGCGTTTGTATTTATTTATTTAGTATTTATTATGAACAGAACTGAAGGTGGTTTATATTTTATTATGAAATAGCTCTTCTAGAAAAATTACGGTGTGGTGAATTGGGTAAAAGGGGTGTAGACGAATTTGGTGAAAAGACTTTTTCAAAATGTCGCTGTAGGTCGGTTTCTCTGCCTAATGTGAATGTTAAAAGAGAAAATTAATACAAATATAAAAAGAAGTGATGTAGATGTGTCTGGGATACCGAAGGATGACGTGAATATGTATACAATATTCGCCAAAAGATTGTTTTCTTTTCTTTTGCAAAAGTAGGAGCTGGGCAATGTTTTAAAATGTGAGCCATCCTTTCGATTCTTTTTCTATTACGCTTTATGGTCAGTAGTAGAGCATTGCTCTTCCTACGCCTTCCAACGAAATTTTTGCAGTAGAAACTGAATGGTTGGGGTAAGGCCCCACAAAAAAAAAGCTCGGCCAATATTGTGCTTAAGTGGGCTGAGTTTGATTAGTTCAAGAAAAACTCTTATTTTTGTGGCGTGGTGGTAACGTTTCTACTTGAAGCGTTCTTTTAATTCAATGCGGTCGCAATATCATATTTAAAACTACAGTCGTGCCTAAAATGAAAAATGACAACCATTTCTGCTGGTCACGCAGTTTCCATTTATTATTTTCTTCATTTGTTGTGTGCCACCACCAATTTATCGTTTTTATTTGTTTTCAGCCTGTTATGTATGTTAACGTTTAAAATTGATGCAGTAAATGAATTAAAGGCCTTCGGCACAAGTGGGTTAAATGCAAATATGTTTTCTGTACTCAATTTCTAGTCATTTTGCATAGTTTGTTAAGAGTGTATTTTAGATTCAGTCATGTTTACTTTTTCCCGCTGTCTCACGTCTTACTAATGCCTGGCAAAAATCCAAGAGTATGTCTGTCCTGAGAAAACCGCTCGGAGCAGGATTATTTCTTAAGGTCTCCTCCATTCAATAAAAACTTTGTTTAAAATAAAAAGGTACTAAATACAAACTAAGGGCCAGTAGGTTAGGAACTCGTCATTTACTCATTAGTGCCGAAGTTCAGGCAAGATCTTTATGAACTATCTTTGCACAAGTTGTTGGAAATATTTCAATACGTGGTTCGAAATATTTCACTGAGTGTTTTTAAATATTTAAAACAAATTCCTGCCTCCATTTAATTCCATGTTAGTAGTGCAATTTCGTGCTTGGCTGCATTTGAGAAAAATCTAACAGAGCTAGTTCCTCTAAAAAAAATGTGCTCAATTAGCACAGTTAAATGAATATAATTTATATACATTTGGTAATTTCCCTTCTGATAGAAATGCCCAGTCCGAAATGCCCTTCTCAAACAAACATCAACCACAACGGTGTCGAAAATAGTTACTTTGTGTTGTATCGACACCTTTACCTTGATCTTCATTGACTTCCACGGCAGTTGTAATACCTAGTTACGTTTAATCCGAATATGGTGTATAATGAATGATAAACTTTATTCTTAGTCCGTTTTTTTGTATAAAACTTATAAATTCACCGAATATTGTGTTTGTTTTCTCTTTTTTTATTTAAGTTCAAGATCGCCCCTTCCAATGCGAACAATGCCCAGCGACATTTGCACGCAAACCATACCTAGATATCCATATGAGGACGCATACTGGTGAACGTCCATTCGAATGCGATGTGTGCCTAAAACGCTTTACTCAAAAATCATCACTAAATATTCACAAAACTGTTCATAATGGTAAGAATTAAGATAACAAAAAAAACTTATACAATTGAAACATATTAGTTTTGTAGTTTTTCGCTACCACTTATCTTGTAATTAGTTTTGATTTTTAGATACAACTCTTAGGCCGAACGTACACTGTACACTTGTACACTAATGAGGAAAAAATACATTGCTGCAAACAGACTTGCCAACTGTTTATGAATCCAGATTTTTTTATGTATAAAAACCTCGCATGGAAACTTATAACATGGCGAATCATTCGTGGCTTCTAAGTCGTCAATCTTCGTTGCTTTGTTGGCATAGGCAGTCTCGTTAAAACTCTTGACCTTTGTCTATTTTCTTAGACCATACTGCCGATAACTTAATAGCTTGGGCGGCATTGCGGCCAAGTCGGGCCATATGCATATCGTTGAAAACACTTACCTTTCAGTTTGAGTAAGCGTGGGGTATTGTAGGCCGGCATTTTGTGCTTGGTAGTAAAGAGCATGAGCTCAGTTTTACACGGATTAATAACGAGACCGATAGCCAGCACCCCTGTCCTTGGTTTAATCAGAGTCCTTACTATACACTTATGTCGTTTTCCATTGGCCAAAAAGAAGCGTCCGGGAGAGTCCGGAATCGAAAAAAATCACTTCTGAAACCGTTCCATTGGCACAAAAAATACTCTTCTGATGATTCTGAGGAGAGAATTTCGCTTCTGTTTTGAAGTCAGAACCCACTCAAGAAGCACTCACACAAGAATAGTGTAGTTTGTGTATTTTATACAAGTCAACTGACGGCTGCCGTAGATTATTTTTTGGCATTTCACCAATACTCTTGTGGATTCAATCAGAAGCAGTTTTCTTGTTCCATTGGACTACAGAATGAGTGGATCCCCGAGTGAAACCAATGGAAAACGACATTATACAGTTTCAATATTATTGTCCGCTCTATCTATGCCTGAGAATGTGTGCTGTTTGCGTTACCGGGTGCTATCTCCTCCTCATTTACCATCGGGTGCATGTTGGAAATTACAAACTTAGCTGTATGCTGGTTTTAACGATAACCAGCGTTGTGTTGTCCGAACCGGGAAAGCTTTTAAGTCGCAAATCTTTTGGGCACCCAATTAGAAGCTGTTCTAAAGGCTTTGAACTTTACAAAATGTTGCGGTGATTTGTTTGGAAGAGGACAGAAATCCGTCATCGATTTTTGAAGAGAACTGATGAGAAGTGATGTGCTCTCACCAGCTGGCGAAAAAGCTTAAATTCTATGTTCTTTTGCTGTAAATTTTATAAATAAATAACATACTTTTGGATTGTATTTTTTGCTGACTTAAATTGTTTTGTCTATCAAGTCGAGAAAATTATAACGAACTCCAGAATTGACTTTGGTTTATGGCATTTTCCGTCACTCTTGCCAGAACTTCCGACGGATATTCTCTTTGAGAGCTTTAAGAGTCTGAGGCTTGTTGGCATTGACTAGTGAATAGTTTATGTAAATACGAAATTTGATCCCAGCCTCGCGTAATAAAATCTGTTCGCTTAGGTACTTTTCCCAGGCAAACAGTTCAAGAATGTCAAACTCAAGCTGAGCTTTTTCGTAACAAGATTGAAATTTTTAATTCTAGACCTTTTGTTTCTCGCAGAAAATGCAGTTTGACTTAGTTTTTCCAAAACAAATTCTATTGTTAATAGATAGATCTATTGCAAATGCAAAATTTCTGAGCTTTTTCGTAACAAGATTGAAATTTTAAATCTAGACCTTTTGTTTCTTGTCCATTTGTTAAAAACAAGAACCTACAAAATATGTAGTATGTAAAAATCAAAACTACCCATCCCTGTGCTCTGGCAAAACTGTTCTACATTGTCACGGCTTTGGCTTCATTTAAATATCTTTTAAAAAATTTGATGAAATTTTTCTCATTTTAATACTTCTTAATGTTTCTTATATTTGCAGTAGGCATACGGCCATTTCAGTGTACACTTTGCCCGGCTGCGTTTGTACGGAAGCCTTATCTTGATATTCACCAGCGGACTCACACTGGCGAGAGACCCTTTGAATGTGAAATCTGTTCTAAACGGTTTTCGCAACGATCAACATTAAATATACATAAACGAATTCATACAGGTTAGTCACAAAAGAGTTTTTTTTTTCTGATTTAAGAGTTCGTACTCGGCAAACACATATATAAATATTAAGATGAATTCAGCTGCTACCCATTTCACCTCTAATTACGATCGCTTAATGTTGTAGAATTCCTAAAACGTCATATCTTTGCCTGATAGTCAAAGTTATGTTGTTTCGTGAAAATGAAAATTAAAGTTAAAGGTTTGAGCAATTTTTATTAAAAATGTTTGCAATAAGTATTTTTTTCTGTTGTTTTTGAACTAACTGGTTTATGTGGAGGAAGAAAGATTATTCGCCTGCGTACTCAATTTTTCCGTGGATTTTTAAAGAACAGTATGAACTTAAAAAAAACGGCTAATTTTTGGAAAATGAAAATGACATTTCGTATGAACATTGCGTAGGTACTCAATTTTTGTCCATAAATCTCCAGATCAATTAATTGGGGACATTCGAATACGTAGTTCATGTGAAACGTCAACTAGATTTATCTTCACTAGGTATACGAACACTAGAAAACTGAATTGTAGTTGACAGAATTTCAGTCAGCGTTACCAAAGTCGTAATATGGTATGTACCTACATTTTTCGAGAGTGCTAAAAGAAATTAGCAAAATTTTTAAATTTAAAATATAACACGCTTGCCTGTTAAAACACTATAATAGTGTTATTTAAGCTAAAGTTTGTTAAATATCGTGCGAAAAATTTAAATTGACAGAGTAGCTTGAGGAATGACACCTTTTTCTCTCACCAGCCCTTTAATGGACTTTTTAGAAGTCTGCAACGGTCACTCTGTTTATTTTGAATTTGACTCATGCAGGATTTTCTTGACTAGATTCGTCGGCTACCCCTCTAAAACCGTCAACTGAAAATAAATATTAACGTGATCACTCTAGGAGGCCATTAAAAACTGAAATACATCAAGTCAGTCAACTGTCAGACTTGCTAAACCAGAAATCCGAACGTCCCCATTCCCAATGATATAGTTTTCAATTCATTTAAAAACTGTCCATCTTTTTAACCTAGGCCTAGGGCGATCATTACACTTTCTCTATCTGTGTAAAAGATTTATGTCAATTTTTGATTTCATCAAAGCACGATTTTCAAAATTTTCATAAATGCGTTCCTTATCGTAGTTCACACTTTCGTTTACTAGTAGTTTAACAATACACTCAAAACAAACCGCATTCAATTGTAAAAAGGTGTACGTCGGTGTTATTTGTGTTTTTCTTAGAGTTGAAACTTTGAAAGTTATTTTAATAGTCCAGCACAATAATCGTTAATAAACTACTGCTCCAAATTGAGTGAGTAAATTGAAAGCAATGAGCAATTGATTTCCGCTGCTTTTATTTCTTGCTAATTTTGATTTTCGACTCTTAAAATATGAAAACTTAGAAATTTGTGACAGTTTAAGTAATTTCGATATTCATTCATGTACACGGCTTAACTTCAACGTAATCGATCGCTATTCTACCATAAAACTAGAAAAGAAAGAAGAGCTTGTTTTTTTTTTACTTCTTTGGGACCTGCCTATCAATCCCCTGGAAAAGGTCGTCCTTCTAATTTCACAAAGTTCTGGACCGTTTTGACCTATAAGACATTCAACTAGCTTCTTGATATCATACCAACATGAATTTAAGATTCTATTAACCTTGCTGTTGAAGGGCTACACAACGAGTAACGAACAGTTTTTTTCTTTCTATGGGAGAAGCTAATTATTTAACATTTTAAAACATGCATTGCAACTACGCCTTTAAGTTTCGGTAATAGTCTATAATATAAACTATGTAGTTTAAATCCTGTCAACATTTTGTAATTGCAATTTTGTTTATCTAGTGTTATATTAAAATTATAATTTTTTATTGAATAAAGAAATTATACAGTACATGAAAACAGTATTTGAACTACAAACTTTTCTTAACAAAGTAGGCACATATTGTAAGCTTAGATTAACTTCAACTCATAGCTGACGGTTTTTAAAAATTGTAAACATTAGTTTTAATAAAGAATGTTATACCATGTTCCCACCAACGTGATTTAGCTAAATCCACTTGATTTAGCTAAATCATCTCATAAATTACGTGATTTACCATACATTTTCGTGATTACTAATTACGTGATTTAGACGTGTTTAATTTTTAATTACGTATCTGTCATCGCAAATCCACACAAAATAAAATCGAACATACCTGCAGCGCTTTCAATTCAATTCAATGTTATTCAACAAACAAAAAAAAAACAGCACAAATGTCAAAAATATTATCCCAAATTCAATTTTCTCTGTGTTTCGGTGTATTTTGGTATTTTTATTAAGTACAACAATCCTAAATTGTTTTATTTTTGGCAGA
Source organism: Cheilosia vernalis (assembly GCA_949126925.1). NCBI lineage: Eukaryota > Metazoa > Arthropoda > Insecta > Diptera > Syrphidae > Cheilosia > Cheilosia vernalis. The sequence goes on along the minus strand of OX421362.1, from coordinate 19,054,563 downwards.
TGTGTGATAACAAAAGAAAAACAACGAAAACAAAAACTACCCTCTCCGAAGTGGACGAATTCTTTCTGCTGGATGTCAAACTAAATCACGTAAAATTCGGTGGAGACGCCTTTCGTGATTTATAAATCATATGAGCTTAATCACGTTGGTGGGAACATGATATTAGGTATCTAATCAAATCTAATCTACTAGTACACTGTCAATAACATAAAGAATTGAATTTGGGATAATATTTTTGACATTTGTGTTGTTTTTTTTGTTTGTTGAATAACATTGAATTGAATTGAAAGCGCTGCAGGTATGTTCGATTTTATTTTGTGGGGATTTGCGATGACAGATACGTAATTAAAAATTAAACACGTCTAAATCACGTTATTAGTAATCACGAAAATGTATGGTAAATCACGTAATTTATGAGATGATTTAGCTAAATCAAGTGGATTTAGCTAAATCACGTTGGTGGGAACATGGTATAAATCACGTAATTAGTAATCACGAAAATGTATGGTAAATCACGTAATTTATGAGATGATTTAGCTAAATCACGTTGGTGGATACATGGTATAAGCTTAGATTAACTTCAACTCATAGCGGACGGTTTTTAAAAATTGAACATTGTAAACATTAGTTTTAATAAAGAATGTAATCTAATCAAATCTAATCTAGTAGTACACTGTCAATAACATGAAGTTTTTCTAAGGGTAGTTCGGCAAAGAATGTGCACTCGTACGGATATGAAAAGATTGACAGTAAATAATGTCTTTGCTGACGGAATAAGTAAAATTATATTCATTTTATACAAATTGTGATACATTTTTGCTTTGCACAAATTGGTGTTTAGCTGGAAGTAGCTCGAAGTGTATATGCACAAACTTATGAGTCAGTCTCAGTACATTTCCCATTCTCTGAAAGCGTTCAGATTTTAAGTGCTTGCTTCGGAAAAATGTGTCAATTTTATTCGGCTCGAGCATAGTTTTGTTAAGAATAATTTCTCAAGAGATTATTTTAATAAGGTTCATATTGCCCAGTGCAAATTAAGTGTTTATCAAACGTATTTGTTTAAGCTAAAAAGTCGAAGTAATGATGATTGTGGACTGATTAACAATCAAAGATCTATACATCGCCATTTAAATTAATTTTTATTATCCCAAATGACACGTTGTCAGGATCTATGTCATAGAAAAATAGTACTCGCCCAATCTCAATACGAATTTATATGAAGCAATGCCAGCGCACCTAAATTGTTCGAAGTTTGAGATCTCATTCATTGAGTTACTATATTATGTAATATTATGTACTGCTAGTGAAATGTCAGTTCCATAGCGCTCATGGTTGAAAGCTAATCACCCCGATTACAGAATCCGATGAATGGTCTGCGGATGGCTTCCGCCAATTTTTTGCACTTTTTGCTATTATAGAATCCGCCGTAAAAAGTGCATGAATGTCGGTAACGCTGTTTGATTTTTTTGGGATTATGAAATACGCAGCCCATCCAAACTCCATATAACTTTTAACGTTTTAAATCCGCACCAAAGTCATTGCGGACGCCAACGTAAACAAAAATGGAAATTCATAATTAATTCATACACATTTAAGTTTTTGAATATATTTTTCATTTTTAAGCAGAGAAATAACAACAACTCGTGCACAATTAGAGTAGATGGTGGAGGCAATGAAAAGAGAGTCGGATATTGCGAAAAATTTCACCAAAAAATCGCCAGATTTATTTCAGGAATTTCTGTCGCCATTATCGCATAGGTTATGATTTGAACAGGATATTTAGCGTCCACATACCTGATTCTCAGTCAAAAACTGACAGCATCGATAAGAAAGTTCGAAAATGATAAGGAAGTGTTGCGAATCGGCAATGTTGTTCTTCCGGCGGATTTGATAATTATAACTATTTATCGCGGATGTGAATGGAGTGTGGATCGAGTCAACTCCCCGGGAATAAATTTTTGCGGATTCTGTAATCGACATGAATAAAACGTGTGACAAAATGCCAACCATTCATAGAATGCTAGAGACACCTGTTGGGTGTTAGTAGATTTGCTAAGAGAAGCGGTTGAAATTGAAATTGTTGGGGAATGTTTGACAATAGATGTCGCATAGAAAATGTGGTAGTTAAAAGTGTCAAACGGCGTGCGAGCAGTAGTAGAAATAATTTTCAGATCATGGTTCATTATCTCGATGAGAAGCAGGATCATATGCTGTTTTTGTAAGTGCATGTATATCGATGATCTATATAGATCATGGCTGATAATAAAAAAAGGGCTAATAGATGGAACCAAAAGATATTGCACAACTTTTGTATTTTTCTTAAATTCTGAGTTTGAAGTTTTGCAGTTTTCTGAAATAAAAGTACAAGCATGAACTTAAAATAAAAATCTGGAATTAATATCAGCCGTCATACAAGAGAACTCAACAGCTAGTTGCTTTACGAGTAAGAGTAAGGGAAAGTGATGTACTCTCTTGTTGGCTCGTGGTAACTCAACTCTGTTGTGTAAGGGATCAGCTAATAAATTAATTAAACTAGCATTTGAGTATTACAGACTAGTCCAAATACATTTATTCAACTGAAATTTCTTTCTTTTCGAATTTTTTCTGACCCACTTCTGTGCACGGAAGCCAATTTAAACCAAGTTTGACTATAAAACTTTCCAATGCGCGAACAAACCTTTTACAATAACGCACATATGAAATGCATAAACAATAAGTCAACATATGACTTTTCGTTTGTTTTTTTATAGGTGAGAGACCGTATGCATGTGATATTTGCAACAAGACGTTTGCCGTGAAAAGCTATGTAACCGCACACCGGTAAGTTGATCATAAAACTTTTATATTCACTGTACAGTGTACAATACATGTACATATTTGTACCGAATTGATAATCGCAAAATACTTCAAGTGGATAGCAATTAAAACAAAAATTAATTCTGTATAAACACAAAAAAAAAATTGTTTGAATTTCAGGTGGTCGCATGTCTCCGAAAAACCGCTGAGCTGTGATCGTTGTTCGATGACTTTTACTAGTAAGTCACAGTTTGCTGTGCATATCCGTACACATTCTGCCGGCCAAAATTTCGAATGCAACGTATGTGGGAGAGCATTTATTCGTGATAGCTATCTTATAAGGTACAATACAAAAGAATAACCATCTCAGCCATGTACTGTAATTAAAGAATTTATTGTTTTCTTTGAACTACAGACATCACAATCGGGTACATCGACAAGAACGTACAACAGCAAACAGCATAGCTACTATTAACAGCGTTGCAACTGGAGAAGATATTGGTAATGCAAGCACTCCGGATCGGGTGGATGTTTTCGAATCGAACAGCCCTCAAGTTTGCGATTTACGGTAATTTGAATTTCTTGCAATATTTTATTGGGTTTGGTGTTTGGCAAATATTGTAGCTTTTGAATAATGAAGTCTGATGAATTTGAAAGGAAATATTTTTACGAACTTTTCGTGATTCAAGATAATTATGTCCTAAACTGACATATTTTACCAGAGTTTTCATGCTTTTAAACATAAGTGGACAGTAAGTGACATGGTAATTGGTGAGAGAAAGAAACTCTCAATTTTAAGGGACAGATGAGGTTTTCAACATGCTCGGTAAGAGTCCAAAAAAAAAACAGTATAAGTTGGAAAACTTTATTAGGAAATTAAAATACTTTGTATCATTGAATGGAGTATTAGATATAATATATTATACGAGTATATGAATTTTGTTTTGCAATTTTTGTGAGCACCAGAAAAACAAACTTTTACTCTTTATTTCAATTGCAGGTACGTACCCAATTTAGTTATGAGCAGATCACCGGTCGTTTCTGAACTATCTCCAAACGGTAATAGCCAATCAATGACAATGAATCATCAAGAGAGCAATCGTAGTCAAATAAGTATTTAGATCAAATCGAATTATCAATTCATTTCTATTTTCAATATGAAAGTCTTTGCAGATCTAAATGAAGTACGTACTATGACCATTAGTGAGCGTCTAATACAAGATGCCCGTGCCATTCATGAGAGGGCAGTTCAAGAACAACAGCGCGCAATACAGGACAGGGCCAACCAGGAACGCATTCTGCAAGAAACCGCTTTCCAAGAGCGAACACTGCAAGATCAACAACAAGCAATACAAGAAAGATTACTGCAGGACAGTGAAGAACAAGCACGAGTCATACAGGAAGCAAATGTTCATTCGGCTATAAGCATACAACAGGGCCATGTTTTAACTCATAGCAATTTGTTAGACAAATCTTCGGTGCTCAGTCCGGGATCTGTTTAACTCTCACAATAAACAAGAAGCAAAACAAAATATAATAGTATAATAGGTCTTTAGAATAACTGGATTGCAATCACACAAATTTCGAGATATCAAATTAAAAAAACAAGTGTTTGTTAGTTAGTTGTAATTTAATTTATGTATATTTTTATTTTCCTTTATTTTTTTGAGAACAAAAACAAAATTAAGTTTCATTAAATGAAAGTAAAAATGCGTCTATGTCACTTGGCATAATGAGTAACTGTAAATATGTATGTATATGTTTGTAACAAATATTTCCACAGGAAACAAAAAGATTTAATTTTTTTTAAGAACTAATTTACATAATGATTTATCTTTGTAATGGAGAAGAAAACACTTATTACTTACTCATAAAGTTGAATGAAACTGCTTTAAACTATTTGCAATATAAGGAGCTGCTTTTTTGAATATGAGTGTTTTGGCGACCGTTTCAGGAGGATGTCGGGAGGTTGCGATAAATTGGGAAGAAGAATAACAACCAACCCTGGTAAGCAATCAGTCACTAAACAGTGCGGGAGTGTATGTGGCAGTGTCGAGTAACAAATTAATAAATAGGCAACAGGCCTAGCCTAGCCTTCTCACAACTATTCGTATGTGTTAGATCGTGATTGAAGCATGGAACCGACCTATAATTGTGTGCTGTGCTGGGTCCGAACGACTGAATTGAGAAGCTGGACTCTCGGATGTTTGTCAGACGTTCGCGCTCGAAAGTCGCCCCAGTGGAAAAGGCCGGTGTTATTCGGTTATTCGTGTTTTTTTTTTTGTTAGGATCGAAGCTGAGACCCCTCGCCCAGTCCACCACACTAATCACAGCGCATATATATAACTACAACCAATTCAATCAGCATGTAGTACAGGGGTGACTGTTTCCATTTGACAACAGAGGAACTGATTTCGAGTTGTGATAATATGTTTGTTCCCTTACTTTTGTAGTAAGAATGGAAAAGACTGTCAAAATGGCAGTGGTGCCGGTAAATTCTCTCACAGAGAGACACTTACGAAAAAGTTAGGGAACGCTTTTGTAGTAATCTATGAAAAATGACAGATACATAATTGAAATATTCAAAATGTCGTTAAAATGTCTGATAAACTCGAGGACTTTGCTAATATAATAAGAAAATTATATACATCACCTAAGTAGCGCTGAAAGTGATCTGAAATTAATCAAACTTCTTCTTGACGAATCGAGTATGTGGAAGTTTGACTGATTGAACTACAAGCATTTGAGAAGAGGAAAAAGCAACACTGCATTAAGATTTACATGGTGGAGACTGCTCCTTGCTGCAGAATTTATTCCAAAGGGCAACAAATTTCAAATGAGCTGTTAAATGTAAGGTGACTGCCTGATTTCCAATTCTTACACCAAGAAATTTGTTGACTAACAATTCGTAAGATTCTCAGTGGAGAAGTAATATCTTGCTCTCTTTTACAAATTTTTCGAGTTAAGGAACAGCATTGAGTAAAAATTAGTAAGAATTAGGAAAAAATTGTAAGATTTAACAGTAAGGGAACATACCTAATGACAGCTGAATTCCAAAACGTCAAATAAATGTGAATAATACCATGTTCCCACTAACGTGATTTAGCTGATGTGATTTATAAATCACGAAAGGCGTCTCCACCGAACTTTACGTGTTTTATACCATGTTCCCACCATCGTGGTTTAGCTCATGTGATTTATAAATCACGAAAGGCGTCTCCACCGAATTTTACGTGATTTAGTATTTATGTTATATTCGATTGGGCGCTCTAAAGTCGTTTTTCATTGCGCAAAAAGAAGCGTCCGGGAGAGTCCGGAATCGAAAAAAAAAAACACTTCTGAAACTGTTCCATTGGCACAAAAAATACTATTCTATGGATTCTGAGGAGATAATTTCGCTTCTTGATTTGAAGTCAGAATCCACTGAAGAAGCACTCACTCAAGCTGACAGCTGCCGTAGATTATTTTTTGGCATTTCACCAATACTTTTGTGGATTCAATCAGAAGCAGTTTTCTTGTTCCATTGGATTGCAGAATGAGTGGATCCCCGCCCCGAGTGAAACCAATGAAAACGACATTAATGAAATGCAAGGTCCCGCGGGTGCAATGATTGGGGTACCTATACCTACCTACAGAAAAAACGTAAGATTTTTTGAATTTCTCTGTAGCAATCGTTTCTTTGAAGGTTTATGGAGTTTGTTAAGGGGCAGAAATGTTTTGTTCTCTTTTTGGCTCTCATCTGCCCAACTTTTGAGCAAGGGACCAGACCTTACGATAATTGCGTCTTCCTCTTAATACATCGTTTCCAAATTCTTAAATGTGCAGTAGTTTCTCTTGAAACAACGCATTATAATGGAGTAGGTACCGCTCATATGAAGCACCTCATTTCTCGTGCCAGCAAAGATCACCGCCTCCTTTGTCTACCTATACTCTTTGATACAGTTGGAGAAACCATATAAAATAAAAGACATTTTTCTTTCTAGTTTGCAATAATAGAATATTTTTATTCACTCATTTATGTATTAAAATTAAATGAAACATTAGGTTAAATGCTACTCTACGGCATCACGTGGGGCATCCAAGTCTCTATATTGAATAATTGGCCGATAATCGCCGTATGGTCTGTAAACATAATGCAAGAGAAACAAAATTTTATAAGCTGTAGCCTTTTCCATACGTAAATTGTTTGTTTTGTTTTGTTGTTTTATTTAGTAAAAGAAAAAGGCATACAAAATCTGATAGAATCGGCTCAAAAATGATTTTAGAAAGGAAACACAAGCAACTGGAACATTCACATGGAAATTATATACAAATGTTGTTTCACTTCGTTGCTTTTTTTTTATTATTTGTTTATTTGACTCTATAGAAACACTTGTTCGTGGTCATTTTCTAAATGTCTTTTTATATTGTTTAGTATCTTTTTTTTTAATCTGTTGCGTTATCATATTAGTCAAATATGTCAAAATTTGTTGGTGCATCCAGATCATGGTAACCTATAAGCCGACGTTGGTGTTCCAATGGCAATTCTCTGTAAAATTGTAGTTTTGCCATATTCATAAATTGTTTAAAACAAGTTTTGTTGTAAAAAGAGAATAAAAGAGTACAAAAAATAAGTCTAAGTATGTACTGATCATTTTACCAAACAAATTGAGAATAATAAGAAGACTTTTGGAACTTACCTCCTGCCACCGCCAAATCCGCGTCCACCGCCGCGTGGTGTCATTATCATTGGTGGTGCATATGCATTGTATGGGGGGGCATACGGTGGCATGTAACCACCGGGTCTGAATCTGAACGAAGAAAACAATTTTTTACCAACGAAACGAATAATCGAAGATGACGGTTGCTTACCCAACTGGACCTCCGGTAGACTCGGAATTTGTGCGCCTTGCGTTGCCGGTGTGCTCGGGGAGTTGTGGCCGCTTTGCATCTTTCAAGTAATTATTGAAATACTCGACTTCCTTGCGGACCTCGTCAACCTTGTCGTTGTGCTTGTTGAAAATGTGTTTGCGTATGAACTCGGGGCCTTTGAACTTTTTGCCTGATAGAGGACACAACCATTTATCTTTGGCCAGCTCTTGGGTGTTGGCTTGCACGAACTTCTCAACTTCGGCTTCTGGGTTCTTGAGTCCTATGTTCTTTAATTCCTCGTCATCGATTGGTGTCGGTTTGGTTAGGAAGGCCTGCATTTTGTTTTCAAAGTTCTTTATGTAATCTTGGATCTCATTGCTGGAGACTTTGTTCTGGGGGGCTGGGCCACGTGTATGAATGATTCCACAGCGATTTGGCATCTCGTCCTCGTATGGGTATTCACAGTGATTGTAAAAATCAACGGAATGTACTACACGCAAGTACAATATCAACTTGTCAAGCACTGCAATGATTTGCGGATCCCTTTCTAGGGTTTCGCCTTCGGCAGTTTCTTTATTCTCTGCTGATATTCCGAGGAGCTCATCCTCCTCGGCAGAGGCCTCTTCAATGAGAAAATCGGTTATATTTTGCAGAACAGGGTTGTTCGATTTGAAACCGTAGGAATCACTGCCGTTCGGATTTGCAGTTTCTTTGCTCTCTTCTTCGTCCTAAAATCAATAATAGAACATGTTTGAGTTCAAATTGGATACGAGTGGCAAAGGAAAATACCAAAAGGTGGGTATAAGTCTTTTGACGGCACAGAAAGTGTTAAGTGTTAACTACACAAGAATAGGCTTAATATCCCCTCAATATGGTAGCCGTCGATACCACAAAATAAGTTGGGCGACGCTCAGCAGTTTCGTCAAGATCGTGTTGGCTAAGAAAATTGTCTAAAATTCCAGAGGCAATACTCCCGCCAGTTGTTCAAAAGTGACACTGCTAAGAGGGTAAAATTTGCATCATCGCCAGAACAAAAGGAGTACCCACAACCAAAAGCTGATTAACAAGGACAAAACGGAATATATGCGGGGAATAATTTACACAGAGATGTCGTGGTCAAAGCGAAAATAAGGTCAACTATAATTTTAAGGTAGTGAAGGTCTTCTTCTTGGCTTCGGTTATCAATCTTGAAACCCAACGCTTTGGTCTTGCAACTTTTCCTCGTATAAATCTGTTTGACCGCTTCATAAGCGCTTCCTTGAACCCCATGACGACAGTCTGATTATAATTAAATCAATCTAATCTAGAGAAATATTGTCGCACTTACCCATAAGCAGAATTTCTCATCCAAATTCAAAGCAATTTTGGCACACAATTTGATGTCGCTTCGCACAATTGTCTTGTGCGCCGTGATTCCATTGACTGGTCGCACTCTTCGGCTTAAATCCCGATTTACGATAGCTCCAATTTCACAGTCGCGCAACCTTGTGTTGTTCAAATTCCAGCAAATCTCTTTAATATTGACATCGCGCTTGAATGTCACCCATCCTCGGCGGAACCAGCGACGTTCGGCCAATGGATCAGCTATCGCTACCCTCAGATAGCCGGCAAACCGTTGACATATAGTTTCAATCTCAGCTTTGGTAATTGTCGGTGCTAGGTTTCGGAGGAAAATCGAACTCGTGCGATGCAATGCCTGCAGTTGGGGGACGCTTTTTTCTTTGTCCAAATCAATTGTTTCTGTATTATCATCGATTTCAATTTTTTCCGCTTCATTGGTGTCCTCTTTCTTGACTACCTTGTCTTCGGTATCAGATTCGACATCATTTTTGGTAGTCTCATCGAAAAATATGATCTTCTTGTTCCGATCTGGTGAGGTCTCCTTGTCGTCTTTCTCCTCGCCGTCACTAGTGGGCTCCTTTTTCGGCGACGCAGGTTTGTCCTGCTCCTGCTCATGTTCCTGCTCGTCGGACGAATCAAAGCCTTCCTTTTTCTCTGGTTCTTTGTCAACGGTTGAGCTGTCCGGTTTGGTATAGTCAGGATCTTCGTTTTCATCGCCAGATGCCGATGACGACGAATCACTTGACACCGATCGGGATCTCTTTTTGCTGTCTTTGTCGCTTTTAAATTTAGACTCACTAACGGTTGGCTCCTGAGTATCTTCCTCGTCCCAATTTTCTTCGTCATCATTTGTCGGTATATCCCGACGTGGTGATGTACGCTTTGGCGAATTGAACTCGATCCTTGGCTTCACGTCCGTGATTATAACATCGCTGGTGTCAGATTTGGCACTGACGACTTTCTCCGGGAATTTGATCTCTTGTGGCTCTTCGTCGAGAACCTTCAGATCCGCATCAGTGCCACCCTCCAGTTTTATGACAACAGTGTCCAGGAGACGCAATAGCTTATCGCATTGGTATGAGTCTAGCGTAACACTTGTAAGAGTTCCGTTATCCAAGAGTTCGTTAAAAACGTTGGCGCGTTTCTGGAAATAAATTTAAAAAAAAAGTTAACCATGAAAAAATGTCGAAGGTGTGACAAGTTTAATAGAGTTCCTTTCTGAAACTCAATCTGAGAACCTAGTGGGAGTGCGGTCGCGTGATATTTCTCAAAGAAGCTGAAGTTTGCAGAAATTTCCCAACACATTCAACTCCTCCCTATTCAACTCCACCCCTTTCGAAAAAGTTTACAGCTTATCTAATACTCACTTTCAAAAATCCGATTTGTTCATTCTTGCGTTTTACAGACTCCGTGGGATGGTACTTAGTTTTGAACCTGTTTGTAGGCGAAAGAGAGAAAACCAAATTTTATTTGTGCACATCGAACGAGAGAATATATTGCAAAAAAAAATTAAAGTTAATCATTATTCTTTTGTTGTCGTTAAAGAACTCTGGACGATATGATCAATAGGACCGCACCGCTGCACAACAGATTTGAAATACAAAATCTGTTTAAAATTTACAAACTTTCGACTTTGTTGTCTAACTTTCATACGTAACGTACATCATATAATGTGAATAAAAATTTAAATATAAAATGTTTATATGTAGAAGAAGAACTTCCCAAATCTTACCTCAATAATTTAGCATTTAATATAATGTATTTTTCTATGTATTTATTTTTTGTAAAACGAAATTAAAATGTAAGCGCGATTGGATTGTTCTTTGGTTTGATTTTCTTTTTAACACACCATGGCATTGCTCGCCAAGTGCAAACTATTACGGTGCAGCAACAAGTATATATTTGACTTGAAGACTTATCAAGATACAAACAGCAAATGTGTACACACCGTTCGTAAATAGCTGTTGGGAAAACTTTATTTGCTTTATACACTAATTATTAAGAGACCAATGCACTTTGTTATTAAAGCAGTATGATTTCATTTCAATAATATTTTCTTACCATTCTTCATCTTTGTGAGTAACGAAAAACTCGTTCAACTGCTGCCGTTTGAAGTCCAATTTGTATTCACTGTATTTGCGAAGGACGTCAGAGTCTGAAATGCCATCTTCTTGTGTATCGAGGAATTGTTTAAGAGTTAGCATGGCCGGTTGGGTTTGTACATCACTGTTTGTTGCGGGGAATTCTCTTGGATGAGCATTTGACGGCAGATGGTAGCCGTGCATACCATGGTTGGCGTAATGGTCGTGACCCCAATTATGTAACATGTACGGGTCGTATCCTAGAAATAGAGATACGTGGGCGGACACAAAGTTATATATACCAGAATACAATGCTTACACATGTTTTTAGTGAATTTCAGTCTAATCGACGTTAAAATTGGAATGCTTAAACACTAGAATTGCTAAAGTGAGTGTTTACGAAGTAAGTTTGCATAAGGAATACTACTTTCTCTTTGTCAGAATAGATTTAGAAGCCAACAAGATACACACATAAAGGACTATGTTAATTTATTTATTTGTGGGGTGGCTTAGGAAGAGTCAACAACTCTATACAGCTGCAAAAGTCAAATATGTTCAGTAAGAAGAAGACTTTGAAGGCGATTGCGAACACATGTTCCCAATATGTTGTTACTTGTGATTAGAAACACCCATGTTTGTACCTACAATGGTTTACGTACACGTGTCGATGATTTGTTAACTTACAAGAAAAGGACGCGTTTTTCCTCTGCTCGGTAGGAGCTGCAGAATAAGATCTTTGTATAAACAGTTTTAAATAGTCAAACTAGGCAATTACTAATGACACAAGAGAAAGCAGATTGGAACGTATTTATTTAATAAAGGGATGCAATGATGCGATAATGCGATGACGTTTGCCACATTGGTAAAAAATAAAAACAAAAAAAAAACTTATGCGAAGCAGATCACAGCTTCTGAGAGTATATTCCTTTCTTAAACGCTACTGTGTCATTCTTACCACCATATCGCGGATTTGGTCGTATATCTTCTCCCCAATCAGGTCTCATTCTCTTAGCCGGAGGTAGCTCCCTTCCAGGTGAATACTTGTCGCGTGGTCCCCTATAATCACGATAGTCTGGACGAGCTCTTCCACTCCTGAACGGATTTCTAAAAAAGTTGATTTCACTCTAATAAAGCACAGCTATCATATTAAAGGTGGACTTACCTATCAGACCATTCCTCACGTCTGCGATCATCTCGTCGATCGGACCGGTAACTGTCACCAGAACTCCGTTCGCCGCGGAATTTGTCGCGCCTCTTGCGATCGTATTCATCATCAGACTCTGCCATAGTGCCTGCAATTAGCGAATGTGAAAGTTGGTTGTTTTTTTTTTTCGTATATATTTTTCGTCTATAACTCCAATTGATGAGTTCGATTCTCCACAACCTCACTAAAAAGGCTATGCAAAACACATCATTCAAACATGAATTTACTTAATGGTATTAACAAAATACATCAGATAGTAGGACAACTAAGCCAGTGAAATTGAATTTAATATTTAAAATCGGAAAAAAAAAACACAAAGTGCCGATTGGAGAAAATTCATTTATCACATACCTACCTCTGCAGTTGAATGAAAAATCGATGTGGCTTTTACTTTATTTTTTAAGAACTCTTGAATAAATTACACATTAGTTGAGTAATTTTTTCAACTTCAAACCGATTTTTAAAGACGAAATACGTTTGCGAATGAATAATTTGCTTGCGTGCGTATTTTCCCTCAAGGAAGAAAAAAAAAACACATTAAATGTTTGACACTGGCATTTGAGAAAAGCTAACGCACACTATTATACAATTTGTGCCAAAAAAAAACGGTGATGCGCTCCGCGCCCTTAGCTATTTACTCCGTCCGTGTTTTATCTTGCGGGCCTTGCTCACGTAGCCGTTAGACCCAACTTAACACCATAGACAAACCATACTGAGACCCCCAACTGGCAATCCTCTTGCCGCTGGCCACCTCGATTTTTTTCAAATTCGCCATTTTGTTTTCCTATCGGTGTTATTTGAATTTAGAATCCGTGTGAGCAACAAAAAAAAAGCGAACCAAAAAAAATGTGGTGAGTTTTCTTTTGACAGAAGTCGATTGACAAATGTCAAAATATGTAAACACAATTTTATTTTTCCTGCAACAAATTGAAAGAAATGTAAGTTTTTGCGTATTTTTAGTGTTTAAATTAATAAATAAATACATTATATGTCTTATAGATTTGTCCAAGCTGCAGGAGAATACACGCCAACAAGAGTTTATGGCCAATTTCATGGAATACGAATCACAAACTGAACAGGCGAACGTTGAACAAAAGCGTACCTATCGATAACAAAAAGCGTAGGAAGACCGTGATTGTTAGTTGATTTTAATTTACATGAACCTGACGACGAATTGATAACCATTTTGTATCCACTTCTAGAAAGATACCAAGCAACAGCAGCATCGTATCCAATTGGCAAGGCACCGGCCGCTATGAAGATCAATTATTGTCGCAGCAGCAACGTGACCAGGAGGACAATCTCAAAATGTAAGTACATATATAGTGAAAGTTGTGCACATTGATTTCTGAACCTTTAACACTAGGCAAGAGGAAAGTTTCGCACGCCAGGAGGCAATGAGCCGGCAAACTATCGAACTACTCGAGCACGAGATGTGAACCAAAGCCAAGGTAGACTGGGAGAATCATGACATCAACCTTAAACAGATTCGTCTAAATTATTATAAAAATAACAACATACGGATCGTTCAACACGTACAAGAACGATAAAATATTTCAAAATATTCTCGAAGATGTAAAGAAGTTTCTGCAGGTTTGTTTATAGATTGTCAAATTGGCTTTTCGTTTGAAAGACTACAAACCATGAAGCTTGTCGTGAACTCAGTGGCAAGATATAACGATATTAACGGAAAGAAATGACTTAAGGCTTACACATACGGCAAACTGGATGAGCCCAATGAAGAGCCATCGACATCCAAAAAGGAAAGACCATCCATTTCATCTATATAGAATTAACAAATCTTTATTATTTACTATAAATAAACGTATAATACACAAAATAGGTTAGTTAAACCGAATAAAATGATCCTATGTCCAAATCTGGTAATCATTGTGTCGTAAATTGAGATGAGACCCATGCCAGGCGAAATTTAATTTAGTGAGTATAAGCTCCTCCGAGTTAAATTGTATTCTGGAAATAGACATTTTTTATTTACTGCATATTCAAAACCACAGGTGCATAACACTTACTTGATTGAGTACGAGATTCCCGTTGAATGGTCAATGATCTTTCCCTTCTCCATTTGTCTCGGTTTTCCACCTCTTGCTGGAACTGTATGAGGCGCTCTAGGAAGGCAACCATTGCCGCATCGAACTTCGATCAAAACCACTTTCGTAAGGATCGATTTCATCCATATTTGTTGAATAAATTGGCACTAAATTGCTCTTATAATAGCGCCATTCATCTTCGGCGATCTTGAACTCACGTTCGAATAGTTCCAGCATTGAGTCGGTGCACTCATTGCACAATGGATAATCGAATTTAGAGTTAGATGACAAAGCATTAAAGAGCTGCGCCTTTGCTAGAAACTCAGTGCTCAGCTTTTTTATTTCTTTTCCATCGGAAACAAGGGTGACGTCAGTTCCATTTATCGAGTCCGTCAGATGGAAAGGTGGCACACAAGATAATCAAAACCACTTTCGTTAGGATCGATTTCATCCATATTTGTTGATAAATTGGCACTAAATTAAAGCATTTTATTGTGAAATGTCATTTGGCTAAAACTCATTAAAGTACTTACGCGATAATTCTGCCATGGCGTGCTCATTAATACTGCCCAAATTCCCATCCAGGATGAGTGGCTTTTGGCATCTTTGGCAAGCAAAGCTGACCGACACTCTTTCATCATCGCCATCGTCTTTCGGTGATGGTTCTTTAAAAAAAAATTGTTTCATTGATTTTATATAAACAACGTTGAGGCGTAGAGCAGGATTTGACTGCTGCCAGGCGGACTTGTAGATGCTATTTCTATTAGCTTTTCCCAGTAGACGTTTCTACTCCTAGTTCGCGCGGTGTGCGAGAACTTGGAAGATTTTTTCCAAATCTCAGATATATCGCATTTTTTGTTCTTTTGCTGCACAAGGATCGGTCAACTTGAGCTTCAGTACTTAAATCCATTACACAAACTTTTAATAAATGCACGAAATCGAAAACTAAAACAAAACTAAAACAAATAACGCATGTGTCAAGTCAATTGAGCTTGACAACAGTGGTGAATCTGTTGTGTCAGTGTCAGTTTCAACCGTGGTGGGCTGTGACAATCGTGACTGTGTTCAGAAGTACAGCTTTTTTTTAAAATTTGGTGAATAAGTATAGCCGTGTTTTTTTTGAGCTTCTATCTCAGCAAAGCAAAGTAAAGTAGGATTTTCAGCACGCAATTACAAAAACTATTTCGAGTTTCGAAGTGTCAAGTATATCGTAATTGTTGTAATTAGCGTGCTGAAAATCCTACTTTACTTTGCTTTGCTGAGTTCGAAGCTCAAAAAAACAAGCCTTATATTCTTATCTCAGTACATTTTTATCAATTTTCATATTAGTTGTTTCATAACATTCTGTAGGTATTTCTGTTCAACCAAAGTACTCATTCACGTTTATTGTTCCATTATAATATCAAAAGATACGACCCATAAATATATTAATGTATTCTTTGAAATACGAGACATGTAAAAATAAAACCAATACAAATACGTGTGCTCTATTTTTAATAATTTAAACTAACGGAGAAACTCATAATTTATACTTAATAATAGCAACGACATAAATCTTTGTATTTATAAATTATAACTAAACTTCAGAAGTATACTAAGCGACATTAGCCGAGTTTTTTTGAGCTTCGATCTCAGCAAAGCAAAGTAAAGTAGGCTTTTCAGCACGCTAATTACAACAACTATTGCGAATGTAATTGCGTGCTGAAAATCCTACTTTGCTTTGCTTTGCTGAGATCGAAGCTCAAAAAAACACGCCTATTATGTGGTAAGCATATTCTACTCGATCTATGTTAACTGCCTCACGAATGTTCGCTAAAAATGTTTTTATTTGTTTATTATTCTTCAGAACTGTTCATCTTTCTCTTGTGTCAAATAAATATACAATTATTTTTGAAAATTGATCACCGTCCACACAAAATTTAGTTGTAATAATTATTTTCAAATTTAACGGACAAAATTTGATGAACGCAGCCAGCAACTTTGCCCACAGCGGAAGCGGGTGGAAAGCAACTTTGCCCACAGCGGAAGTGGCTTCTGTAAGGTGCCAGCGTATTGGTGAAACGAAATTTTTGAAGTTTCGTGACATTTGTCAATACGATTTTCTATGTAGCAATACTAGTGCACCTTACAGTTGCCACCCCATGGTAATACAGCTTGTAGGCAAGTAACGGAAAATCGGCCGGAGTTGGGGGTCTCACTGAGACCCCCAACTGGCAATCCTCTTGCCGCTGGCCACCTCGATTTTTTTCAAATTCGCCATTTTGTTTTCCTATCGGTGTTATTTGAATTTAGAATCCGTGTGAGCAACAAAAAAAAAGCGAACCAAAAAAAATGTGGTGAGTTTTCTTTTGACAGAAGTCGATTGACAAATGTCAAAATATGTAAACACAATTTTATTTTTCCTGCAACAAATTGAAAGAAATGTAAGTTTTTGCGTATTTTTAGTGTTTAAATTAATAAATAAATACATTATATGTCTTATAGATTTGTCCAAGCTGCAGGAGAATACACGCCAACAAGAGTTTATGGCCAATTTCATGGAATACGAATCACAAACTGAACAGGCGAACGTTGAACAAAAGCGTACCTATCGATAACAAAAAGCGTAGGAAGACCGTGATTGTTAGTTGATTTTAATTTACATGAACCTGACGACGAATTGATAACCATTTTGTATCCACTTCTAGAAAGATACCAAGCAACAGCAGCATCGTATCCAATTGGCAAGGCACCGGCCGCTATGAAGATCAATTATTGTCGCAGCAGCAACGTGACCAGGAGGACAATCTCAAAATGTAAGTACATATATAGTGAAAGTTGTGCACATTGATTTCTGAACCTTTAACACTAGGCAAGAGGAAAGTTTCGCACGCCAGGAGGCAATGAGCCGGCAAACTATCGAACTACTCGAGCACGAGATGTGAACCAAAGCCAAGGTAGACTGGGAGAATCATGACATCAACCTTAAACAGATTCGTCTAAATTATTATAAAAATAACAACATACGGATCGTTCAACACGTACAAGAACGATAAAATATTTCAAAATATTCTCGAAGATGTAAAGAAGTTTCTGCAGGTTTGTTTATAGATTGTCAAATTGGCTTTTCGTTTGAAAGACTACAAACCATGAAGCTTGTCGTGAACTCAGTGGCAAGATATAACGATATTAACGGAAAGAAATGACTTAAGGCTTACACATACGGCAAACTGGATGAGCCCAATGAAGAGCCATCGACATCCAAAAAGGAAAGACCATCCATTTCATCTATATAGAATTAACAAATCTTTATTATTTACTATAAATAAACGTATAATACACAAAATAGGTTAGTTAAACCGAATAAAATGATCCTATGTCCAAATCTGGTAATCATTGTGTCGTAAATTGAGATGAGACCCATGCCAGGCGAAATTTAATTTAGTGAGTATAAGCTCCTCCGAGTTAAATTGTATTCTGGAAATAGACATTTTTTATTTACTGCATATTCAAAACCACAGGTGCATAACACTTACTTGATTGAGTACGAGATTCCCGTTGAATGGTCAATGATCTTTCCCTTCTCCATTTGTCTCGGTTTTCCACCTCTTGCTGGAACTGTATGAGGCGCTCTAGGAAGGCAACCATTGCCGCATCGAACTTCGATCAAAACCACTTTCGTAAGGATCGATTTCATCCATATTTGTTGAATAAATTGGCACTAAATTGCTCTTATAATAGCGCCATTCATCTTCGGCGATCTTGAACTCACGTTCGAATAGTTCCAGCATTGAGTCGGTGCACTCATTGCACAATGGATAATCGAATTTAGAGTTAGATGACAAAGCATTAAAGAGCTGCGCCTTTGCTAGAAACTCAGTGCTCAGCTTTTTTATTTCTTTTCCATCGGAAACAAGGGTGACGTCAGTTCCATTTATCGAGTCCGTCAGATGGAAAGGTGGCACACAAGATAATCAAAACCACTTTCGTTAGGATCGATTTCATCCATATTTGTTGATAAATTGGCACTAAATTAAAGCATTTTATTGTGAAATGTCATTTGGCTAAAACTCATTAAAGTACTTACGCGATAATTCTGCCATGGCGTGCTCATTAATACTGCCCAAATTCCCATCCAGGATGAGTGGCTTTTGGCATCTTTGGCAAGCAAAGCTGACCGACACTCTTTCATCATCGCCATCGTCTTTCGGTGATGGTTCTTTAAAAAAAAATTGTTTCATTGATTTTATATAAACAACGTTGAGGCGTAGAGCAGGATTTGACTGCTGCCAGGCGGACTTGTAGATGCTATTTCTATTAGCTTTTCCCAGTAGACGTTTCTACTCCTAGTTCGCGCGGTGTGCGAGAACTTGGAAGATTTTTTCCAAATCTCAGATATATCGCATTTTTTGTTCTTTTGCTGCACAAGGATCGGTCAACTTGAGCTTCAGTACTTAAATCCATTACACAAACTTTTAATAAATGCACGAAATCGAAAACTAAAACAAAACTAAAACAAATAACGCATGTGTCAAGTCAATTGAGCTTGACAACAGTGGTGAATCTGTTGTGTCAGTGTCAGTTTCAACCGTGGTGGGCTGTGACAATCGTGACTGTGTTCAGAAGTACAGCTTTTTTTTAAAATTTGGTGAATAAGTATAGCCGTGTTTTTTTTGAGCTTCTATCTCAGCAAAGCAAAGTAAAGTAGGATTTTCAGCACGCAATTACAAAAACTATTTCGAGTTTCGAAGTGTCAAGTATATCGTAATTGTTGTAATTAGCGTGCTGAAAATCCTACTTTACTTTGCTTTGCTGAGTTCGAAGCTCAAAAAAACAAGCCTTATATTCTTATCTCAGTACATTTTTATCAATTTTCATATTAGTTGTTTCATAACATTCTGTAGGTATTTCTGTTCAACCAAAGTACTCATTCACGTTTATTGTTCCATTATAATATCAAAAGATACGACCCATAAATATATTAATGTATTCTTTGAAATACGAGACATGTAAAAATAAAACCAATACAAATACGTGTGCTCTATTTTTAATAATTTAAACTAACGGAGAAACTCATAATTTATACTTAATAATAGCAACGACATAAATCTTTGTATTTATAAATTATAACTAAACTTCAGAAGTATACTAAGCGACATTAGCCGAGTTTTTTTGAGCTTCGATCTCAGCAAAGCAAAGTAAAGTAGGCTTTTCAGCACGCTAATTACAACAACTAGGTATTGCGAATGTAATTGCGTGCTGAAAATCCTACTTTGCTTTGCTTTGCTGAGATCGAAGCTCAAAAAAACACGCCTATTATGTGGTAAGCATATTCTACTCGATCTATGTTAACTGCCTCACGAATGTTCGCTAAAAATGTTTTTATTTGTTTATTATTCTTCAGAACTGTTCATCTTTCTCTTGTGTCAAATAAATATACAATTATTTTTGAAAATTGATCACCGTCCACACAAAATTTAGTTGTAATAATTATTTTCAAATTTAACGGACAAAATTTGATGAACGCAGCCAGCAACTTTGCCCACAGCGGAAGCGGGTGGAAAGCAACTTTGCCCACAGCGGAAGTGGCTTCTGTAAGGTGCCAGCGTATTGGTGAAACGAAATTTTTGAAGTTTCGTGACATTTGTCAATACGATTTTCTATGTAGCAATACTAGTGCACCTTACAGTTGCCACCCCATGGTAATACAGCTTGTAGGCAAGTAACGGAAAATCGGCCGGAGTTGGGGGTCTCAGTATTGTCTCTGCTTAACACGTTGGTAGGTATCGTATATCGCGGGCTTATCGTATCACCCAAATACCCAAATGATGTTATAAGGCCGGCATCAGACTTGTAATTTGGAGTGATAGCGACCACCACTTCACAAACAATAACACACAACACGTGGTTTCGGCTTTAGCGTAGTAAATCAACCTGGTCTTCATGGTATTTACAGTAAATACCATTAAGACCAGGTTTCAAGTTGCGCTTGATACCTAACATAAACTAACTATTAAATAGACCGTCAGCTCCGCCCACTTAAGAGAATTTGCCTACAAGCTGGATTTGTCCTTGAGTGTAGCCCAGTTTGAATTCATGTGTTTGTGCCATGTTAATCAATGGGGGCACACACATACTTGAAAAAAAACCAGCCTACACGTCTGGCATTTTCATGTCGAGTGCGGGGCTGTGTTTGTAAATAATGGGTTTTCTTAGTTCCAGGTTGTAATTTATTCGCTACATTTTTATATGAAAAGTTGTTCGATTTTCTTATTTCTTGGTATCAAGTGAAATTTGTTATGTAAATGTTATTTATAAAGATTTTTCGAACTTAAGCAACGTTGCTTTGAGGCTGCGTAAGTTAAACGCGAAAATTTGCGTTTAGAGGCTGCGTAGATCTTACGTAAATGTGTTTTCGCATCAAATGTCATTTGGTCGTCGTCGAATTGTAAACAAAACCAAAAAGAGAAATTAATTTTTGTTTGTTCGTTTCGCATGCTGTGCAAAATTTCTGCCAAAGCAATTTCGTTTGCTTATGAAATTATAAGATTGAAATTATATTTAATAAATTAAAATAAATAAAACATTGTGCGTTTGTGATATCATTTCTTTTACTTCAGTTTTGTTGCTTGTGGGAAATGTCTTAGGATGTGTGTGATTATGTCTACCAATGGTCTGGCATTGGATTTGGCGGTGGTTTGTAGAATAGAAATAGGAATATGGAAATAGGAAGACACATAGATATATGATTGCAGTTGGATATTTCAGCAAAACCTTCGAAGACTTTTTGGAATTGTTTTAGATAATTTGACTTTTTATTGTGTAAAATAATTTAATTTCCAAAGCTAATCAGAGCTGATATCGGTTTCAGGGAAAAAAGGTAATAGATTTCTTTGTTTTCTGTAATAGTTTATCGAAATTCGTACCTATTTAGACACAAACCTCGTTTAGTAAAATTACCGCGGAAAAATGTTTATAAATCACAATTTTAGAAAAGTCACTTAGAGGCTGCGTAAATCTTTACGCGATGTTTAACTAAACAACATCGTAGAGGCGTCGTAAGGAAATCTAATAAATACGGCTGTTAATGTTTAAAATGTACGATATAAAGAACAGCAATACTTTTATGACATCGATATCAACAAATTTTTGGCATGTTCGCGATAGAATTTCAATTATGTTTCGCAACCTATTTCTCTCCTCCTAGCAAAAACCGACAAGCTAAGTAAGGCTCTAGTTATAGCCATAGGTAAAATGCAAAATGTCAGCAAAATTTGTTCCTACGAAAACAATTACAACAAATCAACCACCCCTGATTGAATTCCATCTGAAAAAAATTCCTGCCAGATGGAACAGTAAAGAAATGAAATATTTCAGTGGAATGATTTGGCTTTTTGTTGTAGAATTGACTGAGAAGTAGATGAATGAATGAATAAATTATTATTCTAGAAAATTTAAAGGATATTTGTTTATATTTTTTTTTTGTTGATAATCTAGCTTTATAATTCATAAGCAACATTAAACGACCAAGATTTAATTCAACCGTTTGGTTTAAGTCTTCAAAACAAGCAAAAGAACTGAGCCTAATACAAAAATGTAAGAACAATTATATGCGAATTTAGTTTTTATCGGGTAAATTCCATAATAAAAAAAAATCCTATGTATGTAGATCGCCTTTTATATATGTGAAGTAAGGCGTGTTTTTTTAGCTTTGAACTTAGCAAAGAAAAGTAAAGTAAGATTTTCAGCACGCAATTACAATAACTACGCTCTACTTTACACTTCGAGGACTCTCAGTAGTTGTTCTACTAAGGTTGTAATTGCGAGCTGAAAACCCTACTTTGCTGAGTTCGAAGCTAAAAAACACGAATATCCTTAGAACAACATCACATTTTGTATTTCAAAAACACATAAAGTGTACTTTTTCTGTTAATTAATAAATTAGAGACGCTTACAAATAAAATATATAGACAAATAAATAGAGACATTTGAAAATACAACGTTATAAAACTAAAAAATTAACAAAACAATTTACGTTCGATTGAATACGCAAAATCTGAAATCGGATCGAATCGCAGAATCCAATTAAATACCACATTATATTGTCTTTTTGTTAGGAGTTTAATCTTTAATCATAATTATATCCGAGAATAATATATTTTTTTAAAGATATATATAAATAAAATTATCACTTTTACTGTTCCTACGTAACAACAACACATTACAGTGTTCACTCTTATTAAACTACAGAATTCCAAATCATATTTTGATTTTGTACAAATATGGTGCTAAAAAAAAGAAGTTGAAAACACCCACCAAGTAATAGAAATTTATGCAATGTTCAGGAATGTTTAAAAATAAATTCTTTAGCCCTAGTGAAAACTTGGGTTTAACTTGCATGGTAATCTAATAAACCTATTTTTGGAACAACTCCCAAAGGTAGCTGCATGAATTTTACTGTCAAAAATATTTTTCATGTAAAGAACACTAAAAAAAACCTGAAATGTGAATGGATGAACATTTGTTGGCACCTAAAATGGATAGAGCACAAGTAAAGCTATCTAAAAAGACATACTCAACATGTATTCCTTTTACATTTATTGTTATAAATTCATTTACAAATTTTTTGTTATTGAAAAAGTGCCACCCGGCGGCCATTAATAACACGTATTCACAGACAGGAAAAATAAGAGAGCGCGAGAGAGGGCTCTCATTCAAAATTTGCGGGGTAAATCCGGGAGACGTAGGAAAGCTGTCAGTCTATTTAATAGTTAGTTTATGATACCTAACTATTGAGGTTAATGATGACACTAGTGGCAAATAGACTGTCAAAAAAGAGAATAAATAAATTTGTTGATGTTTTCGTTGCTTGGCACAGGCCACTGATATTCAGTAGGATCTTGTTGGCTGGGACATTATTGTCTATTCGTTGAAAGTAGCCGACCCAACACAATCGATTAATTGTCCTCTTCGCACAAATGATCAAAAGTCCTTCCAAAAATTGTTCTTGAGGTCCTCTGTATTAGATATATCGAGGAAGTTGAAAAAGTTTTGTAAAAAGTGCTTTTGATTTTGGCGTTTAAGTCATGTTAAAGAATGCCATGTTACAAACATTATATCTAGGGATGAATCGATACAAGTAAATACAAGTACATACTCGATACTTTTGTTTCGATACCAAGTATTTTAGTACTCGATACCTTTGGTTGCGATACCAAGTAAGTATCGTTTAAAAGTACTTGCATCGAATGAAAGCATCGCACTTTGACTTAACACCCAAAACAGATTCCCACACATACTCAATGTTCATGCAATTTTGTATTACTTTTCGCACAAAACGGAAATCACACATTTTCCGCACACATATTAAAATAATTCTTGCATTGCTTAAACACATTCTCTTTACTCATACTCTTACAGTCTTTATGAATTCCTTTACGAAATGAAATTAACTCTCTGGGAATGCGTTTAGTCTTTCTCTTCCCACGTAAAGTCATAAATTCTTAAGTCTCAACTCTTTTGTCGATTATCTTTATCAGTGGTGAGTTTGGTAGCTTTAGTTGAATCGTTTTTCATTTGTTGTTTCAAGATAAATATTAATAAATTATTTTTTATAGCAATCAGCCAAACCAGAAACCGACTAAGTGCAAAACATCTCAAAAAATTGATGTTTTTAGGAAATATTCCACAAAATGTATTTTATTTTTGTGAAAAAAAAAGAATTTTAATTCGATCCAAGTAGGTATCGATACTTTTCATCCGATACCGAGTAGGTTTCGATACTTTTTTGCGATACTAGTATCGAGTACAAGTACTCGATACCTTGAAGGTATCGTTTCATCCCTAATTATATCGTGCAAACTTGTTTTACCTCTCTCGGTATCAAAAGGTTTTCTAATCAATATTCTTCAAACCGCATTTACATCATCACGCACGCGCAATTTTGCAACAAAACCGAAAAGAGAGATCCGTTTATCCGCAGTCAATACTATTAAAGGCGTAAGAATGAGATCACAAATCAGACGCCTATGGTGTCATGGATGCTCTACCCATAATTATAGATACGTAAAACGGAAATAGACACAGGTTCCGCTAACCAACATTTCTGCAATTGCTTGAAAACATTAATATTTCTGATTTTGAACATGTGAAATGAGATTGGTTATTAGTTTCAGTAAAATAAACCAACAATTCATCAATCAGTTACACGAACAAAATAAATAATTGTCCGTTCATCATTTCCGGAAGCCATATTGTTTTATAGGAATGCGGAATTTCTTTAGTCATCGCTATAAAAATATCAACATGCAGAGCTTTCCTATAATTCCTATCACGCAAACAAGATGGCCGACCTAAATACGTGTCACGTTTTTTTGCGTGTTAGGTAATGCTGTCCCTTTCGGTTACACGGCTATTTAGTATTTAGCATCCCTTTAATTTTGCGTGATAGGAATGTATGTGACCATGTAAATGCAGCATCATACAACCACCTTCCATATAATGTTTATTGCTTTGTGGTTTGTGTAGCTCTTTCTTTTATGATGGATATACCATAAATACGTATTTAAATAAAAGAGACAAGTATAGTCATGACAAGAATATGGTAGATGGGAAAAGAGAAAGGATTACGGCCTAATGCGAGAACGCAACGGTGTGCTCTGCTCAGCGACATTTCAACAAATGAAATTGCATGATATGAAATGCCCACCCTATATTTTATTGTTCTTTTAATGCAATCAAATTTGTCAGATTGCTGAAATGAAAAATTGCACGTGGAGACACCGTGTTTTGGTGTTTGTCCGTAGGTAGTCAATGCTAATAAAGGCGTAAGAATAATGCTGCATTTACAGGAGCACACATTCCTAGCACGGAAGATTAAAGGGATGCTAGATACTAAATATCCTTGTGACTGAAAGGGACAGCATTACCTAACACGCCAAAAAAAAGGGAAATTCCATAAGCCATTGCTATAAAAATGTCAACATGCAGAACTTTTCCATAATTACTATCACGTAAACAAGATGGCCGACCCAAATATGTGTTAGAAATGTGTGAAGCTGTCCACTATTATACAAGATCATTCATAATTGAAGTAGCATCGGTT
This sequence comes from Cheilosia vernalis, assembly GCA_949126925.1. NCBI lineage: Eukaryota > Metazoa > Arthropoda > Insecta > Diptera > Syrphidae > Cheilosia > Cheilosia vernalis. The sequence continues at coordinate 19,029,159 of OX421362.1, read as the reverse complement.
TAGTCGAGTTGATGTTTACTCCGATGCAGTTGAACTTTTTTTTAACTAAACTCATCGAACTATCAATAATCATTCACTTCTTCCTAGGTAGCTGTTTATTTGTTGAAAGCATTTGTTTCACCTGTCGGCGCAGTGGCTTAGTGGTTAGTGTGTTGGACTACTAAGCGAGGGGTCCCAGGTTCGAATCCCGCAGAAACCCAAATTCCAACTCGGGTTTTTTTTCACTGCGCCAAGCGCCACCTCTCGCGAACGTCTGACAAACATCCGAGATACAACTGTCTTGAAATAGATTCTCAATCGGCCGTTTGGAGTCGGCATAAAATTGTAGATCCTTCCATTCGTTCCAAAAATGAAATCTCACACAAAACAATGGTTGTCGAAGCTGTTGTTTGAATGGCGTGCTGAAAATCCTACTTTACTTTGCTTTGTTGAGATCGATAGAAAAAACAAGCCTTATGACAGCCAAGACCACCCACCCAAGGGGACTGATCGACGGTTCTAATCGATAAGCTCTTTATCGCAATGGATTGTGACCTGATGAAAAGCATATCTATATATAAGCCCGTACCCTAGATTTGCCCAAAGGAAAGTTCTTGAATACATTTATGCGTGATAAATGAAGCCAGAAGAATACTTTACAAATTTCATATAAACATTTATTTCTTTAATACAAAAATTACAAAATTGGGTAGCTGCATTCTGATGCAAGACCACAGTAAGTAGTTCCATTTTTGTTTTGAGCAATTCGCATGTAACCGTTTTCTCCCCAATTACTAGTCCATGAATTTTTCACAATCCAGAAGAACATACCTTTCTCAATACCATATCCGACTACTAGAACTGAGTGATTCACTTCGCCTTTATTGCATTCATCGTCGTTATATATGCCTTCTTTGTACAACTGGAATGAATCGGCGCCAGCATTTACCGAACAAGCCAACGGCCCGAGTGTGGCTATGACTTCTTTCATTTTTTTCTCATTTCCTGGCTCTATGACAGCAAAGGCTTTCATATCAGCGCCTTTTATATTGGGATTGTAGTTACATTTGCCGCCCTTCATTGCGTAGGGATATTTGTCGCTTTTTGCCAAACCATTATTCTCGATAACATACGAAAATCCATATTCTTGGTAGCCACCATCGCAACCAGTATTACCGAAATCTGAGCTGCAGTCAATTAAATTCTGCTCGGAGAGTGGAACCAATGATTGTGTCTTTCGGAATTGATGGCCCTCAACAGCGCCCGTAACAGCAAATGACCAGCAAGCGTTGCATTCAAGACCTGCAATGGAAGACATCAGATTGTAAAGGGATATAAACAAAAGCGGATAAAAATCACAATACGATTTATCCTTAAATGCATTCCAGCAATTGCTTACCTTGAAATTTAACAGGAGTAACGCCCCCCTTCTCACGCCAATCAAAACTGTCGGGAATGTTAGCTTTTATCTCAGGGGCCTCTTGGCGATGAGCTTGAACCTTTGCACTAATAAAGAGATTAAGTTACTATTATGTGCAATGTAAAATTATTTAAACGCAAATGTCGCGTCACAAATCACAATGGAGGAATAAAGGTTTTTTGGGAGTCAATCATTTTCAACTGGAGTGGAAAAACAATTATTCAGAAGCGCCACTTCAGATGTAAAATTGACAGTTTTTGCACCCACACGTTCAGTTCAGTTTTTGAACCTAAACGTAAAGATTTCCAATATTTGAGCTTAATCCATATAATTATGTCGATTTTGTACGAAAAGAAAATTAGTAAACTACACCCATGGCTTAAAGACATCAGTATACCTACATACTAACGGTTTGCACTTACTCTCCAACACTGCTCCTCTTGTAACCAGTTAGTTTAGACAGGAACTCAGAATTCGATAAATCGGAAAATGCATTAACACCCAATTTGAATGCACTCAGGCCTGAATTAAAAGCCTCGTTGTTGGCATTAACGATAGCCGTTTTAGCAGCGAAAAATCCCTCACGTATAGCCGCTTCACCAGCATTCGCATATTTTTTACCAGTTTGTGCCTAGAGGAAATAGAAACGTTAAAATAGACGCGATTTATTTCTATTTAAATAAAACAACTTACGACAAAGTCTCCAAAGTCTTGGACGTTGTTAAGCAAAGGAATGTTCTGCAGTGGTGTAAGATTTGGTAGCCCATCAATAGGTAATTTAGGTAGGTTAGGAGTAAATGCGCCAAACAGACCTTGTGCAGTAGCAACTGCCAAAATGCAAGGCAGTATCAAAAATGACCTCATGGTATTTCTAAATCAAAAGAGAGTTATTATAAAATTATTAAATTACTTTAAACTATTTATACTATAAGTTACAAATTAGCAGTTGTGAAGTTTTTACTTATTATTAAAACGTTTCGGAGGAACATAGAGAAAAAGTGAAGACACCACCGTAAAGAGTGTGGAATGTCGATTCCGCATTCAGAAAAATCATACAAACTTTAAACCTTTAGGCCTTTAGACGGTCTTACCTTTGCAAGGGAGAGGTTCTAGATAATAATGCCATTTTTCATTGGGACCAAAAATCATTTTTTTTTTTTTTGATCTAAATCACTTTTCATGTTCCATTGGGACCAAAAATCATTCTTTTTTTCGATTCAGAGCACTTTTTGCAGATCTCGATATGTTAGACAAACCGACTTTGCTTGGGGAATCATCATAATTTAGACAGCATATGATTGCCGCACCTTAATATTCATAAGGTCCATTCGTGTACTTTCAGCATAGAAAAATTAAAAATGTCAAATCTCTAAAATCGAGAGAGAAGTCGCTCAATTTCAAGAGAAGTACCTGACCGGTTTTCTTAAAAAAAGTTTAAGAAATGTCATTTTGACATTATAGTAAAATGCAGAGTCTATACAAAATAAGTTGGAATATAATTTTTTACAAGCTAAATACCTATTAAACTTTCCATTTTGAATGCGCTGATATGTTCTAGAAGAACATTTAATTATAACTTGTTGAGTTTTCTTTGTCAAACTTTTGAGCTGTCACAGCTGGCAGTTTTTATTTTTCAGTAGGTAAGTCGAAATTCGGCGAGTAGAAAATTACGAAAAAATTAAAAGAGGGGAAATGGATTGCTCTCTCATTTTTTCCAATTTTCTCAGTACGTGGTCGCATTCGCACAGTTTCTTAGCAAATTTTAAATAATTTTACGGTTAAAAAAAAGGACCCGAACGAATCTATAATGTTCTCTTTATTACGAAATTTATCGGCAACCTCCGCATCTATTTTTTGCAGGTAAACATTATCAAGAATCGCGGACTTTTTTTAAATGTGTATATTAACTATATTTGGATCCCATAAAAGCTTCTTAAACAAATTGGATTCCACATTTCATTCTACTAAACAATTTTAGAAAATGTGATACCGGAGTTAAAAGCATTTGCACTGAGTGATGCTACCATACTCCGAGTTAAAACAATTGCCGGGATTTTGAAAGCAGGTTTTTTCCAGTCGAAACTGCTTAACTCTTACTCATTGCGTAACTAATATCGCACATTTTCTTAGCTGTATAGGAGTTTAATGCAATCCCAACACTATATTAATGTAGCAGAAGTAGTTTTTACTTTCAGTACTATCAGACAATTTAGTGAAATGTAGTTACCACCATAAACAAAGTATTAATTTAATTAATTATTTTAATGCTTAGTTTATGGGTGTTACCATCCAATATTGCCATTCTGAAGGACTCCCATAATCACTATTAATGATTCGCTATGTTAATGAAATGACATTACAATCTTTACAATGTTCGCAGATCTATTCTAAATTCATATTTCAATGTTCACATTTCATAAATAAGCACATTAATTTGTTTCAAAAGTTGGCGCCTCGTTAAATTTATCAAACATCTACCCTCGACATTTCAAGAAATTGCTTTTACTTATTTGTTATTTAACTTTGAACAATCAAGATAATCACTCGAATAACTTGTAGTATAATTTGATTACCAAACTTTATCGATGGAAAGAACAAAAAAACACGATCTTGCACTGGGTAAATCAAGCTTTTATATAACAAAAATATATAAAAAATTAATACGATTTTATGAACTTTAAACAACCATTTCACTCTTTATTTAAAAATGCATACCTTTTATAATCGCAGTTAAGCCAATAATTTTATGTTACACGATGAACTTCAAACCAACAACAGACTACGTCTTCAGCATCTCAAAGCTTATATAGGTACCCTAACACCAGCTAAAAAATATACAGACAGATCTACTAACTAACTATCGTGCAATTTTAAATAAATCACCATTAAATTAAAACACGTTAATGACAATAAATCCGCTCGATAACCGGAAATTTTTAATTTGTTTTCATGGTTGTTTTGCCGCTAAGAAAACTTGAAATATAAACGTGTGATTTTGGTCTAATATTAAATTCAAACTGAGGACTGAAACATTTTTTAGGTATACCTACGGAGTCAAAATCCTAGATTGTAATTCAAGTTCTTGGAATCTAGTTGCTATATATGTTTGTTTGTTTTCCTTGAATTCCTCGACTTTAAACAGCCTATATGATAATTAAGTGCCTTATGTCTATGAAGTTGAGGGTTCACATTCAAATGTGCTAATTACATTGTTTTTGTATGCAACTATACTGTTTTACTGCATCCTGAGTGTAACTAAGAGGTAATTAGTGTGACGATTCCAAATGTTCAGGAATCGATTTAAGAAACACGTTTTTAAAAAGTACTGTGCGTGTATTTTGAAACGTAATGGGCCTTACCAATAATCATTTTTAACCTTCACACTAAATATTTCCTAGATCACAATATGCAGTTTTGTATAGAAAATTTCGCCATTGTGAGCTCGAAAAATTTAGTCTGGACACTAAAAATGATTATTAGTACCGCGGAATAACAACAGCAACAAGCCCAGTGTTTTTATGTAAATTGAGGTCTCTTTTGACAAGGTTAGTGACCGAGCATATAAATCAATGACCTTAAGTTTATTATCTATCATGCGCCGTACTACTAACTTATTGACTTTGTAATTTATTTACCTGTTAATAATATTGTAATATAATAATAATCTCGACTTTATATTTACGGAAGCTCACAATTGTGAAATTTGTATTGAAAAGATAGCCACTGTGAATTACTTAAATTTATGTCGTTTTCCATTGGAATTTTCAAATTTCAGATTTTTCGTGCCCAAATGGAATATAAAACGAGATTTTTCTTTATTTGCATTTATGGTGGTGGGTGTTTTAAAAGTCAGCTGTTCTTAAATTGTATTTTTTATTTATAAAAATCTATTAAATTTATGTTAATATCATGCAAATCTTTCTCTATTTTTCACAGACTTGTCGTCTCTAAAAACGTAAAATAACAAACTTGAAAGTTTGACAAATGACAAATGGTTTAGTGTAAGTAGGTGTGAATCTCGCTCAGAAATCGAGATTCGCAAAATTGCTTTTATTGCGGCCAATGGAACATGAAGCCTTACAGCCACCTGACTTCGAGAGCAGAATAACTGCTCTGAATCTGAAAAATAGTGCTTTTTCTGTCTCAATGGAAAACGACGTTACAGTCGAAAGTAAAAATGTTTATTGGTAAGGCCCATATCCATATTTTTGTTCCGCCCCATTACAGTCCAGTGATTTACAGTCACAATCAAAGGTGATACATGATGGATAGTCTTTGAGTCAAGGTCGAGGCAGTTTATTTATACTGGCACAAAAAATATAATATATATTCGTCCAAACGAACATTTCTTTGGGAAGTTTAAAATTTAAAATACTGGTACAAAGCTTCCCAAACGAATGCAAGGAATGGACCATCAATAGCTTTCGATCTTCGGAAAGTTTCAACGAAAGGAGCAATCTCCATCAGTGTTGTTATATCGTGGGAAATTTACCTTTTTTTGGGAATTTCGATGTTAAGAAACCGTCTTGTGGGAAAAAATAGGATTTCGGAAAGATTTTGTGGGAAATTTGGTAAACTTACAAAAAAAAAAATATATCAATCCTTAACCTAATATCATATTAATTTGTACTACCTAATTCTGTGTTCACAAAACAAGTCTAAAATTACAATAATTACAAAACACGTAAGAGGGTAAGAGTATCATTTTTTTTTCGTACACATTTTGAACTTCTTCTAACTTCATTGCTGATGTTTTTAACTGAGTTGATATTTCTGTTTTTGAATTTTGATTAGTTGTCTCTCTTTTTATAAGCTTACAGCCTTATTTATAAGCCCAACGTAGAGTCTGCTTATTTTTACGCACCCTCTAAGATGCCCTTACGCAGGAAAATGTGATTTATAAAATGTTTCAAACTTTAGGGATTAGAGCCAGCATAGAGCTTACGGCAATGTGTTACGTAATAATTTATTTCGCATGTTGTGCATATTTAATTTGTTAAGATTTCGGTTGCAAATGAAACTTTAAAATATAATTATTAACTATATACATATATATATACATCTGAGTTTGTGACTTTATTTCTTCTACTTCAATTTTATTGCTTGTAGGGAATGTCCAAGGATGTGTGTCGTGTGTGAATTATGTCGGCCTTTGGCCAGGTATAAGATTCGGTAGTGGTTGGTGGAATTGGACGAGGAATATGAATATAGGAAGACACATAGATATATGATTGCCCAATACATTTCGGAATTGTGCATATAATTTGACTTTCTATTGTGTAAATTAATATTTAAATCCTTAATATATTATATTTGTGTGTCGTTTTTTTATATTTTGTTAATAAAAATATTGAAAATTTACTTTTTTATTTAAATTAACTATGTGGGAATTTTGTGAGAATTTTGACTAAGTCCAAAAGGAAAAATGGGAAAAAAATTAGCTGTCCTAGGGAAAAACCATCTCAATGACATACTAACACTGCATCATGTAATTCTTGTCGCTTTTTCCTATTCTCGAATGCTTGTAGTTCAATCAGTCAAACTCTCCCACATACTCTGATTCATCAAGAAGAAGTTCGATTAATTTCAGATCACTTTCATCGCTTCTTAGATGATGTAACTAATTTTCGTAGTAAATTAGCAAATTCTTCGAGTTTATCAGACTTTTCGCACAGCTTTTTTGAATACTTGAATTATATATCTGTAATTTTTCATAGATTACACCTACTACAAAAGTTTTCCGTAACTTTCCGTGTCTCTCTCTGTGAGAGAATTTTTCCCCACCACTTCCATTTTGACAGTCTTTTCCGTTCCCACTACAAAAGTAAAGGAACATACCTACCTATTATGTTATTGCCTGTGCCTTTCCCCAATAACTGTTTATAAAGTTTGACTTAATAGGTCTGTTCCCTTACTTTTGTAGTAAGAATGGAAAAGACAATTAAAATGGCAGTGGTGGGGATAAATTCTCTCACAGAGAGAGACACTTACGAAAAAGTTAGGGAACGCTTTTGTAGTAAACTATGAAAAATGACAGATATGACCGTTAAATAATTCCATAAATTGCAGTGGTAAAGAATATTTTCAATACAATGGAATGTTCGGGGAGAACATTCAATATTTATTTTGCCACCTGTTGATACGATTTTAATAGAACGCAAGAAATCAAAAGAAATTCAATCGAATGTCAAATATGACAAGAAATTTCAAATCAGCTGTTAATTGTTTGGTGACTGACAGCACTTCAAATTTCTTACACCAAGAAATTTGTTGAGTAAGAATTCGTAATTTTCTCAGTGGAGGGGTAATATCTTGCTCTCTCGACGACGCTCTCTTTTACGAATTTTTCGAGTTAAGGAACAGCATTGAGTAAAAATTCGTAAGAATTCGTAAAAATTCGTAAGATTTAAAAATAAAGGAACAGACCTAATATGTCGTTTTCCATTGGGCAAAAAGAAGCGTCCGGGAGAGTCCGGAATCGAAAAAAAATCACTTCTGAAATCTGAAACCGTTCCAAAAAAAAATAACAAAACAAAAAATACTCTTCTGGTGATTCTAGAGAACTTCGCTTCTCGATCTCGATTTGAAGTCAGAATCCACTCAAGAAGCACTCACACAAGTTTAGTGTGTGTATTTTACGCAAGTCAGCTAACAGCTGCCGTAGATTATTTTTTGGCATTTCACCAATACTCTTGTCTCTTGTGGATTCAATCAGAAGCAGTTTTCTTGTCCCATTGGACAACAAAATGAGTGGATCCTCGAGTGCTTCCTTATGTAATATCTGCACAGGCAGCTCAAAGTTTACCGCTTACAACATATACGCACCCTAAAAGACACTTACTTCTGTCCTATGTCTCGGTCGCAGTTCTCCATGCGTCCACGACCTACCCCTCATTCAAAATGAAACTATAATATTTCCAAAAGACAACTCAGTTTAGTGTGTACAAAAATTAATTTATTATTAATGCCTTTCTCTTACACGTCCGCATGTTAGCTAAATCGTGGTTGTAATTGAAGTGTCGTCATTTTTAAAAATAAAATCAGTCTTTTTATAATAAATGCAATTTTACCCTTAACAGCAATATTTTGTATGAGATTTAGTTCAAGAGAAATGTGCTGCCAACTTATTTAATTTTTAAAAATAACGACTTTCGAGCATTCTCTAATAACAATAAGACATTTCAAAATCGAACGCAAACAAATGTAAGAGTATTCAGCCAATTCATTGCATTTTTATTCAAACAGTACTCTATTAACTAAATTTAAAAGAAAAAAACTTATACAATAAACGTTCGGTTTGTAAATAATTAAGAAAAAAGTTTTATAAGTCTTTGTGGTTAAAATAACGATAGTTTGTTATGATAAAATAATGACTTATGGAGAAGACCCAGCGTTCTATCTAGTTAAGGCAATTTTCAATAGTGTATAGTTATATACATAGGTTATTATTAACTTAGCAAAGGTTTAGAATATAATGCTAGTGCCGATAGAGTACTCGGATTTACCGTCGGAACGGAGGAATACACGCAAAAGATCTGCGCTAGTTTTCAGTTTCAAGAGAGGTTAAGGTTCTCTATCCGTTTTGTTATGAGTGCACACACTACATATCGATTATATCGTGAAAATCTGCGTAAAACAAGTTCGTTCTGATCACTCAACTCAAAAACTATTTACAATAATTCTAACTAAATAATGAATCTAAGGGAAGCGATCTATTGTGAAACCTATTAAACGGAATCGAAGGTCAAACCTTCCAACACGGGGACACGACATGCATGGTTTCTTTGTTATTTATGATAATTCTTGTGCGATGCTATTTTATGGAGTAACTTATGAGAGAGTTGACTTTTTTTTCTTTTTGTATTTGTTATGTTGAGCTATGTAGGGAGCGTTACACTACTCGACACCTTATGGATTCCTCTTGCGTACCTCAGAGGGACTAGATTTTGGTTCGGGCTTCTTGTTTGAGTCGGATTTGGTGTTTTCATCGTCCTTTTCCGATTCACTGCCAGAGCTCTTCTTGGCATCGTAATCGCTCTCAGAACAGTCGACCGCTTCTTCTTCTTCGTCGTCGTCCTCTTCTTCGTCTTCGTTACTGTCGGGCGCATCGTGGATATCATCTATCATCTCATCATCGTCAGCCCTGCCAGTTTTTTCTTCGGATAGGTAGAAACCTTGACGTTCAACCTTCTTTGCTGGATATAAGAAATCAACAATGCAGACTAGAACCAATCCCAACGCGGCACCAACGAAAATTGTTGCAGTGGCAAGAAGTGCATATGATCCCCATGTGGGTAGGCCATATTCCTCCTGAAGATTTGTGTTGAAGTCCTTGAAATGAACAAGAAAAATATTATTTAATTTAATTTTAAGGTATGGTGCGACTAAGCTGCAGCACAAACAAAATTGTAAACAAATGTTGAAATTCTCAGTGAGCCCTAAGAGATAATGGACACCACAACGACAGCGGCGATGTTTTAGAAACATTAATTCAACTCGGGAGTTAGATAATGTCACCGGAAATTTCGGAGAAGCCGTCAAAGAAATGTACGATGGAAGTAAAACAAAGTTTGATATTCGTTAGTGCCTATTTTTGTTCGTGGGTGGTGGTTGTTAAATGGAATTAAAAGATTGATGACAAATTAATCATGGCATGTACTGATTCACACAACTGCTTAAGTGGGCGTTTTTATTGTAGCCTGTAGTCGTTCATTTTCATGTTCTCGACTGTCAAAAATCTCGTATGGAAATCAAAATTTCGCAAAAGTTGGGGTAAGCATTTTTTTTTTGCTTAAAAGCTGGGCTTAACTTTTTGCTCAACAACACTTTCCCCTAAAGCCCCAGACTATCACTGGTTGGCATAAATTATGTAGACATTTAAACTAAAATTCATAAAAATCTTACCTTTAATAAATGCGACAATTTGAAAAAGTACGACAGCACTGACATATGAATACTGTCAGGATTTTTCCACGACGAAACTGGATTGACCTTTTGCCAATCCTTTTGCTTTACATAAAACATGAGAGCATCACCGTCACGAGATCCACGATACTGCCGGAATTCCCCATCTTTAACACTGCAATAGATAATGCTGTATTCAAGTGTGATAGATAAAAAATGAGTATATTTACTGATAAATAGTTGGCAGTGCGGTGACTAAGAAACGCCCGCTTAAAGATGGTGATTTCGTGACGTCAACATGTGCAACATTAACTCCAACGTTGTCGGCGACGTCTCCAAATCGTTTCCAAATTGGCGACAGACTTTTGCACGCTGGACACCAAGGTGCGAAACTGCGAAATAAATACAATCATTTGATGTTTTATAACATGATTTGCACAACATCTATGCAGTACATTTATAATGAATTTATAAAAAAAAGACAAAAACATAATTGACTGTGAGCATTACTTACAATTCGACCATCCATTCGCCTTTGAGCATCAATTTCCAATTGTCTTCATTGAGTTCGATTAATTCCAAACTAGCAGAACTTACGCACAAAATCACAAAGAACGAAATAAGTTTTATTCGATTCGTCATTTTCGCCTGATTTTCTGCAAAATACAATAAAACATACGTTTTCTTATTTTCTGCAAGAGCCAAATAAATATAATTTCCTTTGAACAAACCAAGTGACATCTACCTCAAACTATTTCCCACCAAAGATGAACGCAATTAACAGAAAATTAAACTGGTAGCGTTCATGTGAAGTGAATCGTTTGGAATTGAGAATGTTCACTCGAGGTCTCGACTTCTCGATCCACTCAAGCGCTTCCAAAAATAGCACAGAATGCACAACACAGCTAGGAAAATACTCACCATTCGTTATTTTTTCAACTCACCTTAAATTTTTTTTACTAGGTACCTACCTACATTTGTTTACTAGGTACAGGGTTTTCGGGTTATATTTGTATCGCAACCCTTATTTGACAATTGGGTCAGCAAATATGGAATATAGTAAATTACGTCACAAACGTAAAAAAAAAACATGCCGATTTATATTATTTGTTTTTTTCTTCTCCTTATTTGAGACTGACGTTGTTTGGAACTATCAATTATGTGATACTGCACACAATAGGTCTATTCGCGTACTTTCTCGAGCCAAACACTGACAATCCAGCATAAAAAATTGAGCGATACTCTCTCAGAGAACCAAAAAAATACCATAAGGTACTTTGAGCCACTTTCATCTTCTTCATCTAATCCACATCCATATCACAAATAAATACATTAATATACAAAAAACCTTTTTACCGATTTTTTTTCTTTGCAATTCAAATTTAAGACAGATTTTGAATTTGTTTCTTATCAACTTTTTGCATTTGACATATTTATCGGTACTTTGCATGTTGAAATTCTCTGAGCTGCTTTGAACCAAGAGAGGAACTACTCGTTACTCGTTATTTTACTAATTTTCTCTTTTTGCGTCATTTTTTATGAGAACGTGTATAGACTTTGTGCGATTCCGATCGATTTATATCGATTGCGTTCGATTTAAACCGCATACGCGAATAAGCCTATTTTTTGAAAAAATTTCTGAAACCAAAGTCAACTTATTGACAGTGTTATGATCATGACATTCAACTCCAAAGAAATTGGTTTAAACTGGGACTTTTATTATTAATTTATAGGTACAATAAAACGTACGTTTTCTTATTTTCCCTTGCCTTAAGGCAAATAAATATAATTTTCTTTGAACAAATCAAGTGACATTTACCTCAAACTAGTTTTCTACTCTATTTCAACTCAACGCAGTTTATACTCAAATTCTTCTCGATTTAAACTCAACACTCAATTCCAAATCTTTCAACTCATGTGTAAGCGCCAACTTTTAGAAATATTTTCCCCTCCCGGTCCCCACCCGAATGCGATTCCAATAATTATTTTTGGATCCGATTCTCGGAATTGAGCAGTGCGCGCAACGGTAAACGTCGTGCATATGCACGGAAGTGTGTTGGTATTGTCATCTGTTACGGGGACACTGACACGGTGACGGTGAGTAGGGTTCAGAATTCAGATGCAGATCGTTTAACGATCAATATTTAAAACAAAGTTACAGTGGAAGGATGGAGAATCTAATATCTCAATATATTTTTAACGAATTTATTGGGTTTTCGAAAAACAAAAAGTGCTGTATAAACTTCTTTGGTCCATTTTGCCACCTGGAACACATTCTAACACACTGTATGTCAGTGTTCAATGTAAAGAACAAGATTCTAGTTATAAATGGTCATCAAATAACCAAAGTTTATAAATTAAATTGCAACCACTGCATACAGCAACAGGAAATCGTCCGGCTAACAGGGGAGTCGAGAAAAAACATTTTGCTTTTGCTCGGCAAATGGGATACTTATCAACAGACATTGCCAAGGGTATTTAGGACGATTCGTGCAAACCCCGTTCTGCCGCCAAATAGATTTACAATTTGTCCAGCTCGAAAAACTATATTTCATACAGATGTCGGCAATATCGATGAAGTTGTACAGCAAACTTGGCGGATTCTTGCGTATAGAAGAGAAATTTTGGCAAAAGTATCTAATAACCGGATTGTTGTAATAAACGGTGATGTAAGCTTGGAAAAAGATACCGGAGTACCAATGTTCATCCTGGAGGAATCAATTAAAAAGGGTACCTACTGCAAAATATTGTGCGTGCAATCGGATAATCTATCGGCGATAACAAATTGTTCTGTCCTTGCAAATCATATAAATGAACGTGTCGGAGTCCGAGTTGGCTTTCAGGTAAATTTTGACTGTAACTGCATCTGTATAATATGGCTTGGAAAGGTGTGGTTTTATAAAGGAATCGGTGCTAGTCGGTATTTTTTCGTTGTTGAAAAAGTGAGGTTTGTTTTCCAGTTTTTTTTTTTTTTTAATTTCACATTTCAATTTGAAACGAAATTTTTGTATTGTACCGAATCGTAGGTAGGTTTTTCTATGCCCAAGACAAAAACCGCCATCTTTCCAAAACCGCGGGAACATGTTCTTAAAAATAAGTTCCTAGGTCCACCGTCCACGTTCATTCTATTTCCTCCAAAATGTAACTACATGCCTGCATCCCATACGTTTTTTCCATCAACTACACTTTCACTGAAAAAAAAAATAATATGAAGATAAAAATAAAAACAAATTACATCGGAGACAATGACCATACGGGTAAATAATAGATATCGGAATTAATTCAACCATTTCATCCTGGATCTCAAATCTTTGCCTACAAAAGATGGTAGTAACCGGTGTATTAGTGTGCACGATCAACAAACATACCAAATTATTAAGGGCTATGGAATACACAGCAAATTCCTCCAATGTCTCCGTCTGTCGAAGGTCTGCAAGTAATAACTTCAGTTCTGAAATTAAATTACATAAGCGTTGCATACTTTTTCGATTGAAATACCCAAACCGATCGTTTAGGAAAAAGTACCAATGCATACTTTTTGACGTTAGATTGAGGTTAGACTGCTTATTCGCCTCGAAATTATTTTGTTTTCTATGCTAGTACTAATGCTTTCATTACTCTTTCAGATATATCTACAGAGTCGAGTCAGTGAGGCCTCAAACCTCATCTACACAACAGCAGTCTTTTGTTTGCGAGTTCTAATGGGACAACATCCGAGCGAAAGCTTCCGTCACGTATCGCACATCATTGTTTCAGATGTGCATCTTCACCACGCCTATACAGACATTTTACTAAACGAACTGAAGAAGATCTTACCGTACTTTCCAGATATCAAGATAGTGCTTCTCTCTAACACCGCTTATATTTACGAAAGTGAAAGACTGTTTTCTTACTTCGGAGAAGGCGAAGAATTAAAATTGAATGTGCATTTGAACGAAGTACAGCTCTATTACATTGAAGAAACCAAGGCAATTGCAAACCCCAATCGCTGTACACCAGCGCAGATCGTAGGCGATATTTTTCCACCAATTACTTGTCATGAAAATATAGATGATGAACGTGTGGACAAAGCGCTGGAGAAATACGCCGAGACCGGTAGTGATAGTGCGTTGAACACATTCCTCTACTTTGTCCATGGAGAGAACGTGTCTGTAGATTACGCCCATTTACAGTCTGGTTGCACAGCTCTAATTGCGGCCGCTAGACACAATAACTCGCTTCATTTAACCCGTCTGTTGACTTTTGAAAATGCCAATCCATTCCTGCAGGACAGAAACAAGTTGACTGCACTAGAATATGCTCGAAATAGCGGGGAGTGTATCCGAATTCTGGTAAATTTTATGGAAGGTCATGCATATGCGTTAAAGCCACCAGCAGTCGACTTTGATCTCATAAATCAGTTGGTGCAGGTTCTTACCACTAATTGGAACTTTGGTCACATCCTTATATGCCTGCCTTCATTTGAAGATCTTCTGAAAATAAGATACAGGATTTTGAAGATGCGTATTACTGGAAGAATCCCACAGGAAATAACAACGTTTGTGCTGCACGAAAATATGCAGTGTAATGAGCTGCAGCCAATTATAGCGGAGTCGCAGAATGTAAAAATTATTTTGACCACCCGGATAGCTGAATCAATATCCTACATAGCCGACATCAGCTATGTCATCGACTGCGGCATTAATTGCGTGGGAAAATATGACCCCGTATCGAAATCTACAGCCTACATCAACGAATGGGTATCGCAAGCTAGCTTAGAGACGCGATCAACGATTGCCGGTCGATTTACCGCAGGTCATTGTTTCCGATTGATTCCCAGGCGCCTGTTCCATTCACTTCCGCTAATGTCGCAACCTGAGCTTCTGTACGCACCCCTGAATCAAGTATTGTTGAGTGCGAAGCTCCTTTGCCCGCAGCAAAATATAGCAGAATACTTTCAGCACACCATTGTAAATCCTCCACAGTCGCACGTGCTGGATAGTATCGAGTTTTTAAAAAAATTGGAAATCTTCGACTGCATGGAAGAAGTCACCTGGCTGGGCTGTCGACTAATTGACGTGCCAGTCGATTTTGAACTGGGCAAAGCTCTTGTACTGTCGATATTACTGCGGTGCTTGGACCCCGTGCTAACAGTGGTCAGCTTTTTCACCTGTACAATGCCGACTGAGATAGCACGATGCGTTCTTCATAAGAGTCGTAACAGTCTTCCGGTCGACGGCTCATACTCTGATCATCTCATACTGCTGCGCCTCTACCAGGCTTGGGAGCACACCAAGAGTGACAACTCGATGCAGGAGGTCTACAGCGATGAACACAAATACATAATCAATGGAATTTTGGAGAAAGTTAGTGAGATACGAACGCAGTTAGTGGGCGCGTTGCGCTCAACTCAACTTATACACAACCAAGGTTCACTCAGTATGCACTCGATCAACTCGAAAGCAAACAACTGGGCAATAATCAAAGCAGCCCTAACAGGTGGGCTCTATCCGAAACTCTGCGTGATAGACAGAAGCGACTGTTTGCTAAAATCCAAGACACGCAATTTGTTCATTCATCCGAGTTCCACGCTGCGAGATCCCAGAAATACTGTCCTATGCCCGACCTATGAAAACTACCCGTCTGATTGGATGGTGTTCTTTCGAGAGACTAATAGTATCATAGTGAACAGCATATCCAACTGCACTCTCATAAGCCCAGTGACAGTTGCTCTATTTGCCGGCAAAGCTGATCTTGATCTTGAGAATTTCGTCTTTCATACACATAACTCGGCTACGGTGCACATTGATGAATGGATATGGCTGGAAATGGATAGCACCAGCGCTTTGCTGCTCTACAAATTGCGCCAGAAGTTTCATGCGACTTATATGGACTTCCTGCAGACGTGCGGAGACAATGAAAAATACCGAAGGACCAGCCTTAGTTCTGGCGAGAATCAGCGCATTCTAGATGTGCTGTGCACTCTTCTTTGTGATGAGGACAAGAACGTGGGCTTTGAGCAGCCAATTCGTGGTGTAGGCAAACGGCCGAAAGCCACCACAAATAAGTTTACATCAAATTTTGATATTCGCGTTCGTCCCAAACTGATAAATGTAAACCACAGTTCGGGACCTATTCAGTATCGCTGCTTGGACAAGGATTTCTTTTTGGTCAGTCTACTCGATTCCAATGAAATAATGCAAGACTTGTGCGCACCAAAATCAACGATCGACATAATGAGGAGCCCACTTTTCAACCCAATCTGTGCCAGTGTTTCGCGACAGAAGCTAACCTTTATTATTGTATGTAGCCTGGATCAAGAGATGTTGACAAACATTACGCTGGTTAAGAGCGGTGAAAACGGGTTCTTCTTGCGCAATTACTTCCACATCAGTATTCCTGTTTGCGATTTAATGTGAGTATCAGTTTTTTAATAAAAACCTCTTAAAAGACTTGGATCGATTGTAATGGGTAGAGAGGGGAAACTCAAATAAAAAGTTAAATGTCAGCTCCTCAAATTTTTCTGGAGCATTTTGAATTCGCGTCTTGCTACGCTGAAGGTAGATAGCCGTTTACAAAACTCTTCCATTCACCTGGATGTTGTTGTTGTTGTTGTAGCAGCGTCATTCGTTGGTTCGTGATTGATTTGTAGTCCTAGGAATTGGGCCACTTCGGACAATTGAAGAGGTGTTGCACATCATGTGGGCTTCCGTTGCATTGGGGACATTTGTTTAAAGTGTTGGGATCAAGGCGTGCCATGTAATTATTTAGTAAATGGCACCAGCCTGAGCGGAGTTGAGCCAGAGTGGTTCTCGTTGATCTTGGGAGTAGTTTCTCTGCAGGATTGATGGGTGGGGGTCTGCCGCCAGAGTGGTGTTGTATTTGAAGCTGACAGTTGTGGTGGAGGTGAGGATCTTTTTGTGGTTGGTGGTTGGTGTTGTTGTTGAGGAGGGTTCGGGCAGCATCTGCCGATGAAATTTGAGGACCACATTCTATGGTTACTCAGGCCCGAGCATCTGCGAAGGTGGCACCATTGTTGGCGTTGGTTGCATTTTACAGAGGTGGAGTTCTGGTGTAATACGTCATGGCAGATTGAGCAGATCCACACTTGAGGGTTGTGATGTTGTTGCGGAGTTCTGGTGATGGTGTGTCCGGAACGGCAGCAACGGCCCTTGAATTGGGTGCTCCATTCTCTGTGGTGGTTGAGTCCGATCAGTTGCGTAGGTCACACCATTCTAAACACTCGTTGCATTTAACTGAGGTGGAGTTTCGATGGATGTTTTTGCGGCAAACCGAGCATATCCCGACCTGGGGGACAGGATTGGGTTCGATTTCGGCGATGAGTAATTGTTGCATCAGATTCACCTGGATCGCAGCGATTAGCCATCGGCCTGATAACACATTATAATGTTCAATCTATTCCATATATCACATTTTGAATTGGTGCGGTCTTTAATTATAATACTTTCTAATCTTGTGCTATTTTTACATTTTACTGTTGTTTTTTTTTTCTTTTCAGAGTTGCATGCACAGCCTTACATGTTACCTTTCCCTCACTTGGGTCGGACTGGAGTCTTCTTAAACTAGATAATGAAGTTGGAGAGGCGATTCTAAACATGTTCTAAGATAACACATGCCCTTGACAATATTTATGTAAATACATTTGCAATTAACGTTTTTAAGACCGTATACTAATGGATTCAAATTTCAGGATTTCCCCGTTTGGATCATACGGCACATGACGTTTTTTTTTCCTTTTTTGAGAGGGATTCTAAAATATATTGCAACGTCTTATGAATTTCGCATCATGTAAGCATCAGAAATGATTATTTTATTTAGAATTTTGTAGTTCACGGCCGTAATTATGTCAGAAATAAATCCTATCATGAAAAGACACTCCAATGGTTTATTTTTATTTTATTCGCAAAATGGATTAAGAGTTCTTTCGGTACTTTCTATGGCAAATGCGCGCAATGGTTTTCCTGGAGACTGATGGCGTTTTCGTTTGAAGAAAAGAATTGCCCTTTCTATGAAAAGAGCAAATCCAGAAGTGTTCTTTCTATGTTGCCTATGTTTTATTGAAATGAAATATTCCAGGTCAATTCTTAACACGACAGAAGTGTTCGGGATATTTTTTAAAGAATTACCCTGAACTAACCAACACAAACTTGAAAAATGTCAGATTGAAATATATGTTGTGTTGTTGCGCTATGTGATTCGAAAATATACAATTCGTCGCTACAATAGCCGAGTTTTTTTGAGCTTCGATCTCAGCAAAGCAAAGCAAAGTAGGGGGCCTATTCCAGAAAGCGCGGCGGATCGCTTTTAATAGCGGATTTGAATTTTTGTATTTCCAAAAGCGATTCGCTTTCCATTCGACCATATGAAAAGCGAAAGCACTTTTCAGCGCCATTTTACCATTGCATTGAAAGCGATAGGTGTTTAGGTGACGGATTGCTGGCGGATTGTTTTGCGGACCGAATAAAAATGTAAATGTTCAATAAAAACAAGAAGTTTAAAATTGCTGAAACATTCATTGTGTCATATTAATTGAACTCATTTTATATTTTTTTAATAAAGGAGTCAAAAACACCTTCGTTCAACAATTTCAATTTGCTGCACTTGTTGAATTTTTGAAAGAGAACAGTGGATTAGCGAAGGCTGATATTATTTTGTGTTTCTATTAAAAGCCGGCGTATATGCAAGAAAAAAAAAAAAACAACACAAGCTAGGACGGGAAACAGCCGTCAAATATTTGGAAAAATATATGGAAAATTGGAAGTCAGAATGGAAATAACTGGAAAGATAATTTACGCCCCGTTCGCATTTGAGAATAAGCAAAAGCGAACACGGGCGAAATTAAGGTATCGCTTTTGGTACGATCCGCCGCGTATTTGGGAATAACCCCCTAGGATTATTAGCACGCAATTACAACAACTACATTCCAATTGACACTTCGGGACTCGAAATAGTTGTTGTAATTAGCGTGCTGAAAAGCCTACTTCACTTTGCTTTGCTGAGATCGAAGCTCAAAAAAACTCGGCTAATGCAGAACTAGTCTAAGTCCAAAATATGGAAATTTACGAATTTCACATAAGAAAATAGCCAGTTGCATTCTGCGCATGCCTAGGTGATGACTGTATTCCTACGCGCAATAGTACGTACACAGTTTTAATCATACAAAAAAATCCTATGTCCTTCAATTTTCTTTTTAGTGCAGAACTAACCTATGTCCACTGCACCGACTTAGGACTTAGGTTTTTTCTACGCCAAGGTGTTTCATAAAATAGTTTGGGAGTAAATACATTTTCCAACTTAAAAATCGCTCTGCATTGTAGCGACGAATTATGCGTGCAAAATGTGAGCATAAATTGAAATATATTGATTTGTCCTATTAAAACATTCATATTCTCACATATGGTGTCTACCGCTCTTACAAAATTGCCCCAACGAATTTCATTGAAAAGAGCAATTCTGGATTTCGGGGCAATTCTCTCGGATCTTCAATCAAAAACGCCATGAGTAAGACATGAAGCTCACGTGTATTTTTTTTTAATTTAATCCAAACCTCCACAAAAACCAAACAAATTCAATACGAAACACAAAACAATTAAACACGGCGATGAAAGCATGATGATTCGCGGTCGGCCATTAGCAACATGCTATTGTGCTGGTCACACTTATTCAATTGCTTTTGGAAGGATAGACGTACGAAAGATATATCCATCTCTTTTAATCATTCATCTCTGATAAAAATGTTGATTTTACTGAATATTTTGACGTTGACAGTTCGGTAATCGGCTTAAGGGTGCGTTCACACTGAAAGTTTGAACTTGTCAAGTAGTATGAAAGACCCTTTATTATACATTATACAAGCGGGTGGATTATTGATCAATTTAATAAGAATTTGCTAATAGTTTTAAACATTCGTGTCGTAGAATGTGACATCAAATAATGTAAAGGTGATTTAAAGTAATATCATTTATTGAAATGATCCAAGAATGGACTTCTTTGTATGTTCCATTTTTTTAGAATCCAGAGACGTTTCTGTGTTCACGCAGATTAATTACTCTTTGTTTTATATTCAATGCGCAATTGACTTAACCTGACATAAAAAACCAAAGTACATGACAAGTCAATTATCTATTATCAGATACCCGAGATACGCCGACTGGCTATTCAACTAATGTACAGTGAAAATACTTCTTGACAATGGAACAAAGCCTTGACCACATCTGTGATGCAGAGAATCCAAATTTTTAATTTTATAACTACATCACCGCGTACGCCAGATCAGATAATCATCCAAGAGTATAGTATGTACAGATCTGTGTTCGGGTATTCTTAAGCACTCTGTACGCAAATCGACAACAAATTATTGATGGATTGATTACAACCAAAAAATAGTACGTATACGCCTGAGTGACCCTACAAAACCTGTAGAATTCTTTTTAAGTATAAGGATATGTTCGGCCGTAGTCCTCGTTTGGCGAATGGATGATTGTTAGTATCGATCGCGGTATGGCTACTCGAGCCCAGTGAGGAAGAATGTCAAACCCGCAAACTGGCAGACCCAGAGCGGTCCTAAGATTCCTGGACCTTTTCGTTGTCATAGAATTCACTGGGCCTTGCCACAAATAATAAGACAAACCTATATCATTTGCGGTATCGAACTCGATTATCGATGATTTATCACAATTACCCCAGCTTAACTGTGGGGACATCAATGATGATTCCCATTTGAATTCTATTTATATGTTATGGCACTTATTTTCCTTTCCAACCATTCGTACCTCGGAATTGTTCTCTCAAAATTTGCTAGCACATTTTATCAGCTTTTATAGAACGCCCCCTTTTTATGAAACGACGCAATTATCAGGCCGACTTGTTTTGAGACTATTCGTCTCTGACATCAAATGGTTTGTCCTTAAAAAAGATCGGCTGTCAACAAATTTATGTTGAGAAAAATTTAATCTGATGTGACGTTCATACTATTTTTAATAATTTATCTTTATTTAATTTATAAGTAAGTTCTTACAAATATTTATCTTTAGTATCAGTTTTGTTGTTCTAAATTATTATTAAACATTTTTTTTTTCTTGAATGTGTGTTCACTTGACCAGAAAAACTAAACAAAAAATAAAATAAAACTTAGCACTTAATAGTTATAAATAAACTCTGGTAATAAATAAGGATCTCAGACAAAAAATAATTAAGCTATTGTGAAATAAAAATAAGTCTGTTGACTATAATGTGGTAGACCTTTGACACAATTCAATGTTAGTGACGTAATTAAAACAAACAATCTGTATCATACCAGGTAAAAATCTGTTTACAGGACGATCATTTACTTAGCAGCGGGTGATTCTGGAATGTACTCATGTTTCAATGCCACAATGGGCTCTAGTCTCCTACTCCAAAATCCGAAGGGTCATCATCGTCATCATCATTGTGGTAGGTAATCGATTGCTGCCGTTGACTGGCCAGTTCAGTGGGAAACGATCGCTGGTGTTTTCGCAAACAATTCACTGTTATTGAAGGAGGTGGAAAACGATGAGGTTTGTGCTTGGGGAATGGCTGATGTTGTCTACTCTTAATGGAATTAGTGTACTCAATACTATTTTCACTTGGACCTGCCAAAAAAAATATTCGACAATTAAAGAAAGTTTTAAAGAACTCCCTCAACTGTTCCACACTCACCATATGTTCTTGAATTTTCAATTTCATTCAGCATGGCCTGACAATCACAACGCAATTTTTCTATTTCACTATCAAGTCTTTCTGATACGCCATCGGTACTACTCACCGACTTCATAACGCATTTTACTTCCCTTCGGACAAGTTCGAGTTTATTTTTATTTTTACGAAGAACCGCCGACAGCCTTTCCATTTGATTGTGTTGCCGCATTATTACTTTATATACTGCAAAGAGAAGAAATTAGTACAAAATTAATAACCGACTAACACCGAGTTATGAATTATATAATTTATAGGTAAATGGTGATCGTCGGGCTGAGAGATATTCAGAAATATTAGGAATCCCTTTCAGGGAAATTTCTCAATCTAGCGCAAAACTACCCGCTGCTTTGAGAGAAAAAAAAAACAGTTGTCAAAGGAAATCGTTCAAACGTCTACAAAATACCATTTATTTTTAAATGTAGTTTGGAAATAATTATGCGACACGAAATTATTTATGAAGTCATATGTTTTTGATGCAAACAAGTCAAATGTCACTTAACCGCTGCCGCTGCCGCTGCGCGAGCGTTCCTTCATCTGGGATATTTTGTGCTAGAAGACTAGCGGGCAGTGGAGCGCGGCCATTATCAGTGTGTGGTCATTAAAGCATTCCAGACATGTCCATTGCTCTCTATTTTGACAGCAAGAACTGTCAGACGTTGCAGGCAGTCTTATCTTATGTGGCTATCCATTGGGACCACCAAATATTTTTTCAGATCTCAGCTCATGAAACATGCAACGATATTCACCACTGTCGTGGAATATGCCGTGCTTAACGTTTCACTCAAATTCAATACTTTGGCATCGCAGAATTCATTCGAAGTGAAAGTTTCACCAGTCGGTAAAGTGAATGCGTTTAGCACCATCATAGAAAATGATGGAAGTGAAACTCTTCATACAAACTTCGACATTTCAAATATGCAGCTAATTCATTGCGTATCCTATAGTTTGTTATGTGGCTTCGTTGTGATTTTAATAACAATTGTATTTCAGAAAACTCGCGTCGAATCCGAAAGTTCCAATGTTCCAAGTATTTTACTGTCCACATTGTTAAATAAACTCTACTCAAATTAAAGGCCTATTATAGGTCATTTATTTTTAATTGGATTTCTTTGCATTTTAAATTGTTTTGATCTCTCTCTCTGCTGCCATTTAATGCAAAACAGCTGATTAAGAGCAGTTTTTCTGCACTCGAAATCAGCTGGCTGTCAGGACCCAAATTCCCATAACATAATTCGTATACGAGCAATAATCCGCCTGAAATATTCGCACACGAAAAAAATTTGTACTCTCAAAGCTTTTTGGATTTTGTTTCACCTGTACGAAAATTATATTCACCTTTCGAATGAGGTACAGAATCTTACAGACAGCACTTTTACAACACGCACCACCATAAATTCACAGAGAGAAAAATCTCGTTTTATGTTCCATTGGGCACAAAAATACTGAAATCTGAGAGCAAAATCAGTAAATTTCAATGGAAAACAACGTCAAATACGCCGTATCCCACGATAGGCATGAAGCATGATTGATCTGTTTTGGTAAATGTATTAGTGTGTCATTTGACAGCGTTATCAGCTGTTTAAAATTAATAACACAACACACAAGGTTCTCATTTCACTTGTAAAAATCAGCTCTTGAAATTTAAAAAATTTCGCCTTCTGACGACGAAGCCTCGTGGCGTAATCTTCAGATGATGAGGAAGATTGCGATGAAGATAATAATTCCTCTAAAATTATATCTACGGCTATTTGCTGTTTATGTACTTCTTTGTTTTTATTTTTACGGAACTTGGCGCATTTGTTTTGAAAACAAACTTCTTCAAATGACGTAAAACAGCTGTGCAAAATATATAGGTATTAGTGGCGGTATGTATAAATCTCAGAAAAATATCTAGATCTTTCGGATGAAACTGATGAATTAGCTGTACTTGGTCTATTGCTATAGGTGATTTTTACAGAATCTCTCTTACACCTTACAACTTGATACAAAAGAGCATTGTTTCCAACTGGAGTCAAACATTTTGGGAGACAGTGGTCCGAAATTCGCCTTGTCAAAAATAACCGAGAATGATATTATGCAGAAGGGTAACATTCACCTTCGCCTTAAGTTTATTGCAGGTCAAAATAGCATTTTAGGAAGACCGCGCCGTTGAGAGTACTAACAATTTAAATTTTATAACGTAAAATATGTCATAAAGTGGCTGTCAAGTGTTATTTCATGAAATATCGTCAATTCTTGTCGTTACTATTTTAAAAGCATAATTAAAAAAACAGAATATTAGTGGGATCGTTCCAAACTCTATTTTAGTATGCTTGACAAGTGACAGCGTACGTTTCAGTTTTCAGCACGTAGATGACATTTCTTGTGTGCCTGACGTCTAAGAAGCAACACAAACGTCTAATCAAGTTTTAACGTTCAGGCTGCATTTAGTCCAGACAAATCTCCCTGACTTAAAATAGCTCGTTTTTTGAATGTGACCTAGTTCAAATTAAAAAAAACTTACCATCACTTTGTTCACTTGAATGCTCAGTCTTGGCAACTGAATTCGGAAAGGCTGAGTTATACACTGGGTCAGTTCTTGAATCTTGTGCAGCTTCCTTGTTAGCATCCTTATCGTTAGAATGAACTGTTGGGTGATAGCTAATTGGGCGGATACGAAAAGCGCTAAACACTCCACCATCATCTGTCACCGTGATGTGGTAATTGTTTTGATAGCCCAACTTCGCATGATATGACGAACTTGAATATGTGAGGTTCGGTCCGACTGTTATGTCGATTGGAGTTTGAGGACTCGAACTTGGTTGTCGCAAGACTAAATTCACGGATGTATAGCTTTTCTGGTGTGGCCCTGACGATTCGATATTCCGCGTAAATGGCAACTCGGGACGAACATTGATGGTTGACAGATGACGTTGGGGTGGATTCCTATTGCGGCATGAGCTCGGCGACAGGCATACGTTTACTGAAATCTCTGCCGTCCTGGAGTCCGGATAATGTGCTGGACTTTGTATTGAGGTGCTGTAACTTGTACTGCAATTTTCTGGAGACAAAGTAGATGCCGTCGGCGCTATTGGAGATCCTTGAGAGCGGCTAGGCGATGTTACCGGCGATGAACATTTTCTATTCGATCGCCAGTTGTTCGGCTGTCCATTTGGTAGCTCTTCTTTGTTTTGCGTAAACCAATTGTCCTTCGAATACGGTTCGTTGTTCAACTGAAGAGATGTTGGCCGCTGAGGCACTACCGGCAACTGTTCCGACGGTTCCTTGTCCAATACGTCTAGGTACTTGTTTTGATCTACTAAATAAGTTTTTATTTGAATATTGCACAATCCGGAACGCATATCTTTTTTATCTGGCGCTAAGGCTCGAGCACCCTCTGATGAATTACAATTGATATTTTTCGCGGAATTGACAGCCTCATTAATTAGAAGTTTGTTCTTATTTGTGGTACAATTTTGATTACAACTGTTACTTGAACTCTTAGTCTCAATTGATGGTACAGTACTCTTTGATTGTTTGCGATTTTTACACATTGATTTATTATTTAAAATGCGAAGCAATTGCGCCGGATACGTTTGCACTGGTACGAGATGACAGTTAACTTCACTCTGCAATCGTGCTTTACAAGCTGCCCGATCGTGGCAATTGTCTACGACGTGCTGGTTTATAACAAAATCTGGTATAGTAGGGAATTCTTGTTTCATTTCATGAAATAATTGCATAACATTTATATTTGTGCAATTACAGTTTGATTGCTGTTGAATATCACCGTTTTTTAATTGATGCGGATCGTCTTGAACGGGCTGATATAAATTTGCTTCCAAACAACTGGTTCTTTGGAAGTTTTCCTGTTTGTGTGATTGCGATGAGTTCGTATTTTTCAGGAAAGTATTTTGAGACATTGGATATCTAATCGCCATTTTTGGCCATCTTTAACATTTTGTAGAGTCCTAAAATAAAAAGAAAAACATGTTGTCATTGATGTTTTGAATAATTCATAGAAAGTGTTTTCGTAAATTTTGCAATTGCTTCTTTTACAAACTAGTTAGAGGCTAGTTAATATAGGTTTTAAATTTATATGACCAAACCCACGGTTTTGTGAGTACTGCTTAAGATACCAAACTCAAACTACATAAATTTGCTTACTAAAGAAAATCAATCTATCTCTTGGACCACTTCTGAAGTGGTTGATTGTTTTTTCCCCTCTGTTAATTTAGTGCTCACAATTTTGGTGAAAAACAAATCAAACTCTAAAGAAAAAATATAGTAACCAGCGTTCCCTCCCCTGTCGTTAGGCAAAGTTCTCATTGCGGTAAAAATTGGTACTCAAATGGGTCTGAAGGTAGTACGCAATAACGTACCTAAAGAAAACGGCTTTATGGTATTTTTCAATTAGAATCGGAAATTTGTTTAACAAAATTCACTACTATTCATTTTCAAATATTTGTTTTATATGAACACACATTTTTTATTCATTAAAAAAAATATCACAAAGAAAAGCTTGATTTAATTTAACATAAATTATTTCATTCATCCAAAAAAAATAAAGGAAAACGTAACCTTTGAGGTTTATTTATATTTGAGAATAAATTATAAAATAAGTATGTATATAAAAATTAACGAAAAAAAAACAAACAAAATTATTCCAGAGTCATATCATCATTTTTGAACATTAAAAAATGTAAAAAAAAAACTTTTTTATAAAAAACATAAAGTACCTAGTGAATTATACATTCATATACATTGAAGTTGGTTGTCATTGACATGTCATTGACATCAATCAAAGTACCTAGGTATGTATGTTCAGTTCAGTCTGAGACTTCACTAATGTCGTTTTCGATTTGACAAAAAATCAATTTTTTTTTGATCGAGATTGCTTTTCATGTTCTATTTGCCACAAAAATCAATCTTTTTTTTGATCTCAGATCACTTTTGAGAAATCTCAATTTTTCCTCAGATTTTACACATACTTTCACTAACACCAATGTTTATGACACACAGCGTCGGTTACGAATTGTTTATCGTTGGAACGATTGCTTTTTTAACTGAATTATTTACTTAACTCGTATGGGATCGAGTTTTTATATTAAATGATTTCGAAATGCAGTACTATAAATGTGTGAAAATCAATTGAAATGGATTTCGAGTGCAAGTGCCAATATGTTTTTTTTTTTTGCCGCCAACTCAGTACACACACATACCAATATAATTCAGATTTTATGTTCGATTTGCCAGCAGAAATCTGAAATCTTAGATCAAAATCTGAAAAGCCAAATCGAAAACGACATAACAGTTGTTCAGCAAAGCAATTCAGAAAAAGAGGCGCATCCTGCGCGACAATTTAAATTGGAACATGTATTTTGTAGTTTAAGTCTGTTGTTACAAAAAATTTTTGGAAAATTTGGAAAATAAGAAATGAGTTATTGATATGCAATTATAAAAAGTAGTACGCGGCGATCCAAAGTAGTATTGTACTCATTTAGAAAAAATGTACTCAAAAACTAAAAAACGCTACAATTGTAGCACGGGAGGGAACGCTGATAGTAACTCACTGAACACTTCCGAGATTCACAGAGCATTAGTTCTGGTGATCCGTTAAGAATCTGCTACTGAAATGCTTTCAGCGCCATTTGCTTTTAGTGAGCGAGGGAACTAGAAGAACGTTAGATCAAAAGTCTAACCACACAACAAATTATACCAGTTGAAACCACTCAATGACTGAATTACAAATTTGTGTAGTGGAGTGTCCGAACATAGATACACTGACATAATTAATTATTTATAATACCATACAAAGTAATAGGTTGACAAAAAAGTAATAGATGAAAAAAACTACGAAATATCTGCTAGGATAATTGTTGATGCGTAGCGAACAATCGTCAACCAAATTATTGGACGATTTTTGCATATCACATTCAATGCAATTCCATTAAAAGAAAACAATTTTTTACCCATCTTCTAAATTTCCTAATTTTCAAATCGCCAACGCACGGAGATTTCTCTATTAATGGGTAATAACAATTCCTTTAAATCGTTAAAATGTTTCTTTTTTGTTTTCCTATCTACATGTCTTCGGAATTCGTAGTTCGAAAATAATTGTGGAAACAAATAGTCAACGAAAACTTCTTGCAAATAGTAACCAAGAACAAGAGTGTTTACATTTATTTTTTCGTCACACATCGAATTCTTCATGTGGACAGTGGACCCCACGAATACATATTCACAGCAAAAATAAGCAAAAATAAAAAAAAAAAATTGAAAAAAGAGAAAAAGAAAGCTTGCCTCTCAACGTGTTTTGCGCGTTATTATTAGCACTGACTTGTTTAGTACATATTGGAAGATTGTACGAAAATTAATTTTGGAGCGTCGTATATGAACCATTGACCATTCACATTCCTATACCTACGTATATAGTTTTTTTTTTTTAAGTAAATACATAGCATATATATCAAATTGACGTACTTTATTGTCATTTCATTTTTAACCACTAAAAAAATGTTATAGACAAAGTTTATAAATAATTCACATATATCATATATTTCAAACGAAAAATCACAGAGGTAACAGTGCATCCAAAAGACAAATTCTTATTTGAAACAAAAATAAAACTTTTTGTTTATTTCTTGACAGTTTTCAATGTGAAAATTTATGGTTTTTCTGTTTTTGTTTGTTGCTATCAACTTATAGTAGAAAATTTTGATGCTTAACATAAATTATATCAAATAGATGACACTAAAAGCTGAATAAATAGCATTTTTGTCACAATGGAGATGGGTAAGGTTTGTTTTCTTGACAAATTGATGGCCTAAATGATTTTAATTGTTTACTTAATTTGGTACTTTCTCAGTCCATTCGGTAGGTACCTATAACTAAGGGAATCACCACTAATAATTTTGAACCTTAACCTTAAATACATTGTAGGTCACAATGGATTGTTTTCAATGGCAAATTTGTAAATTAACCTGGAATTTGTTAGTACTGCGCTAAGACAATATACATTTCGAAAAACAAAACAATAGCTATTTTTCGAGAATATTTTCTCAGAAAAAAACACTTTTTTCTTCTAACTTTGAACACCTGTAGTGTTTGGTTAAGTACGATTTATTGGAATGCGATTGTGAGTGTGCAAAGTCTGTCGATTGTGGAAGAATACAGTGGGAAAAGCTCCACGATGTGACGTCTGCAGCTTAGGCAGACTGTAGTAAATTAGATAAATATTTGGCATTTCGTTTGTGTGTGTTTTTTTCTTTGTTCCGTATTATTGTCCGTGCTTATTCGTATGGATCACCAATAATATTGCATTGTGTGGGCTTGTGTCACTGTCAAAAGTGGAAGAAAACCTAACAATTAAGAATAATGAAGATACTATGATCGATTTCACGTAGCCGTGTGACGATTCTGCTTTCACTTATGTCACCAAATCTATTCTCGTACTTGATGACGGACCGGACGCGGACATGGGGTATTCCATAAGACCTGTCGAATGGGGTACACACAGGATTATCCATCTCATGGGAAATGAAAATTATTACCTTTTTTTGTTGTTCAAACATTTTTGTTCTTTAAGTTTCTCCTTTTGCAAATTATGTTGTTTTTTTATTTTTGTAAATGGAATTTTGGGACTCAGTGGACAGCAAACGTTTGCGCAATCACTGCGAAAAAAATATTAATGGAGGCTTTTGTCCACTGTCAAAAGTGACTTAAGGAAATAAGCACTTTCAGTTACCAGTTTGGCCGACCGTCTTTTGGTACCACCCATCTAATTAGTTGTGTCTTGTCTGAGGTTTGACCTTAGTCGGCTGTCAAGCTTGCAGTACACTAGAATTTCGAACGACCACGAAAACTAAGTAGTTCGTTTTTAAAACGCATGTAAATCAAATCTACGCAACTGTAGCAAATGTTTGCCATTCCAATCTTCATTTTCATTCATGATTAAATAACTTTGGCCTCGCAATAACAAATTTTAAAGGTTATGAAAAAGACAATTATCCTGAGAACAACACCTTTTAGCTTTAGATTCGTGGAAATATCAGAAATAATACAAATACGACTGAGAGCTCCACAATCTTTTAGAATACGAAAATTTAATATATCAAATTCACGCCATCTTACAGCAGACTATACCTATGAAATAAGCCAGTCTCTGTTACTTTAAATTAATATAAAAAACCAACAATTATTTCAGATAGTTGAGTAACTGAGTTCTGCAAAAGATAGGAATGTTCATCACTGATTGGAACATGCAGAGCTGCGAAAAAACCTCTTAACATTGTGAAAGGTTTTCAAATTACACTCAGGTGAGATCTCTTCAACACTTTTGTCGCTGTTCTAATGGGAAAATTTCTCAACTTGTAGTAACGTAACTACTTTTTTTAAGTGGATTTTGACACGTGCGTCGCTCGTCATCTGGCGGTCAATAAAACGCTGTCATTATTTTTACAGCCACACCACTCATGAGTGTGTAATTAGTTACAAACGGCAACGAGTACTCGGCACGCATCATAATGTTCCATCAAACACAACACATACATTTATAATCGTATCATGCAACCTGCCAATTGGATTGAAGACTTGATCTGAAAATTGACTGGGTAGGAGTATAACCTGAAAAAAAACAACGTCGACATTCTTTTTTCTGGAAAAATTTGACATTATATTCATAAAACCATTTACTTGGCGAAAATGCAATCAAAGTCATGCAGAAGGCAAAATGTTTCGAATATTTTCATATAAAACAAAATGGCTTCCGGAAGTGATGAACTGACAATTATTTATTTATTTCAAATATCTGATTTATGAATTGTTGGTTCAATTTACTGACCAATGATTACTACTTTTATTTCAATGGTTTTAAATCAGAAACAGAAATCTTTTCGTAGGTTATTGCAGAAATGTCGGTCACCGGAACTTGTGCTTATTTCCTCTTTAAATATCTATAATTATGACTAGAACATCCATGGCACTTTAGGCGTCTGATTTGTGATATCATTCTTACGCCTTTATTAGAATTGACTGCGGACAAACGTTTGCGATAAATGAGCCTTATTTTTCCATCTTTGGTACATAATATATTCTTAGAGCTATATGTATGAGGAAATGCCAAACCATATGTTTAAAGTAAAACTAAAGCAAATAAGATTATAGAGGCTGACTACCACAAAACAAGAGTCAAATTTGCATGATTCAGCTGTCATATATTATGTCTGTTCCCTTACGATAATGCATTCGAACACATTATCCAAATTTAGTCAAACTTCGTTCCCTTACGCAAAAGTTGGTCAGAAGATAGCCAAAAAGAGAGAACAAAACATTTCCCCTCCATAAAAAACCTGCAAATATTAGCCCACGAAATTTCTTTGGGCTAGTTGGTTATTACTGACAGAAGGTTGTCAAATCGTACTAGAATAAATTCATATTTTTCTAATTTGTGGTTAAACGCGTTCCTTTTCTTTTTGGTTATATATCATTTCGGTGAGTGGATTATTGAGAAGCTCTTTCATGATAGTTAAAGGCGTTTGGACAAAAAAAACTTAGATGGAATTTGGGTTCGGAAATTGAGTCTAACTCACTTTCCACTAAGCGTATATTTTTCCAAAAAAATTTTCTAATAACTTATAAATATGTAATCGAGGCATAGAACAAAATTGCTAATTGGAAAAGTGTTACTACAGTAAGAAAGTAAACAAATATTTTTCTCAAAGTCTTGTTTTGTTATCCTTTGATGCGAAATTACATTTACTTATTTCTTCACTTATGACATGTTGAGAAATAAAATTACAATAACATATTATAATTTGCCAAACAGAGCCAAACAAATGTGGCAAAGAAGAAGTCTGACGTCCATTTTGGCATTCTTGAAGACACTCGCACATTTTTCGAGGTAGGGTCAACTTATTGTCCACGTTCAACCACTATGGCAGGAAGCCTACAATGTTTATCAACATTATGTAAAAAAAGCACAAACTCTTACCATCACTGTCATTCAAGTGGTAGAAAACAACTTTGCATTGCACTTTAACCAAAAACATCAAGAGCATTCGCTGTAACAAAGCAATATTGTTACTTTTCACTTAAGGTCAGGACACTTGATAGATAATATTCACTGTGCGTCGCTTTAACCGCATATCGAATAATGTTTTAATCGAAAAACACTTAATAACTAATTTCACTGCTATTTTTAAGCGAATGACTCTACATGATCTACGCATACACAACACACTCACACACACACTCGCATATATCCTATAATGGTTGAAGTTTTTAAGAGACCTTTCTTTATATGTAAGGATTCAAAGTTAAATGACAGTAGAATATTT
This sequence comes from Cheilosia vernalis, assembly GCA_949126925.1. Classification (NCBI taxonomy): domain Eukaryota; kingdom Metazoa; phylum Arthropoda; class Insecta; order Diptera; family Syrphidae; genus Cheilosia; species Cheilosia vernalis. Next base: position 18,996,822 of record OX421362.1, on the reverse strand, counting down.
TGGACCACATTGAAAAGCTCTCTTCGGTTTTAGCGATTGGATTGTCAGCCGTCACCCTTACTTTCTATGTTACTTATCAGGCCATCTCTCAGATCTGCGATTTTTCACAAACGATCACTATAATTAACCAAATTACGTCATGTTTATCACACTGCTACTTTTAAATATTTTATGAATTTTGCAACGGGGCGTTGAAAAAATTTAATTAATATAACATGATGGCAGCTCCGCATAAATCGACTTACATTTTTCTATAATTTTGTTTGTGCTTTTTTTAATTTTTATTTATTTTCGTTAATTTTAAAGATGTAGGTATTGATGAAAACGGTTATTTTTTCTTGGTCGTTGACTTTTTCACATCTTATCAGTATGATTGGGTTAGAGCAATTCTAAAAAGTCATGTGCAACACATCACATTTGCAAATACAAGCTGTTTCACTAATATTGTACAACCGAGCCATTTGTGACGACACTATTTTTCAACAATTCAGTTTAAACAAAAAAAAATTGCATGCCATTTGATTTTTCGTTTTCGTGTGCGTAAATCACATTTAAGCAAAATAATACACACACTTTATATGAGTTTGAACGCACAAATTCTCGGACAGCTGCATAATATTCACAAAACGAAAACTTTAAAATAATACAATATACGCATGTACCTATAAGAAAATAGGTAGCAGAAAATAATTAAAACACCTATGTACAGCTATAGTTGGCTGATCCGCGTATTTTTGTCGATGCGATTTAGCGTGATACGCAAACGGCCGAGCGAACAAGACTGAGTGCCGTGGGAAAAAATAAAATTCGCCTCGAAACAATTTAGAAACAAAATCGAAAAAAAAAAATAACTCAATCCTGAATGGAAATATTTTTTTTTTTTTTTTGTTAAGGCAAAAACACCAACGACATGAATTTACATCGAATATAAAGACGTTTCGAAAATCAGAATGAAGGTATCGCTGAAATGGCAAAAATGCATAGCTACGTGTGTGCATATGCACTAGCGGACGTATGCATGTTTGAATATATTTTCGAAATACGAACAATTTCATTAAATATGTGTACGTATTTCAGACTTTCGACATGATGACGTCGTTGTGTAGAGATATTGGACACAAAGAATGACAAGAAATTCGTTTCTACAATTCTTTGAAAATTACAACCAACCGCAGAAAACATACAGAAAAGTTACAAGCCGTCTAAAGGAATCGCATAGTACCCTTTCCCTTTGACACTTGGCGAGATAGGCAAAGCTTTGTGCAGTTTTCGGTTCGCGTGTTGATTTGTTTTTAGGAAAACTATTTTTGGGAGAAACGTGGGCGTGTCTTTCAGCTTTTATTATCCAAGTTCATGGATTATTAAAAAAAAAAACTAAAAATAACCCCATTCGTTACCGTAAATAGGTTACGAAAATAATTTGTTGTCGTTTTGAAAACAAGACTTCCCTAAACGAAGGAATGAAGCAATTCTCGCTCGTGTAGCTCGGTGTAATGTGCGTATGTGAATATATTTCACTTTAAAGACATGTAATCTAAGGCCGGTCGAGCACCAGTCATTTTTTGCTACCGTCGGCAACAGTATTGCCACACGGCCGCAGTTTTCTATGCCCAAACAACCCAGTGAATTTAATAAATGGTTAAGTCGAGTAGTGTGCTTTATATCACAACCACACTGTACAGAAAGTCTCCACAAAAGACAGATCAAGCGAATTGATGTCGTTTTCTAATGGGATTTTCAGACTTTGCTCTCAGATTTCAGATTTTTCGTGCCCAATTGAACAAAAACGAGATTTCTCTTTCTTTGCATTGGTGGTGGTGGGTGTTTTAAAAGTCAGCTGTTCTTAAATTGTAATTTACGTTTATAAAAATCCACTCAATATATGTTGATATCCATTGCAGCGGCAAAATGTAAATGTTTTTTTGTATTTTTTACAGACTTGTCGTGTAAAAACGTAATTAATAAGACACTTTAAAGTTTGACAAATAACAAATGTTTTGGTGTAAGTGTAAGAAGGTGTGAATCTAGCTCAGAAATCGGGATTCGGAAAATTGCTTCGACTCTTTTTTCTTCTCTTTGTTTTTTTCGGCCAATGGAACATGAAATCTGACAGCCAGCTAATTTCGAGAGCAGAAAAACTTTTTCTTTTTCAGTTCCAATAGAAAACTACATAAGTACTTAACTTATGCGATAAAGAAAAATCAATGATCAAAATCAGTACATGGAAGACGTACCAAATATGGATTTGTTTGTTTTTCTGCTGAACTTCAAACTGTCAAAATTAACCGAATATTAAGCAAAGGTGTTGTGGAGAGACAAAATGAAAAAGCGCTTTATTTTAGCTTTTATTCGACATTTCACTTGGCTTTAAAAAAAATAAAAGTTGCCACTACAGGTCCTTTTATAATATTCTGGGTATCCTACCCTTTCGATCGGGCAGAGTAGGACCACCACGTTGTTGCAGTTAAAGTACCTATCTAGGTCATATCTAAACCCTTTTCTAAGATTTGTCAGTTTATTATGGGCCTGATGAATGGAATCAGAATCGTTTTTTCGGTCCACAAGAAAAGAAACCCCATCAATTGAGCCAAATACAGAACCATTAGTCTCCTTAACACTGAGCAGCGTTTGATTATAATTTATACATAATCATTAGTACGGTTTTATGCCAAGAAAGTCCACTTTTTATAAATTGTTCACACATAGACAGTATAGAAGCGGAAGCGGATAAAATAAGGGCAAAATTCAAGTCCATGGTGAATCAAAAAGAATAAATATGCCAACAAGAAAGGCATAACTATATTTGTTTGATTTATATAATTAAAAAAATTGCTTTGCAATGTTAACATCGCCTGCAAGCCATTCAAATCTTTTGTAATAGAATTTGATCAGAAGTTTAGTATAATTTCAATATTTGTATTCGATGAGTGAATATTTGCATACAGTCATCTCAATTATTGTGTTTTATGTGGCGTTCGATTGGGCGCTCTCGGAGTAATTTTTTGCGAATCTGGATTTTTTTCTCAGATTTCTAATACAAGTACATTTGTGTTTAACAACTGGTGGAGTTTGTTTAGGTTTTCGTGAATTTTTTCTACAGCAAAGAAATCTATTTTAGTAGGTAAATTATTTATGTTGTATTTAGAAATCAATCGGGATGCAAATTTCGAATGTTTTAATATAAAATTTAACCAGTGAATGGAAAACGCTTTGAAAAGTGCCAAAGGCTACATAAATTCAAATCGCACAAATATTAACACAAATTTGAAGAAGGCCAATAGAAATCCATCACCCTTCAACCTGCTTTCAATATCCAGATCAGTGATGCCCCAGACTTATTTGCAGAAATGCTGCCAAGTTCATTTAACTGACTGTGCGCTGTTATGAAGTGAATTTATAAATAGAGATTTGCAACAGTGATGGGTGCAAAATTTGGACGTTTAAGTAAAATATTTTACAGGGTTTATTTCTTTATAATAAAGAAGTTTTCGAAAACTAGAAAATGCAGGGGAGCATTTATGTTCAAACAGACCTGTGATTCCAAGATATTGTTGCCGTGGAAATTGTTTGTATCTGCGCATTCGCATTGTACATTGAGAATGATCATTTTTGGATGTAGGTATCCCCCTTGAATGTTTTTGTTTTTGGATTTTAAATGCAAAAAAAAAATAGATAACAAATTCAGTCCCGTAGGTCTTACAATGCTGTTCGTTTTGACACAAATTCGACAATTCATTTGGTATTATAATAAAAAAGCGAGTCAAAGTAAATTAAGATTTAATAGTGGGCAAAAAAAGCATCTGAAATAGTAGGTACCTATGACTCATTATTCACATTGCAATGAATGACACTCTTTTAATTTAAACGTTTTAATGACATCTGTTGCCTGAAATATGAAACTATTCATTTTTTTCCAGTTTCGGCGTTTCTGCAACAGATGGCACAGTGCTCTATGCAAATGCAACAGAGCACATTAATTGTTTTTTACAGTTTCGCCTAATGCTTTCCCCTCGTTAAACAGTATAATATAATGCAATCTCTAAGTTTATTATTTACTTAACGACTAATTAATAAAATATTTACATACATACCTTTAGTCGTATTTTGTAGTGTTTACATGTTTCTGGTTTGCCAATCCTGTAGGTAAGGTTAGGTTATATTGGCTGCCAGCTAGGAAAGCCACCAAACTATTAGGTCCATTGTGATACAGTTGGGTGAAGAATTATAAATCCTAAAACAAAATTGAGCTGCCAATGAACGGAAGGAGACTTCTAACGTCGCTAAAATTTGCGAATCCTGTTACATTACGTTCATTACACACAGTAATATCCATCGCTTCTGCTATGACAAAGTATGCACTTTTTATTTTTATTAAAATAAAAGTGAAAAATACACTCGCAATTAACTACAAACTCCAAAGTATAAAATTTAAACGTTTTGCTTTGTTTATATGTTCCTGTTATAAGGTTACATAATTTTTTTTTTTTGTTTTATTACGATCACTTTTGTCCAATGTTGCATAATTCCAATATGTGTTAATATTTCTATAATATCACAAATTTAAAAATTTGTTTTGATTGATATTGATGATTCTTTATAGTCTTCGATTTTTTTAATAACAAGAAATGTGCATAAAATATGCACATATACATAATATGTGTATATGTAACTACTAAAAATACAAAAAAAAAATTAAAAGAAAACAAAATGTTTATTCTGTGGGCAATAAAACACTTAAATACTGTTGTTCGTGTTTAAAATACATACAATATATTGTTTCATAATGAATAAGAGCTGTTAAGATATTTCTGTTGTTGTTGTTGCAATTTATATATGTATAAATATATATACTTTATGTGTATGGTATAGATGAGAATGATGATTGAGTGAGCATGCAAAAATGGCTTTACGAATGTTCTACTCTACGGCAAATCCACAGGTTTCTTCCACGGCTTGCGTTAATTTGTCACAGAGCAGTTGGTAGTTTTCATAAGGCGGTAGATCAATGCGGTTAAAGCATGTGTGTGCTTTTGGTAAATTTTGCGTCGGTACATCAGCTGTCAAATGTATTGTGAAAAGTCGAGGACCCACAGCTCCTGTAGAACCTTGCAGTGCCCGAAACCCTTGCAATGGTACACGTGAAGATCCGGTTACGAATTGCAAAAGACGAGCACGCATCTCTGACGAATACGATTCGACCACCTGAAATGATTAAACAAATGACATTTGTATTCCAAGTGTGTTTGTATGTGCGCATTTTCTATGTTATAGCATTAATAAAATAGGTATTCCCAATCCAATTGAATTTTCAACTCTGTTCTGTTCGAGCATTCTTTTACTTAACAATCGCCAATCGTCCCACGAAAAATTCAGTTTATATGGGGATAAATTAACCGGGATAGGTATAACGCACTGACGGGCCACCTATTTAGTGTTTTCATGTTTCAACATGAATGAAGTTCCTTTGCCTGCATATGCAAAGGCGGCAAAGGAGCATTGAAAGACCGAATAATCTAAAGAAATGTAGACACTAGTAGGTTCTCCTGACTTCTTAGTGTCAGAACTCTTAGGGTCGTCAGCAGAATAGGCATCTCAAAACTAGTTGTGGTTCTGTATAATAGCTCGTCTCCATAAATGCTCTTGTATCGATCGACCTTTCTCCAAGACCTGTAGTAGTGTGAACATTTCGTCTAGGTAATGTTTCTGGTAATCCAGACCTTATTGTGTTATTTGTTCATTTGTATAGCATTAGGAAAAGTTCAGTGTTATTGCATTCAAAGAGCCGCTGGGCTTTTCTGTTCTGCTAGGTGTCACTAACTTATTCTTTTCTGTCCTGTCCTGTTTATGCTGTGTCTATGATATTTTTGCCTTTTGCGCCGATGATGCGGTATTCATTACTAAACAAACACACACATACACCTACTCTAGACGCACTTTTAACTTAATGTTTTCCGAAACCTACCACCTTCACTCGTAGACAACCGCAGAAAGGATAAATATTTGCACAAAATAGTGGGCACTTGTTGAAATAACGTAGAACTGCAAAGAAAAGTACTCACTTGCCAAAACCAGACCACCTGAGGCACCTCTGCAGTACAGTGTTTTAGGCGAGTATTCTTCTTCCAATCATTTACATCTATACTACTTATGCCGCCGATAACTAATTCCAGTTCACGTTCGTCAAACGGTCGTAACAATTGACTTGGAATCAGTTCACAAAAACCTGCAATATGAGGAGCGTCAAAAATGTAAGTCCACCACAAGCTCCCTTCTGTGACTCACCCTTTTGTAATGCTAGAAACTGTTGTTCGATGCCACGCATAAACCTATAATTTACATACAATTTCACGTATTCCCTCTTGTTCTCCTCGGTTACTGGTATACTCGCACCAGACGGCTTCAGCTCATGAACCTTCAGCACACCGAAACTATTGTTTTCCACACTAAACGTCGACTCAATAATTCCGTCAATGTTGTTTTCTCTGCAAGGCAATTGGAAATAGTTTAACAAAATGCAAACATTTGCGCTGTAAAAATGTCATATTACAGCATCCATGTGAGACTCCTGTGCAGGTCCGGATCAACACCTTCAATGTCGTTCAGGGTGATGGGCTTGTTCAGCAACTGCTTGTAGAAAGGTGTTGTGAAACCGCCATCCATACAGTGACCGTGGAAAACCGCAATTCCCAGAATGCGCCCAACAAAGTGAAAGTATGACAAGTGATCGGGATTCACACCTGCGTGTTAAGGAATAGGAAGTTTTGAATTCGCTGTCAGATGCTGGACTGCTGGACCGCTGAACTTACCTGAGTCTGGATTTATTTGCAGAGTATAGTGATCGTCACGACTATACTGAAACAGGCCATACTGCGGATTAAGCATCTCCCTCGACAGCAGATAGAGCCATTCGCGGGCCACACCACCATAGTCGAGACCTTCTTCGCCCTTGAATTTCACCATAAGTCTTTTTCGCATGTCCTTCGGTCGCATTTTCATAATCAGTCTGTAGCTCTCCTCAAAAATTTCTGTGCGCGTTATCTCAAGTCGACAGTGACCTGATTGCGGCTGCAGAGCTTGGAGTTCGTTTCGTAAAGCTCGTAGTTTGCCAACTAAATCGCGCCGATATTTTGGAAGAAGATCTGCGCCTTCCAAAAGACCTTGTGGCAAATCAGGCACTGTATGGTGATGTTGATGCAATCTTAATGGTTCCGGAGCGGATGCTGGTAGGTTTCGATGGTTTGAACTCGATGTGGAGGCATTAGATGCATTTGCTGGTGTGTTTGGTGTACCATTCGAATGGGCGTCCAGGGGACTATTGTTCGATGGTGGTGGTCCCTCCACTGAAACGAAAGTAGACTTTGTAGTTGAAGCGGCGCTCTGAAGTAAGAAGTAGGGCTTCATAAGGAGTTAATGGACATCCATTCTTTACTGAGAGGAGAACTTGGTGGAAATGGGTACTGGGTAGACAGGGTTTACAAAACTTCACCGCTGTCGGACATTTGTGCCGTTTTCCATTGGGCAAAAAAAAGCGTGCGGTAGAGTCCGGACTAGGGGAGCGAAAAAATCACTTCTGAAACCGTTCCATTGGCACAAAAAATACTCTTCTGGTGATTCTGAGGAGGCTTCTCGATTTGAAGTCAAGAAGCACTCACACAAGTGCAGTTGGTGTTTTTATACAACTCACAACTTTTGCAATATTCGGCAAATTCAGCAGAATACCCTGCCAAGGAAATGTCACAACTCTCAACTTAAAATAAATTTTCCACAATTGATTAATGGGCTAATATGGTTTTTAAAATCACTAAATTCATTTTGTTTGTTAATTAATGCGATCGAAAATTGTAACCTCAAAAGTTTGCACCGAAGTTTAACGACTTGTGTCTCACAGCTGATTGAAATGTCAAACGAAACCGAGTTGGTGGTCGGTGTGAATGCATTGACTAGTTTTCGACGGAAACACGGTTTTTGGTTCCGCGTGAAAAGGCTATTTATCAGATTTACAGGAATCAACACAGGAAGAAATTAAAACAAGCTATAAGCCAAAAAGGAAACGACCCCGCACTAGATATCAGGAAGGAAACACATTCAAAGGCAAATCGAGCTTGTGAAAGGCGTACGCAGAGTTTAAGCTGACATAAGACTTGTTGGCTCCTGTGCAGGAATTGGGCAGCTGCCGTGTTTTCACTGAGGCACTCGGGAAAACGAAACAAAAACGGTGAGAACCGTCCAGTCGTTACAGAAACTGAGTACTAGTTTCCAGTGCAGAAGCCCAGGGGTGACCGATAAAGTCTGAAACTTTTCTTATGGTAACAGTTCTGGGACGTACAATTGCGGAATCAGTGGAAGAAGCCTTGTACAAAATAAAAAAAAAAAAACCTTCCAATTCACCGGAAGATGTTTCAACTACATGAAAGCAAATCATCAATGCGCGACCAATAAATTTACCTTGATTCCTCGTCGGAGTTTCAAACTGATTTGATGTTCGTCGGATCATTTGCAGTATGTGGCCGTTGAGTCGCGGATCTGTGAACTGCGTTGTACGGTTGTTGTGATCAACAAAGTACACGCGCCCAGATGTCGTCTTCCTCTGTTCCCATCCGCTGGGCAGGGGCCCCAAGGCGTCAAGCGAGAAGTTTTGTGTGTCAAAGTCACGCGGAATTCTAGGGTCATGCCAAGTCGATACACCGGTCGGAATGTGATAGAAGTACACCTGACCCTGTTGAGTGGTGCGCATTTCATAGCCGGAAGGAAGATCCATAAAAGGTCGGGTGCTAATGTTATTACGCACGTGGGCACTTGGTCGAGTGCCCCGCGATCGTCGTCTGCCCGACTCCTCTATGCTTCTGGCCGATCTGCGAACTCGTTGCAGGCCTCCACTCCCACTCCCACTAACACTACCACCGCCGCTGCCAGTTTCTTCGGTACCATTTGTTGTAGTGCTAACATTTATGTTGACCGCTGGCGGCGATCTGGCGTCTTCAGCACTAGGCACCGCTTCATTGGTAATATCATTCGCAATCACAGAGGTGTTCTTGTTTGAACTTTGAGCATTGCCATTTGTAGGTGGTGTGTCGGTTTGCTGCTGTTGGTTCGTGCTGTTGGTGTTGACCACGTCTCTGCTGTTGGCATTTAATGTGGTTTGCGTTTGGTTGGCGTTGCCATTTGCCACGTTTTGCGAGTTTTGATTATGTCTTTGCGGAGAAGTCACGTTTGGCAAGATTATATGTCCGTGGATTGTGGACGTGGCAGAGTGCTTTTGCTTTTTGCCATTATGATTGTCGTTCTTTTCGGAACCTTCTTTCAGCGGGGAGAGCAACTGCACAATTACCTGTGAGCTTCTGGCCGTCGTCGGTGCTGATTCGTTGGCCGAACGAGATGTCGGTGTATTGCCAGTTGAGTTTGAAGAGCTCGGCGTACAGGAGCTGTTTGGCGATGCCAACTGGTTGAAAGTTAAGTCACTGCGCGGCGGACTGTCTGCAGGGTCTACGGAATTTGATTGGCTCTGAGAGTTGCTCTTGTTTGCTGTGAGTAGTTCGCCATTAGGTGTTTCCACATCAAAAAGTCGTGCAGGGCTGCAGTTTTCTTTACCAACTGGACTGGTTATTGTTTCGCCGCAATATCGATGTGGTTGCTGGTCGTTGCCAAGTGTTGCACGGCTGTTAAGTGGGTTGTTACTCGTCGACGATGGGCCCGACGACAGTATAACCTTGACGCTCTCTCCGTTAGAATTTATGTGCTGATGATGGTGAGCATGGTGATGCGGTGTCTGTTGGTGGTTACCATTTACCTGTGCACTTGCTGAATTTGTTGGACGATCCCATTGTGTCGACCGCGTTGTGTGATTGACATAATAGACTCGGCCGTTTGGTGTGCGTCGCTCCTCCCAAGCCTCTGGAAGGTTACTTTCAGATGAGTTATCATCCGATGGGCCGCGCACATCACCTCCTGGACCGACTATCGCAAGGGGATTGCCTCCGCATGGACCGTCCTTCGAAAGAAGAGCAATAATGATTTGACCACGCACCAGGTCATCGTCATCTGGTGATTGTTTACATAAATCCAAACGTTGGACTGCAAAATGAAAGAACAATAAAATTATTTACGAAATCAATGCGCAGCGAGTGGATAAATTTACACTTACATCCAGCTCCTTTGAGATTTTGTATTATCGGTGCAGGTATTCGGACACATCCCAGAAAACCGCCACCTTTTCGAATCTTACGATCGTTCCATACGCTAATTGTAATCACATCCCCTCTGCCGAGGAATAAATCGTAATGTGCATTCCATTTTGGATCCAGCGAGGATTTACTAATATCGGTTGTGTAATCCTGACTTGTGCCATCAACAGTAACTCTAGCAAATGGATCGGGTAGTCCTAGAAGAGGGTATATAACTTGTTATCCATTTTGTACACATTGAAACCTTGACAGTTTTAGTTTTACAATAAATGATTCAAAGAGGGTGCCGCCGCAGCGAGGACCGAGGTCAGCGTTTTCTAATTGCACGTGCTGCGCTAATTAAACAGCTAATCGGAACACAAACGCGGAAGACGTGAATGTTTTGAGGTTGGGATTTTTTTTATAAGCTTTCTTTTGGGATTCAAATACTGGAGTTAACTTGTTAAATGATAAAGTCACTTTGCAAATACTCTATTTGTCCTACTCTAGATTCACAGGAGGATATAAAAGCTAGCCAGGTACTATTTGAAATCAGGCATCCGTAAAATTTAAGCAACACTTTTTAGAAGGAGCAAATTTCGTATTTAGACAAGTTCGTAAAGAAGTCCCTCAAATTGTCTTCAATAGTCCAATGCTCAAGTACGCTGTAGAAATATTTACGAGGATATTAAATCCATCACACGATCCTAGGCTGCTTGTATTTTTAGAAATAAAACAAAACGCCGACGAATAATACAAAACGCATGCTATTATAAAAGGGATCGCTCCATGGTTTAAACAGAATGAAAGTGATTTTATATCTTATTCAGTGTCATGATTGTTTCAGAGAATTTTTTTTTTTGACCGCAGACATGTAATGAACCAAAGAAAACCCGTTTCTAAGAACGCAGAACACATGTCGTCTCATAGACAGTCTAAAATGTATTATAACAACCAATTTGGTTAGGTAAGGTTAGGTGCGATCCTCAAGAGTGATGAGGGCGATTAACAAAACTGTCAACTGGATTAGGAGTGCCATCTCTCACATGCTCCTAATGATGGAGAGTGAGATCATCCCGTGAGCTCTACATGCACTACAAATCAACTTCACAGGATCAAACAGAGCTTGGAGAGAAGAATACACCAATACAGCCGGTATTCATGACTTGAAAATAACAACACTGCAGATGGCGAAAGTGGTTGTAAAGTTATTTAACTCCAACACAGGACCATGCCTGATGATTGGAGCTTTATTATCGTATAGAGATACCCTTATCTGCGAAAACTACAAATCTCGTATATGACTTATACGCCAGTAACCCAATTCATTACAGTTGTAGGCTACAATGGTTAACCAGAGACGGCCACGAGTTTCAACAAATTTCCTCTCTTTATCGCCGTTAAACTTACGACTTAGCCCATCGTGGCGGTATGTCATAAAGCTGTACATAGTTCCTTTTAGAACAAATTGTTGATTGCTTGAATGTGAATAACGTTGGAGTACAAACGAACTTTGACTTTTTAAATCACTTTCTTTGATGTTTCTAATCGCTTGCGCTTAAGTTTTAACATTCCTCTACGTTTACACATTCGTTTTGTACTTTAATGGATTAGAATGTTTTTCAAAGTCTAGATAGACGTAGTCATAACTTTTCTACGTAAATCTACTAATTAGTCACATCAATTAAAGATACTGGCCTGTTATTTGCAGTTTTTAGTCATCAATAGCGATAGCAGACTTTTGAAAACAGTGTACCTAGTTTCCCTATAAACTTTGCATTTAGTTGGGACGAGTTGCTTCGATGTTATTTTGTCAAATACCAACAGACTGTCTGTTTGGGAATCAGGAGATTTCGGTCATGCAAGACTAGTGCATTTTGAAACAGAGGAAGGTCGCGTGAATCTCACAACCTAGATCTTTGTTCCGAGCTTTAATATTCAAATTCTGAATGTGCCCAAACTATGTAACTGGGATTTCAGATTTCACTCGCATTTAGTTCCCTCTAGCTTGCAACTATTCAGTATGATTGCCTTATTCGTTTTGTTATGTGCTTTGTGTAAGCTCGTTACAGTGCGATTCTATGGCTTACAACAATCATGACATTCGCAGGCGATTGTCACGTCTCACGTACTGGAAAGTATCTCTTGTAGGTGCACTCTTTTTTCATTCAACAGACCTAATAAACTAGTTAATTTCGTTATTAACGTTCACTTTACGTTTTTTTGGCCAACAAATCAGTTTGACAATGACCTTAGCAACGCTTTTATCTGCACTAAAATGAGTTAATATGTTTGGCCTTAAAATGGTCTAATTAAATTTTGTATTATTGACCTTTGGAATAATGTTGCACCATTCTAACCGACCAAACTTAATTACATATGGCTTCATTGCAAAGTGATACACTATTTTCTTCGAACATTAGTTTATATTTTTATTTTGCTAGGTACAAGACTATTTCTCAATTAGCCACCTTCATACCAAGCCCTGGTATACAGGCTGGGCCAAGTCATTGCTTAGAATTTGTAAGGGCTTCTGTCAAATTAGATGCCCTACTCAATAGTTTAGAAAGGCCCCCAAACTTTTTTCCTTTTTTTTATACTTACGAAATAAATCTTTCCGAGCCAAGTTTCTCGCACACAAAACTAGAAAGACAATAAAAAAAAAGTCAATGAAGCAATTAGCCTTCAATAACACGATTCTGCATTCAATTTTAAAATCTACACATTACAACACTTATTGCTAAAGTTTCTCTAGCACGCACACTACATATTGTAGGAGTACACTTTACTTACTTGTTATCCGAATTTTGTGTGTCCCATTTTTCCGCGGATTATCTAATTTATTCATAACTAAGAAATCGAGATATTTTTTTCGTGTGCAAATTGTGCAGAGCGGTAACTGATAAACCACATTAAAGCCCTAGAAAATCTTTGCCAGACATTTATAATTATCGCACTTCACTCTTCACTGCAAAAGTGCATTTAAAGTTATTATCTAAATAGAGTTATATTATTTTTAACAGTAGGCTCCAGCGTAAACTTCAATAGATGTATTTAATTTTATATGAACCACGAGCGACCACATAATTCCCGAACGGATATTATTTATATAAAATTTTCTGTGTATGTTGCAGGTAACCCCTCTAAAATCACAGATATCGAAATTTACAAAATTTTTTGATTTTCTTAAGCGTGTGCCTGTAGTGGGCGTTCGTATTGGATAATTGCACGAAATTTTATTGATATGCTATTTTAACAGAAAGTTATTGAATATTTATATGCGAAATTGATCCGAATAAGTTTACATTTTTAATTATTTTCACGAACATCATGGCTATTAACAAAGAAGATATACACTTTAGAAGTAATGCCCATCCCAGAGATAACGAAAATTAGATTGGAAAATAATATAATATGTCATTGTCGGCATTTGTTTTTTGTTTTTAGTGGTGTTAAGTCATAGACAGAACGACTAGCTGTGCCTTTAATTAAAGCCATGTATGAAAGATAAGGATAGATGTTTGAATTGAGGGATAAAACACGTTCATAGGTCGCATGATTTTCATGCTTGTGTGTGTAGTAATAGTGGGAGCGTTCAATAGAAGTAATCGTCTTCTTCTAGTGAGAAAATCCGCTATGACGATTTTTGATTCATACTGTTGTGGTATTCGATTGGGCGCTCACAGAGCACTTTTTTTGCTCTCAGAGCAATTTTTATGTTCGTTTGGTACAGGAAAAAGCAATCTTTTTCTCCAGCAAAGAAAGGCATTGCATCGGGTGAATCTATTTTTGTAAATTATTTATGTATAAATATTTAGAAATCAATCGGGACAGATATTTCTAATATTTTAAATAAAAATTTAGGCAGTGAATGGAAATCGCTTAGAAAAGTGTCGAAGGCTACACATATTCAAATCACACAAATATCAACATAAAAAAGAGCAAGCGAATACCACATGAGTTTCTACGAATTCGACGGGTGTTAAACCATCGAGCACGAGCATTTTTGCACGAGACGGAATAGAGAGATCCATTTATTCGTAGTCAATGCTATTATAGGCGTTATAATGAGATCACAAATCAGACACAGACAAATTTCATGGCTTTTCTACCCATAATTGTGGATACGCAAAACGGAAATAAACACAAACATGTTCCACCAACATTTCTGCAATTACTCGAAAACATTTCTATTTCTGATTTAATTATGTGAAATGAGAGTGGTAATTAGGGTCAGTATATTAAACCAACAATTCATCAATCAGTTTACGAAATAAATAAATAATTGTCCGTTCATTACTTCCGGAAGCCATATTGTTTTATAAAAAGGCGGAATTTCGCTATCGCTATAAAAATATCAACATGCGGAGCTTTCCTATAACTCTTACTACATAAACAAGATTGCCGACCTAAATACTTGTCACGCTTTTTGCGTGTTAGGTAATGCTGTCCCCTTCAGTCACACGGCTATTTGGTATTTAGTATCTCTTTAATTTTCCGTGTTAGGAATGTGTGACCGTGTAAATGCAGCATTAAGACGCCACAAGCTACAAGACCCCGAGCCAAGGATAATGGAATACGGAGATATATAACTTTCCAGTGGAGCCCTACAAGATGCTTTCCAGAAAAATGCATAAAGTCACACACACCTGCTCATTTCTATTATAGGATATGTGAGTTCATGAATTAGACTTTGATGCAAGAATTCGGTAATCTCTACTGTACATTTCACTTTTTTTCTTAGTTTAATTAAAACCTTCACAAAAACCAAACAAATTCAATACGAAACACAAAACAATTAAGCACCGCAAGATGATTCGCGGTCGGCCATTAGCAACATGCTTTTTTTGTTGGTCACACGTATTCACAGACGGGGGTTGAAATTACAAAAACAACAATGTAAACAAATGGGTTTTGGGGGGATAGACGTACGAAAGATAACCATCTCTTTTATTCATTCATCTCTGTTATAGGATATGTGAGTTCATGAATTAGACTTTGATGCTGCATTTACACAATCCTATCACGCAAAATTAAAGGGATGCTAAATACTAAATAGCCGTGTGACCGAAAGGGAGAAAATTACCTAACACGCAAAAAAACGTGACACGTATTTAGGTCGGCCATCTTGTTTGCGTGATAGGAATTATAGGAAAGCTCTGCATGTTGATATTTTTATAGTGATGAGATAAAAAAAAATTCCGCGTTCCTATAAAACAATATGGCTTCCGGAAATGATGAACGGACAATTATTTATTTTTTTCGTGTAACTGATTGATGAATTGTTGGTTTATTTTACTGAAACTAATAACCAATCTCATTTCACATGTTCCAAATCAGAAATATTAATGTTTTTTATAAGCAATTGCAGAAATGTTGGTGAGCGGAACCTGTGTCTATTTCCGTTTTACGTATCTATAATTATGGGTAGAGAATCCATGACACCGTAGGCGTCTGATTCGTGATGTCATTCTTACGCCTTTTATAGTATTGACTACGGATAAACGGATCTCTCTTTTCAATTTTGTTGCAAAATTGCGCGTGCGCGATGGTGTAAATGCGGTTTAAGTGTCTAATTGGGGATCTCATTCGTACGACTTTATTAGCATTGACTGCGGATAAACGGATCTCTCTGTCCCGTCTCGTGCAAAAATGCACGTGCGCGATGGTGTAAATGCAGTTTAATTAGTAATGTGAAAATGTTTACAAATAAATTTTCCAGCATATTTCGTAGTGTTCTTTGGACTTCTGAAATCTATCCGAAAAATCGTGCAACGCATCGGTAAGGTACCGGCTGAACTGCAACGCAAGAGGTTTTCCTTTCTCATTTTCGAAAAAGAGAGATACTGGATCGCGAGCGCGACTACCAACGAAACGATAAAGAATGGGGAAAAATTGTTTCTCAACCTCAAAGTATACGCTACGCTATCAGCTGATAGGAATGATGGATCTCAAAATAATAGAGAAATTTGCATAAATGCATGCTCCCCCCACTCCACAGTGCCAACATTCAAAATTGCTAAAAGCTAAAAAAACAGATCACAAAGTACGACTTTTTATTAATTCCATATAATTTAGATTTTTGTTCTGCTAACTTTATTAGTTAATGTCTTGCAAAAGGCGATACATTTTTTCAACGTTTAACAAAAGAAAACAGCTATTAACAATTAAGAACAAACAGTAGTTATTAATTAATAAGGATACTCTGTCGTGTGTGGTTTTTTCTAGTAGGTAGGTAATGAGCAGTGTGAGTGAGCTATGTTGCATACTGTCTGCTCATGTTGGTCAAAATAGTCTCTTACATTCCGTTTTCCTGCGTGGATTACAAAGTATAGCGTTTGTGTGTCCTCGCTAGTATATCCGTCAACGTTAGCTGTTGTTATGCACTTATTGCCATGCAGACAGCACCTATTAAGTTAGCATTTGGAATATAGACGATGAGGATCATAAAAGGTATACATAGTAGCGTACTGTGTAACCATACATGCATTTCGAGACTGAAAGTACACAAACGAATTTAAATGAAAATAAACGGAAAACATGTTAAAATTTCATTTTCTATTAGGGCTTTGCATAAATAACATTTTGTGTGATTAAAGTGTTTGCTTTGCAATGTATCTGGTTCT
The DNA here is from genome assembly GCA_949126925.1 of Cheilosia vernalis. Taxonomy (NCBI): domain Eukaryota; kingdom Metazoa; phylum Arthropoda; class Insecta; order Diptera; family Syrphidae; genus Cheilosia; species Cheilosia vernalis. Next base: position 18,980,036 of record OX421362.1, on the reverse strand, counting down.
GGTAACCAGAATCTAATGTAATCTGTACTAATCATTCGGGCATTTGCATTTTGAACTCTTAATATTAACATGTAATAAATATTCAACACACTTACTATAAATAATTCGATTCACATTGGATTTACTTATTACTCGGCCGCGCTGATGGCGGCGGTGGACCTGCATTTCGGCTTGGAATCGGAGGCGGTGGTCCCCCACGGCTCGGTAACGGTGGCAATGCCCGCATCGTTTTCTTTGGACTCATGTCCAGACTGGGCGGTGTCGTGGCTGATGGCGGAAACGGCTCCATGTCTTTGAAGCTTTCTGGACACACTGGCGGCGTAAAATGTGGCATTGGGACAGAGTACTCCGCATCGTCCTTGATTTCTTCATAGATTTCATTCGGATCGTCGACATCATCTGGCTTTGGAGGCTGTTGAGTAGGTGAAGTTTTACTCTCATGTTGAAGAGGTGCAAGTGGAGGTGGTGGATGGTTGGGAGACTGCTTAGTTAAGCCAATATCACGGGAATCGTCGCTAACAGGCGTCGGAAAGACGGGCTTGGCCGGACGAAGCGGCGGTGGCAGCACGGTGTGTTGCTGTAGCATTTGCGGGCTTATACTGATCACACCAGCGTGGGGCAAATGGTGCGGCGAATTTTTGGGTGAGTTTTTCGGAGACAAGGGCAAGGGAGGCCGATTGGGTGGTCGTGCTGGCAGCTGTTTTGGTCGCTGCGGTATCTCAGGGACGTAGTTAGCTTCACTTTGCTCGATCATTGGATTCGCGCAGAGAGGTATTGTATTTGAAGTGCATAGAGCAATCTCTTCGTCTACAAGATGAATCCAGTTCGCTGATTTTAGTTCGAAGTTCAGGTCCAAATTGCATATGGTAGCGCTACGTTGAGCGACTGCATTTAGTGCAGCCTCGCCTTCTCGGAATGTCACCCACATTGTGTCCTCTACGTAGCGCACTAAGGTAACTTCGCCTATTTTTGATAAATACTGAATTAATATGTTCATAACGTTCTCGTCGTAGATTGTCGTCTCTTCCTCGAGCGAGTCTTTGTTTGTCGAATTGACATGGATGATGATTGTAGAGTCCGGTGGACCCAGGTCCGTAATAACCTGCTGAAACACCTGCTTCCTTCTCGGTGCATCGATCACGACAACCTCCGAGTCAATTACAGCCAATACTGGTCGATGATCACTTTGCTTTAGCTCTGTGCGACCATAGTAGACGAGCTTGCCCGGATTCCAATCGGGGCTAAGATCAGACTCTGCTAACGCCTTTCTCCGACGCCAGAGCACTCGATCAGTCCAAGCAGGAGCTCGCAATTTTTCGCTTGTATCGTATTCGTCACTGAACACATCGTATTTGTATGTTGGGTCGAAGCGCACCTCTCCCTCTAAGAAGTCGTTAAATACATTTCCCGCCTCTTGTTCTTTTCGCAACTGATCGTTCTCCAGCGCCAGATCCAAGTCTCCATTTTTAATCGCCTCCTTCAGCTCATCCTTGTCCATGTCTATGCGATAGTTGAAGTCACCGCACCAAAACACAAAGTCATGCGACTTTAGGGTTCGGCCCATGGGAAAGGCCAATTTGCGAGTCACCTCAGCATAGTCTGCATTGCGTTCGTTCACTTGAGACTGACCAGCAGCAAAGTGGGCACACACAAAGCATATAGATGTTCCATGCAGCACAAAACGAATAGCACAAGCGCCCTTATTGCCAGTTGCTCCTCCCAGGCCAGTTTTCACACAATCAATGGCTAAGTCGCGTATGTAAGGTGCTTGCTCGGGGCGAATAAAAATATACAAACAGACGCCAACCAACTGTTGGTAGGTCAGCAGAACGTAGCTATTCTCACGGGAAATTGACTTTTGCAGCTCCTCTGCCCACATCTTGGCGTTGTCCGAACTGGCCGCTACGATGTTGCTAGCATTCAAATCGACTATTTCCTGGAAACCTATAGCGTAGATGTCCACGGGTTGCGCAGCAATTTCTGGCGGATTCACAACATTAACCAGGTCACTCGGGTCAGTCTGGATATACGAGTCCAGCAGCCACTCTCTGAGCACATTTTTCATGTCAACAGTGCGAAAATGTTTGCCTCCGTTCACGTTGTACGTGCCGACAGCTACACGCACCGTTTTCGGACTGACATACTCGTTATACCGCTTGCACATCTCTCTCAAGACAGTTGTCGGGGCATGCAGCATATTCGAGGGCAGCAGTATTCTAGCACGATCAGCCAACTCTGAGCTAAGTGTTGATCCTAAAAGGAGCACGTCGATCGCCTCTTGTTTGGAATTGTCTAATAAATTATTCTGGATTGTTCGTGCAGCCGAGCGAGCTCCATCAATCAGCTTCGATCCACCTTGTATAGCTCCGGTTCCGGCATAGATCTTGCTCACTTCGTTGCCATTGTTCACCCACATCTGGCGGAAGATCTCCTCGAAGCGAGATATATTTTGCTTCTTTTCCCCGAGCTTCATCATTTCAATTTGGGCGTTTAACATCTCCAAGCCCAAAAATGTCTGCACGCAGTTGGTTCGATCGAGGCAATCCAGACAGTTTGTTCGGATAACTCCAATCTGCTCGCGCACAACACCAGAATTACTGGCATAAAGCAGACCAAAGTTCACTCCGTACGAGTCAATGCGAGCCTTGAGCTTTGACAAAGCCGAGAAGTTACTGCCACGACATTCCTGATGGTAATCGAAGATTATATGGGGAACCTCTTTGTGAACCGACATATTATGATGCCGCTGGAACTCATTGCTGAGCATCGCTTCGCCTTCTTTGCTGCCAATCTGGCTGGTACCCAGGAGATTGACAATCATCTGCAACCCATACCTCTCTTTCATGATTTGCATGTGTCGATCAAAAGCTGATGCCGACGCCTCAAAACCGCGCGACAGTTTCACCTTATGAGAGCCAACTTGCACTCCTGGTTGCTCCCAAAAAAGTGGAACCGATCCTCTTGTCTGGACGTAGCTAGTAACATCGTTGTCCACATAAATCACTTGTTCTGTTTCCACGAAATTTGCAACATGGCCTTCGTCGTTGGTGCCGCGTGTATTGAAACGTGTACCAGCACGTTCGCAGCTCAAACGAGATATGATCGCAGCCTTTGCCTGCTTTGCCCCAATGTACACAGTGCGAATTTCCACAGAGCCGCACATGATTTTAAGCAACCAAGCCGAACAATCGATTCCGTAGCGCAGCATATGGATGTGCATCATGCGATTCCAAAAGAATCGGTTATCAGTGTCACCGGTCTGCTGTCGTCTCTGAGCGCACAACGTTATATCGAATTTGGTAGTGGCACTAGGCTGTTTGCTGGCAGCCTGGGAATGTGAAAAATAGAATACACCCGAATTTAGCAGCTTCCGCACTTCGCTTATCTTGTCCTCATTTGGTACTTGGGTTTGCAGTGAAACAAATTGCGTTTGCGTGATGCGGAACACCTCAATATCGCCAATTTTCCCAGTGGACACACAGCCAGTTAAGAGCACCAAAAAGAGGACGGTGCTTTCACCGGCGTTCAACTGAAGAACACCCAGGCAACCGTACGCATCGCACACTTTTGTATATTGCTTGCGAACCACTTCACATTCCTGGGAAGTCAGCTGGGCCACAGCATGCGATTCAAAGAGAATGCTGTCCGGTTTGTTACGGTGCTCTAACAACACACTGTGGGGAGTGGCCGGAATCGACTTCTCCCAGACTCGAAACACTTTTGACATAGCCATTGTTCTGCTTTTGAAAGTAATGCTATAAGTGCTAACGCCGGTCTAAACGCGTTGTTCTCTGAGATGCATGCGATCCACTTCTCCCTTATGTCGTTAATGTTTCATCTGAAAATGAGATTAAAAATGTTTACTTTTAACAATTTTTGTCATCCAAAGAGGGACATTTAGAAAATCATAAGATTGGCAATATGAATCCGTAAAATATTATACGGTAGTAGAGTTTTCTTTTTGTATTTATGTACCTATACAGCTACTCTAAGAACAAACCACATGCCAACTAGAGTTATGACCTAAGATATCTGCCGAGAAGATTATTTAGTAATTATGTTTGATGATTCAGCGCAACAGGACCCGCCTCTTCTATTGCAGGCATTCGGGTGCGTGAGTTTCATGAACTGACCCTGACCTTCAATGTTATGACGAATTTAGAAGATTTTCCAGGACATTTATGCTCTTGGAGTAAAACTTTTAAGATTGCGCCCCAAGTCTTGAAAATTGTGTTGGCTGTACCTAATGTTCGTTAAACATATTATTTGGAATGATAAATTTTTAAACCACATTATTTGCCAGTGTCTAGATATGACGTTTCTGATATGCCATCTTTTGACAAGAAACAATTTTTTCTCATTTAATGAAACAATTATTCAGAATGCATTTTTATTTTCACGTAGCTGGGCTATAGTGGACCATCTTTCGGGCGATATTATGTTGCATGTGTCAAGTGTGGTGAGTTCTTCAGCCCAATAATTCCTTGGAGTCGGGGTAATAAGTAACATGTGATTTACAAGAGACCTTATACGAAAATGTATAGTAGTGAATTTTGTTAAACAAATTTCCGATTCTAATTGAAAAATACCATAAAGCCGTTTTCTTTAGGTACATTATTGCGTACTACCTTCAGACCCATTTGAGTACCAATTTTTACCGCAATGAGAACTTTGCCTAACGACAGGGGGGGGGAACGCTGCTTATAGGTTTCCAAGTGCACGTGGTGAGTATTCATTTCATCAGATATACCTATATAATCGAACCTAAACTAGTCATAGGCATAACATTATCGATTTATGCTATCGAGATAAGAAAAAATGATACGAGAATGTTGTTAAACAGAGTAAGGACTAAGACTGGATCGCGGTGGCTCCCTTATGGTGTTGAGCGATATATAAGCGTCCTCGTTATTTATCCTAACCTAACTACCATACTATTAGGAACAATAATTGTCCAACTTCAACAAAAATTCATGGTAAGTAACCGTTACATTTGTCATATATACAGCTGAATTCTTCAACTTAACCTAAATACAATACACACGAAGAACAACTCTAAAAATGAAAATGTAACAAAAGTTATCATACACTTTAAATCAGCATTTATCTGTTTACTCGACGGAATCACCGAGACAAAATCTCGATAAAAAAACGTATTAATGGATAGGGGGATGCTTATATGATTAGTTTTCCAGAAAGCATAAGCATTTAGAATCAGATAAGGTAAAGTGGCTTATAGAACATTAAGTGCAAACTGCAAGCATGTACACTGTTAATTGAAATTATTTTAATAGCTGCTTTATTCCCAGCCCATCTGCACTTACCTACTCAAGTGTAGTAGTTCCAGTGTAGTGCCTAATATGTAATTCGATTTATAATCATTTGCACTCGCATTTGCATTCCCGATTAGGGGCGGTACTACCACAAATTGATATCTTTGCAGTACGCAATATTGATATAAATAGGTATTATGGAAGATTGTGTTTCTATATGTTGGATTGAATGCCGAGATCTACCCTGTTATATAACAACTTTGTTTACATGGAGTTTGCAGTTGGATTTTAGAACTACGATTGCACCATAAACGTACTTAACTACAGTTCGTTCATTCGTATATCAGTTCTCGGTTTATACAACCCATCAATTGCATCTCACAAACACCGCTTCAGAAAACAAGTTGATAATTGATTTGAAAAATTATAGATTTTTCCGTTTGGGACAAACACGTAGCAATTACGCCTGGAAAAAAATTGCGACTACATTTTGGATATAACTAACCTCTACTCTTCAAATATTCATTTAAATACTGAAATTACTCGCATTTTGGAAAATCGAATGTTCCGTTAACATCGCAAAATTCTTCAACTAATAGCTAATAGGTCCACCACCACCCAACTGGAACCATGGTTAGTGTTTGACTACAAAGATGATTATAGTACTTTCAAATAAAATATCATCACACAACGACCAGCATTATTATAGGAGTAGTTGCGAAAACAGTCATAAATATCGTCATACCTTCTATATTTTTTAAAGTTTTTCAATTTGAGGCGTATGAAAAATCAATACCGCAAAGTACACAATTTTCGTAATGCATAATGTAGATATCGTTGAACATTGATGAAATAAAAGAAAATAATATTTGGTATTTGAAAAGATTTATCACAATTTTCAAGATGACAACTAATTCTTCTTTAAGAATATTTATTTGTTTGGCTTTGAGTTTGAATGTAACAAAACTTACTCGAAAAAATTTATTTCTAATAACAAGTCTTTACCAATGAACTAAAGCAACTTTCTGAGAGATACAAGAAGAAGTAGTACATAAAACCAAATGTCAAAAATGTGTTTGGAAATGGAAGGGGACTTCGTTCGATTCTTTTTGTTTTAATTTCTCGTTCAGGCGTCGAGGCTAGTTTTGATTAGTTTTTTTTTTTCGCTAGGTAAGCATCGCTTACGCTTGCTGAACCTAAACCAGAGATGAATGAATAAAAGAGATGGTTATCTTTCGTACGTCTATCCCCCCAAAACCCATTTGTTTACATTGTTGTTTTTGTAATTTCAACCCCCGTCTGTGAATACGTGTGACGAACAAAAAAGCATGTTGCTAATGACCGACCGCGAATCATCTTGCTTCAGAGCAGTTTTGCGAATCTAGATATTTTCTCAGATTTACCAATACAAGTGCGTTTGAGTTTGACAACTTATGGAGTTTGTTTACATTTTTAGTGAATTTTTTCTGCAGCAAAGAAAAGCATTGCATCGGGTGAATCTATTTTTGTAAATTATTTATGTATAAATACCTATTGAGAAATCAATCGGAACAGATATTTCTAATGTTTTAATAAAAAATTTAACCAGTGAATGGAAATCGCTTAGAAAAGAAGCCCAATCGAAAACAACATAAGTTTTTCTTAAATGGAGTTTGACATCTAGCGGGCAGTGGAACACGGGTAATAGGCCTGTGTTTCTGAGCTTCGATCTCAGCAAAGTAAAGTAAATTAGTGAAGTAGGATTTTCAGCACGTTAATTACAACACTACGCTATACTTGACACCAGAGACAATACTGAGACCCCCAACTCCGGCCGATTTTCCGTTACTTGCCTACAAGCTGTATTACCATGGGGTGGCAACTGTAAGGTGCATTAGTATTGCTACATAGAAAATCTCATTGACAAATGTCACGAAACTTCAAAAATTTCGTTTCACCAATACTCTGGCACCTTACAGAAGCCACTTCCGCTGTGGGCAAAGTTGCTTTCCACCCGCTTCCGCTGTGGGCAAAGTTGCTGGCTGCGTTCATCAAATTTTGTCCGTTAAATTTGAAAATAATTATTACAACTAAATTTTGTGTGGACAGTGATCAATTTTCAAAAATAATTGCATATTTATTTGACACAAGAGAAAGATGAACAGTTCTGAAGAATAATAAACAAATAAAAACATTTTTAGCGAACATTCGTGAGGCAGTTAACATAGATCGAGTAGAATATGCTTACCACATAATGTCGCTTAGTATACTTCTGAAGTTTAGTTATAATTTATAAATACAAAGATTTATGTCGTTGCTGTTATTAAGTATAAATTATGAGTTTCTCCGTTAGTTTAAATTTAAATTATTAAAAATAGAGCATACGTATTTGTATTGGTTTTATTTTTACATGTCTCGTATTTCAAAGAATACATTAATATATTTATAGGTCGTATCTTTTGATATTATAATGGAACAATAAACGTGAATGAGTACTTTAGTTGAACAGAAATACCTACAGAATGTTATGAAACAACTAATATGAAAATTGATAAAAATGTACTGAGATAAGAATGTAAGGCTTGTTTTTTTGAGCTTCGAACTCAGCAAAGCAAAGTAAAGTAGGATTTTCAGCACGCTAATTACAACAATTACGATATACTTGACACTTCGAGACTCGCAATAGTTGTTGTAATTGCGTGCTGAAAATCGTACTTTACTTTGCTTTGCTGAGATCGAAGCTCAAAAAAACACGGCTATACTTATTCACCAAATTTAAAAAAAAAGCTGTACTTCTGAACACAGTCACGATTGTCACAGCCCACCACGGTTGAAACTGACACTGACGCAACAGATTCACCACTGTTGTCAAGCTCAATTGACTTGACACATGCCTTATTTGTTTTAGTTTTGTTTTAGTATTCGATTTCGTGCATTAATTAAAAGTTTGTGTAATGGTTTTAAGTACTGAAGCTCAAGTTGACCGATCCTTGTGCAGCAAAAGAACAAAAAATGCGATACATCTGAGATTTGGAAAAAATCTTCCAAGTTCTCGCACACCGTGCGAAAAAAAAATTATTTTATCGAAAATTGCAAGCATTTTACTATAACTTGGTTCTAGGAGTAGAAACGTCTACTGGGAAAAGCTAATAGAAATAGCATCTACAAGTCCGCCTGGCAGCAGTCAAATCCTGCTCTACGCCTCAACGTTGTTTATATAAAATCAATGAAACAATTTTTAAAGAACCATCACCGACGATGGCGATGATGAAAGAGTGTCGGTCAGCTTTGCTTGCCAAAGATGCCAAAAGCCACTCATCCTGGATGGGAATTTGGGCAGTATTAATGAGCACGCCATGGCAGAATTATCACGTAAGTACTTTAATGAGTTTTAGCCAAATGACATTTCACAATAAAATGCTTTAATTTAGTGCCAATTTATCAACAAATATGGATGAAATCGATCCTAACGAAAGTGGTTTTGATTATCTTGTGTGCCACCTTTCCATCTGACGGACTCGATAAATGGAACTGACGTCACCCCTGTTTCCGATGGAAAAGAAATAAAAAAGCTGAGCACTGAGTTTCTAGCAAAGGCGCAGCTCTTTAATGCTTTGTCATCTAACTCTGAGTTCGATTATCCATTGTGCAATGAGTGCACCGACTCAATGCTGGAACTATTCGAACGTGAGTTCAAGATCGCCGAAGATGAATGGCGCTATTATAAGAGCAATTTAGTGCCAATTTATTCAACAAATATGGATGAAATCGATCCTTACGAAAGTGGTTTTGATCGAAGTTCGATGCGGCAATGGTTGCCTTCCTAGAGCGCCTCATACAGTTCCAGCAAGAGGTGGAAAACCGAGACAAATGGAGAAGGGAAAGATCATTGACCATTCAACGGGAATCTCGTACTCAATCAAGTAAGTGTTATGCACCTGTGGTTTTGAATATGCAGTAAATAAAAAATGTCTATTTCCAGAATACAATTTAACTCGGAGGAGCTTATACTCACTAAATTAAATTTCGCCTGGCATGGGTCTCATCTCAATTTACGACACAATGATTACCAGATTTGTACATAGGATCATTTTATTCGGTTTAACTAACCTATTTTGTGTATTATACGTTTATTTATAGTAAATAATAAAGATTTGTTAATTCTATATAGATGAAATGGATGGTCTTTCTTTTTTGGATGTCGATGGCTCTTCATTGGGTTCATCCAGTTTGCCGTATGTGTAAGCCTTAAGTCATTTCTTTCCGTTAATATCGTTATCTCTTGCCACTGAGGTCACGACAAGCTTCATGGTTTGTAGTCTTTCGATTTGGTCACCGATTGCACGAAGCATGGATTTAAATCCTCCTTTGCCACCGAGCATTTGGAGGTGTATATGACCGGCTGCTTTGTTGTGGATTGTTGTTCGGGGCTGTTTTTCCATTTGGTAGCAAGAAGGACTCTCTACTTCTAAGTTTTGCAGCAAGGAACGCTTTAGAAAAACTTAAAAAGTCGAAGAAAACACACATATAGTCGCTTCGCAAATTTGCTGCAGGATTTATTGATTGTTAGTAGTATACAAGACAGTATTTGCCTGCAACCCAAATAAATAAAATTTACAATAACTCTGGAGTGTCTCTTTGCTATGGCTGCTTACTCTTTTGGCTTCCTTGTGATAGTGTGGATACCTGAAATGAAAAAAAATTAATAATACCTTTGAACTTTCTGGGGTATCTGTTTGCTGTGGCTGCTTACTCTTTTGTTCCAATTTTTTGGATTCTGATTTTCTGGTACAACTGTTTACAACTAACATTTTCAGTCCAGACAGAATCTGATAGAGATCAAAGAACAAGATCAATGTATTCGAATCAAGAAATGCCGGTTGCCATGAAGTAGGAATCTGTAATTGTAAATATTTTTTTATTTAAAATTACAAAGAGTAAATGGTTCGCTACTTACTTGGACACTGTTCATATCGTCCGAAGACTCATCGGTGGAGCCGCCAATAAATATGTGATATAAAACTGAAATAAACAACAAGAAATTTAATAGTCGAACTGCTTACAACTATCATTTCCAATCAACATACACTTGATGTGATTCATCCAATTCAATTTCAATTTCTTGCTATTGTCTCTTGCTTTACTAGCAGCGAACAAGACAACAGAAAAATGTCGTACAACTGTTGGTCGCGAAAGGATGTGTCGATTTTGCGATTCTTCGAGAAACACAAATTCACATCTGCCTCTTCGACGAGTTCATTTCACACACCAATTGCCATAGAATTTGCACACCTTGTACATGTACTCAGCCGAGCCTTGCTGAAAGCATAAAGCCATTCAAACGAAAAGCCAATTTGACAATCTATAAACAAACCTGCAGAAACTTCTTTACATCTTCGAGAATATTGTGAAATATTTTATCGTTCTTGTACGTGTTGAACCATCCGTATGTTGTTATTTTTATAATAATTTAGACGAATCTGTTTAAGGTTGATGTCATGATTCTCCCAGTCTACCTTGGCTTTGGTTCACATCTCGTGCTCGAGTAGTTCGATAGTTTGCCGGCTCATTGCCTCCTGGCGTGCGAAACTTTCCTCTTGCCTAGTGTTAAAGGTTCAGAAATCAATGTGCACAACTTTTACTATATATGTACTTACATTTTGAGATTGTCCTCCTGGTCACGTTGCTGCTGCGACAATAATTGATCTTCATAGCGGCCGGTGCCTTGCCAATTGGACACGATGCTGCTGTTGCTTGGTATCTTTCTAGAAGTGGATACAAAATGGTTATCAATTCGTCGTCAGGTTCATGTAAATTAACTTACAATCACGGTCTTCCTACGCTTTTTGTTATCGATAGGTACGCTTTTGTTCAACGTTCGCCTGTTCAGTTTGTGATTCGTATTCCATGAAATTGGCCATAAACTCTTGTTGGCGTGTATTCTCCTGCAGCTTGGACAAATCTATAAGACATATAATGTATTTATTTATTAATTTAAACACTAAAAATACGCAAAAACTTACATTTCTTTCAATTTGTTGCAGGAAAAATAAAATTGTGTTTACATATTTTGACATTTGTCAATCGACTTCTGTCAAAAGAAAACTCACCACATTTTTTTTGGTTCGCTTTTTTTTTTGTTGCTCACACGGATTCTAAATTCAAATAACACCGATAGGAAAACAAAATGGCGAATTTGAAAAAAAATCGAGGGGGCCAGCGGCAAGAGGATTGCCAGTTGGTGGTCTCAGTATGGTTTGTCTATGCTTGACACTTCGAGACTCGCAATAGTTGTTAAAATTATGTGCTGAAAATCCAACTTTATTTTGCTGTGCTGAGATTGGAGCTCAAAAAAACACGGCTAATGTTGTTTTAGATTTGCTAAAAAGATACATTTTTTGAGAAAAAATTGCCTTTTCTCAAATTTATAAGCTTTTCACACCAAGCCCAAGACTGAGTTTTCGCCAAAACACGAAAACTTCATCGAAAACAGAAGTTTTTCATTTGATTTCAGTTTTCAAATCGAGTCGTTTGCACTCGTTTTCCACGAAAACACCACAAACACGACTTCCAATCGTTGGGTTGTTGGAACAAACACACCTTTTGCAATATCCAGCAAATTCAGCAAAATGGCTGACCAAACAAATGTCACAACTCACAACTTAAAATCATTTTCCTCAATTGATTTGCTAATATTATTTTGAAATGCACTAAATTCATTTTGTTTGTTAATTAATGCTTTCCCAATTTCTTAACCAAAATAGTTTGCACCAAAGTTTAACGACTAGTGTCTCACAGCTGATTGAAACGTCAAACGAAAACGAGTAGGTGGTCGGTGTAAATGCATCGACGAGTTTTCAAGGAAAACGCGGTTTTGGGCTGGGTGTGGCGCAGACGTTTCACTGTCCGTTTGGAGACCACCGGAAAATTTTGTTTTGGGTCATCTGCGTACTGCAAAACGAAAAGGAGAGCGAAATTCTTCGTTCATGAATTCGATGTATCACTTTTGTATGGGATTTTTCGTTTCGGGTCATCTGTGTACTGAGCTTTAAGTGAAAAAAAGTTTTTTTTTGCGGCCAACTCAAACACAAAAGAATCAATAAAATTCGAATTTCATGTTCGATCTGGCAGCAGAAATCTGAAATCTCAGATTAAAATCTGAAATCTCAGATTAGAATCTGAAAAGCCAAATCGAAAGCGACACATACTTTGGTCGGCCATCTTGTTTACGTGGTAGCTATTATAGGAAAGCTCCGCATGTTGATATTTTTAGAGCGATGGCTTAATAAATTTCGCTTTCCTATAAAGCAAAATGGTTTCCGGAAGTGATGGACCCTTATTACCACACTCATTTCACATGTTTTAAATTAAATCAGAAATAGAAATGTTTTCATAAGTCATCGCAGAAATGTCGGTCGCCGGAACTTGTTTTTAATTCCGTTTTACATATAATTATGACTAGATCATCGATGACATTTTAGGAGTCTGATGATTTGTGATCTCATTCTGACGGCTTTATTAGCATTGACTGCGGACAAACGGATCTCTCTGCCCCGTCGCGTAAATGCAGTACTATACAGTTCCTATTTATTTCGTCTTTAGCACTACAATTCGTTTAAACAGAACGCCTCTTGGTTGATGTTATTGTGGGTATGATGGAATTAGTGCAAATAATAATAATTCTTTCGATAGGTCGCATGGTTCCCGTAATTGGACACAATGGACCCAAGAGCACCCATTTACCTACCTACCTACCATAATAAGCGCAGTTCGTTGTTAAGATTTAAACAAGTACATATAACCAAATATATACGAAGTAAAGCAAGTGCTGATATTTTTATTATATTAAATATGTTCTGCATTAAGTTAAGTATTCATTGTTTGAATATTGTTGCAAATAAAGTATATTATGTTTCTAAAGCGAAAACGAAAAATTAACAATAAACTACAGAAATTACTAAAAACAGTTTTGAACATTCAAAAATGTTTAATAATACCTATGTGTAAATATAAATTATGTAACAAGCTATAAGCTAACAAAATAACAAATAAATATAATAAATAGGAAAAAAAAACTTTTCCACTTCAATAGATGCATTAAAACAACACTATGGAAAAATCTTCCTCCAAGCGGGACTTTGCACGGGTAGCTATAGTACCCATTGGATCTGATGGTGGTGGGATGCCAGTAAAGTAATGTGCGCTTTCTTTAAAAAAGAACTCGGTTCTGCCAGATTTGTATCCATATAAGGTGCAGTCATTCGTTCTGGAAAACATACAACATATTATTTATTTCAAATAAAAAGACGTGTTTCACATAGAAAAATATAACGTACAAGACATTCAAAATGGCGCCCAACACAAAATTATATAAAATTCGACAACGTTAAATTTTTTTCTCGTTTGTTGAGAAGTTGAATGCTAAGGTAGAAGATTCACGCCTGACTTCTGTAAATTGCTATTGATATCGAAAAAAGCTTACGTCAGAGGGGCTATCACGTTGCTTCGCAAACATAGCTCAAGAAGTAATTGTACTGTGTTGGGCGCCAGTTGTACCTTTTTTACTTTAGTTTTGGTAAGCAGCTAACAAAAATTACTTACCTTAGAAATATGTCAGTGATTAGTTCTCCTTTGCTAAGATCGGTGTGTATATGTTCCAAGAAGGACTGATCAAGTGGTGACCAAGGACCATTATTCAATAAGGTGTCCCATTTCGAATCAACGCAAATCAGACTGTACACGCCTTCACTCACGCCTTCCATCATATTGACGTTCAATGTTTGATAGAGGTGAGACTCAATTTTCGTTAATTTCGCAACGCACTTGTCAAACTGAAAAGGACACACACAAAAAGTTATCAGAAAAGCACGATATTTTCTAAGGGCATTTTCAACTATAGATAGTTTTCAAAATGCCAAATTTACTGGTTCAAGAAGTGTAACCGCGACACTAAAGATGGTTATTAGTATGTACCGCGCAATACGCACCATAGCTTGGACGATTTCCTGCTTACTTCCCGAGCCTTGCTCCAACAGCAGAAACATTGTCATATTCTGTTGACCGCAAATGTACAACTCAACCTTTTGGAAGCCATCGGTGTATTGTGAGTTCTCATCTATTGAATTGTTCTTCTGTAGACTGGGCAATCGTACACTCTTTTTATTTCCATCTAAGGGTGTTGCAACATCTGTATACTGTGTGTTATCGCGCCTATAAAATCCGCCGTTTTTCTCTTCGCTCAGTGCTAATATCGAGAGCTTCGCCATCAACGGTGTAAGCTGTATGCCTGACATCCGTCTCGGATACCCACTGGAGACAGAATTTTCGTTTTGTATTTCGCTGTGTGTTTTTAAAGGAAGACTCAGAGACTTTTTATCCATTGGAGTTTTTGCCTCCAGACTTAGCGGCATTTTCTCAGCATGAACTTTAGGAGGAGTTTTAATGATTTTAGCCTCCGATTCAATGGACTGTGCTAAATCCTCTACGACTTCTTCTACCTCATCTTCATTGTTTTCGCTTTCATTTCGATTGCTACCGTGTTCACCAAGATTTTGATTAGACAAGCTAGAAGAGATTCGGTTATCGCTGCCACTGGATAGAGGATACATAGGATCGCTTCTAGCTCTTAGTATTTGGCCTTCATCGGTGCTGTTGCCGGTCGAATAGGAACCTAATGGTTTTTTCAGGGAGAATTTTTTGGAAATCTTTTTCACCGAGTCTTGCAAGTCCGTAAAAGAATTTCTTCGTTCCATTTTGTTGGGATTGCTCACAAAGTTGCTAAACATTTTATCGAAATCAATTTTAAAAGAGCTGCGAACATTTAGTGGCTTAGTCTTGGAAGGAATTGTGTCTTCAGAAGGATTGGCACAAATCGACATTATTCCATTACCATGAAGAACTTTATTCTCAGTCATTGGGGTTGAACACACGCTGGTTCGACCTGTAAATTCGGGATAGCTGATTGGTTCTTCAATGGCAATTGAAGAAACATTTCCGGGCAACGTTTTCGGTATGATGTCTTTCAAATGCAGATGCGTAGGTCTGGGAATAGTTCTGATTGGTTTTACTACTTCATCAGTAGTTTCAGATTGATCACCGTTATTCTCTTCGGGAATGTTTGTGAAAATGATGCTTCGATCTCTTTTCATTTTACGCTTTTGAAAGTAGCTTGGAAGAGCGTTATTCGAAAGATTTTGAGTTTGTAAATTCTGTGAGCGATAAGCATCGGATGAAAGCATGCGATACTGGTCAGTGGGTATGTAGACGGCAATCATTTGAACGCCGACGGGAACATGAAAATTAGCGGTTATTATTTCTGCAGTCGATTTTATTCGGTGGGGATCAGTGAAAACGATGTTTTTTGTCACTGTGTCTGATAACTGGGAGGCCACAATTCTGCAATATGAATGGTATTTTAATTTTAACAAAGGGTACATACTACCTAACTGCTGTAAAGTGTTGATACTGCTGTTTATTTTATATATATTAAGTAAAGTTTACATAGCGGCCTATATGGGCTGCTTTGGATATAAGGGACTAGCGTTGGGCGCCGTATAAAATGACTAAAGCAGATGTCGAATCGCTGCATTCCACATCTAAAAAAAAAGTGAAACAGTCGGACGCACCATTATCGCACATTTTGAAACAGCTCGGCAGCGCAGGCAGAATGAAACGAAAATTCGACAGACACGGAGAAGGTATGAAACTTTATAAAAGGCTCTGAGAAGATTCAGATCAATCTCCTAGCTTTTCGAACATTCGTTTTCTTTGCTCTTCTTGGCCAAAAGATTGAGCTGCAGAAGCGAATGGTTGTGAAAAGTATTTGGCATTTTTATTTTTCTATAAGGTATATTATCAAAACTCAACTTCTAAAAGCAGATTCCATTTTCAGTCACGTCAAGATTGGGTAAACACTAAACATGTCGAAATATCTGTCGCTTCATATTTAACAAAACCAACCTCCAAAACTTTGAAGAGCACCCTCTTACTAAATTTGTATTGATCACTTGCTTCATTGCAAATGGATAAGGTGCTTTTGATTTTTTCTAAATTAGTTTTTTAAATGAGTGCAATTTGTTAACAAATTTTAGCCTCGGCTTAAAATTTGCGAAAGCTTTCAATTGCGAAATTTGTATAGAAAAAATGGATACTGTGAACTACTAAAACTTAGTGTCGAAACTAAATGCGCCTTACTAATAATAATTTTTAACCTTCACACTAAATATTTCCTAGATCACAATATGCAGTTTTGTATGGAAAATTTCGCCATTGTGAGCTCGAAAAATTTAGTCTGGACACTAAAAATGATTATTAGTACCGAGGAATATGTTTAAATTGGGCCTTACCAATAAATATTTTTAGTTTCCACTCTAGTAGTTCACAGTGGCACTACATATTGTACATACAAATTTCGCTATTGTGAGCTCCCATAAATTTAAAGTCGACACCGAAATTTGTTGTTATAACGGCGCATTCTCTCTAAAGCTGATTTCCGATTTATAAGACTTACGTAATAACAAGTGAATTAAATAAATAGCTGTCTACTAACTTGTTGTGGTATAAAATAGATCCTCCAAGGACTCCTTTCGTCTGTTGGCAGCTTTGCAATGTTTGCATGGCGTCAAGAAATATATTCCCAGCGATCTAGAAAACACAACAATCTTTATATGAAAGCAAAACAGCCGAGGTCTGTTACCTACCTTAGGTAAACGAAGTTTTGGAACATTTTGGAATATATTTCCATTGTATTGCAATATTGGTAGGTACGTTCCGAAAATGTGATATAATTTCTCAGATACGTTTCTATGATATTTATTTGCGGGAAATTGATCATATATAGTTTGTAGATCACGATGAAAAAATTCGATCAAGGAACCAAGGAGATTGGCACGGTGTTGAAGTAGGTAATCGGATATGTTGCGATCAGTACCAATGGCCTATTAAAAGGGATTAGAAAACTTTAATTATGTCAAAACAAAGTTATTTAATTCACCTACCACAAGAAAACGGCCAAACTCTTTGAAAACGAATTTACCATTTTGTAACGCGATAATTTTCGGTCTAAAAAAACAATGTTTCAGGAAATGTGATGTTCCCATTAGCTGGCCACACAATGCAACTTTCTGCACATCGGATACCCAGCTTGGGTGGAAGTATAAAACAGCATTAATTGGATCATATGTCTCATCTTTACAATACTCCGTATCGTAAACGAACACAATCATAGTTTCCCTAGAAAAGAAGGGCGAATGGTGAAATCGTTTCAAACTAAGAGAAATATTTATTTGATTTCGAAGCAAGTACAAATATTTAGAATCGATTGCAAGAGATAACCGATGTCATTGGGCCTTACCAATAATCATTTTTAACCTTCAGCTTATATGTTTTGTAGGTCAGAATATGCAATTTTGTATGCAAAATTTCGCCATTATGCGCCAATTTTAGTCTCGATTCTAAATTTACAGAAGCTCACAATTGCAAAACTTGTATGGACAATATAGCCACTGTGAACTTCTAAAACTTAAAGTCGATACCGAAAATGTATATTGGTAAGGCCCTATGAGTTCCAAGTTTTTAACCTGGACACTAAAAATGATAATTAGTATCGCGGATTTTCTTCTTCTTTTTGAAACCGGGCCTTACTAATACCTAATCATTTTTAACTTTCATACTAAATATTTTGTAGGTCACAATGGGTGACTTTATGTGGAAAGTTTCGCCATCGTGAGTTATTTTTTTTCTTTTTGTTGTCTTTCTTAATAATTTGTGTTTTAGTATTTTTTATAAAGCAAATATGTTTCAAACTCAACTTCATATGGGCAGCTGTCACAATATATCTGCCTTTTTGAAATTACTAGTTTTCAATCTAAATTAAACTATGTTGTTGTAATTATTCTCATTTTATTGACATTTACGTGTGTTTATTTCATTTATAGCAGCCTGTTTATTTATTTTTTATATTTTATTATTCATTATCGTCCAAATGCTCCATATAAACGATTTTCCCGACATGGCCGTAAAAATTCATCGTGTAAACACGTTCGTGTACTATTTGTTGCTGTACGGATCCATTGGATATAACTCAATTTGTTGTGATGGACTGAACGTGCCAGTTATTGATTAAAAATCTGAAAACGAATCTGGCCAGCCAAATCAACCTATCTACCTACATAGAAATAGCGATATGAAATCATATATTGCTTACTTTGCCATCGTCAGAAACGTTGAAACAATTGCACAAACACTATTAATAGAAACAAGATTACACTCTAAAATACACAGTCACCG
The DNA here is from genome assembly GCA_949126925.1 of Cheilosia vernalis. Taxonomy (NCBI): domain Eukaryota; kingdom Metazoa; phylum Arthropoda; class Insecta; order Diptera; family Syrphidae; genus Cheilosia; species Cheilosia vernalis. The sequence continues at coordinate 18,961,497 of OX421362.1, read as the reverse complement.
GTAATCAAATCTTCGTACAGATGCAAAAAAAAAAAAAACAAATTCTAGCAAATGCAAGTCCAAGTGATTTGCAATCACAAACATGGATGATAACACCTGCAAGAAGAAGTATACCTACACCTTTTTTGTGTGACATGGCCATCTGGTACCGTTTAAGAGCAGCAAGCGCTGTTGAATTGTTCGGTGGACGAATAATAGGCGCGACTTGTTGAGTTAAAAGCATATTTGAAACTTATGGCGACACGAATATTCTGTGAAAACTGAACGACTATGCATAAAATATTGCCCTATGGAAGTTTTTAATCTATCCATAATTATGGGTCGTTCGTCCATGGTCCCTGAAAACACTGACGCTTTTATTATTGACTGTGAGAAAACTCAAATAAGAACTGTTTTTTTTAACAAATTAATGCACACGAACTAGGTATATTTATTATATTGCTTAAACAATAAACAAAAAAATATAATCATAAATCTTGTATTTTTCGAAGATATGCGTTTTAAATACATATAAATTCTTTTTCTGCTACTATCACACTACAAAAGGATTGTAGGTACCTACACACTTTTTCTGTAAACATATTACGCTAACTTTTATTTAGCAGTAACTACAAAGTAAATTACTTCCACCAAATTGAGAACTGATGCACCGAAAAAGAGTCCAGCTAATCCAGCTATTGAAACTAGAAAAAGAAAAATATTTAATTAAACAGTTAACCTACAAACATATAAAAATGCTGCCTGTTGTCATTGTGAGGGTAGGTAGGTACTAAAAGTGTTTTTAAGGTTCCGTACCCAAAGGGAAAAAACGTAACCTTATTAGTTTCGCTCGGATGTCTCTCCGTCTGTCTGTCTGTCTGTCTGTCTGTCTGTCCGAACCCCCTAAGCCAATTTTGTTACCGGGTCTATCTCAAGAACCGATTGACATAGGAGGCTAAAATTTACACACAACATCCGGTATAACCTCTAGTTAAACGACAAATACCAATGGAAGGAATACATCGATTGGTTTTGGATTAATTAGTAATCTGGTGAAAAAAATATTTTCATTCGCCCAAAAAACGCTTTATTTCTTGATGCACAAAAAAATACATAAATTCCTTTTTTGTAGATCATGTTCTTATCTATATATGTGCTGAATACTGTTTTGCCGAAAAGTTAATAGTTTACAAGATATTTTCAAAAAAGATAATTTTACCATGTAAAATACGTTGCTCTCATAAGTTTTAATCTCTACTACGCAGTTGTGCACAATTGACCCCATCAAAGACAGAAGAGAGTCACTGGGTTCCCGCTTGCTAATTTCGTTGGGGAGTATAATACATTTTTTTGGGGAGTACAGAACAAAATAAGGGTAATATATTTTTAGCCAATAGTTTTTAATTGGGACAGGTCGCATACAGAATGGAAAATTGGCGTGGGTTGGGTATGGGTACTAGGTAATAATTAGAAAATGAGATTCATGTGCGAGTAATTTTTGAGAGTAAAAATATTAAGTAATTAAATTAAACTAAATTTTGATGAATTCATGAAGAGGGGAAAGATTGAATGATATAGATTTTAAATAATATCTGATGTGTTGGACTTTAGCCAAATACGGAACCTTCGGTGCGCGAGTGACACTCGCACTTGGCCGGTTTTTTTACGAACTTAACCAAACTTTAATTATAAAACAAATATATATGTAGGTACATTCGAGTATGTAGGTATAACTTATCCTCAACGCTCTACCAAATCCCAAACGCTCATTGAATTAGCCAGAAAATATATCATTATGTACCACTATCATCATAATCATGGTGAAAACTCGTTTTTCATTGACTGGGATTATGATAAATGATAAATCACGTAATGTATGAAATGATATAGCTAAATCAAGTTAATTTAGCGAATCACACAAATAGCATTGTGTCTGTATTGGAAACACGTATTTGCTTTTTAAATGTCAACTTTGACTTTTAGTGACTTCTACAAAATGAACCAAAAAGAATATAAACTGAAATAAGTAGACTTCGGCTTAGATATAATTATATCACGAAAGTGATTGTTATTTGAATGCTTACCCTTAATTTATGGCTACCCACCTGCCAAATCCAACTTGGTTCGTATGATGCTTCTTTTGTAGCGTTCCAATGGGAAACTGCTAATTTCAACTGAAATGTCTGTGTAATAGGCGTTAGTTTCTAATCTCATCTCGCTTTGCCTACAAAGAAATTGGTAGAACAAAATGTAAACCTTAAAAGTTTGTCAGTTTCATGAGTTTCGTGGATTAATTATCTTTGCACACAAATGGAACGTTTTTAAAACCGCAAATGTGAAGAGAAATAAAGAAAAAGGTGGAAAACTTCACACACTACGTTAAAGTGTGTCCTTATTCCTGATTATGCAAAATTATTCTTGTTTCAAAATTTACTGGAATTAACAACATAAAAACAAAACAAAACCAAAACCAAAATAGTGTTTCAATGACGTAGTTTAATTTCATTAAAACGTACCTAATCAATATGCACTAGTTGACAACTTAAAGTACTCACTTTTGTTGATAATAAATGAAAATAAATCGATATTCAGAAAATATATTTGTTGGCCAATTCACATTGATTAACTTTGCGATCGAACTCATACGTTTTTACATTTGGGAATGTAATTAGTTTCAAATGTATACCGAGATACCCAGATGGAAACCAGGCTTACGATTACTTACCCAGCATACCTAACGATCAGTTCTGTACAAGATGGGACACAGATTTGATTGTCCATAGCTAGGCGCAAAGCTCTGTTGTTTACATCACCTTCAAAATAAGTTGAATAAAAAGAATTGAGTTAACAAATTTACCAAATATAATTAAAATCAACAGTTTGGATATTTAGCTCCGCGATACTGACTATCGGGACTTCAGATTCCCCGAACGCTTTAAATAACTACACTTGGCCTCTTGAGTCAGCAAAGCATAGCAAAGTGAAGTATTATTTTCAGGACGATATGGGCACATTCAAAAATGTAGCTATCTTAAGTCGACTAGAATGATCTGGATAAGAGTAACCTGAACGTCAAAAACTACATTGCTCAGTAACGTCACTTTTCCTAAGTCAGCCACATATACGAACTGTCAACTTAGTACTCAGTCACGAATTTCTTAACTATATTCGGCTACCCCTCCATAAACATCAACTGTAACAGCTGCCCAAATGACCGATTTAAGCCAATCAAAGCCGATAATACATAACATCTAGTCAGGCAGCTGTCAGACTTACTAAACTAGATACTTGAACGTCCCATTATAGTTACAACAACTACTGTCAGTCCTCGAAGTGTCAAGTAGAAAGTAGTTGTAATTTCGTGCTGAAAATCCTACTTTAACTTGCCTTACTGTGATCGAAGCTCAAAAAAACAAACCTATAGTCGAATTGTGATTTTTGAATGGGCTGTCAGACTATTATTGTCCGAAAACTAGAGATTTGAAGTTATTTATAAACTTTGTTTAACAGGGAACTGCTGTTAAAGCAATTAAATCACTTGTTGAAATAACTCCATAAGTTCGCTGTGGGCTCAGCAACCAAAGAGTCGTATATGTATTTGACTTTACGACTTGACAGCTCGAGAGTAAGGCAGAGTCCATTTTGTTTCAGACACTCTTATATGTACTATACTCACCATTCGATAGGCATTTTATCCCTGGCAAATCACAGTATTGGGAACTATCTGAAAGATTTAACAATTTATATTTTGAATCGCGTCTTGTATGCGTATATAGTTAGGTATATAACACATACAAGAAGCGTTTACATTACTCACAAATCGCAGGTGATGTTGAAAGAGTACAATTACACTCGTGTAACTCTTGCTGTATTCGTAAAAAGCTCATGCATGATGAAAAACTGTGAAAAATTATAACTGTTGCATGAGTGGATATAAAAGTTGATATATTTTGCACACCTATAATGAAATGGCGATCCAATTAACTTTTCATGGGGAAATCTGCATCCTCTTTGAGAAATGCTTTGTTTGGCAGCCTCTTGATCGATTAATACTATGTCAACATTAAAGCTGTATAACATTTCCGTGGCAAATACTTCTTTGGAAATTGCATTATAAAATGGCAGCTCCTCTTGACTATGCACGTAAAGCTGATAAACGTTTTTTTTAAAAGCTATTATAACTCAAAGTTATTACAAATCACTGTTGTTATTATATTCTCATAAAAAAATAATAGAAGTTAAATAAATTCACGTTGTTAACAATAATCTCATTTTTACACCTTTATTAGCAACCACTGTAGAAAACAAAATCACGTTCTCCAATCGCGTGCAAGAATTTTTTTGTGTGACAACTGACAACTGGAAATTACACTCTTCAGTTAAACAGGTAATGTGAGAAATATAAGATACTAATACCTACTATAAAACGAAATGACACACTATTACTTTCAGACACGAAATAAATAGAAACTATAAATAATACTTTTTGATATTTACCGAATATTGCCAAAGTTTGAAAACCTTTAAACGGATGGAGAGCCTTCTGTTTTTAGTCCATAGAGAATATTTTAATTTGAGATTGTTAAATTTGTAGCCACTGAAATAAACAAATTTTTAAGAATGTTAAATTGTAGTTTCAAGACTAGATAGGTACTTACTAATCGGCTATACTGTTAGCAATAAAGCAATACCCCAGCTCTGTTTCACGGAACTTGAAAATATCAGCGCAGTCGTACCGTTTTTTATCGTAATAAACGAGATCCATAAATATGCTGCAATTTCTCGGCAAGTACTGGGGAAAAAATTGAATTTAAAACGTCAAGCAAACTTGTCACTAAAGAGTAAAGTGGTCCTCATAACTAATTTGGTATTCGATCATGCGGGCACTCTCAGAGCACTTTTTATGTTCAATTGGAACGATTTCAGAGCACTTTTCCGAATCTGGATTTTTTTTCAGAGCTGCTTTAGAAGTGCCTTCGAGTTTGACATCTGGTGGATTTTGTTAAGCTTTTCGTGAATTTTGTCTACAGCGAAGAAAGGCATTCATCGGGTGAATTTATTTATTAAGAAATCAATCGGGATGCAAATTTCGAATGTTTTGATATAAAATTCAACCCGTGAAGGGAAAACGCTTTGAAAAGTGTCAAATGCTCTAAATATATTCGAATCGCGCGAATGTCAACACAAGAAAGAGAAAGAGAAAGTTTACGTTCGATTGTAGACACACGAAGTTCGAAATCTGAGAGCGAATCTGAAGAAGCCCAATCGAATACCACATTTATGATTCACATATATTTTGGACACTTTACTGAAAAGCAAAATGACTTCCGGAAGTGGTGAACAGACAATAATTTGTTTACAGTAATGGAAACGAGTTCAAGTGATTTCGGGAATACTGTTTGACACGGAAGTTGTCTTTGGTTCAGGTTATCAATAATTATGGATCGAATGTCCCAGACATTTTAGCCTTTGATTTGCAGCTCCTCTGACTAGCTTTGATTTATCTTGGGCAAATGTGTGACAACGTTAATGGAACAGTATATAGAAAACACAATTTTCGCTTAAACTAAGCGACCGCCGATGGCTCTCTGATATGTATCAGTGGGAAACGATCAGAGATAATTGACAGTATAGGTAGAATTTTGTATGCCATGTTAAGGAGGCCTGACTGTTAGCGCAAATCAAAGGAGAGATAGTTGAGAATTCCTTTATTGAACAAAGTTTTAAAGATGAGTTTTGAAAAGCTCCCCTGCCAAGTTCCTTCATTCAAAACTTTGCAAATACTCGTGTAGTTAAATTATACTCACTTTCTTTTTCAAATCACCTATATTAACACCATATTTCGAACGAAGTTCTTCACATTTTTCAAATACTGGATACAGTTGATTCGGATTCGCAAACATGCAATTGTGAACAGACCTTAAAAAAATATTTTCCGTTCGGCTATACGAAATATTTAATTCACTTATAGTTTTTTGTAGTGGCTGGGGGCTCTTTCCCCTAACAAGGCATATGCTTACTGCCGGAAATGATAAATTACGATGCACAAATTTTGTATCGCTGGTCATGCTTACTGGGTCAGAATAATATCGTTGAATTGTATAATAGCAATAAATGCCCATTCCATAGAACGATGCCGTAAACACAAACGCCCAAAATATTCTGAAAAACAGGTTCTGTGCACCGTTTATTAGTTTTCGATAAATCATACAATTTACCTTTCAAAATTTGTATATCCTTCCCAAAGTTGGGAAACTTTTTTTACTATTGCCATTGCCATTATAACAAAATAAAATGGTTATATACTTTCTGGTATGAATTTAGTGACATACTGTGAGAAAGCATAAACATACTTCGTATTTATAAGTCAAACCTTACCTATTAATTGCTTGCATGCAAACATATTTAAGTGCTTTTTATATTTTAAATCCAACATGGTAATCTAAAATGCATCAAATTCATAACGCAAACACGCGCTGCTTGTGATGTTTTCATATTAAATGCATTAACCTTTGATACCTGTGAGGGTATTACAGGTAACAGTACATCAATGGTATGGTATAAGACTTTAGTGTCAGTTTGAAATGAAATTGTACTCAAGTCGACAGCCAATGCTTTATTAGTTAAACTAAATATTTACATTAAATTACGGTTAAACTCTAAAATATAGATTGGCTATGCCTATGGCAACTTTGTTACAATCCACGGCAAGTGACCATAATTCTTGTAATGATAATAATCATATCCCAGCTTCGCCAATACAAATAAAATTAAACTTGCCAGAATGCCATTTAAAAGATCCAGCGGGAATATACTATCATCAGCTGGTAGTTTACAAATATCAATTCGTTGCATGGAAAGCACACTAGCTTCAACAAAATTATTGTCCTCTGTTGTGAAATTGCAAGTGATATTCCATGAGTCTTTAATGATTGTATGATACTTCATAAGAATTTCCCGAAAACGCATTGTAAATTTGCAATCGCACATCCATGGGTTTTGACTCAGTTGAAGATTAACGGCGTTGGAATTATATTCCAGTGCGTTGTCCACAGCATAAACCGGAAACTGAAAAAAAAAAATTCTAGTTGAATTCAAAGAACTAAGAAACTGTAATATACAAATTTGTACAGTTATACTTGTAACGGGTGATTTTTTAGCTGGTTTGGTTTTGGCAACACTGGTTTCGACAGCTGACGTGTGTTTAGTACCTTGTGTCACTGTCAAACAGCTTCAGTTTGGTTTGCAATTTAACCATGGATCGTCTTACAAATGAACAACGCTTGCAAATTATTGAATTTTACTATCAAAATTCGTGCTCGGTTCGAAATGTTCATTTTCGCTTTTTTATCGAAAAATGGTGTTCAGCGATGAGGCTCATTTTTGGTTGAATGGGTACGTAAATAAGCAAAATTGCCGCATTTGGAGTGAAGATCAGCCAGAAGCATTGCAACAGCTACCAATGCATCCCGAAAAAGCCACTGTTTGGTGCGGTTTATGGGCCAGCGGCATTATTGGGCCATATTTCTTCAAAGATGATGCGAATCGCAGCGTTACTGTCAATGGTGAACGCTACCGAGCGATGATAGCAGACTTTTTTTTGCCCGAAATGGAAGTTCTTGACTTGCATGATATGTGGTTTCAACAAGACGGTGCCACATGCCACACAGCACGCGAAACAATGGCGCAATTGCGAGGCGAGTTTGGTGAACAGTTAATTTCACGTTTCGGGCCGGTCAATTGGCCGCCTAGATCGTGCGATTTGACACCATTAGATTATTTTTTGTGGGGGTATGTCAAGGCTAATGTGTATAGGGACAAGCCCGCTTCGATTGACGCACTGGAAGCCAACATCCATGCATTCATTCGTGAGATACCGGCCGATATGTGTGAAAGAGTATGCCAAAATTGGACTCAGCGGATGGGCTACCTGAGACGCAGCCGCGGTCAACATTTGCATGAAATTATCTTTAAACATGGTTCAAACTATCGATTCAAATAAATATTTCATTCATTTTTTTGAATTTTTTGTGTTTTTTTTTTTTTAAAGTTCTAAACCTCTTAAAAAATCACCCGTTACAAGTATTATTAAGATGCAATTGTCTGTTAGCGATTTAATATCCGAGAAATCGTTAAGTATGTTTACATACGTTTTGCAATGTCACGCACACCTATCACGAAAGATTAAAGGGATGTTACTTGCTTCTTTTTGTGTTGATATTCGTGTGATTCGAATATGCGTAGCCTTTGGCACTTTTCAAAGCGTTTTCCATTCATTGGTTAAATTTAATATTAAAACATAAGAAATATCCGTCCCGATTGATTTCTAAATATGTATACATAAACAATTTACAAAAATAGATTGCAATGCCTTTCTTTAAAGTAGAAATTAATTCACAAAAATCTAAACAAACTCCACCAGACTGATGTCAAACTCAAACGCACTTGAATTGGTAAATCTGAAGCAAATCTGAGAAAAATTATAGAATCGCAAAAGCGCTCTGAAATCTGAAAACGATTTCTTTTTTTGTACCAAACGAACATTAAAATCCTCTGAGAACAACAAAATAGGTTTGAAAGCACCCAACAGAATTTTTGTTTTTTTTTTACAAAACAAAATGGCTTATGGAAAAGTTATGTTAAATTCACTGAAACACTTTCATTCGACATGTTTTAAATCAGTAATGGAAACGCTTTCCAGTGATTGCAGAAATGTGTCGCCCGGAAATGGTTTTTGCTTCCGCTTTCCCTGCCTTAAACACAATTCACTTAATTCTTATGTTGGGGAGATTGTGCACTGTGCAGTGATGCAAAAATTGGTAAGGGATGGTGATGGTGCATAATTTGTTTCCCAATATGTTTGATATACCCCAGGTTACTATAATAGTGGAGAATTTCTGCCACTGTGTGAACTCGTTCTATCTATGTATAGTTATGTTAAAATCAACGTCGGCTTTGGACCAAGACACTTTCGGCGTTGGACTTTCGATTTCTTGCTTACGTTCATTACCATTGACTGCGGACAGCGGATCTCTCTCTAATATATTGCAAAACATTCAGGGCGTGATAACCAAATGCAACATAATATGTAGGTTCATTCGCGTGCGCAGTTGAAATCGATCGCAATCGCACAGGGTCTAATACACGATCTCATCAAAAATGACAGAAAAAAAAAAAAAATTTTAAATTAACGGGTAACGAGTAGTTCCTCTCTTGGCTCGAAACAGCTCAGAGAATTGCAAACGGCAGGTAGCTGGTACCTGGTACTGATAAATAAGTCAAATGAACAGCGTTGACAAGAAACAAATTCAAGATCCATCTTAAAAATCAATTGCACAGAAAAATTAAATATGTGTTGGTGGTCGATCGTTCTCCTTGAACGTTTCATATGTAGCAAAAGTTAATTTATATATTTATTTGTGACATGGATTAGTTATCAAAGACGAAAGTGGCTCAAAGTACAATAGCTCGAACCTCGAAGTCTATTGTCGTTTTCCATTGGGCAAAAAGAAGCGTCCGGAAGAGTCCGGAATCGAAAAAATCGCTTCTGAAACCGTTCCATTGTCACAAAAAATACTCTTCTGGTGATTCTGAAGAGAGAATTTCGCTTCTGGATTTGAAGTCAGAATCCACTTAAGAAGCACTCACACAAGTGTAGTTTGTGTATTTTATACAAGTCAACTGACAGCTACCGTAGATTATTCATTTAACCTCTTTCGGCACCAGTGGTTTTCAATATTATGCGAAAATAAACAAAATTAAAAATTAAAACCGTCCTTAGCAGTTTCTTGTTGCCTTACATTTTTTTGAAAATGTTGGTTACACTACTACTACACTACCAAATTTTCAAAATAATCGCATCGTAGTGTTTGGGCTAAGACACAAAAATATGATCACCTCGTTTGTCTCAATACTTAAATTACCGAAAATTGATTAACAGTCCTATACACTTTTGCGCACATTTTATAGAACAATTTACAGCAGTTTTCAAAAATAACATGTACAGTCAAATCACAAACATTTTTACCCTTTGTAATTGGTTCCTTTTTAAGCTCAGTATACGGAAATGTCTTAACCAAAATCCAGCTTCTAATACATCAATGCTGCGTATCTTGTTATTGTCCAAGTACACGTCCACCACATTCCTGTAAATTTCATTATCCCGTAGCGGCCTTATATCAGAAATCTAAAAATATTTCCCTTATGCTATAAAGAAAAACAAATAATTAAGAACCACGCTTACCTGATTATTATTTGCGGCAAATACGGTCGTATTCCGTGGCAGATAGGACGGCAAGGCATAAAAATCTAAATGTGAACAATTCACAGCATATATTGGCATTAAGGATTTTCCATCTTCCGTCTTCACTATGCGTTGCACTGTGCAACTGCAATTTCTCAGTTCCGGATGCGACTGACACTCTATCTTTGACAACTGAAATATGCATTATACTTATATGGTTAAATGGTCTAAATGGTGTGTGTTTACAGGTTACCCTTTTATAGTAACCGACCGTTACTAGATTTCGTCCTTGATACTTCGGATCAGAGCAAACCATTATTTTATGATCGACTACAATACCAGTCTTTTCCAAGCTGTACAAGGATCTCAAACTACGTGAGCAATTCCACGTGTTTCCTGTTGATCTGAAGAAATTTACTAATGTTAAAATTTCCAAGATGACTTCGAAATTTACCACTCAAATAAAGTTGTTGAAGTCCACTCGGTAGGATGGGTGGAGCTTCCATATATTTTAGTTTATTAAATCTTAAATCAAGCACTTTGAGATTTCGTACAAATTTGAACGCATTCGCTTTTATTGTGGTGAGACCGGTGAATGAAATGTTGATAATCTGAAATGATCGAAACATTGACTGAGGAGAACAGGATGAATGCAAAAAAGTCGTTTCGTGATAAGTCTACTGGAAAACACACTTATTAAACCATCTTAAGATTTTTGTGCTCTGCGCCACACGACATGCAACACAAGCCTTATAAAAATAAACATTTTCAGTTTCGACTCTAAATCTTTTCCGTTCATTGTGACTATATTTTCCATAGAAATTTCGCTATTGTGAGCTTTCCTAAATTTAAAGTCGAGACTAAAATTTGTTATTAGTACGGCGCATAAGGAAAACATAATTTTCCGAAAGAACTTAAGCAACGTTATTGGTCGATCCATTGTATTAACAATTACTTCAATGTACAGGAATAGGAGTTTCTATTGTGAATGACCTACGCTTATTGAATGCGCCTTACTTACAAATTCTTATCTCGGCTTTGAATTTACGGAAGCTCACGATTAAATATATTCCGCGGTACTAATAATCATTTTTAGTGTCCAGGTTATGTTTTTCGAACTCACAATGGCGAAATTTTAAAAATGATTATTGGTAAGGCCCATTGTTTTAAAAATAAGGCTATTGTGAATCCCTTAAATTTAAAGTCGAAAACTAATGTTTACTAATGTTTAGTAATGTTTATTGATTAGGCTCATTTCCAGCTCTGCTGATAAATCAATCGAATTTTGTGACTATGAATTTGTCAAATATCTCTCAATTAATATGAACTGAAAAGACTGTTCCCGTGATCAATCTAATTCAAACAACTCTGACATAAGACGGACTTCGTTAAACTAGGGTTTAAAACGTTCATAATTGCACAGCTGGAATTTACCTGTAAATGCAACGAGTCTGGGAAATTGTTAACAATATCCGAAAGTTTACCGTAGGAGATATCCAAATACTCCGCTTTTGGGAAGTATTTCATTACAATCGAAGGATCAAATGTTGAATTTTGCCATCCACATAGACCGATTTCCTTTACACTTCTTAGCGAATTGAAGCTAAAACAGAATTATGTTGATATAAAATAAGAAAAACTATGCAAGTTCTCTCTTAATATTTACTTTGATAGAATTGATGTGTTCACCGTGCCCATGCATTTTAAGTTCATTTTTGTATAGTTCAGTACGCAATCTTGTAATAAGTCCTCATTGCTGTCATTGTTGAGTGTCCATTCAATGCAGGGCTGTGTCTCGTATTCTTTTACTTTTGCTTCACTGGTACTTGATGCACTTAAATGTTAAAGTTTATTTATTGGACTTAGTTTATTAGTAAAGAATATTAGTTTGAAATTATAGCACGATACAAATAATCAATATTAGTAAGTCTGTTATACTTTCCCAACTCATATCTACAAATGCTTCATAATATAATTAGGTAACTAATGCAATACGTGTCCACCTTTAGCTTCACGATTTAGGCCAATTTATATGACCGATTCATATGAAATTGAACATCTTTCGAATGACAGTTTTCCAAGCAAGGGAGTTGATCCATTATGAACGATATTATTTTGAAAATGCAATGGTCGTCGAATGTCCATTAACTTGAAAATTAAACGTCTATTACAACTAAAATTCAACTTCCTTAAAATTTGCACTTAAGAATTAGTATTACGTCAGCTTAACTTTAAGTCAAAATGTTCAACATTTTCCAATAATGCCGTAGCATTTTCGCTTAACTAAAAGATTATTTCCATGCAATCTTATTACAAATATATGGTTCTCCCTTTAAATCGGAACTAGTCGATTCGAATTTAACTTATAGGCTCTTCAAAGATCAACAAAAAAATGTAATGTATCCAGAACTCTATTATCAGAATTGGAAACCTTTTACAGGAGAGAACTATACACCCGAGTGTTTGTAAGACTTTCACCTTCACAAAAGGTTTATTTTGTAACTTTCAGGAATCGAATCTAGTACAGCTCCACTCCACTCAGTATTTAGTTAGACGCATGAAAATGCAGCTTTCTGTACAAAATCTAAAATACCAACTGGAACAGATTGGATTGAATAATACTATTAACAAGGAACACACCGAAAATGACGTCGTTTAGCTTCGATTAGGTCGGTAATGCGCTTTTGCGAAAATAAATTCAAGTGTACCAATTGGATTGGTACACATTATTCACTCAATTAACAAATGTTAAACAAACAGTCGACAGTGTCGATCTTTTTCAATTCACACATTTGCTATACGATATATAAATCCGTGGCCTTAGTTAAGATCTCAAAAATTATAAAAACCAAATATATTGGATAAATATATATAACAACTATAGATAATAAATGTAACAACCATACCTCAAGATAAAAAGAGTCAAGACAATAGCAGATAAGGTACAACTGGAATTACTTTTCTCAACTATCAACATTTTGTTTTAAAGACCAAAGTGACGGTAATTAAATCGTGGTTAGCGATAACCGGCTATCAGTTCCGCTGAAAAGTTTATACTAATCTTAAAATTGGATGGCGATCTCAAATGCTTACAGATTGATATCTCACCAAAAGCTCAGCAAAGGGAGAAGACAAAATGATGCTCAATAGCGTTGAATCTAACAAGAAGTTAGAGCTACCTGATGGGTAGGGAAAAAAACACTCTGATTGATTAATAGTGGTGCTTACGCTTTATCTGGATAGCATTCGTATATGTAAATTAACTTCAGATCGTTACTATTATTCCTGTTCATAAAAAAATAAAAATGCATGTGTGATAAGGCGAGCTTAACAAATTTCATTCACGCCTGGAGAAAGAATTAACACCTTTTTTGGATTGGCTGCCTGGGGAAATCAGAGCGGAGCATTACATTTTAACGCGGAGAAGTTCATTTAAACTACTTGTTGTACTCGAATTGGACATGAAAATACAACCAATTAGTTGTAAAATGTCATCCAGCTGGTGGCAATCCCTTCAGTCTGACAATTACAGTTGAAGAGATGTCCCGAAAAAAATGTCCAGTTCACGATGATTAATCTACCTTTTTATGGAAATAAGGATTAGCCTTTTAAGGAGACCACCTTTAATCAAAATGAACATATTTGATTAAGAACCTATAACAATGCCTTTCTTTGAAGTAGAAACAATTCACGGAAAGCTAAACAAACTCCACCAAACTAATGTCAAACTCAAGCGCACTTGGAATCTGAAGCAAATCTAATGTCGTTTTCCATTGGTTTCACTCGGGGATCCACTCATTCTGTAGTCCAATGGAACAAGAAAACTGCTTCTGATTAAATCCACAAGAGTATTGGTGAAATGGCAAAAAATAATCTACGGCAGCCGTCAGTTGACTTGTATAAAATACACAAACTACACTTGTGTGAGTGCTTCTTCAGCGGATTCTGACTTCAAATCCAGAAGCGAAATTCTCTCCTCAGAATCACCAGAAGAGTATTTTTTGTGCCAATGGAACGGTTTCAGAAGTGATTTTTTTCTATTCCGGACTCTCCAGGACGCTTCTTTTTGTTAAGGAAAATAATTATTCTTTGTCAATGCAAATAATTTTATTATATAACTTGGCATCACTGTACTTTAATTTGGCAAGAAGCAAGAAATAAAAAAGATGGTTGTGCTGAAATCGTTGAAGAGAACGTGCAGACAAAAAGTCATAAAATAAAAAACCTAAAAACTAGAAACCAAGTTGTTTTTTAACTAAAAAAGAAATAAAACTGAACAGGTTATGGGACCAGCAGCCCAGACATAAAAAAAAAAAAGAAAAAAAAAAAAACAGCGAAAGTGTCAAATAAAATCAAAAACAATCAAAACTAATTACATACATCTGCGAATAAAATGGCGTCAGACGATCTCGGAGTTCATTCAATAACCAAATTAAAGGACTGCGAAACTTATCAATTGTGGAAGTTTCAGGTTAACATCTATCTTAAAGCATACAACCTTTATGGTGTTATAGATGAATCCATAAAACCAACTGATAATGGATATGAAATAAAAGATGCCAAAGCACAAGCCATATTAATACAAACAATCGACAAAAAATTAATGACGCAGTTAATAAACTGCGCAAGTGGAAAAGAAATGTACTTAAAAATCTGCGATTTGTTCGATGGTTCGGAAAAAAGAAAAAAAGGACAGCTAATGCAAGAGTTTTTTAATTTTAAATTCAATAAAAGTGTCGACATGCAAACAAATCTATCAAGCATAGAAAACATTGTGTTCAGACTAAAACAAGTACAACAAAAAATTGATGACGACATGGTGGTATCAAGAATATTGAGTGCGTTGCCACAAAGTTACGATTATTTCATCACGGCGTGGGAGTCTACAGCGGAAAATGATCGAAGCTTGAAAAACTTAAGTGCGCGCTTGATGAAAGAAGACGAGAAGAGGAACCAAAGTCATCAGAAACCAGAAGTGCCTGTAGCTTTTAATGTAAACAAATCAACTAAGGTACGTTGTTTTAAATGTAAAAATTTAGGACATATTGCTAAAGACTGTAAATCTAAAATGTATTGCACTATTTGTAAGAAAACGAACCATAAAGATGAGAATTGTTTTTTTAAGCATAAAAACGACAAAACAAATGTTAATAGAAATAAGACAGCCTTCTTAACTTACAAAAACGATGTAAAAACTCAAGGTATTTCATTTGTTATTGATTCAGGTAGTACTTCACATATGGTTAAAGACAAATGCTTACTTAAAAATATAAAATACGTACAGACAGAAATTGGTGTCGCAAAGAGGTCTGAATTTATGTCATCAGAATGTCATGGAGAGTTTGAGGGTGAGAATTGTATCCTGTTAAAAACGTTGTTTGTGCCTCAACTTACAAATAACCTAATTTCTGTATCAGCTATTACTGATAGTGGAGGTGAAGTTGTTTTTAATAAATCAACAGTATACATTTTTGATAAAAATAAAAATTTAATTCTAGAAGGAGAAAAAGAAGAATCAGGTCTTTATAAAGTAGGTATAGAAAAAGAGTGTGATGAGGATGAGGTATCGCTTATGGCCAATAAAAACCAATCAGCACTAGATTGGCATAACAAAATGGGACACCCTGGGTTTAAAACGCTAAAACTTCTACCTAACGTGGCAGACGGTATAGTAATTAACAATTTTGAAGATCTTCCTAAAGACTGTGAAATTTGCATTAAGGCCAAGCAAGCACGATTGCCATTTAGTACTCAACGTACACGAGCAACGAGACTGCTTGAAACAATTCATACGGATGTATGCGGTCCATTAGAGCACCAAAGTTGGGACGGAAAAAGATATGTTTTAACCCTATTGGACGATTTCAGTCATTTTGCAAAAGCTTACTTAATGAAAAATAAAAGTGAAGTTTCGGAAATAGTTAAATATTATGTCGAGGAGGCAGAAAGAGAAAAAAATTCAAAAATATCCCAAATCAGGTGTGACAATGGTGGCGAGTACACCAGCAATGATTTTGTAACTTGGTGTAAAGTAAAAGGCATCAAATTAGATTATACTGTAGCATATACCCCTCAGTTAAATGGCAAAGCCGAACGATTGAACAGAACGATTATGGAAAAAGTAAGAGCTTTGTTATTCAACTCAAACATGGAAAAGGAATTGTGGGGTGAGGCTGTATTGTGTGCTACATACTTGATTAACAGACTTCCAAGCGAAACTTTGAATTTTAAGACACCATTCGAAATATGGTACAACAAAAAACCGGATTTGACAAATATAGAAGAATTTGGATGTGAAGCATTTAAGAAAAACTTAAAACAGATTACAAAGCTAGACTCGAGAACGGAAAAATTAATTATGGTAGGATACACTAATACGGGATATAGATTATTCGACTTAGTTAATACAAAATTAGTTTATGCTCGGGATGTAATATTTAAAAAAGGTAAGAACAATAGAGACGATGTTGTTGATGCAACAATAAATAATATTCTCGAACCCAAAACTGCAAGAAATGATAAAATAGAAGAAAGTAACCAAAACTCAGAAAATGACAATTACAATGCGGACGATGCTAACGAAGACGACAGTGAAGATGAAAATAATGAAACACTAGTACCAGAAGAAAATGAAACCGACACAGAAGTCGATGAAACTGAAGAAACTGAAAGAAATGAGCTCGGAAGAAAAAAACGAAAAATTAAATTACCAGAAAAATTAAACGACTACGTTTTACTGACTTTCAATGAAGCAATGACAGGGTCTGAAAAGGAAAATTGGAAAAAGGCTATAAAAAACGAAATATCTGCACTAGAGAAAAATGAGACCTGGGATATCGTTGATAAAAAGGAAGCAAGCGAACAGAACATTTTGTCAAATAAATGGGTATTTCGGGTTAAGGAAGATGGGTCTTATAAGGCTAGGTTAGTGGTCAGAGGTTTTGAGCAAAAGCATCACATAGATTTTGAAGACATTTTCAGTCCGGTTGTAAGTCAATCGTCACTTAAAACATTATTTGCAATAGCAGCAGCCAAAAATTATCCCTTAATGACGTTTGATGTTAAGACAGCATTCCTTTACGGAGAATTAAGAGATTACGTTTACATGAAAATACCAGAGGGTTTTGATGTAAGCCAAAATAAAATTTGTCGTTTAAAAAAATCTTTATATGGTCTCAAAGAAGCGCCAAAAAGATGGAATGAAAAGTTTTTAGAAATAATAAAAAACCTCGGATTTGAACAAACTAAAAATGAGCCATGCGTACTTAAAAACAAAGATGTATCAATCATAATAGCAATTTATGTTGATGATGGACTTGTAATAGGGAAATCTAAAGATGGCATTATGAAAATATTGACAGAACTAAGTACAAAAATTGATATTAAGATTTATGAGGAGCCTAGGACATACCTTGGAATGGAAATAAAAAGAAACAAAAACGGAATACAACTTACACAGACAGCCTATACTAACAACATTCTTGAAAAATTTAACATGAAAAACTGCAAGTCAATGTCTACACCTAGTATCAAAGTTGAAGCAATAACAAATTCCAATGATAAAATTAATTTTCCTTACAGAGAGGCCATTGGTAGTCTCCTTTATTTGTCGACAAGAACAAGACCAGATATAGCGCTTGCAGTAGGGTTAGCTAGTAGACATATGGAAAATCCGAATGGGCAGGATGTAGCTTCAATAAAAAGAATATTTAAATACTTAGCTGGAACAGTAGGAGAAGGCATCTGCTATAAATCAAGTACAAATATCTCTGAATTAGAAACCTATTGTGACGCTGACTTTGCAAATGACTGTGAAACTAGGCGAAGTACAACTGGATTTGTGATTATGTTATCTGGAGGGCCTTTAACATGGTGTTCAAGAAGACAACCCATAGTTTCATTATCGTCCACAGAAGCAGAATTTATATCAGCAGCAGAATGCTGCAAAGAATCGATGTTTCTTAAATCACTATTAAGAGATTTAGGTATTGATATTAGGGTGGTATTCTATATTGATAATCAAAGTTCCATAAATCTAATAAACACAGGAATTTTCAATAAACGGTCGAAGCACATAGACGTAAGATATCATTATATACATGAACTCGCTGCGAACAATGATATAAAACTAAATTACTGTCCTACTGAATTTCAAAAGGCTGATATGCTGACAAAGCCTTTAGGAAAGACTAAATTCAAAAACAATAAGAATTATTTGATAAGACAACTTTAAACTGATAGTTTTTTTATTATATAACATTTTTGAAGTTTGTTTTTTGTTAATAAAACCATTTATGAAGTACCTACATACACAAAACTATACTCTTAGTGTAATATTAATTAAAATATATTTAAGTTAATAAATATGTAATGAATTATGTAAATATATTATTAAAATTTTTTTGTTCGTTTTTTGAAATAATAAACTTCTTTAAAATTCAAACAAATGTACATATATATCTAATATAATCTCTTATAAATAATAACTAAAATAACTTAAATAAAATGTATTTGAATGACAAACAAAATTAGAAGAAGGTGTTAAGGAAAATAATTATTCTTTGTCAATGCAAATAATTTTATTATATAACTTGGCATCACTGTACTTTAATTTGGCAAGAAGCAAGAAATAAAAAAGATGGTTGTGCTGAAATCGTTGAAGAGAACGTGCAGACAAAAAGTCATAAAATAAAAAACCTAAAAACTAGAAACCAAGTTGTTTTTTAACTAAAAAAGAAATAAAACTGAACACTTTTTGCCCAATGGAAAACGACATAAGAAAATATTGAGAAATGGGGGGTATGTACAAGTTAGCTTGTTTTACGTATAATTTTTCGCTGATCTGTCAAACGACGCAAGATTAAATAGTTATATAAATATTGTGGAAAATAAATACATTTATTAATTAGAAACATACAAATTAATTTCTAAATAGTTTACAGTAATGAAAAATGAAGAAAAAGTGTTGGATCGAACGTCTCATTGTGGTATTCCAGTGCAACTCCTCTCCTATAGATAAAATGGTATAACCATGTACAAAATTCCAAAAGAAATTTTAAACTCTCGATTCCTTTTAAAAAGGTGGTCAATTGTTCTTCGCATGGGAAAAAGAATATGTAGTTAACATTTTAAGGAAAAAGAATATGTAGTTAAAATTTTAAGGAATTCGATATATTAAAGCCAATTGCAAAAGGTAATAAAAGATACTGCACGCGTTTGGTCAAAGGAGCATTTCCAAGCAAAAACCTTCCAAAATTAGCATATTGTCATCGAGAAAAGTCTAAGATAAATATCTGTTAGTTGGGTCCGCCATTGGTATTTGGGATAATGCTGCACAATAAATAGGTAACAACATTTTTTACACTAAGCCAACACAAATTTTGTATTTTACTTTTAAACGATTCAAACATGTTTTATGGACCTGGGGTTATTTTATGTTTCAAAAACAATACTTGAATTATAGACCGATAAGGCATACCTATATATCAATTAAAATAGTTTGTCATTTATAAAATAAATAAATTACCTTTATAAAATTACTCGTACCGCTTACCTATGACAGATTCCTGTCTAGATACCGCAAACCAACTTGTAAATTTGTCAATTCTGATTCGCAAAAGTGCTCTGAAATCTGAAAAATATTGCTTTTTTTTGTACCAAAGTAACCTTTTAAAATTGCTGTGAGCAAAAAAAGTGCTCTGAGAGCACCCAATCGAGTTTACCAATACCATACCACAACCACATTAGTTTGTAGGGTTCCGGTTCCCGTGACGTTACTTGAATCGTAACGCTCAAATCCTATTAGGTAGTTTTATAGCAAATGGCAAAATACGGAACGCGTTCAGCAAGCGTTGCCATTAAACCTAGCTGCTGTATTTAACGAACAGCGTTTCGTTGAGTTGATCCTGCATGCAGCCATTGCTGATACACTTTTTACCAGTCTGACCGCCAGAGGGAGCTAAGCATACGAAATCTGCGAAAAATTAAAATAAAAATCTGACAGATTTTAGTCTGTGTATATTTTGTAGTCACACTTGCAACAGAAAGCCGCGAAATTAACAACGTTTTGAACTTTAAAACCTTTTCATATCTTGAGTATTTGCATTGTTTAATATTTATTTTTATATATCCCAAAGAAAGGTAATTTTATCAGGCAAAAAATATTCAAATGAGCAACCTAGAAATTTCGTAAACTCTTGCAACTTTTTTTCCACGAGTTAATTTTTTTGACTTTCCTACTTGTGCGTTGTCGACAAATAATTTGTAAAAAAAAACAGCTTATATTATACGAATTGTTTACTTATCCGAAGAAATGTCTTCGCCACCACCCCCCGCAGTGGAGGTAGATGCTATGGATGCAGAACCAGGACCAGAAGATCCTGCAGCACCAAATGCACCAGTCGAGGACCATTTTTATGGTTTCCCGGAGGTGGAACCAACATACGACGACAAGGATATGATTGGAGTTTTTAATATTTGGGAATCGAAACACACAGAGCCTGGATTTGATCCCGTTCCAGCCTTGAAGAGGTAAGTTAACGCTCCAAGCGTTCATCTGCACGTGTTCGTGGTGACAAAATAAATATTTATATATTTTTGCCCATTTATGAAGACTTGCAGAGATATTTGAAAAGGAAACAGAAATTTATATGCGCAAGGATCTGGATCCGTTTGATGAACGTCATCCATATCGAACAGATCCCAGCTGCCAGTTTGGCTTTCTACTAAAGCAACTTTTCCGCAAAGACCACTTTATGAATAAGGTAAGAAATGATTCAATACATATTAGACCCTTAGATTATTATGGCTCATCATTGTATTACATATACCTATGTACTGTCAAATCTAACTCTGTTTTGATAAAATATAATAACATAGAGCAATTAAAAAAAGAAACTGATATGCGCCGCACTGTACAAAATGTACTGCAGGTTTTTAAAACGCGTCTAGACGTGTTTGTTTATAATAACAAAAGCACGTGGGTTCCATCTGCGCGATGGATTTTTTCTTTCTGCCCATTGATTTTTTTGCAATAGTTGTGTAGATCGGTCCAGTCATAAATGGAGGTTTCCAGTAGCAAAGTTGCACTCTACTTTGTTAATTTTGTATTTATTTGATAACATGATCGCTTTGTCGTCAGTAGAACAGCTTAATCACTGTTTGGCAAGCTCTTTGTAAACAGCATTTTTGGAGAGGCACTTACATATTTCATCCTGTAGTTTGGAAAACAAAAAATCACCAAAGCTTGTATCTTTATAAAACTGATGGTGTTAATGTACTGAGTAACTAGCTATGTGAAGTACACAAAACAGCACAAGTTCGGCTGGGTGAGTGTGGAAACACATCTTACAAATCGGACTTGCTCACACACTCCTCTTACACTTGTTCAGCTGGGTGGCTATAAAGAGCTATTGAGAAGTTGCTTGGGAAAAGAATATACGACTGTCGACGCATATATTTTTCGATTAAGATTGAACCAAGTATGACATGTGACATAATCACAGTTTTTCAAGAAGCACCGACAGAAAGAAGAGTGTGACTATGGGCCTAGATCAACCAGAGTAAGGTTGGCAGGTTTTGGATGTTATTGATCTTGCGCTGCACAGTTTTTCCCAGCTGAAAAAAACTATAAACTTCCAAAAGGCAATCAGTTTGCAAAACAGAAATCGCTGTCTGATAATATTGTACCAAACCGTTCTATCCAATCATTGTTTTTTGAGGGATGCATCTGCCTAAATTATAATCCCTTGTATGGGCACATAAACTTGCTCACCATGCATAGTTCAATCGTACTAATTAAGAATTTTGTTACAGCTGGTCAACGACTACCTTCGTGACAACTACTTCACGCGACAAAACATACAGAAAAGCTCACTAGAGCTGAACATCATAGCTTGCCGAGTGATTTTGGTTATTATGCCTGGCCTTGAGACGTCTGCCGTCTTCCAGGTCGAATATGACAACCTTATAAATAGAATCTACGGTTGGGCAGAGGACAGCATCGAACCACTACAGAGTTATGCCACAGGCTTGCTGGCAGCCGCCATGGAAGTCACCGATATTGCTGTCACATTTCGAGAACTAAATACACGTCTCGTACCGAAGATGCTCAAGCGACTCCATACATTTCAATTCCAATTTCCACCGCAGCAAAATAAAGACAGCTCCATTGCGAGCGAATTGAACAGTTCTACCGCTACTGAACCCGAGGAGAAAATCGAGAGAATCCTACCATCGTGGATGGACGATTCAGCACCAGTAAGTCCAGTTCATGTAGTTGTAGTAGACGAAGACAATGCTGTAGCATCAAAGACCCATAATGGTACTCTTGACAGTTTCCCAAATACCTCGAACATGTCAATGCTGCATGAAACATCGCGTGACGGCGCAAATCTGTCACAGAAAAACATCAAACGAATGTACATACCAATTCATCCGCCCACGCAGGAGACGAGCCAGATGCTCATTATAAGATATCTCACGTCCATGGGTGAATATCAAGAGTTTCTCGGGCTAGTCTTCGAGAACAAGGCAATGCAGTTGATTTGTGGCTACATCAAGGATCTCGAGAAGCAGGACACCTGTCTTGCATTCGAAGCGCTCAAATATTTGGCATCGTTGTTGTGTCACAAAAAGTTTGCTCTCGATTTTATCGCCCATGGCGGTTTGAAGGTTGGTTCCAGTTTCAATAACTTGTAATATTTGTATTAATGTGTTCTTGTAACAGCTCCTTTTGAAAGTTCCTCGGCCAAGTACAGCGGCGACCGGTGTTTCCATAACACTTTACTATCTGGCCTACTGCGAGGATGCCATGGAACGCATTTGTACAATGCCCAAAGCAATTATAACCGATTTGGTTAGGTATGCCCTGTGGCTGCTGGGACGTTCGTATGATTCTGGAAAATGTCATGCGACAATGTTCTTCGGACTGAGCTTCCAATTTAAGGTTATATTGGATGAATTTGATGCACAGGACGGACTTAGAAAGCTGTACAATGTGGTAAGTAGTTAGGGGGGTTTTTTTTTTTTGGTCTCTCCTTATGGATGGTTGTCATTTCAGATTTCTATATTGAAAATTCTGAATCCACCTGGCAACGACGAAGACGATTCAGAGATCCCAATCAACGAGGACTTGGAGTGTGCGTCCCGGCAACTGGTGCGACATGTCTGTGTCGCACTGAAGCGTTACATGGAGAGTCATCTGTTCTATAAGTACAACGTGTTTATGCGGCAACAGTGTCCGACATCAACGGAGTTTCAGTCGGTAACGAAGGCGACAAAGGCTTCGCTTGAGCAAATCAGCGAGCAAGTGAGGACGCTGCAGGAAAACACACCAGTTCGCGGTCATTGGGCGCCCGTGGATCAACTGTTGAAGTTGGGCGGCATACAGCTGCTGCTGAAGGTTATTGCCTTTTCGTATGAGTGGAACAACGCCGGAAGGTGAGTTTGATGATGCACCCACCCATTGGGAATCTTTCTAAAAGGTCTGACTCTCTCGCACATCTTCACATCAGAAATGTTGGCTGCATTTATTTCTCTGTGCCCTTGGGCCTCTTTTTCTAATACATCTACCACCCCAACAACTTGAACTTTGATTGACTTTATTGACATTATGTTACAAGGTTTCTACTTCATTTCAGAGCCGAAACAGTACGCTCCGCCTTAGATGTCCTCTCCATTTGCTGTGTCGTCCCGAAGGTGTTTATAGCGTACTGCGATCGCCTTGAGCTGCCCGACAATTCGTCGTCATCCGGTATCTATGCAATTTTGGGCGCCGCTGTTGGCGACATAACCACCGATGCTGATGTACAGAAGTCAGCTCTAGCTGTTGTATGCCACTGCGTGTGTTCACCTATTACACGGGTAAGTCTACTGACCGCATTCCCACCCAAACTCCCATTCATCGGTTGTCTTTCAAGGCTCAGCCGTCCCTAACATTGATGAAGTGCTTTGGCTCCTCGAAGAAGAAACTGTTTAACAACAAGTTTTCCGAAGATCTCATCGAAAAGGTGTGGGAGTCAGTTTGCTCCAACAATGGCATCATTGTCCTCCTCCAGCTTATGCAAATCAAAGTTCCTATCACCGATGCAGATTGCATTCGTGGCATGGCGTGCCGTGCCTTGGCTGGACTTGCGCGCTCCGAACGCGTACGCCAAATAGTCGGTAAATTACCCCTATTCGCCAACGGCCAGATCCAACACCTGATGCGTGATCCGATTCTGCAGGAGAAACGTGCCGAACATGTGCTCTTTCAAAAGTATGCACTCGAATTGCTGGAACGGGTTTCGGGTAAAGCAAAACCAATAAACAACCAGCTGGATCCGTCGTTGGCCAACATTCACAAGGCCAATGTTGTGGCGCAAACAAAAATTCAATATAACGAGCAACAGCTCTATCAACTGATCTACGATCACTTGGAGTCAAAGGGAATGCACGGGTCAGCTCAAATGCTGCAGAAGGAAGCCGGGCTTACGACTGCGACACCGCTAACGAAAAATTTCCACCAGTCGCCTTTCGATTACAAAGTGATGCCGACAAATGCGATTGGAAGAAGCCGACTGCGAAATCGAATGCAAGACGTCAACTCGGCCATCAACGGACTTACTGCGTCCGCAGGCAGTGGCAGTGAATCGAACCTAAATGGAGCATCATTGGAACCTATTACCCCCATTAAGCTTGTGAAAAAATCGAACCCGAATGCGATAAGCAACGCAACAGTCGCAAACATCAGTTCGACATCGACGTCCGCCACTGCACAGAGATCACTGCAGAAACAAATATCGTCCGTACCTTTTGCCAGCCAATCAGATCAGCCACTGGCACCGACCATCTCGCTCAGCACAATAGTGACGGAATATTTAACAAATCAGCATGCACTGTGCAACAATCCAATGACCACGTGTCCACAGTTCGATCTGTTCACTCCGCACAAATGTCCCGATCCGCAGCCAAATAGAGTGTTAGGTCCGAACTTGAATTTAACCAGTCGCTTTTTTAGATCGCAGGCTGGCTTCAACACCACCCGCCTGGATCGGCGCTATGTGCATTCGAATTTCGCCACTTGGCGCACAATTCGTTCCAACGACTACAACGACATTCAGTTCACATGCTGTAACATACTGCCGACGAATAATTTGATCATTGTCGGTACGCAGCAGGGTGAAGCGAAGGCGTTCAGTCTGAACGAGGGCACCGAGCAGTTTTCATCCGTGTGCCACAGTTACCTCATCGATAGCATTCAGTCAAACAGAAAGGGCAACTTGGTGCTGACATCGTGCTCGTGGCGATCGTTGCTGTGGTCCATAGAACGAAACGAATTCGCAAATTCACTCCAGTTTCACGACGAGTTTTACTGTGAGTTTAGCAATGTAAACCAGGATAAGATTTTGGGAACACAAACCTACGTGAGTGACAGTGGCTGGCTTTGTTTATTTCCGTAGAAGCTTAGTTTGTTTCTTGTCTCTTTTTTAGTCTGCGATTATTTATGACCTCTATACGGGCAACAAAATCTCCACTTTCACACCAACCATAGCGAACCAGTATACGAAGAATCGTGCCACGTTTTGCCCATCGGACGAGTTGATATTATCGGGTAAGTTTCGTACAGCCCAGTGAATTCTCTGGAATGTTACAAAGTTCTCTTTCTCTTTCACATATTTATTTTTTTCGCTCCTTAACTCTTTCTGAGTAACCAGATTTGAACTTTTTCTTCAGATGGCGTTCTGTGGGACGTGCGATCCGGCAAAGAGATTCACAAGTTTGACAAACTAAATCAAACACTTTCTGGAGTCTTCCATCCGAATGGACTTGAAGTAAACGCCACCTTTCAATTTAATAAAATCTTTCCTGTAATTGACCTGTCGCCTTCTTAGATAATTTCCAACACAGAGGTTTGGGATCTACGGACGTTCCACCTTCTGCAAACAGTTCCTGTTCTCGACCAATGTCTTGTTAAGTTTTCGCCAATGAACGTACTATACGGCATCAGCTTAGACATAGACAATCGTGTCGACTTCGACGACACGACCAACTATGACACGAGCTTCAAAGTGCTGGACAGTTACGATTACTCAAGCATAACTACGGTGGACGTTAAGAAGCATATTTACGACTTAAGTATGAACAGCAATGGTAGCATCATAGCTTTGGTGGAGAACCAGCCGGCGTATGACTCAAAACAGGAGACCTTCGTCAAAATGTACGCAGTCGGCATGAAAAAAAACGACCAGCAAGAAGAAGTACGTTGCATTCGTATAAAAAACACACATTCGATTTTTTGTTAATCATACGTTTGCTTTTAGGAAGAAGATGAAGAGCCAGATACCGACGAGGGATCGGACAGCGAATCCATGCGTGGTAAGAACGCTTGCTTTGTTCTACTAATTTCATATTTGTTATTCATACATGTCAAATTGCAATCATTTCCTTATTTAACATTGCCACCAAAAGGAGGCTTTATAAGCGTTAATTTCAATGTCATACCGAATGGTATAGTCTTTTCAGATATCGTGAGTACTCACATGATGTAAAAATATTTTAATTTTAGTATTCGACCTTGACAATGTCATACCGGGTCAGGGCCGGCGACGACGCGGGCGCAACAATGCCGACGATGATGACGATGATGAGGATGAAGACCATTGGATTGACCTGGACTCGTCGTCGACAAGCGAAGACGAGGACAACGACCAGAACGGGGACAACGATGATGCAAACGGCGCCAACGATGATGATGACGACAGTTCGTCCGATTCGAGTACAGAAATGTTCGAAGTGGAGTTAAGTTTTTGATATGCAACGCTCTCGTTGCACATTAGTTAATGTAATATATTTATACAGTCAAAGATGATGTCACAGCAAGACAGTGCAGTCTCACAGAGTCGGTCGGTTTGGGAAAGATCATGGTACAGTGCTGCTCTCACACCGACAAAACGGACTTGTGTGGATTTCCAAAAACCTCGTCTTTGTCCAGACGAATGTTGTTTGTTTGTTTCTTTTTCTTTTTTTTTTTTTTGAGGGCGTCGACCATCTTATTTGCTATTTGCCTTTGATTTCGATTTACAGTGGGAACAAACTACAAAAAACGTTTCCTTTATACTTAACGTAGTTAATTATAAGAAAATATTATAAATTGAGATGTGTTAATGTCGGTGTCAAAAATGCAAAGCAAAATAAAGAGAGCATGTTTTGTCAATAATGCGCTAGCATTTACAAAACTTTATATAATGTAATTTTGCCTAAGATTTGTTTACCCCATATATAGTTATGTATTTTATATGGATAGAAATAGTACTGTAAATACGATTTATAAACATAAATTATTTTTAAATAAACAAAAACCATTACTGTTTTCATTTTGCCACAATTGTTGAATAGTTTGATTCTTTAGTACAAGGAAATGAAAGATCCGTTAGGTTGTCTTTTTTCACTCGTATTTTTGTTAGAATTTGACGGCATAAGATACAAAATGAATTACACACATCTTTTTATCGGCAGCACTGTTTTCGGTGAAGCGTACAGAATTTCTGCACAACTGTGCGGGCCCAACGGTATACAATGTTTGTTTTCTTTAATCCATTTTACATACATTGTGCCTGTCTTCTCGGATTCATACTCGTTGTCTGGGTTGACCTCAGGGTGTCCAAGATTAGGTGTTAAGCTGCGCTGGCTAAATAGTAATACGCACATATTTGTATAATTATCGCCATCGAAACATGACAATTATTGACGGGAATCAGTGCTGCTAAGTTGTATATGCCTCTACCTCTAGGTCTAGATCCACTGCACAGCAACGCAGTAATGGGGCACTCTCAGAGCACTTTTTTTTTTAAAGTAGGTAGGTACATAAAACATAACTAATGTCGTTTTCCATTGGAGCAAAAAATCAATCTTTTTTTTATCTAAATAACTTTGCATGTTCCATTGGGAAACAAAATCAATTTTTTTTTTCGATTCGGATCACTTTTTGCAGATCTCGATATTTTTCAGATCTACGCACACTGCTACAATACCAATATACTTCGCACAGCTGTTCTACGTCAGTTTAAGAAGTTTGCTTTCAAGAAAAATGGGCGAAGTTTCATGAATAACGAAATACATTAATAGCCATAGATATAATTTATCAGGAACTATTCACCCCTATCGGGAATCATATTTCCCCGGGAATGTTCCCTTGTCAGCAATGTAAATTATCTCCTTAGTTTTCCTCATCATCGGAAGACTATGAATCAGAGACAAGTATAGTATTGTCTCTGCTATGAATCACCAAAAATACTCCATTTGTATGTGCAATAGGGGAAACATTTTTCAAGTCGAAATCCATTTGTGATTTTTGCAAAAACAAATGCAATTTCAACAGGTGATATTGCTGTCGAATAACGCACTAATACACACGCCGCGTAAAATCTGAGATCTGAAAAGATTTCTGGTGGTCCCAATGGAAAACAGTTCCTGTTCTCGACCAATGTCTTGTTAAAACGACATGAAAGTTTAATCATCAGCCCGCAATCACAACCAGATCACAACAACTACTACAGATTGACATAAGTTCAGCTCGTATATCTTTGATAATATCTGATGTCTGACAGAGAAATACGCAAAACCATAAGTGTTTACCACCAGCCCCAATGTAACTGGAACTGTTTACTTAACTTTGCTTCGCAATTTTTTTTCAATAAAACAGTCCTCACTATTTTATTCTTTAAATTTTCTCCCGAATAAAGTGCTTCAACTCAAGCGCTTAGTATGTTTCATTGAATGAACTCAAAACTTGCCCTTGGAATGCACCCATAATTATTCACTTCGATTTGGCTTTTATTTGTGTTGTATTTCGTGAATGGTCAGCAATAAATTTTCTATTGGCAATTATAAAGGTTTATTTTTGTAGGACTTAACAAAATCGTGTAAGATCTTCTGTTGTCCATTCATACTATTCAATCAGTTTATGTAAAGTTTTATTTTTAGCTGAAATCATAATTGAACATTTTCATTTCGATTTGATATAAGAAAAAAAAAAAAAACAAAAAATTTCATAACTTGGTGCGTTGCTAGTTAAAAATTATAAAAAATATTTGCCACCGAACTCTTTCAAATGTTTAGTCACTTTTGTTTTAGGTCTAAACTCGTACATTTTTTCTGAATTATCGTGAATTATCATCGTGGATAACATGCTGAGAATTCGTCTAAAAAGAGGTCCTGCAAGGAGAAAAGAATGGACTTGTTGTTTTGGGTTGCACGTCCACACTGTTACCATTTTAATTGGACTTTGGCATTTGGTGAGTAGCTAGATTGTTTTATTAAATTTCGTGAATGATGACGGAAGATAAAGTTCATATGGATACATCTTGCCTCGCTGTACAAACAACATAAAGACTTATGATACCCTGCTTAGCTAAAGAATGTTTGCTAAACAACAATAGAGTTCCCTGACATACATATTATAATGTATATTGTCTTTGCAATAAATTTGCCATTGCTGTAATGATTTGTGGGTGGTTTTTGGTATAATTTACCTATTTCGAGAACTGTAAACAAATATTTATACTAATATATGATTTCTATACCTAAGTAGCATACAATAAAAATTTATTTCGACTAGTAGTACGAAAATGTTTTCAGGCCATGGCCAAACTCAGTTTGATTTCACATGACTTGAATATCGAATAACAGATTTTGTGAATAAGCTGTCTTTAGTTATATGCCACTGTCGAGGTTGCAAAAAGAAACGTTTTGCCAATGGCTAAGTAACTCGCAAAAAATGTTCACGTTGTTAAAACAATTACTTAAGTGGCGCCACAGTCCGAGTGCACTTGGGCGTTGCAATAATTATGTCCTTTAAATTAGCCTCCTCTATAATGAAAACATCTGGAGTTGACAGGTCGCTACATACAGTTTGCATCTCTACAAATTATTATAGATCATATTTGCGAGAAGGAAGTATATAAGCTATAGATAATCGTGTGTTTTTGCCATTTTCTTGTGGATTTGTTATCACTATCAAGACCATTTGCTTTATAAATATACTCAATGATGTATTAAACTCGTTCATTGTTTGCCTGTCAATGCATTATTTGTTGTCCATACTTGGGACATACCACAAAACTTGAAACGATTAACCAACATGAGGGAAATAAAATGCTGATTGTTTTACATGTAAAGCATGACATGAGCCAGCACCACAAACTATCCCATGCAATTCGATAGCATGTGGAAAATAGCAATTCGACGAAAAGGTAATAGATACAGCACAAATTTCCAATCTATTGCCGCTGACGCATTGAAGTAGAGGGTCGCAGATAAATGTGCTAAAGTACATATTATATAGATCGATCAAATGAATTCTTAAAACTAAATCACTGCGCGAATGTGATCGAGATGGTGGGTAGATTCTCCTGACAATTTCTGATTGGAAATTTTGTTTTGTTTTTTGTACTCCATACAATTAGAATTTCAAATGAAGTCGGTCGGAAGTCTGGTTTTAATTTAACTGGGCATTAGATGAGCTTTGGGAGTTAGTTTTTGTTTTTAACGATCAGTAGGTATCTTTCAATCCTGGGTAAAAGCTTTGACGAGTCTCCGGTCCCATTTTAACCAGTAGGCGTGTTTCAATGAACATTTTTTTTTTACAAAAGCGAGGCAAAATGACATTTTGCTTATAAAACAGCTAGTTAGGCTAGCGAATTTGCGATCTCCCCACTTATGTGCGGCAATTACAGCAAGGTCTCCCTTTAGTAGTTTCTGCCCCTGGGTTGTATTAGAAGATTATTTGAACCGGGGCGTTGCCCATTAGCTCTACATGTTGTGTTTATCTAAGACGACTAATACAGCCAAACGAACACGACATGACGAGCTGCAAAAAGTAGGTATCGCTCAAGGGTGTCATATGCGACCTCAAAACCGATGAACGGTGGTGGGCTTCGATATAAATTTGTTGGGTTTTCTTCATGATCTGCCTAGGGGGGATATGAGCTCGGTTCTTTTGATAAATATTTATATACGTCCGTACTGGCAGGTCTGTGATAGATGGTTTCAGTAGTCCGCACAGTTACAGTTTAGAGGGTGTCCTATATCAATCACGCATACTCCCTTCCGACCAAATCCTGAAGATAATTGTTTTATTTTTTTTTTAATTTCTCTTGAACAACTCTTTCACTGTTTCTTTCAGTTTCTCAATTTCCTTGCCCTGAGTCTATTGGCCGTAATATGGCACAATCCACAAATGGTCGAGGAACTCGAGAATAGCTATGACTATTCGGTGGACTTGAACGCACCGGCATTGCCGACCCCCTTGAGCAAAGTTGATTCACCATACGCCTATCGCGATCACTCCTTGAACTACCGTAAGTATAAATGATGTGCAATATCAACGGCATTGATTTCGAATGTTTTTCGTTTTTAGAAAACTTTGACATGGGTGGCTTGGTCTGCCTTTGCATGATAACCATCACCCTCATGATGATATACGGCACGCTCAAGAACAAACCATCTCACATCTTACCGTTCTTCTGCTTGCAATTATTCGACTTTGCCATTACAACGTAAGTAAAGAAAGAAAGAAAAAAAAAAAACAGGAAACTCCCTGCAATGACACCCATCCCCGTTTACAGTCTCACCGCAGCTGGCTATCTGTGCTACCTCCAATCGGTGCATCGCCTCATCGCTGAGAGCCATCGCCTTCCATGGAGGGAGAAGCTATTGGAATTGTCTCCCAACGCCTTGGTGCTGCTTGTAGTGTTAACATTCGTGAGCATTGTTTTCCTCAAGGCTTACGCCATCGGGATTGTATGGCGCTGCTACAAGTATCTAACCTTGCGTCAGCATACCTTGCGCTCATTGATGCCGTGCGTCATTCACGATATGGGCCCCAATATGGTTCCCGATGAGGGTGCCTATTCAACAATCTTGCCAAACTACGAAGAAGCCATTGCCCAGTATATGAAACAAGTACCACCACCATCCTACCAGGTTGCCATATCCAACCTCAACGACGACAACAACCCGGCAAATGCCAACGAGAACAACAACACTATCCCGAACAACAACAATACCGCAAGCGTCAACGCAAACAATGCCACTGATCAAGATGCCCCAGTAGAACCACCACCGTACAACGACGATAATACGGTCAGTCACTCTGAGGCTATTCCCTTTTCGTTGGCCTCACCCGCTACAAATCAGTCGTCTTGAAGTGGGCGCACGCTGAAATAAAGTCAACAGCTGAGATCGCAGATATTTTACTTACCCAACCTAAGTATATTCCATTATGATGAAACGCTATTTGCGCTTATAAAGTAGGAATCAAGGGATAATCTCTTATTTTATAATACTATTGAAGTGTATCTATCATTGGTTGTTATTTTACATTTATATATAATTTTGTTTTAGTATTAGTATGTACAAATATATTTATCAACAGAAAGAAAAACCACAATCTAAATAACCAAATATGTAGTTCGGTAACAAAACCTTATTATGTATGTTTACTTTGTCTTTGTTTTTTTGCATTATTAATAAAACTAAATAACTGTGGGAATATTTCCAATAATTCCTTCATTTACTTAACGAATGTGTTGTTTAATTTGCCATTCAAATGTCCCTCAACTACAACAGGGGGTAAAACAGATGGTACAGCACTACCGACGGCAGATGGACCTGGGCCCGTTGAAGCTTCGGAGTGCGTAATACTTCACTTTGTGTCGTTTTCCATTGCGACAGAAAAATCACTTTTCAGATCCAGATCCAGAGCAGTTTTTCTGATACCAAAATCATCTGGCTGTCAGATTTCATGTTTCATGTTGGTCAGACCTCTTGATTTCTGAGCAAGATTCACACCTACTTACACTAACCTCAAAACATTTGTCATATATGTCAAACCTTAAAGTGTGTTGTGAATTACGTTTTGACATAACAAGTCTGTGAAAAATAGAAAAAAATGGATGCAATGGATATCAACATAAATTGAATGGATTTTTATAAACACAAATCACAATTTAAGAACCGCTGACCTTTAAAACACACACCAGCACAAATGCAAAGGAAGAAAAATCTCGTTTTATGTTCCACGAAACATCTCAAGTCTGAGAGCAAAATCTGAAAATCCCAATGGAAAACGACATAAGGCTGGAGTTTGACGTGTATCAATTTTTATTGTTCTAGATTGGTCACTGTATCGAACTGCATGAGTATTGCCACCCTGCAGTCGATTTATTGAGCGAATATATAAACTTAACGAAAGACCGAGATTGTTCTGACGTTCTGAGAATTAAATGACCAAAGTCAGTCTTTCAGCAGGAACCAAGAACCAACCCGAACCAACCGAGGTTTTTTTATAACATTTTTCCACTATAATGGTCTTGTCTTTTCTTTGTTCTGACGGTTTTATATTTTTACCTCGGATTGTGACGGTTTGTATTTCTTGTACTTATAATTTCCCTGAGTTTCTTGTTAACAGTTTTATTTTTCAGTTGACCTTGGCGTTTCTAGCGGGATAGCATACAATCTAGTCTAGAATTTCGTGCTTCGCGACGTTAATGACCAATCAAGCTTTTGCGTTCAATGTACATCTTCTAGTCGAAACAAATCTAGCCGACTTACGATAGCTAGACTTTTTAATGTGCGTTACAAATTATTGTAGAATTAAATGTACACAATTTAAATATAATTTTTTAAAGAGAGGCAGCAGAAGAATCAATCACTCAATACGAATGATAAGTTTAAAGAGCCAGCAAAATAATATACAGAGTGACAGACATATCCCCATTCCCAGCGGTTCAAACTGATGGCAAAATTCCCAAGCACATTGTCGAACCAACCGAGTTGTAGTAGAGAGACCAGAATGAACTACAATTTCGAACCACGTACAAATGGGTTAAAAAATGACTGACTGTTTAAAAAAGGACTGATAATTATTATAAGAATAAGTGTAGTTCATCTCGTTCATAAATTAACTATGATTGCATAATTCATGATACTCCATAAAACGAGAGTTAATCGTCCACCTGGTTGACACCACTTAACCAACTTGTCGTTCTGGTTGTGTTTTTATTTGACTAAATCACAAGAGGTGTTTTCGCATTGAAGTTGGGCTATAATTTGCATTTCAGTCCTTGCATATTCAATAAGAATGTGTGCAGTTGCGGTCCATAGACGGAATACATCAATTTAAGCATTCAATTATTGTATTTTGTAAATAATTTAATTTAAATTATCTTACAAATATGTGAAAAATATTTAATTTGCTTTCTCGACCAAAAAATAAGCATAACTAAAGAAAACTATCTTAATTGTTAGTCTCTTAATTACATGTGTCTTTAAGTTATTCAAAATATAAAGTACATTCATACATATAAATTTACAAACTCTAATTGTTAATCACAATAGGGACAAAAGCCCTCATCGTGCATCTTATGAGCCTCGATGTTCAGTTCGTGTCAATTTTTCTTCGCCCTCCCAGCGAGTAACTCTTTTACTGAAAGGAAAAGCATAAGCAAACCCTGCTTCTTTGGTCGTCTTGAAAAGTAGTTAGAGACCACATCGGGATTATCTGGAATGTACAAATGTACACCCATATGAGTATTATATTGTGAAATTGTAAAATTCATGTCTTACCATTATGGGAAATGTTATCACGTACTGTCGGCAAAACGTTGTCGTTTGCACTTAGGGAAACAAACAAAGCGAATGGCACCAACCACTGGCACAAAATGAAATACGCCAGAACCTATAGAAGTGCACATAATTATTATTTACAGCTTAACAAAGTGTATCTCAGTCCAGACCTACCTCTGAGAACGGAAAATAGTTAAGTGAGAAATATTGAAAGGCTAAGAAGTGATTGATTATTAAAAATATAACCGTGCCGATAAATGGCAACGATAGAAAGCTAATAGATGGGAAATTTTTCATAATGGAACAGTGGAAAATCTGAGCACCAAGTCCACATAGAACCATTGTCCACGTTAGGTTATCGAAGAATATAAACAAAACATAGATGATAGAGGTAGCTGCAATCATGACAGAAATCACTTTCTTAGCAATGACCGAGTATTCCTCCACTAGTTCGGCTAAGTAATACAGTCCAGCCGCTAGAAGAACAATAAACAATTAACTTGAATGGGAATGTTCTTTAAAATTCAAATAAAATGTTACCTATAGCCACGGTTACAAAGCAAATTTGTATGGCAAAAGATACGTAACTGAGTAGAAAGAGTAGACCCATAATTTTTGTTTTTATTTTTTAATTAAATAAACATTCCAACGACTAGAATAGGTACCCAAATGGGATAATAATACAAAATATATAAATGTCAGGCGTCGATGACGTTTCTACCTCCACGACACCGTTGATGGTATGAAAGAGACGGATATAAGTCATACAAGAGGTGGTGTGCAGCGCGCTAATAATTTAACTAAAATGTCGTTTTCCATTTTTTGGCTTCCCAGATTTTCATTTGATCCGAAATTTCAGATTTCTGCTGCCAAATCGAACATGATATCCGAATTTTATTAGTTCTTGTGTGTATTTAGTTGGCCGCAAAAAAAAAACATTTTTCACTTGCACTGGAAATCCATTTCATTTGATTTTCAAACATTTATAATAACTCAATTCGAAATACATATGTAATTGAACATAAAAACTCGTTTCCATAAGCGTAAAATTAATAATTAAGTAAAAATCGCAATCCTTCCAACGATAAACAATTCGTAACCGCCAGCTGTGTGTCTTACACATTGGGGTTAGTGAAAGTATGTGTAAATCTGAGAAAAAAATCGAGATTACTCAAAAGTGCCACCGATCAAAACAAAAGAAAAAAGGATGAAGAACATAAAAACCAATCGTTTTTTCTTCAATAAATGTATGTTTGCCAAATCGAAAACGACATAAAGAGGTGTGCTCTGTTGACAAACGAAAAACACTTCTTTTGCTTCTGCTCTTTATGTCGATCCTAAATTGGACGTTGCACTTTGCTCAAAAAACGTTTACAGTGTTATATCAAAGAAAAGTTTAAGAAACTGAATATATTTCCTTTTTCTTGTAAGATCTATCTATGCTTTAATTTGCAGCCTCCTGGGACTAAAATGAAGACTTAACTAGTTGTTATTGTTAATTTTGTATTTATCTTTATTGGGGAAGCCGTCACAAAACGTGATCGTTCGTCAACGACATTTTTGTTGTTACAGCCACGTGAAACCGCTGATGAAATTAAACCAGCGTGACTGTAATCTATGACAAGAACCTGTATTTCATACTGTGCAAACCAGGTGCAAACTGCTATATACCTACATAATTTGCTGCAGTAGAAAGTGATTCAAATACAATGGTTTTGAGTTCGCCTAGTATCTAGTAGTACCTAGTAGATGGCGTGCCTGAAAGCTGTCGAAGCTAAAACACGAAACAAGTAGTTTGTTTTTTTCCCAACATTTGGCATCAGTTGCGGCTTAAAGGTCTTACGGCGGTTGTTTGTTTTCAAAAATGATTGGAAGCTGTAACGAACACACAGCCCCATTATGTGAACAATTTTTGTCTACTCCTCCTTATTTACTATTTTTTTAATCGTTACAGACTTATTTACCGAAAAAGTTCAGCCGTTAATTTCATATAAAAAAAAAACTATGCGCCGAAAAGAGCAGCATTAGAGTATGTAGCCATCCAAAATGGATTCGTTAAAATTAGCCTCCACACTAAAAATGATCATTAGTATCACAGGGTGTTACTTACTAGTGAAACTACTCCAGTGGTCGACGCGTTGAGTATATATGTATTGCCTTTTGTTTGTAATTCCATTGCTACGATTTCGCACGCAATAGTTAGTAGTCCGTTTTGACATGACGTTACGAAATGTAACAATGCAGTTTTATTAGGCCTTTTGAATACGATTTCCATCTGAAAGTCTTTAGGGCATGCACCACGCATAGTCTGCCTAAAACGAGTACATATTGTGATAAAGTATTGTTTCCACTGTACTGCAGTCTTTCCAGTAGCATATCGGATAGCGGATGATTTACCAATAAAAACAAACGCAACACAATTCTTATATTATAATTTACATTTTAAATGAAAAACTATTTATAAATGACATGTTATTTTCTTTTCAGTGTAGGTATAGGTATATGGAGCAAGTTTTTACATGATTAAATATAAAAAAAGTTGTGACAAACTAAAAACTTATCTTATAAGTACTGGAGAATACTAAATCAGTGTAGTTACAGAACATATATCTCGGAGCTAGCTACCATTTCTTGCATTTTACTATCTATTAAGGATAACATTACACATTTCATATGTATTTCTCTCTTCTATTCTACTGTACAGATTTATCAAAAGAAGACCAAATCAAATAAAACAGATTTTCTACATTTAATTACAATAGGTGCTCGTAATCTTATAGCTTGTTGTTATAGTTGTTTTAATTTGCTTTAGTTGAATGAGAAAACTAAATAAAAATGAAGATGACAAAGTGATATAAATGCTTAAGAGACGTTCGGAAAGCCTTGCAAATAGAATGTAGCTATGATGATATACATTTACATAGAGTCTTAGTTCGATATTAATTGTTTCGATATAATTAGTCAGCTAAACAATAGTCGTTCTCTCCGCGGAGCTGGTGCATGTGCTGCTCTCGCCAATGCTCACAATTTGACATTTCATCTTGTCATTAATTAACTCTCAGGGGGACATTGTGTAATTATAAAACATAACATTGTCATTGGTCATAGGGAGTTGTTGTGGGTTTTGTAATTGATGCGGCTGTATTTGCAATGATTGCATATGGGCGGGCTGGCGTTGTCCCAATAATGGCATTGTACATATGGATGATGAACCGTATGGCGAAGTTGGCGGGGTGCGGGTTTCGTAGGTCGGTAGATAGGGTATTCGAGTGTAAATGTTCGATGAGGCTTTACTATTTAGCAAAGGTGGCGGTGCCGTGTAAACCGGTTTTCGTATTCGTTGTGGTGTGCTACAAACATTGTAGGATGGATTTGTGGTGAGTGAAATTTCTCCGCTCTGAAAAAAGGAAACAAATTAGAATCGATAAAATGTAATAGTGCATTGCATATTTGACGGGATAAATTTAGTCGAGCGGTATCTATCCCTGAAATACATAACCTCAACTTTGAATTTAAATAAATCTCAACAACAAAGCGTTTACTAGAACTGTAGAAATGCTATTCTGTTTCAGAGTCAGAGTCAAATAAATATATGGAATCTAGCTCGACGGCGAACATTTGTCCACAAAGATTAAGGACTGATGCGACTCACATTGACTTATATGCTTTTCACACCAAGCCCAAAACCTGGTTTTCCTCGAAAACTCGTCGATGCATTCACACCGACCACCAACTCGTTTTCGTTTGACATTTCAATCAGCTGTGAGACACTAGTCGTTAAACTTCGGTGCAAACTTTTGTGGTTACAAATTTCGATCGCATTAATTTACACACAAAAATAATTTAGTGCATTTA
Organism: Cheilosia vernalis; assembly: GCA_949126925.1. Taxonomy (NCBI): domain Eukaryota; kingdom Metazoa; phylum Arthropoda; class Insecta; order Diptera; family Syrphidae; genus Cheilosia; species Cheilosia vernalis. The sequence continues at coordinate 18,922,814 of OX421362.1, read as the reverse complement.
AAAACAATATTTAGCCCATCAATTAATTGTGGAAATGATTTTAAGATGTGAATTGTGACATTTGTTAGGTCAGCCATTTTTCTGAACATTGCAAAAGGTGTGTTTGTTCCTACAACCCAACGACTGGAAGTCGTTTTCGTGGTGTTTTCGCGGAAAACGAGTGCAAACGACTCGTTTTGAAAACTGAAATACGTATGGGAAAACTTCTGTTTTCGATGAAATTTTCGTGTGTTTTGGCGAAAACCAGGTTTTGGGCTTGGTGTGAAAAGCATATTACTGTCAAGGCAAAAACATATTTCCGTTTTCCTGTTTTTAGTGAACTGCTACTTTTACGGGCTTTTAACAGATCGAACAAATTAATACGAACAAATGACTATGATTACTAACCAGCTTAGGCGATAAGGATGGCATAAGTGATGGTGACGGCGAAGCTGAGTTCCGCATTGTCGGCTGTGTGCATAAGACCCTGTACGACTCGGTATTTAAACGATCGAACGCTTCCTCCTCGGCATGGTACTCGTCGTCGCTATTTTCCAGTGGCACCACATCCGGATTTTTATCTTCTAAACTAGAACGACTCCCCAGATTGCGATTCAGCAACTCAACACTGCCCTTGTCGGCTGTTTCCGTAGTACTACCATTCGACCGGTAGATGTGTTTCTGGCGGAATTTTATGAATATTACAATGCATATAACCACCAGAATGAGGGTTATTATTAAGCCCATCAAAGCGCCCAATAGTGGCGTTAGCTGCGTTAAGACGGCAGTGGAAGACGCTGTGAATCAAAGTAAAATAATGGTGGAAAAAAACAAATAGTAAGTAATAAACTTACCAGTCCGAAGGAGAGGCACTGACAGAGTACGTGCTCTCAAACGATAAACCAGTTTGCTGGAACCTTGCAAATTGATTGACGTAATACGCAGCACAAACACCGAATCACTAGGTAGACTTTTTATTTTGAAATTGGAATGTCTGAACGTTACATTGTAGAGAACTTGTCGATTGAGTTCGTCATAAACTTGTACGTGAAAATGCTGCTGGATGCCACCATCATACCCGGGGATGCATTGTACCTGTACGGAGCTGGATGTTGCATTGTTGGCAGTGCAATTCTTCACAGCATCGGGAAGATCTGAAAGTATTAAGTAGAATTAAATGTAAATGTAGGTGGAAAAAAAAGTCAGAATCTTTGGCAATTGCAGCCAGTGCAAATAATAAAAAGGGAAAATAATGACAAGTTAGTGACAGTCAAGGGTCGAAGTTAAATTTTTAATGTTCAATGGTGCGACGAAAGCGTGTTAAGGTCGGGTCATTCTCTCAATTATTTATGGCAAAGTGGTTGCCGACAGGGGAAGAATAGAAATGTATTTCCAAAAGGAATACAAATTGACAGCCAGAAATCAAACACTTGAACAAAGACTTATAGAAGTTCGATGAAGAATTTGTGGTGTAGTTTGAAACAAAGTAGTTCATGTGGTTGTCCTAACTATAATTCTCGGGATTTTAATTATTTAAAAAGGTATACGAGTAAGCAGGCTGCACAAATAGAACGAGGATTAGTGGTTGGTTTCGGATAGGGGAGGTATGGTGCGTTTTATTTACTTAGGCGAGTATATTAGCCAAGGTATGGTGGGAATAAGTTGCACAGACCAAGGCTCAATTCACACAAAACCATGCACAAATCTTGGGAACACGAGTTCGTTTTGGCTAATATTACGCTTTGCTTGGAGGTAAAGCCGTTGTAAGCAGCAACAGAAAAAAAGACGATCCTCTCAGGAGAAATCTGCATTTCACTTAGCATAATAAAACTTTAGTTACAATGGAGAAGGATTTGTGAAATCGCAGGAGGTGCTACGAACGAATCGGCACCTACATTGAGCTTTAAGTAAGTAGCCCGTAATAGAGAGCTCAATTACATTTCCTCACAAAGCGCACTGTCAATAATCGTGTAGATTTTCGGATAGCCTGATCCACACACAAAAACAGATGGCAAAAATGTGCCCATTCATGGCCTACGCGGGCCTTTTAAGGTGGAAATAATGACTCAATTCTTAGCACATCTTAAAGCTATTCAATTAAGTTGTACATGTTTACATCATTTACATAATACATACCTGCAGGTTGTATATGATACCAACACGGCTGACTCTGTCCCATCTGATTGCTGGCAACACACGATACTGCCCCAAAGCTCTCATACGACTCAATACTATACTGATATACATTATGCAAGGGTAGACTTCCTGAACCCTTCATACCATTACTGTGACTGTGTAATGAATTTCCCGGTATGTTTGCCATTTTCCTTTCATCACTTAATCGCTTCGAATTCTCATTATATATTCGTTTGGTTTTGTCCAATTGATTTGTATATACCATGTTCGAGTAGAGCATTTGTGCCAGCGGAAAATCATGACTTTCTTCTTGATGAACGGTAGCATAAGCCAAATGACCATTTATATTAACAGTTTCCTTTGTGTCTGATGACACATGAATTCTGCCATGAAGATCAATGGGAACCATTGATGACTGTTGATGCTGTTTCTGAATAATGATTTTTTCTAGTAATTTTTTATGATGATGGGGATGCTTATGATATTCTTGGTAGAAATTGTAATGATTGTGGTGGTGTCCAGGCACTATCATTTCTCCTTTCAGTGGAAGCGTGGATGGTTGAGTGTTTTGTAGCATTTGCATTTGGTTCGATGTGAGTGGCAATTCAATGATATTGTCGAGTGAATTGTTGAACTGCCATTTGTAGATTAAATTATTCAGCGGATTCGAGTCCACAAGACATGTTATGTTGACGGTCTGTTTGATGGCGGCACGTATCACCGTTGATTCTGACTGGCAGATTGGGGGATCTGTGAATAAAAACAATGGCCAATAAGAAGAGGCTACAATTTGAGTTATAGATGCTTACACTTGACGTCTAGATAGACCTCATTGCTGGACACGCTTCCTTGCATATTGGTGGCAAGACAAAAATATTTTCCATGTGAAACCTTTGAAATGCCTTGCAGGACGAGCGTTTGATTCGATATGAGTACTCCACGGGATGATTGTAGCTTTTTATCCTGCAGATCAAAAATTAAATCGTTAAGGAAATCGACACGACTATGATCAATATATCTTTCTCTTATATACACTTGAAAAGCGCTCTCGAACGACACGATTCGCTTTTACCACCATGCCAAATTGGGTACTGATATTTCTAAAGTTTTTCTGGTTGTTAGTCGATCGCTGAACCTAAATAGAGTGCTAATCCTGTAAGGTACCTTGTAACGCTGCTGCTGTCAGAATTTATATGTTAACAGAACTTAAAAAGTGTTGTCACGTTCAAATGCACTCGCTCTGTGAACGCGACCATCTACTTTTAACGAAACCTGGGGCCAGATTCTGTAAGGCGAAACGATCAAACGTTTTCGTGCACACGAATGATTTGCCCTATGTTACAAATGCAAATTTCTTCGTGCACACGAAAACGTTTTAACGTTTCGCCTTACAGAATGCCGACCCTGTCTTCGTTATATTTTGAACACGACGCTCATTTTTGACAGTCGTCACATTTTTCCGTTTGTATTGTATCTCTTGTATTCACAAAATATGGAAGCTCGCGCATACTTGCAACTTTGATCAGAGCGGACTTATGCCAATCAAGGTCTACAAGAAACCAAAGTATGACTTTGACAGACAAAGTCTGTTTATACCGGACAGGCAGGACTGGCTCGCACCGAGTACTGTCATACAAGGTATATTCATCTTCACAGATGGTTCAAAGACAGAGAATGGAGCAGGAGTCTTCTCGGTGGAATTAGGTACCAGTCAATCATATCGACTTGCAAATCACTGCAGCGTTTTCCAGGCAGAGAAAGCGGCTCAGACTGTCTAATCGAGGGAGCTACCAGCAATGCGAGGACAGCCAAGCAGCACTTAAGGCGATCAACTCCAATCTGCTAAACTCAAGATTTGTAAGTCAGTTCCTCTCGGCACTTAGAGCGATAAACCATCACTCAATACTGCTACCTGGACATGTTGGTGTGGAAGGGAACGAGGCAGCACATAAACTGGCTCTGAAATTGACATACCACAAGCTGATAGACAAGTACTACCAGCTTTCAACGCACCTAAGAGCTTCATTGATAATGCCAAATTATATTTCTCAAAAGAACGATGGAACAACACTTACGGTTGCATCATGACTCGTATTTTGTGGTCCACAATTGAAACTAAAAAGTCAAAGATACTAACATCTCTTCCTTGAAACCAAATCCGAATGCTCGTCGCGGTAACAACTGGATACTGCATCATAAGAAACATGGGTAGAAGCATGGGCATTTTTACAGAAGTTGCAGAGACGAAGAGGAAATAGAATCTGTGGAACATCTCCTGCGGAACATCTCCTGTGCCACTGCCCAGCCCTCCAAGAACGCCGCTACTTAAGGAAGCACGCTCTTCGAAGCCTAGGAAGATCTAGCAAAGATACCTCTATCAGATCTAAGAAGATAGGTCAACAGATCCAAATGGTTTTGTTAGTTGCAGGACAGCCATGTTGTACATAAGTATAATAACAATGGGCCTCTATGGCTTCTGTGTGAAATTGCATATAATGCAACTGTCTTTCTAACCTAACCTAGACTAACGGAGCACTGTTGGAAAAAATTACACAAGGTCTTGAATTTTAAAATTAAGGCCTATTGTCTATGACGATGCCAGTTAAATGTGCGCCGTGGCTAGCAAGTAGCTGTGTCAATCTGTTTCTCATGTATTATATTCCAATGAATAATTCTAACCACAAAAAAAAAAAAAAAAACGACAGCGCAATCATTACACTCAAGATGTATCTATACCGCTCCGATATCATAAATTGTGTTCGCAGTTTATGACGGGAAGTCTACACTTAGATCAGTATTTGTTCTCCACTCTCCACATTGCAACACAAATTGGCATGTCAAACGTGCGAATCTTAAAATCCTTCTCAAAGTTAATCCGTAAATACATACTTACATTATGAAACCACTCGATTCGAGTTATTGCAGGATTCGCTATAATGCTGCACTCCAAATAAACATCCGACCCGCTCATCAAATTGTTGGCGTCCAGTGGTGCCCCCAAATTCAATGATACAATTGGCGCATCTAAAACGAACACGAATAAAAGTAAATCTAATAATTTCAACTATAATAATTTGCAACATGCTTACGGGTGACATTAAGAATACGAGAATCCTTTAAAAATACAACATCGTTTGCTTTGAATGAATTGTCGTTCGAATAGGTAACTGATGCCGAACCAAAGCCCATGTCTTCCTGGTGTGGCAAACTTTTAGCCACATAACATGCCACTTCTTTCTCGTTATCCTCGGGGGCGGGAATGAGCACCAACTCGGATATCGTTGAATTACCATCGGACGAAGTCTATTGGAAAAGGGTTAAGAATCAACACCATGTACAACATTAAAGGTCTTATAAATTCAATTGAACGTTTTGTTCAATTTACCGATTGTGTAGCACCCCTCATAGTAACGCCACCCTTTTTCCATACAATTTCAGGTGGCGGTCTAGCACCTATTGATGTACATGTTACATGGGTTCTTACTCCGGCCACCAGAGGATGATTGATTCCTTGTAAAAGTATATTAAGAGGTGGCACTTGAAGGAGGGAGGAAATGGTGGAAAAAAAAGGAAATCGAGAATTAAATACAATAAAAAAGCAATAGCATCCTTTCCAAATTCAGGATAGATCAACATCAAGTCGATAATCCTCTTTTGTACAGGCACTCACATTTCATTTCGATTTTAACTTTTCCTGACAATGCTGCTACAATATGGCCGTTGCTAGCTTGGCAGGTGTACACCTGGAAGAAAGCGATTTTATTTTTTTAAATAATAAATGTATACATAAAAGGATAAGATATAAGTGTACAGTGTACACAGATATAAATGGAATATTTTCTGCTTGCGCTACCTTCTTCACAAATAATGTTGTTGAAAGAAACGTGTAACTCAAATGTATATAGATTTTGTTATTTTTAATATACCAGGATTTATCTAAGAGTCACAGGTCAAGGAGGGATGCAACCACTACCAAATCAAATTCGAATTTCTTCAACTCCGATAAACTATGTAGTTCGATTTATCATGTTCCTCTTTCTATCCATCCTTGGCATACATTATAAAAGGTAAATCGTGCATTTCGGTTTCGAATTCAACATCACTCCAATTTGATACGGTTTGCAAGATTGCAATTTCCATTCCGAAGATGTGCAGCATAACGACGAAAGTTACCATTGATTGGTTGTTCAGTTTGGACATAAAAGTTGCAAACTGCTTATCTATAAATGCATTTTGATTATGGTCGGTTGCAAGAGCATTTACTGCTTGCTAGGCAGGGCACATTTTTAGCATGGACGACGGAGGATGAAAGCAAAAAAGATGGCCTTCTGTGTGACAAAAATGTAGCTGGAACTGATTACTAAGAGCATCCACCAAGTCATCTGTAAAACATGGATGGATAAAAATATGTTTGACAATTTGATGGAAGTTCCTGAATATAGTTGGTACAATTGCAGGGTTTACAAGACACCGAGCAACAAATTGTGTCAGCAGTGTCAAGTCAAGTTTGACAAAGTGGGGGTTTGCCTTACTTGAGCATTTCGGCTATTGAGTCCAACACATTTCACACATCGTTTGCTTAAAGGGGGATGGTCGATTAGGTATATAACAAAATAAGGGTATACAATTTCTTGCTGCAAACCCCGTGACAGTTGAAGAACCAACGATTTTGCTGATAAATCAGGGTGAGCTGTTACAAAGGAGCGGAGTCCACCAGCAGGAAAAAAACGCTTTCAATCTAGCACCTGTTCCAGATGTTTTGCGCTGTCAACGAACGCAAGTAAGGAGCATTCATTTGAGCGCGAATGGTGAATCAATTGAACTGTATTACCTATATGAATTGAAAATTGCTATTTATTCTACCACAAAAGCATAACATTTCATTAATCTACCATCTAATTTAAAAAACATAAGTGTCAATTGATTTAAAAAGCAAAATTTACAATTAAAGTAGGTCATTTTGCCGCGAATGAAAAATGTTTGCCGCGAACTGTCACACTTTATTCACAATCCACATAAAAAAGTCACGATCCACAAACCCAAGAATTCAAAATTCGTTCGAACTTAACCTTGAACAATGAAATGAAACTGATTCGCGGGTATCTGCCGGCGACTAAAAAAGTTTTCATGTGTAATCCTTTAGGTTATGAGGGCGGTTGTTACTTGTGTTGTGATATGTGATGCGTGAAAATTCATCACGCCCTTGGAAAAAATTGGAACAAACTAAAACTCATCAAGTTACTGACCGGTTTAGGAACAAGTTGGTGTTTAAACTGAAGAGTACGAGATCCGATATCGAAAAGCCTGTTAACACTGCAAAGATAGGGGGTATGATTTGTCTGCATTCGTAATAATATTCGTATATTCGGCCCTAGCGAGGTATCCGTCGGAACGGAAAATTCTCCGCAGCGCAACAGCAAATCGCATTCGAGGTATCCGTTCTCGGAAAATATAATTGAAATGCGATGACGCATTGACTTCACATCCTCGTATTGTTTGGTGCTTGGTTTTTCGCTAGATTTTGCACTGAAAACACAAATTTAGTCAATAAATACAAACAAATTCGTTGCTATATTGTTTCTTATTAATTTATTTAACACTTTACTGCAAATCGCGAATAAATTCCACTACTCATTGTACTCGGAGGATATCGTAAACAAATTCCGCAACCAATTTCTTTCGGAGGATATCGGAGCCTAGCTGTCAAAAATTAAACAAGAAAATGCACTTCATCGCACTTCAACGTAATTCGCCGATATGCGTTGCAAAATGTCGGAACAATTCTCCGAACAGTTGTTCCGAAGAATACCTCGCAGCAAAAATCCTCCGAATCGTATAAAATCGGAGAATTTTCCGTTCCGACGGATACCTCGCTAGGGCCGATTTTGTTCTTTTTAAAAAATAATTTCCACTTGTTTTGCTGTATGCTACCATTTTCGTGTTCAGCTCATTTCTTTCCAAAGCAATCTGCATTGTTTTTTTTTTGTCCCAATGGGAGATTTGTCCATCTATTTTTATGACAACCCTGGTGAAGTCCATTGGTTTTCGTTTCGTCAAAATTGAGACCTCGAGTATGAGTCTGGTATCTGGTGTGAATGTTTCCGCTTTACTGCTGTTCAGCTTGGGAGAAAATCCAACACATCTTTTTGCTGAATAGAACGAATTTCGCTTTTGTCAGCCTAAGTGGGCGTCAATTATTGACGAAAATCCGCTTTCATTCAGTCAAACCCTTCAAACAGGGGTTGAATTACACCGCATCCGTGATCGAGTAATACGTGACTGAATTTGTTATTGTTTTGCTTGTAAAATCCACAAAATTCAGTGACGTATGGGTCGCTCAAGGATGCGGTAAACGGTAATTCGGCCCAGGTTTTAGTTTGGAGCTCACGACATAAAATTTCAATGTGATCGTAAAATGGTTTTAGCTGAACCGCTGTATCTATGGGCTTACAAGGATCTCTCATAAGCAACTAAGCAGGCTTTGCATAAGACTTTTATATGCAGGTTGCTGCTACAAAGCTCAGAAGTACGGACCCTGCTAAGGTTGGTCCGTTTTAGGTCCATCAGTACCTATGTATCGAAGTGGTTTGGACTATAGACTTAGTCAAGAAAATTCATGAAAAGTTTATGAAGAAATGTTCAACTCAACCCCGTTGCAGAGTGCAACCTTACAGTTGGTGAGTTGAAAGGGGACCTCAACCTATACATGGACCGTGCAACTAAAGAGAGCCCTCAACTGTATATAGTACTTCTCCTGCTTTACAGCCTTTGAATACGGCTGGCTACATAGCTTTAAAAGCCTCTTGCCTATCAAAGTAAACTGTGTGTCTTCGTCTCTTGGGTTACAGCAGGGGTGGGATTCTGTAAATAACGAAACGAAAACCACTTTCGCGTTTCAAAAAACGATATAGATCACGCGAAAGCGAAAATCTGCTTCATGTAACTCCTAACGTTTTTTTTGTTCACATTTGTTAAGGTTTGAGAAACTGTGTGACAACAAAGTTATAGTTTGGCAGTCTCAGTATGTACCTTTATTTTCGTCAAGTTGTTTTGACGTTGAGGAAAGCTTTAAAATAGGAGGCACGTATGTATTTCGTGTACCTGTATGCAAATGAAAGGCAGCTATGTTTAACCTAAAACGTTGAACAAAACTAAAAGAAAAAAATAAATTTCTAACTTAGAACCAAATTTTAATAAACCAACCTTTTGTCAGGTAATGTGAGAGGATTCGAACAATCCCGCAGATTTTTTCTTAAGTTTACGTGTTCATTTTCCATTTCACTTTCGTCGATTTCGCTGGTCAACAAAAAATAGTTTGTTAGCATTTCTAGTAAAATATTCAGCACAATCTTAAAAGCTTAAATCACCAAACTCAAAGAGAATAAATAGGAAAATGATAAACATCAACAAAATAGTTGTCGTTTGTTTTCTTTCGTGGAGACGATAAAATCTGTTCGTTTTTAAGGTTACATGAAGCAAGAAGAGCGAAAACGTCAAAGAAAATGTTATCGTTCGTTTTTTTTTCGCGCCCACGAGAATTCCCTTCGTTTTTGATGTTACATGAAGCAAACTGTTCGTGTGTACGAAAACGTTTAAACGTTTGCACCTTACAGAATGCCGGCCCAGCTTTTGCTAAGAGCAGAGTTAAAGCTCGAACTTGTCCATATCCCCTTATGCTATGTAGATATACGGTCACGAATAGCAAAGCTCGCCACCTGTCCATGTGACCTTCTTGATTATCCAGGGTGCACCATAAAAATCGGATTAGTCCATTTTTTCATTGACTCTCTTTTTGTGGCAAAGCCATTGCCATTCATTAATGAATGCAATAAAACAGCGAATCCCAAATGAATATTCATGCAATGGCTTCCAAGATATGTCATTTGCGTTTGCTCTTTGATTGGGTGTGAATTTATTAAAATCTTGATATGCACACATAGTCATAGTCACATACCTATAGGTACCTAACCTGTGCATTTATGTGAAATGAAAAGGGTAACGGCGCAATAATAAAACACATTTAAATGACAAGTGAACTTACCGATAATAAATCCGACCTCGAAATATTGTACAGATGTAATAAATTTCTCACGGTGCCATCCGGCAGCAACTGAAAGGCATCATCGACTAGAGCGTGCTCCTTCCACCAAGTCACTCTGGGAGGCGGTATCCCACCACTTGATAAACACGTTAAATTAATATTGTTACCCTCGATGTAAGGTCCCGCAATGTTATTCCTTATGGCAGCCCCGTACGCATCTAATATCGTCAGTTGGGTTGGTGGCACTATAAATGGGAGTGTGGTGTGTGGGTTACATTGAAATGAAAAATTCTCAATTTAATATAGTTGCAATCTTTCTGTTCATTTTATCTTCATTTTTTATTTCTTTTTTACTTTTTTCTTTTTTCTTTTTTAATCTTCATTGCCTTCCGTTTCTCATCGTTTTCGCCAGCAAACACATACCTAAGACAGTTACATTAATTCGCCAATTTCTCGTTGGAGATTTATGGAAGTCAACTCTACATTTGTATAATCCTGCATCACTGGTTTGAACATTTTTTATCCTTAATGATGGTGGATTAGTGTCATAAAAAAATTGAGCTTTATTCTTGAGCACAAATTCATCCGCCCATGGGATTGCCTGTTCGAGTTGGCGCCCGCGTGCATCAAATCTAAACAGAAATAGAAAACATAAAATACAGTACATTTAAAGCGTGCGTTATTTATTAATACAAATTGTAACAATATTTTGACATTTTAAAGACGCTCACAGACACAGAACCATGTGCGCTTCCCGAAGGGCTTAAAACTTTGTAAATCTACTTTTCCAGTTTGCAATTTATTTAGATACGACATAAAAAATGTATGTCTATTAAACTTTTGTTTTTTTTCTTTTGGACGGAAATCCAAATCAGCACATATTTAGAGGATACAAAAACGTTTCAATTGTCTGTTGGCCATAGAATTTCCAAATAGGCAAGCAGATTGGTATGAGATCGTCAAGCAACCAAATTAATGGTTGTCGATGTTGATGCCTCCTTTTTTTTGGGTAAGTCGCGTACTAGGAAACAAAAAAATTGCCTGATGCGAAGCGAATTTTGGAACAGATAGAGGGAGAGAGAGTAAGTTTTGGTTTGGCTTTTGCAGTGCTATACGACGCTATACGAGTATTCCTGCTATTTTTTTTTTTCTTTGTTGTTCCCGGGGAAAAAAAATGGGTGTGTTGTGCATGTTGGTATATTTCAGCTATTGAGGAATACGTTCGTTTTTTTTTTGCCGACGAGGAATACAGGTGAATTTACACTTTGCATGTACAGCGCGAACGAAATGATTCATCATCAACAAATTTCGATTAATCAAGAATAGAAACTGGGGTGCCATCGGCAACGGTGATTTGCAATAACTGATAGCAAAAAATCATGTTTTTTTATTACGCGCGGGTTTGGCTTGTTTTTTTTTTTGTGATCGGATATTAAGGTGTCAAAGGTGGTAGCTGGTGAAGCGTGACCGCCCCCACCTCAAATGGACACGAACAGTAATCTGCATTAAGTCGTCCTTAGAAAGAAAGTAAATTGGGTATGATTGGTTGTACAAAAATCAACAGGTTACAAAAACAAAGTGGCGGCGTTTATAGATCGGGTTAAATCTGGGTCTATACTTTTGCTTTTAGTTAAATGGCGCTTAAAAGAAATCCGCGATCCCTAAGCTGGCCCCATCATGACAAATTGTTTGAGGTGAGGTCTTCCTTTGCTTCGTCGTTCGTCAGGGGTTAAGGACTCGTCGGGCTGGTGTGTTTGCTGCCCAGAGCCTCTAGCCAGAGGGATTTACTGATAATCATTTTCAACCTTTGTTATTATATTTCTAAGAAGGTAATTGATGAGTAAGGCCTTCTCAAGAAATACTAAGGAGATTCTATATAAAACCCTTATCATCCCAGTCCTACTTTATGGTGCAGAAGCATGGACGCTATCAAAAGCGGATGAAGATCTCCTTGGTCGTTTCGAACGCAAAATTTTAGGTCCCGTTTGCGTTGACAGGCTCTGGAGGAGGAGATATTACAGCGAACTATACGAGCTGTACCAGCGACATCAACCTAGTCAGAAAAGTAAGTATCCATCATCTAAGAAGATGTCTGGGACATGTAGAGCGGCTGCACACCAACATTCCGACCCGAAGAGTCTTCGATTCCAATCCGGAGGGACAACGCAATAGAGGAAGACCTCGCCTTAGGTGGCGCGGGCAATTGGAATGGGACCTCAACCAACTTGGAGTTAGCTAAAGATCGCTCTAACTGGAGAGGCGTATTGGTAGGGGCCCATAGGTCCACCCTGGACAGCAGCGCCACCTAAGTAAGTAAGTAAGTATTATTATATTTTGTAGGTCACAATGGGTAACTTTGTATTGAAAATTTCGCCATTGTGAGTTCGCCTGGACACTAGATATAATTATTATTATCGCGCAGAGTCTTTTACTACTTCGAAGTTATTAAGAACCATTCACATGAGCACGAACTGCGAACAGGCAAATATTCGTAGGTTCTGTTTCATGTGGATGGTGAATAAAATGTGACAGTTCGCGGCAAGAATTTTCAATTCAATCAAGTCTGGTTTTTTTTAAATAAGGTGTTATATTAATTGAATATAATGCTTTTGTGGTAAAACAAATATCAATTTTCAAATCACAAACACAGATAAATTGATTTGTTCGCAGTTCGCGCTCATGTGAATGGTCCTTTACAGTCCACTGTGGCACTTTGTATGGGTGAGAAGTTTATCACTGCATGTGCATAACGTTGTCATATTAGTTAACAGACACACGCATCTTTGCTGCCATGCGTTTCAACACTTGTCAATATCATTTGAGTAGTTGAACTGACTTTTTAAAATGTTTCATGTTGAATATATACCTAATACTGATGTATGAATCGACGCAACGGGCACAAGGGCCCTTACACCAATTCGCATCAACTTTCCTATAAGTCTTTTAAAATATTCTATGTTTTTACACATTTTTATTTACTCTGTTAGGATGCGTTCAGGTAGCACTTAGTCGCTGGTTAAGTGCATTGAGTGTGTGTACTCAATACTCAATCGACATAATTTTTATTTCCAGCTAAACGAATTAAAAGAAAACGCGCAATACGAACTTTTGATACGCTTTTCGACTATTTCTGTTTTATAAGAACGGGCAATGCCTTTGTGGCAGACCTTCACAATCGCATATATAACAAAATCTACGCTCAATCAAACGGAAGTTTTCATCCATTCGACATGGTGCGAGTAACAAGAAACCGCATCATCCGATCCCCCATGGCGCCTATAAACAAATCAATAAAGAAAACTCCAGGAACGCAAAGACAGCTGGCATAGCTAAAGCCGGCGCGCGTCAGATTTATGTATGGCATATCGAATCGGAAATATTTATATTCCCATATACTACTAACGCATTGCCCTTGAGATCTATAAAGAGACCAACAATTCTGTGGCCTTAAACAATATTTTGTATTTCATATTAATCATACGTGGATCGCATCATGAATTTAGGCGGTATAAACAGACGCCGTCGGGCAGGTAAGTGGTTAATCTAGAACAAGTTACAAATTGAATGAACAGAACTGAATCTGTTCTGTATAAGCCGATACGGCGGCAGAGCGAACATATTATATCATGTAGGTATAGAGCTCTATATCTGGATAATTGAAACTGTACCTAGGTGGTATTCATAATGCGAGAAGGTGAGGAAGTCTTTCAAGTGAATTGCGCATTGAATTGAATATAATGTTCTTGGCTTCATTTGTGATTAAGAGATTGAGTGTTCACATAGCTTGGCTGGAAACATAAGCACAATGGTACAGTTGCATGCTTTGCAACTTGCAAGGCATGTCAATGTCAGATGTCAATTCATGTGTATGTGCTTTAACTGGGCTCCGAATTGCATATTTGTAGGAATGTGACGGAAGTCACTCTCTCACCCATGAATCTCCTGCGGATATTGTTACCATCGTATATGGCTGCAGAGCCTGCAAAATTGCACAAGCAAGTATGTGCGTTGTTATGGCCCATCGCCTCAAACTGCAAAGTGCGTGTGAACTGAAAAATGTTAACAAGTTCTGCTTGTGCAGTGTATTTATACAACATCGATATTTATTTGCTTTTGGGATGCACAATACGAGTACAGCTGCTGCTGATCGCATATTTATGCAATTTCCCGTCCCATTTTGAAGAGGGAATATTTTATATTTTTTGTTTTTCCATATCAAAATGATAGCAATAACAAACATGCACGATTACATCAAAAGGCCCGTTGTTGTAAGCAACTGATACGTCCGAAGCGATTGGAGTTTATCAAAAATAATGCTTTTGTGCCTAAGAGTCTATGTTTACCTTGAATCGATACAAATCGTCTTTAATATCAAACAATCACTTAAGTCGGAGACGACAAAATAAGATCGGAGTAGGGCACTAGTTGTAGCCATCAGAAAAGTGCATATACTTAAAATCACGAAACTTCACATTTTACGAGAAGGCGTTTATAGCTGTCAGAAAAATTAAAAAAAAAAAACTCCATAACAAACACAATAGTAGTAGTAGTAGTAGTAGTAGTATAAAATATACCAAACATGTTTGACCCTTTCGAAATCAGAAAAGGTTTTTCTGCTGGATGGAACAGTAAAAACGTAAAAGTGGAACGATTTGTGTCATTAACTGACAACTTGATCCGAAGGAAAAAAAGGAAATTACATATTTTTCTTTCTCAGCAATAATTATTGTTAATATGATTACGAATTGACGTTCCAAATTTCCATCTGTACCGTAACAACGATAAATCTTCTCAAACTGGAAACCAGCAGGCTGTCGATTTTTCAAAACTAATCGACGGACGCATGGATTTTCTTTCATGAAATATTAGAAAGAATTGTGATTGCAGCGGTTTTTGTTTAATTGTGTGCGCAAATAACCTTCATTTTGTGTTAGGCGGATAAGTATGGTCATCATTTTTATAAGCGTGTTTTGTTTATGTATGCTGAATGTCGGAGAGGGAGAGCAACGCGGTCGTGCAGTCATACATAATTACAATGGCAGCGTTCCACTGCCCGCTAAATGACTAGCGGCATGTCAAACTCCATATAATAAAAATTGACATTTTACCATTTGCCATAGACGTAAAGCACTTTTTGTGAAATATCCCTTTCACGGAATTTTCTCAATCTAGCGCAAAACAACCAGCTGCGTTGAGAGAAAAAAAAACCACCTGTCAAAGGAAATCGTTGAAACGTTAAAAAAAAATACAAGCCTAATTTTGATAAAATTGGTAATAACGTAATTAAATTAGCAATTCCGGTATTGTTTTTATAGCATATTGTATCATTTCTTTAATTGTAGTGTGGAAATAATCATGCGAAAAATAGTGTCAAATGTCATTTTGCCGCTATCGTTCTATCGCGGGCGTTCCTTCATCTGGCATATTTGGTGCTAGACGTCTAACGGGCAATGGAACACGACCAATATAACCATGGTTATTTTTCTAGCCAATCTGATCAATTTCTCAAAATACAAACACAAAAACTGTTCAATTTAAGCAAAATAAAAGTTCTACGTATCGCTCTTAATTTAGAAACCCATCGCTCATTGCGAAATTTCCATTAGCGTTGGCATCACTTCATATAGTCGAGAGAGGATTGACGTTGTTTAAACCAAAGTTCGGTAAAAAAATCCGATTGATCTGGATCTGAACCAGATATTAGTCGACTTAAGATAACTAGAGTTTAGCATCTGAGAGTTTTATCCAGAGCGCATTAACTATAGTTTACACTCCAAAGATTTAACCACAAAACTAGCTGTTCCCCAAGATCCATTTTAAACAGCGCACTTAATTTTTCACACTTTCGACGCAATTGTTTCCGCACTAAGCTACTTTTCTTTTCTGAGATAACTAATATATTATATAAACAACATAACAAATTTCATAATCACGACGCGACTCGAAGTTTCTATACATCGCCCTTCAATTTGCATTCTCCATTTCTCCAATGATTCAATCTGCAATTGTACGAAATAACTCTCACCGCAGCACATTTATTTCAGCGCTTGCATTCTCGGTGAAATATGCGTTTCAAAATTTCACTATGTTATGCCATTCGAAAGATTTGTACATTGCCAACGAGATTTCATAAAGGAATTGCCAATTCAATCCCATTTTACGCTCCATTACAAACAATTCAATTTACATTTACAACATTCTTGCAAAAAGGCGACTGTTCTCAAGAACTTGAAGAACGTATATTTTATTTCTCTGCCGTTTTGCCAGAACAACTAAGGTCACGTCTTGTCGTACACAAGGATTTATTTTCCTCTTTTCTATAATTAACACGTGCTCAAGGGGATATAAATGCCCCAAAATAAAGGTATGCACAGTGCGGGCGTTAAGAAAAGGAGATGCCGATGCACACTGGTTTAAAAGTCTCTGCAAATATGTTGAGTTTGGCCAAAGCATTTTATTCCACAGAGCTGTGTTGTTGGCTTAGGAAAAAATGTCCATGTTTCGCAACAATAACCGCGGGTCGCCTTAGGGGGAACTTATGCGCATTCAATTGCATGAGGAGTATTTTTGGTTGAATTTTTCAAGGGGTGGAATGTAACTGCGGCGATTTCATTTAAAGCACACTGTTTGTTTAAAAAACGGAAGGGAAGCAGTGAAAGGCTTGAAACATTTCTATACGGTGTTCGAGCAAAGAGCTCGCAATATCCGTATACAGCTCTCCAATTTTGTATCCTGCCAGCAGGTGCAATACAGTTTTTGATGTGTCAGGGCAGATTTGTGCTTTGTACTCGAGTTTGGTGAATAAGCGGATTTCAGTGGGCTAGTTTCTTGGTTGAGCACATTCGATGGATGGAATGTACCGATTTCCATGATGCATCTTTTACAATCGAACAGAGTACGAGGTCGTAAAATTTGAGTAGGTTTTTGGGTTTCACCCAAAACAAATGCATTTGGATGCACAAACTCTATGACAGCGCATAATAGTGTCATCTATACGGAATGGTAGCCGTGTGGTCTGGGTCAAAAAAGTGAAAACATGCACAGTAGAAATGATTTTCGGAACAATTTCGAGATGGACGGACATGCATGATGCATGCGTTGCATTATTGACATGGATTATAAAGAACCTGCTATTGGGCTGTCTACCATACCACAGACAAAGTACCTATTACCCCATTCACACCGAGTTGAAAACACTTGAAAACTTCATCGTAAACTGAAGTTTTGCCAGACATATTTCAGTTTTCAAAACGAGTCGTTTAAAGTTGTTTTCCACGACAAACTCCACGAAAACAACTTCCAACCTTTGAGCTGTCGAAACAAACACACCTTTTGCGATATTCAGCGATTTTAGCAGAACATCTAGCCGAACAAATGTCACAACTCACAACTTAAAACCATTTTCCACACTGAATTGATGGGCTAATATTATTTTTGAATGCTCTGAATTCATTTTATTTGTTAATTAATGCCGTCGATATTTGTAACCAAAATAGTTGACACAGAAGTTTCACGACTTGTGTCTTACAGCTGATTAAAACGTCAAACGAAAACTAGTTGGTGTTCAGGGTGAATGCATATCGACAACTTCTCGACCAAAACACGGTTTTTGGTGCGGTGTGAATAAAACAGAGCTAATTAACTTTCCAGTGGAAAAGGCGGCTATACTTTCCGGAAAAAATTCATAAACTCACTCAGGCATGCACATTTATTCGCTGATTTAGCAGAGTTTGTGAATTCAATAAAAAGTTGGTGACAGCCTCAAATTCGTTGTAGAAATTCATGAACTTTCTTGGAAAATGGGCATGAATTTTGTGGGTTGCCAGTTATTGTCTCAAATTGAATTAAATATACAAACTCGCAGATGGAATTTTACTTAACATACCAGTCCTCGGCAGGGAGGCATCTGACAATCAATCCGCCCCCCTATATGTATTTCCGAGAACCATAATTGGGAACAGGTGGTTATCAACTGCCAAACATGTCAGTAGGCGATTATTCTCAATGTTTGCCTTTCATGTGAAAAAAATATAACAGACGAAAATTGACAGCATGTTCATATTTCAATAATTCAAATATTTACTCCTTCAAGAAGCCGGCTGTATACATCCAAATAAAAGCGAAATGGAGAAGATGCCAAGTAAGAACAAAAATACTTTCAATTGACCTTAAGCTATAGAAGGAAGCCAATACATCTGTGTGAATCACAAAGGTCAACTTATCCTATTGATTAAATAAACTCAACTTAATGCCACCAAACAAGTTGTGCTCCCCAGAGGCGTTGACAAAAATATGTAAGTACCTTGTGTTCCAGTTTCCAGATGTTGCGCGGTTCCTACTAATACTAATAATCATTTTTTTATTTTTCGCTTCAAATTCAATAAAGAACATGACTTGTACGAACACTGTTGTTCCTTGGTATAGTTATACGACCCATTAAAATTCGCCTGTATTGAATGTTGATTCTGTTCCTATAACAGCTTAAGTTGGGGAGCGGCAAATTTGGTTGGTGACTACAAACACTGCAGTTGAAATTATAGCTATTTCCAGCAACACCACTAATTCATAATTAAACTCCTTTAAGTTAGTGTTTGAACAGTTAAATTCTGACAGGCATTTTTCCGTAATTTTCTTCTTTTTTTTCTTGGAATCTCATGTTTCATTTTGTTGTGCGTAGGTTGTAGCGGTGGAAGAAGAAGCAATTAGGCATCAAACGCAATGAGTTCGTTTCGTTAGTTGTATGCTAATGACTAGGGGTGATGTATAAATCATTTGACATTTTGCGAGTTACATTTCATAACCAAGGCTATTAAGTATGAGATAAACTATTTCTATAATCAGCCAACACTAATGGCTGTGTTGCATTGACCGTTAGAAGTCTAGGATATGATATATATTCCAGATGTAGAAACGACACATAGATCTCTAGCGACAGTGGAATAAAAATTTGTTTTTACTCACGTGAAACCAATTTTTTTTGACGAATTGAATTATATTGACAGCTCAATTTATCTCTCTCCAAAATTTCTCAATCTAGCACAAAGTTATATTGGGGATGTTTGGATACCTAGTTTATGCAAAACGTCAACTAGATTTGTCGGGACTAGGAATCCGAACGCGATTAGGCAACTCAGTCGCAGTTACGAGTATAAGAAATGAATAAATAATTGTCCGTAGCCATTTTGCTTCGTAAGCCTTCGCTATAAATATATCGACATGCTGAACTTTTCAATAATTCCTAATCACGATGGCCAACTAAAATAAGTGTCACGTATTTTTGCGTCCCTTTCAGTCACACGGCTAAGTAGTGTGATGTTGCAAATGCAGCATTATTCTTCAGATTTTCAGTATTCAAGGCTGTATCTGACCAATAACGGGCAAAATAGTAACTTCTAAGGTCGGTCTGTCAGAATACATACTGAAAGCGGACTGTAAAGAAAACATTTTATGTTTCTACTTCAACATTAAGCAGTACACACGAGATTTATTTTGTCTACAAATTTGGCAGTTGTGAGCGAAAGTCGAGAATAGTACATCATAAGTACAGTTCGCCTTCTATAGCCCCACAAGAAATAATCCAGTGACGTCAAGTCGCACAAAAACATTTTTCCAACGATTTTAAATAATTTCTTAACGGTATATGTGGAAATGTCAAGATCTAAGAAAGAAAAGTTAAAAAAATCAATAATTATCTGACCCCGATACATCCTTATTGGCTATAACCTCTATTGAAAGACCCGTTATTTGCTTTTGCCTTTTGCCTGTGATGAAAAGACACGCGAATACATTTAAAACAGACAAACAATACAACCAAGTAGTGCAAGAGCAAATTTGTGACAAATATTACGAAGAGCATCTACATTCGACCTAGTCGTGCACTTTATTTTCAATTTGTGGCGTGACTCGTGACCATCTTGCGCAGACCACATCGTGTGTACTCAATGTTCCTCTGTTCGGATACACAGTTACTGTAATAACCCTCTGGGGTATTGATTGTTTCTATCCTGCATTATCCATTCGAAGATAATAGTCTCGAAATGGCAAATTCTGAAGGGACTCATTAATAGAAAGGTGGTCTTCCGTATAAATTATGTTATCGTACGTAATCAATTAAAATATTTGCCATGAAAAAATGTTTTAGCACTTGAATATACCGCCAGCAACCATCAAGTATACGAGAAACTGTTGCATAATTGGAATTTTCGAACTTGAAACGGGACGAGTTTTGGCTGCGAAAACACAATTTAGTTCTGTTTCGACTTGTGGTTGGGACTATCCAATTGCGGTCTCTCCTTTACCGAAAAGAGCTGAATTTGTCTGTGGTAGGATATTTTCTGACCCTCACAATTTACAAAGTAGAATGCTCGCACAAACTTGTACAACGTTAATTGTGAACCATAAATATCTAATGGGAATCGAAGACGTGCATGACTCTTATTTAATCTCACCCCAGCTAAACACTTGACAACAACTCTCGGACTGAGCAAAGAAAACGAATGTGAATATTTTACGAACTTATGAAAAGAAATCCAAGCAGCAAAGTCTCCCACGGACCCTCCCAGGGACTGTAGGCTAATTTTTTGTTTTATCCAAAAGTTTTCCCAATTACTTTCGAAACAATGTTAAAGCAAACACAATGTTCTGTCAAGACAAACATACTTGAGGGTGTTTCTTTGGAGACAGCTTTCCACTCGCTAGTTGGTGCCATTCTAAAAAAAACGCTTCCAAAAATGAAATAATCGATGGTAACGTGAGCTCTTCAAGTTGAAAGCTGGTAGGACTGAAGTACCTCTTGGCTCTAAATAGGTAATAAAATTGACTATTTTAGTAAACAGGTAACGAGTTCACGAGTTGCTTTGGAAAAAGAAACCTCACATTTGATTCAAACCGTTGTTCATTTCATTTGAAGCTTTTTCCAGTCCTTGCCTCTTGCTTCCTGGAAAAAAGCTACCTAGGCGGACTACTTCTTGAAAGATTTGCATGAATTGAATGAATGAATTGTCACGATCTGGCAAACTGCTCTCAGCGTTAAGTGCAGTTAACCATCACACACTAGGCTCTGCTTGGTTTCAGTCCTCGACATGGAGGTGTGGAAAGAAACAAGTCAGCAGGTAAGCTGCGTTCCGAAGCTGCCTTGATATGGACAGGCAAGCAACACCGGCTTTCAACGATGAAATTTTAAGTGATTCTGGGCTGAGTTTAAATACGAGCAAAGGCAACCATAAAAGATTATGCCTGTCCTTACAAAGACTGCTGACGGAACCAACGAATATCACCGGTTTTTAAACTTTCTGCAGAATATTGATACAAAAATAAGAATTAGTCAGCGTAGTTTAATTGAATTGTTTACTTACGTGTATATAGGTTTTATGTTTCCCTGTTTGTACCATATCACCAGTTGCACTTTGTCCGCAATCATAGTGCCAGGCGTTAGGTCACATGGCAGAGCAACCTCTTGATTGACGGCGGTTTGTACTTCCGAAAGAGGGCCTGAAAGAATACGTATTTCAAAATTATTTAAAGTTGCCCAGTTTACTTAGTACGAGAATATGTTTAAAAATTAATTTAATTTGTTCAAGTAAATTGTCTATTTTTGACTTTTAGCAGTTCAACATTTAACATATAAAAATAAGTACGTATACAACTATTCTCATCATTATATCAATACGTAAACATCCAAAGATTCCGGACACCTTTTTAGTATCTAGCAGAGTGAAGCTTGTATCATTCGAAAGGAACTGTGCCATTGATGTGCACAAACAAAAAATCGTGGGTACGAGTATGCCCATGTCGCCAATAAGATTGGTAAAATTATGTTAAGAATGAAAAATGCTTATCAGTTAATTGAATATTAAAAGCATTTTGGTGGAATTCAATTTGTCGCCGCCATATTGCCAAGTGAAGTATTCAAATATAAATCATCTTGGATTATAACCTATTTTCGAAGGAATGCAATTTACTTACCCCTAAAAGTAAGCAACTTTAATTTTAATTTATGGGTTTATATCTGCGAGTGTTGACGTTTGGTTTAAATAATGTTACAATTTGCTCTAAATTTTCATATTGACGTACTTAAAATGTTAATCATTTCATTAGTAACACTTATTTTTAAAAGGGAGTATATTCTCGATATCTAGATGTTGCTTATAAAAATAAAGTGCGCGACTGGGTCGAACAAAATTTGCTCGTTCATCAAAAGTTTGGTTGATTGTTTTTTTATTTAATTAGGTAGTTATGTATATAATATAAGCCAGGGCTTCCCAAACTTTTTTATACCGCGACTCCCTTTGCAGGTTGTAATTTTTTTCGGACGCCCTTGGGCACCAAAAGTGCGGAACACAGTCTAACCAATCTAGTTAGTTTTCATTCAGGTTTCGCCTTGTCCAGACCAATCTAGTCGACTTAACTTTTGTTCTGACAGCTGTGAAAAAATAAAAATAAAAGGTCCTTTCGTGTACTTTCAGCATAGAAAAATGAAAAATGTCAAATCTCTAAAATCGAGAGAGA
This sequence comes from Cheilosia vernalis, assembly GCA_949126925.1. Classification (NCBI taxonomy): domain Eukaryota; kingdom Metazoa; phylum Arthropoda; class Insecta; order Diptera; family Syrphidae; genus Cheilosia; species Cheilosia vernalis. Next base: position 18,900,151 of record OX421362.1, on the reverse strand, counting down.
ATTCTCTCAATTTCAAGAGAAGTACCTGATCGGTTTTCTTACAAAAAGTTTAAAAAATGTCATTTTGGCGTAATCGTAAAATGCCAGCATCTACAAAATAAATTGGAATTGCATTTTTTACAAGCTAAATACCTATTAAACTTTCCATTTGAATGCGCTGATATGTTCTAGGAAAACATTCAGTTATAACTTGTTCCTGTGACGTCGTTGAAGACGAAAATAAATAGTTTTACTTGTCAAACTTTTGAGCTGTTACTTGTTTGGCAGTTTTCATTTTTCAGTAAGTCGAAATTCGGCGAGTAGAAAATTACGAAAAAATGAAAAGAGGGGAAATTGATTTGTCTCTCATTTTTTTAAATTTTCTCAGTACGTGATCGCATTTGCACAGTTTCTTAGCAAATTTTAAATAAATTTACGTTTGCAAAAAAGTACCCGAACGAACCTAAAGTGATAGAAATGTCGACCTGTGCTTACAGTCTTGCGACGCCCTCAGGATAGCGCAGCGACGCCCCAGGGCGTCGCGACGCACAGTTAGGGAACTCCTGATATAAGCTCCTACTGTACGATTTTTTAAGCTCCTTACACTTTACAAGGTTTTTGAGTTCGAGAACAAGCGTAGGAGTTTCTATTTTTGATCTGCTAGGCGCTAGGGCATGTTTTTATTTTTGAGTGGAGTAGATTAGTGACGCTGGCTTAAGTTGTCAATGATCGATATCTCCACATTTATGTATATTGTTATGTATTTACATAAGTAAGAATGTCAGAATTTAGAGATGGAGGTGCAAATGAAGTGTGATTTTCTGATTGTGTAAACTCCAAGTGACTGGAATTATTTTAAGGTGCATGTTCAATATGGTTGAAAAAGTGGGTTATATTTGTTAAAAGAAGTTCTGCGTAGCTGTTATTGCATTTTTATTAGAAGTGTGGCATTGATATTATTACAAAAATATACCATAGGTATAGCGTGAGAATGCATAGATCGGGATTTGTGCAGTAATTTTTGAGAAATTATTTAAAAACCGATTTATTCGATTTTTTTTGAGAAAAACTAAGTATGGGATTTTATTCAGAATACTTATTTAGTCTTTAATATGCATTTTGATCAAAATCGTTTGTTTGCGAAATTTGACAGACAAAACATGTATTGCAATGTTTAGTTTGGAAAATACTACTGCGTAACTATTTTGCCTAAAACTGAGTGTCAGATATTGTTTGAAATGTAAGCATTACATAGATTCTAAAGTTTTATCGAAATCGAAAATGAAGTTTTCGGGATAGTTTTTTTTTTTTTAATTTGCGTTTTCGGTGATTTGATTCGAAAATTAAGGGCGCTATAGTTTTGAAACCATTAATTGTACTCTAAGTATGCATTTTGGACAAAATCGTTATTGCCGTTTGGAGGTAAACTAAAGAAAACCAAATTAAAAAAAAATATATTTTCCCAAAAATCCATTGTACGATTGTAATTAAAGAAAAAAGTGAGAAATTACCATATTAGTGTGAGGTTACCTTGCAAAAACAAAAAAAAAAAATGCCCAAAAACTTCAAATCCGAAGTTTGAACCGAGTCCGGGCGGCCGTTTATGCTGTAGGCCTCGGGAGGCGGATAGATTTTTTCAACCTGCTTCTTTGAGTTCCTCTATCATCATATTGTCAGAATTGAGTTATAACTCGAGTTCGAAATTTTGTACGAATAAAATGGGCCCTAGCGAGGTATCCGTCGGAATGAAAAATTCCGATTCTATACGACTGGCAGGTTTTTTACTGCAAAGTATTCTTCTGAACAGCTGTTCGGAGAATTTTTCTGATACAAATGTCACACACTCCAGCGTTTTGCGTTACAATGCATTCAAGTTTGTTTTTGAGTGACATTTTTGATTCTCATACAAATTGTTTTTTGTAAATTAAGTAATAAACTGAGGTTATACCGGATGTTGTGTGCAAATTTCAGCCTTCTACGTCAATTAGTTTGGTTATGTTGAAATAAAGCGTTCATTTGCTGTCACAAAAAAAAAATACAACTTCAGGAGTTGAATCGACTTTAGATCGTAAATATCGTTAAGTTCAAAGCGACGCCAGAGAAGACCTACTTAAGACTGAAAATAAACTCTTTCTACACGATCCTATAGCTTTTTGGTCTCACGAGAAAATATTGCTTGATTGTCAAAAAATAAGTTTTTGGAGCAGTAAATTGTACTTGCGTTCCAGTGTTTCTTTTTTGCAGTTAACCTATATTTCCTATATTTCCTATACCTACCTATATTTCCGAAAAGCCAAATTTCAATTACATACGCTTTCTTCTGTTACAGCGAATACTTCAGTCTCTTCTTGAGTGTGGATTTGGATATGAAAATCCGTTCCATCGCTACGACTGTGAAAGACAACTTCGTCAATGTAAAGAACTTCCGTCCGTTCCTTGACTTCTTTTTCGGGCAGCAAGAATTAATTCAATCTTCGTAGGCCAGCAAAAAAGAAATTGTTTCGAATTTTTTTTTGACACTTCAATCAATAGCTTTAACCCAATCTTTTCTGAAATTAAGGCATTTCCATCCATCAGGAAGAATTTTCTTCAGGAGATTTATATATAAGATATCAGTACGCAAAAACTCTCATGGACTTATTTTTTCTTACGGCTATAAACGCAATACCGCAAAATGTTTCACTGCCAACGGTTACAACACGTTAAGCATGGGTCGGGTAATAAGTAGAAAGTAAGTAGAAATGAGAAGGGTAGAATATACCGGAAATACGAGCACACTTTAGAAAATAATTCTCGCATGAGCATAATGGTTAGTTTCCGCACTATTGCGCTTTCGATACAAATCTTCCTTTGGTTTTTTCGTTGAGGGAGTGAGTATAGAAAAAAGGTCCGTCCGATAGCTTTTTTTGCCTTTTTGATTTTACGATAGTCTAGACAATTAGCAAATATTTTCCCAAAGGAAGGAAGGTCACTCTTTGTCGTGAAAACAAAACTTCAAGGGGATGAAATAGGGGTTGAAAGTTTGTATGGGGAACCGCACTTTGAAAAAAAAAAATACAAAAACAAAACTATGAATAAAAAAAGAGAAGTGTCACTTCAAATACTAATTATTAACGATTTCTAAAATTATCTTATTGATTGATTTAGGTGGTTCCCAGTCTCATTTCATCATTCCATCAGTGAGAGGGTTAAACTTTCCACTTTGCATAATGCACGACGTATATGGTGATGGTGACTGTTCCAGAGTCTAATCGGAATGTAATCGAATCGTACACAATCGAGCGAACATGTCGCAACTGCAAATAAGGTTATCCAACCTGTGGTTGTCCAAACTGGAGATAGACAATAGCAGTGTTTTTTTTAGCTTCGATCTCAACAAAGAAACTACGCTCTACTTGACACTTCGAGACTCGCAATAGTTGTTGTAATTGTGTGCTGAAAATCCTACTGCATTTGATTCCGCTCCGATATAATTGGATTTGGGTAATTTGCTTAGCAATGAAAGTCGGCTCAGTTATAATTTTGTTGTGCAACCTCAACGCACCAAAACTTTGTAACGGAATGCGTTTGAATGTAAAGAATCCTAAATCAAATGTCATTCAAGCGAGGATTTTGAGGGAAAAAAATCAAAAGTGAATTTGTTCTCATTCCGCGGATTCCGCTTATTTCGTACGATTTGACATTTATTTAAGCGTTTTAAGTTTCCTTCGCTATGACAATTCATAAGTCGTAAGGACAATCGCTGTATGTTTGTGGCATCAACCTTAAAATTCCATGTTTCTTTATGGTGAAGTGTTTATGTGGCATAAAGCAATTTAACGAAAAAGTGAAAAGTTGGCGGCCGACACGTCAATCATTGCGGTTTGATTGAAACAACTCGACATTGTTATACTTCACTTTAACTTTGAATAAAGAACCTGAACTGACCGAATTAAATGAAGCAGCATGAGCAATGTGCATGCTCGGAATTATTATTTTCATTACATTAACAAACAGTTAGTGTGTTAATTTCAAGAATTTACCGGCACTGTGGAGAAAAGTTCGGTCGCTAAAATTTAGCCCGACCAAAGTACTGGGCTCAAACGATATTTGGTTCTTAAGACCCACATCTCGCCAAAAAGTATTTTAATTATATAGGTATATATGTATATACATAAATGTATAGCAACGTAAAGTTCAGCTGGGAATAAGTATATACGATACATCACTCGTCTCCTTAAAAAAGTATCGATTAATTTAAATAATGTGTCACTTTCATGAGCGAGTGTATACATTTAATTAAGCTATCATCAGCTGCCAACGTCGACGTGTCAATGTAATAATTTTTAACATGTCAACCAGCATCAACGTCTCGCTAAATTTAAGTGCGTTAGATTCGATATACCTATGGGACAGAAACAAATATTGGCAAGCGCATGTTTTTTTGTATTTTTATTGCTTTTTTATACATATCATTTTTCAAGTATTCCACAAATCCCCTTACGCTTTGTTTTGTGCTGGAAAAGTCAAAATTTAGCGCTGATTTAATGCACCGGGCAATTCTTTCTCAATGACAAACAATGGAAACTTATCATGAGCCGAATATAAACAAATTGTACGTATAACAAGCATTGTTTTATTGACATCGACGTGTTGTCTCGTCCATCCGCAACAAAACCTTAAACCTAGTAGGTACGCTGCTGTTTCGGAACGAAACTTTCCAAAGGCCAAACGTCTGCGAAAAGGCAGCGGAACATAATTTGTAGAGATTTCCATCAGCTGCAACACAAGTGCGTACAAGTGTCAAATTTTCGCCAGCAATTAATAGGTCTGTTCCTTTACTTCCTGGTTCAATTTTGGCAATATGTCACATTTATCTCATTGCGAGAGAATTCGCTCACCGAAATGAAATATAACCAAAAAGAAAAGGAACGCATTGAACCACAAATTTGAAAAATGTGAATTTTTCTAGGCGGTAATATTTAAATATCAGTAGAACAAGACACAAATCTATATTTAAGACCGAAATTTGAATTGCTCTTATTGCAAAAATTAAAAAGTTCAATTCTTTTGCGTCTTACATCTATTTTAATGCTATACAATCACAAACCATAAATGAAGACAAATGAAAAGTCAGTTACAAATAAGCATTTGAACGATTTGACATCCATCTGTCAGCAATAACCAACTAGCCCAGAGAAATTTCTTGGGCTAATATTTGCAGGTTTTTTGTGGAGGGGAAATGTTTTGTTCTCTCTTTTTGGCTCTCTTATGCCCAACTTTTTCGTAAAGGAACGAAGTTTGACTAAATTTGGCTAATGGGTTCGAATGCATTATCGTAAGGGAACAGACCTAATGTCTCGTACAATAAATGTGTGAGAGTGAAGAATTGTACCAAGCAGTCTACTACAATTACCCACTTTTCGCCATCATTTCGCAGCAGCAGCGTACTTCAAAACGAAAAGGAGAGCAATATATCTCGTTCATGATTGCGTTGTCAATTTTATTTGGGATTTTTCGTTCCCAATATCAGATTTAATCCGCCACTACTCCTTCCGTTTGGTAGTACATACAACGAATTGACATTTGAGTCAAAGTGTTTCAGGATTTGAAATCCCTTTTTTTCATAAAGAAGGAAGACAAACCAGTACAAACGTTAAAAAATGAACAATAAAAAGTCACTTTATCAATGATCTCTTTCAGATGCCTGTAAAATTGTCTACAAACTACAAATAAATTGAACAATTGGGGAGAGATAAAAACAGCAATAGCTAGGTATATTCACAGGAGACTCTTTAAAAAGCCACAGCGATTGTTTTCCCCACCTGAATTTGGCTCTATGGCAAATGGGGGGAGCCATCGTTCCAGTCCTAAAGCGAAACTCACGATGAGCCTACATAATTTCGACTGTTTCCTCCCCGAACTAAAACAATGCCCATACGAGTGCCTAAATTAGAACACAAGGAATATACAAACGAAATATTATGGTAAATGCACTCCCTTGAGCTGAAAAGACCCGCACATAGTTACGAAGTATAGGATCATATTTCATCAATTCAGCAACTTCATATGGGATGGAAATGTTTAGTGGACCCATTGATTAACTGACCCAATTTGATGGTATTGTCACTTGAGTTAATTGATTTGGATGTGTGATATTTATGCCAAGTGAATAAGCGTTAATTTTATAGTTTAATGGCCAATAAAACGGAGTTTGTTCTACAATAACCATATACGAGTAGCTTTATGGGATTGATAATAAAAGCCTTCTATAGGTTTGCTAATCAATTATAGTTAGCGATTAAATACGAAATGTAAAGGACATAAATAAGACGACGGGCGTTTTTTTACAATAAAGGAATACGGAAGTGTTTTTTGTTGTTTAACTAGAAAACAAACAATAGGAAAGCTTGTGTTATCGCCCTCTCTCTTTGTCTCTTTCCTTCGGCGCAGTTCGCAGTGCTGCCAATTCCCCAATATAATATTCCGCACAAATTACAAAAATTGTGTTTCAGTTCGTAGTTAAAGACTATTGATATGAAAACGATTGTGCGTAGTTTCTGACATTTCATTGACTTAACCTATTTTTAGTCGCAGATAGCAGCGATTTAGTTTTTTTTTTTTTTTGTCATTCATTCATTTAATTTTTGTTCCAATAAATTATCACATAATTAATAATTGGCATTGCATTAGTTATTGGCAAAAAAATACGTATCTGAATTAAGTAAAGCAGATATAACATTACTACACATTGAGGAATATTATATATAACTACATCCCTTGGTTGCAAGAACAAGAACAAGGCAATAATTGAGTAAAAATGTACTATTTATAAATTCCGTGGAACAGGACGTTATATTTCTGTACAACTTAAGATTTGTTTAAAGAAAAAAATACTCTTTTTGACTAATCTCCGTTTTCAAACCGTCTTCCGTGAATAATATCTTAGACGCTGTATTAAAGCCAGCAACAAAAAGAGTATTGAAGGGAACGTAGTAAAAAAAAAATCATTGACATTTCAATACAACTAGTGACTATCAAAGTTTAAATTTTTATTGAACAAGTTATTAACAAATTCGCATTCCTTTCTTATACCCCTTTCACACCGAGCCAAAAAATCATGTATTTACACCGAACACCAACTGGTTTTCGTTTGACGTTTCAATCAGCTGTCGTTAAACTTCGGTACAAACTACATATTTTGGTTACACATTTCGATCACAAATAAAATGAATTTAGTGCATTTAAAAATAATATTCACCCATCAATTAGCTGTGGAAAATGATTTAAGTTGTGACATTTGTTCGGTCAGATGTTCTGCTGAAATTGCTGAATATCGCAAATGTGGTGTTTGTTTCAACAACCCAAAGGTTGGAAGTCGTTTTCGTGGTGTTTGTCGTGGAAAACTACTTTAAACGACTAGTTTTATAATACCTTTTGCGATATGAAATTTATGTCATAACATTTTCTAAGTTTTATATTTTTGGGTTGTTTTTTTTTTACATTTCGCCCGTAGTTTATTTTTCTTTGCAATCCGCTGTAAGAGAAAATCACACATATAAGAAATTTACCTCTTTTCTTTTTTGAAAAAAAAAAAAAAAACAGAACATAGCTTAACGTGAGAATCTAGAATGACACAAAAGGTTAAGTTCGAACGAGCTTTTAACTCGTGGGTTAGTGGATTGCGACTGAATTATGTGAATTGGGTCGTATTAATAAAAACCTACTTTGCTTTAGATTGAAAATTCGAAAATAACATTTACTTCGCTGTACCTACTTCGTGTCTCCCTTTCAGTTCCTGTCAAACCTGACCAGTAAGTTTAAATTTTCGAATTTTCAAAAAAGAATTTCGTAGCAATTGCTACGTTTCATTCATACGAATCTGAGTAAAAGGTAAGTGGCGCCGCTTTTGGAACATGTCCAAAGTTATTGTTAGCCCCAATCGGTTTTTATTCACGCGAAACCTACCATAATGCTTCAATTTTGACATTTCCTTTGAGTAAAAACCATTCCTACGTTATATTCATAAAACCCATTGTGATTGAAGCTTGACAGTTCGCGGAGAGAATTTTTAATCTATGGGAAAATTGCTGCAATTGTACCTTACGGTATTTAAATCGATTATGACTCAGGTTTTTTTTTTTAGAAACATCTAATCTATTATTATCTAGATTAATTAAATATAGCGCTTTTGTGGTAGAACAAATAGCAATGTTCAATTAATAAAGTTAAATTGATTTGTTCGCAATGCGCTCGCGAAATACTTGTCGTGGTCGCGTGCCTGAGACATTAGAATGAGAGCAAAACGAATGCACGCACGACATGCATGTAGTTTTTCGTACAATAATGATTATTTAAAAGCTTCTTCTTAAAGATGGCTTATAATTTGATATGGCTTGTCAATTTAAGGCATCGCATTACTCCAACAAAGTTCAGTATGGGTAAAAGTAAAAAGGAATTGCGATAGATGAATAGAAGCAAATCGATATGTTCATGATATGATATCGGGACCTCTCCGTTTTGTATAAAGTTTTTGTTTCTGTCAAAAAATTTGTCAACGAACTTTCGCCAACAAGCTTGTCCTGACACAAAGCCACTTTGATCTTCCAAGATATAGCAAAATAAATGGCTTGTGGAGTCATCGCTTCACGCGCACCTTTCTCGCCCTCGTGATAGTTCTTCTATTGACAGCAATCGGAGCGAAGGGTGCCAAACGAAATTCCGTCCGCCATTTGTCCTATGTTTCAGGTAAGGGGAACAGTTTCGCTTGCTTACACAAAAATTTATATCTCAAATGGCGCGGCGGTTATAATACATAGCACGATGGAGGAAGTGGCAACTCCATGGAGTGTTTCACAAGAGCATACGCTATACGCAACAAAATCCAAGACATGGTGGTGAACAAGCGATATGCTCGTATATTATGTATATTTCAGTCGAAATTTCCAATCATTGAGGCAACCTTCATGGGCTCTGGCCCCCAAATTAGAACGGAAATTGATATCGTGCATTTTATTAACATGCAAACTAAATAATCATCAAGCATAATTAATCAAACCAAACGTCCTTTGTAACCAAAATATCTTCGCACTTTAATTTCCCATCAAACACTTAGCCTTTGACATTTGACGTTGTTAGAGTATATTGATGACTTTCTCAAAGTTATAAATTATTTATTTATAAATTCCACCTGCCTGCTCCCCGCCGACACTGGTCCAGGTGATCAATTCGAGCAACAGCATCTGTCCATTCCAAGTGACGATTTGAATTGACAGAAATACTAAACATTGTCAAATCCAGTAGTTCTTCAATTTCTGTACACATACTTGTATATTGGAAATGGGTCGGGATAAAAATATATATACGAACACCTTAAAAAAAAAAAATAGAAAATGTTACTTCATGGAAAACTAAACATGTACAACATTAGAAGAACATTAACACAGTCGAAAATAGTCGGGGAAGACGAAATGCGTGATTTTGTATAGAACGGCCTGTCTAATTTATCTTGCCGTGTATAATCAATAACGATTCGCCATTTGTTTTGTTCCGGATGCGTCAGTCTTTTCGGGGGACGACCGATAGAGGGGCAGATTACAGTGATGAAAATGGCTCGTTTTTCTTCAGAAACTTCTTAATTCGTTTATTTACTGTTACGTTGTGCGTGCATGTTTGTAACGCGCGTTATATATATACGTACTGGCGATTGGGGACCTAGTGTTGATGGCGTTGGTAAAAGACGACTTTATAAAAAAATCCAAGAAACTACTTGTTTGAGCTGCTTGCAGTTCAATGCGATTACCTTGTTTTGATCTAAAAGCGTAGGTAGGATTGACAGGAACACTTCTTGTATCAAAGGGCTAAATGGATAACGAGGTAGGGGAAGACTTGCGTGTTCACTGCAAATGGGTTCCACAGCAAATCGGATTATTCAAGTATTATCTTTCATTTAGGACTTTGACACTGATGTCGAATGTTGAGCTACTACAAACGAGTCCGCTCTAATCTCACAGAGGTACCTATCTGAGGAATTCTGTTCGTAAGATACCTCTACGTCACTCAGGCCGCAGAGGATCCACAACCAGAGAAACAGAAGTCGATGAAATGAGACGATACAGAAAGTGTTCGGACTTTTATTTGCACACAATTTAAACAATTTAAAAAATTCCATTTTGCCAAAACAAATTTCCACTGACTCGAAAAGAAATTGCAGATTTCCCAATAGTATGAAGGAGCTGGTGACATATTGTGGACGTTCGCAGGAACATAATTCATTCAAGATGATCTCAACTAGATTTTTTTTGGAAAACGTACTCGAACGCGTTAAAAACTTCAATTGTTTTAGAATTCATTTTGAATTTTGACAATTTGAAAAATCAGCCGAGTATGCAGGCGGGATTTTCTTGACTATATAGATTTGTCAGCCACCCCTGCATAAACGTCAACTGAAAAAAAATATTCACATGACCAATAGGCTCGTTCGGGTACTTTTTTGCAAACGTAAAATTATTAAAAATGTGCTAAGAAAAAAATGAGAGAAAAATCCATTTCCCCTCTTTTCATTGACAGCTCAAAAGTTTGACTGCAGAAAAAATCTTCCTCACTAGACTCGAATAACATTTCTTATTCTTCTTCACTTTCACTGAAAATAACATTTCTTAAACTTTTTGTGATTTGACATTCGACATTTTTCTATGCTGGCAGTATATTCACGAACGAATGTAATGTCAATAAAAAATTAAATACATCAAATTAGTCCGCTGTCCGACTTACTAAACTAGAAATTGGAATGTGCCTTAAACAATTTTTAAAGTTGGAAATATGACGAACGAGTACTTTACCCCAGTGTGGCCAAGGGTGTTTTGCGATTCGTGTTTGTGCCAGCTGACCTTACTACCATTGCAACGAAAGAGGGGCGTCACCACCGTACACAACCATCCATCAAACACACAACTAAATGACATGGTGGTCGGGTTACAGTAAATATCATAGCGATAGTTGGATGATAAAATTCACACTAGCACTTTTAGTTGGTTTAACCATTATCAGCCGAATGCGATTGGCTTTGAGGATGAGGGAAGATTTGTCACAAAATTGTGAATGTGTCAACGGATCCATCAATATTAACGTATTCGACTCCGCAGTCCCATAGAAGCCGTCGCATGACAGCCAAAGGTAGTTTCTCTTATTCTTATCTTCTTACTCTTATTTTCACCAATAAAAGTGCTTCCTCTCACGCTGTGCTAACTGTCAAGACAAGATCAAGAGACAACAGGTGCAACGGACAGAAAAGTAGAAAGTACGAACTATAAAGAATAAACAAAGTATTAAATATACTGACTGCTTCAGCTGTCAAGCTCAATTTGACATTGAATGTAGCCCAGTTTGAATTCATGTATTTGTGCCCATATTATGTCAATCAAAGGGGATTCATTACTTGACAAAAAAAAAACAGCACTTCCGTTTTAAACCGGATGTCAGGTAGACTAAGGTGGATTCTCATTTCAGAATCGACTGTGGGGCTGTGTTGTAAATAATAGTTTTTCTTAGTTCCATGTTGAGATTATTCGTTACATTTTTATAGAAATGGATGGTTCTAATTTTTTTTTTTGGATCAAGTGAAACTAATTATGTAATTGAAGTATGTATATTAATTGTTAAAATTGTACGATATAAATGATATACATGATATGACATTATTTTCATTCATAAAATGCCTTCTCGTTAAATTCTTTGCCGTTTTGCTGTGGACATTCCAAGCGAAATGAAAAACAACAAACAAAAACAGACATAATAATTTTAGGAAATATATTTATGGTATCACAAAGGACCTAAACTTATTTGGTCCAAGTCCAAAATAGCTGAAGCTAAATAAAGATTCAAATTCAAATTCAAATTCAAGTGTGTTTTTCTAGGCAGCCATCTTACCTAACCTTCACTAAATATATTAATTTATTTCCACGAATGAATTTTTCACAGGTCTTTATTTATTTATGTTGATTGCATTAGCTATTATCGATTTTGCAGAATACCATGTTTTCGTGGTGAAATAAAACAACGAATTTAAACTCTGCGAACGCATCCATCAGTGTTTTTAGCACTCTCTCTTTATTTTTCCCACAAAGTGTGGTCATTTTTGATATATTCGTGGTGAAATGAAGATTGAATGTTTCTTTGTCTTATTATTGATATTTTCACAATTTTGATGTTTTTTCCTTTTTTATTTATTTATTTATTTATTTATTTAACTACTATACAAAATGTCACAGTTAATCAATAATGAAATATATTTAAAGAGCTTATTATTATTTTACATTTCTTTCAATATTTTTTTTGTAAATTAAAGTTTGATAGATTGAAATCAATTACATGATTATACTTATTAAAATCCCTAGTCAGGTTATTGATGGGGCCATTACTCCCATAGTTACATCGAGATGTCCTTTGATATAAAAAAATTAGGGTTCCTTGTTGTCCTCGGTCTGGTATTGATGTTAATGGAATTGAGAACATATGTGGAGTTGACATTACCAGTCAGAACGCAAAACAGGAATATAACATTGGATGTCTCTTTAATCGGCTTATGCAGGGTGGAAGACGACTCTCGGGGTTCCAAGGCAAATCACGTAAAGCGAAGAGAAGAAACTGCTTTTGAATACTTTCAATTCTTGAGATTCCAGATTCATAAGACGGACACCAAACAGGACTACAGTATTCCAAAATTGGAAAATTTTGCAGGGGAAATCGGGGAGACGTCGGACAGCTGTCAGTCTATGTTTACTTACCTAATTTATGGTGTAAGGTAAGGGCCACTTGCACCAAACTCATTTGACAACAGTATTTATTCGTTTATCCACTGTTTAGTCCTATTCGGCAGATTAGGTAAAAATTGCGTTGCACGACGACACTTATTCATCATTCCATGGATAAAATATTAAATATTTATCCATTTTCAAAAGGCTGTATAGTTGTGCTCAAACGTCAAATAGTAAAATTAAAAAAATATCGACAGTGGATTTGTATGAAGAAATTATACATTTCATTTGTATTGATTTTTATAACGAAGCAACATTCGAAAACAAAATCATTTTGAAAGTTAAATTATTGTATCAATTTTTTTATGGTTGCTTGATTTTTTTTTTCCAATTACCTATACGAGAATTGAGAATTTTTACCGATTTTGTTACGTTAAAATTTCAATTCATTTGACAATTCAAAATATTTTTCCGTTAGTAGTGTACAAATTAATATAATCTAAGGTTTCTTATCCAGAAGGAATTTTGAACTTGTGCAACGCAAAGCACGGGATTATATATTTATTTGTTTACCTTGGGTTAGCTATTCAGAAGCTTATTTAGTTATCCAGTAACTTGGTACAAGTTGCCCTAAGCCTACTTTATCCGCATCCCGCACATGTGATGTTTGTAGGTTATCCTCAATAAGCTTCTGTGGCCTACTGTGACAAATTGTATGGGTTGGGGGGGGGGGCGTTGGGCACCTAGTTCGCACTCGCAAAATAAGTTCAGCCGTTTACCATTCATCGCCTTCCTATTCGAACGAATTACAAGTCTGGGAGAGCAATTCTCCCGCACGTTTGCTCTCCGCAGCCAAAAGGGTACATTCTCAGTTCCGACTGCGACAGTAAGATGTAAGACCCTATCCGTCCCATTTACAAGATCATCGTACAGTTGTACCTACTGTTTTTTTTAAAACTACAATTTCACTTGTTAACTTTGCGTTGCACACAAAAAGAGGTTTCACACACCCGATTGGAGAGATTTCTTGTACTAATTGTATGACACTCACAACATCCACTCCGCATTACGGATTACAGCCCCCGACACCAGCAGTCCGTTTGCGACTAATTCTAACAATGTTAACGTAGCTTTAGGTGTCTGTTCATAGCTTGATCCATAAATAAAACTTTAACAACAAAACATTCCATAAATAAATTAAAACTCTCACCGTATTCAGTAGAAACGAATTCAAATTGTCCGTTCCACTTTACTGTACAACATGCAAATGGATTACAAACTTCACACATGTCAGAGTATAATTATGTAATTACATTTAATTCAACACCGACGCCTTTAATAAATATAATGCTTGGGTGAATACGTTGTGTTTTTAGGACTACGATTATAGGTAACATTTTCGATATTTATCGTCTTCTATTACAACTCTGATATAAGATAAGTAAGTAGGTGTACTTATCGGATATCAAAAGTGTACACACTACAAAAGCGAGCGTGTTCATTCCGTTATCGAGGACAAGCAAATTTGATATAATACTGTAATTCAAGTATGTAACTACATAGCTGTTCAATGGAGGTAAAAATAGTATTTCTTCTGATAGCCTGGGTGTTTGGGAAATGAGATTGTTCTCAATAACCCAGGAAAGCTACAAATGTCCAGAAAGTATAATCCAACGGTGCCTTTGTTACACACATCTATCAGTAAGATGAGTGATGTGTTCAATAGTCGTGAGGTCATGACACTTGTTCTGGGCGAATTATGAGGAGATTTTCTATAGCGGTTCCGTGTCTAAGCTGTATCTTAAAAACAAAATGGCTATCGGAAGTGGAAGAGCGGCGAGCGTACAATAATTTCTTTGTTTCATTAAGATTTTTTGTGAATGGTTAGTAACATTTACTGATACTAATTAACTCTCACCTATACTCTTTATGGCATTTTGTGAACCGCCGTAGATTTTGCTCCCCGGGTTTGGGTTTGTTTTATTTTGTCTTCCTATATAAAAGTCATCTTTTTATAGGTATCTCCTTTTCCTGTGTACGAGTCATTGGTGGCGTTCAGGTATCTAGTTTGGCAATTTTATGGCACCTGGCTGATTTGATTTCGACATATATCGGTCACAGAAACTGTTTTTTCCAGTTGACTAGAGGGGTAGCCAATGAGTATAGTTAAGAATTTTGTGACTGAGTATAGGTTCACAGTTCGTTTATGTAGTTGAGGTAGGAAAAGTGGCATTTCCAATTAATTTAATTTTTGCGTTCAAGGTATACATCTAGTCCAGACGAATCGACCGACTAAGAGAATTCGGTTTTTGAATGTGTCCACTGTCCATATCCATAACGTAAAAAAATAAGTAATTCTTCGACGTTGACATAAATCTGAAAATGACTCCAATGAGAAACTGCCGCACTTGACAATTTTTGACCCAACCAAACTTACCGCAGTCAATTACCTACTTGGTGCAAAATTTTCTCATTGTGCGTTCTGACATTCATTTAGGCCCATTTTATTCACTCGAAGTTGAACACAACTTGGGAAGTTTCCCATATAAAAATCCCCAAGTTGTGTTCAACTTCGAGTGAATAAAATGGGCCTTAATAGTTTCGACGAGCACATTCAAAAATCTAGAAACTTTTTTGGACTAGATCCATACTGAAGACTAAAAGCATATTGGTCGTTAAAGTCAGTTTTAAAAATACCAGCATAATGCAATCGAAGTATGTACATTATCTGAGTTCTAGGTCGGTTACGGCTAGTTTTGACCATCAGCAGCATCTGTTTCAGCGCGGTTGTATGTACATTTAAATTTTCAAAATCCAACAATAAATTTGGATTACGCATTTAAAAGTGCCCCATAAATAAACATCAAAAGTGGCTTGTATATTGCAAAAGTAAGTCAGTAAATGAACATAATATTGCTACCATACACAACAATGAACAACTTGGAAAGGAAACCAGATACTTCTTTACTAAACTGCCTCGCTAAGCGTTATTTGATGATTTTACGACTGCACTGTAAAGCATATTCTTCACATACTTCTTTTCAGGTCCCTGCCGTACAATGGGAGCAATATATCAATTTCACTTCACAAACTGCGTGCTATCTAGTGAACCACAGTCCACCTATGTAGACACAATAAATCTGCTCCTAAAATTCTTAGGCCGAAGATTTGCGATAAAAATCTCAGATGAAATAATGGCAAAAAGGAAAGCTAATTTTTTGCTTGCCAGTCATTATTGAGACCGTCGACATTATTATTAAACCGTTAAGTGTAGCACTCTGCTCGAGCCGTGGATAAGTGTCACAGAAAACAGCTGTTCTTTGAAAATAGCTTATTTCTCAATTTTCCTACTACTTTTCCCATTCTCCGGAATAAAAAAACGCAACAGAACAAAACATTCTGTCAAAATTTAGCTTGGGAAAATGTTTCGACCCATTAAATGGGCGCTCTAAATTTTGACAGATACATGAAGGACATGAAACAAAAGTTTTATTATTTAGCTCTAGTTGCGCACCACTCACCTAAATGGGTTCGCTTAAATTTAGCTCAGCGGGAGCGAAAATTTAGCTCGATTTAGCTTCACCAACAAAACTTGTTGCGACAACTAATTCTCACTGAGACTTCTAACAATTTCATTGACCGCTATACATCTACAATACCCCAGGACCCCCATTCTCAAAAATTCTCTCATGTTTAACTGTCAAAATCTCCGATGCGAGGCGAGAAACAAAAATTCTCGAAATCCGCTTACAAGAATTTCTCTTCGAATGTTACTCGTCTGTGGTTTCCATTCGGATTTGCATCTCGTATATGGAATTATGAGTCAGACTAAAATAAATTAAACAATTTAAATGAAAGCACTCATTGAATGATGTACGTACAGTGGCTTAGTGTTTAGTGTGTTGGGCTACAAAGAGAGGGGTCCCAGGTTCGAATCCCGCAAAACCCTAAATACCAACTCAGGGTTTATTTCACTGCGCCACCTCTCGCGAACGTCTGACAAACATCCGAGAGTATAACTTCCTTGAAAGAGCTTCTCAATCGGCCGTTTGGAATTGGTATAAAACTGTAGATCCCTCTCATGTTCCATTCTTTCCAAAAATTCAAAACTCACACAAAACGGGTCGCCAAAAGTAGCCACTGCAAAAACACATAAATGTTCATTAAACATACTAGTATTTCTCTTTTTTTGTCAATCGAGAACAACAATTCACAACCAATTTAAATTTGAATGTTGTGATTTTATCACAACCTTTAAAAATGGTTTACTCGACGTCCTGTAAACTTCTACCTCATTCGAAAGGTGAATAAAATTGTTGCACAAATTAAAAAAAAAACGGAACAGCTTCGAGAATACCAATTTGTTTGCTATTCGAAAAATTGAATTATGTTTTGCGGAATTTGATAATTCCATATGGAGGATCATCGGCTAGCAATCAAGCCATCGAAGAAAAATTACATTGTCAGCCTGATTCTCCCGGTTTGAAGCCTCACAAGTCATAAGCCGTTGTGAGGTTGATTCCTTGTGAGCTTTGTTGTGATTCGATAACTTATTCGTATTCTGCGATATTGCTCACAACAAATTCACTCCATAATGGTAAGATTTTAATTACTCAAAATTGTTGGTTTTTGAAAGCGAATTTACACCACACAATTTTTTAATTGTGCAGAACAATGCTTATTTAGACAAAATACGCGAAATATACCAAAAATAGAGGTAGAAATGTTTTTATAACAACGCAAAGATGACGTCTGACAGAAATTATATAGGTAATTTAATGTATACCTACGTATTTTTTTTTCGAAATAAACGCACTAAATTTGTAAACGTGTAAATGGCATGGAAATAGGGAAACAGTGTTACCACATGCAATCATTATCACTTTTTATCAGCCTTTATTATGAATTGTGACTGATTTTGAGAGTTGTGACCTGTTCCATAGGAGATCACAATCTCGATTGTTTTGTGAGCCTTACAAATTGTGAGTTTGCTGCCACTGCCACAATAGGAAAAACTCACAAAATCAATTTCATCTCACGTTGTGAGGGTTTTGTCGTTTTGTGAGGTGTCAATGAGGTTTGCCAGAATCGGGCTGTTAGTTTCTCTTCAAAAATAAATGAATTTCCCGTGGGAAAATTTGTTTTCACTTTTTTCCGACTTTGCTTTTAATTGTTTTTCCAAATCAATATAATTTAAATCGAATTGCATTGACAGCTCCATTTATCCCCTCCCCATGCCAAGTGTCTAATTGACTGGGTTTTTTTTTTTTTTTTTTCATATTTCGTATTTTTCTAGGAGAGATTAAAAATTTGTACACACAATCGATAGGCCGTATAGGTATTAATTTTGTAACCTTCACCTTACCTTAACTATTTCGCATGTCACAATATAGGTCTGTTCTTATGCTAAAAATGTCTCAATTGAGAGTTCGTAACATTTAATCTGTACAATTGACATATTTATTATAAAACAGAGCTATAAATTGACAGCATACATGTGTATACGACCCCCAAAACTCATACCCCCATTTTTTCTCTCATTCGTTTCATTGCAAAAATAAATGAATTGCAATAAACTGTCACACCCAAATTGACAATTGAGCGATGTGCCTTCGATCAAACTATACCTATATGCCGAAGAAATTTCGGGAGCAAAAAATTTGCTGTGATTATCAACGAGGGAAATTGTTTTTTTTTTCCCACAAATTCTTGATTACTGGAATTGAGTTTGTCTAAATTTGGATAGAATTTCCGAATGTATTAGGTATTCGTCAACCGATGTGATCACTTGCGCCAACAGACAGGAGAGAGGTTATAAATGCATCGACCCATTTTTTATGCATGCTTTTGATTTTTATTTTTAAACACTTAGAAAATCACATCAGCCAAATGGTGTTCCTGTCTTTGGTGGGACAGATGGTCACACATCGTTCACACACAACAAAAAGATGACAGCCATCGACGGACTGATGATCTAATTGAACCTAAAAAGATCAAATCCATCAACAGATTGATGATCTAATTGAACCATTCGACTTCTATCGGAATAATTCGATCAAATCCAAGTGAAGTGCAACTTATTTACAGGTCACTAACACAAGCATAAGTGTAGCGTCAAGTCAGTAGCCAGAATTTTGTAAAGGGTTGGTTGGGTTTTAATTGACACGGAAAGGTAAGGGATTAAAAATCAAACCAACTTGAGATGTTTTTTGTTTTGCTTCATCGTTAGGGTGAAATAACCTAGTGACATATTAAAGAGTAGCTGACATAAACAAAGTGAGATAAAAGATCTGTTCCATGATAAAAGATAATTACGGTTTTCAATCATTTTAATTAACTTGATTCACACGGATTGGAGGTGGAAGGTGGCAGGTAAGCTGAGACCCCCAACTTCGACCGATTTGCATGATTTGTCTATGGTGGTAGGTATAAGTATCCGTTGCCTACCCACCCGCCTTCACCGTCAGTCCAGTGTTACACGAAACGAGCCAATTACCATGGAAAATGCGTATGTATCTGCACAATTTTTTTTACTGTAATCCATTCAATATCTATCCCTGCATACATTTCATGAATCTCATAATAAATGCATAAAGCAGGATGAAAAACGATTGGACAAGAACAACTTACCATCCTCTTCGGCAGGGTGCTGCTCAGCCCAAATGAATTCATTTGTTAAAATCATCGAGTAAATTATCAGATGTGCAATCAACTTGGAAAAAGCATTCAGTTTTAAACCACCACTCATCTTGCCGTTGCCGTATTTATGTACACCACTTTAACGATTTTAATTTTCAATTGACCTTTCTTTGAATTAACGCTACACTTCTTTAAAAATGCTTAATTAATTTTGCTTTTGTTTATGTTATGGCAATCTACATAATTTTGCCTTTTTTTTTTGTTGTTTTCTTTCACTTAACAACTTTACTTCACATTTTTTTTTCTCACCAAAGAGGTCACGAAAACTCATTTACTCAAAATTCACTTTTTTATACATATTAATCCTTCCCCATTACTAATTGGACGCGGAGAGTTCAAGTCCCAGCACACGACGCGTTTCTCTGAAGTAATTAAAAAAAAGAAGAATATAAACCTATATTTTATTTACTCGGTGCAAGAGGAAAGCCTTCGGGGAATTGAAATTGTAAGGATTATCCGCTCATGGAGATTTTCGTTCTGTTGGTTTTTCAAAACGCGAAGGAATTTCGTTGGTCATCTACGATTACAATCACAAAAAAGACACAAACGCATTAGTTAATACATTAGCGTTATTAGATTTTTTTTTTCACGTATGGCCTGCATACGCGATACACCCAATAAAGATTATTTCTATTTCGCTGTTTAATAATGCACGCACAGTAAAAGAAACATTTTTAAAACTTATTGTATATTGTAGCAATTTTCACAATCCATGCAAACGCATTTTCTTTGAGTCAATATTCACATTAAAAATGCAGCCACTGGTTTGTTTGAAGTAAATGTTTTCTTTTTTATTATAATTCCACTTATACTTTTTTCCAACTCCGTTTGTGTGCAATGGGAGGCAGAGATAAAGGAAAAGGATATTGGTGGAAAACGAAATGTCAAATAAGGTAATGGATTGGGTGTGTTAGTTTGAGAATAGAAGCGCAAAGAGTCCTGCTCTGAAGTTACACTGGCCGTCGCATCACAATGAATGACAGTTGTAGGCGAAGTAGGTACGGCAGGCATTATAAACTGCTGTCAGACGGAGTTTACATGCAGTTTATTACATTTGTGGACTGTATGAGCTGCACAAAGTGATAAAAAGAAAACTAATTAAGATTCTGGCACAATTATGGGAGCGATGGTGGTTACATCTGGCGCTGTCAAACACACAATTGAATGTGATTCTTTGCCGCCCACAATGGTTGCGTTCACGTAAAGCTTTCGGAAATGCGAAAGAAAAAGTTTGGGATCTTTGAGCTTATGTTTTGTGGTCGGTTTGACAGCTCATAGAGGAAAATGGAAGAAACTGGCATCAGAAATATGTGTTTTCTTTTTAAAATTTAGAGTCGAAACTAAAAATGTTTATTGGCAAGGGCACAATGAGATTTTCTAGGCGATTACAAATCGTCCGACTCCTTAAATTAAGAACCATCAAATCAAGCATGAACCCATTTTGTTGTGCTGCAGAGAGAGTAAAAGCAAAAAGCACTAGTTTACCAAAGTTAGGCCCTAGTTATAGCCATACCATAGATAAATTAATACTGGGAAGATTATAATCTAATAATTTTCTTGTTTCATTGCATGCAAACAATGTCTTGGATGTATACCCATATAATTATGTCTCTTTCTGGTTCAGAGCTGTTGGCGAATTACCAACTCAAACTGTAGAAAGGATTTAAACCATCCATAGCTTTCAAATTCTGCATCCGGAACATCTAATTTTCTTGCATCCGGTGCACAAACCAGCACAGCTCACGTTTCTAGTTACCGACAGATGGTGCAGCGGATATAAAAGGGAGCTTTCAGAACAGGTGCGTGCAGTTGATTTTTTAAAAGTGTAAGGTCCCGATTCGCCATTTCACCATTTCCTGGCGATTTTTTTTAAACGTTAATCCGGAGTTTTTTTTTATTTTTATTGGACGCCCCGGTTTTTTCCACTTCGGTCTATGCAAAAATAAGAGTTCCAACCGCTAAACCGACAGCAATATAAAATTCTGAAGATTGGTCCATTTTTGTTTGGTTTTGTTGTAGGACTTAAAACAAACATCATATGTCAGTTAAAGTAAAGTATAGCAACTAATGTCACCTTCTCCGAATCAGTCTGACATTATACCAGCGTCGAAATATTAATCGGTTGTGAAGATAAACAAGTGTAAGGGTAATACAGTGAATTAAGTAATTGGTTGAATCGTTTAAGAATTGTTTTAAGTGATATTGTTTGTTTACTTAATATGTGAATTATTTGAACAATCGATAAAAGTGTAATAAAAGTATTTTTATTAGAAAAGTTCAGCAGAATAGTGTTTTCTCTTTCCGAATCCCAGCCTGAATGTAACAATTACAACGTTTTCCCATTTCTTGCCAGAAGCTGTTTGCATATGCAGGTTCAATAGGTAGGTAAGTTATTTTTGACTGCATTCAAATTTTATTTATTAAGCAACTTAAAGTGCATGACAAACAGCGCATACGGTTTGATCACTGCCTACTATAGTTATGCTGCAGTTTGCGTCACTTACTGTTAAGTGCAAAATTTTGTTTAGGTCTCGAAAAGCTTCCTAACAAAGTTTTGTGAAGTTTAAAGCTAACTCTCCATATATGTAATATATGAATATTATATTTCTTTTTTTCGAAAAGAAAGAGATACGTAGATAGTCAAAGAACGCCAAATCACTTAGCTTAATAATTGGATTAATTAAATGGAAAAAAATATTTTTCTGCATTTAGGTAATATAATTCCCTTTTCTAATGCCACTACTGTAGAATGTAACCATTTGGGTTTAATGACACTTAAACAATTACAGGTTTGCTTTCTGTAAGCTGTAACTACAAAACAGGTCCAGTCGCTTTCGCGGGTTAAATCAAAATACCGGTTCTCATCAAAAATGACAGGAAAAGAGAAAATCAGAAAAACAACGAGCAACGAGCATTTTCTCTCTTCGCTCGATACAGATCAGAAAATTCTAACCCGCAATTGCTGATAAATATCAGAGATAATACTGAGACCCCCAATTCGCAATCCTGCCACTGTCCCCCTCAACTTTTTTTTTTTTTTCAAATCAATATACAGGGTAGATTTTTCATAAATATTTTACGCAAAAGTACACTTATTCTTAAAAAAGATATCTACTATATCTTTAAAGAATAACGATGACAGCAAAAGTGGCTTATATTTTTTGCGAGTGTTTTGGTGAGCGGGGATTTTTGAAGTTACGTGATATTTGTCAATTTCAATGTGATACTAGCGCAAAAAATCGTGACCACCAATTAAAAATATAGCTTGTAGAAAAGTAACGGAAAATCGGCCGAAGTTGATGTTCTCTGATAAATATCTTAGGTGGCGTTGCCATAAAACTTTACTTCTGTAGTTTACCAAGAGATCGCTGTCTGGCCCTAGCTAGTGCCAGGCAGGCGCAAAGGTAGTGAGTGAGTGAACCTTTTCGGCTGTGTTATTACAGCTACGGCTGTGTGTATTATGTGGGATGCCTAATCCAATTGCGTGTTTTCCTATTGGCCAATGGCCTGTGATTATCGCTGTTATTCTGGCAATATCTTTTCGTGATTTACTTACTAGGTAGGATGTTTTTTCCGTGCTGTAGTTTGGCCTCCTCCATCTGAGGCTTGCCTTTGATAGGAATTCTGAGAAGATCTTTGCTTCGTTTCGTAAGCGTTGCTATGACCTGGAACCCAAATCAGGGTAACCTTGAACTGGTCAAGCGAGGCCAGCTCCTTACGAGACTCTAAAACTAGTTTTGAGGTTATATTGACGGAGGCGATAGTCTTGACGCCAGCTTGACTATCAATCAAAATGTCTATCTCTTGCCTCTGAACTATGTTTGTGTGTAGTTTGATTTGACGACAGGCCTCGCGGGTGGCCAGTAGTTCCGCCTGAAACACACTATGCCCGTATCCAGTGTAGCCTAAAAGATTTTGCGATGTTTAGAGACTCAGAGAAAACACCTGCACCTACTCCACATCCACAATTAATTTTTGATTGCTAAATTCGTGTCCCTGTTCAACCGGCCATCTTGCCAATCTAATCTTTAAGGGAATTCTACTATAAAATATTTAGTGAAACACATTTTGGGAGTAATATAGTCCGTTGAGGGTGGTATAAGTTTTCTTGATAGAGAAAGCAGAATGTTGCTATATGGCCGCAGGATTTCGCAGACCAACACCTGAGTCTCTGAGTCTGATCGCGCTATGTGCTGTGATATTTGTAATGTGAAGGTCTAACGGTAACAGATGCAGAAGCACTGTAAGGGTGTCTGACGGTGTTGACCGTAGAGCGCCTGTGGTGCCTATATGCATGCCGTTCTTGGTACTTTGTTTAGTTTGATTATGTTGTAAGCTTTTCTTAGAGCCGGCCACCAAACTACTGACCCGTATGTAAGGATTGGTCGTTGAGTTGGTCCAGAGGGTCATTTTTTACCAAATGTTCTATTGCAGGCATAGAAAGCAATGCATGCTTTCTTTACCCGTTATTCGATGTTAAGTTTCCAGTTGAGATTGGGATCCAGAATCACTCTGGGTAGATAAGGATTGCTGTTGGCCTTTTAGGCGAGCAAGTGTTTAGTCGGGTATTTTAGTTTTAGTGGTAAAAGCATCAGTTCGGTTCTGCTCGGGTTTATACCAAGACCACACCTCCTGGCCCATGTGCAAACCTTCCCTAAAGCACTTGCTATAATTCCACTAATTACGGAAGAAAACTTCCCTAAAACCAGTATCACCATATCGTCCGCATATCCGACCGCTTTAATTCTTTCCTTGTCTAAAGTTAAAGCAGACTAAAAAAACACCCTTAGTATTGATATCTCTGTCCATGAGATACAGCCCTGGTTTTATTATTAGCATCCACTTGCGGCTTCCCGCTTTACAGAGCAACTCTGCCCTTCCAGTAAAATGATATCTTAAGGACGATTTCGGTATATATTTCAGTTTGTATTTACGAAAGAGGAAGGCCCTGGCTGGCGGAATTCCGTTACATTGTTCCTAATATCTGTCTTGAGTTGCACAGCACACTCGTTTGTTAAGCTTTCACAGTGCCAGCGTTTAACCATAACCACGTCGCATCAGGGCAGCTGAAGCATCTACACTACAGTGTGACTGAATGAATGAACTTGAAAACAATAGCAGCTTCTCAGCAAAATGCAAGTCACATGCTAAAGCTATTATATTTCATAGCAAATCAATTCAAACGCGCGCCGCAAATATTACTATTTGAGTGTAAACTATGTTTATGTACGATGCGTCAAGCTCAGTATCTGTATACTGTATCCATCGTCAAAGCTTTCTCTCTTACTATGATTTGCTCTTTCTTAGCGTTTGCAGGTTAATAATCTCCCACATAGCTACCACAACACAATAGCTGGTGCTTTTTTTTTCTTAGAGTTTCGCGTTCGACTCTGCTCGATTTCTTACTGAGCATGGTAGATTCGTAGCTATGTATGTATTAGTCACTAATGTGCCGGATACAATTTCCTGTAGTCCTCGCAATCGTTTCAGACACAAAACTTTCAGTTTTTATAAAAGGGGGGACAGTCAATTTTCGAGCTATGTAGTCTGTAGATGCTAAGGAAAGTCGTACGAGCTAAACTCTTGTTTGATAAATCCAAAGCTTAAAGTAGCAATTCAATTGCAATCGCAATCGATTGCTTCCAGTGACTGCAGTGTGTGTGATACTTCTCAAAGTTATTTAATTTTATTTTTAATATTAAAGTTACTTAAAAAAAAATAAATAAATATCAAACTGTTCCTTTTTGTTGAATAAAAATCAAGTGCAAACAAAATGAATTCGGAAATTCAAAAAAATCCCACCTATACGAATGGCGTGCATTCGGTGAAAAATGTTAACCAACAAATTCATTACAAGCAGGAGAAGGAGGCGGAGGAGGAGGAAACAAACACAACTGATCTTTGCAAGTACGAAGGCCAAAACGGTAAGTGAGACCTTAAAAATACAGCTGTCACTTTTAAATCGACTCTTTGTTGCCCATGCAAAATCAATGAATTGTAAAATTAGACAAAAGTATGGTAGGTTGGTAAAATCTTCAATTCAAATTGGAACACACCAAGACCGTGTAACGTATTAATTGGAATTTTAAATTTGATTTAAATGATCAATCAGAATACATATACGCTACGCAACTAGTTTCTAGGCTGTAGAGTGAAGGGTGGTGACATAGAACGCTGCGTACCTATATTTTTGGAATAGGAACAAAGAAAAGAATGTGTATTTGAACTACAACCCAGTTGATCGGACCGTGCAATTAATTAAATGCGAAATGATCAATTTCTTGTTTAACGTGGATTTTTCGCTTTTGCGCTGCTATAACTGTATTCGTAGATACTTCTCAGGGTCTAGCAGTAGCTGATGCGAAGGTAACAAATGTTTTACTTGTACCGTGTATAATTGCAGTTACACTCACTTTTGAGGTTGTTATATATTTTTTAATTAGCTCTTATTAAAAAATCACTGAGAACCGTTGTAATTACGAATCGTTATAAAATTTGATTTAGGTGCGCCATAGTCTATAGTAAACGCTTTTGATTTCCTACATCAAGTTCCGGAAATGTTCCTACCTACTTCAATGTGTTGCTTCTTAGTTTGCCAATGCGGTGGTGATAAATGGTAGACGTGCGTCGTCGATGTCAAATGTTCTGCAGTTTGGTGGCTATAAAGTGATCATTTTCGAATTCATCCAAATACAGAACTGGCGCCAAACTACAATGTGGCTACTGGGATAGACGCGCAAAAAAATCAAGTCTTTTGCGAAAACCTTCGGATTTGTGTATTAAGACTCGTTAATACACAAATCCAAAATCGTCTGCTTTTGTCATAAACAATTTTGTTAATGAATAATTTATTATCACTATCTCGTATGTTGAGTGGGGTTAAGAATATACTGATCGTAATTTTCAGGTAGCGTTCAAAGTCCATCGACTATGAGTAAACTTCCTTCAGTCATTTATACTTACTGTTTTTGCAATATAAAATGGAACGACACCGAAATTGGCAAATGACCTCAAAAAAATAGGAGTGGCAATGAAAAGGTCAAACATTAAAGAGTCAATCTGCACACTTTTGCAAACACCACGCAAAAAAAAGCGTGAAAAAATGATAAAAATTGAATTGTAGAATCTAGTTTAATACGCCTGACAGTTGTGTCTTAGTTTGGATTGGCTTAGGTCGGTCATTTGAACAGTTTTCCTAAATGACGTTTATGGTCGGGAAAAATCTAGTTTTGAATTTCGGGTTCGAGTACTAAGTTAAGAGTTCGTACTGGTACTGGTAGGAAAAGTGACGCTACCGACCAATATAGGTTTTGCGTTCGGGGTACATCTAATGCAGACCAATCTCGTCGACTTAAGATTTTTTAATGTGCTAATTCACTGGGAAAAACTCGTTCATTTTCTTGGTTAATTAAAGTACGGGTTTTAGATATTTAAAGATAGAGTGCAAGCTTTCTTGAAACTGATTTTCAGCTATGAATTGGGCAAAAGAACAACGAATAAAAGAAAAAACCCAATGCACACATAGCCGAAAACCGGGTTCTCGAGAAAACAATCGAAACAGAAGTTTTCCCATGGGTACATATTTCAGCTTTCAAAACGAGTCGTTTAAAGTCGTTTTCCACGAAACCACCACGAAAACGACGTCCAGTAGTTGAGTTGTTGCAACAAATACACCTTTTGCAATATTCTGCAAATCTAGCAGAACAGATGACCGAACTATTGACTATTTACACTTAATTGATGGGTTAATGTCATTTTTAAATGCTTTGAATTCATTTTATTTGCTAATTAATGCGATCCACATTTGTAACTAAAATAGTTGACACAGAAGTTTCACGACTAGTGTCTAACAGCTCACAGCTGATTGAAACGTCAAACGAAAAGTAGTTGGTGTTCGGTGTAAAAGCATCGACGTGAGTATTCGACGTAAGCACGGTTTTCGGTGCGGTGTGAATAGGGTATCAGTGATTCTCTGACAGGTCGCCTGATAGATAAAACTAAAATAAATGTTAACGTATTGATAAAACATAAAAATTGGACAATCCTTGCAATTATTTAGCAGTTTTTTTTTTTACATATTTACCGACAACAAACGGCCGCTGACAAATATAGAATATTGAAATCATTAATTCGCATTTAGACTTTTGATGACGCATTAAATTCATCTGAAAATCCCATTTAGGGTTAGCAAAAAATATAACTCTTGCCCGGAGGGTAAATAATTCACTTATTGTGTGGAATAAAAAAAGTGTTTGTTGTATTCTCTACCGGAAGTCAGTCACTCATTCATATGAATACAAAAATTATTGGGCCTTACTAATAATCATTTTTAACCTTCAAACTTAATATTTTGTAGCCCACAATGGGTATAATTTTATATAGAAAGCTTCGCTATTGTGAGCTCGTAAAATTTAGCCTGGGGGCTAACTATTGTTACCCTGTAAAGTAGGTACAGCTTCATTGAACAGGGAAATCCCTCCTGCTCTAATGTGTCTTAGTATATTAGTAAAGGACTGCACAATACAGCTCGTCAAGTGAGTCAGACGCATTGGGCCTTACCAATAATCAATTTTAATCTTCAAACTAAATATTTCCTAGGTCACAAAATGCAATTTTGTATGGAAAATTTCGCCATAGTGAGTTCGAAAAACTTAACCTGGACACTAAAAATGATTATTAGTATCGCGGATTGAGTTAAGATCGCATTTCGTATCTGATTTATAGGTACATGATTATTTATCGCGGATTTTATTTAGGATCTATGGAAGTATTTCTGACTGCCAGAATTGTTGAAGTTTCGTGACATTTGTCAATACGAACTAGCGCACCAAATCAAGGCACATCCGTAAAAATATAGCTTGTAGGCAAAGCAACGGGAAATCGGCCAAAGTTGGGGTCTCAGTATTATCTCTGATGCAGACTACCTACACCAAAAGCGCAATTAATCAAGTTATATAAAAATTTTAATGATTCACAGACACAGGAGCCCACTCTTTCTATTTTGTATAATAAGATAATTAAATCTTAATTCTTCAAAATTATATAGCAATATATACCACTTTTATAGATATATATTAAAATTTAGCTGATGCAATATAGAACATTTGCCTAGTACACAATCATATGCTATGCACCAACCAAATTGAATTTATACACTCTACGATCTCTGTGAGAACGTCTCCCTATAGCAAAAAAAAGTGGCATTTCTGTCATCTTTGATCGTAATAATAAAAATTAAAAATAAAAAAAAATTGGAGGGGATTGTAACTGTGATAATATCATAACATAATAATATAATATAGGTAATACAAAACAGGCTTGTCATGCGCAGAACTTAATTTTTAACGGTTCCTGTCAAACATGGGGAAAAGAAACTAGAATGAAAAAAGAAAACAAAAAATACCCGTCTTTCTTTTGGTCTTATGCGTCAGCAGCTGAATTTATGAATACATTTTGCATGTGGCAGAAGAATTGAAATTACAGTTTAAATGGAATGGAACGGCTTAGAAACTTCTTTTGAAAGAAAAAAAAAATGTATACGTAAACATTCCTGACAGTTGACCGTTTGTACGTTCTTCCATTTAGAATTCTAAAGTGCAAACAAACCAAGAGTTATGTCGCGTCAGTTTCTAGTAAATTACCTCTTTTTTGAATTAGGTATGTGAGATTAAATAAATCGAGCCGTGAAAATATAGGAACTGCAGTTGTATTGAATACAATATTAAAAATCCGATCCGACCGATCATCACATGAACACGTTTGGAATCATGGCCGAAGAAAGAAAGTCAAGAAATGCGTGACTGAGTACAATTTTGACATTTCGCATATGTGGCGGACGTAGGAAAAGTGACGTTAACGACCGTTCCTGCGTTTTCGTTCAGTCGACTTAAAATAACTACATGTTTTTAATATGTATGCAGTGACATCTTTCCTCTTTTTATAAAAGTAGGTACCTACTATTTTTATATAAATAGTACTTCAGCCGTAAGCCTTGT
The DNA here is from genome assembly GCA_949126925.1 of Cheilosia vernalis. Taxonomy (NCBI): domain Eukaryota; kingdom Metazoa; phylum Arthropoda; class Insecta; order Diptera; family Syrphidae; genus Cheilosia; species Cheilosia vernalis. Next base: position 18,870,744 of record OX421362.1, on the reverse strand, counting down.
TGCTAGTGCTGTTACTTTTAAGATTAACCTGTACATTTATGTTTATTGGTTAATAAATAGTAATAATAATATAAACAGTATGAGTTTAGGACACCTTACCCAAAGGTTAACACAAACCCAAATAATCAAGTAAATGGTGCCACTATAGCAAAATTATTTTATTCGTTTGTCGTTTATCCCTTTATTCTATCCCGTTATGTACCCACCTATGCATAGGAATGTTTATAGTGCATGCGTTTGTTTCTATCCCTATCGTAGATTATGGTGAACATGTGGAGTTATAACTTATAATAGCCTCCGCCTTACTTTATGTAATGTATACGAGCTGAGATTTGAAATAACTTTGAATAACTATTCGAATGCTTATTGACAAATATTTATATCCTATGACGTAAATCACTTCTGTGAATGTATAAATAAACAGTGGCGAAATAAACAGAACACGTGTAGTAAAGGAGCAAAATCGAAGCCACACCGGATTAAGGTCAAGTTGTTTCTCAAACTCAATAGGAGAACGTAAGTGGTGATTGAAAATTGAGCGTCAGTAGCAGTTATAAATGTGAATAACAAACGCGGATAAGAAATGTCCAAGTAAAGCAAAATATTTTGTGTACTGTGATACTGATACTCATGCCTACCAGAGGGTAGAAAATCGTACTTTACTGCTCTCCTTCACCCAGATACTATTTGTGCATACACAGAGATAAACACTATACCTCTCGGAAGGGCGTTACTTTCAAAACCATATTTGCTACATAGTCGAAGAAATATGATAATACGGTTTGTCTTGAATTCAAGTTCGCCTATTCCTATATATTCTCGGTCGCTTTGGACGACTAACTCACCTCAAGAACAAAGTTATTAGCCTAGCTTCATTCGAAGGGTACAGCAAGACGCAAGAGATTGAATTACTTGCCCGGTTCTTATAGGCTTTATTATGAACTCCCGTGAATATGATTTTACATTTTTCGACTGGGGGCTCCAAAGAAATGAATAAAACTTTCGAACTCTACTGTACTGAGTGTATTTTGTGAAATATAAATTGAAGAGTATTATCGTTTTTAATGTGCAGCCACTACCCTTTCCATTTAAGTGGCACAATTTAGGCCTCAGTGGCTTAGTGTGTTGAAGGTTTATTTCACTGCGCCACCTCTCGCGAACGTCTGACAAACATCCGAGAGTATAACTGTCTTGAAAGAGCTTCTCAATTAGCCGTTTGGAATCGGCATAAAATTGTAGATCCCTTCCATTCGTTCCAAAAATGAAATCTCACACAAAACGAATGGTTGTGAGAAGCTAGGCCTAGGGTCCTACGGACCTGTTGCGCCAAAAATAATTATTATTATTATTATTAGTTTAGGCCTCAGTTATAGCCATACGTAAAATACAACCGAAAAAGTTGGAACAGTATGAAAATGAGTTTTTTTTATGCGGTCATAGCGAAAATTCTATCACAAAAATGTTTCCCTACGAAAACAATTACAACTAGTCAACAACCACTAATTGGATTTGGATTCCATCAGAAAAAAATTCCTGACAGATGATAAAGAAATTAAATATTCCAGTGGAATGATCTGTTTTTTAATGTTGTGGAATTTACTGAGAAGTAGATCGGAAAAAGTTTTTTTCGTACGGAAAATGAATAAATAATTTTTCTAGAAAATTTAAAGATTACTTTTTTATTTACTTTGATAAACTAACTTTATAATTCATAAGCAAACTTTTTAAAACAAACATTGAGATCAACCAATAGGGTTAAGTGCTCCGAAAAAGCAAAAGAAAGTTTTTACGGTAGCAGAGAAATTATTTGAAATTTCTTGCATTCCTTTAACACTAAAATTCAAATTATTTTTAAAATCAAAAATTCAAATGCAGGCAAGATGAACGCAATTCTTGTCTACTGCCACACTTATGATTTTTTATTTTTTATCCGAGGGTAGTTAGATACTGCAACTAAGACATAACCTTTCAAGCAATTTTTCTATCATTAAATACAAACTTTTAACAGGTTACTTACCAATGAAAGATCCTGCGTGTTCCGCAAATTAAACGCGGTTAATCTTATCTTGCCAAGTCGAACGGTTTCGTTCTTTGTAGTCGGCGCAATAAATTGCTCTCGTCCAAGATTTGTCGGACTGTATTGTTGATATGTCCGATTAGTCGGTTTCTATGCTTTCTCGCGAAGCTTCTAGTTTCAGCTTCGATTGTTGGAATTCCGAGATTCCTATGGATATCGTCGTTTCTAATATAGGTACCATGGTGCTTGAACAATTTCTCTAAGCACTTTATTTTGACAAGTTTGTAGAATGTTTGCATTTGTTTTCTTGGTACAACCCCAAAGTTGTATGCCGTGGGTCCACACCGGCTTTAGCACTTGCTTGTATAAAAGCAGTTTGTTCTCAGTACTGAGCTGGGATGACTTATGATGTCATTCAAAGTGTGGTCGTTACGGCGCTCAACAATTTCAACCGTTGAGCCCCATAACGACATTTTAACACTGAAAACCCTGGATACGATCAACCAATTTCAAGTCCATACTCAAAACCTTTTCATCGCCTTCTGCGTTTCCTTACTCAATATTATGCCAAAAGTGATCTTACCATCAGTCCTAATGTGTACCCAAGCACTTTGGTTTAGATTAAAAAATTAAACTACGACGCAAGTTAAAATATCCACAGCACAACAAATCAGTCGAAGTTATGGTTATCACCCAGATAAACTAGTTTAAATATTTTGCATACGAAACCTTTGCTAATTGATTTCAGAATTCTTTTAACACGAAGTGGATGGCGTTGACAGCCACTCTTTTAAGATAACTACTATATACGTCGTCGGAACCAGTTCACAATAGAATAATACACACTACTTCAGCGAACTTGCTTTTAACACAGAATTTGAACACACCCGAACAATTTGGCTATCAAATTCGATACCATAAACCGAATTGGTGTGAATCTAACAGTGACCGAAGTGGCAAAGAAAGAGAAAAAAACAATCATTAACATTCATATTTCAGGGTCATTACCCGGCAAAAACACAAATTGCGTCTCAACGATTTTTGACATCTAACAAACATCTATCATATGAGAGTATAACACTCCAGAATCTAGTTCTAGGGACCTATGGACCTGAAATCTGGATTACAATTATTAAGTTACGTTTGGCAGAATTGGTATATACAAACAAATTATATTCCCAATGTTTCGTCGTGCATGGGTGTTTCTTTCCACGTATACGTAAACGTTATTCCCCTTACTATTGTTTATATAATGTCAAGAGTAAAGTATACGAAATTGTGCCTCCCACTTTCACCCTTAACCTAATATAAATAACCGCCCCACCGATCATTCCTTTTAACTTGTCATAATCGGTACTGAGACTGACAGCGCTTCTAATTCAATCAATTAAATACCTACGCAAAATACTATGTACTTTCGCTAAGCTGGTAAAAACCGCACTTAATGTATTTGATTGTGCACTGTTCTTGACCTACAAATATTGCGTTGCATTTATTTATGTTGTTTAACCAACCCGCAACAGAAAGATTGGCTTACAGCAAAAAAAAAAAATCACAATTGTGTATCAAGTTCGCTTTTAATTCAGGCGGAAATAAATTATGAACGGTGCATGAACTTTAGTATCCTTTGTGTATACCTATCTATACAACTATTGCAACAATAGTTATTGCAAAAATCAATAAAATCTTTCCATCTTTGAACGTTTGTGTAGTGAAGGATACATACATCCCTCCATCTGCACGTAGGAGTCGGTATATATAATGTACCCGAAACAAAATAAATATCTTAAAGCAAAGTTCAAAGGATTGCGTTTCCGAAAAGAGCTAATTAACTTGCCCCGTTCACAGGGGTTAAACACCTGCTGTATTTTAAGAATTCCATTGCTTGAATTATAATTAAAATAACCGGTTGATCGTCAGTCGCAGATGTTAAATAAATTAATAACCCTTCAAATCGCAGCCGTGTCGCTTGATTGCATTTTTTATAGGTGTAGAAATCACGCGTGTGACACAATTGATGAAAAAAAAACATCATTTTTATAGCTATCGAAGTGGACAATGAACTTCTTTAAATGTTGTGAATAGACTTTTATTATTTGCATGTAACTTACCGGCAGAAGATTTTCTGCGGAATGGGTCACTATAAAATAAAGGCAACCAAAACATGTGTTAGCTGGTTGACGCGTTTTCGGATTATAAACGCATAACCTATAAAACATAATTTTGCAGCTCGTTTTATGGGAGCGCTCGATCAGCTTTGAACGAATTTTCTCGAGTTTCTTCATAAATCGACTATAACCACCGTTTGTAGACATTCAGTGGCCTCCTCTACTGCAATGATAAAAATTGGTTTATAGTTGTGAATAAGGGCAAAACAAAACATCTAGAAGGGACACAAAACATCGACGAATCGGACAGAACGTTACGATTGACACTAGAGAGCTAGTATAATTTTAGAGTAGTTAGCGACTTTGTCGACATCGCAGAAGAAATCAAGCGAAGAAATACGCTTGCCAAAAGCTGTCACTTTGGCCTAAAGCTGAGGAGATTACACAAAAATACGCTCTTTCTATTGTCATTGCCATTTGCCACTCGTGTGTCTCTCGTGAGAGTACGCTGCGACAGCCATCGTGACCAGACGCTTGACAGGCGATCACACTTAGGACAAGTGCTTACGTCATAATGACGTCGGCATGTCAAAATTTGCCACGAAAAATTACAAGTGTATTCTTAGCTTAAGAAGCAATTGATTAGGCCTTCTCGAGAAGCACCAAGGAAACTTTATGTAAGACTCTCTATATCATTCCAGTCCTTCTTTATGTTGAATAATCACGGGCTTAAGCAAAGAAGGATGAAGATCTCTTTGGTGGAAAAATTCTACTAGCTGTACCAGCCATATAGACTTGGTCAAAGAACGCATCGGCTAAGTTGGCTGGGATATTATGTAGAGCGAATGGACACTTGGCAACATTTTGTTACTAATACTCGTACCAAGTGATGACGGTACCACCGTTTGGTTTGTCTGTCGTACTTCTTGTTAATGACACCCAAAGTAAAGTAGGGCAAACTGTCGCGCCGCTGTTTTGTCCATTGTTATTTCTTGTACAGCTTCTATATGTAACCAGTTAATACATATTACTCTATCGAATGGATGGAAATAGATTTAAGTCATAATTGTGTATATTTATACGTTTTCTTTTTCGTATAGTTAATTAAGTCACGAGAGTGTTGGTTTTTTTATACATACGAGTATACGGTATACCTAAGTCAATTGTATTAAAAACAAATCACAGCTAAATCGGCTGCCTTGTTGTGAATCTCTAAAAGTGTTGCAATAACTTGGTCACTTAATTGATAAATTTACTTCCAAGGAATCGCTACTAGAACTTACGCTTGTAATTGTTTTTTTTTTTTGTAATAGCATTCAATGTTTTATTGCTACTTATTAAATTATTCACTCTCATTGAAGTCGGTAAACTCTTATATCAATTACTCTTAACCTCTGCTTTTAATTTTTGATAGAACCAACTTTGGTCGGACGTGGAAAACTAAATTTAAATCTTTTAAGCCAGCTTTAAACCCTTTTGCTGCGAAACAAAAAATTACATTAAAAGACAAAATCATTCAACTTATACTTTTCGTTTTGCAGCATGCTGCAAGGCGAAGTATTTGTTCCAGTCTCATGAACGTCTGACAAACATCCGATCTGTCAATTAGGCATTTGGAGTTGGCATAAAATTTTCGATCCCTTCCATTGGTCCCCAAAATAAAAATCTCACACAAAACGAATGCTAGAGAAGCTATCCCTTGGGTTCTTATACGGAACTGCTGGGCCAACCTTTTCTTTTTTTTTATTTCAGTATGATCCTCCGGTGAGCGAAATGATTTTAAAGTGTTAGTTAAACTAAAGTCTAATTTTTTTTACAGAATTCGTTGTCATCTGGCAAAATGTTGAGAGTTTTACTGCAAAATATGGAAAAGTGACAGTTCCGAACCACTTTCATTCTCAAAATCGGTATTTTGATAGAAACCAGTCCCTGTCATCGCCAATGCAATGTTAATAATACTTTTTTCTGGATTAGTTGCGATTTTTCCCCTTCGTCTCCCACATTGTCTTTAAATATAAATCTCATATGTTTTGACATTTAATATTATTTGTTTTTGGTAAAGACTGATTGCTATAACATTACTTAGCTATTAACCAAAATCATCGGAGTATTGTGTTAACATTCAGATTCTGATTTTACGAATTGTTTTAGATTGAGTTCGTGTATAGGTGCCTTCGCTATGTGTAGCTTTGCGGTACCGAGAGGAAGATTGTGTTTGTCAAACTGTTGGATACGCAAAGGTAAAGTTGTGCCACTTAAAGCTGTGTGTTTTATTAGATACAAGACACAAAAGGAAAAGTTTGAGCTTTGACAAATTGGTACATACCTACTTTTCTTTAACAAAAACGAATTTCCACAATTGTTTCTAAAAGCATTTCCTCAATAGGAGTTTCCGAGCGCTGAAAAGTCATTAAAAGGGTAACTTCCAACCATTTATGATTGTATATCCCTTTAATGATTTCCCCATATAAATAATCCCGCTCTCACGGGATCAATTCTTGCACGGGCACCTTGCCTATACAGTGCCCAACAAGTTGTCGCTTTTTCATTTCACCTTCCTCCTCAATATCAAAACTGTCAAAATCTTTACCAAACGATATCATGAAATGATACTCATATACTCGTAACCCATGCGCAGTCAGAACGAGAAACAAGAAACTAGGTTAAAATATAAAAAGAACAATAATCATATAATAATTGTGAAAGTTACTCCTTGTAACTTTGGGGCGTTCGATTTCATACTGTTACGTTGTCTGGACTTATACGTATTCCTTGCTTATACGTATGATTGCACAAAAAGCAAAAACTACACCCACTGAACTGGGGGAGTTCCGTTGACTAAAAAGAGCATCTACTGCATTTCACATGAAATAATGCCTGTAAAACCCAATTCATTTGCATACGTTTAGTTTGGTTATGCCATGTAGCGCAAAGTACGTTCGTCTCGTTCAAAACTAGCTCTGGCACTATTCCACCTGCCGTTTCTTTTTATTGGCATGCAAATGTTATGAAAATCAATTAACACCATGCCAAAATTGGCAATTTGATTCATCTAAATTGACGGCCCAACTCCCAAGTAAAGTACACACTACACACATAAGTAACGTACCCTATACATAAGTCGCACCTAAACTATACGTTACTTGCTGGGTTTCCACATTAATCGGCGCAAGTTAGGCTTTTATCAATAGGACTCAGTACTTCGCTTAGTCATTCGGAATTATTATTCATGGCGCGGAAACGCGTTTCTGCTAATAAGCCTAATTAATTTACAGAAAGAAAAATGTATCTTCCATATTTTGATTGGATTTATTTCTTGGAAGGACTGCTCGCTTTCCGTGTGTGACGTTTACGAACTCGGAAGTCGGGGTTTTCTCAGTTAAATTACGGGGAACTTTACTGTGATTGGGGGGGACGTTTTTCAATGACATTTATCAGAAGCTACGGTGAACCACCAGTATGTGAGAATTTGTGAGTAATATGAGTCGATCGAATGCCTTTATGGTGGGAGGTTTATTCTTAACCGGCCTAAAACTACCGTGAATAAAATGTTCAATGATATTCTTTTGTATTTGTACCTACATGGGTTGACAGTTGACACTGAGGTTCGGTTATTTTGCAGATGCACAAAAATAAAGTGTTGTTATGACGTTTACGTGATTATTTGAAAAAGGAAGTAATTTATTAAGATACTAGGTGAACTGTTACCCAGCGCGTTCTTAATTGATTAATACGAACTAAATTTAGCGCGCCCATTAAATGAGTTATTTTCTCAAGCTAAATTTTGACAGATTTATTTATAGGTACCTACTGGTTGTGCTGCGTTTTTGTGTTGTGGAAAAGTAGGCAGGGATTAGCTTTTAATGGGCCTTACCAATAATCATTTTTAACCTTCACACTAAATATTTCCGAGGTCACAATATGCAATTTTGTATGGAAAATTTCGCCATTGTGAGCTCGGAAAATTTAGTCTGGACACTAAAAATGATTATTAGTACCGCAGAATGTCTATAGTACCTAGAACCTGAAATGGTTGAAATAAGACAGAATTGAATTTTTGAAGCTGGTTTTTTCAAAGAACAGCTGTTTTCTGTGACACTTATCTACAGTGTATATTTGTCAAAATTTAACTATAATTTTACCTAATGTTTGGAGAGAAGATGAAATTTAGTTCAGCTTGAGTAGCGCACTATTCTTTAAAGTTAAAGCCAAGCCCATGCATTTGAATTTGCATTTCGGTTATAGGCGCTTGATGAACACAACTTCCGCTTAGACCTTCCCGTTAATATCTATTGCTGAATGAAGTAATATTGACAATGTAAAGGGTTTTTCAACAGGGACGCTACAAAAGTAGAGCGACAGGGACAGCAAACGACGCCGAATTTCTTGCCGCTCTTTTGAAATTTCTCTTCAGTAAGGTTTGCCATTTCATGATGGAAAGATATAGTACAAGCCAACAACGAGTCGAAATTATTAAAATTTACTACCGAAATTCGGAGTCAGTGGCTTCAACGTTAAGAGCGCTACGTTCTTCAGCGATGAGGCTCATTTCTGGCTGAATGGCTTCGTCAATAAAAAAAAATGCGGTATAGGTCAGGCAGCAATCCACACGTAGGTACTCCATGAGTCATCATTGCATCCCGAAAAAATTAAGGTTTGGTGTGGTTTATGGGCCGGCGGCGTCATTCTTCCGTGATGATCAAGACCGGCACGTTACTGTGAATGAGAATCGATTCCGTTCAATGATAACCGAATATTTTTGGCCCCAATTGGATGATATGGACTTGGAGGACATGTGGTTCCAACAGGACGGCGCCACAAACCACACAGCGAATGTCACAATCCATTTATTGGAAACCAAGTTTGAAGAACGTGTTATCTCACGAAATGGTCCAGTCGCTTGGCCGCCTCGGTCGTGCGATTTGACGCCGTTAGACTAATTCCTGTGGGGCTATACGTCAAGTCTATGGTCTATGGTCTATGCCAACAAGCCAGCGACGATTGATGAACTTCGTACGAATATCGAACGTGAAATTGCAAAGGAAACAAAGAATTTCATTGATATCCGAAACCGTTCTTGTTTTATTTAAAAAAAAAACGTTTGTACCGCTCTTATTGAAAAACCCTTTATTAAGTTTTTATACTGAAAGGGTAGCTGGATGATATACCTAGTCGAGGCAGATCAGAGTTTCATGAAAGGACTACCAGAGATGCGCATGTATGATATGTATGTAGTATGTAGACTTAGGGGGATGTGGAGAAGGCTCTAGTAACACAGTTTACTATTTTGCACGTTTATACCCTATTCACACCGCCCCGAAAACTCGCCAATGCATTCACACCGAATACCAAATAGTTTTCGTTTTACGCTTTAATCAGCTTTGTGAAAATTCTGTGTCAACAATTTTGGCTACAAATGTCGATGGCATTAATTAACAAATAAAATTAATTCAGACCATATGAAAATAATATTAGCCATCAATTAAGTGTAAAAAGTGATTTTAAGTTGTGAGTTGTGACATTTGTTCGGTCAGCTGTTCTGTTGAATTTACCGAATATTGCAAAAGGCGCGTGTTTGTGTCAACAACCCAAAAGGTCCGTTCGTGTACTTTAAGCATAGAAAAATGAAAAATGTCAAATCTCTAAAATCGAGAGAGAATTCTCTCAATTTCAAGAGAAGTACCTGATCGGTTTTCTTACAAAAAGTTTAAGAAATGTCATGTTTGGCATAATTGTAAAATGAAGCTTCTACAAAATAAGTTGGAATTGATTTTTTTTCAAACTCCTACCTATTAAACTTTCCATTTGAATGCGCTGATATATTCTAGGAGAACATGCAGTTATAACTTGTTCCTCTGACGTCGTTGAAAACGAAAATAAAAAGTTTTACTTGTCAAACTTTTGAGCTGTCACTTAGTTGGCAATTTGGCATAGTTTTCATGTTTCAGTAAGTCGAAATTCGGCGAGTAGAAAATTACGAAAAAATGAAAAGAGGGGAAATGGATTTCTCTCTCATTTTTTTAAATTTTCTCAGTACGTGGTCGCATTTGCACAGTTTCTTAGAAAATTTTAAATAATTTTGCGTTTGCAAAAAAGTACCCGAACGAACCAAATGATTGATAATCGTTTTCCTGGTGTTTTTGTGGAACTACACAGCACTAAAATATCGGAACTGTTTAATTGAAACATTTCAAAAGGTGTTCCTTATAAATTTATTCCGACTGGAAAGATATTTTTCTACATTATGTTATTTCCAATTTCATGCCAATATAGAAGTAGCTTGTTAAAAATAGGTAGATATACCGGTTACTTAATACCAATTTATATTCTATTTCAAACCAACCCAATTTAGAACTATACGCATTCAATATAACTGCATATATCCTTGTCAGACTGATAATTATACAATAATTTGTGCTCCCAACTATTCACTGGTAATATTTCGCGACCCATTCACTTTGCAAATCTGACAGACAGTCATTAGAATTGTAGTAGTTAACTGTCACTTTAGTTTGAGTTATCGCCTAGGTCAATCCACACGAATAGGTTTACCTGCTTGTTGGCATTCATATTAATTTTTTTTTTTCCTATAAATGACCATCAAAAACAGTTCAAATCGCAATTAGTGTGCTATTCACTATTCACATGTTTGTTTGCCGTCTACTATTACCCTATAACCAAAGTGCCCACCTCCCCTCACACTTTTACCATGTACTACGTAATCAAATTTGAAGACAAAAACTCCGATATAAAATCGAAATCAGAGCAGCAAACAGCAACTTGTCACAGTCAGAAGATATCCCCCGAGTTCTGCAAAACCATGCTCAAGAAAGCTTTTTGCATGTCTCGCTGCAAAAGTCAACAATTCGCTGTCAGTGACACACAGATTTCTCATCAACCTATCGTAATAATCTGTACATAAATACCGACACCGACACCGACGACTGTTAAAAATCACTTCATTGAGCAAACACAGCACAGATTTGTTTGGAAAGTCCTACTCTAAGCTTCAATCGGCGAAGGCCTCCTCTAACATACGCTACCAGCTACCAGCTACCAGTTCCACAACCACAGTACCACCTCCACTTGGCCTTAGTGGGTAAAAAGCCTTTAATTGTCTTTCGAAAAGCTCCTCACGAAGCTACATATTCAACAGTACATTCCATCTGATTCTGAGATTTGCCAGTTACCAAACTAGATTCGTGACGTTAAGGTCGTTTGTCTTCCCAGTATAACCCACGTAGAGTAGCTCTCCAATTTGAGAGACCCAGTGCTGTATATAATTAACATCGAGTTGTCCGAAACAATATTTAAATATTTGTTGAATTGAAATAAGAAACAATGAATCGGCAGCTATCTGAATTGAGTGCAAGTGAGCTGAACGAAGCAATTGACGATACCAACTTTCCACAAGCGCACAGTGTGTCCCGCGGCCGAAACAATAGCATTTGCTCGACTGGCAGTGCAACAGGATCAATTGGCATTGATAACACACGGAGGATGTCAAATGGTAATGTCATTCCCGTGGCCCTGCCCGTGGCCCAGGATCACGAAGAGGCGAATGAAATTCCAGCCGAGGAGAAATCGGCCACCAATGGCACAACTAATGGGGCATTGAAACGAGAGCGCCCCAAATTGATGCTCAAGATGAACGGAATCAGCAGGCAGGCCAGCGAAAGTGAACCCACCCTTATGACACCAAAGACCCCCAAAACCCCACGGACTTCAACGACTCCAGGTACATACAGAGTAAAAAGCGAGCTTTCCACTTGCACTTTTGCCTTAAAACTATATACAACTAGATGCATAAAGTAGAATTTAATCTTTAACCAGTGCTCCTCACGTTAATTCATAGTTTTAAATACTCGTACTCGTACTCGTACCTAGGTATACTCAAAATCGACATTAAAATAGTGAATTTGAAGTGAACGTACCAAAGTTGTACTAGAACCTGTTGTGCTTGTTTTGCATTTGAATTTTATTCCTTTATGTAGCTACACGTTGTGCTAGTTCCATATACATATATAGAGATTCGTATAAATTCGGCAAAGCACAAGAAACTCATTCAATACAAAAAAGAATCAATGCGGGGTGGTTACATGTAGTTGGAGAGATAACCTCTTAACTCGTCCGCAACCAGTGCCATAAAATTGATTTTAATGTTAAAATTAATGACGGATTTTATTGCATTTACATTATCTCGATATATTCGTGTGTATATCAATTGAATTAAATTTAAATGACTATACAAACGGGTTGTAGTGTGTTTTTTCCAAGCACCCTCCAGCAGTACGAGTAATTGTGAATTTTAATCTTATCAACAGCAAAAACAAAACTTAAAGAGGTTTTGTTATTCTTCTATATACCACAGAAACTGGTATTCCTCTAAAACCAGAATTATAAATTATAATCTCTAAGAGTTGAGTTGTATTTGAAGTTAGGATCTCAATTGAGTGGCAGCATCGCAACTGCAATTGTTGAGAACTTCGGCGGTGGCGAATAGGCGTTAGTCCGGCTCAGTCATGTGTTTACTCTTGTGAATAATATTTATTAACATAAAATCTATGTTAGAATTATGTTAATAATCATTTGCTAACCCGAAGACGATATGCATAATGCATAATGTCGTACCACGCCTGTTTCCCATTAAATTGATTAGATGCTTACCTATATCTATTTTCTGTAGAGCTAAACTCTCCTTAACTTAAGTGGCAACTTTTCAGTTTTCACCCTTTCGAGCAAACCCCTCATTTCTTTTGTGGTCACCCTTTTTTTGTGTTTATATTTAAAGAGCATTGCTATGTTGTGTAGCTTTCTGCAATATGAAGAGGGCAGCTGTATATGTATTCGGTTTATTTGAGAGGCGTCTGCGGCAAGTTTTAGTTATTAGCTTGTGTCGCATCTCGCGTATCACGTGCTATCGCCTCAAGAGAAAGTATGATTTGATGGTGGGAACTGTGACTTTTTGCACACCCTTTTGAAGAAAATTCCGTTCTACTATGAACTCTGTCTGTAGCAGCGATTTCAAATTTTAAAGATGCTACTTAAATTTATGGAACTTGCAACCGAAAACCATGCCCTCTCAGAACAGTTTCTTTTTCTTTAAAGTCGAGCAATCTTCCGAATCTCGATTTCTGAACGAGATTCATACCTACTTACACTAAACACAGCCGAGTCAAATTGACTGTTACGTTATGAAGAGTGCTTCCGGAGCCATTAAAATGATTGTATCAGTAAAATACAGCATGTCTTGAATGTACTATTATCCTTTGCGCACAGCAAGCTTAGCGTATGACATGTACCCGGAAAAATCGAAGAAGAGCTGAAAGTTGGTGTTAACCTAAAGCTGATCTTTTTTTTAAGAAGCAGTGTTTTTTCGTGATATAATAATATAAGTTGACAGCATTAAATGGTTCTGAAAGGTTAAACATAGTACAAATGTTTCATTGCGAAATGTCAAAATGAAATGATCAAAAAATAAAACGCAAACAACACAATTTGTTTCTATTAATTATTTTATATACATATACACACAATTGTTTTGTTCCTACATTCCTCTTTTATTTAGCCGAAATAGGAAAGCAATTAAATAATAGACCGCATTTTTAATATTGAATTCCAATAAAACAAAAATTGTAATAAAATTGCATCCCTTCACAGATTTAATATATACGAAAAATATTTCTTCAACATTCCACTTCGATTTCAAAGCACTCGCTGGGAAAAATGTATGCCACTTTAAAATCGTTTTTACCTCCGTAATGTACTAGATTGATGTTAATAATTTTTAAACAACAATTTCTTGAGATAATGATGTAGGCGACATTTCAAAAGAAAACATTTCTAAAATACATAATTTCTTTCTATTTGTAGGACATGAAAAATGCACATTTCACCACGATTTGGAATTCGATCACAAGCCACCGACCCGCGAAGCTTTATTGCCCGACATGGCGCGATCATATCGCTCCTTACTTGGTGGTCTCGGAGAAGATCCTGATCGCCAAGGACTGTTAAAAACTCCGGAACGAGCAGCTAAAGCCATGTTGTTCTTCACAAAAGGATACGATCAATCACTGGAGGGTAAGCTATTTCTTTCTTAACCTATAATATATATATAACTATAAATAACAATAAACTTACCTATTTAATGAATGGTTTTTGACATTGGTTACAATAACTATGTGCAAACATACAAATCAAAAGCAGGTGCAGAATTGACAGAATCTTGCTGCACAGTGAATTCTGCACATGTGCTTTATGTCAGCAGCAACAGCTAAAATTTCTATTGGGCTCGTGGCGACGGGTTGGTCGAATTTTTTCAACGGAAAATTACGACAAAACGACCAAAAGGGCGACAATAAATTTGACGTATAACTATTGAGCGCGTTCGAGGCAACTATTTAATCCTCGCTGTTGTTAACTAAATGAGCAACAGAAATAACAGTTGCGACAGTTTGAAGAATGGAAATTTAACTAAGCGACATTTCCCAAGAGCTTGTTGCTTTAGAAGTGTAGAGAAAACTATACAATGACATTGAATTTGAACTCTGACAAAAAGGAAATCCGTCCTATAATCCAAATAGTAACTAAATAGACAATCACTGTCAAAATAGGTAAACGTGGAATGTACAATGTCAGTTCCGCTTCATTTGAAATCTCAAGTCTGGCAATATCCACTGTTTCATTACTATCGTATCTAACTTGAGTTTATTTTCATTAAATTTTTAAGAGCCCGTGAAACTAATCCAAACAATCTTTATTACGTTTTCTTACAGATATTCTCAATGGTGCCGTTTTTGACGAGGACCACGATGAAATGGTGGTAGTTAAGGATATTGAAATGTTTTCGATGTGCGAACATCACCTGGTTCCATTTTATGGTAAAGTTTCAATTGGATACTTACCGTGTAACAAAATTCTCGGTCTTAGCAAGCTGGCAAGGTAAGCAAATGCATGCACCAATTATTGTAAGATATTAATTATTCGTAATTATTTGTATCTTTTTACACAACAGAATTGTGGAAATCTTCTCGAGGCGTCTACAAGTACAAGAGAGATTAACTAAACAGATTGCAGTTGCAGTAACTCAGGCCGTGCAACCAGCTGGTGTGGCTGTTGTCGTTGAGGGAGTGTAAGTAAAAATATTTCTGTTTTTAATGTTGGTTCAGATAATGGCTGGAATTTCCAAGAAGAAAGTTAAAATGACAAATACCAGTTGCACAAGGATTTATATATAACACGGGTTATCTGAATGAGTGCATTGTTGGGCGCCACTTCTTAATTATAGCAAGAACCAACATTTGAGAGCTAATCGGTGTTGTCAGAATCAGAATCATATCTGCTTTCTGTTCAAATGTCTTTGATCTACTCTAAGTTAACCAACTTTCTTCGTAATTTACAGACACATGTGTATGGTGATGCGAGGGGTACAGAAAATCAACAGCAAAACAGTAACCTCAACAATGTTGGGAGTGTTTCGTGACGACCCAAAGACTCGCGAAGAATTTCTTAACCTAGTTAACAGTAAATAACTTCGAGGAATACAAACTGGACAATAATTACATAGCATTAAAAATAAATACATTAAATAGACAAACTTGACAAAAAAAAAAAAAAACGGGGAAGGAAGGTTACAACAAATTGAAACCAAAATGTAACAGATACACCGAAAGAGTACTTATATATTTTTGAAAAAAAAAAAAAAAACACTAACTATTATAAAATATACAATATGTAAGTTAAGTCAAATAATAGTAATGACAAAAAATAAATATGTCCACTTCTTGCAAGATAAGTCCTTACGAATAGTATAACTCTTGTTAATAATGTTAATAGTATTTTATCAAATCCTAAATCGCTTACAGGGTTTATTTTGTATTATTTAAAAGAAATGTTATATAATATAATGTAACAAAAAATGGTTACGGGTAAATTTAGTCGATATTTTTGTTTAAAAAAAAAAATGCCTCTTGCAAACTAAAGACCAAACGAATACTAAAAGGGATCAAAAACGTTTAGGGAATTTACAAATGAAACGTTTTACTTACAAAATGTTTTGAAGAAATCAGATTTGTTTACATTAACATAAGATGTTGTTATTATTGACATATATACATTAAAGAATTTATCTAATATTAAAAGTATGTCTTATTCATTTTAATGATTTTTATATATTTTTGTTGCCAATGTTGAAAATGTTTAATAAATACAAAATTTAAGGAATGCGTTCCTTGGAATATATAATTTGTTTGCTTTTTGATGATGTCTGCTCACTTTCACACTGTGAACTGGTTGAACCCAGCCAGGTCAATGTGGCTGTAATATAGGTTCTTTAGGTAGGTAGGTACGGCTCATATTGTTCGTTGTTAAATAGGTATTTTTTAAAGCTTCAACACCCGTCAAAATCAACTTTTGCGTTAGTTTTAAGAGATCCGTCTTAAAACTCTACTACTTTACCTACGATCGAGGATATATATTGATTTCGTAAATTACCAAATATGCATTCGTAAATGTTTATTTTTCAAATAGCCAACACAGTTTTCAGCGACAACCAATGTGACAGTTAACCGCTAATTTCTTCTCTTTGTCATCTCATAGTAAACTCACGATGTGCGCCACCACTACCCTCAAAAAATTAAACAGCCTTTTGAGATGGATGGTTTCAAATCGACGGCCAAAGAATTATAAAGTGGGAATAGAGAACCAGTCAGTGGACATTTTGTGAAGTAGTATGATCGGAACTAGTCTCGAAAATTTAGCACAAAAAAAAGGGAATATATAAATTGGTAAAAAGGAATAAAAAAAAATGCAAAAATATTTATAATGTATGAAGTATGACAAATAAAGAGAACAGAGTGCACTGTGTTCAATTAATGGTGAAAAAGGAAGAAAAATATGCTATAGATATTTCACCAGCTTTTAAAATTCTCGAAGTATTGCTTAAACTTCAAAAGAGTTTTAAATAGTGCACACAACGCTTAACAGCCGTTGAGCAACATTCAAGAATCTAGTTATCTTAAGTCGGCTACATTGGTCTGTACTAGATGATAGATAGATAGATATTTTATTTTGTACGTACAATTTACAATGGATGTTTGTAACCGCACATTTTACAATACAATAATTTGATAATGGTAATTATCTTTCTATTGAGATATGGTGTTATTTATAATGACATTTTACATAAACACAAATCGACTTTTGAGAAAGTACGAGAAAAACCTCAAATTCAAAAGAAAAGTCTGTACTAGATGTAACCTGAATGTAAGAACTAGACGTCAACTAAATGTACAACTGTCAAGTTTTATCATTTTTGATATGGCTTTTCAGATTTTGAGCCAAATGGAACATGAAACCCAAATTTTATTGGTTCTTGTGTGTATTAGTTGGCAACAATAGAAATCAATTTCAATTGATTTTCACACTTTTATAATAACTCATTTGGAAAAAAAAATTAATATAAAAACTTTATCCATAATACGAAAAATGAATAATTCAGCTAAAAATACAATCCTTCCAACGATAAGCAATTCGTAATCGCCAGCTATGTGTCATAAACAAGTATGAATAAATCTGAGGAAAAAATTGAGATTTCTTAAAATTGAACTGAGATCAAAAAAAGATTGATCTGTTTGCCAAATCGAAAACGACATTAGTCACGAAATTTCTTGTCTGTAGATTGGTCTTAATGGAATTGTGATGCGATGGCGCTCTGGAAAAGGGCACGAACCTTTCCAAGGTATAAGCAGGGGGCACAATAGACCAATAGGTCGCAGTGCACTAGACCCTCTCTTCTATTATTATTATTATTATTATTGGTCGGCCACCCCACCATAGACTTCAACTAATAAAATCCAAGATACTAGTCAGACAGCTCTCAGACTTACTAAACTATTTAGGTACTTAAAACGACCCCATTGATACAGCAGCTAAAAATGGACAACTATTCCTTTTGCAAGAATAAATTTACTGATGGACTTACGGCAGTGCTATCGCTACTGACTTGTTAAAGGATACCTATATACTCTATTTTGAATATTTGCAGAAGACGTCGGCAATTACAAAATTTTTATCATTTTAATAATTTGTAAATAAATCAACGCGTTCGTTGATTTGGCTTAAAAATAACAAAAAATTATACATTGCGCCGTAATAATAACCAATTTTAGTGTCGACTTTAAATTTAAGGGAGGTTACAATTGCAAAACTTGTATAAACAATGTAGCCACTGTGAACTACGAAAATTTTGAGTCGAAACTAAAAATGTTTATTGGTAAGGCCCATTATGTATAGGGTACCATATACACATTTACATAAAAATAAAGTCCGTTTGAGAGCCCGAATTCTGTCGAAATGCGAAGCTTTAAACGACCCGTTAATCACAAATAATGTTGATATCACGACATTGCAAGATTAAAAAGTGATTTTAACTTCTGATAACGAATAATATTCTTAAGAGGCAGAGTATAATCAGCTTCTGTGTTTTGTTTACATATTCTCGGTTTGACGTTTAGTTATTAGGTATGCGAATCTAGCACGTATCAATTATGGCCAATGAACGAATTTTGAATAATGTTCTTGACATAGGTATCAATCGCAAATTGAAATACGTACGTGATAATTAGGATTTTTTCTAGTGAAAACGTAGTAGGTACTAGAAACAATTCCATAAAAAAATTATAGCTTATAATTAACGCTTGACTTTGTGAACGGTAGCCTTTTTGGTGAATTTATCTTTTGCTTGTTTCGCTGTGGTGAAAATAGAATTTCTGGAAACTGGAAGTTGGTGGAATATCTTCAAATTCTTTACAATATAGCGTTCTCTTTCCTATCCTCGTACCGGTAAACTAAATTAACCTCTTTGTCTCCTTCTATTCACTGGCTATGTAAAATGGCGCTATGGCCATCGAGTACGTAGCCGGATTCTGCGCATTTCCAAATTTATTGGAAAGCCCAGCAATTCGCTATACGGTCACGTTCTATGCGCTTCATTTTCGTATCATAGGAGGTTTACATATATTCATATATGGATATTATCTCCTTTACTTGGGATTGCGATTTAAGTTTAAGAACTTTAAGCAATATTTTTGCTTTGTTCTCATTTGTTTAATCAGTTTTAGTACGTTAAGTATTAAGTGCATTAAGATTTTGAAGGTGTTTTATAAAAATTGACTAAAACCAAAAAAAAATAAAATAAAAAAACAAACGGGCAAGAAAAGCAAATTACGCGTGTATGTTGTATCCCAACCGATTGCGAGTTTTTTTTTTATCAAATCCAAACGTGAAGAATTCTGTACCCATCTGGCTTTTAGAAATAAATAACCACAATGGATGTTTCTAAGCTAGAAAAGATGAAAGTAGCAGAGCTACGAAATGAACTACAAGCGCGTGGCTTGGACACCAAAGGCGTAAAAGCGATTCTAATCGAACGGTTAAAAGCCGCCATTGATGCTAAAACGCCAGTCATAGGTAAGTGAAAATATTTATGTACATTTTTTCTCACGATAATACACAATTTTTCTTATGTTTTTATTTCCATCTGTCCATCAGAATCTGAGAAAGATTATTATGGTAAAAGATTGATTAAGATTTACAAAATCTAGTTAATAAAACGAGAAATTTGTTAAAAAAATGTGGTAATGACGTCATATTTATTAATTTTTTTCTTTGATGTAAATTGCATCTGGCTTTGAAAATGCTTTCTCTGTATGTACCTACCTACATATCCGTTTGTTGGTTATTGGTTATGAAATAATGTGTGCGCGTACATTCAATTGAAGTGTTGTTTGCAATGAAGAATTCCATTTTGGCGGGCTTGTTTTTCTGCGGTGCATGAAACCTAAAAGTTTTGGCTCCACTCTGAAGTGAAACATATTTGTATTCAAAATTGCATTTTTGTTTTTCTGACACAACTTTGGTTTTATGTAGATCTGTCTGTATGGATTTGTGAACAACTTGGATCAAATTTGTACTATGTACTTTAAGATTTCTGGTTAGAAGGATCCCCAATAATTTTCTGACATGCAGTTGGCGTTCGAAGGAATAGTTCGTCAATCTCTAGTCTTAAAACATCATTCCAAGTTTTTCTGCAGTTAGAATTTGCTCATAAATTAGCAAATACACAATCCCTGCAGAGCGTTCCATTTTTGAAGCGAATATAGCTTTTTTACGGACGGTCGGTGGGTCACGCATATAAATTATTCAAAAAGATGGGGAGTAAACTGAAAAAAATCGTCACCGTAGCGTTAACTTCCCCCTCCATGGCGCACTTGGAAGATGAAAACTCTAGAACGGCTCCACCGATTTGGATGATTTTTGTTTTGTGTTGTTCGTCTTAATTCAGGGATGGTTTAGGAAAAAAGAAAAGTGGAAAAATTCTTAAATATATGTGTGTAGAGAGCGAAAGAGGAACAGAGAGAGTAATCTAAACTAACTGGCACTATGAAAAGTTAAAATTAATTGAACGGCTCCACTGATTTGGATGATTTTTGTTTTGTGTTGTTCGTCTTGATTCAGGGATGGTTTAGGAAAAAAGAAAAGTGGAAAAATTCTTAAATATATGTGTGTAGAGAGCGAAAGAGGAACAGAGAGAGTAATCTAAACTAACTGGCACTATGAAAAATTAAAATGAATTTAAAATAGGCTGCCACGTAACACGGGCCAATACTTTACGTCCAATGATTCGCTTCTTTCGGCCGTCCCAAGACAGCTCGATTTTTTTTTTTAACCATTGGGAAATCATTTTTGTACTTTGTGTTTGTAACATGATTGGCATATATATTTGGCTGATGCTATTCGCACGACACTCGGGACACGGCTTCGGGGCACGGCTACGCGACGAAATGTCAGATGGGTCGACGTAAAGAAGAGAGTGCAAGACAGGCTCCAGTAACAAAGTTTTGTGTATTTATAGTATGGGGCGCGTGGCTCGCTTCGCTCGCATTAAAGGATTTAACCCTTTTTTTCGGGAGGTTTAGACGCTCACGCGACTTCGTCGCTCCGCTAAGGGTATGCCAACAACTGTCAGGCAGGCGCCTGGAACTAAAATTGATTTATATTTACGTTGTGGTATTTAGCAGTATAATATTTTCGGTCAATTAAAAAAGGAAAACATTAAAAAAATCGAAATTAACTTTAAATTATTTTAGTTTTGGGACATATATGGCAATATCTATAATACTTTCTAACAAAAACAATAAAAATAAATGTTTAAATTGGAACTGCATACAAATAGTAATAAATAAATGATCAAGTGGGTACTGAATGCAGCCATTTGGCCGTCATTTTCAAAGTGACATTTCGTTACGTGTCGTGTCCCGTAGCAGTTTGACAAGTCGTGCCCCGAAGCCGTGTCCCGAACGTCGTGCGAATAGCCACTTCGTATATATTTAGGCGACAAGTTGGGTTGGGTACCTATATTGACAGCAAAACCAACCACATTTTTATCAAAAGTATAGAATTCTGAAGTTGAATAGAATGGTCTGGACTAGATGTGTTCTGAGAGCGAAAACTCTGTCAGCCACAGAAACGAAATGTTAACTCCACTCCGCAAATAACGAAATTGAGAACATTCGGATTCGGATTAAAAGCTTAGTAAATCTGACAGCATTTGTCTTTTTTTTGGTTGTTCTAGAATTGGTCAAATGATAAATTTTTGAATTGAAGGAGAGGTTGCCAGCCAAACTAGTGACTTCTCAGTTGACATTTCGAAATTCGTATAGGCGCCCTTGGTTATGATTTGACAGTAAAAGCAGCTGATCGTTGCACTAGCCAACAACGATACTTTTCGTTAGTAATATAATGAAACCATATTTAAATTTGATCGCCCTTGTAAATAGACATCATAGGACGGTAAATCTCAATCAACTCTAAAGTAAAGTCAAGATTCGAAAAAGAGTTTTAAAGTAAGCTTTTTTCTGACCAATTAACTTTTCACGCTGACAGCAGCTCTAGATAGATTTGCTTCACTTTCTTCCTGTTGACGTCTTCGGAAATAAGCAGCAATAAGACTTGGAGAATCTCTGAACTGAACCAAATCTCAAGACTCCCGTTTGGCCGTTAAGGGACACAATTATTATAAAAATCAACGGAGACACTTTCAATAAACTACAATAGGTACCAGTTTAGAAAGTCAGAAAAAGAAAGAACAATTCTTATTAGATTACATAGGTACATATTTCTAAATCATTTTTAAATCAAGCTAATACTCAACTTTACTTCTGACTCCCTCTGGTTTGGCGTTGAAGACTTTTCGCGCTGGAGCGTTGATGTCCATTCGCTCTACATGGCCAGGCCATCTTAGTCGTTGAATTCGAATTTTTCTGGCTAAGCAAATGTCGCCACGTATAGTTTGTGTTGTCTTCTTGGTTAACGCATACATGACCATAAGCCTGCTGTTTTTTAATTTTAATTTGAGCTTTTAAAATTGCATTCTTTTAAGTTCATATTAATGGCAACGACCAAATAAATTTTTGTTTCTATATTCAACAGACTCGTCGTCGTAAATACCTATTTACAAACTTTAAAGCTTCACAAATGCCTAATGCGTTGGTGGCAGTAGGTGAAAATCTCCCCAATAAATCGAGACTCGCAAAGGTTTCCTGAATCTGAGAGAAGGTGCTTTCTTTGGAACACTGAAATAGACATCGGTTGACTTGTTAACCATGGAAATCGACAATAAGTTGACGATTCCAGATTTTATGGTAACATCTTTTCGATATCAGATGTTATTACCGTTTAAATAAAACCAACAACATAAAACTTTTTGTAGCATGAAGCACAATCAACTGTGCGTGTTCTTATCGTTGTATTTTGTTTAAATAAACGGTACATAATGTTTTGCTGTTTCTAATGCTCGTTACATAAACCCACCAATACGTCAAAGGCCGGTGACAGTGCGATAAGCTCAGTGTCAGGTTAAGAAAAGACTCCGTTGGCGCTGCTGATGTTAGATGGTTATGGTTTATTGTAAATTGCAAAAACTGCGCTGTTGGAGGTAAAAGGAAATGTGACATAACTGTTGATACCAGGGGGCGCTTGTGAAGTTATTTAACGCGACAGGTCTTAACGACTGTGAATTTCACAAAATGTAGGCAAATTCAGAATCAAAAGGAAAATATAGAATCTTTTAACTGACGGTACTTTGTATAAATATTTAAAAAGTGATGCAATTGCAGTTGTCAAGTGTACTGACAGCAATAATATTGTTAAGTTCGTTCAACTGGCTTTTGAAAGAAAGTCCCAAAAAAGGTGCTAACCTACCAGTGCATGCTCTTATTTTTTTTTTACAAAAATAGAATAAAAATATAATATTAACACACAAATATCAATGGACTGTACTGCCATTTGCAGTTTTTTTTTTTTTTGAAGGGGAAATGTTTTCTTCTCTCTTTTTGGCTCTCTTCTGCCCAACTTTTGCGTAAGTGAACGAAGTTTGACTGAATTTGGTTAATGTGTTCGAAAATGCATTATCGTAAGGGAACAGACCTAATGCTATGACATCTGTCATAGGCGTTTTAAAGTTTCCTCAATTGGATGACCCATTGAACTTAAAAAGTAGGTAGCCCCTTGGAGATCGTTTTGGAAGGCAAATATGTACTAAAAACAGTTTCTGAACTATAAATCTATACCTACCTATTTACAAATAAAGTTTGTTGGCAATTATAGCAAATGCAGTGTATACGTAAATGGTTTTGTAAAAATTCTACGTGTATTTGGCAAAGTTTTTTTTGTAAAATATAACGATTTTCTAATAGTAATTTATAACAATGACAAACAATAAAAGTAAATATGAGTAACTGCATTAGGTAACGCTCATTCGAATAAATGTTTAACGCAAAAAATATAAGCAAAAATGTAAGAACAAAAGTCTAAAAGTCTTTCAAAATATACCACAACTCGTGGTGGCCTGTAGTTAGGTAGGAAGGATGTGAAGCATATTTTCGACCATTTGCCTCCACCGTTGCAGGTAAATGGTCGACTTGCTTTGCATTCCCTTCTTCGCTATTCTGCGACGGAAGAAAGTTTGTCGCCTAAATAGTGTATTGTGTGTGTGACTGGTAAATAGGAAATTTAAATTTAAATACTCACGGTCACGATTATTGAAGCGCTGTAGGGGTTTTCGTTATGGTATGTTGGAGTCCGTTGTGCCTGGTGGTCCAGACCAAAGTTTCTCAAAGCTGAGATTATTTTTGCTCCGTTTTTGACTCCGGAGTAGAACTTGGAGAAAAGGTACGGCATCGGCATGTTGCTAATGTTGAGAGCACTTTTTCTCGTTCCTTTGTCCATTGCTTGAGTTTAGTTTGTTCGTCTTTTTCTTAAGTTTGAGATTTTTTAGTTTTATTTTCTCGGTTCTGTTTTGATTATTATTTATCGTTTGACAGCGAAAGTCAACGCCTGTTTTGTTTCTTTTCTCTTTTCTCAGGGGTTTGTTTTAAAATTTATTAAGTAAATTGGAGTAGATAACGCATTTTTGAGCGAATTTTGTTTAGCGATGAAGCTCACTTTTGGTTGAATGGATACGCCAATAAGGAAAATTGCCGTATTTGGAGTGATGATAAATAATACACTCGTTACCTACTGCTGTTCCGAATAGGTATGTAAACGCCGTCAGTTTGGCTGAATGGGAATAGCCAATCAGATCGGTCGTTCTAGTGACAGGCAGATGACGATGACGAAGCGTCTTATGGCTGAGAAATGACTAGGCTGTTTAATTTTGATTGATGCTTTGGGCCTAGACGGTCAATCGATAGACTTGGCAAAAACGATTTGAGAACTTCTAGTTAGGAGTATCTAATTGCAATTTAAACTGAAAAAAAATGCAGAAGGCTGCACAATTCGTTTTTGGTATGTACTCATGTACTCTCTTTTAGTTGTGTAATATTGAGCTGCGACATCAAGAGCTGTTCTTTAATTGTTCTCCATTTTAAGCCAGATTTTTTTCCAGCTGTAGTAAACAGTATTCAACCTGAATTCGTTTAATTTTGTATTTTTAGAAGGAGAAACCACTGAAATCGCCGAAGTCTATACACCCAGCAGACGAGGCAGACGAACACGCTCTATGACGCGTTCGCCATCACCGTCGCCAGTGAAAAAATCATCTGAATCACCACTTGAACCGTTGATTGAAGAAAAACCAGAAGCAGATGCTGAAGACGCTGTTGCTGCGGAAAAAATGGAGGAAGAAGAAGGTGATGCTGCGTCATCTGCAGGTATTGAGAACGAGGAAGAGGATTCGCAAACGAATAATCCACCTGAAGTTGAAAAAACTAACGACGACGCAGAAGCAGAACAAGAACAAATAAACAAAGAGTCTGAAACGCCAGCAGAGAATGGTGCTGCTCTAGAAAAATCAAGCGAGAAGATGGAAGTCGATGAGACTCCAGCAGAGTCCAAAGACGATGCTGTCAAAGAGGAGGAAAAAGTCGTTGAAAAGAGAGACAAACGTCTTAGTCGTAAGCGTTCTCATTCCAAGTCTAGATCGCGCTCAAAGTCGAGATCCAAATCGCGGACAAGAGATCGCAGTCGTAGCAGATCACGTTCTAAGAACTCGCGTTCACGTTCTCCCAAAGGCAAGCGCAGTACAAGTCCGGCAAAAACCGTTGACGAGTCTACAAACGAAGAAGATGAACCACTTATTGAAGATAAACAGTTTGGTTTGAGTTGGTGTAAGTATTTCTGCACTCATCGCTGGGATTTATGTTTAATGGTTGTATTCTTTTCTTTTCAGTGGATTCCGATTTGCATTTATCAATCGATCCAGTTACTTTCACTTCTGCGAAGCCAATGTCGCACGATGTATATTCGTTAGTTTGGTCTGGTGCCCGTACTAACTACGGACTGCGTGAAGGCAAAGTCTGCTATGAGGTGCGATTGGCTGAAGAAACCAATGTGAATGAGTTCAGAGATGAACCCTTCATCAGGGGGCTAAGGTGTGGATTCTCTTCGAGCAAGACGGGTCTGTTGTTGGGCGAGGAAGACATCTCGTACGCTTACTGCGAGACTGGAAAGAAAGCTCTCAATGGAGAATTTGTCGACTATGGCAAACCATTTAAGCTAGACGACGTTATTGGCTGTTACTTGGATCTGGACAGCACCCCATGCACTATACTGTTCACTTTGAATGGCGAGGAGCTGGGTACAGCATTCGAGTTTGACAAATCAGTTCTTGGAGAAGAAGACGCCCTGTTCCCGCACGTGCTCACCAAGGGTTACGAGTTCATAGTGAACTTCGCTGACAGTGAGAACTTGCTGGGCAATGCCGAACGTCCAAAGCGAATGAGGAAGAAGGAGAAGCCGCGCAAGGACAGTGTGAAGGCAGAACCTGAGAGGAACAAGAAGGACAGCACATCCGAAGATAACTGGGAAGTAGTCGACGAAGCCAAGATGGACGACAACGACAACGAAGAGCCCGAGGTGAAACCGGATGCTAAAGAAGATAAAGAAGAAGCCGAAGAAGAGACGGAAATCAAACAAGATGCGGAAAAAGAAGAGGACAAGGAAGAAGAAGAAAAAGCAGCCGAACCAGACGCTGAAGCTAAAGAGGAAGATAAGGATACTGAAAAAGCTGCGGATGTGGCTGAAGAAAAAAATGATGACAATGAAAAGGAAGACAAAGAAGAAGAAAAACCATCCGAAGAGACCACTGACGAGAACGGACAAAAGCCAGAGGCCGAAAAGCAAAGTCCATCGTCGGCAAAGAAGAACAGGGAATCGCGTGACTCCAATCCCGAGTACATTATGGAAGAAATCGAACCGGAAGTTCGAGAACCAGTCGTTCTCCTGCCCGATTACGAACTGATTGCCCTCACGCCAGAAGATAAATTCATAAACGGCCCCCAGCGCCCAGAAAGCCGCAAGGAGTGCGAAGTCTACATCTTGGTTGGCCTCCCAGGTTCCGGAAAGACCCACTGGGCTCTAAATCATGTCAAAGAGAACCCGGACAAGCGTTATCACACCATCGGAGTTGACAATCTCATCGCCAAAATGACGGTAATCCCACTTTTCTTTTAGTTTTATTGCTTTTGTTTTATTTTGTGTAGGTACGAATGCAAAGCACAAATGGGATAATCATCGTTAAGATGCAAAACCACCAACCGCTCATATTGACCTCAAACCTCAAAGAAACAAAAAAAGAAATGCCAAAGTGAGATGTACCTACATGCTAAGGTTCCAATTTCCAACTGTAAAGTATATCTTAATATATATTAGAGAGAAGGACTTGCCAAACCCAAGCATTAGTTTATCAAACAAGCTAAATAAATATAGCCCTCTTTTTTTCAGTTGCAATCAATTACTGCATTGTATGGTGATGCATTCTAAATTTGTGTTTCATCCCTTTTTTTAGATTGATGGCAAACCGCGAAAGCCCCTGCACAAAGGCAATTGGGATAAAGTGTACGAACTATGCATAAATAGTTTACCTTCGCTGGAAGAAATAGCAACGAAAAGGCGTCGCAACTACATTCTTGACCAGGTATGGAATAAATCAATCCAAGGCAACATACTTGTATACAAATTAGAAATGGTTCATTTCGATAATATAAACGCATTAGAACGTAAACGGGAGAACGTACTTTTGATTTTTCTATAACAAAATAACTTGAAAGTGGCAAAAAGAAAGGGGAGAACTCAGGAAGCAGGTTTCCATCCTCGTTTGGCAGAAGACAGAATTCAAAATGGTCGCTAATTCAACTTTTTAATTTAATAATCTGTGATATAACTCGTCACCCGAAAAAAACTTCTAATAAAATGCGTTTCGTCCGCGACTATCAATTTTCTGGTGCATCAGCAGCTGAAAACAGAACTTCTTTATTACTTTACTTCGGGGGGAAAATACGCGTTGAAGAGAAATGTTCAAGTCGCAATGCATTTTTTTGTCAGCTTTAGAACTTTGAATGTGTCGCCAGCAATCAAGTCTCCAGTTTGTCATGTTCAATGAATTGGATAAAACGGCCGAAACTTTGCCTCCCTTCGTGCCTCTCCATCAAAGGCATTGATTGTTCAAGACGTCATTATAAATGTTGGCCTGTTTCTCGAATATAGACTCATTCAAAAGATTTCGACGCAGAGTTCTGTACTTACAGAATTTATTTTGTGGATAGTGTCCGGGGTGAGCCTGGGCCTTACCGAATACGCCTCTTCAGTTACATACAGCTTACTTCGGCTAACCTTCGGACCAGAACGTTGCTGTCGATCTACATTTTATAACCGATTTCTGTACATTTTAGACGACATCGAATTCAGTGTTAAGGTGTTAAATCTTCTCCTCCAAAGCCAACGCAAACGGAACCGAAAATCACTCGTCGAATTCTGCTTTCAAAACGAACATCTCCAGCCTGATTTGCTCGAGTAACATCCATGCTTCTGCAACATAGAGCAGGAATTATAAGAGTCATAAAAAGATTCAGCTTGGGTCTATATTCTGGACAAAAATTCAGTCGCCTTATATGCCAAGGAAACAGCAATCGAGGAGCCTAATCCCTCGCTTGTTTTCTGAATTGAATTATCTCCTTTCTGTTTGCCAGGTCAATAAAGTTTTTGTTATACAATCATTGTCCAGATATACACACATGGGAATATAAATGATTAACATCCAGCTACAACAAACAGCAAAAATTTAGTTCATATTTTTATGTATTTTAGGGCAGGCTTTTACCTTTTATTCTTTATGTAGCGTCCAGTAACTAAGCCCCAAGCTTTCAATGGTATGGCTGCTAATTGACATGTTTTTAAAGAGTTTAAGCTGTGTGACAAATGACAATCCATAGGCACACCACATTGTGAGATTTTTGTGTGTCTGTCCATAACAAATATTTCATCCATAAAGTCTGGCAGTAAAGAATATCCAATTGCTGGGATGAGGGCGTCTGTTTCACCAGCAAGTAAGTGGAAAGTGGAATCAAACTTTAGAAGGAAGACTGTTTCTACGAATCTGCCATTCAATCGAATTGGGCCAGCCAAACGCAAGTGACTTTGGAGAGACGAACGATAAAAAAAAGCGAGTGAGTAATGAGAATGAGAGAAAATAGCGCAGTAGTATGAACAATTATTCTTGTGTGGCGGCTTAAAATCTTTAAAAACATGTCAAATGATAAAGCGTCATTGATGTAGTGAGTCAAAACTAATTTGCATCATTCCATGTTGTAATATAGATATTTTAAAATAATACAAATAATATTAAGTGTCCACGAAACTCACAATGACCAAGTTTTCCATACAAAATTACCAATTGTGACCTACAAAATATTCAGTCTGAAGGTTAAAAACGGTTATTAGTATGCACGATGTTGTGAATCAGTTCCTTTTAAAAATTGATTCAAAGAAAAACAGATAGAAGACCTACACAGGTTGTTAATTTTGTTTATTGTACTCGTAGCACTATCACATCCTTGAGAGGAGTAGGTAAGTCCTCCGATTCCCTAAACGAAAGTTTTACTCGTTTAAAAACCTGATATCTATGGCCCTGCCTTAGAAAACTGTTAGCAAAGATCTGCGTTAAATATGTGTGCTTGACCAACTTCCTCCGAGATGTTCCCCATAGAGGAAGACCCTTTAACCTATGTTTATGTGGAGTTTGTACCTTTATTATTCAATTAGGGCTATCGCAATTAAGTTCCGATGGAAATGTTTCCCTTGTCAGCAATGTAAATAAGATTGCTGAATAGGAAAATTTTCGGGGGAAATATTATTTCCGATAGGCGTGAGTATTTAATTGGAATGCCTCAGTCATTGAAGGGTTGCTAGAGGTGGTTGCGCGTACATCTCTGGTGGATTTGGTAATAAATAATCAATAGGCAAAATTTAGTTGCTTGTTTCACTGCAACTTTGAGACACAGTATTGCTCTATAGCTACGGTTACCAATGAGGAGTCCTTAACAAAGCAGATAGCAAAAAAAACATTCACCAGAACGTTGTTTCTAACACGATCGCAAACTACAAAGTGAACCTGATGCTTGGCGGCAGACCTCCGCCTATCGATCCCGCAGAGAAACTACTCCCAAGATCAACGAGAACCACTCTGGCTGGTGCCATTTACTTTAGAGATCGTTTTCCAACATCTATCAAAGTGGATGAAGATCTTGGTAAAAAATGATACGTAAACCTGGACGCTATGATTTAGAATGTTACGAAAGTCCTGTGGCCTGTAGCCAACCTGAAGTGGTCAAACTTAGAAGGGCAAAGGTTTTGACCTGAGTTGCTTAGCTGGTGCTACAGTCCGGGCTGGACTTGGCGTAAGTTAGATCGGGAAAAAATCTGGAGAACTGAGAATGGTTTAAGTTTCTCTCAATATAATTATTGTAGTTTGAGGACTGAGAAAGGGATCATTTTTACTCTCGTGCAATATCGCTCAACACTTCTTAAGCAATCTAGACGAAATTAGTTCCCTGAACAAAATTAAACTCACAACTATTTAGGTTCTGTAGGAAGTTGGGCGAATTGGTTTAGCTTTCTGACGGTTCCCTAGATGATAACCTAACCTAAGATTTTCTTCGCTCAGGCGAGTCAGAACTATTTAAAAAAAGAAACAAAAATAGAATAATCACAGTAGTCAATCAGCACTTCCATAAAGGGAAACTAGTAAATACGTAAAGTAAGCCATCTTTAGATGGTGTTAGACAAGCACACATTTAGGCAATAAATTCCTGGTCACGGACAAAGACGATCGGGTACAGTGATTTTATCGAGGGGGAAGTAATCAGGTGTATTCAAGGAACTTTTCTGTGCGTATTCATGGTGAATCTCAGTGTATGACAGTGTATTCAAACGAATTCGCATGCAATTACTAGTAGCAAATCTGTATTCAAGGACCACTCAAAAACATTGATTACTTCCCCCTCGGATTTTATAATAAAACAAACTACTTTTGTTTGTAGCTGGATTATCTTTATACAACATGTGTGGATATTCAAACACAATACATCTAGTACGTGTATGTATAATAATATTATATAGAATAAATAAAAACAATAAAAGAATCAAACGAGTGACAAAAGGTTGTGTGCAATTTTGGGTGGAATAAGTGTTATTTGAGTACAGTAACTAATTTTTGTGTTCAGAGGGGTTCCTCTGCTAATTGAAAACTAATATTTGGTATGAAAGTTATTTATATTTTCTGTACATAAATTGAGGGGTATAAACATTGAAAGATCGCCGAATGGAACCGTCCAATCCGAGAGGTCAAACATCAATAGTTTGTCCCCCTTCCGTTGGCTTTTCTTTTGGTGGTCTTTCTATCTCTATATCCCAGTAGGTGCGAATGCGTTTATAAATATATCGTCTCAAGTGTGTTAGTTATTTGTTTCCTGTTTTGTTTTATATTTATCATTTATTACTACATACTTACCGAGGTCAGTTTTAGGGCAAGTTCAAGAAAAAAAAATACCTAGCTAATTAGTCTGCGTAAGTATGCAACGAAAGGTAGGGCATTTATAATTTTGTTTATGTAAGGCTATAATTATATAGAATATGTATTTGTTTACACTTGTGATTGTAATAGACGTCGACCGTCGAATGGCTTTTTGAATGCCCACTGACACGAGTCCATCGTTTAAATAAACTCCTTACGTATATTGAATGTAAAGTATCTCAACTTAGACTCTAAGTTAGCTTATCCAAATCGACCAGCCGTAAATTTACTGATTGATTGCAAAAAAATAAAATAAAATAAATAAAATAAAAAAATATGGATATGAAATGAAACTGAGCTACGCAGATTAATGCCAAATCATCTGCATATAACATCTGTAATTAAAAAAAAATAATGTGGATCGCCTTTTTAAACATGAACAAAACAACAAATCATCAACACTACTATTTTGCCTCTCTCCAATCCAAATCTTATAGACAAATGCGTTCGCATCTGCTCAACGACGTAAAATGAAAGGTTTTGGCGACTTCAAACGCACCGCTGTTGTTTGTATACCGAATGAGGAAGAATTGAAACGGCGCAACCAATTGAAAACAGAGGCAGGAAATGAATATACAATTAGAGAGTCAACACTTAATAATTTAAAAGGTAATTATTATTGAACAAACAAACAAAAACAAAAAAGACAAGGTGTAGAGAATTATTTTATGAATTTATTCACATGTAACTAATGTGACTAGAAATATTGTATTTTAAACCTACCAACAACAACAACAAGAACAAAAAAAAAATAAAGATGCATATTTGAGTTTTCTTTTTTCAGGTACAGGTACTAGTAGATCATTTTATATTTTATTATTTGATGTTTTAGGAATATGTTTCTATTCACAATGCTATAAACTGTATTTATTTCATTAACTTATTTTTTTTTTTCTTCTTCTTTAAATTGTGTACAACATTCGTAGAATGTAACATGGTATTGTTGTTCATACGCTTTGGTATAAAAACAAGTATTTCTTTTATTGGCGCGATTGCCTTTGGGTATTTATCCGACAGTCATTCTTTGTCCAATGAACCCAAACGACATTATATTTATTAATTTCTGTTCAGTTCTAGTTATTTTGTTTTTTAATGACGCTCGAACTAGCTGTATATTCACTGGAACCTGCTCTTACTACATATATCACTTTTCTGAAATTTTGGGAAAGCTTTTTGTGCGTTAATACTGCCCTGTATTAACCTTTCTGCATTTATTTTCTTAATGTTTGGGAAAGCGTTTTACACGTTCACCCACTCCAATGTTGTGCATTCCAACTTCAAATGCCTGTTGCATTTTTATAGGTTATGTAGACACGTGCTAAACTCTGTGGTTAAATGTTTTTCATGTCGAACTGGCTGTTTTGTTAGTCCCTCTATCGCTTTTCTTTTATTCAACTGTCGTGGATGGTGTTTGGTCCTATTGCTATAAAAGGAGCAATATTCTGCATAAATTTTACTATTTAATACTGGTAATTATTAACCCTTGAGATTGAGACTACTTTCACGGAGGTTTTGTCGAGTATTGGCGTTTAGGAATGCTTACTAAAATCCAAAATAACCACATTTTACACAAGACTTACGTACATAATGCAAAACATATATATATTGTGTCCGTGGTAGATTTTCCTTTTAAATTATTTAAAATTGTGACCTACAAACTATTTAGTGTAGTCCCCATTTGGCACAGACCGTGACTATAACCTTCAGGGATATTTCTTTCGACCACGGTCTTCGTACGCCCTCAGTCAAATATTGTATTAATTGGGCTTCTTTAGGTTCGCTCTCGGATTTCACACCCGTTGTACCCTTAATTTTTCTCGTTCAAATCACCGTCGCTATATAGAATGTAAAATTTGTCGTTGAATCTTCTCCTCCGCACTTCATCGATACCAAATATGACTCGAAGAATCTTTCCGCTTCTGATAAAGTCTGTGCTTTTGTTAGATATTCTGCTTCCTGGAGCTAAACTTTGCCAGTATTGTTGTATAGGTCTTATTGAGTATTGGCCAGGTATTGCCATGCAGTTTATTATGACTGGCTTGGAGTAGACAGTTAACAACGAATTGTATAACCTTCGTGAATATATGAATTCTTAAATTGTTCCAGGTTGAGGAATGCTTTTCCTTTGCTTGGGGCTGGGCTGAACAGACCTATAAACTCTGAGGTAGAGTTGGCCGATCCCTTCACCCACTCACTCTGGCATCACTTTTAAACCCGTCCCTGTACTACTTTGCTACTTGGGGGCATATAATTTTTACTCCGAAAAGTCTTTCGTGTGATGCCTTTTTTCGAGAGAGCGTTTTGCTCCAAAAATCCAATTATTCCGTGTTTTTCCCATTAGATTAAGTACAACAAGATTTTTCTATGCGGAACGTGAATAGGTTCACGTTTAACTTGTCTAGAGTCTAGACTAGACGAAACAACAGTTAATAGATTCCAGAACATTTGATCGAACTTTTTACGCCAGTCAATTCAGGTAAGGCAACGGACAGGAAACTTGCAACTTTAAGTTGGCACCCAAATCTAGCTACTTCACTTAAGAACAGAGCATTACCGCGATAATTGACAATGACGAGTATTTGGAAACAGAGAAACAGAAAGAAATCAAGAAAACGACACCGGTTGTAGATATTGTGATAGGCGACATTTATGGTTAGGGAGAATAAATTTTAGTATATACGGCTTTCTCGGATGGAGAAAAAGTATTAAATATGTAGGGCGAACGATTAACAAGTTTTCCGAGACGTTCGTACCAAAAGGGTGATTCTAGCGAATCCACATAAGTGGGGCTAAGACAAAGATATGTTAAAGAAATGTTGAATACTCTCCGGACATTAATATCGTTGAAAATATACACGGATGCATACGGCTTGCACACACTACGTAACTTATTGCAGCCTAAAGATAGCAGTGGAATGATATTGCACTTGACTTCTTGGAGCAAATCCATAGATATGTTTCCAATAGAATTTAAGTCATAATTTCAACAAAGGTAGTAGGGATTATTAATTTTATTTTTTATTCGTTCTCAACAAAACAGGGTAAGCCTATTCAAGCGACGAATAGATAAATAGGAAAAACACACCACAAAGCTCTGCAACAGAATAGGTCTGTTCCTTTACTTTTAAATCTTACTAATTTTTGCTGTCAAAGCCGTTCCCTAACTCGAAAAGTTCGTAAAAAAAGCGCCTTCGAGGGAGCAATATATTACCTTTCCACTGAGGATCTTACGAATTTTTACTCAACACATTTCTTGGTTTAAGATGTGGTAAAACTGTCAGTGGTCAGTCACCTTACAATTAACAGCTGATTTGAGGCTTGTTATCCCATTTGGTAAATGCGTGAATTTATTTTGATTTTTTGCGTATTAAAATGGTATCAACAGGCGGCAAAATTAAATTGAATGTTCTCCTCAAGATTCTTTCCGAAAAAGGCAACGACATTCTTCTTCTATGTAGCAAGGAGCAATCTCCACCATGTAATTCTTAATACGGTGTCGCTTTTTCCTCTTCTCGAATGCTTGTAGTTCATTCAGTCAAACTCTTTCACATACTCGGATTCATCAAGAAGAAGTTTTATTAATTTCAGATCACTTTCATCGCTACTTAGATGATTTGTAACTAATTTTCTTAGGAAATTAGCAAAGTCCTCGAGTGTATCAGACATTTTAACGACTTTTCGTACCACTTGTTTGAATATTTGAATTATGTATCTGTCATTTTTCATAAATTACTACAAAATCGTTCCCTAACTTTTTCGTAAGTGTCTCTCTCTGTGAGAGAACTTATCCCCACCACTTCCATTTCGACAGTCTTTTCCATTTTTACTACAAAAGTAAACGAACAGATCTAATGTGCTTTGGCTAGAACTTTGTGGATCGCCTGTATCAGAACAAGCTCGTAATTTCTCAAGCTCTTAACGTAATACATTGAATCGAATTGTATAATAGTTTTCGTAACAGATAAAGCTTTCGAACATTTCCATCGCAATATGTCTATATTGGGTTAGAGCTCGGCTTTCGTTTTTCCGGGACCACTTGGTCAGTACTTCGGACCCAGTTTAAACTCTAAAGTGCCTCTTTTCTTAGATGTTTAAAATTTAGGAAGAACCAAAATATTTTCGAGCTCTACAAGTTCAACAATTTTAGCAAACGTTACAGAATTATTTCAAATTTGATGTCGAGGGCTCTTCAGAAGCTTCCGCAGTACTTACTGTAACTTCGCGTAGCTATCTTAAATAAATATAACAATGAAATGCGGATTCGTTTAGAAAGAGAATGAGACCGATAAACCGCCAGTAACAAATCTAT
The DNA here is from genome assembly GCA_949126925.1 of Cheilosia vernalis. Lineage (NCBI taxonomy): Eukaryota > Metazoa > Arthropoda > Insecta > Diptera > Syrphidae > Cheilosia > Cheilosia vernalis. Next base: position 18,834,901 of record OX421362.1, on the reverse strand, counting down.
ACATGACACAAATATATTTCGGGTACGTAGGTGGTTCACATTCTGTCGAAAGAGAAAAGGAAACGGCTTGAGACTTGAGAGCAGGAATGTGTATTGAGTATTTATTCAAAAAAACTCAAATCGCTTTAAAGGAGTCCAATGAAAAATGACAAGTGAAAGTAGTGACAAAATCACCCGTCCGTCTTACACATCGATTGTGGTAGAAAGCTATTATGTCTTTTATAAAACATGTCCCTCAAATACAATTTAGAAATTGTTGCCCACCTGCCCAAATTAATTGGGACCAGCAGAAAATTCATATGAGGCAAAGCAGGACATGTGAAATTCTTATTGAAGTGGTGTCTGAAAAATTTGCATCGCTGACTGTTGTTTTTATTTTAATCACATGCTACCGGTTCTCCTTTTAAATCGGGCGGTAGTGCGGCGAATTCGCTGACTACTGGTACAGCTCCTGCAAGTTGACAAATAGTTGTGCGACGGACAGATCTTACCTGTGCCTGAAAGTTCATCTCATACTGTTTTGTTGGGGTTAGCTCCGGTTTCATCCATTGTTAACTTCTCGACTTTAATCTTTGCCCCTATCTCTCTACCGCAGGTTGGTACTGAGGCTGTTTATGGTCATATTCGCCGGGGGTTCCATGTTATGTACAGTGATAGAGTTTTTTGGCGGCAACAATTGCCTGGTGCCTATTGAAATTGTTCCATTGTTCAGTGCGTCAATATTCTGCTGAAGCTTCATCGCGGTACCTCTTGATTAGTACCCTTCTCTTTTCTTCTTCACACCTCCACTGCGCTCGTCCTTTATCAACGGCCGCAGTAATTTAATAATTAAAAAACCATATTTAGGAAAAGGCCCTCCTGAGAACTTTCTAATTAACATCATTTTTGCGTGTTGTTCGTTTAATCTGCCGTAATCTCAATTTCCTCATTGGCAATATGTAACATTTCGTGCTCAGTATTCCGGAGTACCTGTTCGCTTTGTACCCTTTTATTCTGCTACTATGCACTTCGCATTGTTGTTTCTTTTGTGGTCGCTAAAAATGTCACTCTCCATGTTGGTAATGATCTTCTTCGTTTGCAGGATGACGTGGAGGTCGGATGCTTTGATTTCTCACTTCACCTAAAATTGATCATAGCCAATGATTTCTGGCCAACTTTCCGCGCAATTTCTTTTTCATTTTATGCATGCTGTGCCAGCTAAGTTCCTGCGGTGTTTTTTCTCGTAAGGGATTGGCGTGACACAAGTTGTGGAACGTCCTTTTGGGTTTTGACAGAGTGTCACCATGTTTCTCGTCGTATCGCTTACGGGTAAAAGAAACCGCTGCGATCTTAGAAACTTGCAGCCTGTATTACATTGTTTAAAACCGCGCTTACCAAATATCAAGCGTACGACAACTCGTTTCTAAAACTACCTTTCTACTAAATACTAGGTGTGCAATACAATTCTATAATTTTACAACCACATTTTCGTAAAATACTTACAGCCAGCTTTACGTTGCCATCACTCGATTTTGCTTGGTTCGACAACATCGTTTATACTGATCTGAAGGACGATGAGGCCAAGGATGAAGTGAAACGTTACAACGAGAAGGGCCACAAAGACGCTGAGGCCTCGCGCGATAAGCGACAACGTCGAGATTACCGTCCCCGAGATGACCGGCGGCGATACGATGACCATCGTCGTGATGATTTTAGAGGCCCCCGCTGGAAGGGCAACAACAATGATCGTCGCGGTGGTTCGGGAAATCGTTGGGGACCACCTTCGCGTGGATCATCGGCGCCTTGGCGCGACGATCGCGGCTATGGTGGCGGCCGCAACTATGACAATCGCAATAATCGGTATAGCAGTGGCGGCGGCGGTGGTGGTGGTGGAGGAAATGGTGGCTCAAATTGGGTTAACAACAACCGCAATCGTTACGATGATCGATTTGGACGGTCCGGCGGAAATAGCGGTGGCGGAGGCGGCGGCGGAGGTAATCGGTATGACTCATATAGCGGCGGGTCAAGAGATTATCGAGACCGAGGACGCGATCGTGACGGTGGAGACAGTGGTAACCGGCGCGATAGCAGTTATAGGTCCGGAAATCAGCGGGATTTTCGGTCTGGCCACCGCGACAATCGTACCGAAGATAGTCGCGGTGGCTTTGAGCGCTCGAAGTACACTTCGAACGATGATGGATATGCGTATAGTAAGCCCGGCGCGAATGTGGTAAGCTTTCATAATGAACCAGGCAAAAGAACATAAGAGACATTAAGGTTGAATTTTTTCAGCACAACAACAGTTCATCGCAAGGTAAATGGGTTCAAATGCAGCAGGGTGGTCAATGGGGCAATCAACCACAACAACAGCAGCCACAACAAATGCAGCAGCAAGATTATTGGGGCTATGACCAGTCGCAAGGTAAGTCAATCACATTCATCGAGTGGGGCTTGGTAAAAGAAGATTTTCAATTTTCTTATAGCTGGTTATGGGGCTCAACAGCAGCAACAACAACAACAATGGCCTATTAATAGCGCCGACCCCAGACAACAACAACAATGGGCGAATTGGTATCAGGTGGGTTCTTTATTCAACATCAGACCTCGGTCTAGACCACGAAGAGCTTATTCAATTTAGAGTGGCCGCGTGAATACTATCCAATAACACATTCTTCTGCTGTTATTTCTTTCCATGCCCGAATGGGAATCTCCTATTCTCCTGTTTATGCTTAATTTTTGTTTTTTTCTTTGCAGGACAATTCTCAGTCGCAACAACAACAGGGCAACATGATGCAGGCTAATAACAGTCAACCACAGTATTGGTCCCAGTACTCATATCCAACCCAGAGCAACACCACCGGTATGAGTTCTCACTCCAGTGCGGATGGATCTTCAAAAAAATGAACTTACTATAAGGAAACAAACACATGCACATCATTGTCATCCAAAACTCTTCTATAGAAATGCATCTTCGGTGCAATTTCAACAATAAAACATACATACCCCCGTTAATCCTTATTCGTTTTTATTTCAAATTTAGTTTGTGCTTCAAAGCAAAATAAAACAGGCAAACTTAAGCAATAATATCAAACTGATAAGTGGCTTTGTTTATGTGTACTTTTATTTTGTTAGTATTTCATTAAGTGGTTGTTCTTTATTTTTGTTTTGTCTTACCACGTCATGCAAGCAAATAGCGGACATTGATGCAAAGTACAAGTGTTTCTAGTACAAATACAGAAATACAATTTAAATTAATGTATTCATATGCAAATAAAATATCAATGTATTGGTTAAGTAGGTGTATGCAATATGCATTAGAAGAGGTTTTTTCCTTAGGAATGTCACATTTCGTTTCTTTTGGATCGTGGACTTGTGGATTTTTTGTTTTCGAAATTATACCAATATTTTTTGTCCTTATAAATGAATAGTTCAGAGTAGATGCGATAAGTGCATATGTTTAGTTTACAACAAAATGTAAAGAACTATAGAAAAGGCGAAATCAAAACACGTAACAAGTTTTCGAGTGCATTATTATATTATGTTTCATCAGTTTTAAAAGTAGATTATTCCTTTGTCCAATAAAATATAGTGAACCTATTGGTTGTTGTTTTTATTTTCTTGAGAAATCTTCTCGAGACCCTCTGAACTGCGCCAATTACAGAGGTATCAGTCTTCTAAACATTGCCTACAAGATCTTATCTGCCGTTTTGTGCGAACGCCTGAAGCCGTTCGTAAACAACCTGGGGCCGAATTACCGCGTCCGTGAGCGACCCATACGTCACTGAATTTTGTGGATTTTACAAGCAAAGCAATAACAAATTCAGTCACGTATTACTTGATCACGGATGCGGAGATTCAACCCCTGATTGGTCCATAACAGTGTGGCTTCAGGCCAGGAAAGTCCACAATAGACCAAATATTCACACTGCGGCAGATCTTCGAGAAAACCCAGGAACTTCAAATCGATACCCACCACCTTTTCATCGACTTTAAGGCCGCCTATGACAGCATTTATAGGGACGAACTATACAGAGAAATGTCTAGTTTTGGCATCCCTGCCAAACTCGTCCGTTTGTGCGGGATGACGATGGAGAATGCACGCTGCTCCATCAAGGTCGGTAAAGAACTTACCGAGACCTTCGATGTAAAAAAAGGATTTAGACAAGGCGATGCGCTGTCATGTGACTTCTTCAACATCGTTCTTGAAAGAATAGTGCAAAACTCAAACGCCAACACTAGAGGCATTATCTTTCAAAAGTCCGTCCAGTTACTCGCATACGCCGATGACATTGACATAACTGGCAGAACGCAGCGTGATGTTAATGGCGCGTTTGTGAGTATTGAGACTGAGGCGGCGAAGATGGGTTTGGCGGTTAATGAGGGCAAGACGAAGTATATGCTGTCAACTAAAAAGGACACCCAACACCGACGGCTCGGACAGAACGTCACAATAGACAGATATAACTTTGAGGTGGTTAAGGACTTTGTCTACCTAGGCTCCGCTATGAACTCAGACAACGACACCAGCGCTGAGGTTAAACGTAGAATTACTCTTGCCAATCGCTGTTTCTTTAGGCTAAGAAGGCAATTGAGTAGCAAAGCCCTCTCTCGAACAACTAAAGTGACCCTTTATAAGACCCTTATCATCCCAGTTCTGCTATATGGCGCAGAGGCATGGACTCGAATGAGGTAACTCTCGGTTGTTTCGAGAGAAAAATTCTTCGTGTTATGGTCCCGTCTGCATTGACGGTGAATGGAGAAGGAGATTTAACGACGAACTGTACGGGCTGTACAGCGACATCGACCTAGTCAGAAGAGTGAAGGTCCAACGACTGAGGTGGCTGGGTCATGTAGAGCGAATGGACACGAATGCTCCGCCCCGGAAGATCTTCGAATCCATACCCGAGGGAAGGCGCAGTACAGGAAGACCGCGACTCAGGTGGCGCACGCAAGTGGAAGGGGACCTTAACCAACTTAGCGTGCGAAACTGGAGACAGCTAGCTAAAGATCGCGCTGGCTGGAGACGCTTGTTGGTTGAGGCCCAGCGCCACCTTAAGTAAGTAAGTAAGTAATCTTCTGGAATATACATTTCCAGTCATTCGAGACTTCTGGATTCATTCAATGATTTTGCAGTCGTACGAGTTTTGGAAACTGCAGTTTCAAAGATTTCAAAGGGATGTATGCATCTTTATCAATCCCGTAGGTATGTACTGTACCTACACATTAGCGAAAAATGACGAAAACTAATTGACTTCCAAATCCTTGCGAGTCATACTTGACCCTAAACACAACTGCAAGTCTAATATCGAACACCGAGTGCGAAAGAAAAGAAAAGCTTCTTACGTCTGGTAGTAAAACGTTCACCAAGAAGTGGAGACTTCAACCAGAAATGGTGTGGTACGCCCATAGATCTTCACAGATGGTTCTAATGGCGTTTTTCGTTGAAGATCCGAGAGAATTGCGCAGAGATTCAGAATTGCTCTTATCAATTAAATTCGTTGGAGTACGTTTGCAATAAAAGAAGACACCATTAATGCACACCATATAAAGTGAGGTTTGGTTTTCTGTGCATAATTATGAATGTTTATATAATTGTGTTAAAGTTAACATTTGCACACGTAACTGCATATTTCCGGATCACGTATCGCAAAATTTGTTTTTAACAACAACACACATTTCAATCTGATATTTTGCTAGTGTGTGTTGGTGAGTTCAGGGCGATTCTTTTAAAATGTTCCGGACAATTCTGTCGTGCTAAGAATTGAGCTGGAAGTGTACTTTTTTCAATGAACGTAGAAAGAGCACATCTAGATTTGCTCTTCGATAGAAAACGACATAAATGAGCTGTGGAGTGGGAGGGGTAGTGTTCTCGAGAAAATTTCCAAACTCCGCCTCCCCAACTCTTGTGGCTGCGTTTTTCAAGCAAAAGTACTGATTACTCAGGTAGGCCAGTCGACTGCTCATGAACATAGCAACACCCAGAAAAAAATAGGTATCTTCGTGAATGGTCATAACTCATAATCATAACAATTGATTGAAAAAGTTTACGTCCAAGCTTGATGTAGACTGCAGGTAGACACTGGCCAGGGCATGTCATCGGTTTGAAATCGCTCGCCAGGGTTACCGGCAATATAAAAACAGAGAAAAGGAATGAGAAATGAAGTTGCCAGGCTTGGCTCATCATCGAAGCAAGTCTTTCCTCCGCTGGGATACGTAAAGAAAGCACCTTTCTTCAAAGGCGGATACTTTGTGGAGGAACCTGACGAACTGCGTCATTTCTATGAAGGTCCGTAATTGCGTGCTGAAAATCCTAGGTGCTAAAAGAACACGCCTATTTGTTTTGGACATGTTTTAACACCTCTCTGCGTTCAAAACGTGTCGAATTGAAACGAATGAAACAACTGTTTGGTGAAATATTTTTTCTTTGTTTATTGTTCACTTTCTTTTGCCAACTTGTCCAATTTCAGCTTTTCATTGTGCTCCAGCTGCTCGAGCGTAAGCAGCGATATACCCAATTGATCCTCTCTGGTAAATGGCTGCGCCATTTGCTTCAGCCACCTCCTTGCGATGTGCATCGCCTCCTCGGTACTTAGGTTACAGTAGCTGTCTACCAAATATTCCTGAATCCACTTAGGTAAACGGCTTCTCTTCTCTTGGCGAGAAAAACGCTTATCGGCAAATATCATGATACCGTAGTCTGTCTTGCCTCTGAGCACACGGCCCACACACTGAGCTGCATGACGCATAGCATCGAAAGTAAGAAAATCATTCTCATTGATTTGGAATTGGTCCCTGAGGTATTGCAGGCGGGCTTTTAGGATCTTTGATTGGGTATACACATAGGGAATGCCAAACATAAGCACAGCTCGGCCGTATTGATGATCGAAATCGACGCCTTCTGATACCTTGCCTCGGGTAACTGCAAGAAGAACGGCCCCACGGCCGCAATCGCAAGCCTAACCAAATAATTCGTGATTAACATCATGCAATTAAAAAAAATCCTTTTGCAACTTTACCTTCACGTAATTCATAAGAGCATAGCTTGTCTCTGCGTTGTCCTGTGTCTCAATAAACAGCAGTTTGTACCGCAACAGGGTGTCAACGATGCCTTGGTCATACCAGGACGCAACAACCGATTCTAAATACAAATACGAAGTGAAGAAGCACACAACGCCGTCAGGAACAATTTTTGCAGTCTCCACTAAAAGTTGACCATAGTTCCTTATGACGGCAGTGTCCTCACGTGTTTCAAACTTTGATGATATCGCTACCTGGTCGTTACCTTTAGAGACGATCTGCAATGAGAAAATGAGTCTTTTTTAATATTCTTCCAGTTAAGCCTGGGAAAAAATACAACTCACCATGGGCAGGAGGCAGGGCCTCGCCAACGTCATTGTGAAGGAACTCAAAACAACCGGATCGAAGTCCAAGATTTTCGGATACATGTCCATGGGCGACAGTGTCCCCGAAGTGATTACAACACTTTGGAACCGACCAAATATGGGAGCCATTGCTATTGATGAGTCTAAACAGCTGAAATGTAGGATCGGGTTTGCAACCGTTGGACTTTTGTCATCGAATGGTTCGATAATGATTGTGAAACCTCTGGTGTAAGTAGACACGAGGGTGGCAAAATGTGTTATCTGTAACGATACGATTTGAATGGACGAATTTTGTGAACAATAAATTGTTTTCCTACCACAACAAGTCCTCCGTACTCAGTCATGTCTGTGATCTCCAAAGTTCGCATAAGGCTTGCTAAACGTTCGGCACAGAATCGCAATGGCTTGCGCTCTGCACAAATTTTGGACGCAACATCTTTCAGGAAACTGGCCGGTGACTCTTGCACCACGTTGTGGACACGAAGTCGAGTTTTGATGTACTCAACAAAGCGACGCAGGAAGCCGATAAAGTGATCGGCATTACGGATATTTCCCGGGACGACCTCTAGACGAACAAAGAAACACATCTCGATGTAATAATAGTAATAAAATACTAGGTACGATGTTGAACTCGTATCAAGCTATTTCACAAGTTTAAGCATTGACTAACCTTTTAGTACATCAGCCGGAAGTAGTGGATTGGCCAGCACCATATCGGTGTCACGTCTTTCTGTTTCATCCTTTAGTCCCTGAACCATTCGCTGGTATTCCAGATTCAAACGATTTGTGTCTTCTTCCCGGATGCTAAATTGAGTCAATAAGTTATGATAGCAGTTATAAAAAGTTCTTTAGATTGCCTACTCTTGAACCAATTTCTGCAAGTTATTGACGGCATTTGTACTTCTCTCCACTATCCTGCGGTTAATCTTAACACTCATCGAGTCGATGCACACATTATCGATATTGTGAGCTTCATCGAACACAATCACGGATTCTTTAGTCAGTTCTTTAGATACGACTTCGGCGATTTTGGGGTCCAGTAAGTAATGGTAGCTGTAAACCACAATGTTCGCATAAGCAATCTGTAAATAAATCAAATCAAATTCTGTTTTGGAAATAACTCAACATTTACCTACTGCATATCGAGCTGTGAAGTAAGGACACCAGTTCCTTGTCCTGCCGTACTCCTTTAGATCGTCAAGACTGTAAACACCTTCCGGCAGCGTTGACTCTTTCCCTTCGATACTAAATCCTTCATAGTACTGACAAGTCGGTGTGCTCGGATCTATTTCAGCCCTCTCGCGGACATAACTCGCTGTCAGGCCATAGCACATGCTATCGACAGATTTGCCTTCGTGTTGTTTGCTTACTTCTGGATGGATGCACATATTCTTTCTGGAACTTAGAACTAACCCCGTGATATTCGGGGGAGATGGACAACACTTGTGATAGTAGTTCATTAAACTCTTTAACTCAGCGATGACTTTTTCGATCTCGGGAACTGTACGTGAACAATAGATAAGTTTGCGTACATTTTCCGGATGCGCAGTCATGTAGGCGACAATTAGCGACAGTAGGGTAGCAGTTTTTCCGGTCCCTGAAGGCATTTCGAGTAGGCAGTGTCCCTTAGCGTCAAGGGTGCGTTTAAGCTCCACCATGTATGCATATTGTTCCGGGTATATGTACTCGTAAGGGAAGTAGACCTCGAGTCCTTCAACGCTTAGTCTATATTAAGGAAAGGATAGATATTTAACAGACAACAAGTAATATTTACAACTTATTATACTTCATGATGTTCAGTTGACACAACAAAACATTCCACAGAAAACAGATGAATGAATGAAGTAGAACGAGGTGGTTGGTAGATTTTAATTCAGTCCTAACAGAAGCCGGTTAAATTTCTTGTTTTTTTTTTATGAAACATCAGATGCAAAATTGACATTCCAGAGGCCAGACGTCAAACAGTCAGAAAGAGCAAAATGAGAAGATAATTCAAGTTCGAATTCAGGCAATTAGTGTCGTTTTCAATTCTGACAGAAAAGGATTTTTTTCATATTCAGAGCAGTTTTTCTGCTCTCGAAATCAACTGACTGTCAAATTTTATTTTCCATTGGCCGCAAAAGAGCCCGAGCAATTTTTGCAAATTGGGCAAGAAAAACCTGAAATCTGAAAGTCGCAATGGAAAACGAAATCAATTTGAAAAACTTTTAAAAATTAACAAAACGAGATCCGACTGTGCGCTGATGAAACGAATATGATTTTGTTTGTTTTTAAAAGACAGTAATTGATAAATTCTTGGGAACCCTTTTGTCCAGGCACTGTAAGACGCCCATCATTTGAATAAATGTCTGATAAACATCTAAAAGTTTTATGTTTTTAAATCGGAATCTTAAGACATGTTTTATTGAACATCTATCTCAACGAAGAATATATAATTTTCAGCAGAGACCATACTGAGACCCCAACTTCGGCCGATTTCCCGTTACTTACCTATCCTATATTTTTATTTATTTCAGGTTCTTTTGCGGTAGTATTGATACACAGAAATTCGTGTTGACAAATGTCACGAAACTTCAAAAATTCCGGCTCACCAGCTCACGTTCAAAAAATATGCACCACTTGCGCTGTCGGCAAAATTGCACCGTTCGTAGAATATTATCCGTTAAATTTGAAATTATTCGTTTTGTGTGGATAGTTTTTGTTTTGTAGAAATACATTTGCTTAAAATATTTATGAAAATGGTCAATGGAGAATGGTTGTATGGAAATAAAAACATTTTGACAAAACTTTCATCATTTAAGAAAAATGTACGCATAATATCGAGGTTAATGATATCGAAAAGGCATAAATACGTACATTCATGTTTGTTCTTATATGTTATAGTATGTAAAACATTTCTTAACCAGACAATACTGAGACGCACCTAGCTCGTAATCCTCTTGCCGCTTGCCCCCTCATTTTTTTTTTTTTTTTTTTCAAAATCGCCATTTTGTTTTCCTTTCGGTGTTACATATCAATTTTGAATCCGTGTGACAAGCAAAAACATACAAAAAATTTGGAATAAATGCTGTCAACCGCTGCCAACCATGGGGATATGTGATAGAGTTCGGGAATATCACATTTTAACATTACTGAATGCTATTGGTTGGTTTTAAAAGGCGAATAATATAATTTGTTTGGTTAGGTACTAAAACTATCTAAAGAGATGTTTTATATACTAGAAACATATTAGGACAAAAAATATGGTTGTGTATTCTTATTTCCCAGTTTTGAATATTAACTTCGCTTTCAGGTACACATTTTTTTTTAAATAACTGATGAAAGTTCGCTCAAAATGTTTTTATTTAACTACAACCAGTCTACAATGTTAATTTTTCATAAATATTTTAAGCAAGTTTGCCATCGGTATTCTCACTGCAAATGTTTAATCAGACCTGAAGCACATTTTAGTCGTTGAAATAAGTACACTTTTAGATGTGTTTTAGAAATTAACTTTGATTCAAAGATAGATAATAGCAATTCAATAACGGTTTTTTATGTTTTACGCAATCAAGTTGCTCTCGAATTAAACTGTTTTTTTTTTTCAGTTTTTATATTAAGCTGCATAATGCTTTGTTGGACTTGGCACTATTTCCATCCATTTATTCAGTCATATACTTAGTTACTTATGTATGACTTTTGTCATACGATCACAATATAATTTAGGAACAAAAAATCAAACTATATAGACGACAATTACCCGGCGATACTTACGTTTAAAGCCTGCAATCCGAATGAGTAATGGATTTAGGTCAATAATTTGATTGTCACAGAAAAAACGTTCCTTTTTGTTTTTATTTACTAATGGGAAACACTCAGTTATTGACCCGCTGGGAGTTTATTCCATGCGAAGCTTTTGTTGACATGTAAACGTGCAAAGAACATCTGCATAAACATACTGGTACTGGTACTTGCTAAATTCAGTTACCGAAAACAAAATCTAAAGAGGGTAGGCAAAATGTCCTCGTGTTATTAACAGAATGTTTTCAAACATTTGGGGATTTAATCGGACACATGCGCATTGCATTGACACACAAATCGACCAACAACAAAAAGAAGAAAAATCCAAAAAACTTCCCTTGTTGATGTCATATTATACATACCTATGTGACTAACTTTTCAGTAGTTGGTTTTAGTACAATTTCTAATTCCAATAATTTTCGAAGGCGAGTTGTGTTTCAAGTAAGAACTTCTGTGCTAAATAAAAATATAAGTAAATCTAAGATAAAAACTAAGAAATGTTTCGAAAAAGTGTTTAGCCTAAGAATTTCAACACTTATCCTTAATTTACATAGTTATGAATTTGAGAAGGAAAAAATTGAATTTTTCCTGTAACGTTTGTGCCCAATAAAGGCTTGGTTTCACTAAAAATGTCGCCCCAAGAAAATTTCCGCATTCAATTTTATTTTCATTGAATGTTTTTAACTTCGGAAATTAACGGAAATAATATCTGTAAGATTTTCATGCGTAGTTTTTTTCACCAAGGATCTATGATTTCTTTTAATGATGAAATAATCGAAATATGTTCCCATGAAAAAGAAGTACGTGGGTACATATGTGGTATGTAGTACATATATAAATTTTATCACACTGGTTAAACTAAAGGTATTCTAAAATCAATGCAATGAAAGTAAGGGGAGGGGAAAATATTTTTATTGGTGAAGAACGTTGACTTGTTAAGTGAATTTGTGAAGTGGAAACTTTTAAATGTGAATTTATATTTGTGTATGCGGTAAAGGGAAGGGATGGTGATTGTTGTTGTTTTAAACATTTAAGCAAATCATTTTACAGTAGGTACATATTTATTTTCTAAGCTTAGGATAAAAATCGAGTACCCCTTCCAACTTGTTAAATTTATTTCTTGCGATCTTAGAAGCTGTTCGCAGTTAAAGGATTAACAAACCACTTAAATATATGTGCCAACAATAGAAGCGCATACGACAGAAAAGGTACCAAAAAACAAAGGAAAGAAAAAGACGTAATTCGACACTATGTATCGAGTCTTATAGAGTCCTTTGTGGTATTGCCGTATTGGATATCCACAACAACAACAACAAAAATATTTAATTGAACCTTCCAATGTGACCCCACTTTCGGAAGCTACACGTATATAGTAAGCTTCAATTATTCTGGTTAATTAATCGGTAGGTGATGGGAAAATGCTGGCCACTTGAAGAAAGAAATATATTTCACATAATACCTGTATATCAATTATTTTAACCATATTTATTATAGTTGTCTTGTACCTACCTATTATTATTATTTATTTGTTATTGTTAGTGACAAAACAAAAATTTTAAATATTGATTTCTCAAACTTGGAAATTTAGGCTTTGTGTCAATTTTGAATTGATGTTGAAAAGGAAAGCTTACCAAACTCGTGTCTCAGATCTAAGATTCCTTAGGTCTTCCACTCGAATTTTTTCGGCATGTCCTAAGCGTTCAGGGACTACTACGATCAAAGTTATAAACTTTGAAAAACTTACAAACAATGACAGAAGGTAGGGGCTGCGCGCTCACTTTCTATATGTCATATATGTGACATATGTCTTAATCTGTATATGTAAAAAAGTCGACGTTCCTAGCACAAAATTGTGAACTATTTTCGCTTACAGGGAAAAGAAAGGATTTATGCTTTCTAGTGGGAAATTCGATTATGTTTTGAGTCAAAAGAAAAGTGAATGAAACCAAATCACAATAGGTGTGTTTCTTTACTTTTAAATCCTTTGAATTTTTTTAGTTCTTACGAATTTTTACTCAATGCCAGTTCCTTAACTCCAAAAACTCGTAAAAGAGAGCGTCATCAAGTGTGAGCAAGATATTACAAATCCACTAATCTTACGAATTTTAAGTCAACAAAATTTATTGGTGTAAAAGTGGAAATGTGGAAAAGCTGTTGGTCACCTTACAATAATTAACAGCTGATTTGAAATTTGTTGTCCCATATTTGGCATTATGCGTGCATTTATTTTGATTTATGAACGTTTAAACGTTCTCTTACTTTTTCGTAAGTGTCTTTTTCTGTGAGACTGTCATTTTTTCCATAACTAACTACAAAAGTAAAGGAACAAACCTTCTGACATTTAAACCGGTATTTTTACTATTAAGTATTACTATTTATTACTTTGCTTTCCTGAGATCGAAGCTCAAAAACCACGTCTATTGAAATTCTTTTATGGAGATTTTTACCTACTTTTGTTTTTAGTATTTAATACTCGTACCTTAGTCTTGAAAAGATTTTAAGATCAAAAGCTCAAGATGACAAAAAAAAAAATTACGCGATAATAAGAATGAACAATAAAAAACTAGCGACCACAATTCGTTTGTTTAGTTTTAATTTTACAAAGTATTTAGAATTTTACTGAATAAAAGAAACATAACTGCAAATATTTTAAGATACGCAGTAAATAATTTTACTTTATTCTTCCATGGAAAATTTTGATTTCTTAATAGTCAAGAAAAATGCAGTTTTTCCATTATACAATCTTTCAATCTCAAGTAGCGTATACCATCACTATTTTATATTTATAAATTGACATAGGAAATGTTTTTAATATTTATTTTTAAGCTAGTTTTTTATATTTTTTCTTTTTCAGAACATTTTGTTTCGTTATGAAAACCCACATTTTTGTGTAATTAGAAAAAAAAAATGGATCGAAACCCAGATATTTATGGCGAAACAATAACTGAACTGCATCCTCACATTCCACTAAAAGGAAAGAAGTCAGATCTTGGCAGTAACCGCAAAGAGTACGCGAAAATTGATATTGGATCAATGGGCGTCAATTTAAAGGAGCATTTCATGTACGCATACAAATTATTTGCCTTTTATTCTTGATAAATAAAATTCTTAATCACAGGTCATCAGACAAGTTAAATTATTCGAAATCTTTGCAATTGAAAATTCAACCAAATCGTCCTGCTGAGATTATAAACAGCACAAAAATTGAAGGATTTGATAATGCGGCTTCAAAACATATTCCGGGAAATTTAAACTCTGATTTATTATATGCACTGAAAAGTCAGAAATACGAGAATCACAATTTCAAGCATATTAACGATGTTTTAACTGAGAAAGAGCGTGCGAATGATAATGAAAAAGAAACCAATTGCGCCAGTTTAGACGGTATCGAGGAAAAGGATAAAAATAAAGACTTACCCAATGGATGGGAGAAGCATGAAGGTAATTTATTTTCGTACCTAATCCATTCAGGTGTGTTATATATGAATTTGTTCAGATAACGATGGACCATATTACTGGCACATCAAGTCAGGAACAATTCAAAGAGAACCTCCGATTTTACCCAAGTACTTTAGCGATGAGAAGGAGTGCAACACTCCAATGTTTGAGTATGCTAACCCATCGATTGAAAGCACTGATAATTCTCCTTGCAGTCCTTCTTACGATCCCCGTATTGAATTAAGGGTATGACATAAAAAAAAAAGAGATGTTCCACTGGAGAACTGTTTTGTTACGCACATTTTTTTGCAGGAATTTGAAACGTATTCTATGACAAGGAGCAGGACAATACCGTCACTTAATCACGAACAGGGAAAACAAAGCCGAGAGTATATGTAAGTAGGGCACTGGAATCGTTTGGGATAAATGCCTGCATTTTTGGTAACGTCATTCTGTATTATAGGCGAAGAAGCTATCCGCTCAAGTCCGAATCTAGCAGGGTAGTACGTTTCACTGTCAGGTCCTTGGGATGGGTGAAAATAGCTGAAGAAGATCTCGTTCCAGAACGGTCGTCCAAAGCAGTGAATAAATGCATAATCGATTTGTCATTAGGACGTAATGATCTGTTGGATGTAGTTGGACGGTGGGGCGACGTATGTATATTAATTTTTGTAGATGTTGTTTCCCTCGCTTAAAATTTAAACATATTTTCGCGCTAGTTTTCGCACGGGCTTAAGCCTTAAATTTTATTGATTAATAGTTATTCTATATGGAAAATTAATTCAACAATATGAGACATCAGTAATATAATCGTTAGAAAAATTCTGTTTCATATACATCGGTCTTAAATTTGTTTATTTCTTAAATCATCCACATTATTAAATCTGAACAGATTCTTTGCTAAATATAAATTCCTATGCAACTAATTAGGGAAAAAACATGTACATGGACTTGGAGGACG